>OX639993.1:82653220-83929470 GCA_951828415.1 Anomoia purmunda | reverse complement strand
GGAATTTATTTTGAAAATTAGTTTCTCTTTGTTCGGCTAAAGCCCTGTTAAGCTCTTTTGTGCATTTGTTGAGTTCATGTTTCAACGGGAAACGAAACCTTTGGGAAGCTGTTCTAAGTTGCATTACCACGTAAACTGTTAAACCTTGGTCTATGATTATTCGTAGGCACGGCCAGTGTTAAAAATTGCGTTATTTATGATTTCATAGGCCTAAACCTATTAGTAAAGCGAGAATGAGGTTCATCAGCGGATGGAATGGAATTGAGGTAGGCCGAAAATCCGTTTTCCAAGCACTCATGCAGAGTTGTCATTTGAACTTAAAACCTGGGATGGATAAAATGAAATGAGGGATAGCGGAAAGGGATCGGGGAAAAGGTGGGAATGGGACTTTATTTATGCTCGACAAATCTTCAAGGTTTTTTATGAATCTGAGAAGCTTGCCGAGTGATAGAGAATCTACGTTTTCCATTCTCAATATATCTGACCCAAATATACTCCATAGACCGCCTAGCAAAAGCAGGACAGATACAGAGGAAATGCTCCGCGCTGTCCTTATTCTCCAGGCATGATGTGCACATAGGGTCATCCATCAAACATTTTGAGAGAGTCTAGCCTAACCGTTTGGTGTTGTTGAAGTACCTTGTACAACCTTGCCGACTATTTCATGATCTGAATACCACTAAAGAAATCCCTAAAAGAGCTTAATGTCGATGTTCGAATTTGCTTCTGATACTCCTCTGTATGGACCAGTGTTCTTCTTTTCAAGTTTTTACCACTCTATTACAAAGTTCTCTTGACCGTTTACGAAGTTTGGTAAGTTCAGCTTTCCATCATAGAGCCGGTATGCCTTTCCTACTTCATCTCAGCGTTCAAACCTCCTCAAAAGAGTCAACTAAAGTATTCATTACCCTGTAGGCCGCCTCTTTCTTTGATTTTAACTTTCTGCGTTTTGGGAAGTCTTATTTTCTCTTTTCAACCAGCAACCAAAACTTTTGCCAATCCGCCCTTCCGGGATTTCACCTTTCGGAACCTTATTTGCGTGAGTGCCCAGCCGAAACACAATAAATTGATGACCAGAAAGAGTTTCCTCACAGCCCACTACTAGACCCAGACCATTTGACTCAGCGTATGGCAGGTAGGACGAGACTACGATGACTTCGGCTCGACGGCCGACAAAACAGTACTAGATTTTTATCACAACGACATTCCACTGATCGCGGTGCCATAATTGATGCCGCGGCCTTTCTGTCACCTAAAAGACGTTACCCAAAGAAATCCCTCCAAGACTACAAATACGCCCACAACATGCCCATGGTCCGTGGAGTACGATTAGTTGAGGATTGCAGCTCTGTGCAGTAGGATAGCAGTAGGGGATTTGCTATGCTGCGCATTAAGAGGATAGATCGGAAAAGGCTTTTATCTAAATTTGTGCTCGATCGAGACCACTGGTTATTTTAAAGTCAATTAGATCAGATGTCTCACTGCGATCAGTTGGCCAGTATGTTGGCTGTCCGATGGAAATAACATCAATTCTGTTATTTTGAATGGTTTTTTATCAGTTTGATCTGCCTTTTATAGATATTAACGTAGACCATAAGAATGAATGTTCAACGCTGTAGTCACCTCCAGTTAGAAACTACTTACCCAAGAGGTAGTAATTGTTTTCTAGTGACTAATGATGTATTTTTTTCTAGTGGATAGTGTTTAATTTTTTTCTTATAGGTATTCCTGTTTCGACGCGAGCTTTCTCTTCTAAATGTTTGGGGTCATGAACTCGCAGGGTTCCACATTAAAATGGTTCAATTTATTCAAATGCGTTCCGGATAATAGCATGGTATCTTTCTTAGAAGACTTGAATCTCTATTTAATGTTGACTTAAGTCGTTAGCGTTCCAAAAGCGTATATGTACATATTTAGACTGTTCATTGTTTCGACAAAGTTGTTTGTAGTAGAAGATTGTGATTTTTAATTTTTTCGTCATGCGTATAAAAGTTCTAAGTATATTTTTGAGAAGATGGGCGCGTTGATCGTACTCTTCTTGCATTGGGGACTGGCGCACGCCCTTTAAGGTTGGTGTATAGGTAATGTTTAAAGCAGTTACAGGCCTTAAATAAAGCACCCCTCTCGTTATGCGAGCCACACTGTTTCGAAATCACTGGAAGCGATGTTACTATGCGAGCTGCTATAAGAGCCAGCGCTCCACACCATTTCTCCCCTTCTTCATTTTTCCTGTAAATATCATCAACGAGTGACTTATACCACATCTTTTTTTCTACCATCATCGAAATAAGTATAATTATAAAATTGTTGATTTCTCATTTTTAATCATATTCCTACAATTATACTAAATATTAACCGCACACGTGCATAACTGAACTACACATATTCTGCATCACACACACATATACATATATGTATACATTTGTAAAAACCCTACCTTTATCCAATAAATATCTACCTAACTGTTAACAGAAGAAAAAAATAGCATTCTATCCAATATCGCACATGGTCCTTGCGAGCCAAATTGGCAACGCGAAAGAAAAAAGAATTCGAAGTCGAAAGAAAAAGATCTCTTGGCAACACTATGCTGCGAACGACGCTTGCCATTTTGACAAAAAAAATTTAAACAGCGAGCAACGACTTTAATCGAAGTAGTGTTGAAAGAAAGCGGTTAAAAGTTTGATAGTTTCTTAAATAAAATTTATTACAAATATTTGATTAACGTGTAATAAATATTTCTCTTGAATATTTAATTGAAGGAAAGAAATTTTCGTTTCTCTAAACGTGTAAGAAGAGAAAGCAAAAAACAATAGCAGCGCTGCAGTCGGGTAACGACAACGACATTTAGTGCCAGAGCAGAAGCAAAAGCATCAGCAGAAGGCAAAAAACAAAATTCCAGCAGGGAAAATCAACGCGCCGTCGCCGAAACGCTAAAAAATTAGCAGCAAGTGGAACCATGGTAATAAGAAATATTGCCGGCAAGTAAGTGGAAAATTTTCTATGTCCAACGCTAAAATAACTGTTGCTCGGTTGATATAACATACATATGTATACGAATGTATGCACTTACACATATATGCGCATATGCGTATATTGCCTCGCAACTCGTTTGACATGCACTTGCCAGCACCGCGCTGCCAGCTTCAACGCAAACAAGTCGGTCGGCTTCTTGCTTTCATCCCTTAAAAATTACTATACTTGCGCGTAATTTGTTTCATTTACGTACACACATTCTGCCCGGACGCTGCGCTTGCGTCGCCGCTAAAAGATCTGCTCGCATATTTGAATACATACATACATACATATGTACATCCATATGCGAATTAATTCAGGTCCAAATCAATAATTCTAACTTGTGAAATTTTAAATTTATTTTTTTTTTCACTATTGATTTGTAAAATTTGTATGCGAATAATACAAAATGTCGACAGACCATATTTTAACAGCAAAGTTTACATATCTTTGATTCCAACCACGTGATACAGTTTTGTTCCAATTTCGGAAAGGAAGACTCGGTTCTCGAGGTGAAGTTGCACGATTTGAATGTGCCCTGGGAAAATTTATGCGCCTCTTATGAAAAAGTTTGCTTAACTGAAGAGTGTAGTTTCACCCGATTTCAAGAAAGACCGTCACGAGAAATTTCAGCTATGCGCTAGCTATCTGCATTTGTAAAGCCCAAATTTTAGATCAAATCAAAGAATTTCAAGGAACCCCAGGTAACAATAAGATCCCAAATCACAACAATTCTCGATTAGATACGTCTGGGACTTGCATCAAGGTTCCACCTTGCGATACCGAGGTATTTTACGGCAATTATGAAGATTGGCCCTCATTCCGTGACATGTTCACGGCCGTATCTTTGCATCACCCGAAATTAACCCGAAATTGCATCACGAAATTCACTCTGGGAACAATCTCTTAAGTCACGGAAAGAATTTCCGTTATGGTCTCAAATGGATGAGTTCCTAACCAGCCGCTATGAAGTCGTCGAACGACTAAATAGTATTCGACATACAAAAACCCGTCATTCTCTTCCACATCGAATTCAAACGAAAATTCAAGCTTTTCATGCAAAGGAAAGGATATCATTCAAGTGTAAACTTTGCAGCAATCACCATTCATTGAAAATGTGTCGAAAATTTCGACAACTCCTAACCCAAGAACGGAAAAAGCTCGTAGAAGAAAATGGGTATTGTGTCAATTGCTTGGCATACAATCATCTCGTAAACGAATGTCAAAGTACATTCAAATGCTTCCATTGCAAAAAGTTCCACCACACTTTGTTGCATCTTTATCTAAACCCAAATACCACACCTTTTGCTCGCAACCAGTCAGTTAAACTTCCTTGTTGCACATCCAATCAACCAACTCTAATCCAATTCACTCTAAGGACCCAATCTTTGAACTTGCGCAAGGGAGCAACTCCACTATCGAGAGTTCATCCGCTGTCGTTCAAGCGAACTTTTCAAGCAATAAGGAAACCACGCTACTACCAACGGCTATGGTACATATCGAACATTTGTGGGAGCTCTTCTCACTCAGAGCGCTCATCGATCAGGAATCGCAAAAATCTTTAATCTCCGAAAAAACTCAAAAGAGATTGCGAATTCCAACTTTCAAGGAACCAGTGTTCCTGGTTCCTGGTACTATGGTCGAAAATGCAACTCGAGCATGCCGCCTCATTCTCGTTGCCAAAAGACACAATATTCGGATCGAAACCAAAGCAATCGTACTTCAAAAATTAACCAGTTTTCTATTGAAATTCGAAATGAAAAAGCCAACAATATCTGAAGTCTTAGGCTTGGAACTGGCTGATTCACATTTCTTTAAACCTGCTCAAATTGAGGTAGTCATCGGAAGTGACTTAATACCACAAGTCTTCCTGAACGGAGTCAAGCATAACGTCTTTCGCCAGATTATAGCTCAAAACTCCATCTTCGGTTGGTATCTCAGCGGACCGTTTGAACGAGAATCTCTCTCAACCTCACGTTAAGGAAAACCACAGTGAAAACATAGATGTTCAGCTAAAAAGGTTTTGGGAAATTGAGGAATTGCCGGAAAATCGTGAACTATCTGACGATGACGTTTTTTGTGAAAACTTTTATAAAGAAACCACATACTGACAAGATGATGGACGGCATGTTATTAGACTTCCATTTAAAAGAACATTTCCCTCCTCTCTCAGTAAAGGTCACTCACGTTCGCAAGCCATGAAGCAGGCGCTTTGTATGAAACACTTGCTTAACAAAAATCTAAAATTAAAAGAAGAATACCACAAAGTTTTAGACGAGTACTTGACTTTAAACCATATGGAGTCTACTGCTTCAGAAGGGATCCATAACAATGAGAAATATCTCTCATCTCATTTACCCTATCACTCCGTTGTGCGCGCTGAAAGCAAATCAACCAAAGTCAGAGTCGTTTTCAATGCGTCCAAACCCTCTGAAACGGGACTTTCTTTCAACGATGTTCTTCACACCAGCCCCACCTTACAAACCGATCTAATGGTGGCCATCCTTAATTGGCGACTCTATAAATACGTATTTAATGGAGACGTCCAAAAAATGTATCGACAGATTCTGATACATGAAAAGGATCAGCAATTTCAACGTATCCTCTTCTGTGGCAAAAACGACCCTAATCTCAGTGGCTTTGCACTAAAAACAGTAACTTTTGGAGTTAATTGCGTTCCATACCTTGCCATACGCACCTTACATCCGTTGGCTATAGACTCGCAACACAAATTCCCATTAGCAAAAATAATTCTCACTGAGGAAACCTATGTCGATGACAAATTATCCGGGGGTCATGATATTCCATCGGTCTTAGCTGCTCAATCTCAGCTCACTCAATGCCTAGCATCTGGTGGATTTCCTTTAAAAAAGATCTCCGCAAATCATACAGCACTTCTTAGCAACATTCCACCTTAAGATTTATTAGATTCGAACTTCCTAAAATTTGATAGTTCCAGCTCCATGAAAACACTTGGTTTAAGGTGAAATGCCTTAAACAACTAGTTTTCATATTCCATAGAGCCAGTAAAACCCTTCGCAAATGTAACAAAACGCCAAATTTTGTCCTCGGTGTCGAAATTTTTTGACCCGGCAGGGTGGCTATCGCCTATCATTATCCAATAAAAAATGTTACTACAAGAGCTGTGGCTTGAGGGGTAAAAGTGGATGAATGCGTTAAACCACTTTCACTTCATAAAAGGAATCAATTTATTTGCGATCTACCAGCCATCGAACAAATACGAATACCAAGATGGACGGAATTTTCTCTCGATCGAAAGGTACAAATTCACGGATTCTGTGATGCATCGGAGAAAGCTTATTGCGCTTCAATCTACATTCGAACCCAATCACAAGAGAATCACGTTTCATCTCATATGCTCTTTTCTAAATCTAAGGTAGCTCCACTCCAAACTATACGCCTTCCCCGCTTAGAATTATGCGGAGCAGCGCTACTTGCCAAAGCAATCAAAAACGTTCTATCCCAAGTTCTTCTGGAAAAATGCGAATTATATCTTTGGTGGGATTCTTCCATAGTCCTCTCGTGGCTCGAAAACCACCATGTACATGGAAAGTGTACGTCGCAAACCGTACAGCCCAAATCATAAAAAACGTTGGGAATGTCAAATGGAGACATATTTAATCTAGCCACAACCCAGCGGATTTGGGAACACGAGGATGTAAGCCCCAAGATTTAATTAATATTTCACTCTGGTGACATGGTCCAGAATGGCTTGTAAAAGCTCCCGAGCTCTGGCCAATATCACTTTATCCAAAAGTCATTCCCAACGAAGCACGCAAAGTGGACACTTTTCATACATTAGAAGAAGGATCCGATATACTCAATCGATTCTCCTCATGGCCTCGAGCCATACGAGTTATCTCATACATGTTTCGCTTCATCAATCGACTTCAATCCCACAAAATACAGTCCACTTTAGAAGATAATTCGCAAACCACAGTAATCTCACAAAGCGAAGTTCAGTTTGTGAAAACTCGACTGATATCTCTTGCACAAAAGCAGTATTATTCTAACGTATATTCAAACCTCTCAAATTCTCAACTAATATCCAAGCGAAGGCCACTCTTAACGTTAAATCCATTTCTGGATCAAGACGGGGTCTTAGGGTCAACGGACGTTTAGCAAACTCTTCCCTTTGCTATAATGAAATACACCCAATTAATCGGCCACAATCATCCAGATATTGCTACTTACTTCTCCAATTTATTCATGACCTATTGATGCATGCAGAGCATCAATTAATGATAAGAATCACTAAACAAGTGTATTTTATTCCGAGACTTAAATCCAAAGTAAAGCAATGCATCTTCAATTGTAAGACATGCACCATCTATAAGCAAAAGGCGCATACTCAAATCATGGCTCTACCACCAGAACGGTCTATCTTTTCTTTACCATTTACTCGAACAGGAATTGATTTCGTCGGTCCGTTCGAGATAAAATAATCTACAACTCGCACAGTACCTTTTCTCAAGGGCTATGTGTGGGTTTTTATTTGCTTTTCTACGAAAGCGATACATCTAGGACTCTGCTCCGACCTTTCCTCAAAAGCGTTCCTAGCAGCGCTTTTCCGTTTGTTGGTCGTTGTGGTTTGCCTCAACTTATCGTAGCTGACAACGGAAAAAATTTTGTCGGCGGAAGTCGCACTTTACAAAAAGACTTTCAACAATTTCTCAAGGAAGTATCCATTGACCTCCGTTCCAAATAACTGACCACTCACGGTTTCTACTGGCGGTTTATTCCTCCGAATGTCTCCATATGGACGGCTTATAGGAAGCCGCTGTAAAAAGCTCTAAACTCCACTTCAAAAAAGTCGCCGGAAACATGCATTTCACCTTTGAAGAATTCACAACGTTACTTGCCCGAATCGAAGCGGTGCTCAATTCTCGTCCATTATCTCCTATGTCTGATGACCCACAAGAATTGGCAGCTCTAACTCCGGGGCACTTTCTCCACGGGGCACCACTGCGCGCTATACCCGAACCGGTAGCGGCTAACCTCTCTCTTCAAAACCGGTGGGAAAAATTAAAAATTCTTCACCAACACTTCAGCGTTCGTTGGAAAGAGGAATATCTCAAGGAATTACATAAAAGATATAAGTGGAAACATCCACAGAAAAACATCTCAGTTAATGACTTCGTCATCATTAAAAATGAATTAACACCACCAAACGAATGTCGGTTCGGGAGAATAGAAAAAGTGTATCATGGCTCAGATAACAAAGTTCGCGTTGCGGATGTGAGAACACAACATGGTCTACTAACCAGGCTAATTGTCAAATTATGTCCACTCCCAACTCAGCCAGATATATCTAATCCGCATCCCTGACTGCAACTTTTGTCATCTTGTCTTAACCTGAGACATCATGGGACGTTCATGTCGGAGCCTATCGCCGCCAGCAGACAGGAAAAAACCTCGGCATCGGGATCCAACCATACATCTATGCCTCGTATGCCATCGGTATCATTCGCTTTGTTTCTGCAGCGTATTCTTACGTCTCAACGTTGAAGATAGGATCCATTGCGTCCGCACCTATGGGTATTGCTACAACTGTGTGGCCAGAACGCATCGTATAAAGCAGTGCAATTCGCAAAGCAACTGCAAGACCTGCAAAAGGCCTCATCATACCATATTGCATCGACAGAAGCCTGGCGAACGAAATTCATCAAAGTTGCCGACCAACCAAGCTAGGCGAGCGGCTTTAAAAACCAGCGCTCCATACCATTTCTCCTCTTCTTCATTTTTCCTGTAAATATGTATCATCAACGACGGACTTATACCACATCTTTATTATCATCAACGAGGGACTTATACCACATCTTTATTATCGTCAATGAGGGGCTTATACCACATCTTTATATATCATCAACGAGGGACTTATACCACATCTTTTTATCTTTTACATCATCAGCGAGGAAATTATATATTCTATCATCATCGAAATAAGTATAATTATAAAATTGTTCATCTCTCATTTTTAATCATATTGCTACAAATATCCTAAATATTAACCGCACACGTGCTTAATTGAACTACACATATTCTGCATCACACACATATATACATTTGTAAAAGCCCTACCTTTATCCAATAAATATCTACCTAATTGTTAAGAGAAGAAAAAAATAGCATTCTATCCAATATCGCACAGGTTGTAAAATTGGACTGCCCAGAAATATTGTCTGGAGTAGTTACAACTGGTTGAGGTCGAGTGTCTGCGGGTATTGTTAGTGCTGTTTTTACTTTTTCTTTTATCGACATGTATTCGGTGCAACCCAGAAAACGAAAATTATAGAAAAGGCTGTCGGTGGGTCTGCTGCAAACATAACACACTCTTTGTTTTCACCAGAAGTATTCAGTGGACCATCTGAATTTAACAGTAGATACTCATATTAACAGTGCTATACTAGAATTGGATGCTTGAGAGATTTTAAGTAATTTTCTTACCCGTTTCATATGTTAGCATTTTATAATAATAATACAATTTAATAAAAATAATAAACGATATTAACTTGACTCGGTTAACCTTGTAATTATTCAGTGTTATACAATTTGTGGCCTGCAGTTCTACGCCGTCTCCGAGCGGATGATTTTTGGAAGCAGTTTTTTCATGGCAAAAATACACTCGGACGTTTGCCATTGCCTGACGAGGGGCGACCGCTATTAAAAAAAACTTTTGTCTGTAATTTTTGGTGTAAATTGTCCTGGCCAGGTTCTGAACTCATGATCACCCAATGAAGCGCGCACACGCGGATACGGCGAACGTCAATGAAAAATACATACAAGCACAGTTTTTTTTTAAATAAAATCTGTTGTTAAGTAGAAAAAATCTGATTGTGTCAAAATTTTGAAGAGAGGGGTAGTTTTACCACAATCTTCGCTATCTTCCGTTTTCTTTTCCTACCAAAATACGTAAATAGCTTCCACAAGTTACTAAATTACTTTATTCGAACATATGCAGATTCTCTTACTGTTTCATTAAAATGTCTAACGCTGTAAATATGGAGAAACAGAAATAAAAACGGAAACAGAATTCTGCAAGTTTCACAACAGAAACAGAATTCAGTACAGAAGCAACAAAAACTGTCATGAGTACGTACTTTGGAATTGTTCTCTGGTTCTCTTTACAGGAGATATGTGAAAGATTTGTCATTCGCTCTAAACTGTTCACCAGAGCAATATGTTGCAACATTGCATAATGTTATCTGCTTTGCTAAATAATTTTCATTAATATGGTGAATATGAATGACATTCTCATTTATGTTGTTTTTTGGAAATACCCGAACAACACCAACGGGATAAAATAAATGGTCACTGAAACGAAATCCCTCTCCGGTTTCTGTTTCTGCTCTTTGTGTCACCGCGCCTTTAGAGAAAGTAAACAGATCGTTTAAAATCTGATGTTATATCAAATTTATATACCTTACATGAAGATGCAGATGAAGCGGTATACATATACCTGTAATGTAACATATTGTTAAATATGAGATTTTGCGTTATATCTCCTACACTAAAGTTTGATCATAAAGCGTCAAATGAAAGTCACCAAGATTATGACACTATAACTGATATCCCCCAGGCATTATTATTGGGATATGAGGTTTAAAAACTATTTCATTTAGACGTGAGTGTATTCCACCATGTCAAATTTTACTGACTTTTGAACTATGAGCTGCAACCAAAAGTTTTGCCAATCCGGCTTTCGAGGATTCACTTTGGGTACCTGATTTATGGCAGTGCCTGGCTGAGACGCAATGAATCGATGATCAGAAAGAGTTTTCTCTTCCAAGACCCCCAATCCTGTGATATGATCTTAATTACCTCTATCTATCTATCTAGTTTTTAGGATCAAACCTCTTTAGGCCTCTATAGTATTTAGGATCACACCTTTATTAGTATTTAAGATCGTAGCAAGGTCAGATCGAACACTTCTTGTCTTCCGGTGGTAACAAATGTAGCTCTATTCCCTACGTTATGTATTACCAGGCCGGAGGACAGAATAAAGCTCAGTAGCTTGCTCCCGCGAGGGTTGCACTTTGTGCTACCTCACATAGTGTGCTGTGAGTTTGCATCACAGTCCACTATTAGGCCAAGATCATTTGAGTGAGCGTACTAAACGGTGCCCATAATTCCCCACGAAGGAGAAGAAATACGGAGTCCTACGACACATACGTACCAAATTTTTAACGCAACAACATCATAAGTGCAAAATTCTTTAAGTATGTCACATTCGACTGATCGCAGAACTATAATGCAAGTCACAGCCTTTCTTTCTCTCTAACTTGAAGACGTTATTCCAAAAAATTCCTGCAAGGCCACAAATACGCCCGCGACATACCCATCGTTACTGGATTAATATTAGATGGGGATATGTATGCAGCTTTGCGTGCCTCCTGCATAGGAGAGCAGTAGAAAATTTGCTATGCTGCAGATTAAGAGGATAGATCGGAAAGTTGGCCCGTGCGTTGGATGACCAATGGAAACAACATCAACTCTGTTATTTTGGATGGTTTTTTATGAAGTAGAGTGGATGGTGTATAATTTTTCTCCTCATAAGTATTCTACTACCGACGCGAGCCTTTTAAAAAAATAAATTTAGTCAAATGCGTTTTAGATATTACCATGATGTCCATTGCTTGGCTTTCTTAGAAGACTTTAAGCTCAATTTTATGTTAACCTAAGCCGTTAGCGGTCCAAAACATATATTTTGTCTTAATATATGTTATTGTTTGTAGCAGAAAATTTGGAATTTTAACTAATTCTTGCGTCATGCGTATACAAGTTCTAAGTATGGTTTGGAGAAGATTGGCGCACTTAGCTGACTCATCTTGTATTGGGGGTAGGCGCATGCCTTTTAAAGTTTGGAAACAGGTTGTAAAGTTCTTTTCTTAATTAGGAAATCTGGTTCTATCTCCACTAAACATTATTTTATTCCTTATTTATTTATTAGGGCAAATTAGTACAATAAGATATTAAAATCTTTTATAGTACAACACATTTCAGAGTCACAATAACAAGACATAACAGATCTTAAAGTAAGGTAATAAGCAGTACATATGTACATATGTACATAAAAAAGCAATAATCCTTATACATTAAATGACAAATTTGATTAACGATAAATTAAATGATAGGTTTGTAATAGTTACCTAAGCAATATCGAGTTAACAATGTTTTGACAAATAGATTAGATACAAAAATATGAATAAATTATGACTATAATGGAAAATGGAATATCAATTAAAGGCTAAGTACTGAAGTAAGTACAGATAGACTGCCCAAAAATTGCGTTTGTTTATCTGTTTTCTAATATTGGCAGCGATAAAGTTCCAAATACGGATAGCGTTAACGAAGAACAGCCTTGCCGAGACCAATGAGGTAAACTGAGGGACTATAAGGTCTAATATACGGGCAGATTTGGTAAAACACAACTTATCATAAAGATAGTTAGGGGACTTCCAAGTGATAAGCTTATATAAAAGTATACAATTATGGGCCTTGTAATACTCCGAGATCTCTCAGCCTAAATGTCGGTGCTTCCATGGCGAAATATGTTCAAACCTTGATAAGCCGTAAACATAGCGCGTCACATTATTAAACAATGTCCCAATCTTTCGCGCAGATCTACTATCCAGCTTACTATATATCAGATCAGACTACTCTATAATTGGGATAATTAGCTGTAAAGCAAGGCGACGTCTTGTTTGCAAGGGGGTATATAATCCAGATTGCCAAAGATTCCTCAGTGTGACATATACCTTGCTTACTACTTTGTTTACATGATCAGTACAGGTGAGATTAGAGTTTAAAACAAAACCTAAATTAGTTCTTTTCGGGGGGCGACCGCTATTAGAAAAACCTTTTCTATAATGATTTTTACTGATTTTTGATGTTACTTGCCGCGGCCAGGATTCGAACCCGGGACCCAACGAATGAAGCGCGCAATCGCTACACACTCGGCCACGGCGGCCGCCACTTTTTTTTTGAAATCGTGTGCAACTTAGCCATAGCAATCTTCAGCACAGGTTTGGCGTTTAACCACCTGAGTGTGCCCTTTTCTCATACGTACTACATAAAAGTTATTTTTTCATATTAACTCTACCAATATGTTTGCAAGAATACTAGAGTTTTGTTCGCTAATAAATATTATGAGATACAAACTGCAATTTTTAAATTCTTAAAGCTAAAATATGTATATATTAACTTTTTGCTGCCACTGCATCACGCTTCCGAACCCCACTATCTAGGCGGTTGGAAAGGCCTTTTTTCCAAGTCTCTTAGAAAATGAACCTCGAACTTTTCTATTTGTCGTTTGTTCGAAGTAGTCGAAATGCCGATGTCTTGAAAGATATTGACATGAAATACAATAAGACAAAATATCGAAAAAGAACTTTAATGTAATATAACTAAGTAGCACAAAACCCTTATTCTTATATCCTTTCTCTTCAATCGAGTAATTTTTTTGCATTATCTCTATCTCTTCCATCACAGTGTTGATCATAAGATCACTGTCAATAATGAAGTTTTTGACATAACAGGGCTCCGCATATTGCCCTCAAGGTTATAAGTTGCATCCTTTCAATTCTATCTAAGCTTGATTTAGACGCTGAACTCCAAAATGGCTGTATTTCCATTTTAAAAAGTAGTAATTTGTTTCCTGAGATTAATTTGACCTTAGGAGCAATAATCTATCCGAACCAAATTTGCGAGATTTGTCTCTATGGTTTTGTCAGATGAGTATTTTATCCAAAATTACCCGCAGCTAAGTAAGGAAATCTTTTTTAGGAATAATTCTGTCGTTTATATAAACCAAGCGTCTTCTTTTATTGCAAAGGCCACCTGTATATCTTTAGACTATTAACTTTAATTCTCCAAATGTTTAGCCATTCTTCTACACCTTTTAAATGTTTTTGCCATCTATTAGCAGCTGTAATTGCATTCGAGTGCACACTAAGTATATTTAGTTGTATTTATCGCAAAAGTTAATTTGGCTAGATATAGGTTTGGGGGCAGATTACTCGTATAAATTAAATATGAGACTGACGCTAAAAAACTACCTTGAGGAAGTCAGCAGCAATGGTAAGTTTTATGCCTAACACCAAATTTTCTGAAAACAAGGAAGCTTTTTAATACGGCACAAATGTTAACGGGAAGTGATCGTCTTAACTTTTTTTATTTATTTTTTATTACGAACTGGGGCTTATAATTAAAATTATAAACCTAGTTAAGGAAGCTATGGCTGCCAAGGCCATCAGCTACTTCTAATAATGTAATTATAACTTATTAAAATATAATTTTAACATAGTGTGTAATATTATATATTTTATCGATGGTAATTTTAACGTATATGCTCAAGTTACATTTCATTGTAAAGTTTAGACATTTTTAAAAATGAAATAATTTTTTGGATATTTTCGGTTGTAGGATTGGATAAGGATTGGGTAGGATCGTTATTGTGGAAGATGAGTATTGAAAAGCGACAACCAGTTAAGAAATGTTTTATGGAAATTGGAGCATAGTTACAGTATTTACATATAGTCGGGCTGTTGTAATCCATGAGGTGAATATGCGCTAGGTTTAAGTGCCCCAAACGAACTCGTGTAAATTTAATCCAATCCATTCTAAATAGCGAAATCCATTCACAGTAACGTGCTGGTCTTGATCATCACGGAAGAAGTACGGCCCATAAACCGCACCAAACCGTAATTTTTTCCTTAAGCGCTCTTAAAGTTGAGACCATTGACTCCGAATTTCGGTAGTAAATTTCAATGATTTCGACTCATTGTTGGATCGTATATCTTTCCATGATGAAATGAAAATTACTGAAGAGAAATGTCAAAAGAGCGGGGGGAAATATGGAGTCGTTTGCTGTCACTATCGGTTTACTTTTATTGCGTCCCTATTGCAAGACCCTTTATAATAGTCATTTCAGACAGAGCTTATCGATTACTTACGGAACATCTAAAAATACTGCAGTGCAATACTTTTTGATTCCAAAAGTCAACCGTATATGTAAAAGTATTCTGCGTACTTGCTCAGTTATACTGTTTTCTTCCCTAAAGCCTAATTGGTGGTGGGATATAATTTAGTCCTGGGTTTTATTTCATGAAGTAAAAGATTATCGAATATTTTGGAAAATATTGAAATTAGAGTAATAGGTTATAGATTAACTGGAAGGGTATTTGCATGGTTTAGGGATCATAATGTTCTCGGAGAGTTTCAAGGAGTTTGGAAAGTAGTGCAATCGTTATATGCTGCTTCAAATATAATGTAAGTGTTAGCTTGCAACAGACATAACCGGGAGCTTTGTTCTGCTGAATATCATTGATAATAGTTTCATTAAGGGCTTTAATAAAAGATCTAGCGGCTATGAAAAAGTTATATCTTTTGCCACTCATCTTTCCAATATGTGCCTTTAGCTGCAGCTTCAATTAGATCTTTTATTAAAGCCCTTAATGAAACTATTATCAATGATATTCAGCAGAACAAAGCTCCCGGTTATGTCTGTTGCAAGCTAACACTTACATTATATTTGAAGCAGCATATAACGATTGCACTACTTTCCAAACGCCTAGTTCAGTATCGAGAAACTTTTAACCCACCACACCAAGTAATAATTACTATTAGGTGTTGGGGACAAGAATTGGAATTTATTTTGAAAATTAGTTTCTCTTTGTTGGGCTAAAGCCCTGTTAAGCTCTTTTGTGCATTTGTTGAGTTCATGTTTCAACGGGAAACGAAACCTTTGGGAAGCTGTTCTAAGTTGCACCACCACGTAAACTGTTAAACCTTGGTCTATGATTATTCGTAGGCACTGCCAGTGTTAAAAATTGCGTTATTTATGATTTCATAGGCTTAAACCTATTAGTAAAGCGAGAATGAGGTTCATCAGAGGATGCAATGGAATTGAGGTAGGCCGAAAATCCGTTTTCCAAGCACTCAGGCAGAGTTGTCCATTGAACTTAAAACCTGGGATGGATAAAATGAAATGAGGGATAGCGGAAAGGGATCGGGGAAAAGGTGGGAATGGGACTTTATTTATGCTCGGCAAATCTTCAAGGTTTTTTAGGAATCTGAGAAGCTTGCCGAGTGATAGAGATATGATGGCAGAATATTGCTGGTCAGTACAACGCGAAACTGACGACGCGACGCTGACCTAAGGAAAAAACGGTCAAAAAAGCACTTTTGATCTATATATTTTCATTTAATAATATTTATTAGTAAATTAAGTTCGATGTAAGTTTTTGCAAAAATTTCGTTCTTATAGAAAGTAAAATAACTCAGTCACTTTTTGGCCGATCTTTTAAAAGATACATTCGTTTAACTCGGTATTAAACGTGCTCTTTGAATCTAATCAAAACTCATTTTGTGTTTTTATAAAATAGTTTGTGAAAATATCGCCAAAGTAAAAAAAAGAAGAAAAAGGGTAGCAAAATTTAAGTTTGTTGTGCAAAACAAGTAAATTTCTTCAGCTTTATTAAGACGTCTATCTTTCAATAAAAGGTCTGAGTTTCTTCTTTCTTAAACCGTTCTTAGAAAAAAAATCGGTTGTTAATTAGCTAAGATATGGGCTAAGAAGTGCCCAAAAGCACGAAAAATCGGTTTTTTAAGGTTAAGTCGAGATTTTGGGGTGTTTGACAAATTCCAAAATTGGATTCTCGTTCTACTCGATAAGACCTACAAGAAAAATAACATCACTTCCCAGGTATTTTTGAGTGTCACACTGTGTAATCGTATACTATTTTTTGAGTTACTGTATTTATTTGATGGAAGATAATGCGTGGGTTATGAAATTACAAATTTAACTCTTAGTTACTTATCTCTTTATTTATAAATTTAACTCTGGACTTCTCGCAAGTGGGCCTTAGAGAATACATAAAATAATAATAATAATTTGGGCTTACATCATGCTTGATGTTTGGCCAAACACTACAATTTGTGGTGTGTGTCTTGATGTTGTAACACAAATTGAGGGGCCTGCAGTTCTATACCAAATAAGTGCTTTTCTTAATATTGAATTCGCAATTGTTCCCAAAATAAAAGGATATTTGCAAAATAGAGTATAGGCAGACGAACTTTGCGGACATCTTTACCAAAATACGAAAATATCTTCCTTATCGGAAATATAACTTTAAAGGCAGGCGGCTTGTACTTAGGGGCAAATTAAAGCGGGGTTTCCTCGTTACCGCTTTCACTATTACTAAATTACTATATTTAAAGCGTGTCTTTTTAAACAAGATATGCAGATTGGATTGCTGTTTTATTCAAATGTTAAAATCTTCAAATATATAGAAACAGAAATAAGAACAACAACAGGATTCTGCAAGTCTGACAACAGAAACAGAATTCAGTACATCGACAACAAAACTATATTTAAAAATAAATGTCAGCGAAAGAAAGAGCGAAACAAACCGAAATAGTATAACATTTGACAGTCTTCGACTATCTCTCGTGCTGAATAGACGTCTTGCATACAGTTTGCGTTTCTCTTTTCGGTATATCATTCGCGTGTTGCTTATTGCATTCCGCGTGTGTTTCACACTTACCAAATTTTCCTTTAATTGCTTCTTGCATTGAATATCTCCTGGTTATAAAGTGCTATCTTCCGTAAAGGAAAAAGTGAAAAAAAGGCCAATGGCCCCCGGGCCACCTAATCTCGGGGTAAACAGGTTTGCCCTGCTTGACCCAGATCCCCAACCCAAAAAACATAAAACGATACACAAAACTCTTGATATATTCCCTGAACTCCCACGTGTTCAAAAACATAACCCCAAGTTTATTGTTATTTCGGCAACTGATGAGAAAAAACCACTTAACAAATACTCGTGCTTTGCAATACATAAATCACTCAATCTTATTAGCAAAGACATAACGTCCATCAGTGAATTACGTGATGGCAGCTTGCTGATGTTAGTTAAGAATGCACAGGTCGCAGAAAAGTTTCTATGCCTAAAGTGGCTAACCGGTATCTGTCAAGTAAATGTAAAGTACCATGCAAATTTAAATTATGTCAAAGGGACTGTCTATGCTCCTTGCTTAAACGACGTCCCTGAGCAAGAAATTATTGAAAATCTGCAGGATCAAGGCGTTACCTCAGTGTATAAATTCACTAAAACTATTGATGGTTCAGCTAAAAAAACAGGTATTCTTCTCCTAACTTTCGATCGCTATACTCTCCCTGAAAAAATAGATATCTCATGGCGGACAGCCCGGGTAAAGCCCTACTTCCCAAATCCCATGAGATGCAAAGGATGCCAAAAGTTAGGACACACAAACAAATGGTGCAAAAATCTACCCTCGTGCGTTAATTGCAACCTTCCACCGCATGCTCCTGATAATTGTGTTCGTACTCAATGTGCTAATTGCGCTGGTGAACATGCAGCTTCTGCTAACACCTGCCCAAGCTTCATTCAATCGAAACAAATCTTAATAATTAAGACAGAAACTAAATGTTCTATGCGAGAAGCAATGCGAATTTATAAAGCTAATATACCATCACTATCCACAACTTCACCATCATTTTCTTCCATATTAAAAACATCAGCTGCTTCCTCACAATCAAATACCCAACAAAAAAACAAAAATACCCCAAATGTTAACACCAATATCACTCAAAACAACGCCACGGAAAAACATAATATTCAATACGTAAAAGAAATAAAAAACAAACAAAATAATAACACCCCCTCAAACGTCTCTACTTCAGAGCCAGAAATAACTGTAGCTCAAGTAGTAAAATCAAATACACAAATTATCAACAAAAATAATATCATACACAACAACTCAAGTACAAACATTCAAACTGAAAACGAAACAAAAGATCTATTACAACGCAACACTAACAAACTCACCTTTACCACAGAAATAAGCTCCCCAAATCACTCTCGCAGCAATGTATCACTTAAAACCCCAGTACATAATTACTCTCTACCAACACTTACGTCAAACATTAATTCTCAGTATCTCATCGACTCTAATTCCGCAACAAGCATCTCTTCTATGGAATTTACAGAAGAAGAATTATAAACATAGCACTCTCTTAACAATATATCTTCTCTTACCACTAATCTGTATTCCTCTTCTTGCGCTCCTTCAGTTTGTATTTCCCTAATGTTTAACATTTTACAGTGGAATATCAAAGGGTACTTTAACAATCTAAATCAACTTCAAATTCTAACTAAACAATATCTCCCCTCTTTCATCTCCCTTCAAGAGACGCATATTCCTGTCAATTGCGCACCTGCTTCTCCAATACAATACAACTCTTACTTTAATAATCTACAACAAAATACTAATAATAAGCAGGGTGTTGGCGTCCTCATTAGAAAGAACATACCCCACAAGTTCATTCCGATTCAGTCTAAAATGTCCACTATAGCAATAGAAGTCAATGTTGGTTTTAAGTTTGTCATTATCTCCATGTATATTCCCCCTCAACAAAGTTTCTCTTCCAAAGATATTCGCGATATTCTAGCTACCTTCTCGACCCCAGTTCTGATATTAGGGGATTTTAATGCATGGAGTCCGCTTTGGGGCTTCCCCTCCTCTAACGGAAGAGGTAAAATGATAGAAGATGTACTTTTGTCTGAAAATCTAGTTGTCCTCAATGATGGCTCGCCGACCCACTTCTCAGCCAATATTGCTCCACGAATTTCAACTAAAACTATCCCATATCTTTTCAGCAGCGACCACTTTCCCATTTTGTCCGAATTATCTCTACCTTTGAATCATAATACTACTCGTAAATATCCCTCACCTAAATTTAGCATTGACAAAGCAGACTGGGATAAGTTTAAAAAACTTTCTCATGAGCAATTACTAAAGTACCCATTTTCCAATAACGTTAACCGTGAATCAGCGATGCTAGTCAAATCTATAAGGGTAGCAGCCCACTATTCTATACCTCAAACAACTAGACAACCAGTAAAAAAAAATGTTCCTTGGTGGAATACTGAACTTGCTACCCTTCGTAAATCTAAAATGGACGCCTGGAACAATTTCAAGCAAACCCTATCATTAGTAAATTTAATAAATTATAAGAAAGCCAACGCGCTCTTTAGAAAGAAATGCAAGTTAGCAAAACACACTAGTTTTACAAAATTTACTGAGAAAATCAATCCCTCTTCCAACCCTAGTAGACTTTGGAGTGATATTAAGGCTCTTACTGGAATAACAAAAAATCCTAATATTCTATTCATATCCACCAACAATGGTCCGATTTACTGTCCCACTATAATGGCCAACCATTTTGCATCTTGCTGGTCCGATTATTCACACGATAACAACTTTCACAACACCTTTGTTTCCAATAAAACTAATAGATTAAATTTTTCTTACTCAAACTCTCGTCCAAGCTTAACTGCGATGAAATTAGATTCTCCCATTACGCTTTTCGAATTGCAAACTTCCCTATCTTCACTAAAGGGCAAGACTCCCGGCAGAGATCGAATATCTTACCCACTCCTAAAAAATCTTTCTTACGAATTCAAATCCAGATTGCTGAAGATATACAATAATATCCTTGACAGTGGAGTCTACCCTCAATCCTGGAAAACCGCAACTATTCTACCAATCGTGAAACCGGGCAATCCAGCGGATCAACTAACAAGTTACAGGCGAATTTCACTACTTCCATGCGTCAGCAAACTCCTAGAAAAAATTATTTCAAAAAGAATTCTATGGTTCGCTCTGAAAAATCACCTTATTAGTCAATATCAATTCGCTTTCAAAAAAGACCATTGCACCACTGACGCACTCTTACTTTTCGAACACTTTGTGTCTACAGCATTATCCACCAAAAACCATGTCTCAGTGTTAAGCCTTGATTTTGAAAAGGCATTTGACCGTGTTGGAGTACACGTGGTACTGGAGGAACTTTCTAATTGGAAAATTGGTTCAAAAATCTTTAATCTTATTAAAGCTTTTTTAACCAATCGTAAGTTCTGTGTGAGGATAGGCAACACCTACTCCAATGTTGCCGGTCTTCACAACGGTATTCCGCAGGGCTCACCACTATCGGTGATTCTGTTTATAATTGCTTTTAATAGAATTAGCTCGATTCTATATGAACATAAGCATATTAAACATACAATATATGCGGATGATGTATTGATTTATACGAAAGAGAAGGATTTAAATATTGTCAAAAATACCTTTCGTAATATCATTGGCGAACTATCCCTCTGGTCAGAATATTCCGGTGCCACCCTAGCATATAATAAATGTAAACTTTTCCATATATGTAAAAAACATGGTTGTGATAATCTTTCTTTAAGCTACAATAATAATATCATAGACAGTGTCGACACTCTTAAAGTGCTCGGTATAATTTTTGATACAAAACTTACTTTTAAGGCCCATTGTACTTATTTAAGGAAAAGCATTACTACCAGGTCTAATATTATCAAATACCTTTCTTCTAAGCATTGTCACATTCATATGTCCACACTTATAAATACCACAAGATCTTTGATACTCTCTAAAATCGACTACGGTTTATCTATTT
Source organism: Anomoia purmunda (assembly GCA_951828415.1). NCBI lineage: Eukaryota > Metazoa > Arthropoda > Insecta > Diptera > Tephritidae > Anomoia > Anomoia purmunda. The sequence continues at coordinate 83,907,932 of OX639993.1, read as the reverse complement.
ACGGTAATTGTGCCGAAACAAATCTCAAACTGCTGGATGCTCCATACCATGCAGCCGTCCGTCGCAGTTTACGAGCCTTCCCTACATCTCCAACGAAGTTTATCCTCGCTGAAGCCGGATTACCAACGATTGCAGAGCAAGTAAAACTCAATGTTTTCCGCCTGATACCTAAATTATACCTCAGCAATAATAAGCCACTATATGATACATTTAAAATAGCTTCAAACTACAAACGCAATTTTACAAAGGAATCTACCATAATTAAGTGCTATAAGCTTGCTAAATCTCTGGAAATTTCTATTAAACCAACTCTTGCAGCTCCAGAAACATCACCTTCCTGGTTCTTGAGCACCTCTTCCTTTCTTTCCGCATTAGAGGCATATACAAAATCACACAGCAATAGTACGGAATACAAACAACTCTTCCTTGAAGAAATTTCTAAACACCCATCATGGAATTGTATTTTTACGGATGCTTCGAAAACGAATAAGGCTACGTCATACGCCGTTGTCAGTGAGACTGGTACAACTATTTGTGTTGGGCTATTAATGCCATACTGCTCTATCTACACTGCTGAGGCTACGGCCATACACAAAGCTGCGGTATTTGCTTCGAAGTCGCAGAACAAATACATCATCTGCACAGATAGCCTTTCTACAATTACCTCTCTGCGTAACCCTGATAATAAAAATCCATTAATATCATCCATTAGAGATTTATTAACAACTCATATTAACAAATTGCGAGTAATGTGGGTTCCAGGACATATGGGTATATCCGGAAACGAAGCCGCAGATGCAAGAGCCAAGCTTGCTCTCCACGAGCCGCTGCACCTCGATAGCACACTCATGAAATCCGATATTTATCACATTATAAATGAGCATATCCGAAACACCAAAGAGTCAGAATGGGTTTTTGTGCAACACCATTATGCCACACTCAACCCAAGTGGATCAAAACCAGAGTATCCCGTCGATATTAATTGCCTCAAAGCGCAATCTTTTCTTCGATTACGTATCGGCCACACCAGGTTAACCCACGGATATCTCTTAAAAGGAGAAAATGCACCAAAATGCCGTTTCTGCAACTCTGAAGCTATCACCATTAGCCATCTTCTTGTTGACTGCCCGCAACTTTCCGTATCTCGACGAAACATAACACCAAGCGGAAACCTAATGGACTTACTTAAAACAACTAATATAGAAAACATAAACCTAATGCATCAGTTCCTAAAACATAATAATTTGCAGTTTGAGATTTAATCGGACTTTTATTTAACTACGGATTAGTCTACCAAAATATGTAAAAGCTAACTTCTTATTTCTACTTTTAACCTGTTATGACCTCATTATTTTTATTTTATCACATCTATTTGTTAATATGTAGAATATCGAGCTGAAAGTTCTGGTAGCTAGTGCTCGTAATTAAGTATGTTAATAATTGTATTATTGATATTCTAATAATAAATAAATAAAATAAATAAATAAATAACATTTGAACATGCAAATTATTTTATTTGTTTTAAAATATGGATTCAGTGGCTTAATGGAATGATTATCAAAATGAGGAGAAGATTGAGAGAAGAATAATCCTACATAACTCCAATATAATGACCCTTAGCGATTTAAGGCGAGTTGAATTGTTAGGGATGATAAATTTCTCTGCGTCTAAATTTATAATTTGTATCCGCGGTTTTGTGCAAAATTTTCGGCTTAGCAAAGACGCATTTATGTACATACATATGTGCTGAATAATATACGGAGCGAATTGTAAGTCCCTCGCATATCTACCAGCGTGTCTGACATAATAAAACTATCGACAACTTTAACGTTTTTTGCCCAAGGCACATACCAACATTCAATTGGTCAAGATCGGCATGCGGGGCTGGCACAACAAACTGTTTCTAGTTGCATTGTGGAAGTCTGCAGCGCTATTCAGAAAGTGTTGTTTCCAAAACACATAAGGTTGAGGTTGGTATAGTGGGCTTATGTAGGTCTAGTGGACCTATTTCATTTATTTAATAACAACAAGCAAAAGATTAACGGTATCGTAACGATTTTTTACCAGAGTTTTCCTTTACTTATTTTCTCACGATCGTGTGATTTTTCGCGCAGTTAATAGTGTGTTAATCGCTCAGTTGTTGAACGAATGTGAAAAGTGTAAGTGTATGTAAGTAAAATAACGTAAATTCATAATAATTATAGGTCCACATTACCTACACTGAAATTGGTTAATGTAATTTTTGTGGATCGTAGGTTCACTAACCAGATTAAGGAAGATAAACCAAAGATAATTTTTAGTTTATAAAACATAAAAATAACGCATTTTTAGTTTATAGAAATATAGAAAAGATGTAGATTTTTTAAGGAGCTATGGTTGTTAAAAAAACAACAAAAATATTATTTTATATCTGTATGTATGCATGTGTCCACCACATATACAAATTAGGACCACTTTAGCAACAATATGGAAAAATTTTCAAAAAATTGGTTATTTCCATTCTAGTTAATAAAAAGTGGATAATTTTATAAAAAAATATTTAAAGTCCTTTGTAATTTCAGGAATTTTACACCAAGCAATAAAATCCTTCATAAAAACATTGTTCAAAATGTATATTTTATCGCTACTTAATTTATGTCCAGAACTGCAACATTTTAGAATCTTAATGCTACCAATAAAAAAAAATCCGAAAAAGTCACGAGAGGAAACAAATTTTAAGCAGGAGGATTTGCAAAACGCTTTGAGTGCAGTGAAGGCAGGAAGAACGGTGTACAGAGCAGCTAAGGAATTGAATATACCAAAAACAACATTACAAAGAAGAGTGACAGGAAAGTAAGAAAGAAAGGAAAGAAATAAAGCGGCTGGATGACTGGACGTTTTTTGAATATATTACCAACGTATTTCATTTGTGGTTAGGTTAGGTTTAATGTGGTAGTTCCCGCATTTTGATACCACCTGTTAAATGAACGGTAACTAATATCGGAAAACCAAGATTGATTAACCGGAGAAACGTTGCGTACCCCGAATGAAGTCACGCAAATCACCTATCCCCTACCCAGAAAGCTCTTCTGAAGTGCTAAAGAAGTACGAGCCTAGGTGCTTGAACCTCAATCTCGCAAAGGCAGGGCAGCTGAGCAGAAAATGACAAGATGAATCCGCCTCATCCTCCTCCACACAGCTGCGGCAGAAATGGTCAGAGACTATGTTCAGCCTAACCGCATGGATACCCATCGTACAATGACCACTCAGAAAACCTAGGAGGGTCGAGAGCTGCCGCTTATTAAGCGACCTCAATTCCTTTGAGCGCCCACGATCCACTCTCGTCCAGAGGGTCCTTGAAATTTTGCATGTCGTGACATTTTCCCAGCGCTCGCCTAGACAACAGAGAGCCCATCTGTCCAAGAGAAGTCCGTAGGCAGCCAAAGGAGCCCCCACCCTCTCCCTGCAAGGAGTAATAACTTCCAGGGTACTCTGCCGAGCGAGCTCATCAGCCATGCAGTTTCCTGCAATGCCGCTATGGCCTGGTACCCAAATTAGTATAATGTCGAGAGACGCCGGGCTGCTGCAACCTGGCTTGCAATGTCCACAGGCAACACGTTAAGCATAACATTGAGCGCGAGAGTGTTCGTGGTCCTAAGCGCCCCACTGATTCCAATGAGGGCAGTTCGCTGCACCTGCTCTAGCTGCTTAGCTTTCGATACCTTATCCAGTGAGTTCCACCAGACAACCACTCCATAAAACATTATTGGCCGTATAATAGTATCATAAAGCCAGTAATTTACCTTGGGAGAGAGACCCCATCTCTTACCAATAGCATGCCGGCAACAGTATACCGCAACCGAAGCCTTCTTCATCATTTCCTCAATATTTGGCCCCCAGGAAAGCTTTCTGTCCAAAATCAAACCTAGATACTCGACCCGGTCAGAAAGCTCAAGCGGGACGCCACCTATTGAAGGGGGATGGGCAACCGGCACTTTATACCTTCTGGTAAATAAGACGAGCTCCGTCTTGCTAGGATTGATCGCGCGCCTACATCCTGTAGACCAACTTACGATCAAGTTAAGGTAACCCTGCATAATGTCAAAAATGTGCTCAAGAACTTACGCCTGTCATTGAGAGCCAAATCGTCGGCATAGGCAATAACCGTGCAGCCTTCCCTTTCCAGCTCCTTCAGAACGCCATTGATCACAGCGATCCAAAGGAGTGGTGAGAGAACCCCTCCTTGAGGAGTACCTCTACTCACCCTTCGTTTAATAGAGGCGCTGCCCCACTCAGCCACGACAGTTCTGTCACAGAGCAGGCGGTTGACGAGTCAAATAAGACCCGGTTCAATCCCAAGCTCCACGAGTGATCTGACTATTGGCTGTGGCTGTGTGTAATTAGAGGCACCAACTGCTAAGTCCTTGTGCTCAGGAGACTCTTCAAAGACGATAACGACCGAGTGTAGGGCTGTTTCCACAGACCTTCCCTTCGAGTTAGCATGCTGAGCATGCGACAACCGCCGACGAGGAATCCCGTCTCTTATATGAAGATCAATAAGTCTCTCTAGGGTCTTCAACAGAAAAGAAGAGAGGCTGATATGCCCAAAGTCCTTTGGGGATGCACGGGAGCTCTTGCCCGCGTTGGAAATAAACGTAACCTTCACTTTCCTCCAAAGTCTAGCCCCTACTTAAACAGCTCGCATAAATAGGCGTCAACCACCGATAGGACACCCGCTCAGCCTTTTGCAGCTGAGGGGGAAAATGCCATCAGGTCCCGGCGACTCGAACGCCTTGAAGGAGCGTATCGCCCAGATCAGGCGATGCTCTTCCAACAAGTCACAAATGGGAATCGAGGAGAAGTTTGAGCACCTCCTCACTACTCATCGCCAAATTTCCCAAATCGTCCCTGAGACAACACAAGGTCACGGGAGCCCTCGCAAGCACCCGGCTAAGCCTAGAGAGCTCGTGACAACCCTCAACGTTCTCGCAGAAGCTTATCCACGAGTCTTGCTTCGCTTTCCTTATTTCGGATTTGTATATACCCAACCCATCCTATAAAGTTCCCACTCCAAAGGTTTTTACTCTTCCTCGCTTGGTTGAACAGCCGTCTACTCTAAGCCCTAAGCTCCGAAATTTCAAACGTCCACCAGTGTGGATTAGATTTGCCTGAAGGCCTCCTCAACGGACACGAGAGCTGGATCGCTTTATTGCAGGCTGCGGTGACTTTCTCTACCAAGCTGTCAATCGAACTTTCCGAGAGGAGTAAATTCCCCGAGGTTCCTCCGGAAGAAACTCTTGCAGCTTCCTACAGTATAAATCCCAATCTGTATTCCTCAGATTTCTATAGGAAAGGTTGAGAGGACGAACTTCGCCCAGGGAGAGTTGAATATACCTATGATCAGAGAAGGAGAGAACCCTCCAGTTCGAGATATGGGATAACAATTCAGATGAAACCAGGGTAAGGTCCAATACCCCTTCCCTGACCGAAGTTACAAACGTAGGGTCACTGCCCCTATTACGAATAGACACGTTTTCGCTAAGAATAAAATCAAAGAGGGACTCACCTCTTGCGTTAGTGTCCGAGCTACCCCAACAGGAGTGCCTCGAATTGGCATCACAGCCAACAACGACACCGGCCTTCCTGCGTCTCGTTTCCGCCAGAGAATTTCTCAGCAGCATTGGAGGTGGTTCCACCTCATCATCGTGAGCCATGTACGCGAACATGAGCTAAAGGTCTCCGGCCCCGCCCACGAGGCTCATCGTTACAACGTCTCCATTGCTGAAATTAGACAGAAAATGTGTATTTATTTCACCCCTGAAGAGCATACAAGCTCTAGGTTTACCTGCGTAGCTGGACACCAGAAGCTTTTACTTTTTCGACCCGATGCCATAAACACCGTTACTGCTCAGCCACGGTTCCTGGATAAGGACTATATCTGCCCAACTTGCTCAAGGTGGAGCATTAGATTCGCGGACGCCGCCTTAGAGTGCTGGAGATTGATCTGCAGGATGATCATCCTCAGTGATCCCTTCCAGCCCACCTACGGCAGCATCCTCCTCCTCCGCCCCGTCGAACAGCCTATTTAAGCTGAGGACGGACCCCGCAATCGAGGAGACGCCCCCAGTGCTTTCAGCGTCCGACCTGACGGAGTCAACCTCCATGCTCATGGAGGCCTCAGTGAGTTCCACCGCTTCCGCCGGCTCAAGTCCACAAACCTCCGGCACCACCTCCGATCCAACCGGACGGAGGACGTCATCGCCTCTGGCATCCGAGTGGTAGACCCTAAAGGCCACCTTCTCGAAGCCATAGGAAATGACCCCCTGCTGCTCAGCGAAAGGGTCGAGGGCCTCTGCGTTAAGCAAAATCAGCGCTTGTCGATATGGTTCCCCGGACCCCTCAAACCGAACGACCGTCCAGTTGTGCGCGGGAGGGTTTGGGTTGCAGTAGCGGAGGATTTCCTCGATTTCCCCTGGTGCGGAGGGCTACGCAGGGAGCCAGACGCGAGCCCGCGAACGCAAAGGCAAGTCCTTCTAATCCACGGCCTCGAGCCTGGCACCCTTCCAGACCGCTCCAACCTAGGCAAACGCCGCTTTATAGAGCGTGGCCGACCGCTCCTCGGCGCACGATATCCTCTTAAAAAGACCAGAGTGCCAGACCGCACTCTCGCAACGAGGAGGTGGACCAGGATTTTCCCTGATCACCTTCAAGAATACGGCCGAGATCGCTGACGCCACCCGCTTCCAATCCGTCCTAGAGATGGCACCGTCTTCCTTGCTGTGGTCCACTACATCCAAGATAATGGAGCCCGTCTGATAAGTGACTTCGCTAAACGATTTGGGCGCTACCCCAGTCCTGGGCCATTTGACGGAAGAGGTCTCACCTTCTTGAGACCGCTGTCTCTTTGACGCTGAGCTTTTCAGAGGCTCACTCGCGCCCTCCCTCAGCACCTTTCTGGCCCACTCAAGCGACCTAGCGTGTTTCTCAGAGATCCGAGACCCACCTTGGCCGCCATAGCGCTCCAAGATCTTGGAGACCATGCGATAATCAGAGTGGGTTCTCCTTTACGTACCCATCCGCCGCTTGGGCTCCTCGGCGGGTGGATTTTGGGTCACACCCGACTGTCCCTGTACACTACGGGATAGCCCCTTACTGGTACTGGCAATCTCATTCAGTCTCATCCCTTCCAGAGGTCGCGGGTGATTTCACCCGCGGCCCACCTACGCGCCCAACCGGAATTTCGCCCCCAACTAAACTAGGGGTTACGGAGGTCGGCTTCGACTCTCCCCCCCAACAACACAGGTGGCAGTAACTGTACCCCCCGATATGACCGCAGCCTTGGGTGTCGGCTTCGACACTCCTACCCAGTGGCGTGGCCGGGGGGCGGGGGGCGGATCTATCTATCCCCCCCTCCCCCCCACCCCTCGTCACTCGAATAATTTTGCAAATTTAAATTTTACAGCAGAATTATCAAATTTCCTTCTAGTTAAGAAAAAAAATAAAACTAAGAAGAAAGAGAAAACTCCGTATAGTGGCTCACAGCTTATTTATGTTCATACATACATATATTTGGATACGCATTTAGAGAGCATTTAATTTTAGGAGGAAATTTAGCAGATTGTTTTTATTTCATTTTTTTTAAATCACTGTAGGAGCTAACGTTTGTTAGCAGTCCATCTATCCTTGCTTATGTGAAATAAGGGGGTTAAATCACATAAGGGACTTCCTAACAACAGAGTTTTGGGGATTTTTGGTTCTTTTTGGTATTTTTCGGAACAAAACGGATATCCCCAATCTGATTTCTTTTAACGCGTATACAAGGATAGATGGACTACTAACAAACATAAACTTATCACCCACACATGATTAAGCCGCTATCGACCATATTTATTTCCACATTGCATGCAAAAATAAAAACTGTCTGCCAAATTTCTTCCAAAAATTGAATGCGCTGCAAAATACGTATATGTTAACTATCAAACGAAATTATTTGACCCTCAAACACCTACAAACGTTTTACAATATAAAATATTAAACATTTACAACTTGTGTTGCGAAGTAGCCACCCCTCATATGTATGTACCACCCTGTACGAGTAGCGGCTGTCAAATGTTTATAATCTGTGCTGTCAAATGTTTATAATCAAATAAAGAAAAGTGTTGGAGCTAAAATCATACGATTAATAATGGATATCAGAAAGTTTTTTAAGCGGGGAAAAAGCCCATCTGATAGTGAATGTGGCCCAAAAAATAAGTTAGAAAAGTCAAGTGAAAGTGTCAATGAATTTGAGGACATGGGCGGAAATGTTAAAAGTTGCGAACCATCGACAAGCAGTCAGGCAGTCAAAAATGATATCAGTGAGTTTGCTGCTAAACGGTCTCACCTTTCAAATTCTGAGAAATTGGAAATTTTAAGCGATTTGTGGACGCCCGATCAACGAACAGTGTTCCCAATTTCAGAAAAGCACGTCCAACGTAGATTGAGGTTTCAGTATAACTGGCTGAATCAATACATTGACTTTCGTACTCAGGAGTGGAAAATGGAGTTTACTGTAAAATGTGTGTGGCTTTTGCAAGACCTGATGGTATCCACGGCATAAAGTTTGGAATGTTTGTTGTGTCGAAGTTTGATAATTGGAAAAAAGCTCACGAGGTAAGTGGATTTGTTACACGAATTAAATAATACTAAATACCGGGTTATATCAGGCGTTCAAAGAACATGAGCAAAAAAAATACCATAAAAATACTGTCGTCGATGCTAGTTCGTTCAAAATACAAATGCTCAATCCATCCAATTCCATTATAAATAAAGTCGATTTGTCAAGAAAAAGCCAAGTTATAGCTAACAGACTCCGGATTAAACCTATAATAGAGGCCATTATTTGTTTAGGGCGCGCAGAATTGCCTTTGAGAGGTCATCGTGACAGTGGAGCCGTAAATGTGACATCCGTCACTTTACCAGAAAAAAAAGCTAACTGAAGTTAGATCGAGCTTTTAAATTCCAAACTGAATTACATCCGTAATTTAATCCACACAGGAAACTTTAAAATGATGTTGGCTTATAGAGCGTTGGGGGATGAAGCGCTTCGAGAAGTTTTAAAAAACGAAATTGGTAATGCTAAGTATACCTTTAATCAAATTCAAAACGAAATTATCCAATGTTGCGATGAAGTCATTTTAAAAAAGATTGTATGCCGTGTAAACAAAGCTCAGTGCTTTTCAGTTTTAGCGGATGAGACTACGGATATTTCAACAACCGAGCAGGTAACTCATACCACAGGTTTTATATTTTTAAAACATTTACCAAAACTAGTTGTCAACGTTGAAACGAAAAATAAAACAGCTGTCAACGAAAAACTGCTGCATATGAAGAAACGGTGTTTATACGGTTGCTCAACTAATTGATCAAATACTTTTTTTTTTGTCGAAAAAAGGCATTTAGAGACATATAAAGTAGTCCACAACTTTTTTTGATAGTTTGCGTTTAAAATATAGGTAATTCTGTACCAGAAACCATATAAAATTATGGTTATATTATTAAATTGCGTATGAACACCAAATCACACTCCCGCTGGTGGTAACTAGTAAAATAAAAGCAATCATTTATTTCTTCAAGCACAATATATCCTCATAATGGTTGTAGGGCATCGAGGCCTAATAATAATATTTATTTCTTTTCATCGTTGATGAATTGATTTGAATATAAAACAAATGTTACAATTGTATATTTTCTAATATAAATAATAACATTTTTTAATCAAGGTTTCAGTCTGTATCCGGTATGTTGATGAAGATGATAGTGGAGAAATATATTTAAGGGAAGATTTTCTGCGTTTTGTTGTGGCAAAATCCCTTCGTGGGAAGGATTTAGCTATACTAATACTCAATACTCTTAAAGAGTGCAATATTGATTGCCAATATCTTTTTGGTCAAGGATATGATGGAGCTAGTAATATGTCAGGACAAGTTAATGTTGTTCAAAAATTCGTTCGAGAGGAGTGCCCTCTTGCTTGTTATGTGCATTGCTCAGCTCATGTGCTAAATTTGGCCATAACAAAAGCGAGCGCTATACCACCAATAAGGCATACTTTAGGCATTGTGGAAAAGTTGTACGTTTTTTTTAATACACCAAAGAGAAAGTCATGTCTTTTGAAATGCATAGATGAAGCAAATATAGAGCCAAGCATCAAGAGTCTGAAAAGACTTCACGTTACAAGATGGACTTCAAAATATCAGGCTATTGCAGACTTTATTTCTTTATTTCTTAAATGCGGCATTGATTGATATAGCTGAATGGGACGACGCATCTTCAACGGATGCAATAATATATCAGCGATCCATGGATTTTGAATTTGTTGTAACAGTTCATATAATAGGAGAAATATTCTCTTATTCTCTGCCTCTGAGTAATAAACTCCAACAAATCAACATAGATTTAGATTTGGCAGATAACTTAATAACAGGGCTGAAACGTATTCGTTCCAATGAACATCACTTTGAAAATTTGTTTAAAAAATGTGAAAAATGTGCAAACGATATAGGCATAGAAATCAAAATGAATCGATACAAATCTCGTCAAATGTTGCAAGCTCCTAACTTTGCTCATTATTTTAAGGTGTCTATTTTTTACGCTTTTATTGACCATATGATAATGGAATTAACTACTCGATTCAGTGACGCTTCCCGTTTCAACTTCAACCCCAGAGCGCACATTTTCCACGCTTAAAAGGCTAAAGACTTATCTTCGTAATTCCACAGGACAGGTTTTCTAAATGTTACGGTGTTTAGTTTTCTAGAAAAAGTGTTACAATTTTTATTTTTCTCACCAGCAGGATTGAGTAAACAATTAGAAAAACTTAACTTGCCCCCTTGAACAAGTAGAAGGGCACCACTAAACTCAGCCATTCCGAAGAGGCCCAGGTAACCTAGGTAAAAAGTTGAAATTTAAGAGGGTAATATTTTTTCCAGAAAAGAAAACGCCAGTAATAACTGCCTTATATCTTAGCCTTTTTTTTTAATGCAAGGAGCGGCTGAATGGTTTAACAATGTTGGCGGTTCATCCTGTTATGCCAATAACACCAGAAGAAGTCATTGAAATATTGAGTGTTAAGCCACGAAGGCTGAATTTTGTGTTGTAACAAACAGTTGAAACTTATATTTAAATAAAGTTTTTTTTTTACTATTATTTTTATTATTATTATTGGTTTTACAGTCATTTATTTTGTACGTATAGAAGAACTAAAGAATTTAGTATAAGTACAGGTATTTAGATACATATATAATGGTAGGTATGATTGGTTTACGAAGGCGTACAAATATATGATGAGCTTAGTTGTGTGTGCTTCAATTTAAATTTTACTTAACAAAATCTCATCCCCCCCCGCCCCCCTTAGAAAAATCCTGGCCACGCCACTGCTCCTACCTCTCTTTAGCTTTGGCCACAACGGCCGTCCACCGTACAGAGCCAGCGGAGAAAAGGTTGATGCCAACAGGTGTTATTAGTGCACTGGATAGAACACACATCCAAATGACTAGACCGGCAAGAGATAAGCATTTGTTATTCAATAGAAAATTAAAGCACGGCATAAATACCATGGTGGTAAGAGGAAGTTTAAATGACTTTAACTTTAGATTTGTGATCGTCGTTTAATGATTAGGGCTGTTAATGGAAGATTTGGATGTACATCCCATGATTCCCATGTGTGGAATTTGACAAACGGACGGGAGTATTTTATATCCAGTTATAATAATGGAAATAAGGATGCAGGAATCCTTGGGAAGTTTCTAATTCGTTTAAATAATCGATTTTCGATTTTTTAATAACAATAGTGCTTTAAATTTTAATAGGTGACTCTGGATATCCGCTTGAACCAAGGCTATTGAGCCCTTATAGAAATGCTGAGGAAAATTCTGACGAACTTTTTTTCAACCAACAATTCTCTAAAGAAGGATCGATTATAGAACGAGCATTTGACGTGTTAAAATGGCGATTGCGATGTCTTATATCCGCTAGAGAGCTACATTATGCTCCAGAAAAAGTAGTAAACATACTGAACTCATGTTGTGCACTTCATAAGATTTGTATATTATATGTATAATGTTGAGCAACCTTCTGATATAATGATTGAGCCAGAAGCACCTGTAACAGTTAATGTTGAGAACTGTGAACAATTTTGTAGACTCTGCTAGAAAAATAAGACATCAAATAAAACATAATTTGATCACTATTAGAAATTCCATGTAATAAAAGAACCTTTTAAGTTTAGCAAATTCAGTCTTTTATTAATAGGAAAAATTTAAGGAAAATTCAGTTTTTTAAATTTAAAATTATAAATATAACGCATTTCTTTTTATATTCATCGCGTCATTGGCACTAAGTTCTACATTAAATACATCAGTCTTTTATTAATACAGCTATACATATATACACAAAAAAATTTGGAGAAAACAGCCTTTCTACTTTTATACATACATATATCACATGAAGTAAATAGCTTTCAATAGTTAAAAAAATATAAATAATTTGTACATTTAGTACTTCTTTTTTTAATTCTTATAAAGTTATCTTTAACTACAACTTATCACGGTCCATTTTTTTTTTTTGTGAACAAATTTCTCTTTTTATAAGTTCAGTTTCCTTATTTCTATTTTAACTATGTTTCTATTCTCATTTTTTAAATTTACATTAATATCTTGCTACACTTCCACTAATTTTTTGTGGTAATCCATTTGGTTTTCCACTTGCTTTTCTAAGAGCGATTGCTTCCTGCGAGGATTGCTTACATATGAGCATCGAGGCACCTCTTCTTCTTGTTCAGCAACTGGAGTATCATTATTTGAAATTCATATCTGAAGGAATTTCAATTTCAACACCAATGTGCCCATTATCCCGCTCACTGACTGTGTCATGGATAATAGGTCACACTCGTTTTGGTCCAATTCTGTCAATGAACAATAAGCAGCTATTTGACAGCTATTTAGTTTCGAATAACAGAGTATCCCTAATGCGAAAGGGTAAAATGAAATGCGCAAATCAAAAATGTGTATACGAATGACGCATTACAGGTATCCTTTTTGCGAATGCGAACAATTTTTCATTCGTATTGCATTACAGACTTTTTATAAGTTTTTCCACGCTTTATTAAATATTAGCAATTTAAACTATTATTTATTAACAATTACTTTCGAACACCCACGCTTTTTAAAAATGCACAAAGCAGAAAAGAATATCATTACATAAGTACATATATACGCATATACATTTATGAATGTACTTACATACAATATGCTAATTTGTTGTGTCAACGGATCTAATTTGTCTTTCGTTAATACATGTCAAAATAGAACTATAAGGCGAGTTACCATACGTACGTGCATGTGTTTAGCTATGCGCTGTACTTGAAGAGCAAATAGTCCATAAGTTTGAACTCAATTATTTCAAGGAACGAATATACCAATTCGTAATCAGATTGTATTCATCAACCTTTTTTATTTGATATATATTTCAATTCCGTTGATTTAGAAAAACTTATTCTGCCAGTCAGCCACATACAAGTGAAACCAATATAAGCGTGTTAATAATGGGCAGGACGATGAGCTGACTCGATTGAGCCCTGCCCAGTTTTCTGCCTGCATTCTGGCTGTTTGGACGCATATACTAGTTTTGGAAGTACTTGCGGAAATTTGTGTATTTATAATATTTTAGTAATTTGTCGAAACCAAGATCGGAACACATATACCTGCAATAACTATAACAAATAGTTAGACATGTGGTTTTGCGTTATAACTTCTACACTAAAGTAGCGAAGATGTTTGACACTACCTTTTTTAGGTCGAACATAAAGCGTCCAATGAAAGTCATGAAGACCAGGTCACTATAAGTGATTTCTCCCAGGCAAATGATTATTCAGATACTTTGACTGACTTTTACAGATCAGGTTTGGATTGCAATTCTCCTAAATGTTATCATATCGACGACCTATATTTGTATTCCAGACCCTCTATCAGCAATATTAACTAAAATAGCACTCTGGTATTCTCTTTTCAAGGGGCAACTAAAACTTTTTCCAATCCGCCTTTCGAGGTACCTGAAACTCAATGAATAGATGATCAGAAAGAGTTTTCTTTTCCATGGTAATATGATCCTAATACTAATTAAAGTATATTTAGGATCATATAATAATAGAGGTATTTAGAATCAAATCGAGCTCAGATCGATCAATTCTTGTCTTCTGGTGGTAAAAAACGTGGCTCTATTACCTATTACAAGGCCGGAGGACAGAATAAAGTCTAGTAGCTTGTTTCCGCGAGGGTTACACTTTGTGCTACCCCACGTAGGATTCTGTGAATTTGTGCCACAGCCCACTATTATGCCCAGACTCAGCGTACGACAAGATGCCCATATATTCCCTCGAAGGAGGGGGAAATACGAAGTCAATTAGATCAGATTTCTTATCGATCAGTTGGCCAGTATGTTGGCTGCTCGGTGGAAATAACATAAGCTCTGTTATTTTGGGTGGCTTTTTATGAGTTCTTTGCTTTTGGAGATGTTAACCCCCTGTTAAAAACCTCTTACACAACTTAGAAAAATATTCCGTAAGTTGTGTTTTAGATATGCTGCAACGAGGAGGGCAGCATATAGCAGAAATATTCATTCTGCCAGACCTATCGTATATACATATATATATATATGTTGAAATAGAGTGGATGCAGTTTTTTCTAGTGGATAGTGGTTAATTGATTTCCTTATAGTAAGTATTCCAGTTCCGCCGCGAGCTTTTCCTCCTGAATGTTTAGGATCACAGAGTGCGAAGCCTTCATTGTTAAAATGGTTTAATTAAGTCAAATACGTTTCGGGTATTAGCATGATATCTACCAAGCAGTAGAAAGCCTTAGAAGATTTGAAGCTCAATTTTGTGTTGACAAAACTCTTTGTAGCAGAAGATTTTGATTTTTATTTAATTCTTGCGCCATACGTATAAAAGTTCGGAGTAAGATTGGCGCACTTAGCTGACTCTTCTTGTATTTGGGGATTGCGCGGACCTTCTGTACATAGGTTTTAAAGTTGGTCCGTCCAGGAATATTGTCTGTTGTTGTTACAATTGAGTGGGGTTGAGTGACTGGGGTATTGTTAGTACTGTTTTTGTTTACTTTCTCTTTTAACGAAAGGTATACTGCACAACCTCGATTAGTTGCGGTGTTGTGTTGCATAAATCCCTGCAATTTACGCACACACTACGAGTAGATAAAGTGCAACAACGCTTTGTATTACCAAATTATTGACAATTATGGCACTACACAGGACCAACACGTTTGTGTTTTTCTTCTGCAGTAATACCACAGATAAGAAGGTACCGCAGTTTGTAAATGGATGAACTTATATTTTTTTTTAAGTTGGAAATCTGGTTCTATCTCAACCCAACGGTATATTATTTTTATTTTTTACATTGTGCACATACTTTACCCTAAAACCTTCTTCTTATAATGCACCTTCTATATCTGTCGGATTTGCGTTTTTTTCAATGCCATTCAGTATACCAGATAAGCTACGACTACTTTTAAGTGGATATACATATATAAGTTTATAATGACTTTGTTTTTTTGAAATCATGTGTCAACAGGTTTGCTTTTCAACCTCCTGAATGTGCCCTTTTCTTATAGGTACTACATGGAAGTTATTTTTTCATATTAACTCTATCAATTAATTGGCAAGAATGCTAGAGTTCTGTTCACTAAAATATATTAGGAGGTTTTTTTTGCGCATAATTCTTATCAGAAGTAAGTTGACATTCGCAACTTTTGCTTGTATTTAATTTACCATTTTTTTCAGGTGTACGTTTTCTTTTTACCTGAATGTATCGATCAATTCCAGTTTGCACTGTTGGTTCCTTTCCGATGCTAACTACTTGTATACTGGGTTTTATTTTGCATACCATCATTCTTGCTAGTGTTTGGTGTTTGTTGTGCACTTCCTTTTGCTGTGGCTGCTGATGCTTTTGGATGGATTGTTAGCGTAGTTATAGATGCTGTAGGCGCCGTTGATGTTGGTGGCTCGCACTTATTAATTCGGATTGTAGAAGAGCAAGTGAGTGCTTTATGATCGGCTGAATTGTGTAGAGTTGTAGTTGGCTTGGTCTTGCTGTTATTGTCCGACGTTGAATATCATGTATCATCACTTTGTGTTGAGTGTCTGCGCTCGTTAGAGCGGTTTGACCTCATATTAATTTAAGTCTACAGTTTTGCTTTTTATTTGCAGACGTGTCGCGCATTGCTTACGCGTGATACGTGCAGGTCCAAGCAAGTTCAGCCTCAGAGTGTGCTCGCTCGTTAGCTAGCGGCGAAGCGCGCGTAAAGATACAAAAATTCATAACTCCCGAAGTTTTCATTACTACATCGCAAATTTTTCACAGGTTATATAGTAATCACAGGCAATCATATTAGAATAAAAAAAGAAAAAAAAATTAGTCCCAAAATTGCAAATTCACTTCTCGAAAATTTTAAGTATCATATTAAAATAAAAAAATACGGGTCGATTATTTTTCAATACAGAACGCGAAAAAAATATGTTTTTCCAAAATAATTTTTGAGTGTAAATTTCGCATGGAATGACCCATATATATTTTTATTTTGACAAATCCAAAGGTTTTCCACACTTCCATAAAAGCAATCAAACACACGCTCGCGTAGGTGTAAGCAAGTATATATTTGACTTTTTTTTTATTCTAATTTTGTTGAGGATGAATGAATTTCTGAAAATTTTTCGCCAAAAATTTCCTAATCTCTAAACTTTGGGTTTCTAAGTATTTTATCGCAAGATATTCGCAACGGGTTAGCTCAACTAAAATTCTCCACACAAATTATTAATTATTTCTTTTAAGCTAATTTTTTTAAAATCGTTATCCTCCGGAACTTTAATAGATGAATGGAAGCTTACATCAATAATGCCTATTTTAAAAAGATATACTAAAACCGACGTCCGTAATTACAGACCTATTGCTAAGCTTTCCACTGTTTCAAAAGTTCTTGAACACTAAGTTTTTGACAAATTCAGTTTTGCAGTCAAATCCATTATCTCTCCATACCAGCATGGGTTTGTAGCTGGCAGGTCTATTGTCTCCAATCTTGCTATTTTCAGTGAATATTGTTTCATACCATTTTTGTTAGGTCTTCAAGTTGACTGTGTTTATACAGACTTCTCAAAAGCATTTGATAGAGTAGCACATAAAATATTAAGACAAAAGTTGGCCTGTTTTGGATTCGTACTTATGTAATAGACGTTGTGTTATATCAATCAATGTCGGGATTTCCAGCCCGTTCCTTCCATCTTCGGGAGTGTCACAAGATAGCAAATTAGGCCAATTTCTCTCCATAATTTTTATTAATGATATTAGTAATAGTTTTCCTCTCACAAAATGCTTGCTCTAACCGGACGATTTAAAAGTGTGTTATATATGTATGTACATAGGTAACTAAAAAGTCAGCTGGTGCGATCAGGCTTAAAGAAGATATTGATAATCTTAATTTGGTGCCTGAATTCAAGGCTCTCCCTAAACTTTAATAAGTGTTTTCAGGTAACGAACTCACTGATTTTTAATGTTTTGCCTACCAGTTACCAAATTTCGACTGACGTTTTACAATTTCTTTGTGTACTCTATGTTGGGGTTTGAGAGGCGAGACGCCTTAACATGAGGCGCCAGCCGAGATGCACCAATTCATTGCCCTACGGGACCGTAATGCTAACGAATTCTTGCGTTATGAACTCATTTTGTCGTACGGCAAAAACTCGGTTGCAAACATAACTTTCAAGAGCTTTACGCGTGTTCGTAGGAAGTAGCGTCCGTATTTTATATATTAGACAGTTCAGTCAAGCGCAGTCAAATGCTGACAGAAATTGTTGAGCAGCACTCCCACCATTCAAACGCCGTTCTTATCTTAAATGTTAGACGGTCAACTTGTTCTATAGTCCCATGTTGGCCCAGGACACAAATTGGTGCGTAGGCATTATGTTCCTCGCATGTGCACCAATCTGGAGGAGCAGATAGCAGACTTATTAACCTGTATGAACACGCTTGGGCTTTACCTGTTGCTGGTTTGGATATAATTTGTACAACCGACTTCCTCCAATATTTTGGCAAATGGAATCTCGGTATAGCATTAAACAGATTTGAAATGTATGTAAAAGGTGTTTTTTAGACTGATAGAACTTTAAATTAAAATAAAACACATAAAAAATTAAGTATGATCCCAAATTTTGTTTTTTTATTTGAAAGATATTTTCATGACATTTAATATTTAAAACCGATTTCTGGCATATGTCCGCCATGACTAGCTTTGGTAAATCGGATGCGTTCAGTCCAATTTTGAACCACTGCAAAACTTCCAACTTGTTGAGCACGGCGGCGAATAGACAAATTCGGATCTTCTCCGACACTATCTCTTACAGCACCAATATTTTCCTCTGTACATACAGTTCTTTGTCTTGTTGTTGGTTTTTCATCGAGTATAGTAAATGTTGTTCGGAATTTATCAACACTTCTACGAATAAGCTGCTCTGATGCTCGATTATGCGGACCATAAAATTCACGAAGTGCTCTTTAAGTTTGGCGATCAGAACACTAATTTTTAAAGTAAATTTCCACAATTTGTAAACGTTGTTGCGGCGTCATTCTTTCAATGGTGATTTGTCAATGCTTTCTGAACAGCAATGTTAAAACGAAATGTCATTTACCAGCTGTCAAGCGACAGCTATCCCTATCGAAAGTTCTATCAGTGTAAAACAAAACACCTGTTACGTTATATGAAGACGCGGAAGTTCCATGATCATCTGTGGGATTATTATATCATGTCCTGGTGATTTCTTTAATTTCAGTTGCTCTTTGATAACGATCATAATCTCAAGTGGGTGCAGTTTTAATGGTTCCGTTTGCGAGTAAGCAGGGAATAAAGGCAAAACATATTTGTTTGGTGACATGTATGGCTGAAATACGTTTTTTGGACAAAGTGGCAAAATGTTAGCTTTTTCCCCATCACTACAGACCCATTGGTTGGTGATAAGCTGTCAATGTATTTGGCATGAGCTAGTTGTCTTCAGCCCTGATGGCTCGGCTTAGTGCCCGTTTATAGATAATTATCACGAATTATGTTACACTTTATATAATTATAATTAACGTAAGTTATTTTTGTAAAAAATGAATTTTGAAAAAATAAGATAAAAAATCACACGGGTTTGACGTTAAACGATACCAACGCTCTGCCTAAGGTAGTGAAAGTCCTCATAACCAAAAATAAGGAGTATCAAAGTTTTGGGCATATTGATTTACTATCATCATCAGTATCTGGCTCATTCTTACTGGCTAATAAGTAAAGCAAGAATATTGTTTAATAACAGTGATGAAAAAATTGCCACAATTGCCCTTTTTTGGTACAATTGAATCTGAAATGTACTTTGACACCACATCAACTTTTTGGAACAAATTGTGCAAAGTGTAACGCTTTTTTTTTTAGATTTACCATGCTCAAAAAATCTAAAAAACGGTTTTTTCAAATCCAGTCGATTGTTGATTTGAATTGGATAGGTATTTTAATTCCCATATTTATTTAGGCTACTCCTCTTACTACCTTCGGGAACTAAGTTAAAGAAATTCTGTTCGAGTTCATTATTTGCAGGATAAGTTTAGATATTTGAAGTTGAACAGTCTTTGATATCTCCATGACTAATTACAACTTAAACAATAATAAAAGCAAACCTTTGAGAATTTACAGATATACGTTTAAAATTGGTACGTTTTTGTTTAATTTGGTGTACTTTATTCTGACATATGGCACAATTTCGAAAAAAATTACATTCGTTCTTCAAACTAGAATAAGTTGCGATGGAAGTAGTCGAGCGATCTCCCTCTTTAGTTGTTGTCTCCTCTTGGTCTCTTTGTCGCTGAGGGCGAATACCACTCTGGCTCATTCTGCAGTTTTTTTTTATTAACTGGAGTTTGAAGAAATGCTCAAACGGTTGCATTTATTTGACACTCCTGTTACTTATTTCGAACATAAATCGTCCAACGAAAATCATCAAGATCAGGCCACTGTAACTGATATCTCCCTGGCGAATGATTGTTCTGATATGAGGTTTTTTAAAACTCTTTAATTTAGACGGTAGTGTATTCCATCATGGCAACTTTCACTGACTTTTGGAGGTTAGTTTTGAATTACAACTCGTTAGCTATGTACTACATATATGTTATCACATCGATGACCTATATTCGTATTCAATACCCTCTATCTGCAATTTTTGTAAAGCCACTTCCAGGTGTTATAACCCATTCGGGAATTAACTGTCATCAATGATGTTAATTTTAACTCTGCAATCCGATAGTTAATTTTTCTAACCAGAGATATACAACATACACATGTGCGAGTATCTGCCACATTTTTAAATTTCGAGCAAAATGGCTCTTAAGTTTTCAATTCATGAACTATTTCTGCATTAGTAAAAATATTGACAGGTTTTATGCTAATAAGATGCTGTGAATATGTAGTTAGTTATCCCCTGTAACTCCTACCGAGTGCCTACTGCACTACATTTTAATTCAATACTCTTAAGACAAATACATACCGCATTCACATGTTTTGATGTTTATTTCATCATTATAATCAGAATATTCTTCGCCCTCATAACCGAACGCATTTGAAATTCCCGCGCTTATTCGGAATATTGCATCAAAGAGAAACTTGCCACTTCTTTTCTCATTTAAAACATTTGTGGTGTTTTTCCAGATATGAGGTGAGCTATAATAAGCTTTATTTATGGGCGCATGATATGCAAAAATCGCATTACCCAGAACTAAAATTAATAATATTTGTTCTTTATACATTTTTAGTTTTTTTGCATTACAATTAAAATTTGTTCTTTATGCATTTTTAGTTTTTATTCAATTTAAATTTTTACATTATTGAATTATTTATATTGAGTGAGAACACAATCAATTTCATTATTAAAACTTATCATTTTTATACAAAACTGTTTGAGTAATAGGTAGGTTGCAGAAGACTAGTTTGCAAAACTGTATGGAGAACTACATATACAGTGCTTTCGCATTTGTATAATTGTCACTATTGTACATTGTAATGGTAATATTAGTTAAGCAGACGCATAATGTAAGACAATAAGGAATAATCAGAATCTAGATCAATATAAGAAAAGGCAATGGAAAAGATTATATGTATTTTTTTATTTCTCATTAATTATATAAATAATTTATTTTTTCCATTCATTTATTCATTTAGTTCAATAAGGATTCTTATACTTTAAGTATACTTAAATGTGAAAGTGTGCTTTTATACCGCGTATATGATTGCGATACAATTTTAATGAGTTGTGAGAATACCTCCAAAGCTCCTAAGTTTATTTTGTTCAGCTGGTGGTTGCTGGAATCTAATTCGGGTTGATATTCGGAACATGTATATATTTATTACTCATTGTATATGTAACGTGTAATTACTTTTGTAACAAGGACTTTACGTTAAACAATTTCACTTCAAGTTATATTTGACAATAGTCATAAAACAATTGGTTTAACAATCATACCGCTGTTTTCCTGCTGAGTCAGTAGACTAAACATTTTCCAAATTTTAGTCGTTTTAGCGAAAAATGGGTGGCGCTCCCTTTGAAATATTCGAGAAAATCGTATATATGACTCTTTTGGATAATTTTTTTTAGAATTAAGGACGATATCAGATCCGACGATATGCAGAAATCCGAAAATTGGTATCAAGTTTTGGAAAAATTTTAAAACTGAAAAACTTCGATAACTACACTTTTTCAAGAGATACTCTGGATTTTTTTTTTATGTTTTCTCCATATTTCTTTGTGGCATTTATGAATCGCGATTAAATCGAAATGAGATATAATTTTTGAAATGCGAATTTAATTTATCTGCTAAAATCACTGTGCCTTTTAAAGATTCTAAAGACTAGTTTACACAAAAAATATAATCAATAAAAAAGTGTTTTTATACTAATTTTGCGTCGGTGAACACGAATATGAGTCTCCATTTATTTTTCCAAAAACGTTTTCAAGATATAGGGAAAAATGTATTTTGTGCGTCTTTTTGCAGTTATTTCGAAAAATGCTCCAGAATAGCAAATGAAACGGACCTTCTATGCATACTAATGAATTATGTGTAATTTCTAAAATGAGATCGTTGCAACTGTCACATTTTTCGTCCTCAGTTAATCAGCTGATGATCTCAAAGATTATATCGTTAAACGTACTGGTATTGAGAAGAACTCAAAACTCAATCCCTCCCTAAGGTTGGAATCTCAGATCCCATATTCAGGTGGAGTGAGCTAATGCTCAGAAATTAAGTGATAATATTCCCACACTTTTCTGTATTGGCTCGAACGAGTAAAGGTAAATATTAGCATATGCAGATGATGTAGTGGTGGCAGTGGCAGGTCCCTTTCCTTCGGCGATCAGTGAAATTCTGTTTAGCTTACATATATGGGCTTCAGGGCCAATCAGAGTACGACAGTGCTGATGCTGTTTACCAAGAAAACGAAAATGGCATATTTCAGACTCCCTTCTCTAAACAGAACGATTCTCACATTGTCCTCCAAGGAAAAATGCTTGGGCGTGATACGAGATGCCCATCTAAGCTGTAATACAAACATCGATAAGCGCGTGGAGAAGACTTATATAGCCTATTTTACATGTAAACGGATCTTCAGTAGAAACTGATTATTAAAAACAAGGTATGCCCTGTGGATGTTTGCCGCCGTGATAACACCAATATATAACATCAGGAAGTTAGGCAGCGACCAACGCAAGGCTTGTGCGGGTGTTACAGGAGCCACGGATGCGCTTAATGTGATTCTGAACCAACTGTCCATAGAGCTCCACACATGCGAAATTGCGGCGAACTCTGCAATCAGACTTAGAGGTTTGGGATGCTGAAGGTCAAAGCATTACGGGCGTATTGAAGCTCTTGACAAACTCTTAGAAATAGAAGAACAAACTTAAATACGGGAATGGAGTAGAGAGAGAGTAGCCGAAGAGGTCACCACGACCATCTACACTGACAGATCCAAAAATGGACTGCGGAGTGGGTGCCGGTGTGTTCTCAGAGAAGCTAGACATCTCTCTCACGTTCCGGTGTAGCGCATTCACTAACTTTAAACGGTGCAACAATCGCAGTTTTTGACGACAATATTTGTCGTTTGCACTAACGATTGTGCGGTTCACTAACTTATTCTTAACGACACTTAACAGCAGTCTCGTTTTATTTATTCAAAGTAATAAAGAGTGCCACCTCTGTCAAACTAAATGTCAAAATGAAAAGCTCACAGAGGAATAGAAAAAACAAAGACACGTCTGCCGCTAAATATAAATTTGAGCGTTTTTATTATATTTCATTAAAGTGAAAGAAGATACTAGTTTATTTCAAACTACAAACATTTATAATTCTTTTTATTTATTGCAATGTTTCATTGTAGCAGAATTTCGGACTCTCCTCTGAGTGATTTGGTCGACTCCAAGGAATATCCGGAATCACCTACAAATTCGCCATGGTTTTCGTTTTCAAAATTCGCGTTGTGCTCTAGTCTATTTACCATTTACATACATATATGTATTTAAATTTTTTTAACTAGAATCATTTATCTATATATTAAAACTACACTATGTTTCTGTTTTTATAGTTGGACCTTGATAAAAGTTTGCTTTTACCATTTGCACATTAATTGAATGGTAGATATGGTGGTTGGCATAAGCCTCCTCATGATACCTTGGTCGCAAAATTGATATATGCGTGCAATCGAAGGGAGACGACGCTGAAGCAAATATTTCTTTAGCAGATTGGCGTTCCACTTGGGTCATAGGAAAACTGTTGTTGTTTCAGGTGAAACAATGAATCATTGATTGCATCCGTTACCCTATGAATGCCGGCATACGGATGACGGGCTCATGGATATACCCCTTTGCTCAGCTACGGGTCATTGATAGCTTTGATACTATTTGCGAAGAATCTCAAAGCCGCTAGAACCTACCAATATAAAAGTAAAATTTAAAACTGTGTACAGGCTTAAAGATTACACGAGCTACTTGTTTCTCAGTCAATTTTTCTGTTATTCTGGAGCCTCTTATTTGGTTGTCAAGCTGAGAAACTGGGTATTCAGTCAAGTCTAGAGTTAACCGACACAGCTTCTGAAATTCTGTTGCATTCAAATGAAAGGAATTGCCCATATCTCGGAGTAGACGTCGATCCATGTTGGAACGCTTACTTCTTCGTCATCTTCTGATAAGTTATATGCCAAATATTCACACGACATTATTTAATGTTCCATTTTTAATCACAAGAAAACAAGCCACCGAATTTTAAATTTATCTTTTATTTAAGTTGCAATCACGAATTTCTCTTTTCTCGATGGTGTTAACAACATTAAATTTGTTGTCGTTTAGTTTTCGGTAATCGACTAGCTAACGACAACAGCTGATTCGGAAAATCCGAAAATCTTTAAAAAATGGCTGCTGAAATGACAGTTTGGTGGTCAGGTCAATGAAAATCTCTTTCGTATGGGTTCCTGGCCATAGCAACATGTACGGTAACGAGAAGGCCGACATCTTGGCTAGAACCAGAGCTTATATTGATGTATCCACGGTCAAAGCAATAAGCTTGGGATAATCAGGAGAAAGCTACACTCACAGTTCTCACGAATGGCAGAAAGGAGATGGCGCAGGTGGACCACTTGAAAAATTGCAAAAGAAACTATTTCTAGTTACACAATGGAAAACATCAACAGATTCATCTACAAATCCAGACGTTTAGAAAATTATGAATCGCTACAGCAGAAAAATAATTACTGAAAAAGTTCAAATGCTGTCCTCCTATAATAATAATTCAAGTAGAAACTGCGAGATTCTCTTTTACATTCCAATTACAGTCGGTTCTACGTACCGGAATGACTCGGCTTTTACCCGGCCAAGGACTATTGTTTCCGCGATCTAACCCGGTTTAGATCGGCCTACCCCAAAAGTCGTCTGTCTCCCCTGGAACAACTCTTAGTAGCAGAGTTGCTTCACCTCCTTCTGCTCAGGGCTGGCATCGAGCCAGCCTGCAGTGTTTGACAGAAAAGGCTCCATCCGAACTCCACTTCAGTAAGGTGTAATTCGTGCGACGGATGGAGCCATCTTAAGGTCTGCTCAAGCCTTAAGACCCATAAGGAGTGGTCCACAAATTATGAGGCCCAATGTTGTTCGCACCCCACGGCGCCCATAGCCTCTACGGCTCCCTTCGCTGCACGAAGTGCACCAGGGCCTAGCACCAGCAGAACCTCAACGGTTCATAGGAACACACAACAACATGGACGCTCCTCTCCCCCACATCCACCCTGCTTCGCCCCTCGTGTGGTGCCCCACAGAGTCTGTTCCATGTGTCAGGACAGGATATACCGTAATTCGATTTCTGTTAGGTGCAACTTGTGCCAAGGCTGATGTCACTTCCGTGTATGTTCTGGTCTGCGCACTACACGTCAATAGTCGGGTGACTACCTGGCTCCGTGCTGTAGAGCCTTGCAATCGCACACGCCTCAAGGCAGCCCAATGTGCCATTGCAAGTGCAGCAGGGACCAGGTGGGCAACATCACCCTTCCCTCACATCTCTCTCCGCGACGACTCTTCCGAGGCAAACGAGACTCCTTCAGCTGAACTGCAATGGGCTGCAGGGCAAGATTGAGGAGATAACCAACTTTATGAGTCGGCATAATCTGTCAATAGCTGCTATCCAGGAAACAAAATTGCACAGCAACTCAACCTTGTTGAGTTGCAACGGCTACAATGTGCATCGTAAAGATCGCGAGCGAGGTAATGGTGGTGGCTAAGCATTCATCACTCATCCCACTGTGCAGTGTCGTCTTATTGAAGAAGACATCGACCGCAGGGACACTCCCTTAGAATGTCAAGGAATATCTGTCCGGTCAGGCGATGTCGAGCTCGAAATATTCAATGTTTATATACCCCCTATCACCTGCTGCCCGGCAGGATATCACCCTGACATAGGTGCGCTCCTCAGAGGTGAAAACCGATTGGTAGTTGGTGGCTTCAACGCGCACTACGATCTCTGGCATTCAAGCCTATCAGCTGATCGTAGGGGAAATGATTTGGCAGAGCAGATAGACTATTCGACATTCTGCACGATGAACAATGACGCCCCCTCCAAGATTATGGGTAGTAGCAGCAGCTCGCCTGACCTAGCACTAGCTAGCGCAGATCTGATAAATAGCATAACGTGGCGACCTATGCTATCGCCTGCATCAGACCACCTACCCATAATCATCTCGATGGACAGACCTGCTGTATTTGTCACCGCGGACCACCGGACCTACATCAACTTTAAGAAGGCTGACTGGGTCGGGTTCGCGGAGTTCACTGAAAAAGCCTTCAGATCTTCCATACTCACTGACGTTCGCAAAGGCGAATCGAAGTTCCACAAGGTGGTTGCGTCTGCCACGGCTCGCTTCATCCCCGCCGGAGTTGAGTTCCCTACAGGGATCCTCAACCTGTCAATGACCACCCTCATCATTCCTGACTTCTGGAAGGTTGGGAGGGTGGTTCAACTGCTGAAACCAGGGAAACCGGCTGACAAGGGAAACTCCTCTCGGCCGATTTGCCTGCTTTCGCCAGTGGTAAAGACTCTTGAGGCCCTAGACGACATCCAGCCATATATAATGCAACCGCTGGATCCGGAGGCATACCGGCGGGTTCTAAGCAACATCCACAGGATACAGTCACTGCCACCACTGACCCTCGCCAGGAAAATGCTGTAATTGGAGCCCAACCACCACCTGCAGCAGATGAGGAGTCCCTGCTGCCCCGCGAGTCCCGCGTCACTCTGGCACAATTGCGATCTGGATATTGCAGCAGGCTCAACTCCTACCTATCCAGAATCAACCCTGACATACCCAATACATATCCGGCATGTGGAGATTCTCCGCACGCTACCAATCAATTAAATAATGAAAATTACTTTCTTCCATTAATTCGAACAGAACAATTAAATATTGAATAATAACTAAACGTTTTAAAACTTTGCAAAAACTACATTACATATTTTTTAAAGGTACTGAAAATTTAACAATTACACATCAAATTAAACATAGGATAACTACGACAGATGGCATTCCTATATACACGACATTTTATCACTGCGCTCATGTACATATATACAACTGAACTCGGAGCGCTTCAGTATGGATTGTATCCAAAAATCCAGAGGCAAGTGGCACACAGAAGCGGCGGTTAGTTATCGACTATAAGAAATTAAATAAATATTAGCGAGACTCTAGAAAACTTAGGCAATTGTGTGTTCTTCACCATGTTTGATTTAGCAAATGGCTTCCACCAAATTGGAATGGATGAAAAAGACATCCGTAAACTGTATTCACAGTAGAAGGAGGCTAATATGAATATGTAATAATGCATTTCGGTTTAAAAAAATGTACCTTCAAATTTCCAATGAATAATGGATAATGTTCTAGGTGAACTTATAGGCAAAAAAGTCTTGTGTATATAGACAACATTATCATATACTCTACTTCCCTTCAAGCACACGTTCAAGGCCTACAAACAGTATTTGATAAATTACGAGCCTCCAATTTCAAAATTCAGCCAGATACTTTAGAGGTTATTCACAATGAAATCACTTTTCTTAGACATATCATTTTCGCATAAGGCATCAAGCCCAATCTCACAAAAATAAGGGCTATAAAAACTTTCCAAGATTTCGAACCCAAAAACAAATTCAAAGCTATATGGTTCTTATATGATACTACCGAAAATTTATAAAAGATTTCTCAATACGCTCCAAACCACTAACCGAATGCCTGAAAAAAGAAAAAGGTAGTAGAATAAAACGACTTGATATAAGTGCCTTCAATACATGTAAATATATTTTCACTAACAATTCCCTGCAATTTCCTGACTTTACAAAACCCTTCATTTTGACCACGTACGCGCTAGTTGCAGTTCTATCCCAAGAACACATACATAGGTAGCGACAAACCAATCTGTTATGCTGGTCGCACACTCAATGAATCGGAATGCAACTATTCGACAACAGAGAAAGGACTACTAGCCATAGTATGAGCTCCTAAATATTTTCGTCCTTACCTTTTCAGCCGAATTAAAATATACCCACCCACCGAAG
The DNA here is from genome assembly GCA_951828415.1 of Anomoia purmunda. Classification (NCBI taxonomy): domain Eukaryota; kingdom Metazoa; phylum Arthropoda; class Insecta; order Diptera; family Tephritidae; genus Anomoia; species Anomoia purmunda. Next base: position 83,879,761 of record OX639993.1, on the reverse strand, counting down.
TAGATATAAACATAAATGACACACTCTCTAATCAATACACCTCTGGTAGAAGAGTACATTCGGCAGACCTCAACCTGAACGACAGTATATATACTTCAGAAATAACCTTAAAACCAAAAAAAAAACTTTAATGATTTCCACAGAAAGAAATAACCGAAATTTTCGTAAAATTCCTCAACCCAAACAGGGTATCAGCTATATTTACTAACGATGAGACTTTCCGCATAATACAAACAGTTTACTCAAATTTTTTCTTTAATAGTCAGTTATATACTGACGAACAGGAGGAATTAAGAAGAAACTACCACCAAAACAATTACTACCGTGGTATAAAGGAAACGCATCTCCATCATAAAAGAAAATTATAATTTCCATTTATGAACAACAAAATTACCCAAGCAAAAAACCATAAACGTCAATCTGTCAAATTCGACAGAAATCCCCCAAAAACCTATTTATGAAAACCAGGAACCCCTGACCAACCCCTTGATATCTTACACATATCCATCTATGTATAATATAAATAGCGAACAAGTTCTTACAATAATAGACATATTCTCAAAATTAATATCTCTAAACAATTTCATTAATTTGTACGGTGCACCAAGAAAGATAGTCGCAGATCAAGGTGCAGAATTTACTGTTAACTCTTTCAAAGATTTTGGTCGTCAATTAAGAATCCAATTACACGTCACTTCATCCCAACAGAGCACTCGCATTGCTCCGGTTGAGAGATTTCACTCCAGTTCTAAATATAGCCACAATACTTCGCCGGATAATTTCGTTTACTCGGACACAATGGAAGCGGCATCGAACAAAAAACCGCTGATTGTGCCGCTTCCACGTCCAACGAAAGTTAGTTAAAAAAGGCATTAATATAAAAGGAATGCAAAATAATATCAAACTGATAAGCTACAACAAAAACCAACCACATACAAATATTTTTACTATAAACCAGGCTTTCCATGTAATGGACTTAGTAGTTTTAAACAACAATAAAATTGATTGCATTTCAATTTATTTAGTAACATTGAAATATTAAAACAATGCAGTCACACTGATTTGATTTCGCAGCCGCTGGGGTAAATCTATCCTCGCGAATGGCTGACATATATAAAGGGTGTTTTTTTTAGACTGATAGAACTTTAAAGTGAAATAAAACACATAAAAAAAGAAGTATGATGCAAATTTTTTTTAAATATATATTTACAGAAACACTTACATATAACATATAATAATTCAATACACTCAGCAACTAAACTAAAAACTTTTCAATAATATTTTTGTACAACGTTTAAATTCAATAATGCAGTTACATCTAATACCGAACACGAATACCTTAAAAACCCCAATGAATTTCAAAACATTTTATACCCTATCATTAAAGAAAAAATTAAGCAAGACAAAAACCAAAGAATATATAAATTGAACCAGAAAATTTTGAAAACCAAATAATTTTTAGAAGGGAAGCAAGACACAATAAAATAACTCCAAGATTCACAACACATAAAGTATAAGTATACTTCCTCGACAATAGTTCCTTCTAGGGAACCCCTACGAGCATTCGTGAACAGTTTAGGACAGTTTCTAAATTATTTATATATTTGCACCCTGGAAAGTGAGTATTTAAAAGGATGCCCAGTTACTCAGCAACTGACTCGGTCCATGAGTCACTCCTTACTTACTTAATTCGCGCTATAACCGACAAAGTGACGTCCAGTCCTTTTCCACTTGGTCTTTCCAACGCAGAGGAGGCCGTCCTCTTCTTCTACTACCTCCAGCTGGTACCGCGTTGAATACGTTCAGGGCTGGAGCATTTTCGTTCATTCGCACGACATGTCCCAGCCAACGTAACCGCTGTATTTAAATTCCCTGGACAATGTATATGTCGCGGTAAAGATTCATAAATCTTTCGGAGAATCTGTCCCTCGAATACTCCAAGGGCCGTCTCATCTAATGCTGACAGTGTCAATGCTTCAGAACCATACAATAGCACGGGCATGATAAGTGACTTATAGAGTGTGGTTTTGGTTTGTCGAGAGAGGGCTTTCAGCGCAGTTGCCTACTCAGCCCAATGTAATACTTGTTGGCAAGAGAGATTCTACGTTGGGTTTCCAGGCTGACATTATTGTAAGTGTCAATGCTGGTTCACAGATAAACAAAGCCCTTTACCTTTTCGAAATCGAGCCAAGAAGCGAATGCGCTGACTGTTTATTCGATGATAGGAGGTACTTAGTTTTGCCCTCGTTCACGTCCAGACCCATTTCCTTCGCGACACGATTGTTGAGGCCGATAAAATTGGTATCATCAGTATACGGCAAATAAAATATGGTGCCTGAGCGGTTTAACTCTGCTGCTCGAATTATCTTGTCAAAAGGCTCGGAGAGGTCCTTCCCAATTCTAACGGAGCTGGATTTATTGCTCAACGTATTTTACATGGCCGTATTAGTTTTGTTAGGATGCCATTGGATCGACATTGCGGTAAATAGGCAGCCTCTTCTCCTGCTATCGAGAGCAGGTTTCAAGTCGACATCTATTCTTCTTTCTCGGATTTTTTCCAAGATTTATCATATCGTGAATATTTGGTCGGCGGTGGCTTTGCCAGGTCTATACTGATTAGGTCCAATCAGTTCGTTCACTGGTCTTCAGTCATTCATACAATACGCTCGACAGAACCTTATATGCTGGCATGCGTTCGTCCGACCATATTTTGCAAACGAACTGCTGCATGCACTTTACCAGCCCTGCGCCGCCGCACTTGAATCGCTCTGCTGGAAGTCCATCAGCACAAGGGGCTTTATTATTTTTTAGCCGCGCTATTGCCGTTCGAGTTTCGTCCAGGTCGGCTAGCGATACTTCACCTCCGTCTTCATTGATTGGAGGTTCGGGTTCATCATCTTCGATGTCTTCCTCGCCGGGAAACGGTCAAAACTCTAAAATTAAAATTCTGAAGTCAAAATTCCGGAATCAAAATTCTGGGTCGACAAAATTCTGGAAATCGGAATTCCGCTTTTTCTGGCTGCATTTCAAAATTCTGGTTTTTCATAATTCCGGAATTTACGTTTTCCAGAATTAATTCTGGAAATTTTTTCCCCAAAATTTGAGCAAAATCGTGTATTTTATATAAATTTGCTTATACATACATAATAATATAACATAAACAAAACATAACCTCCAAAATAATTCCAAAATTCAAACATGTTTATCGGAAAGACAAAAAACAACATTATTAACAAATAAAGATCAAATAGATACTACATTAATGTCATGTTTGAAGCAATACGCTTTAAATACGCTAAGTGACTTAAATCTAATCTTTTTTCCAGAACAAGTCCAGTTAAATGTTTTCTTATTTTTTCGTTCCAAATAGAAGAAGTAGCCGTCGACGTTTAAAATGTCTTTTCCTTTATTGGACTTCACCACAGTTATATTTTCCATCATTTCACAAAAATATTTAGCACGTGTTTATTAATGAAATTGCAGTAACACATTGCTTAGTCAGTACATATATATGTAGGTACATAGTAAACTAAATCATTATGGTAGTACAAAAAAGTAAATGAACAACAACAAACAAAGCAATAACAATAACAAATACAATCATGCAATTGTAAAAAACTACTTACTAGGCAATAAAACATATGATTACAGAATGGCAAAATTCTGTAATTAATGATTAAAAATGCGTGTTGATAACAAAAAAGTGCGCACTTTTTTGAATGGCAAAAGTGCGCACTTTTTTGTTATCAACACGCATTTTTAATCATTAATTACAGAATTTTGCCATTCAGAATTTTGCAATTTAGAATTTCGTTATCCAGAATTTTGGATTCCAGAATATTGACTTCCATAACTTTGATTCCCGGTGTTCCGACTTCCGGAATTATGAATGCAGAATTTCCAAAAAAGCAGAATTTTGACCACAACCCTTCCTCGCCACTACCATTAAGCAGTGCAAATAAGTGCTCCCTCGACAGTTCGCATTGCGACCGATCGCAGTGTGACCTTGTAGGCGACATCTTTGTTTTCTATGATGATGCAGCATTTTTCATCGTACTAGCTGTTTTTTTGGATACCATTTCGCGCAGATATCTGCTTGTTGAACATTGGTCTCAGAGAGCTGGACTGTCGAGTGGGCTGAATTTTCCGACTGTGGGACCAAAGATCCCTTTCCACCTTGGCATTAAAATCGGCTAGCACAAGTTTTTTATAGTGGCACCGGCAGCGTTCATACGCGCCCTCAAGGCGTTCATAGAAGCGATCTTTCGTCACATCGTCCTTCTCTTCCGTAAGGGCGAGGGCGCAAATCAGTGAGATGGTAAAGAATCTCGCTTTGATGCGAAACGTGGTGAGACGCTTGTTCACCGGAGCGAAATCCAACACCGAACTTGCGCTTCAATCAGCCTTTGCCTTTACGAGGACACCCACCAGCCGGACACCTTCCCAAATCAAAGTCCTTTAAACGTTTGCCGTGGCCGTCATCACAATAGGGGGTCTCATCAGAGGCTTTATATTGAAATATTTCGTTGGAAGCTATTTTTACGTGGCGGGTAACAAGCCCAGTGCGCAACCAAGTCAGACGCCCGCTCACAGTCCCACCTACTGAAGAACAGACGTCGGAGCGACCCCGTCAGGTTCGCCTTCTCACTTTAGCTCACGAACAAACGGATATTCGGGATCTACTCAAATGGAATCATCCGAAAGTTGTGAACTGTTTGAACCGCATGCAGAAGAACCGTTATTGCCCCTCCCAGGTAAATGGCGATCAGAGACCCCCACTTGTGTGGACTTCTGCACACGGCTCCAGCCTAATCAGGCATATAATAAAAGATAATCAAACAGCGATTTTCAACCTCATTATTACCCTACGGTTTATAATATGAGCTTAACTCTGCAATTTTTCCCACACTAGTAATAATAATCCTGCGATTCTGAACTCCGGGGTATAAAAGCTTCATTTCTTAAAAGAGACCAAAGCAAAATTTTCTGTCCATATTTAAAAAAATGCGCATATAATACAAACAAAGCTATTCCTGCTTATTACATTTTTACCGTCCGGACGTAGGAAATTATACTCACTTTGCGATTCCCCACTATTACAAAATTGAAGAACTTACAAAATAATTAAATAAAAATCAACGCGATCAGGCGAATACGTTATATGAAGTGCGTATCGATATACGCAAAGTTAATTTAAAAATCTATCAACGACGGGGTAAATTAGGATCCAGAATTCCTCGTGAACTCTGGAAACGAGGATCGCAAAACGGGAACCGATCCTTTGAGACTATATTTACCTCTCGCTTGTGGTTTCACGCAAGATATAGATATAGATTTTTCTCTGTTAATTACTTATCACTTATATTAAACATTATTTTCTGGTTTTTAGTTGTTTCTACCACTAAAGCGTGTTTTTTTAAGTTTCTTAAACTATTATTTATTTCTTAGTCATATCTGCTATTTAAACGTGTATTACAATTTTCGTATTTATCTAGCTGAGTGGATGTGTGCTCGCCTAGCAACTCCGTGTACCATGGTTCAAAGCCAGGTAAAGTCTAGAAAGAGAGAACTCTGATGAGAAGATGTGGTGATGTGGTGATCTCCGAAATAGCAACTATCACTTCTACTACTTTAAAAATATTGTTGTTTTCTCATATTATTCCCTAATACAAACCTGGCCTCAAGCTCTATAAATTATACATACAGTAGATTCATAAATATAAGGCCAAAAATAATAACACTTTTTACTTTTCCGGCGCTATTAAAAACCTCACTGCACTTTTTCAATGTCAAGTAAAGGGTCACCCCTCGTAGCACTTGCTGCCTGCGCTCACTGCTTTGGTTTTTTAGCGACTTTTACTATAACTGCACTGCCCTGCTTATCCAGAAACTTTCACTGCACTTCGTTTCTTTTTGGTTTTTCTATTATTACAATTAATAACCACACTATTGAAATTGTCAATAAGCTAAGAATACTAGGAATGATTTTTTCAAACAAATGTTATTCGAAATAACACTGTACTGAAAAATCCATTAAACAAATGGGTAAATTATTTTGTTATCTTTCACGAAAAAGTCATGTACATATAAACACACCTAACAAAAACTCTTATTTTAAGTAAAATTGATTACGGCCTTTTCTTGTACGGCCACAGTGCGAAATCCGTATTAAACATTTTTAGAAGCCAGTATCACGCTGCTGCCAGAGCAAGCACTTACGCCTTCAGGACCACGCCAATAAACAATATTCTTGCGGAAGGTGGGTTTCCAAAAATTGAAGAAAGAGTAGTGGAAATAGAAAACAAACTTGCCTCGAAGCTACCATTTCTTACCAACTCAGTCATTGATGTACTTGTCGAAAACATCCAGAAAACTAAAAAGACAATGAGAATTCCAGACAGTTGAATATCAATACAATAAAACCGTACATGTCACGATATCCGCCATGGAAAACCAAACTGACTTCATGCGACATAGAACTTTCCAATTATAAAAAAGAGTTTACATCAACGGATGTTTATACTAGACTTTTCCTTGAAAAGAAGCAGATAGCTAAACTGAATAATTGGCAACTAGTTTACACAGATGGTTCAAAAACGAGCAACGAGAACACAGCTTATGCCGTAGTCAATGAACAAGGTGAAGCCTTGTACAGTTTTCACCGCCGAAGCTATAGCTATATATGTATGTACCAAGCTGCATTGATTGCTATAAAATCTAAAACTAAGACCTTGATCTGCACTGATTGTTTATCAGTTATCAGAGCTGTACTAAACCCATACGTCTCACCATGGCAAACTATTAATAAAATAAAGGATCTAATAATAGCAAACGAAAACATGGTAAAAATTCTATGGGTGACAAGCCACTGTTCTATCGCAGGAAATGAATTCGCGGACTCCGCTGCAAAATACGCCTGAAAAGCACTAATTTTTTTAGATTCCACCATTGAAAAAATCGACCTTCGAAAGTTGTTCATAAGCTCAAACAAAAACTATCTTATGATCAACTGGGACCTAAGTATATCAACATCACCACTACAAAAACATCATGAACACATATAAACCACCCGTTTATCCTCTTAACATCAGCAAAGAAAGAATTAAGATGTTTATCAGATTTCGACATGAAAGCACTACTGCAGCACACCAGCACATTTTAAGGAAGGAGAACCAGCCGCAATGCACCAGATGCATCCAAGCCTTCTCTTTCGAACATTTAACGCGCAGCACCTGTGCTACACAGGCAGCTATCAAACGGAAACATTTCGGGACCGAAACTATAATGGACATATTGAAAATAGTATCCGAAGACAACGTTAACAAGATATATGAATTCGCCAGTACTTTAAAAATTACTGTATAAAACATAATCAACATATTTACTTTATAAATTTTATTTCATTAGCCGTAATTAAATTACATTAATAAGTTATATGTAAGTACTACGTTGAGCTGATGGCCTTTGAAGCCTTGCTCTAATGACCCATATTAAGCTTTTAATTTATTATAAGTTTAATAATTAATAATAATAATAATACTTTTCTGTACTACTTATTTTATTTGATCCTTGCTACTAGGGTTTTCTAATTGGCACTTGCATTTTCTTTTGTCGTTAGAAGCGCTTGGTCACTACCCTGATTTCAGGTACCTCTTTTTGCACTAGACTGCCCTGGGGTCGAATTACGTGTTCAGTGAACGAAACGGCAATCGGATAACAATAATTTACGTGACTGATCATGTGTATGATAATATTGGAATTACGAAATACGTTTACTGTCGTATCGTATTTTGTCACAAAGTGTACTAGATTTTAAAATAATTGTAATAGAAATTCTGACAAAAAAATATTATGTCAATGTTTGTACACAAAAAATTAAAAAACATTTTAAATAACATGGATGCCGAGCTATTATTTTATTTGGAAAATCTTAAAATAGTTGCTTTGCGCTGCGCACAATTTGGCAGCATATTTTTTCCGAAATGATAATGTTTCTTCATGAAATCGCCAATGATTATTTTCTGCCGATTAGGTTTCTTGAACTGTCTCAGGATATAAACACGATTCTTTTTAGAAAAATATGTATTTCTTATTTATTTCGTCACATTTTACTTACCTGTTTTCTAAGATATGTTTAGTTTCGTTTGTTTGCTTTATTCCTTTCTTTTACATTTTCACCCATATTTTGTGGTATATATATGTAGGAAAAATAAAACACAAAGTCTTTTATATAAACCTGATAATAAAGTGAATACGCCTTATGCAATAAAAGTACAATTGTAACTGTCAATTGTAACTGTTCGCCGTGTTTGTAGTCAGCGTCTTATCTTCTTGGTCAAGTCAGATGCATTTCTTAGTAATCAATACGTTTGTCCACTTTGGGTTACCCTTCGATGAGTCACTCCCACATTCGGCCGTCCTCATATATCGTTCGACGAGGTACACCACGCTATGAATTTGCTAAACGCGTCCACTACTACAAGTTTAGGGTTGTAAAGTTTTAAAACCGGAGATAAAATCTGTGCTTCATTGAATTGTTAATAGGTGTATTTTCTAAGTCGCTTAGTGGCTTAGCTATTACCGCATATTCTTCTACGAATCTTCTAAAATAAAATGTTAGGCCTAAGAATCTTTACAACGCTTTCTTGTCACGAGGTATTGGATACGAATTTACAGCCTTTCCCTTTTCTTCCGAGGGTTGGAGGTATTCAACAATATAGCCCAGAAAATGGATTATTTTCATTAAATTTGGCACTTTTGCTACTTTATCTTTAATCCATAACTCTCCGCTCTCTTTAAAAAAAAACCTTAATTTCTTTAACGGTTCGTCTTCACCTTGCGCTGGAATTATTATGTCCTCCATATAGACAACGATTACTCCATCCTAGACTAAATCACGGAAAATAGCAGAAATGTATCGGCAAAAACAGCGGGAGAATTGGAGACCCCAAACGGCACGAAATTGAACCACTATGTGTTACAAAGGATATACATTGCTTTGAGCTGGGTTCCACCGGCACGTGGAAAAATACGTTGGCCATGTCGTGCGTTGTGAAAATTTTAGCTCCTTGAAGACGTTCTAGGGCATCATCAATAAGTGGCATTGGGAAATTATCTCGTACTATCACTTTGTGGCATCTTTCTTCGATACCAGAACTACTGGTGAAGCGTACGCAGAGTTGATTGGCTGAACAATACCTTCCTTTGTCAATTGCATACTTGATCACTTTTGACGCACTGACCTTCGTACGAAACTCTGCGCGGAGTTTGATAAATAGGTACGTCATCTGGCACAGTAAGTTTCATTTCAACCGGTGATGCGGACTTCGGTTTAAACATAGAGTTTACAGTAGATCGCTTTTCAGAGACAAGTGATTTAAATTCAAAGGAAATCCCTCACCGTTACATAACTCACTTTGAAGGCAAAGAGCTGTAAACTCACGTAAGAGATAATTTTCACTTAATCCAGTTGTAGGCCTTCTACATTGATACTATTCACCATAACGTCTTTCAAAATTGTGCTTGTAAACTCAGCACCCCTTTCAGTAAATGATATACATACATATATGTTATTTTCAAAATATCATTTCCGCTAACTGCTTCGTAACGTAAGTCATTGCTTCTGGTTACATATAAAACAACCCCGATAGCGATATTATCTACTACAATTTCTTTAGTTGCACTGCCTATTGTATTTAATTCGCTTTTTTTTATACCCAATAATCGTCGTTTGTCGCTGCTCAGTTGTGAATTCTTTAGCTTTTGGAAAATGTCATATCTTGGCAAATTCAAATCAGACTCTTTGATTCGCTTAAAAATTTACCCGCTAGTCTGATTCCAGTGTGAGTTTTCTACGAATTATCTTATTATACTAAGTTCATCCATCTTAACTGGTTTAGAAATTTCCATGAGCGTATACAGACATTCTCTGAAAAACTCATTGTTTTTTTTTTGCCTGCTCTGTAACATACGCTGAATATCTAATAAGGATAATTTTTCACCAAACTCGTCGGCAAATGCAGACTTAAAGGTATCCCAGACCCTAACACTAACTTGACTGCGCAAAAATAACTTAGCTGCTCCTTTCAAAAGTTGTTTGGCATACACATATTTTTGAAGTTCGTTCCACTCAACGTAATAGCATTGTCCTCAAACTCCCTTATCCAGTCATATACGTCTAAGGTATCAGTTCCAGTAAACGACGGTAAACTGTTTTGGATGTCCCTTAACTTAAAAATAATATTTATTAATGCGGTCTGCTGTGAAGCATTGGGCGCAACTTCGTAGGTTGATTCATTTTCACTATCTTCCCCCTCACTTTGTAAGAGCTCGTGATGTCGAAGAAGGCTGCCCCTCAATTCGCTATTCCGTCCTTGTACATCTAGTCCCACACGTTTTAAATTGTCTTTTAATGTTTCCACAGTCATACTCAAAATAGTTTGAGCGTCCATGGTCTTACAATATTTTAGAAATATACACTGTAAACTTATGAAAATATAAGGGCTTACAAACTATTTACATGTATGTATATTTACAAAAGTAAGAATGTCAACACAGAGGGGCTTTTGTAATCAAATTAAGTCTTTAACATTAATGGATAAAAATTTAGTTTTTAGTTCAATAATTATTATTATTATTATTATTAACTTTATTGAAAAAATATAAGTAAATTATACAATTCAATACATTAAAGCTATAGCAGCGGAGGCCTTAAGCTACATGTTTAAATCTAATATACACAGTAAAGAAATATATGTTAGCCCGTATTATTATTATATTACTGTTTGATTGTCTTGTTTTATATATCAAAATACAGATTAAGCTTGCGGATAAATTTTATGAATGTCGTTATATTATCGTGATTGGGGGTTTTCAAAACTTCGACTAAGTTCTTATTTCCTAGTTGTTGTCTTATGTTGTCTATGGCGGAGCAGCTATTGATTAGGTGTAGTGGTGTGAGTGTATCCATATTGCAAAAGAGGCAAGTAGGTTTATTGGTGTTTTCAAATATGTGTTTGTGGGTTAATCTTGTGTGGCCGAGACGAAATCGTGTGAAGATGATTGTGTCCCTTCTGGATACGGTCACTGGGAAGCACGGACGGGTTTGGGATGGGTTAAAATGTTTGTAGTGATGAGAGTATTCGGCCCATATTTGTATTGAAGCTTGTGTACGGTGTTTGGCAATGCGTTTTTTTAGGTCATCTTTGTTGATGTTGATATGTAATATTACCGGCGCATTGGTCGCATATTTTGCTGCTTCATCAGCTAAAGAGTTCCCAAGGATTCCGATGTGGCTTGGTATCCACAGAAGTTTAATTTTGTTTTGGGCGTGTGTAACGATGTTTCGGATTAGCGATATTGTATTGTCTTGGTTGTTTATGTTTTTTACTGCAGTAAGTGTGGACAGCGAATCTGTGCATATTAGAAATTTGCCTTTTTCTCTTTTTGCGTGTGTACATGCGTCGAGAATCGCCTGTGCTTCTGCTGTGAAAACGGAGCAGTAGTGAGGGAGAGTAGCTATTTTCATAACTTTCTGCTGGTCGACGATGCTATAGCCAACCATTTCGCCTGATTTCGAACCATCTGTATATAAAAAGTTCCAATTTTGGTGTTGGTTCTGTATTTCGCAGAATTTGCTTTTGAATACCTCTGGGCTTGTGTTATTTTTGGTATGCTTCGTCAAAGAAAGGTCAATTGATCCTTCCTTCAGTTTCCATGGCGGAGCTTTCTTCCTCTGTGGGGTGATGGGTGTTGGGACTATTTGCATGGTGTTTGCTAGGTCGATTACTCTTTGTAAAGTTGAATCTTTTCTGCTCTTTGTTTTTCTTTTAAGCCGGTTTGTGAAAAGATGTTTCAAGAGAGTACCGTTTGAAAAAATAAGCTTTGTGACCAAGTGGGCGGTATTATTTTTAATTCTGTCTTTTATGCTTGGAAGTCCTGCTTCGCTCAAAACATTCACAATAGGAGTGGTCCGGAAAGCCCCCAGTGACATCCTGGCGGCTGCGTGGTATGTGGACTTGATTTTCCGGATGTTGCTTTGTGTTGTTGCTCCGTATATAGGCAGGCCATAGTCAATCTTTGATAAGATTACAGCTTTTAGGATATTTACTAACGAGTTAGAATTACTTTCTAGTTTTACACTACTTAAACATTTTATTATGTTAAGACGCTTTTCAAGAGAGAGACATATATATTTTACATGTTCATTCCATAGGTATTTATTATTAAATATTAACCCTAAATCTTTAAGTTATCTACTTTTTGCACAATGTTATTATTAATGTGTACATTGACGTTACAATTTATCTTGCGGCAGATATGCAGGTGTCTAGATTTTTCACGAGAGATTTTCGCGCCATATGCAGCGCCCCAATTGGTTATCTTTTCGGAAAGGGTCTGTAGTTTGTCATTGAAATCTTTTTCTTTATAGTTTCTGGTGGAAATGTATAGGTCATCTGCATATATGACGTGTTGGAAATATTTGTCTGTGTTAATTAATCTACTTAGTTTATCTGTAGCAATAAGAAAAAGTGTAACTGACAATGGGGACCCCTGTGGGATTCCATTTTCGAGTGACCAGTAGTCAGAGATAACGTGGTTAACTCTGACTCGGAATCTTCGGTTAGATAAGAAATTTTTGACGAAAGTTATAATCCTTGGCCCGATTTTCCATGCTAGAAGTTGTTCAATAACTGAGTGTATACCTATTCTATCAAAGGCTTTTTCCATGTCGACTGAGAGAATGGAAAAATGGTTTCTCGAAGATAGTGAGTTGCAAATTAATTCGTCTAGCACGAGAAGGGCATCTACTGTCCCCGTTCCACGTTTAAATGCGGTTTGGTTTTCTGTTAGGAGCTTTTCCTCTGTCAAATACCACATCAGTCCTCGAGAAATCATCTTTTCCATAATCTTCGAAATGCATGGCAAGAGATAAATTGGTCTGTACCCCTCGCTTTTGCTTTTTGGCTTTTTAGGTTTGGGTATTGGGATAATGATGGCCGATTTGCAGGATTGTGGAATAATACCAGAATTGAAAATATCGTTATAAAGATCACACAGGATCTTTTTTCCGGATAATGGCAAATATTTAATGATGGGATAAGAGAGTTTATCTACCCCAGGCGTTTTCCCTTTAAGCGACTGTAGGCAGGATTGTAGTTCGAGTAAGGAAAAAGGGGTTTCAATGGAATCGGCTTTACTGGTTGGTAAATGGTTAAATGTTAGGCTATTCACTATTTGTTTTTTTTTGGTTAAATTCGATAGAGAAATTCGAGTTTCTCGAGTAAGTCGACCAAGTCAGACCTAATAGATTTCCAATTTCTTTTGGGTTGGAGTACAAGGATCCATCTTGTCCTTCTATTACATGGATATTGTTGGAAATTTTTGATCCGAAAAGAGTGTTTACTTTGTCCCTTATACTTTTTGTTGGCGTCTGCGGATTTATTTCTTTTGTAAATGTAATAAAACATTGTCTCTTAGAAACCTTAGTTTCTCTTTTAAATTTTGCGTTTGCCTTTTTATAATTAAGAAGAGTTTCCCTACTTGGGGACCTTTTCAAAAGTTTCCATAAATTTTGCTTCTCTGATCGCAATATGCTAAGTGTAGGATTCCACCAGTATACTTGTCGTTTGCTATATTTTTGGCTGGTTCGAGGTAAGGTTTCGTAGGCTGATCGTCTTATTATTTTTTGGATTTGGGCAGCCTTTTTATTTGGGGGATCGGTCCTCGAGATACAGGGGATATACTTATTTACATTTCTTTGAAATGTGTACCAATCGGCTTTGTCAGTGATAAATTTTGTGGTTTTATATGAAAAACTGAAAATCTCACTGGTGTGGAGTGATATAAACAGAGGGAAATGATCACTTCCATGTAGATTTTTACCGACTGTCCATGTAGCGTCTATGTTTAGTGGTGGTGAGCACATAGTTAGGTCGACGTGTGTGAAGGAGGAGTGTGTGGAAAAATGAGTTGCGGAATTATCATTTGGCAGAATTAAGTTGTTGTTTTGAATGAATTTGTTAATTATTTTCCCTTTTTGATTATACTTTGAGGATCCCCAGGACGGACTCCAGGCATTGAAATCGCCGACTAGGAGTATTGGTTTGCTAAAATTTTGAATAATGCTGTTCAATACGTTTTCCGTTATCTTTTCTTGCGGAGATACATACATGTTAATGATAACAAAAGGTATTTTGGCTTTTATTTCAACTGCTTGGGCTAAAAGATTGGAGCTAATGGGTATTGGAGTGTGTTCAATATAATTGGAAATGAGAAGTGCAATGCCTCAATGCCTGTCGATGTAGGGTCAATGTCGTTTTTACTATAAAAGGTGTAGTTTACTGGCTTTGTTGTTGGGAAAGAGTTTGTTTTTAAGTGAGTTTCTTGTAATGCTATAATTTTTGGACCATAATTTTTTATCACTATTTGAAGCTAATTGCAGTTGTTATTGTATCCATTAATATTCCATTGGAGAATCTTAAGGACCATATCAATATATGTAAATGACTCAATTCTTGTATACTTACTATACAAGAGTGAGAAATTAGTTCATTTCAAGGTCTGGCTCGGAGCTTAGGTATTCGTAATAAGAACTGGTTTTGCTTGTTGCTAGATTAGCTGTGTAGTGTTGTTCATTGTCTTTGTTTTTTTTTGTTATGCTATTTTCTTTTATTTTATCTTCATATTCTTGAGAGATCATGTTTGTTGCTTGAGTAGGTTCGGTTGTAAGTGATTGATTTTTTGTGGTTGTGTATTTATTGTTTTTAAAGTATGAGTTTTCGGCGATGTCGAGTTTTTTAGTTGAGGTGGGTTTGTCTGTTACAGTTCGTTGTTTTGTTTCGAGTGGTTTAGTTAGTTGAGGAGAAGTTTGAGGTGTTGTTTCTTTCGAGCTTTCTGTTTTGGGTTTGATTTTTTTTTGGGTTGCTTCGATAAGTGTTTCTATCGGAGAGTTTTTTGTGAATTCATCTGGTTGTTTTTTATTAATTTCTTCCGTGGCTGCTTTGAAGGTGCATTTGCTAATTGTTTTATATTTGAGAATGGCTTGACGTTTCTTGAAAACGGGACAGTCTTTGTTGTTGGACCGATGTGGTTGATTACAATTGATACACTCTACCTTCTCGCATATCGAGTTTTCGTGATCGGTGTTGGAGCAGACATTGCATTTTGTTTCACTTTTACATTGCTTTTTGGTGTGTCCTATTTTGAAGCAGTTTTTACACAGCATTGGAGAGGGAATGTAGGGTTCTACTTTTACCTTCATCCATGCTACTTCGATTTCATTTGGAATTTGGTACAAATTAAATGATAGAATGTGAAGAGGAGTGTTTACAATTTTGCCATCTTTTAACTTGGTGATTTTTTTACACTCAACTATTGATTGGTCCTTAAGATCCTCCACTATTTCTGCCTCAGATAATGAGCTTAAATATTCCGAGTAGACTACACCTTTTGCAGTGTTTAACGTTGGATGTAGGCTGACTTCTATGTCACACAAGTTTGAGAGTTTTGTTGCCTTCAAAAATTTTGCGGTTTGTTTTTCGTTTGAGGTCAGGACAAGAAGGTGGCCTTCCCTCGTGAATGAGGTGGATTGGGGTTTTTCGATAGTTATGCTTTCTAGAGCTTTGGCTATTAGAAAAATATTGAGTGACTTGAGTGGAGTATTCGGATTTTTGTTTTTTATTAGGATAAATTTTGGGCAGGTGTTTTTTTTACTAGTCTGGTAGGTTTTTAAAGTTGGAAAGTCATAGGTATTGTCTAGGTTTAGGGTTTTACGTTTTTTTGTTGGTTCTTGTCCGAGTATAGCGTAGTAGTTTTGGCTTGTTCCCCCCGGATCGGAGGCCATCCTGAGTTTTTCTTATTTCACTGATTTAAATTGGTTTGTTGCACTTTAATGAAATAGAAATAACCTTCACACACGTGACCGGAATAGAACGAATATGTCGTAAAGACGAAAGCGCAAAAGACAGAAAGAGAAGTAGTTATCGACTGAACTCTATGGGAGATGATTGACAACTGTTTTAGTTCAATAAATCTGCATGCTTATTACTACTTGGGAAGGCATTATGTTATTGAATGTAAGCATCAAAAGAATTTAATTTACATTGCCAAAGTTGCATCTATATGCATTAAATTTGTATCTCCATATTTCTACAGCTCTACCTTTAACAAAACAGTTCTGCTTTTATCCTGCTTTGATCCTGGCGTTGCTTCTGCTGTTTTCACTGCTGGCATTCTTAAACTATAGTTGTACCAGAGAACTTGTAAGTAATGAGAAGGCGCAAATGTTAAAACAGCCTTTTCATCAACAAAATTTCTACGTGCCGTCGGGAGAATTCAACATAGCAATTTAATTCTACCATACGAATAAAAACCATTTTCACCATATTTTGCTATATTTAGAGCGGAGGGGCTCTTTTGCGGAGGCGAGCGGCTGCATGTGTACAAAAAGAAGATAAATAATAAATCAAAACAAAAACCATAGAAGGAAAATAAGTAAACAAAAAAACCAGTTTCTGGATAGCGAAACGCAACTTGAGACGGCAGATGAGTTATTCAACAGTTGAGGATAAGAGAAGGGTTGAAAGGGATAGGGGGAATCGTCAAAAGAATATTCTTTCGAGTTTTCGGCAATTTTTGTGTCAATCGCCATCAGCGCGTGCACATGTACGCAAATGAGTTGATGCGCGCATGAATTGCTTAATAAATGCATCCATGTATGTATGTACGTATGTATGTAGTTTCAGATATTTTAGAATATTTAGCGCTGGTGCAGGCACAATTGCAGCTGCGTTTCGATGCGCTGTGATGTGATTAAGATTTAGCGTAGGTCAAGGTTGAAGTTATACACATGCACATTGTATGTACATATTTTCATACATACATATGTATATGCACCTATCAACTAATCTTTATTTACTAATTTTCTAAGTCAAAAATAAGTTTAATAAAAACATGACAAAATTATATTTTTTAATGAAAAATCAACTATGGTTCATTATACATACTTATGTTTGTACTTACATAAGTGGAATCAAGAAAAGATTCATTCACACATGCGCAATTTTTCAGCGCAAGTGCACAGCGAAACATTGTATAAACATTGTATATGCATATCTACATATTTACGTATGTACATACATACAACAACAAAAAATTCATTCATAAGCGCTCGCGTGTATTTCCGAAAACAAAATATGTATGTAGGTATGTATGTTCATTCATAAGCGCAAGCATTTCATCTCCCCGCGCACGCAAATGTTCCCCGCAACAATCATTTTTACGACGAACACAAAAATGCTAAAATCTTCAATTTTACAAACCATTGACGGTCATTGAAAAGATTCAACATCGCAATATCAGACAATAATCTAATTGGCCAACGTAGTCTGACAAATTGCTGGCATTCTAGAATATTCTGGAACTTTTGTCCAAATGCGCGCATCAACCCATTTGCGTACAAGTGCACGCGCTGATGGCGATTGACACAAAAATTGCCGAAAACTCGAAAGAATATTCTTTTGACGATTCCCCCTATCCCTTTCAACCCTTCTCTTGTCCTCAACTGTTGAATAACTCATCTGCCGTCTCAAGTTGCGTTTCGCTATCCAGAAACTGGTTTTTTTGTTTACTTATTTTCCTTCTATGGTTTTTGTTTTGATTTATTATTTATCTTCTTTTTGTACACATGCAGCCGCTCGCCTCCGCAAAAGAGCCCCTCTGCTCTAAATATAGCAAGATATGGTGAAAATGGTTTTTATTCGTGTGGTAGAATTAAATTCAGTACTTTTCGGAGGTGAATTCTCTCCATCGCACCCGCAAATTTTGTTGATGAAAAGGCTGTTTTAACATTTGCGCCTTCTCATTACTTACAAGTTCTCTGCTATGAGCTATTTCGTCGCTTGCACGATGTTAAGCGTTCGGCCGTTTGCTTGCTACAACATCAACGTAGCAATTCAATTCAGTTGCTGTTCAGCATTGATCAAGGTAAGATTTTGCTGTGCAACTTTTTTATGATACACATAAAAAAAACTGTTTGATGAAAATTGGTAGACACAATTTTTTTATTGAAAATTTGGAAGGTAATGCGCAATGCATTATATGCTATGGAGTTGTTCTCAACAAAATTTTTCATATAAAAAGACATTATTTATCTTGTCATTCAAGTTATAATTTGCTTAGCGAGGGTGAGAGAGCCTTTTGCCTTTTCGCACTTTATCTTTCGATTGCTATGGTTTTTGTTTTTTAAGTTTTTTTTTCACCGAATTCAAATGCCGTAGGTAACGGTCGATACGCGAAACCCACACTTCGAGAAAATTATGGTATATCAATTAAAACTTTATTTGCTGCTGCTTTTTCACAGTGCGGCTCTACTGCGTCGATATTGACGTCACTTTTCCTTTCACTTGAATGCACTCTTGGTTCTAAAATTGCATCATGGCTGAGCCCCCAAAATTGTAGGAAAAATAAAACAGAGTCTTTTATATAAACGTGATAATAAAGTGAATACGTCTTTATTCAATAAAAGTAATCAATTCGTTTGTCCACTTCGGGTTACCCGTCCTTGAGTCACTCCCACATATTTATACATATATACAATACATACATTTGCATAATACTTACTTTAAAAATCCAATTAAATATTTACTAATAATATCACAGCAGCAAGTTGAATTGGGGTCAAGCAATCGCATGCGAGTTTTTTACGTTTACGCTAAATGAGTTACGTTCACTGTACACATAATACCAAATTACGATACAAGCGATACGTTCACTTTTTGTTAATACCAAACATTCACTTTTACGTGACGAGTAGCTCGTTCACTGAATACCTAATTCGATTCCTGCCTTTTGAGAGCCTTTCACTGCACTTTATTTTGTCGCCTGGTTCCGTGGAAACTTGTTGGCGGCGCTCACTACCCTTATTTCATGGATTTGCTTTGTACTTTGGCTTTCTTAATATTTCTCAGCGCTTTTGGTGCATTCGCACTGCCCTACTTTTAGTGACTTTTTATAATACACTTTGCTGTCCTGCTAATAAGGGACTTTCACTGGAATTTATTTTATGATTATGAGCGCTTCTATCTCGTGGCACTCGCTGCCCTGATTTTAGGGGCTTCTTTCAACACTACACTGCCTTGTCTTTTCAGGGACTTTTATACAACGCCTTTATTTCGTGGTACTTTGTGCCGGCGTTCACTGTCCTGCAAATATAATACTTACCAGGGTTTTTAATGCCTTTTCTGCTGCCACTAGGAGGGCAGTTTCTTTGTTCTCCCTCCGGGATGAATGCGCTGCTAGCCTTGGGGTGCAGCGTATTTGCCTTTTTATTAGCGATATTCGCCAACGCTATTATTTTCGCAGCCAAATTATATTAACAAAATTTATGTGCAGAAGCCGTGTTGGAATGAAACCTGAAAAACGTTGCTTCTAGTGCACGTGCTCGTTCACAATAAGCCGTGCTTTTAAAATTTTGCAAGTAGGACTTGGCGAGAGTTAAATAAGATAAAATTAAAATAGACTGAAAAATACCAATTATTGCCTTAAGGATCCAGGATCTAAGGACAATGTTAAGGGCGGGGTAGACTAGGGCCCAAAATTCCTTGGAAACTCTTGAAATGGCGATCTTAAAGCGGGAGCCGATTCTTTGCGACAATAATTAACTTTTATTTTTGGTTGTGGTTGAACGCACTAGTAGATAAAAATCTATATGAATATGAATATGAAAAAACGCTAGAAATAAATTCACCTGAGGCGTCGCTGTAAGAAAAGTAGGACCTTTTGCTGGCCGCCAGTCGCATTTATAACCCTACATCTCACAACGGGCGCAACTTACAGGATTCGTGCAAAAGCAGAACAAGTAACGAGTCCCGTCCCTAAAGATGAAAATGTGGAGATAAAGAAGTATAAGAAAGCATGGGTATCCATGAAGTAACGAGTCCCGTCCCTAAAGATGAAAATATGGAGATAAAGAAGTATAAGAAAGCATGGGTATCCATGAAGTAAGGGACAAATGCGAAGAAAAAGATATTTAGTCTTATTCTGAGTTTCACTTTCGCCCGAAATGTTTTACTTTTCACTTTTTCTTCGTTATAAATTTTACCCTAAAATTGTTCGCTTATTGACAGCACTAATTTCGGGCGAAAAGAGTAGCCATTTTCACTGGATTTTTTCACTTAAATTTGAGAATCCAGCAAACAGATTCAAAATGTGGGTAATGGTTTTATTTATAAAACTACAATAAAAAGTAATGGAGTTTTCTATTCATTCCATTCTAGAAGTAAAACAATAAATAACCACCGATAGCGATATTCTTTTAAGTAGAATGCTGGAAACTTTGCCGGTTTGGAATGATCAAAAATGTTACGTTCGAAGGAATGCTGTGGATGGTGTCCAAACAGCCCAATCATTCGGATTGCCACCTTCAGAAAACTGCCAAAGGACGCCAGGAGATCGAAGAATACAACAACGTGGTTGTATAGGGCGAAGTGGAAGATAGCGGTACCCGACCACAAAACGGACTTAAAATAAGAACTGGAACAAATGGGAGAAAATGCGTAGCAGACCCAATAATAAAAAAATGTTCCGGTCCGTAGAACGGCTCAATCGGCACACATGTTTCAATTATAATGAAATGAAGCGTCATAACTTACAAATAGAGATATTAAAGATGGAAAAAAATGAAGAAGAGTCGGAAATAAAGCGCCGATTTTTCCAACTTGAGTATGAGAAAATAAGACTTTATATAATAAAAATGTGATATTTTTAATTTATTTTTATAATAATGCAATGTTTTAATTTTTGTTATGCATTTTTTTAGTTTTCTATTTCATGTATTTACCTTGAAATTGTGAATTTGAAGATGTTAAATGAAGTTGAGAATCTGAAATATGTGATATATTATGTAATATATTTAATTTCCTAAAAATATGAATATACATATTTTTGAAATTACCTTTCTATATATTTATTTTAAAAATACATATATTTTCTTATTTTTATAAGGACCATCAAAACTTTCATCTGTCAGGTAGCTAGAGTTTCCTTCGGTAGTTTACGTTACATCGATAGCATTAATCTCAAGTTCGTTTAAAGTTTAAATTTTTTTATCGCTTTTACAAAAGCGTAGTACAATTATCTGGCCGAGAGCAAACATCTCCACTGATTCTTAAGAATGCCGCTTGGTCTTTCAGTCATATTACGGTATTGGGAATGGTGCTCATTAAATGTGTATACTTTCAGGGCTGGAGCATTTTCTTCTATATATAAAACCTAGTCAACGTAGCGGCTGAACCCTAATTCGCTGTGCTATGTCACTGGCGTTATAAAGCTCATACTACGTCTACGGTATTCGCCGTCGCAAGGATAATAAAGGCCCAAAAATTTTTTGCGGTATGTAGTAATAGAGAAATATGCTCCCAATGCTCGCAAGTTCCGGCTCGTTGCAAATGACTTTCTCAACGGCGATATGTGGTGATAGACAAATGCGCTCTGCGTGCCTAACTAAGCAAGTGAGAATCGAGTAGCCAAGATAGTAGCGATTCCAGCTTTCCGACGTCGAGCTTTCCTTGTCTATTTAGACTCAATGCTCCACACCGGTCCGTTACCGCACCACACACTTGGGTTGCTCACGTTGTCCAGGGTACACGAACGTGGACGTAATAGTCGGGATTCATTATAGTTGCTCAACTGTAACTGCACACCCAGAAGATCGATCATACCCCATATAAAAGAGTTATGATATGGTCCCACGTGTGTAGCATCTGTTAAACGTATCTTCCGCCAAATATGGCATGTAATTGAAAAAAACTTACAAGTAAAGCATCGATGTTGCATGCTTTTCTCCTATTATAAAAAATGTTTGTTTGTCTATGGAAAAATAATATTGACATGTGTCGCATCCATAATCTTACGACGCCTGGTATCCTTTATTTAATGTAAAATACCTAAGCCTTTTTTCTCTGTTCCTCTGATACAAACTAAGGGCTAAATTAAATGAAATAGGCCGTTTCCACTAGCCCGAAATTAAGTAATTTTAATTTGAAATTTTAACTGTTTACACATCCATCTCAATTTGAATCGTGATATCTTTGACTATTGTTTGTTTACAATTTTTTCCTACTACAATTCGATTTAAAGTTTCGTTTTATTTTTTTCTTTCGCATTTAATTGAATACAATTTCTACTCAGAAAATGAGCGAAATTTATTAAAATTAGGCTGCAATTGTGCTTCCTCCACAAAGAGATTTGTGTATGGCCAATTCGGAAATTGGGATTCAACGAAATTGAGAATACTGCTGAAATTGCGCAATTTTGGGTTCATGCAAACATCCTATAATACAAGTTTTCGCTTTAATTTAAAATTAGTTGCTTTACTAAGTACATATAAAATGCATGGCGTAAATTAATGTAATGTAAGGTACGTTGTCAATATGTTAACTAGTGTCTACTTATTTATTTGCCTGATTGGCAATTCCCAAAGTTATTAAAAAAGAGAAATAAAGTAGACTTAGTTTTGTCTTATCTCCTCCGCCTTTAAAAAAGAACGTCCTCGTTTGTTTGAGCAGGATAATGAGGGAGTTACTTGATTTAGTCTTGGAAGCAGCTGTGGTTGTTCATGTTGTTTAATTGTTATTTCTTGCAGTGCGGGTTGTCGAGATTAAGCGCATATATTCCGAATAGTTTTGGTTTTCTAGCTGATTTACATTTTAGAGCCACCATTACTATTAGAGTCAAAGTGGTGCTTGGTATTCCGTTACTGTTGCTGCTAACCCGCTGATATTTAGTTTCTCAATGCAATTTATATTTTTCAAATGGAGCTCTTTCATCATTTCAAAGCTTAACAAGTCTTCTTCAACTGTAGAATTGGTTTGTAGAATTGCAGGAAGGGGCTTGCTGCCGATAGCTTCCTTGGAATAGCAAGTCTGGTTATCTATGGTGACTGTGGAATTATACATATCAATACGTTTCGTATTGTATTTTTTATGTTTTATTTTTCTTTTTCAATGCCTTAATTAGTATAGATTCACATAAATTCAATTAAATATAATAACATAGAGTTATCAGAAGCTACCTTAACATTTGCAAATTCAAAAAATTCTTTGAAAAACGATTTTTTAAATAAACAAACACTTATAAGACGTTATTTTTTTACCTCTTGGGCTTGCGCTCTATTTTGCGTTTCCGACCTATTTGTATTAAGTGCGATTTAGATCACATTGCGCACGCAAAGGTCAAACATATCACACTAAATCTACCCAAAGATTTGTATCTGTGTTTGTAGAGGAAAACACATTAAATCTACCTCAAAATTTCTATCTGTGTTTCTGAAAAAAAAAACAGAGCGATCAAACTATTTCAAGGAATCCTTGATTCATATAACCCTTTGACAGAATCGGTTTGCAGAAATTAATGCTGATTTCAACAGCAGTCCTGCCTCAGAGCAAAACAAACACGGTCTTGCTATCCAGCAAGACGAGTTAAAAGCATTGTGGGAGAAAACCAATGTAGCGTACGCTACACTTACTAATTCAGAAGGCTTGTGTAAAGAAGATATTAGGGCAATTAGGAAGAAAAATAGAGTATGCTTCGCGACCTATGTCAAATGCATGTCTGCTATGGCTATTCCAGCCTAATTACTGTCAAAAGTAGGGAAAGATGTATAAAAGCATTCCGTCCGCGAACACATTATCCACCTTCCACCGTGCAATACAGACGTGTTCAAAGGCGACTATATGTCTACATCTACATCTTAAAGAAGTGCCTCACCCCGGTTGAGAAACTTTTTCATCTTAACCATAAGACACAAGGGGAAAGTGCCCTCTTAAAAAGGAAGGCTTCAACACTGCGTGAAAAAGCTTGTGTGAACCCTATGAAATTAAGCGTATTCCAGTTAACACATAATCAAAAATTTAGTTTACTCGTAACATGAAGTCAATAGAATATAAGTGTGGTGGCTCAACTAAAAGTTTGCAGCGTGAAATAAACAATTGTTTATCATCCCTTGAAGGTGATCAAATTGACATCTCTAACTGGGACGCAATTCTTGTATATCTGTGCTCAACGAAGCTGCCGGACAGTACACTGGCTCTATGGGAGCAAACCATAGACCTCAAAAATGACATACCAAACTGGGAAGATATGGGCAAGTTCCTGTCGAATAGGTTTCAGACCCTAGAGACATTATCAGGGTATAAAGATACAGGATGCAAACAGAATAAATTTTTTAAAGGAAAATAATTGCTGCCTGAACTGTCTTAGTTCCGGACATATTGTGTCAAGAAGCATAATCGCTTTTAACTAAATACTTGCCACTCGCGACATCACACGCTTCTGCATCAAAGTACAACTCAGCCAAAGGCAACGACGCGTTGGACGTCTTCGAGGCTTGCCAATGATTCTCCATCAACATCGTCGCAAACGCAAACACAACGTGATTCCGACAGAGCAACTGAAAATGCAAAAAGGAATGTTAGATCTTGCTTGCAAACACAAATACGGGTGTGCTTTTAGGAACAGTTCGCGTAAATATACGTCTCAATGGCACAGATTTTTCTGCAAATTCACCTATTGATTCTGGTTCTGAGTGTTCGTTTATAACAGAGAGGCTCGAACCCAGAATCAGTCTGTCTACAAAAAGATGCATACCCAAGTTTCGGGCATCACTAGTTCGGTAAATGCGCAGGTGAAAGAAGCATGTCACATACAATCGCGGTCCCCCGTCGACCCGTTGTTTAGCTTAAATACAACTGCCCTGCTTTTACCACAATTAACTGTAAATCTGTCTACACCAAAAATCAGCGCGATGGCAGGCAAGAATTTCCGGATTTGGTATTAGCGGATAAAAGGATGATGTTATGTGGATTAAAAGAAAAGGAATTAAGGACACTTCTGGCCTAAGAAACAGTGTTCGGTTTAATTAAAACCGGAGGTACTGACACAACAAATCCAACCAAAAATGTAGCTTCGTACTTTAGCGACGTTGCGCTGGATAAGCAACTCAAGCGCAGCAGCTAACGGAAAGAGTTTAAATGACGTACTACTACCAGATCCAGTACCACAAGCAGATCCACCAATACTTATCCTACGCTGGAGGCTATATAGATATGTCTTTAACAGTGGCATCGAAAATATTTACTGACAAATTTGGATAAATGATAACCAGACGAAATATCAGCGCATTGTATTTCGGACTATATGAACTAAAGACGGACAGACCTTCGGAAGAAACTGTGCTCCTCACCTGGCAATATGGACACTTTTGCAGTTGGCCGATGACGTACAAAGCTCGCATTCAATAGCAGCTAATATTCTGCGAAAGTGCATGTACGTAGGTGACGTGCCTGCAGGAGGGCACAGCGTTGACTCTACCATAAAGGCAAGGGACGAAATTTCAGCGATATTGCGGCCAGCTGGCTTTCTATTACGAAAATGGATGGCCAACTGCGAGGACATAATAGCAGACATTCCAAAAACGGGTTTATTAAGCGAAGATTTTTTGGAGTTCGAAAATACCACTACAGTTAAGGCTCTAGGGGTAAGACGGAATACCCGTTCGGATCTATTTTATTTTTTTAACAAGACCAATGGAGCATAGTGACGCAATCACTAAAAGGTTAATATTGTCCCCCATTGCAAAGCTTTTCGATCCGCTTGAATGGCTTGCACCTATCGCAATAGTAGCCAAGATATTAATGCAAAATGTTTCGCTGGAAAGCACAGAGTGGGATGAATCTGTGTCTTCAACGACTTTTGAGCGATGGCAGAATTTTACCAAACACTACCGCGAAATAGAAAGTGTAAAGATGCCACGATGGGTACACTTTTCACCAACAGGCGATATCGAACTCCACGGATTTTGTGATGCATCTAAAAAGGCATATGCGGCTTTGTTCTCCTCCTTTTGGCAAAGACCAGAATCGCCCAGGTCAAAGCAGTATCGCTTCCACGACTGGAACTGTGTGGAGCGGTACTTCTTGTGGAGATTGTTGACTCGTTAATCAACAATCTCGATTTAGGACATGACGTAAACATGTGAACGGATTTCACAATCGTGCTAGCTTGGATACGGAAACCTCCGTGTTTATGGTATACGTTCGTAGCACATAGAATTTCAAACATTGTAGAGAAAGTCGGAAACGAGAAGTAGTTACTTGTGAATTCAGCATCTAATCCAGCTGACTAAGCGAGCAGAGGACTACCAGCAAACGAAATGGTCAACAATCCATTGTGGTGGGAGAGACCTTCTTTGTTACACGAAGAATACTATAACGGGCGCACACAAGAAACAGACTGCAGTACTATAGTTGAAGAATAAAGAACGCACGTATATACAACAAAAGTGAATTACGTCGATATTTTAGACCATTTTTCAGATCTACCGGAGCTTTGAGCGTATTATCATATGTAATGAGATTATTTCAAAGAACACATCGAAAAAGAGCTTCATTTCAAGAGAAGTCGTACTTAATTTCATCCGGTGAAATTAAAGCATCGACATAAAAATCTATCAAGATAGTTATTACGGTGGAGAATTTGGCAAATCAAGTAAGAAAAATCCATCGACGCCAAGAGAGAGGGATGACATCATTAGGGCTGGGGGTCGTCTTGGAGCATCGCCGGATTCCATATAACTGCAGGTTGTCCTGTTTAATAGTTTTGTTTATCCACCAAAACTCCTTGCATGGAGAAAATCAGCTTATGTTTCGCCTTATCCGAACACAATTTTGGATTCCAAGAGTCAAAAATTTGATAAAGTCTACAACTCACAACCGTAAGGCCTGTACAATATTCAAAAAAAGAACTCAACCCCAACTGATGGGAATTCTCCCACAGGAGCGAACCTCCTATTCGCGTACATTCACGAATCCAGGGGTAGACGTTGCAGGGCTCTTTGATATTAAAAGTTATAGCGGCCGAGGTTGCCGAACTTCTAGAGAATACGTCTGTATGTTCGTATGCTTTACGACAAAAGCGATTCACTTAGAAGCTACTAGCGATTTAAGTACCCCGTCCTTTTTAGCTGCATTTGCTAAATTCGTAGCTCGAAAAGGTTGCCTAAGAAATATATACTCCGGCAACAGCACCAATGTTGCCGGAGCTTCACGATATTTACGATCAGACTTTAAGGAATCTCTATCTGATGCGCCCCAAAAGACCGTCTCCAAATATAATTACCAAATGTGCATATGACATTTCATACCAGCCGCTGTTCCTCTTAAAGGGGGTATTTGAGAAGCGGGTGTAAAAAGCTTTAAAAGCCACTTTAAAAAGATTGCCTCTGATCATAAATACATTTGAAGAGTTCAGTACACTTTTATGTCGCATTGTGGCGTGCCTCAATCACAACCACTGAGCCCCTCTTCAAATGAACCTTCAGATCTAGAGACCCCGGGTCATTTCCTTATTGGTGCACTCCTTTTGGCCCCATCCGAACTCGGCATCCACGAGAATCCTGTCTCGATAGTTAATCGATGGCAGAAGTTAAAGGCCCTACATGAAACTTTTAGTAGGCGATGGAAAATGGAATACCTATTAGAGTAACAGAAGCGCAACAAATGGAAGCATGGAAACATCCACAAGCTAATCTAAAACCAGGAGACCTCCTAGTCATTAAGGCGGATAATCTACTACCGAACGAATTGAGATTAGGAATATCATCGACCTATACCAAGGCTCTGATGGTTAGGTACGACAGCAAAATCCAAAATGCTAGCAATTTTTATGAAAAATATTATTTAAGTGCAAGAAAAATATGGTCAATATACTGTTTCGTGAACATTTTGTCTCCTACTTTTTTAAATCTAATTTTTATACAACTAAAATCGCCAGTCTCTTAAAGTACAACTTATTTCTTTTTGTTTAAAAATAATAAAACCATTTTCAATACACAATTTTTGAAAACATTTTTGCTACTCTTTTTTGAAATCAACAATTTTAATTTAAAAAATTTAATTATTCTACAAAAAAAAACAAAAACTCGATTAAAGTATTAATCTCATTCCTTTACGAAATAAAACCATTTTAATTTCAAAATGGAAACAGGATTTTGAATATATTCCTAAAATTTTAAAGCCTTATTTATAAAATTGAAACAGATTTGGAACGCTTTACAAACTAAAACTGCGACGCAGTCGTTCCCGTAGTCATTCACGTTCACGTCGATACCCCTCATGGTTTCTCGTTCACGCAATTCAGATATGCCACCACATCAATTTCGAGATGGTGATGGCGTCATAATGTTAATGAGGAGAAAAATACCACAGCAACCAGCTCTACAGCAAAACAGACGCAACTAGAAAAATAACGATTTGCAAAATTTTTCAATGCCGAAACGTGAACCTATTCACGCTTGTTATAATCTCCCATTGATAAAGAGCGTATGCATCGCGAAATGGAAGAGAAATTACACCAAGCGCTTGCTAAAGAAGGCAAAGTTTATCCGCCAAAAAAGCCAGAAGCTTCACATTCAGTTTTTGACGGTTCGTTTTTGGAAATATTCAAGAAAATGCCAGCTCAACAACAACATCAACATGCGCCGACTGAACAGTACGGGCGACTGTATCACCAGTAATGGCGGCGCTCGTAATTGCATCTACCTCGAATGCTGCTGCCTATATTGCGGCCACATCGACCGGCAAGTCTGCGCCACCACCACCATTAGTTAGACGTCGACGTGGTGGTAAAATACTAAAGACCGATATTGTGGCCCAAAAAGGAAAAAACGCAATCCGAAAAAGATGAAGAGTCGAAAGTCGCTGTACTTAGCACAAGTCAACAAATACAAGAATCACGCTTGCGAATCGGATGGAGGCACTAGCCCACTTGTTAAGTGAGCCTAAACGCGCGTTTTATTTGAACTACAATAAATTCATGGATAACTTTATACTTCGACTTTTCCAATGTGACTAGAATACTGTGCATATACAAACATTTTCTATATGGTTTATTAATGTTAAGTAATGTTTTGAATTATGAATCAATTCCGCTTCTACAAATACCCTGTGAATAATTAATTTTCAGTTTGCTTCATACACTTAGCTTTAAATGTAGTTATATAGCTAAGTTTTTATTTTATTACTAAGCTAAGTGGAAACGCGACATACCGTTCGTTAAAATACATTTATTTGCAACTTTCATCAAGTACGCTATTTAACTTATATACATGCATATATGATATGTCTCTGTATATTATCTTGTTTATTTACTTTATTTACTGGACTAAGTCTTTGCTATAATCTCATAATCTAATTTATGTAGCTTTTATTTTTTCTTAATTTAAAATTCCTAATTTTGCACCTTCAACTAACATTATTCATTTTTCTTATAATTTTCTCGTCTGCATAAATTATGGTAATTACATAACATTGAATTGATTATAGAACAGATAGAAAATTGCCCATGTCGAAAAAAGAACAAAATAAAAGCGAATCCGAATATAAGATGGAAACAGTTCCGATGGATCCGCGTTTTCCAAATATGAATCTAACACGACATTGTTGGTTTTCCTATGTAGAATACCATCAAACAATGGGAAGCTGGTGTCTTTCCCGACAGAATATGAAATCGAATGCAATTATTATATAATAAATATCGATTATTGTTAATTGTCAAAAAAAAAAATTAATTAACCGTTTTAAACGGTTCAACGATTCAAATACATGCATACAAACGGTTTTTAAACAACATAAACTCGCAAAAACATTCAATGAATGCACTTCGACTAGCAGCTTAGCGTGCAATGTCCGAAATTTTATGCTTTGCTTTTTTTTTTTTTTTTTTTTAATAAACCGTTTGAATAATGTATATCTATGTGCATTAGATATGCACATTTATTCTATTCAATGAGCAAAAATTATTACCAAGCCTGGTTCCACCATAACATTTTCAGGCATACATTTGTATGAGCATTATCGCTTCTTAAAACCACAACAGCTTGTTTTACCTGAAATACGCCGGGAAATATAGTTATCATATATGCGTCCATAATTGATTACTGCGGTAAACGGCGACTTCCTTAGATTCCTTGCAAAAATCCTGTTGCTTAAGCAACATACATTTCTATTTTCGCAACCTTTCTCTCTTCTTCCTTAGACTATGCCCTTGCAATCTAATTCAGCGCACCACTTAATTTTTCCTTTCTACTTTTCGTAAAACTTTTATATTCACGGCGTATCTATATGACTGGCAACACTTTCAATTAACAAGACTTTTAATTAAAATGTTTGTATTTTCGCTAATATCTTTTTTTTAATTTCGATAATAATTTTTATTCGTGATCAACTTTTTTAAAAAGTACTGAAGCTATTATTTTTTGTGAGTATCAGCATTTAACTCACTACATGTATTCATTCACACCTAAAAATATGTATTACGATATTTATAATTATAGAATAGGAACTGCAGCGATAAGTTTCACAACAACAAACAACTCCATTTAAATGCAATGCAATATTATTTTGATGAGGTAATAACGTTAAACGGCAGTTCCTTTAGATATACATGAAATAAATGTCACCAAATTTCTAACGTTATTACAATCACTCCAGTTTTTTTGATATATTTATATCATTATTATCATTACAAATGTAATCAAAACGATAAATCCAACCAAGCCAAGATTACGAGAAACGAACTACCACATAGATGAAAGTCAATGACATCTAGCGTGTGAAATGACATTTGCATGTCAGCAAATATAAACATAGGTCCCACATAGTGACATTTAAGGGTAGTTTCAGACGCTATCTCACCATCATCAGCTAATTGATATAAAAAAAAATAAAGAGAATGTTGAACTATTTCGCCACATTTTGTACCTAACAAATTAAATGTTCAATCTGATTAAGAAATTTACGTTTTTAATCAGGCTGCTACCCGCAATACTTACTTGCTTTAAGTTAAAAGAAGAAAACCATCGCACACTAAGTCCATGTTCGTTTTCAACACATATATTTTTAAACTCCATTTTAATGGGTAAAGGCAGGTTGCCAGCAGCAAAAATAAACTTTGGTTTTCAAACTATTTGAATCTATTAAGTAATTTGCCATCCGGGTAACGGGCGTTTGTTTAGACTGATAGAACTTTCGATAGGGATAGCTGTCACTTGACAGCTGGTAAATGACATTTCGTTTTGACATTTCTGTACAGTAAGCATTGACAAATCATCATGGAAAGAATGACGCCGCAAACACCGTTTACAAATTGTGGAAACATACTTTAAAAATCAGTGTTCTGTTCGCACTTCCTGAATTTTATGGTCCACATAATCGAGCATCAGAGCAGCTTATTCGCGGAACTGTTGATCAATTTTGAACTTACAGAAGAAAATATTGGTGCTGTAAGTGATAGTTTGGAAGAAGTTTCGAATTTGTCTATTCGCCGCCGTGCTCAACAAGATGGACTTTGTCCATCCACAACATGAAAGATGTTGCGCAAAGATCTTGGTCTTCACTCATACAAGATCCAACTGGTTCAAGAACTGAAGCCGCAAGACGATGATATTAAATGTCATGGAAATATTTTTCTAATAAGAAAAAATTTGGCATCATACTTCATTTTTTATGTGTTTTATTTCAACTTAAAGTTCTATCAGTCTAAAAACGCCCTTTATATTCCTTACCTATATATGTATACATATATACATATAAATATACGTAACACGTATACGTAAACGCGTATACGTATTTTCAGACATAACTCGCTACACAGCCATGAGGAAGAAAGCCGAAAAAGATCCTCAAAGATTTGTAATGCCGTGCCATCTTTGCCAGGAGAGGCATCCTTTACGAATCTGCCCTATGCTTTGGGTCCCTACGCTACACTTGCGGGAACGATACAAGTCGTGGAGCCAGCAGATGGAGGAAGCGGAGTACGAAGATAACGTACTCTCCTTGCAACAGATGTGGAATAAGGCGAAATTGCTGTGCCCGGAGCGGCAACTCGGACTCCGGCAACAGACAGGCGACCCGAAAACCGGTCTTTCCCGCCCTCCTACAACATAAGCGCCAGAGTCAGGGTGAATCGGAAACCAGGCCTTTCCCACCACGCGTACACGCAAGTCGCTATCTCGGAGCGGAAACTCGGACTTTCCGCCCGCAAGAAGAGCCACGAATTCAGCGCGAGAGTCGTGCACCTAGGCCATACCAGCGCCCACGTCCTCACATAAACCAACGACTCGTAGCGGAAACTCTGACTCAGTATAGCAGCGGGCTTAGCTCGGGAGCTTCGGCTGAAATAAACCCCCATCAGAAGTCAACGTGGGTGTTTATTGTGTCCGAAGAAAGCATGACACGAACAAGCGCGTAACCACACATGCCGCGCTGGTAGCCAATTACCGGCGAATCAGTCCCCTAGGTGGACCCATCCTTGGCGGTGCCTTACGCGCACGTACGTCTAGCGGACCCGAAGTTTCACGGGCTCGTGCTGGGCGTTCATGTCTATACAGACATCATCATGCCTGGAAGACTGCCAACGTCGTTTGCCCTTTTTCTGCCTCAAAGTACCATTTTTGGTTGGGTTCTTTCCGGCGCATGCCGCGTATGATAAACAGAATCGAAATATTTAAATGAAACATGTGATGTGGTGTTAACTGGTAGTTGGAGGATGGTTTTTCTCAGGACTTTGCTTACCGCAAGGGGGCCGGCATATTTAGGACGGTAGCCTAAATATTTTTCTAACCACCCTAGTGTATATATTCTGGTTCACCGTATTTCCTGCCGGATAATTATTTTCGTAAAATTTTTCCGTTTTCTTTTTTCTCATTTAATTGCGGTTCTCGATAGCCGAATTTTCTCTAAATATCACTTCTTTTCCGGATAACAGAGGAACGCGTCGACAATCACATCGCACCACAGGGTCGGGCGCTCTTAGACTAAAACGTTACCTGGTAAATTCATATTTATCGTTGTTTACTGAAAAAGCAGTCTCCTCAATATCAGATTTTTTTAATAGAATCTGGTGAAAGCCCCTCTTTAAGTCGAGTACTGAGAAGAATTTGTTTTTTCCAAGTTGTGCAAATACTCCATTAATTTCGGGGATTAGATACCTATCGGCTATTGTTTCTGCACTTAATTTTGGGTAATTTATTACCACATCTATATAGGTGAATTTTATAGAGATCTTGATGGTCGCAATTATTCTTCTAATTGGTTCTCTATTTGATCCTTAAGGCACATCGGATATTGGTAGCCCTTTGTGGAAATGCGTCTATCGTTGGTTGTGCGAATTTCCCCAACTTCATTGGGTGCAAATGTAAATTTTGCATCGGGGTCACTGAAAACTGTCTTGTGGTTAGCTGTCAAGTTGTTTATCCTGTTATTTTGATGTTGTTTGAGGTTTGAGTTGAAGCGAACTTAGTGCCTCTATCAGTGATGATTCGCCTTGGACTTCCAAAAAGTGCTGCCTGTTTCCTCTGACGATCCACTACTGCCCCTGCACCCGCGTTCTTTGTTGGATACAACCACACGTATTTCGAGACCACATCCACTACCACCAGCATGTAATTATATACCTTCTTTGTGGTTTCCACTGACTCAACGTGGTCAAGATGTAAAGTGCCTAATGGGTTGTCTGCCCTGGTAATTTGATTGAGACAGCCTTTCTTCTCCTTTCTTTCAGTCCCAAAGCACTCTTCAAAGCTTCGCATTATTTTCGTGATGGGAAAATGCCCCGGCTTGTGTGCTGTCTTGTGAGTTCGTTCCTTGGTTTTGTTTACAACACATGTATTATGTAATAATTCTCCAAAACTTTCCGTACCGCTCGAATCCAGTCATCTTGTAGCAGAGCCGATGAATTAGCGAGCCTTCTCGCTTCAATCATGACTCTCGGCCCATGCCGTTCACTTGTCGCAACTTCGTCACACTTCTTCATCGTCATAGCGAATGCGTTGCAGTCATTAACTATTTTAAATCCGCTTCCATGATCGCCAGCACTTCTAGCTAGCGGGAATGGTACTTCTTCTCCATCAGAATCGGCTTATGACTCATGTATTCGACGGGGTGGAAGTCCTGGCAATCGATGTCTTTCTGCAACAATACCACGCAGTAACCATGCACGCAAGTATCTATATGGAGTTCTGTGATCGCTTTACGATTGTATAGCTTCAAGACTGGTGCACTGATTAAAGCTGACTTTAATTGCTGGAACGCCGCTAACAGTGCATCAGTTAAGTGTTCGAAGTGGACTTCTATTGTTAATTAATCGAATAGTAGTTTAGCTATAAGTACATTGATCTCGTCGAATCTTCGGAAATAAGACGTTAAGTCAAGAAATCGCTGCATTGGCTTTCGGTAATGTGATAATGAAAAATTCCAGATAGCGATTGTTTTGCTATATGACGGCTTTATTGAACCACTATCGATGATCTTCCCAAAAAAAATCAACCTTTCTCATTGGGAAGTGGCTCCTGCCCTCAACATTAATTCGAACTTCCCAATGCTTTCGGTTTCATACTTGGAGGGAACCGTCAGGTCATCCATGTAGGCTAAAACCGTATTGTCGCATATCAATTCTATTAAAACGGCGCAAATTAATCCAGAAACCACAGCTGGAGAATACGAAGTTCCAAATGGTGCATATCTAAACTCGTATTGGTCATTATGTGTAACAAATGCTGTGTATTTCTAGAGTTGTGAATACCTTCCAAACTTTCCAGCTGCTCGATGACGTCATCAATCATAGGCATCGGGAAATGGTCTTGGACAATTTTTTCATGGAGGCGGCAATGGTCACAACCGAGACGTTTGGTTAAATCCTTCTTCGCAACCAACACAATCGGTGAGGCGTAATCCGAAAAGCTTTGGAAGATAACTCCTTCATTCAACCAATCTGCAACCTACCAGCCATCTTGCACGCTAATGTGCTTCGATGCCGCATCTTCAAGCTTAACCACGTCCTTACACGCTTTTGCGCCACTCGTATCGTTGCTTGCTGTTCTTGTTGTTGTTGTAGCGGCTAGTCACGCGCTGTGAAGAACGGATTCACCCATGGTCATTTTCGTCAAACTCACCTAGGCGGGGGACCCATCAAACGTGGGTTTTCGACGGGGTCGGATCAGGACGAGAGGGGGTTAAGTGAGTTAGTTAAAGAGAGCGCGTGAATAGGAGTTTGGTACATGTTTGGTAGGTCCGGGTTGATTATGGATAGGTAAGAGTTAAGTCTACTACAACATCCGATCTTAACTGGCCCAGAATGACGCAGGACTCTCGAAGCAGCAGGGACTCTTCATCTGCTTGCTGAGCATGAAGTTGTGCTCCTTTACGCGGAGCACATTCACCTCTTGGTGCAGATGTTCCTCAAGGGGCATTCGCAGGCATCTCGTCACCGTGTGGAGTGCGACGTTCTGGCAGTTCTGCAGCTTCCTCCTTGCGGACATTGTTGTGGCTCTTTACTTTGTTGGCACTTGCGGTAGTGTGCGCAGAGAAGAAGAGCTATATGCTCTGCCCTATGACCGAAAATCTAACAGATTTGTAAGTTTTCTGTTTGAGCAATACGGCAACCCTTTACGACGGGAGATCGTGAATGCTGGTATTGTCAAATGACCAGCACGGCCTATTTAATTCACCTACAATCTCCGCGATGAAAGTTTTGCCCGATTTGTCAAACTTTTTTGTATTCCTGAACTTCCGGCTCAAATACTGCGCCGCCTCTCTGCGCTTTCAAATTTACTTCCTTTTTTTCTAAATTTGTACACATTAAAAGAACTAACTGTATACAAAATTCAGTAAAAGTACAATTTTAAAATATTATTTAAAATGCATAAGTTATATTTGCATAAATTTTAACTGCTCATTGGGCGCCGACTTTTAGGGCCTGCTGAGACTGACGAGGTCTCAATACGGACAAAGTGGCCATCAGTACACATCGCGTTACTCTTGGATCAGCTCATTTCAGTGGACAGTGCTAGTCTCAATTTAGATAACGTCATACTCGGCTTTGGTCATAACAGTGGACAGTGATAGGCTCACTTCAATATCTCTTTTTAATGTCAAAGCGCTATGGTGGACAGTGCTAGTCTCAATTTAGATAACGTGGCACTCGGCTTTGTTCATAACAGTGGACAGTGATAGTCTCACTTCAATATCTTTTTTTAATGTCAAAGCGCTATGGATGCTGACTTTAAGTATTTTCAGAGACGGCCGAGGTCTTCTTGCAGTTTTAAGTGGTCATCCGTAAATAGCACTTTGATCATATTGTATGATATTATATTTCCGGCTAACATAGGTGACAGCGCCAAGTCAGTCCACCTGAGTATTTATGTTATATAAAGGTAAATCCTGCCCCTCCCATATTCACTTCATTCAATCAGACAATTGATCCATGGTATAGCATGAAAAGTAAGAAGGAAAAATTTCATCTCAGAGGAAGGGATTGGAAGGAATTGGAGCCAAAACCGATCCTTGTGGTAATCCTATTTCCACCAACGCTTCCTCTGAGGCGGCCGACTCTATTACAGTTTTTTGTTTGCGGTTAGTGAGAAAGCTCTTAAACCACCGCAATTCCGTATCCCTTATACCAATAATATGTAATTTGGCTAGCATTATATTTCTGTCAATTGTTTCGAACGCTCTCTTAAGATCAATGAAAACTGCAACAGTACTTTTCTTCAAATTGAGATTTTCTTTCCAGTCAGATATTACTAAATTTAAAGCGGTTTCACAAGAGTGCTTTTCTCTAAAGCCTGACTGTGCTTTCATTAGTATTTTATTATTTTCCAGATAATTAGTAAGTTGCTTCTTTATCGATATCTCTAACAATTTCTCTATGTTTGGCAATGTCTTAATAGGTCTAAGATCTTCGGCTATTATTGACTTTTTTACTTTTTTTATGGGTATTATTGCAGATACTTTCCACGAGTCAGGCACTATACAAGTTTTCATACTTTTATTTATAATGACAGCATAAAAAAGGCCCGTGTATTCAATTGAATCTTTTATAACTCCTTCTGACAATATTTTATTTCCGCCTATTTTATGTTTCAACTGTTTAACTATGTCAGCAATATCATTTGTGTTAACTTCTTCAAATTTTATTCTTGTATCTACCCTTGATTCCAACTCGCCACCACTATCTACGATTTCGATATTCTCATTTATTTCAATAATACTTTCAATAAAGAAATGGTTTAATGCTTCAGCAATGCTTTGAGGAGTTTCATATTTCAGCCTTTTACACTAACGGTTGAAATATTATCTTTAACCTCGGATATACTGACCGCCTGCTTTAGATGCTTCCACATTAATTTACAATCAAAGCTATTTAAATCAACATTTTTTTCCATGTGTTTCATTTTTTTGTATTTTATTAGCTTTTTGTAATATTTTCCAACATTATTGTATTCAGAAAAGTCACCCGTTGAGATTGTTTGCAATTGTAAATTATACTTCAGTTTATTGAGTTCTGTCAATTCTTGGTCATACCATTTATTTCTCAATTTTACAATTATATTTTCCTCATATGTTTGTAAACTCATACAACTGGTTAAACTGGCATTTATATAATTTGCCATATCATCGACATTAAAGTTTTTCAATATGCTGCAATATGCATTTTCTTAGTAAATTAATTAAATTGTCAATTGTATAATTTTGCCAGGAAATTTTCGTAATTGTTCTACGTAATGGGTTCGAATTATTGACTTTTACAGTGAATGAAAGTTTCATGATCAGAAATTTTATTATGCTCTAGTCTCTCGCAAGATATTACGTTCGCGTTTGCATAAAGGAGATCAATTTTTGTTTGAGACATTTCTGCAATTTGAGTAATGAAATTAACCATTTGTTTCATTGAACTTCTCGCAAATATTTCATTTAGCTTATTACAACCCGAAGAATTAACATTTAGG
Organism: Anomoia purmunda; assembly: GCA_951828415.1. Classification (NCBI taxonomy): domain Eukaryota; kingdom Metazoa; phylum Arthropoda; class Insecta; order Diptera; family Tephritidae; genus Anomoia; species Anomoia purmunda. The sequence goes on along the minus strand of OX639993.1, from coordinate 83,841,921 downwards.
TTTATATTGAAGTCTCCAATAATAAGGAAGTTTGTACCTGTTTCACATACCTCTGTTACTATCGATTCTAAATGGTTTAAAAATTCACTGTCGCTAGAGCTTGGTGAATGGTACAATACACCTATTTGCCATTTAATATCACAGTTTTTTAATTGTATTATTGCAGACCAGACATTTTTGTCCATCGATCTATTGTATCTTACTTTGTACTCGATACCTTCTTTTAATAATAACACAACACCTCCCGTATGTCTACTATGAGAGTCGCATCGAATAGTTGTGTAAAATGAAATATTAATTTCACCATCACCAATATCTGAGGTAAGGCATGCTTCTGAGCATAACACTATGTCCGGGTTTACTTCTTCTATAAGCCTCTCTAGTTCTGCTTTGTTAGCTAGAAAACTACAAATGTTTAAATAAATGCATTTGAAACTGCACCTTGCTTTCTTTACATGATAATTTGGTTGCTAATAACCAACTCGCTGTTTTTCCAACTTTAACTTTCTCTGGTAAACTGGGCAATCATGACTCATAATGTTGTGTTCAGTATTAAAATTTAAACCTAACTGGTTATTAGCATCTACACAATTTTCACAAATATTTATTGGCGTACTCTGGCTACAGACTTCAAATTTATGCTCCCCCATACATTTACTACATCTCAGTTTTTTGGTACAGTTAATTGCAATATGGTTAAACCCTAAGCATTTATAACATCTTCTTACCGTTTGGCCATCGTACACTGGACAGCGATCCCAACCTATATTAATTTTTATACACTCGGATACGGTGGCACATATACACATTATCAAGTGCTAATTCCGTCTTTTGACATTCAAAAAACCGCCATACAAACATACAAACTCTATACTCTCGTATACGTCATAAGGCTAAGTGTAAGCGTACAGTGCAACCAATTTTGTCCGAACTACGACGGCCGCAATCGGCCGATACAAATGAGCATGCATAAATGTGAATCGATAACCTATCATTGCCAACAAATGAACGCTAGATTTATTTTGTCGGCCGATGTTTTTAGTTTTTATAAATGTACTGATAAAAATTACTAAATTGCGTTCAAAATAGTCGGTCTTCATGGGATAAACATACATCATTTAATTAGTCAATCATAATTTTAATAAGCAACAATTAAATGTACAGCAAGGCGTGAGTGATTCCAACCATATGTCAGGTGGCCAAATGTGTCTTCTAATTCAGCGTTAGTTATTGCAACTCAACCTTAACCACTGCGAAGCAGTACAAAGCCAGTCAACTCACACCGTCAACGAATCGGGCAGCGATATGGCATTATTTAGTGATATAGAACACACTTGGGACAGCAATACAACCGGCAAATGTCCGAAATAAAGTTGCGGGAGCAACCCCATTCACCTGTATGTCGAATAACACAGATCAACAAAAAAAAAAATTTTGTACATGGGTTTTGCCCTATATATTCGGATTCTATGTTCAATTCTATAAAAAATGCAATTACGAATCAAAAATATTTGGTTTTGTAGAAGTTATAGCGATTTGAAAATTTTGCATTTTTGCACCAGGCTAATGTAGGTCCTTTCGAGCTATTTCGGTCGATAGAGGGCGGCGGGTAGCTACCTAATGCAGCGATGTATCGAAAAAAGATCTACTTAAAGCACAACATACTCATCTTAAAAAAAAACCAAAAAATGTGGCTGAGATTTTAAGTAGATTTGGCAATCCGTTAAGTACATATTAAGAAACTCATCGAAACTTTTACTGACGGATTGGCAGGCCTAGGAATAAATAAATAGGCTACCTGATAGCGTTTTTGTAAGTAATTTTTTTTTAAGAAGCTGTAGTTTCTGGGTCACTCACTCGTTCTGGGCGACACTATGTTTTTGCATATCACAGAGGAATGATGTCTTCGAGAAGTTGTAAACGAGCGGCTAATTCGTTTTGCTATATATGTGGCGAATGTATTAAAAGAAGACAATAAAAGGTTGATTTAACTAAAAACACAAGGATTTGCGAGACCTACCTAGCCTACTTCGGTCTACCTGTTAAAAGCCAGGACAAAAAATGGGCTCCACATCTTTCATGTAACTCTTGCAGAAGCATTCTGGAGCGTAAGTTTATTTTCTCTTTATTATTGTACTAACTGTTTCACATATATACATATATGTACATATATCTATATATATGTAATTGCATAATAACTGAAATTGTTTTGAAATGATTTACGTTTTATTATAGTTTGGTACCAGGGTGAGAAAAGAGCCATGAAGTTCGCAGTGCCGAAGATTTGGAGGGAACCGAGTAATCATGACACTGATTGCTATTTTTGTGTAATGAAACCACTGAAAGGGAAACGTTTAAGGGGTTATATACAAAGTTGGGGCTCAAAAAATCGAAAATATTTTTATTGCATATTCTAAAAGTACATACTTTATAGAATATCAGCGCGAAATTTCATCCAGATCGGATCACTAGATTCGAAATTACAGCCGTTCGCAGCGAACTGGACCCATCCATAATTAACTTAAAACAAAACTTAAAACGCAATTATCTCGGAATGGCATTTTTTGAAAAGTACCGTTGCCGTTCACACGATAACTCAAAAACTTATAAACCGATTATCATAATTTTTTTTTATAATTATTCGTATTTACAATCTTGTGTACTTGAACGATCGTTTTTGAATCCGAAAATGTTCGATTTTTTGCAATAAATTTTTTTTTTTAATTTTTGAGCAACAAAAAAATTGACTTTTTGAAAACCATGAATTTTTTTCAGAAAAAAAATTTTTTTTTGGAAGTCGGTTCGTTCAAGTACACAAGAATACATTTCTCTTCAATAATTATAGTACCTTTTTGATTTCAGTTGAGTGGTTCGGCTTGGAGAGTGTGAACGGCAAGGCTCTACCGAAAAAACACGCTTCGGGAGATGGGCTCTAACTCGGAAAATTTTAAATATTTTTTTGAAATTTAACTTGTTTTTTTTTCTTCAATAATACTACCAATAAACTGTATTTCGCTTTATTGAATAAAATTTGCAAAAAACCTTTAAAAAAATCACGAACTTAGCTCACTTTTTCACCTCAACTTTGTATATAACCCCTTAAGGAAAACAATATATCCGGAACTACCATCGACATCCGCTCCAGTACCACATTCGGAACAAAATCCTGTACCTGATCCACCTGTGTTGGAAAAGCAACTATTCCCTCAAGGCAGGTTTCAAACACCGAGTTCATCTGCATCCGTACATTCCGAATTTGTTCCTCAAATTGAACCAGGAATACCACATCTCATCAACTCTGAAGATCTCAATGACTTAATAAGAGACTTAAATCTATCAAAAGACAAAGCAGAGTTATTAGCATCGCGGCTTAAACAACGAAATTTACTTACTTCTGATGTTCGAATATCTCGGCAAAGAAAGCGTCATGAAGAATTTTCTTGTTTCTACAGTAACGAAGAGGGACTCTGTTTTTGCTATGACGTGAAAGGTTTATTTGAAGCAATTGATATTCCTTGTAATACAAATGAATGGCGCCTCTTTATCGACAGCTCAACAAAAAGTCTAAAAGCAGTTCTACTACACAATGGGAACAAATTTCCATCTATTCCACTATCGCCAACAACATTGGCCTGAACGTACTGGGAAGATTTAATATTAAACATGAAGCATTGTCGATCCTAAAAACATATTGATGCCGCCATTGCATATTAAATTGGGCCTTATTAAACAATTTGTGAAGGCTCTTAATATTGAGTCTAAAGCTTTCAAATATTTGCAGACTTTTTTTCCAAAGCTGTCAGAGGCGAAAATTAAAGCTGGAGTCTTTGTTGGCCCTCAAATAAAAAAAATTATGAACTGCGATATTTTCCCGGACCTACTTAGCAATGAGGAGAAACTAACGTGGAACAGTTTTAAGGCAGTAGTTCATGGCTTTCTTGGAAATCATAGGGATGAAAATTATGATGAGCTGATAACTGGCATGATTACGAATTTTTCCCCCATCGGATGTAGAATGTCGCTAAAGATGCACATGTTACATTCACATCTGGATAAATTCAAAGATAATATGGGAGCGTATTCAGAAGAACACGGGGAGCGATTCCATCAAGATATAATGGAGTTTGAGAAACGCTACCGAGGCCAGTATACGGAAAGCATGATGGGGGAATATATTTGGACGTTAATAAGAGAAAATGTTACCGAATATGGCAGGAAAAGCAGGAAAAAGCCCTTTTAAACATTTAAACTGTATTCTAAAACTAAATTTATAAGAATAAATCTTAAATTGATTTTTACTATACTAGAATAAATCAAATCTATGTCAAATTTTGATGAATTTTCATGTTTTTCGTTTTTCTCATTTTTTTCGAACAAAACCAAATCAAAAACTTTTTTATGTTCATATTCTTATTTCTGGGTGCAAAAGCAATAAAAAAAATATACGCACGACCCATGTACAAAAATGTTGTTGACCAGTGTAATTAATCATTTCCATCGGTAAAGGTCAAGTAGATAACATTTTCGAAGCGGTAGAATGGATGGAAACCAGAAACGTTCGATTATAAGCTCTTTCAAATGGCCTCCGACGATACCGAAGTAACACTGACGGTGAAAACGGCAGCGGCAAAGCTAACGACAGCAATATCTAAAGCGTGCGACATCCCTATTGCCCAACAAAGAACGCGAAAATCAGGTAAGTCTGCAATGAGGTTGTTGAGTTGCAAGCCCACTGCATTCGGTCTAGAGGAGTAATCCAACGCTCACGGCATGCAGCCAACGCCGACGAGCTCAAACTGGAATAGAAGGATAAGCGGAAAAGTGCGTAAGAAGCTAAAGCAAACGACGAAACCAACATGCCCGATCCTTTTGGCTCAAACCGTGCAAGAACTCTTCCCAGCGCAGCTTGATTTCGCTAAACCTCTGGGTAATGAAGGAACCATTATCCTTCTAACAGTACCTTCTGAGGAGGTACTCAACACGCGATCGGGACTGTAAAAGCAATTTCCTGGCGCTCGAGGGCAACTGATGGCTAGGTGGCTCTGAAGAATACTGCCTAATGGTCACGTTTGATGTTAACAATGCATTCAAAGAGCTGCAAGTGTCCAGCTTTTTGCAATGCACCATATCTAGTTATTTATCTGACATAGTGCTGCGCTACGACACCGAGCCCTACGTGAAGTTCTTAGGGGTGTGGGTGGAGTACAGGTTTGGCTTTCGCAACCATTTGGAATAACTAAATGCATATTTCACTATTAACTTTAATTTAAGGGTTATATTTATATAAATTTTTTAATGCAGCCCCCGATTCGAAATCCTGGATACATCACTGCTATTGCAAAATGAAATTAGGAAACGATTAAGAGTGAAGTAAATGAAGTTGTGAAAAGTGGTTGTGCTTCGTTGCACTACCGCCATGATTTTAACTTTAGTAATGGTTAATGCATTGGAGAACTATATACGCCCTTGTTGTAGTATCCATTTATTGGCAAATGTGTTAGATAAATCATTTGACGAAACTACTGTGCTCATCGAAATATTAGAGTGGTGCAAGAACTTCGTAAAATAATTTAAAAAAGCTAATTTGCAGAACACGAAAAAAATTAAAAATTACAAAATAACACCCAAACTTGATTGGAAAAATGAAATTCACAAAAGTACTATCAAATGTGATAAAAAAATAAAAGTCACCAAATAACAAATATGGGTTTTCTTAATAACAACTAAATATAACGGTTACGACCCCTGGTTTAAATAAACCACATTGTGTGTGCTAAATAGTGTTTAAGGAAAGTGCATACAATTTAATTTTTGAAGAAAAAATGTTATATGAGAAAAGTTTAATGGTGGCTTAAGCCACCATATATCTAAAAAGAGATTTTGGGCATTTATAACAGACGCTGTTAAGACATTTAATTTTTCTTCTCTGTAGTGATTGGAAATATTCTCTGAGAGCGTGCATTCGCTTGAGGAATCGATATACAAAACATTGCTATTTTTTACAAGAGACGAAATAAAATATTTCTTTAAAACTTCAAAACCGTTCAGTGAATCGATTTATTTAATTTTAAGGAAGGATACAAATTTTCAAATGTTCGCCATACCGTAAGTACTGCATTTTAATTCGAATTCAATTTAGCACAAATAGAAATGAATTTCTGTTCTGTTTTTCCAAGAGCAAAATCATGGCTCGAAACCCCACGTCTGTAAAAAATAGTGTCATTATTGACAGACAGTTACGCTGTACCTCTTCTAAAGCTACGTTATAAAATTAAACGCAGTCTATTCGAATTTTTTGACCAGTCAGATTTGGAAGCGTACTAGGAAAGGAGCTTCCTCATTTAAATACGGAATAACAGAACAACAATAAGCAACATTTGTCAATTTGTTTCAAAAAAAACGAAGAGCGTTAACTTAGTTTTACGTATCCAATACTTAGTACAAATGGTTAAGGCGTTGCCTTAAGGAATACGAGTACGAGTTAACTATGGGGGTCGTGAGTTCGATTTTCAGAAGAAGTCTGATGAAGAGATGTAGTGATCTCCGAAATAGCTATAACTTTTACCATTGTTGTTTTTTCTATAGTTTTGCCTATAAAAAAGCCCTTGAGCTCACAAAAATTATTGTTTGATACAACTAAACGAAAACAGGACAGAATAGTATATATTAGCCTATTTATTGTTTAAACAATTTAAGACGCATAAAATCAATTCAAAGAATTATATTGCAATTTCACATTTAAATAAATAATGTATTGTAAAATTGGGTAAATTTTTCTATGTGGAAATTCTAATTCTAAGTTTTTTTAGTGTGACCAATGTCATTTGTGCTTCATGGCAGCACATCTCTTTTGTACCATGCAACGAAGTGAACACACGCGTGTGCTTTTTTCAGTGAACTTATTTATTTTTTTGCGCGAGCAAAACAACACTAGATTAACTTCGAGGCTTTTTCAAAGTACTGTAAATGGCATTAAATTGATCCTAAAAGTGAGTGCAACACATATGTACTGAGGAAATACGTTATACTCTGTGATCCAAAATTGGCAGTTACCAATATTTTGCCCCCAAATTTTTTTTCGCTACTTTTCAAGATGCTTGCAAAAGTCGGTTGTGGGCACCAAAATTAGGTCGGTTGTGGGCACCCATTTTTTCTTTGAAAAACTTTTCAAAACATAGTATTAACACATTTTTTCATGTGTTTACAATGAAATGTCGGTACAATGCTATGTTTTCGTACCGACACTGATCGACGGAAGATAAAAATGTCAGGATAAAGAAGTTTTTCAAGGAGAAGTGTTAAACGTGTTATTAGTTTTTATTTTTGTAAATAGTAATACATTTTTATTAAATATTTATTTCTGTAAATAGTAGAATATTAGCGTTACTAATCTTTTTAGGCATTTTTTCGAATTTTTCAGCCATGCCTTCTAAGGATAAATCTGGAAAATCATCTCATATAGATTTTAATGTGCTGCTTCGTGCTATCAAACGTTGTCTCGTGGACAAACAACCCAGAAAATCGACTGCCCAGATACATGCGATTCCCCGAGCAACACTTCAAGGTTACGTTAAGAAAACTACTGAACATTTTGAGGACATCGAATCCGTCGCCGATGGTGCTCTTTTGGATTTTCTCCGTGAATGTAGCAAGCGAATTGCAACGAATGTGATCGGCCCTTCCATCTGAAGTGTGCTAACATGCGTGCTGGCTACTTTACATGTAAAAATTGTGTTTCAGAAGATGAATGAAACTAAAGTATTCTAAAATTAATAAACATTCACTCTTTCAGTATTTGTGGTGGTTTTCCTTCATAAATTTTCAATTCCTGCAGATTTACTTGGGGTGCCCACAACCGACACTAAAAATGAGTATGTCCAATGACCCCTTTACAAAATTTGAAAAAAAAATTTTCTATTTCGGGAAATTGACAACATTTAGTAGTTAGCTGATATCTCTACCTTTCTATAAATACCTACACATCTTTATAACATGCATATGGTCAAAAGTTATGAGTGAAAATGTAATAAGTGCCCACAACCGCCACTTCTCCCCTACTATTGCTTACACCATTTAGTGTGCTGGATGCGCACAAGTAGAAGTTATTTGATAAAAATTACATGCTGTTTAATACCCTTTGAATTAAGATTTTAGCGGGTCCTTCAAGCGAGCTGTACCTACGATGGACTAGAGATATCACTCAAAGCGAAACACAAACAATGGCAGTATATTTAGAGATATCTTCGCGAGAAGACGATTCGCCGAAATTTCTGCTAAATAATGTCCGTACGGTGGCAAACTTAGACTTGTTAGAACAAACCGCGCGACGTTTCATTTCCTACGTACAACTGTGTCGAAGCTAGAATCCTAATTGGGTTAGACAGCGTCTGGTTCTCCGTACCTGTGGAGGTTCTCAAAAGTAAAGATGACTTTTTAATTGCTGCCAGATGTAAATTTGGATGGAGTTTGTATAGATGTGACGCTGCCACTAGCACAAGTCAGCGAGTGCTCCACATAAGCCGTGCAACAACGACGACCATTTTGATCAACTGATGAAGCACTACTTCGCTTTCGGTTCTGTTGGACTCAGTGCTACAGCAATACCTCGCCACTCAGATGATAACCTGCATGGCTGTCGTATTATGGAGACTACCGTTATGTACATTCCAACTCAAAAGCGATGGGAGACAGGCTTGCTTTGGAAATTCGACCACTAGAGCTCCCATACTCACTCCGGTGGCTCGGCGCCGTTTACAGTGCCTTGATACTCAAAACATTTTTTGTCGACAAAATAAGAGATTACGAAGAAAAAAGGTGCATGAGAAAGTTGCAGAGCAGTGAAATCTCACATGATAGCAAGTCATGGTTTATCCCTATTTTCACTGCAGCAGCCAAAGCTAATGGCATCACCCTTAATTCTGCATTATTAAAAAGGCCGGATCTTCTTATGTCGCTTGTTGGAGTTTTATTAAGATTTAGAGAAAAGCCAATTGCCAATTGCCAAAAGGTCATCACGCAAAATTTACCAGCACAGCAGTTTTTATGGCGTCAAGTGGACACATCGAGAGTGCCTAATGTTTACGTGATGACAGTAATGACTTTTGGAGCTTTTTGCTCACCCTTACCTGCAAATTATATAAAAAACACAAAAACGCTAATCGCTTTGTGGAGGATCACCCTATTGCTGTATTAGAAGGGCATTCATCAGAAGTACATTTGTTGACGATTGGTTGCATAGCGTAGACACTGAGGATGGATTGATTCAACTGGCTTCATTTGTTCGCGACGTTCATACAGATGGCGGCTTTGTGAACAAAGCAAGTAGTGTTCAGTAGTAAGAATGCGTACGCAGCAGTTTCCTATCTAAGAACAACTAATGGACAGCATATTCTTCAGCGTATAGCTTTCTTGAAAGACAAGGTTGACCCCTCTGAACATATTGGGCCTTCGGATGGCAAACTTTCTCGCAAATGAACTGATGATGGACATATAACAGCGGTTCTTTTGGACAGACTCCAAAAAAGTTCCGACGCCAGAAAGTATCACCAATTTGTGGCTCTGCGTTTGGGCGAAATCTTAGAAGACCCTGAGATAGCAGAGTGGAGGTTAGTCTCGTCAAAAATTAATGTGGCTGATAACGATACGAACTGGGGCAAACATCTCGATTTTACCACGCCTCTCGGTGGCTTAACGGTTCAAGTTTGAGTCTGGGTTTGCAGATTCTGACAGATTCTGACTTTGAAAGTACATCACATCTGACACCGAGCAGAACTTTGTACATCCCTGGCTGTCATCTCCCCTGATCCAATATGGTTTAGCAAGTGAGAAAAGCTGCGAAAAATGCAAAGGTACGTGTTGAAATTTTTAAAAGGTAGAATTATACGATTTCTTTCACGCCTAACTATCAGAAACCTTTTAAATTCAACCAAAATTGATACTGCCGAGTGAGTGAAAATGCGTCATGGCCAAGAAGAGGCATTTACCAGAGAGTTGAAAAGCTAGAAGGGGAACGCTCTTAGCCGCGACAGCTCCATCTTTAGACTATCACCGTATATAGATGATTTCGGACTACTCAGAGTCAATGGAGGAATCAACGCTAGTCATGTCCTAGACTTTACTAATTGGCCCATAAATTTGCCACGTAAAGACGCTGTTTGAAGTCTAATTGTAGACATCTGTCACCGGCGATATCAATATCATCACAACAAGATCGTGGGAAATGAACTTCGACAGAAATTTTGTATCCTGGGTCTCAGAGCACTAGTGAGGAATTGCCAACTGTGTCGCAATGAGTACGAGTTGGCCATAAAGGTAGTGGGTTCGATCTTAGAAAAAGTCTGATTGCGAGATGTAGTGATGTATTCGCTGTAGTGTTGGGATATGTACTTACTGGCCGGTGCGGAAGTTTGCCATTCTTGATAGCCGGAGAGACCCAGTCTCCAGTCTACTTACTTCCTGCGTGCGTGAAGCTCGCCTTTTGTTGTTGTGTGGGTGGAAAGACCTGGTTTCCGCTCCACGTTTGGAAGCGTGGTCGGAACGGCCTAAGTTCCGATCCCCTTTCTCGTCGTCGCTCGTGTGCTAGTTTGGGTCGGAAAGTCCTGGTATCCGTTCCCCTTATCTCCGCTCCAGTCTCCGTCAATTCACCCTTCCCGATTTCGGGACGGAGAGCCTTGGGCAGCGTTGGAGGCATAAATTGGTAACACGCCATCTCAGCTCTCGTCTTCTACCTGCTGGCTCCACGATTTGTACACCGCCAGCGGACTTCGTCGAGGCGTGGATTGATGTTGGCGACAGACTTCATCTAGGTGTAGCGTTGTGTGGTGTTTTTTGCTGCACCGTCGGCATTTTTCCTCACTGCCACAATTGTTGCGCTGGTGCTGCATTGACAGAAAGTTGGCACAAAAACGGCCTAGTAGCGCCTCCCGCAGCCTTTCTTCGGCAATAAATGGGTGGTGAGCATCGCAAAGATGGCACTTTCGGGGGTAACGGTGGCCGTTTTGCTCGGCCTTCTTCCGTTGGGCGGTGTAGGGAGTAATTTTTCAATAAATTATTTTCCATTTATATTGGGATGAGTATCTACATATATACAGATATATGAACGCGTTTATGAATTGTTGGGAGGCGAGCCTAAATAAGAACGTAAATTATTTAATCAAATAGAACATTTAATCTGTTCGTAACTGGCGTAACATATGCTAGTAAAACTGGCCTCTGTGCATATGGCATAATTATTTAGTGGATTGCATCACATTCCACAGAGTTTACTCGGTTTTGAAGAAGAAAAGTCAAAACAAATAAACACCAAATATAAAAGCAAAGATGCTTGTATTTCTAAATACAGGTACTAAATGTTCGGCTGTACTCGTGGAAGCTGCCCTTCAACATGAAATAGCTCAACATTCTCTTTTTTTGTTTTTTGTACATCAATTATCTGGTGATGGTGAAATAGCGTCTGAAACTGCCTGCCTGACTTTTGGTCAGTAGGACATCCAGCAATCTGGCCTACCACCCACAAACAGTTTACATGCCACCGTGCATGACTTGTTGACCACAGGATGCATTAATTACCAGACTGTATGTTCTTCATTAGTTAATTTTTTTCCAAGGAAATGAGGTGTGAATGCCGCCATGTTTTTTCGCTTTATTATTGGCATACATTTATTTCCATGCTATCATGTTTTACGTGTAATCATGATTCACGGGAACTTGTGGTAGTTTAGGAAACCCTTAACAGTCACTATGTAGAACCTATGTTTGCTGGCATGCACATGTCATTTCAAATGTCACTTATATGTGTACGTATATATGATGTATACCGGCAACAGCTATACAAATTTTGTAAACAAGTGGAAAAATACCAAGTGTACACATGGAATATCCGAGTGTAATGAAATAAAAGTGTTGAGAGCGTACAACGCAAAATAAAGAAAATTATTAACTCATAAACAAGTGAAAAGTGTTTGAAATACATTCCGGAATCGTGTTATATTTCACGCCAAAAGTATTGCATTTATTTGAGAAAATATATTAAGAATAGTTTGCATAGAAAATTATATGCATATAATAAGTGCGCACACATACAAATTCTTCGCTTACGTGCAACGAAAAGAAAAATTAAATAAAACTGATCTACACTAGCGTGAAACTAGGGTGGCGTACATATGCATATAGCATATACATATCTACATACACATGGTGGAGTGCTGAATTAGATTGCAAGGGCATAGTCTAAGGAAGAAGAAGTATGAAATCCGTAGATAGCGGATAGTGAACGGAAGAAAAAGGAAGGCTGCGAAAATAAAAAATGTGGGTGTAAAATTAAGAACTCGGTCTTTAATATTTAACTGTGAACTGTTTTATTACGTGCACAATAATGTAACACGATGAATTTACAATATTAATTTCAATTGATTTCGTGTAAGCTGAAATACGCTTGCCGGTTGGTTTGCAGTTGACTGTTTTTCCGTTGATTGCGATTGTTTCTTGACAGTGTTCGATTTGCTTCTGTTCGTTGGTTCTACTTTAGTTGTTCGATTAAGCTAACTCTCCAAATTGTATAGAACGTACAGGGTTGCATTGTATACGAACTTACACTCCACCCCCCGTGAATCTCCTTAGGATTCACGAACCTCCAAAACTGCCAATCTGGTTGTAGGTCTTCGAAGTACTCCCGTGCCCGTCTTTACGTCTACGAAACGTACTTGACCATCTTTAGCTGGGTACACCTTGATGACGATTCCCTTTTGCCAACGACCTCTTGGTAAAGTAGGATCACAAATTAGAACTATATCATCCACCTGTAAGCCTTTCGTGGTCTCGTGCCACTTTTGCTGATGGAGCCATTTGATGCAGAAACTCGACAGTCCAACGCTTCCACAAACGGTCTTTCAAATTTTGCGCAATACGCCATTGCTTCCTCAGACAAATTTTTACGTCAACAGGCTGCGGCGTCTGTGTAGAATTGACACATCCCAACAAAAAATGGTTAGGCGTCAATGGTTCGTCTTCCGGAGTAGTGAGCGGAATATCGATCAACGGACGAGAATTTATAATATTTTCTGCTTCTATCAAAACGCTTTGTAATGTTTCTAATCTCGGTGTCACTTCATGAAGGGTCTTGAGAAGTAATCTTTTTACTATACGGATCAGACGCTCCCAACATCCACCTGAACTCGGATTAGCTGGGCAATTAAAAATCCACTCCACACCTCGTTTGACCGCCTCACCCTTGATTTGTTGTACGTCTAACAATTGTTCGCACTGTTTCAACTCTTTTTGAGCACCCAAGAAGTTCGTACCATTATCACTTCTAATGCGCACTGGTGTACCTCGACGATTAATAAAATTTCTGAGACAGATCAGCAATGCATCTGTTGACAGATCTGCTGCAAGCTCGATGTGCACTGCTCTTGCCGTCAAACAAGTGAAGATAACTCCCCAACGCTTTTCACGGCGTCGTCCAATTGCAACTCTTAAAGGTCCAAATAAATCTACACCTGTGTAGGTAAAAGGTCGCACGTAAGGCGTAACTCGGTCCTCTGGCAATGGACCCATCAATGGTGGCACGGGTTTCGCGCGATCGAGTTGACATATCGAACAATTCTTCTCTACTGCTTTAAGCACTGCCCGAACGTGAATGATCCAGAACCTTTGACGCGACTCATTAATTATTACTGCTCGATTTTGATGGTGATTTTCCTTGTGAAAATGTTGTATTATAAGAAATGAAATAACGTGTTGCTGGGGCAAAAGAATTGGACGTCTGGCACTAAATGGCAAGTATGTTGCTTCATCAATTCTTCCTCGTACTCGGATCAAACCGTCTTCGGCTATATATGGTGACAACGCGTACAATGGACTATCTTTCGTTATTCGTTGTTCCATCTTAAGTTTTTCAATTTCTCTGGCGAAACATTCTTGTTGTACAAAATTACAAATTAATTTTTCGGCTGTATCTATCTCCGTAGCCTTTAACGTACCTTTCATTGGCGTTTGCGTTTGATCGCTGTTTCGCGACCGCAATAACATGTTTTTAAAACGTAATACCCAAGCGACGGTGTTTTTAACTTTTGTGTATGACAAAAATCTGTTATAGTCGATTAATCTATTAGGCTGTTTTTGAACTAACAAATGTGGTTTTACTTCTTCTGCCGACGTGTCAGGTGGCGATCCACTGTCGAATATTGGCCATGCTGTTTCTTCCTCTCTTAAGAAGCCTGGTCCTTGTAACCACCTACTATTGCAATTAAATTTGATTGGGCCCTTTGGGCGGGTGGCATCGTCGGCCACATTAAGTTCTTTAGGTATCCAACGCCATTGTGACGGGTTAGTAGCGCTTACGATTTCGGCGATTCGGTGTCCAACGAAGGCCTTGTATTGTCTATTTGTCGATTGTATCCAATGCCACACGGTTTTAGAATCAGTCCAAAAGATTACATTCGTTATGGTAACGTCGTGATTGTTGCAAATCATTTGGCTTAGTCGAGTGCCTAGGACAGCGGCCTGCAACTCTAACCTTGGAACTGACATCAACTTGAGAGGAGCGTTACGTGTTTTTGCTGCTACAAATGCGACATCAACTCCATCCCCAGTTGCAATGCGGAAATACCCAACTGCTGTGAATAACCTCTGACTGGCGTCCACAAACACGTGTAATTGCACGTCTCTGGCAGAACCCATGAATAAAGAATATGGACGTGGTACTTTTACTTGTTTCAATTTGTGGAATCCGCGCCACCAAGTTACCCATTTTTCGTTTACCTCATCTGTGATTGCGTCGTCCCAATCAACATTACTACGCCATACCTCTTGCATCAATATTTTTGAAGCTGCAGTAACTTCCGCGAGTAGACCGAATGGGTCAAAGACTGACATAATTATACCTAAAAATTCTCTCTTTGTAGGCACTCTAGTCATAGATTGCACCCCTTGTGGGACGCGATGGAATTGAGTGTGGAACTCAAACGTGTCGTCACGCACATTCCAAAACATTCCCAACACCTTTTCCGACGCGGCTTGTTTTTCCATATTTACATTGTCATGTTTCGCGGCGCTCTTCATCGCATGTTGCACTTGCTTAGAGTTTGAAATGAAATTACGTAATTCAAATCCCGCCTCCGCATGTATGGCTACGACTTCACAGCAAGTTTTGATGGCTAGTTCGGGATTGTTAAAGCTGCAGACAAAATCATCGACGTAATGCCTTTCGACAATTGCACTTACAGCCTCAGGAAACTGTTTCTCAAATCGATAAGCGTTGTGGTTTTTGACAAACTCTGCGCAACAAGGCGAGCATGCGGCTCCGAAAATCATCGACGTCATACAACACTGTTGAACGGCTAAACTAGGGTCGCTACGCCATAGAAATCGCTGCGCATTTTGGTCTTCTTTACGGATGTTAATCCGCGAAAACATCTCTTTAATGTCCGCGGCCACGCCAATAACGCCCTGACGAAACCGAAACAAAATGTTTTGAAGCGACTTTGCTTGTTCTGGCCCCTTAAGAAGACAGGAGTTTAACGAAGTGTTTTGAACCTTGGCTGCGGCATCGAACACAATTCTCAATTTATCTGGTTTGTATAGACTCTGCACTGCGAAATGAGGAAGGTACCACCTTGGCTGACTCATATCAGCTACCTCCTCCGATGACAAAACTCTAGCATATCCTTTCTCAAAATATTTTTCCATCTCTTGGTAATATTTCCGTGCAAACTCAAGATCACCTTTCATCTTTTTCTCAATTCCGTAGAGACGTTTTGCGGCTGCTTCGTAACTATCTGGTAGATGTATTTTGTCTCGACTCCACAACAACCCTGTTTCGTAAGACTTATTACCCAACCTTGTCGTATTGTGCATAATATTTCGCGCTCGCTTGACCTCTTCACTTTCAATTGACATCTGAACCGGACCTGTTCCGAAGTTGTCGGTGGCGAAATACTCAGTAACTAATTGATGTAACTCTTCTGACAGACTAACTTCATGGACGTGCAGCACCACTGGCAATGGTGTGCCTGAAACATTTGTCGGACCATACGCAATCCACCCAAGTTTTGTTTTAATGGCTAGTGGACTATCTTCTCTAGCTTGAACCGAAGCTATTGTGGCTGTCAAATGCGCATGGTCGGTCTAAACCAAGAAGCATATCTGGTTTTACGTTTATATACTCTTCAATCGGCAAAGAATCAAAATAACTAAAATCGGACCTCTTCAAAGATTGGCTCGGCAAATTCAGCTGTTTCACCGAATGTACATTTTTCATAGCGAACCTCTCCTTATCACTACGATTTTCTATTTCTAAATTAACCTTACGTGATTGTTCAGTCTTAACTTTATCGTCGTACCACTGAAGGGTTAATGTATGGGCTTGCCCCTTTAGTCCCAGTTTATTTGCCACACCCTCGTCTATCATTGATATGGTCGATCCCTCGTCAACCATGGCGAAAATTTCTAACTTCCCATTTGGTCCATATACATTGACCGGCAATACCTTAAATAAATGGTTAGAGTTCACGTTGGGTGTTGAACAATTTAAAACTGGTTGCGTTGATTCACTCTGCGGTGTTTGTTCTACCCTAACTTCATGTAAACTAGCATGATGGAAACGTCGACATTCACCTACTCCACACTGCTTCTTTGAACGGCAATTCGATACGTTATGTCCTTTGCGTAGGCAAACAAAGCATAACTTCTCGTTCTTAACAATATCCCACCGATCTTTTACGCTAAGAGAATGATGGAATTTCTGGCAGTTGAAAATCGCATGAGCCCTATGGCAATAGTAACATTCCATCGGCTTCTCTGTACTCTTATCGTTGACATGCATAACTCGTCGAGGTGGTTGAGTGCTAGCCCTTACTAACGACGTTGACGTTGTTGAAATTGTAGTAACAACTCGAGCTAACTCAGTTAACCATGTTGCGAAGTCGTTGATTGTAGGGTATGGTTTAATGGTCATGGCTTGACGTGCCCACTCATACTGCTTACTTGCTGGCAATTTACTGACCACTTGTTCCAACAACAACGGATTATTGAGGTGCTGCTCACACTTAGCAGATTTTAAAAAGGCGACAACATTGCGAATGTTTGTGGAAAAGGTTATAATCTGCTCTAATTTATTTTCTGAAATCGCTGGAAAACTTTGCAACTTACTTATTTGACAACGAATTAACTGGTCAGACCTACCAAATCTAAATTGTAATTCTTCCATTGCTTGTGGCACACCCTCCGGATATATCAACATTGATGCAACGGCTTCTTTGGCTGCACCTACCAAACACTTGTGCAATCGCATTAAATTTTGCCTGTCGTTGTAACGGAAGACTTCGGTACTGTCTTTGAAGTTAGCATAAAATAAAGGCCAATCTTCGGCGTTCCCCGAAAACGTGGGTAGATCATATAATTTTAGCGGAGCCATTTCCATTACTCTAGTCTCACTGTTGTTCAATGCTGGCGTGGGATTCTCCTGACTCTGCGATTGCGCTGTTTCTGTCAATATTTGTTGACGCAGGTTAACGATATCCCTCTGCTGCTCCTCTGTGCTGTGTCGAATTTCATCAATTGAAGACTTAAGTGATCTCATTACTTCGACTAACGTTGCCAATTGATCTGGCGCTGCTTGCTGTACATTTTCTGTCATGATACTGCTGTTATCTTCTTCGACCAGTTGTTGTTGTTGGCTACTTCTTAAAAAATAATTATTTGGCATTTGCTTTACCTTTTATGGCGTGATGATAATTTTCCGCTACTTCAGTATAAAATGGCGACAAATGTGGAAATTTGGTTGGTTTGCAGTTGACTGTTTTTCCGTTGATTGCGATTGTTTCTTGACAGTGTTCGATTTGCTTCTGTTCGTTGGTTCTACTTTAGTTGCTCGATTAAGCTAACTCTCCAAATTGTATAGAACGTACAGGGTTGCATTGTATACGAACTTACAGTGGGTTCTTTCTTTCAAAAGTCCTGTTGCTTAAGCAAGACATCTAAGGGTATCGCAGTGTGCCGCACTAATCAAGTTAAAAATATTGGTAATATAATTCGCACTTTTTTACACTGAAAATAATTTGTGTTAAATTCGTAATAAAAAGGTGAAAATGTGGTTTACGTGCGTTGGAATTCGACACAGTCGCGAGCGCGTGAGACACGCTGGGGTGGTATGATCTGAGCACCAGACGATGCACTGCAAATGATGATAAAACGTGCTTTGTCTGGATCTGGTTGTGCACCACACATTTTGGATAATCTCTTGGGCAATTGCCACGAAGGACTCAACAATAGACGCAAATATGATAACTACATTTGCCGGCGTATTTCAGGTAAAACAAGCTGTTTTGGTTTTAAGAAGCGATAATGCTCATACATATATCTGAAGATAGTTCGGTTTACGTATTCACTATCCAGTGAAAGCCGACTAGAGCCAATAATAATTTTACTGGATTTTTACCGGATAGCATTTTTGTACGCCAAAACCAGCAAGAAACCAGCAAAGTAGGGCAAATTGAGAGAGCGAAAATGACAGCTGAACTTGCAAGTTTTTTACTGGATTTTTATTGGATAAAATTCTACCAGCAAGAATTTGCCAGTCAGATAGAACAGCTGATTGAAAGTATTAGGTGATCAAAAGTAGAAAACAATTATTAAAAAATTTTATTACCTCCATGATGAAGGGCGGAAGTTGGAAAAAGTGATGAAATATTTAAATATATAACCAAAGAGAAAGAACTTGCATTTTCTTACTTTTTTTGCGTTTTCTTACTTTCTTGCAAGTTTCTTTCATTGAGAGCAAATTTTTCTGACGCTCTGAAATTTAGTTACTGGCAAGTCAGTGGATAGTTTTTTACTGCAGAATATGAAAACATAACTGATGTTAGGGTGGAACGTGGCTTGGTAATGATTTTTTTTCCTTGCATAGAATAAATGTGCATACCTAATGCACATAGATACACATTATTCAAACATAGCGTGCATAGTTAATGCATTAGTGCATTAAATTCAATTTGAATGGTAAAGGTACATATATAAATTGTCAACCAGTTTATAATTAAATTACAGCAAGATTCTTAAAATATAAAACAGAGTACAACTGCTTTAAGGGTAGGAAAGACCAATGGAAGTTTAAGTTTGTAAATCACTCCAAATCTGTTTCAACCTTTATGAATAGGGTTTTGAAATTTTAGGAATATATTCAAAATCCTTTCCTGTTTTTTTTTGAAATAATTGTTTTTTTTCGTTCCGATTTAATGCTAAATATACTTATGATTATGTAGAAGAACTGCTGAATATTCGCAGGAGGGCAGCAAGACAAATTTCGTAATTTGTCCGGTGATTTGTCCCTTTGTTGTATCGGTGTCGACGACGCGTACCAGGTTATCAGAGCCTGGGTGTCGGTTGATGACTCTTCCCAATCTCCTTGTATTAGGCGGCAGATTGCCCTCTTTTATGACCACAAGATCTCCTGCTTTTATTCAATGTCTTAAGGGGTTTTCAGTCGCTGGGCTTTTTAGACTTCAGTTTAGAATATTCATCACTATAGTATTTCTTCAGGTAAATGATTATTAATCGTTGTGTCCTTGCCTTAATTTCGTCGGATCAAATTAAACAAGGCTGAGCTCGAAAGAATCTCAAAATGTACGATAAGACTTACAAAGCTCTCAGTAAATCTGAAAACCTATCGAGAATTCCATCAAAATTGTTTATCATTTTGGTTGCACATAAATGCACCCTTTTCGACTAATTCGTAAGCGGGAATTCCTCTGCGTGCCATATCTGCTAGACTTGATGCCGACTACATATGAAGTCAGTCCGTATTTCCGAATTTGCCGACAATTTTCGTTATACGATGTGTCCGAAGGTTGCCAAGTACCGACTCAATACTTTCGGCGAGCAATATCGCGCCGCAGAGTTCTGAACGGGGTAGGGAAATATTTTTAACCGGAGCTACTTTAGTTTTTGTCACAAGTACATTCACTAAAACCTCTCTACTTTGTTTAACACATGGATACCGTAGCCGCATACGCTTTTTCCGAAGCATCGCAGAACACATGTACTTCGAGGGTATGGGCTGGAGAATAGTAAATCCAGTGCGATATCTTTAAACTTTCTATTTCGAGGTAGGGTTTGGTAAAATTTTGCCATTTTTCTAAAGTCGTTGAAGACACAGGTTTATCCCACTCTGTGCCTTCCAGCCAAATATTTTGCATTAATACGTTGGCTACTATTACGATGGGCGCAAGCCCTCCTAGCGGATCGCAAAGCTTTGTGATGGTGGACAATATCGACCATTTAGTGATTGTATCACTATGCTCCATTGGTCTTGTAAAAAAATAAGAGCTTTACATGTGCTGGTGTCTTCGAATTCCAAAAAATCTTCGCTTAATAGATCCATTTTTCGAATGTCTGCTATTATATCCAAGCAGTTGGCCATCTATTTTCGTAATGAAAAAGCTGCTGACCGCAATACCGCAGAAATTTCGTCCTTTGCCTTTATGGTAGAGTCAACGCTGTGTCCTCCTGCAAGCACATTATCTACGTGCATGCACTTTCGCAGAATATTAGCTCCATCGGCCAACTGCAAAATTGTCCATATTTCCAGGTGAGGAGCACAGTTTCTTCCGAAGGTCTGTCCGTCTTTAGTTCATATAGTCCGAAATACAATGCGCTGATATTTCGTCTGGTCATATTTGGCTGATATTTTGTCAGTAAATATTTTCGATGCCACTGTTAAAGACATATCTATATAGCCTCCAGCGTAGGATAAGTATTGGTGGATCTGCTTGTGGTACTGGATCTGGTAGTAGTACGTCATTTAAACTCTTTCCGTTAGCTGCTGTACTTGAGTTGCTTATCCAGCGCAACGTCGCTAAAGTACGAAGCTACATTTTTGGTTGGATTTGTTGTGTCAGTACCGCCGGTTTTAATTAAACCGAATACTGTTTCTTAGGGTAGAAGTATCCTCAATTCCTTTTCTTTTAATCCACATAACATCATCCTTTTATCCGCTAATACCAAGTCCGGAAATTCTTGCCTGCCATCGCGCTGATATTTGTTGTAGACAGATTTACAGTTAATTGTGGTAAAGGCAGGGCAGTTATATTTAAGCTAAACAACGGGTCGACGGGGGACCGCAATTGTATGTGACATGCTTCCTTCACCTGCGCATTTACCGAACTAGTGATGCCCAAAACTTGGGCATGCATCTTTTTCGCAGACAGACTGATTCTGGGTTTGAACCTCTCTGTTATAAACGAACACTCAGAACCAGAATCAATAGGTGAATTTGCAGAAAAATCTGTGCCATTGAGACGTATATTTACGCGAGTTGGTCCTAAAAGCACACCCGTATTTGTGTTTGCAAGCAAGACCTAACATTTCTTTTTACATTTTCAGTTGCTCTGTCGGAAACACGTTGTGTTTGCGTCTGCGTCGATGTTGATGGAGAATCATTGGCAAGCCTCGAAGACGTCCAACGCGTCGTTGCCTTTGGCTGAGTTGTACTTAAATGCAGAAGCGTGTGATGTCGCGAGTGGCAAGTATTGCAGTTAAAAGCGATTATGCTTCTTGACACAATAGGTCCGGAACTAAGACAGTTCAGGCAGCAATTATTTTCCTTTAAAAAATGTATTCTGTTTGCATCCTGTATCTTTATACCCTGATAATGTCTCTAGGGTCTGAAACCTATTCGACAGGAACTTGTCCATATCTTCCCAGTTTGGTATGCCATTTTTGAGGTCTTTGGTTTGCTCCCATAGAGCCAGTGTACTGTCCGGCAGCTTCGTTGAGCACAGATATACAAAAATTGCGTCCCAGTTAGAGATGTCAATTTAATTACTTTTAAGGGATGATAAACAATTGTTTATTTCATGCTTCAATTTTTTAGTTGAGCCACCACACTCATATTCTATTGACTTCATGTTAAACAAAATTTTTGTTTGTGTGTTAACTAGAATACGCTTTTATAGCGTTCCCACAGGTTTTTCCACGCAGGTTTGAAGCCTTCGTATGTAAGAGGGCTCTTTCGTACACTGTCCTTGGCCTCCCCTTATGTCTTATGGTTAAGATGAAAAAGTTTCTCAACCTGGTTGTCGCGCTGGTTTAAGATGTAGATGGCCGTAAACCAGGGCCGGCCACGCGTATACTCCTATGTGCTCTTTGACTGCGCTGCTGCAGTCACACGCATACGCTTCGCCGCTCACATGCACGCTACCAAGCAACACAGAATTCTGCTTAAGTAGAAAGCAGCAGACACTATGGTTTCGTCACCAAGCATGTGCACTGAGCAGAAAAATGTTATTTTAAAATTGTATTCAAGATGTAGAAAATACAAAGGTAGCGCTTTCATCAAACCGCTACTTTAGCTCTGTCCGAATGTGCAATCTTGTATTCTATCATTCTTGGAAGTTGATATTGATCATTTAATTTAAAAAAAATAAGCCGGCGACGCTTATACTCCTGCACAGCAGTGAGACACATTCATATCATTTCGCTTCGTCTCCTACATGCACGCTAGCAAGCAAAACAAATTTTACGATCAGTTGATGTTACAACTTCAAGCAAGCGATTTCATGCAAAATTTTACCGCTTGTAAAACTGATACAACAAAATGAAAAACATGTTTAACAAATTGTGGGAAATTAGATATTTTTTTTAAATGCGCAAGGCCAGCCGCAATGTTTTGCCTGCTCTGGCACAGTTCGTCGATTGAGCAAACATGCATTGGAAAGGCATTATATTTCTTACCATAATAATTTATTAAATGTTGAAGGAGATGCCCGAAAATAATTACTTACTAGTTTAACAAATGAACACCTATCCGATCTCATTCGGAATAAGCAATACAACGAAGGAGTTGATATTGATTATTTAATGCTAAACAATTATTAAAATTTCTCTTTTCTGCTCAGTGTACATGCTTGTGACGAAATCATCGTCTCTGCTGCTTACTAACACAAGCTCAAAACTCACACAGTCAATTTGGCCGGCCCTGCCGTAAACATATTACGGAATGTTGGCCATGACAGATAGTCGCCCTTGAACGCGTCTATGTAGCACGGTGGAAGGCGGATATTATGTTCGCGGACGGAATGCTCCTCTACATCTTTTCCAACTTTTGACAGTAATTCGGCCTGAGTAGCCATAGCAGAAAACATTTGACATATATCTCGAAGCATACTCTATTTTTCTTCCTAATTGCCCTAATATTTTCTTTAGATAAGCCTTCTGAATTAGTAAGCGTATCGTACGCTACATTGGGTTTCTCCCACAATGCTTTTAACTCGTCCTGCTGAGGCAGGAGTGCTGTTGAAATCAGCATCAAGTTCTGCAACTTGTCTATATGTAATAGGGGGAGCGACCCTACGTTTGTAACTTCGGTAAGGGAGGAGGTCCTGGACCTTACCCTGGTTTCGTCTGAATTGGTATCCCGTATCTCGAATTGGAGAGTTCTTAACGATCACTCCTTCTCTGATCATAGGTATATTCAATTCTCCTTGGGCGATACGCGTCCCCAAAATCGTCCCTTTAGGAATCTGAGGAATACAGATTGGGATCTTTACTGTAAAAAGCTGCAGGAGTTTCTTCTTGAGGAACTTCAGGGAAGTTCACTCATGTCGGAAAGTTCGATCGACAGCTTAGTGGAAAAATTCACCGTAGCTTGTAATAAAGCGATTAATATTTCGTGTCCGCTGAGGAGGCCTTCGGGCAAATCTAAGCCGTACTGGTGGACTTTGGAAATTTCGGAGCTCAGGGCTTCGAGTAGAAGACTTTTTAACCAGGCGAGGAAGAGCAAAAAATCCTCGGATTGGGAACTCTATAAGATCGGATTGGGAATATATAAGTCCAAAATAAAGAAGGCTAAGCGGGAATCGTGGAGAAGTTTCTGTGAAAACGTCGAGGGATGCCACGAGTCCTCCAGGCTTAGGCGGGTGCTCGAGAGGGCTCCCGTCCCCTTGGGATGTCTCAGGGACGACACAGGAAATTGGGCGTTGAGCAGTGAGGAGTCGCTCAAACTTCTCCTCGATTCCCATTTCCCCAGAAATCCTGAACCTTGTGAGATTACAGGCATGGAACCAGGTGCCATC
Source organism: Anomoia purmunda (assembly GCA_951828415.1). Taxonomy (NCBI): domain Eukaryota; kingdom Metazoa; phylum Arthropoda; class Insecta; order Diptera; family Tephritidae; genus Anomoia; species Anomoia purmunda. The sequence continues at coordinate 83,817,853 of OX639993.1, read as the reverse complement.
TATGTCCCTCCTGGTGACATGTTAGAAGAGCGTCGCCTACTCTGGGCGTTACGCTCCTTCAAAGCATTCAAATCGCCGGGACCTGATGGTATCATTCCTGCCCAGTTGCAGATGTCCGAACGGGTGTCGTGTCGGTGGTTGGCGCCTATTTACGCGAGCTGCATAAGTAGGGGCTATATTCCTAGACTTTGGAGGAATGTGAGGGTTACATTTATTCCCAAGGCGGGTAAGAGCTCTCATGTTACCCCAAAGGACTTTAGGCCTACCAGCCTCTCCTCTTTTCTTTTGAAGACCCTGGTGAGGCTGATTGATCTTCATATAAGAGAGGAAATACCGCGGGAGCGGCTGTAGCATGCTCAGCATGCCTACTCGAAGGGCAGGTCCGTGGATACGGCCCTGCATACGGTCGTTAATGTCATTGAGGAGTCTCTTCAACATAAGGACTTTGCAGTTGGTGCTTTTCTAGATATAGAAGGTGCCTTTAATAACATTCAGCCACAGGCAATAGTCGGATCCCTGGCGGAACTTGGGGTTGAGGCGGGTCTGGTAAGGCTCATCAATCACCTTCTCCGGGACAGAACTGTCGTGGCGGAATGGGGCAGCGCCTCCATCCAGCGAAAGGTGAGTAGAGGCACTCCACAAGGAGGAGTTCTCTCGCCACTCCTTTGGGTCATTGCTATCAATGGCGTACTGAAGGAGCTGGAAAGGGAAGGCTGCACGGTTATTGCCTATGCTGACGATGTTGCTCTCATTGTCAGGGGTAAGTTTTTGAGCACCCTGTTTGATATCATGCAGGGGTAGCTCAATCTGATCGTGAAGTGGTCTACAGGGTGTGGGCTCGCGATTAATCCTAGCAAGACGGAGCTGGTACTATTTACCAGGAGGTACAAAGTACCGGTCGCCCATCCTCCCTCAATAGGTGGCGTCCCGTTGGTGCTTTCTGACCGGGTCAAGTATCTTGGTTTGATCCTGGATAGGAAACTCTCCTGGGGGCCAAATATTGAGGAAAGGGTGAAAAAGGCTTCGGTTGCGGTGTACTGTTGTCGGGGTGCAATTGGGAAGAGATGGGGCCTTTCTCCCAAGGTGAACTATTGGCTTTATGAGACGATAATAGAGCCTATAATGTTTTATGGAGTGGTGGTCTGGTGGAACGCACTAGACAAGGCATCTAAGGTTAAGCAGCTAGAGCGGGTGCAGCGGTCCGCGCTCATTGGGATCAGTGGGGCGCTAAGAACTACACCCACTCTCGCGCTCAATGTTATGCTTAACGTGCTACCTGTGGACATAGCAGGCAGGGTTGCAGCAGCCCATGCCGCAGCCCGGCTTGAGTGCAATGGTTACAGATTCAGCTCGGCATTTGGGCATTCTAGGATTCTTGCCAGTTTCGACTTTGTCCCTCCGGAAGCAGATTACTGTCTGCCGACTCCAGCTCAGAGTCGCTCCTTCTCCACTTACATCCCGCGTAGGGAGGAGTGGAAGGAGGGTGGCCTGTGGGGCGGTGGGACGGTGAACTTCTTCACGGATGGCTCGAAGCTGGATGGTAAGGTTGGGGGAGGGGTATTCTGCGATGAGTTTTCCCTCAGCCGTAAATTTAGGCTTCCGGACTATTGCAGTGTATTTCAAGCAGAGGTGGCCGCAATAAAGGAGGCAGCCGATTGGCTACTTACCAATGTAATGCCCTCTAGACGGGCCAACATTTATTCGGATAGTCAGGCCGCTATTAAGGCCTTAGGATCGCTAATGGTGAAATCAAAATTGGTCAGGGAATGCCTGACTTCTCTCGCAGCCGGAATATCTCGACGTTAGACTAATTTGGGTACCGGGCCATAGCGACATTGCAGGGAGCTGCATGGCTGATGAGCTTGCTCGGCAAGGTACCCTGGAAGTCATTTCTCCTTGCAGGGAGGGGGTTGGGGCTCCTTTGACTGCCTACGGGATTCTCCTGGACAGATGGGCTTTATGTCGTCTCAGCGAGCGCTGGGAAATTGCCACGACATGCAGAATTGCAAGGTCCTTCTGGCCGAGAGTGGATCGTGGGCGCTCAAGGGAATTGAGGTCGCTTAATAAGCGGCAGCTCTCGACCCTCCTAGGTTTTCTGAGTGGTCATTGTACGATGGGTATCCATGCGGTTAGGCTGAACATAGTCTCTGACCATTTCTGCCGCAGCTGTGTGGAGGAGGATGAGGCGGATTCATCTTGTCATTTTCTGCTCAGTTGCCCTGCATTTGCGAGACTGAGGTTCAAGTACCTAGGCTCGTACTTCTTTAGCTCTCCAGAAGACCTTTCTGGAGTGGAGATTGGTAGTTTGCGTGACTTCATTCGGGGCACGCAACGTTTCTCAGGTTAATCGTTCCTGACTTTCCGATTCACGTTACCGTTCATAAATTAGGTGGTATCACAACGGACTCCTACTATGTCTAAGTGAGTTCCCTTTGGGGAACTACCACAGTAACCTAACCTAACCTCTGCAACCGATTTTGCCAAACGGATATATGAATCCATTGTAAAATTAAAAGGAGCTATTCAAGACTAACTAACTCTGATATTGCCAGGAAAAAAATTCCACAATTAACATTTGCCAATCATTTTGTATATGTATGGTTAGTTAGTATTTTCTTTATTTAACAGTTTCTATTTGCAGTATTGTTTGATATTCTATGTATGAAGCAAAAAAGAAACTTGCCACCCAACTGTGTCACCGTATATATGTGCCATACAATTTAAAGTAGGTACTTAATAATGTACCAGTATTATTGCGATTTACGATTTTTGATGATTAAAACAAACAAAAAACAACAAAAGTTCAACGCACTAATGTGATTATGTGATTTTGTGAAAACGTACTAGTGTGAAAGAGAGGTTATGTATCCTCGAAACATGGAAAAAGTGACTTGCAAATTATCGATTGTGCTATACTTTCCGATTCACGTTACCGTTCATAAATTGGGTGGTATCACAACGGACTCCTACTATGTCTAAGTGAGTTCCCTTTGGGGAACTACCACAGTAACCTAACCTAACCTCTGCAACCGATTTTGCCAAACGGATATATGAATCCATTGTAAAATTAAAAGGAGCTATTCAAGACTAACTAACTCTGATATTGCCAGGAAAAAAATTTCACAATTAACATTTGCCAATCATTTTGTATATGTATGGTTAGTTAGTATTTTCTTTATTTAACAGTTTCTATTTGCAGTATTGTTGGATATTCTATGTATGAAGCAAAAAAGAAACTTGCCACCCAACTGTGTCGCCGTATATATGTGCCTTAAAATTTAAAGTAGGTACTTAATAATGTACCAGTATTATTGCGATTTACGATTTTTGATGATTAAAACAAACAAAAAACAACAAAAATTCAACGCTCTAATGTGATTATGTGATTTTGTGAAAACGTACTAGTGTGAAAGAGAGGTTATGTATCCTCGAAACATGGAAAAAGTGACTTGCAAATTATCGATTGTGCTATACCAATGAGCAGTATTGAACAAAAAAGTGATAAAAATTTAATTTGAAGTACAGAAGAATAAAACCCAAAAAAAATTAAGTTCAAATTTGGTGGATCGAACTGTTGCAACAAAATGACCCTGTTCACTGTTGAGCGGGTGTGTGCTCGAACGTTAGTTTTTGTTGTCGCTCGCGACAATACACAGTTACAGGTGCAACACTCTTTCGTTTTCACAAAAAATCACTTGCCTTGAAAGGCGATATTTTACAAATATAAATAACGTTTTATAAAAAGGGCAATCGAAACATATAACCACGTACCTTGAAATCTCAGTGACTGATGTTGTGCACGGTGTCGCTTTAAAATTTTTGCTTCGTGGACGCTGGAGTGGTAAATTCAATTTTGTGGCAAATATGTTGTGTAGCGGCAAATTTCTGCTGTTTTGTGTATTAAAAACTGTTGACGCCAATATAGCAAACGTGCTGTTGTTTATTAAAAACTGTTGATGCCAATATGATTATGCGCACCGGTGAATCGAAGAAAATAAGAAAGAGTTGTAGTCGTGTTAAAGAATAACCACAATTTATATTATATTCTTTGATATTTGTATGTAGAGTAGGTGATGTTCATATAAAATCACCTTAAAAGCTTTTGCGCGTGGTGGCTGCTGCAGAAAAAAACATCTGAACGGTCGTGACTCTCGAACAGTAAAAAGCAGGAAAGAGCTGTTCACCCCTATTTAGATTTTAGCTTTTACGCACTCATTCTGAAATACAGCACGGAGGCTAGAAATAAGTGCTTTACTTAGCGGCGCACCTGGTGAAGCAATATAATAAGTTGAATGAAATTGAACATTCAGGCAAAAACAGAGATAAACTGAAATTGAACATTGTGAATAGATTGAATTTGTATAGTTATGGCTATTTTACTATTTTTTTGCTCCACGCCGACGCTAAATATGTGTTTCTAACTCCAAAAAGGTAATAAACATCTTTCTATCGCTATTACGACGCTGTTACCACCCAATATGGTAGTAACAAAATTTATCGGCAATAAGTGTGCACAGAATTCAAAGAGGGTGTAAAAGCTGCCAGAGCCTTTTTTACTGGTGCACAATACACTCGTAAGTGTAAATAGAGTTTTTATAACCAACAGCAACCACACATTCATTGCAACAATAGGAAGATGAATGAGTGAAGAAGTGCTGTCTTCGGCCCTGCCGAAGCCTTCATACCTTTCATGAATATATACACACTTAATATAAACTACTGCCTTATTAGCGTAAAAACTATTGAATTTTAAAATGCTATTTATTTTTCTCATAAAAAATAAAATACAATCAAAAAGAGTAAATTAACTATGATAAAATAAATTTTACTTTTGTTTTAGAAAAATTTACATATAAAGAAAGGACTGCCGAATTTTATGTCCTAGCTGGTTTAATGTAGGAGCTATAACGCAAAACCTCATATCTGAATAATCACTTGATCGAAACTATAAGTTATAGCAATCCGATCTTTTCATTAATAATACGGTAAAGTATTGCCAAATTTCATGTTCTTAGCTGCTTTAGTGTAGGAATTATAATGGTAACCTCATATAGTAGCTATAATGCCTGATCTGATCGGTCCCGACAAATGATAAATACATTATAGGAATGCATCTGCATAACAAGTTGTACATACATGTCTCTAAAACTAAGGGACTAGTTTTCGTTCAAAGAGACAGACGGGCATGGCTAAATCGAAACAGCTCGTGGTCCTAATCAATTTAGTATAGTTGGGTATGGGTCTATCTCTTGTTCTTCTTATATTTACAAGCGTAATACTATTTCATCTTCATGAAAGGTATAAAAAGCAACAAGAGCGTACACAGCTTACTTAAAGCAAGTGGTTAAGGCGTTGCCTTAATGAGTAATGGAACGAGTTGGCTGTGGAGGACGTGAGTTCGATCCTCGGAAGAAGTCTGATGAGAAGATGTGGTGATCTCCGAAATGGCTATAACTTCTACCATTGTTATTTTTTCTATAATTATTCCTATTAAAAACGTCCATGAGCTCATAAAAATTATTGTTGATATAAAATGAAATAAAATTTAAGTTTTTTACACATATTTAAGAAAAATTAGCAAGACGTTTCCTTTATGCTAGCTAGTCAGTTTGTTTGTAATTAACTAAAAACGAAGTTTTTAAAAGAAACTAAAAAAAAATTTTAAATGGGGATTAAGTACAACAAGCAAAATATTTCTTTCAGGAAATTTATTAACGGGGTGGGGTTATTAATTTGTTATGGAAAAAGATGTAATGTAATTTAAAAAGCACATGTATCAGAATTTGGTTTATTTAAGATTACTAAAGGGACACAATATTATTCGATCAAAACGCCGTTTGGTTAAAATGATTTCTTAACAAGTCTTCGACAAAAATGTATTTCTTAGTTTAATTTCAAAATAAAAAACTGCATCTTTTGTCGATTCTTTATAATTCATGGGGCCGGCTAGACCAAGGTTTGTGGAGACTCCAGTACACTGTGCTGTTCGAAAATTTGAACATTGAATGGTCAAATTATAGTGATCATAGCCGTTTTGCTGGCGTGGCACTAGTTTTGGAGTTATTCGCGTTTAAAAATTTCAGCAAAAACACCTATTTCAGTAGTCTACACGAAAATAGTACTTTGCCTAATTTGGATCGTTGAACGTGAAATTAAATATTTTCTAACTCCTTTTGCAGTTAATGCCCCAAAGTACCAAATACGACTAACCTTTTACGATTTTTAAAGTGTTATATATTTCGTGTAAATCAGAATTTTGAGTTACAAGCGTTTAAATGTACCGGTAAGGATGGAAACCGGCGGCCGGATGTACAAACCGCACTTAAATTAGGAAGGGAATACTTCCCCACTTTGCTAAAGCGTTGCCGGATAAGCAGTTAAAGCGTTGCCGGATAAACTGAAGATCAATCCCAAATCGATTGGTAATAAGGCTGCTTAATAACAAGAAAACCGCGGGTGCCGACGGATTTCCACATGAACTATTCAAGGAGGAGAGGAGCTGGTATGGTGCATGCACCGGCATATTTGCAAAATATAGTCCGACGAATGCATGCTCGCCGCTTGAAATTTAAACGTGATTTGGTCAAACTACATATATGAAAGGCGCTCCTGTAAAATCCGCCAATTATCGTGGGATCAACCTGCTTAATATTTCATATACGTATCGAGCGTATTGTGCGAAAAATTGAAATCACCCGTCAACGAACTGATTCGACCATATAGTGCGTTATTATTATTATTATTATTATTTATTGATAGAATAATATAAAATATTTAAAGGTGCCATATTAAGCACACTAGCTACTTAGGCCTTAGGTGTTTTGATTAATTGATACGATTTATAAAAAATACGCTTAATTATTAACAAGTGATAGTACTGGCACCGAGAAGAAGATGAGCATGAGAAGCCCTCGTGTGCCCAATCCGAAGGCGAATGAATATGCTACTCTCTGATAAACTGGTATGATAGATGCCTTTTACGTAATTCGGATTAATTGTGGTATAATAAATATTACCAATAGGTGTCATAACTGGCATAATATCCGTGCATATGACATAATTTCCTTTATTACGGATAGCGTATTCAGAAGCTTTTTGCATTACAATCGCTTCTATATTGAATATTGCATAGTACAAAAGCACGCAGCCTACTGTAATTAGCGTTCCGTTCCGATGAATAACGGCTAAAGTAGTGCTGTGCATAGATTTGGACCCGTCAGTAAATATTGGAATTCATGTAGCTAGCTCTCTTTAATTTAACTCTTCCGCAAACAGTTGTTTAAATGTATCATTACTAGTAACGCTTTTTGATACTCAAGAAGATTAGTATTTAGAGATTTGGATTGCTGAAGCTAGACTGCTAGTTTTGTTACAAACAAATGGTGTTTTCTCATCCAGTTCTTCACCCAGTGCCAGACAAAGTCGTATGGTAGATTTAATTGAAAAGTTTCGTTTGTGACCGTCGGTAGCTTGAATGCATCCAACAAAGTCTTGGTTTTGGTGTTGAGGAGTTTAACAGCTATTCTATGTAAGATTACGTTGGGTCTCTCTATAATTGCTGGGAGCTCTACTTCTGCTAGTAAGCACTTCACGCATTAGTAAAGCATTTAAGCTGCGGCGGACAGCTATGTGGTACGGTGCGTTAAGAAGCCGTATATGCGAATTGAGATTGCGAGCCAGTAGTCAATCTTCGAAAGGATAAGTGCTCGTGTAATGCTCACTAAAGTGTTAGTATGAATACAGAGATGTTTCGAAGATAAATATTTCACTATATTTAATCTGGTAGCTAGACTTTTTCTTAGATGTACACAATGCTCTTTAAAAGAATATGTGGAGTCAAACGTTATTCCTAAAATCTTAGAGCTATTGACATTTCAAATACTTGTATTTTCTACATTTACATTAAGCCGTTTACAGTTTTGTTTTCGACAAATGTGCAATATATTACAATTTTCGTATGCCAAATTGGCACCGGATTTAGAACTCCACTTTTTGTGTCCAGTAATAATTTTGAGATGCTATTTTGAGCTTAAACGCAAATGCGGTCGTACATGATGTTTAGCTGAAAGCGCAACTGTAATAAAATGTTGTATTCGAAGCAAAAAATCGATGTTTCCGTGATTTCTTTTGAAATCCGTTTGATTATGGCTAATCAGTTTATTTTTGGTTAGAAACCAAATTAGCCTTTTTACAAGCATTTTCTCAAAATTTTTACTTAAGCATGATATGAGAGAGATCGGCCGGTAGCCAGGAAAGAGATCCTGTGGTTTCCCTGTGTTAAGGATGGGAGTAATACATGCCGATAGCCAAAGATGGCGAAGCTGACCCTTTTTTTAAAGTAAATTACATAAAGACACCAGTGTTTCTTTTGCATTAGCCGGAAGATTCCAAATCATTGGATATAAAATTCAATCTATACCCAGGGTTCTGCCTTTTGAATGTTGTATGGCGAGATCAAATTCCAATAATAAAAAATTTACTTCTGGCTTACTTGCGTCAGTTGAAACTTTTGCCAGAAAATAAGCTTCCGCTGGGGTGAATACTTTTTTATTTATGTACTCGGTTGGAAAGTTAGAATCTTTGGCACAATTACACTATGCTTTAGACATACACCATCTCTTTGTCGACTATAAATCACTTTTCGACAGCACGAGAAAAAATTGGCTATGTGCAGCGATGTTTGCATTTTGTGTTCCCGAAAAACTAATACGGCTATGTAAAATGACGTTGAGCCACAGTCAGAATTGGACATTTGATACGAGGTTTCAGACTCCCTATCGTGCGACTTCTTTAATATTATGTTGGAAAATATTATTCAAGTATGTACAACTGCTGGCGTATGCCGATGATATCTACATCATTGACTTTCAACAACCGCGCCGTTAGCTCAGCATTTACCAAGCTGGATAACGAAGCGAAGCGAATAGGTCAGGAGGTGAACGAGTACATCATGGCTCCTGCGTCACTGTTCACAGTTACAATTTCGACAAAGTAGAGGACTTTATTTATCTTGTGACCAGCATTAACACCAACAATAATGCCAGCCTCGAAATCCGGCGAGGAATCCTTCCTGTCAACAAGTGCTACTTTGGCTTAGGAAGGCAAATGAGCAGTAAAGCCCTCTCTCACCGAACGAAAACCACGCTCTATACGTCCCTCATCATGCCCGTACTATTGTATTGCGCAGAAGCTTGGGCGCTATCAACATCGGTTCCACGAAAGATTTTTGAATACCGCAGACGATGTAACGATGAGTCGTATGAGCTTTATAACGACATTGACATAGTACAGCGAATTACGACTACCTTGGCGGAAGAGAAAGGCCTCCTCTACGTTGGAAAGATCAGGTGGAGAAGGCTTCACTTGGTGTTAGCAAACCAAAGGAACGACTAGCGTGCTTTACGAGAATCGGCCAAAATCGACTGGGCGGTTATAGCGCCAGTTATTGATTGATTGATTGAAGGACATTTTATTGCTTTTTCGACAATTGTTAATTTATATTCATTATCTTTTTTAGTGGGTATAGTTGGTAAACAATATAATTGAAAGTATTTTATTGAAACACAATGGTATTACGTCAGGCAGGATAGGTTAAGGTTTTCAATTTAAATTTTTGGTAGAATCACTTTTTCACTTAAAAATCTCCCAAATAATTCTGATCTGTGGAACTGTAAATTGTCGTCGAAATGATTGCGAAAATGTTTAATGTTAAAGTAAATAGCTAGTTTCCTTTCAAATGCACTGTACTCAATTTCTAATGGAAACCCCATCTTTAATTTTAATTAATTTTTAATTCTAAATTTAGGATTTGTAATTGACCTACCTTTATTTTTCCTAGTACTCCTGAGTTCTGTGGTTACGAGCAAGGTTTAGATCTAACTTGACTAGCCAACAGGAACCTAAAGGTCACTAAATGGAGAATATCCGACGAAGAGATCCTCTTGGATCGCCGTATTATCCGCAAGAAACTGAACAAAACTCAAGTTGCTTCCACGAGAAGGATGGACAGCCTGAATTGGGCCTTCGGGAAGGGTATGACGCCGGCTTTCCTTTGAGGTGTGAGAAAACGGGTCGCACACCTTAGTGGAATGAGAGCCGTGCAGTGCTCCGGAAGCAAGTGAAGAAATCCTCCAGCCAATGCTACAGAAGTAAATTCTGGGGCCTATAGCGAACTAAAATAATATAAAAAGGCGATCTGGGGCGCTCAAGGAGCGTCCTAGAGAGAGCTTTGTTCTTCCAGCGTGGATTTCACCTTTTAATGGCTAGAACGATTATTCTGCATGCGGCTCAACGAAAATTTTCAACAAGCCTTAGATAAGACCCCCTATTCTGATGAAGACCATGGCAAAAGTTTAAACGACTATGATTTGAGGGCGATATAGTAAAACTCGTGGCAGGCGATTTTAATGCCAAGACCGGAAAGGAATAGATATTTGGTCCACAGTCAGTAAATTCAGTCTACACGACGAAACAACCGTCAATGGACTGAGACTGATCGACTTTGCTTTGCCCGAAATAGGTAGTATGGAGTACCAGGTTCAAGCATAAAAAGATACATCAAGCGACATCTTCTTAACTGACACTATAACCGCCGAGGCGATTTTGATAGATTTCAACATAGCGCGCCAGTTGTTCCTCTTCTTTGCTAACTAGCGTCAGCTAGAGATACCAACTGCAGTTTGTCCTTCTCCACCCGATCTTTCTAATCGAACTCTGACTCTTAATTCGCGGTACACTGGAGCTGTCGTTATAAAGCTCATATAACTCATCGTCTATGGTATTCGCCGTCGCAAAGACGTAAAGGTCCAAAATTTTTCCAGATAATATTTCTCTCGAACAATCTAAGGGCCATCTCATCTCATGTTGACAGAGCGTTGTTATTGGTAGCGCTTATTGGCAAATGAGGCACTTAGTTCGATTTCGAGGCTGACATTTTTGTTAGTGTTAATGCAGGTTCATAGATAAACAAAGTCAAATTTGTAACTGTCAAGAGTGACGGGGCTATAGTGCGCCTCTGCTTAGTTGAAGACAGGACATACTTCATTCATTTTGCCCTCGTTCGCCTCCAGATCCATTCGCTCGCTTCTTCGCTTTCGAGAACAGTGATCTCGATGTCATCGACATAGACCAGTAGTTTTACTCTTATAAAAGATGGTGATTGACTGGTTTAGTTCCGCCGTTTGAATTATCACTTAACCCTACGGTCCATAACCAGCTGGATGAACGGGAGTCCATAACCAGGGTACCCGGGTACCTAGTGCAATTTTTTCGTTTATATTCAAATAAACTAATATATATCTGCACAGATTATTATAAACGCTTAGTTTTTACATCTGAACTGTACAAATTTCATGTTTGTAAGATAATACTGGTTTCTATAGGCATGTTTGTACCTAACATGCACACAAAAGTAAACAGAAACTGGTTTTATAAGGGTTGGGGTTGTTTGCTTGTTTTTAGTACCTGCTTGTGAATTCTTTGTGTTTTTAGGTAGCAAATGTTCAGCTACGCTAGAAAAAGAATACATTTCAATGATATCGTCATTATAAGTTGAACAGTTGAACAGTGAAGTTGAAGAAAAATTAACCGCAAAATAGAATTTTTAACTGAAGGACAATACCTGTGTTTGAGTGAAGAAGCGAGATGCAGATATATTGAGTCTATACTTGATGATATGATTGAGGAGGACGACGCTTTAGTGGCAATTGAGGAAGAAGAAGAGGTATTTACTGGAGAATTGCAAGAGTCAGAGAGTGAAGACTGGGACAATGACAACGAAATTCCAGCCGCTATTGACACGCAAATGCAAATTGAGCAAGATGTAATTGAAGATGAAAGTGACAATGAAACTGATATGGTTGAAGAAAATGCACCAACATCAAGAACAACAGAAAGTATGATTGCCCGTGATAGTACTCAATGGCAACCAACACCGCCTATTTGTCAACAAATAAGGAGTCACAACATCATTAGAACTCGCAGTGGTCCATTACGAATGACGGAAAGTATGACTGGTATGCAATGCTTCAAGAGTTATTTTACAATAGAAATGGTCGATATAATCGTGCGTCATACCAACAAAAAAGCCAATTCAACTTATGATGCCTACAATGCAGCAAACCCAACAAAGCGTCAATTGAAGTGGAGGGATACGACAGTGGCAGAAATATACGCATTCATTGATAATGGCAGGCACAAATCATTCTAATGACGAAAATGCAAAGGACTTACGGCCGCAATTGTCTCATCCTCTATTCCGCGCAACAATGGGATTAAACCGCTTTTGGGATCTTATTCGTTTTGATGACGCGAGAACAAGAAACGAGAGGCAGCGTATAGACAAAGCTGCTCCAATATGAGATGTTTGGATAATGTTGAACGCCAATCTTGCAAAATATTATGTACCTACAGAAAATTTAACAATCGACGAACAATTGTATCTGTACCGCGGCAGAACGAAATTTACCCAGTATATTCCATCGAAGCCTGCGAAATACGGTATCAAGGTATGGTGGATATGCGATGCTAAAAATTCATATCCTCTTCATGGCCAAATATATATTGGCAAACCAGACAGTGGTCGCGAAATTGGTGTAGGCGGAAGAGTAGTCAGAGATTTGGTTGGGTCATACTACGGTAGCGGACGTAATACCGGACCATTAGGAAAAGCAAATTTGGTTTCCACGAGAAGGTGACTATGGTTACATACAAACAGAGGAAAACAAATTCCGTAATAATGTTGTCGACTATGCATGATGATGAAACTGTAGAAGAAAACGGCAAACCAGAAATCATCAATTTTTATAACAAAACGAAAGGTGGCGTGGATGTTATGGACCAGACGCTTCGGGAGTATACCACACAGAGACACACAAAAAGGGGCCTTTGTCGTTTTTGTACAATATGCTCGGCGTTAGTTCTTTCGCGGCATACACTATATTTTATGAGAATAACACAACTGTTCCATATCAAACAACACGCAGAAAATGCGTTTTGCGTAACCTTCCTGAAGACTTGTGTGAAATATAAGGTAATTTGCACTAAGGTACCCGGGTACCCTGGTCATGGACCCCTGTATGCAAAAACATTAAACTCATTTTTTGGTTAATATATTTAACCAAATTTGATAAGCTTTTTTCTAGTCTCTAAGTTTAGCCGAAATGTCTGATGATCCAGAGTTTCATGTTGATATCTTCAATATTATAGGAACAGTAGCACTTTAAAGTTCAAATTGTTACCAGGGTATCCGGGTATGGACCGTAGGGTTAATAATATTAAAGAAGTTACAAGACAGGGAGTCAACGTGTCTGGCTCGGATAGGTCCTTGCCGATACTGGCGGAACTGGTGAAGTTGTTCAACGTCATATCCATATTAGTTTAGCAGGGATACCAAATTCAGACATCTCGGAATATAAGCAACTTCTTCTCGTGCAGTCGGACGCTGATTTAAAGATGAGAAATAGATTATGCATGTCGATTCTCTTCTCACGCGTCTTTTCCATTCTTTGACGTATAGTGAATATCACGCTGATAAGGTACATTCAATTTATTGATGGGTGGTTGGTATGAAATGTTAGGAACGCTGATCCCGCCGTAGTTGACGCTTGTGAATTAGCATATTTAAATTTCAATCGGCGGGCGCGATCGGACGCGACTCGAGCTGTAGGCGAACGCTACCGGAAGTTGAGAAAGGAAGAGGGAGGTATTGTTCCCAAAAGGAAGATAGTTGCCGATATACGTGAGTGCGAAGAGCTTGAGGTACAAGCCTACAGGAAAAGCGCCCGCAAATTTAAACAAACCGTGCGCGACTTACGGAAATTATAAAACAATGGGCCCTATTTCTCGTTCATTATGTACCGCCGCTGAAGAGGTCATCCGTGTTCAGCAAGTCCGAAAAAACTACTGGTTCGATGAGGATTGTCGCGCCGCCATGGAAAAAAGATGCTGCCTACAGGGCCACGCTGATCCTGCAATATGCGCCAACTACTGTGGGATAAGTCTGCTTATCATAGCATATAATGTTTTGCCAAGCGTATTGTGTGAACGACTGAAGCCCACCGTGAACGAACTAATTGGCCCTTATCAGTGTGGCTTTAGACCTGACCATCGACTAAAAATTGGAAAAGCCACGAGAAAGGATAATAGCCACTCAATATCTTTTTGTCGAATTCAAATCCGCTTTCGATATCACATGCATCTGCATATTTTACGCAATGTCTGCACTTGGTATCCCAACAAAACTAATACGGCTACGTCAAATGACGTTGAGCAACACCACCAGCTCTTTCAGAATCGGAACCGTTTTTAAAGAATGGAGGTTTTAGGCAGGATGACTCTCGCGATTTATTTAAACTTAAGTTAGAAATGATAATCCTAGCTGCAGAAATTATCTGTTCAGGCACCATATTTTATAAGAGCGTGCAACTTCTAATGCACACTGAAGATATCGCCTTTTCCAAACTGAAAATAGAAGCGAACCAGGGCAAAACAAAGTACCCCTGTCATCAGATAAACAGTCACGCGTCATGGCTCCCGCATCACTGTTAACAATTACAAGTTCAAAAAAGTGGAGGGCTTTGCTTATCTGGGAACCAGCATTAACACCTACAATAATGCCAGCCTGGAAATCCACAAAAAAGTACTGCTATGGGTTAAGTGGGTAACTGCGCTGAATCATGGGCTCTGTCACCATCGGATGAGACGGTTCTTGGAGTATTCGAGAGAAAGATTCTCTGAAAGATTTAAAAAGATGAAAGATTAATGGAACGTGGAGTTTTATGAGCTTTACCACGATATATATATATATAATCCAGTGAATTCGAATGGACGAAAATGCTCCAGCCCTGAAAGTATTCAACGCGGTACCAGCCGGTGGTAGTAGATGAAGACGTCACTTTGTATTTCCAATTGGCGCCAGATAGCAGGAAGAAGGAGTGACTGATGCAATTTGTTGAACTCAGTCAAAATCGCTTAATCGGTTATAGCGCCAATTAAGTAAGTTAGCAGTGACTCATGGACCGAGTCGGTTGGTGAGTAACTGGGCATCGTTTTAAATACTCATTTTCCAGGGTGCAAATAAATAAATCAATTAGAAACTGTCCTAAACTGTTTACGAATGCTCTTAGAGGTTCCCTAGGAGCAACTACTGCCGAGGGATAATATCTAGCTTCTTTACCATCAAATCACCTTGTACTCGTATAGACGGAAAATTACAATAATGCCAAAGAAGCTTCAGACATGGTGATTCCAATCATGGCAACAATTTTCAGTGCACAATATTGAACCATATTCCGCTAAGTTAGAGAAATGTTAAAGTATTTTTTATTCCTAAAGCGGGGAGACGTGAAGATTGCAGTGCCAAATACTTCAGGCCAATAAACCTACTCAAGACGCTCGAAAAGCTTCTTGACATGTATATCAAGGACAAATCGTCTAACTTATCACACTCTCGACATGCCTTCACATACAAGAAGTGGTACGTACGATTGAGCATTCCCAACAATAAAGATGAGGAGGCGGTAAAAGCAAGAGTCAGATAATGGCAGAGGGAAGGCAATCACCACTTTTCAGCCGCTCTTTACCTGTGACTGCAAAAGGCAGTATTGATTTTTTATGCAAAAAACCAAAACAAAAATTATTATATTTTTCGAGACTATTCGCGTGAAACTTTTTTTTTTGTTAATTCGCATTAATTATCTACACATAATTTGTCGCCTGGAGCTAATTTAAGTTATAGAGCCCGTTTTTCCGTTTTTTTGAGCTATATATGTATATGATACCATGCACCTGCATGTTTACCGCAGGGTTTTTTTAAAGCTGAGTAATCCTAGTTTTTAGCATTTTTTGTTCACACGATTTATTTGTGTATAGTATCAAGTTGAGTTTTATTTTTCGCTAATTTATTAGTCAAAAGCCATAAAAGCGAGCAGCATAGTGTTTTGGTAGATAAAATATCGGTTTCCCACGAGCGTTACTGCCGGGCTGATGTCGAACTTAATACTTAGTATTCCAAAAAATTATGTTACGCTCAGTAAGAATATACATATATACATACATATGTACATATGTACTTTATGTCTATGTTATCTCCACAGCTTACCTTCTACCTGGATGCAGGTGCCTTCCTTACGGAATATTCGATGAGTGCTAAAGATATCATTTCCATTAGCTCAGAAGTAATGAAGTGCGCTTGAAATCAGGAATAAGATATAACGTTGTATAGGTAGTTTGTTGTGCTTACAGTGGCGGGCTACGAAATGTAACACACTCGAAGAGTTATCTAATATTACAGAATAAGAAATGTATTTAACTAATGAAATTGGTGTAAAAAAGAAATTTGTGAACTTTTTGGTAAATGTGTGCGCAATTTATAATGAAATAAATTCATAATAGCACTGTTATTGGTATAATAATGGCTGGCTAATTTCTGGATTTGTGTAGGTGTTGCACTAGTGCGACATAAGGACTGTATGAAGTGGACGTAACCGACCAGCTTACTGATGGGATAGTGTCAGGCTAAGGAGGCTTTACGATAGCACTGGAGTCACAGAAAAATTCTTGACTACTTCGCTGAGTAGTAGATAAAGTCAGCCCTACTCCACCTAACGGGGTTATATCTTTCTTCACCTTTTAACACCTTCTCTATAGTTTCCCAAACAAATAGTTATGAATAAGGTTTGTTAAGTTGCCTGCGAGTGAAGTTTGTGGAGAAGACCCCACCGAAGAGTTTTTCCAGACAGCAAAATAGCAAGTTTTCCTTTCCATTTTTGATTCGGATACGCATAAGAGTAATGTAGGACATTTAAAACTGCACCATTTCTATTTCCAATCGCTTTTTACATATTATATTGGCCCCTGTAGAGAAATTAAATTAAAGTTAATAGGTAGCTTTCATTAGTTAAGTCGCAAACTTATATATACATAAAATAACTAAAAATAATGGAACTACTGTAATAATTACCGTGAAAAAATATAAATTCACACCAAATTTACGAATAAGAACTAAAATGAATTAAACTTTTATACATTCAGATCTAACTATGCACTTAATTATATAGAACTTAAAACTAGTAACTTAATATAAAAGTATACTTAACTAGGGTCATTACCTTGTTTTTACTTACTATGCTTATATAAAGGGACGCAATTATTTCGTTTATAATGATTTAATTAAAGAAAAATGTTAGGGAAATACGGCATATTAAATTCGAAGCAGGAAGAGGCTTCTACACTACTTGGGACGGCAGTACCGACACCATAGAACGTAGATTACAAAGAAGTTGCATGCCGTTTCGTTTCCTGTGTTAAGAATTTGTGTCCAATTTTATCACACCAGAAACCAATTGAATCTAATTCATATCACCAGCCAAACCCCGAGTAGTTCTGGTATGGGGAAATTGGACGAGATTTTCTGTTAGAGGAACAGTGGGAGTGATGCAACTTCTTTGTAATCTACGTTCTTTGCCAACACACTATGTAAGAGCCTTGCCACAATTTTTCTTCTCTTTAGAGTTGATATAAGCATATTTAGTATTTTTTGTCTAGCCATATATCGTACGTAAATGTGTTGCTGCGTTCCCCCATGCTTTGTTTTTGTTCTGATCCTCTCCTTGGAGTAAGCATCTAAAGTTATAAATATACTGGCATATGTGTGCATATATGGAGGGATTTATTTTAATAATATATTGAACCGTTGCCAAGTTTGGTTTGTAGACAAAGTGGTTTCGACGTTGTGCCATCTTCAGTGTAATTTGTCTCCAAACCAAACCTGACAAGGATGACGGAAAATGGTTCCAATAAACATCAACTTTTCATCCTGCCGGAAAAATAGAAGATAAAAAAGAAACATTTTGTTTTTACTTTGTTCTGGAGGGCTTAAAACTTATTTCTTTAAATTATACATACATACATGCGTATATCGTTTGACAGGCACTCTTCAATTTGATGGTTGGTGATAAAAATTGATGATATTATTTTATACTATATTTTATCTACGAAAATATATGTATATACATATATAAATAGATTGCAAAATGTTATAACATAATATTAAGATATTACTTTGTTTAGATCATTTTTATTTATTAGAGGAACTATAATGATAAGATGCCTTGCATTTGTAATAAAATTTTATTAAGGTGAGTAACTAAATTATTCGTTTGGTCTGAGCGATGGAAGATGTAGTTGGTTCAGTTCGGCCTTAATACCATCTTCGATACTATGGGTACAGAGAAGCCATAAATGCATCCGTGGACTGCTAAGTAAAGGGAACCTACAGGGTTTGATATTAGTGAATACGGTATTTTCCACAGCGTGGAAACTAAAATATTTCTTTTTATTTTTGGCCTTATTTTTTATGAATCGTCTGTATAATTTATAGAGCTTGTTGCCTGACTGTTGTTGTCTATTTTCGATTATACTTTTCCTTATACTGGCCTTGAGCTCACAAATTGATATTACCGTTTAATAAAAAAAACAGGCCGAAAAATAATATACATATGAATGTTTTGGGGAAAGTTTAAATCAAACCGCAAATTTTTACATAGTGTTGTCTGTTCTATTGAGCATCGGTCATTCGAACACAAATCTCTTGCTTACGTTCTTCGTTAACCAATGATAAATGTTAAGGGCGGCGTTGAACAGGGTACAGAATTCCTCGTAAATTCTGGAAACGGCGATCTTAAAATGGGGGCCGATCTTTTAAGACAGATAATTACCTGATCTTTTTCACATCTATTGTGTTAAAATAGAACAGAAGTTCTGATTAGAATTGAAAAGCGTCGCTTATTTTCAGGAAAAAACTTGGAAATATGCATACGCACGAAAAGTGTTGCTCACCTGAATTGTCATGAAGGTAATAAGGTTTTACTGGTTGCGGGTCGCTTTTATAGCACCACTATCTGGCAACGGGTTCAGCTAACAGGACTCGTGCAAAAGCAAACCAAGTAACGAGTCCTGTCAGCGAGTAGCTTACAGCGACATCTCATTGTGGCAATTTCCATTGTGAATGATTGCAAACCTTAAAATGCCGCCCGCCTTGCAGTATCACTGCAATATAACATACTTCATTTTTATAACTCATTTTTGATTCTTATTGATAACAATTTCAAATTTCATTTTGCACATAAATACTTAAACTAATGCCGCGTTCTGGGGTCGCCTTCTTCAAATTTAGTACGGGGTTCCACCGGATATAACCCATCCGTTCATCGTGTTTTGAGCGGCTGGTCTAGTGGGGGTTGCGGCTATCAGTCCCGGTCGTATTATGGCCCCATATACTTCTGCTCCTTGAACCAAAGATACCGTCCTCGCGCGGTAAAACGTGGGGTCTGCCAATCGCAGGTTATCGAACTCGTTGACCCCGCGAGCATCGACGGTACGTTCTGGAGCGGTCCGCATTAGACTGGCTAGCACCGTCGCTCTAACTTCCAGCCTTTCATGCCAGCCTTTTAGGGTAAGGGAGCACTTCACCCCATTTCGTGGTACGGCATGTAGTCGCCGAGCGAGGGCTCTCAAAATGGCCGTAGTGCTCTGATCAGAATTGAGAATAGCGTGTACCGTGTGCATCTTTCCGCCGGTCATCAATTATCCGATCGTCTGCTCTCTGGGCGTGTTGGGGGGCGCTGGATTGCCGACCGGATACCCGACAGAGGAGGTCTGGATACCCAGGGCTCAGTTGATGCGTGCGCATCTTCAACCGAATGCTGGATGCCCTCATCACTCACATCGATTCCCAGCACTTCTTCGTTCGGTACAGTCTGACTGTGGCGTCGTCCCTGACATTGTTCGCAGTTCCGCGGTGACGGACACTTGTTGGTTGCATGCCGCGGTGACATGCAGTTTGAGCAGTGGCCGTGGAAGAGGACAGAACGCAGTCCCGCCTCTGGTTCCATACGGTACATATGCCAGCAAAAAAGGAGGTTGTGGTGAGCTCTACACCTGCCTCCCATGTGAGAAGCTCCCGGAGGTATGAAGTGGCAGGTTATTTCTTGTTATTTTGATATTTCTTGTTTAAAAGTTTCGGAAATTTTGACCCAGTGAAATGTCACAGTACATGATACGAGGACAGTCTCTTCTTGCTACAAAACGCAAAAATGCCTCTAGAAACGTGGAAGTCGATAAGTCACTGGTTGCCGCCAAATGTATTGCTTTTGTGGCAAAACAAACAAAAACGCAGATATAACCATTTAATATCAGGTACGCCCTGCTGGTAAAATTCTAAGAAGGGGCGAGATAAGTCCGACCGTTCAGGAGGTAATGATGCCACCAGTTGCTCTCATATCTTTTACCTGTAAATGAGACAAACATCGCAATTATGAATCCAGTTTTCTATCAAATTTTTCATTCGAACGATCCAATATTCGGATCTCAATAGTCCCAAAATGAGTTGATTACCCCGTGCAGAGAAATCAGATGTGAGAATCTGACGAGAAGTCGGGAAAATTGGCAATCGTACGGCAAAATAAAACGCCATTGTTCGTTATAGTGCAGCCCAGCTAGCGTAAGCCTCCCTCTCACTATCATGAATCCATTCGCATCAAGGAAGGAAAGAGGGTGGGTTTGAGTTTTTTGCACTTCCTGGCTTGGACATCACGAGCCCTTGATACTCGTTGGAGAATCACAGTTTTGCGTTAACTAAATAAGACACATTTTTGCCTTTCGATTTTCTTCCGCTGTTATTTCTGACGTTTCCTGTCATGGGGTTAATTTGTGTACCGGATGTGTCTTGTAATAAAATTGGAAAATCCGTGCAATTACCCTCAGGGCACGAGAGAAGTCGAATAATCGCTCTAAAATGTCCATCCCGTGCAGAATACGACCTGTATGAACTCGACCGCCCTTTTGCTCGAGCACTGTCTCCATTGGCACCTCATAAATTTTTCGAACGGTTTCTGCTCCACCCAACTACGGATTTGCCACCACAGAGTGGCAGCTTGAATCTACATGATTCCATCCTCTCACTCCGTCGAGCTCCTCTATTTTGGCAACTCGATACGCGACGAACGTGGCCCAGTAACAAGAGGGCTTCCTTAGCCAAGAGAGCACTATGATGGAGTCAGTCCATTCGTAGATCACTGGCTGCCCAACGTCGAACTGTGGAAGTAAAACATTTTTTAATTCTGTCAATAGGAGTGCTCCGCACAATTCTAAGCGTGGTAGGGAGACTGTTTTCACTGGTGCTAATTTCGGTTTGCCTGCAAGTAAATTTATGTATGGGGCCCTGTCTGAGTTTCGATCGCGAACTCTCACATACAGAGCAGCTACAAATGCCTTCTCGGAAGCATCACAAAACCCATGAAATTCAATTTCATTCCAAGGGGTAAAATGGATCCACCTTAGGATTTTGATGTTCGAAATATACGTATAATTTTGAAGAAAATTTTCGCATCGCAGATATGTATAAACCTCGAGGTAGAGTGTCATCCCAATCTATCTTACCTACCCAAATGTCCACGTCAGCTTGAAGGACCGGCCTAGGGTAAAGTGCATAATTCAAACCAATTCCACTTGAAGATGGACTTGATGCAATAAATACCACTCCGACCTTTGTGGTGGTGCTGTCCGATTTAACAACTGCATAGTGGGGCATGTAGTATGTGGTCTACTAGCGAGGCTCACTGGCTTCATATGACCGAGTGTGGTATATTCCCGCAGTACTCGATGATACTCTGCCTTCAGCTCTGGTCGTCTCATCATCGTCGCTTCGTTTCGCACGAATTGATGGGCTGCGATAGTCCGTGATGCCACCACATACCTCCCAAAACAAAGTTAGCTGAGAACGACAATATTAATTTTCGAGCTCAAGACCAGTATAAGGAAAATTATTTTGGGAAAAAGACAACAACAGTCAGGAGTAGTAGAAAGATAGCTATTTCGGTGATCACCACGTCTCCTCATCAGATTTCAGGCCAAAAAATAAACAAATGAATATTTGAAATGGATGACCACACCAAACATAACAAAATTCTAACAATAGTAAAACTAAAAAGATTTTGTGTAACCCAACAACAATTAACCACACATTCACTTAATAGCGACAGACGGTCGTACTTGAACTGTGTTGGTAGGATCTACATAAGGAAAAGTGGTAAAAAGCAACAGCAGCTCACAAGCCGAATATGGCCTTGCCCAGCAGGTCGAAGGTTGTGGGCTCAAATGCCATTAGAGTCATGTAAGAAATCTGCTGAGATGTGGTGATCTCCGAAATAGCTATAATTTCTACCACTCCTGACTAATGTTGTCTTTTTTCCAAAATACTTTTCCTTTTATATTGTCGTTTAATAAAACTAGGCCAAAAAATAATATATGAATTTTACTCCGGGCTCTTTGCCGCTGATTGAGCGGATGGGGCTATCAAGATTGAACCAACTACTGTCTCCTTTGACAGGAGAGATCCCAAAATATTGCTTTTTATGTCTCCCTTCATTATGTCTGGGCACAAATCCGCACCAATGATAACATGGACCTGCTGTAGGTTTCCTGTCAGTTGGGGTAGAATCAGGCCTTTTGTCTCTGTTCTAATCTGGGGGTTGACAGGAGAGCCTGTGACAAAGTGGGCGATTTTTTGCATCTTAGCTGGTATTGCCGCATTTATTCCACAGATTTGAGTCTCAGCTAGTGATGTCGAAAGATTAATAAGTCCCTGCGGCCGCTCTGTAATAAAGGTTCCTTCTGAACCTGAATCAAGAAGGGCTCTGGCCTAATAGAGTACTCCTATGTAACTAATATGTATCATGACCGTACCCAGCACAACGTTTTTGGCACTTGCGGCGAACAAGGGATTCACATTGCAGAAGGGTGCTGGGTACGTCTTTTGTAAACGTACGGTGGTTGCCACTCGTAGACTGTGATGGACCGCTATTTTCCTTTCGTGTGTCGCTGCTGATGCACGACTTGGTGCTGCCCTCGCTACTCGTGAACTTTGGATATCAGATACCGTTTCCAAAGTCTGGAACCCTGCTCGACAGGTATCTTACCACCTCGGAATTTCAGCCTTGTGAGTGGCTGTCAAAAGATTATTTTACCTTTGACCATAAAGCTTTGAGTTCCTCCTTTTGAATTCCAAAAGAAAATACAGAATGAACACTTTTAATAATTTACAAGAAATAAAAATAATTGTTTTTTCACGCTGATTTCTCCTCTGATTGGTGAAGTTCCGTCTACTGGTGTTTCCGGTGAGTGTGCCGATGGTAGGCGCCTTCCAGCTTTTGGCTTGCTTTGCTCACCTGGTGGATAGTACCACTTCTGCTGGTTGATCCCGGTTTCTCGTTAGACACAATAACTTTATTCACACAACTTAGATTTGAGACTGGTATTGTCGTCGTTCAACCCGTCCAAGGCAATTTTTTGCTTCGCACCTGAATCCGCGTATATACGTGGTGAATTTCAGAGGCTTACCCTGAGTACAGCTTAATGTGCCGTTGTGATTGCTGGTGCCGCAAAAGTTTCAACGTACCTCTCGTCCTTGGGACAGCTCGTTGGGCCTTGCAGCACTTTTACTGCCTTTTCGGCTTTTTAATAAAATTTTAGCGCCTTTTATTTATTGCCACTCATTGCCTGTGCGCACTGCCCAACATTTAGGGACTTTTACACATTTAGGGACTTTCACTGCCTTTCGGCTTTTTAATAAACTTTAGTGGCTTTTATTTATTGGCACTCGTTGCCAGCGCTCACTGTCCTTGTTTTATGAGAGACTTTTAAACAAATCGCTTTGCTGCCCTGCTATTCAAGGACTATCACTGCCTTTTCGGCTTTTAAATAAATTCTAGCGTCTTTTATTTATTGGAATTCGTTACCTGCGCTTACTGCCCTTGTTTTATGAGGGAGTTTTTAACAAATCGCTTTGCTACCCTGCTATTCAAGGACTACCACTGCCTCTTCGGCTATTAAATAAATTCTAGCGCCCTTTAATTATTGGAACTCGTTGTCTGCGCTCACTGGCCTACTGTTAGGGGCTTTCACACAAATCGCTTTGCTGCACGTGAAGAAGTGCTGCCCTCAAACTGTGGAGAGTGTAGTCTGGATGTCGGTCATCAGGTCGTCGGTTTCATTCTTACAGGAAATTGCCCCGGTCTTGAAACTTTCTGTAAGCCGCTCCACGCACTCGCGCATCGAGGCCTCTTTCTTCTTTTTTTTTTTTGAAAATACGTCTCGCTTCCTTCATCAACTCCCGATGTCTCTCCCGCGGTCGCGTTGCGCCCAATCGCAGTGTGGCCCTATAGGCGGCATCCTTTTTTTTCCATGGCGGCGCGGCGTTCCTCATCGTACCAGGCGTTTTTTCGGGCTCGCTGACCGCAATGACCTCTTCAGCAGCAGTACGTAATGAGAGAGAAATGTGGTTCCATTGCCCGCAGATATCCGCTTGTTGAACATTGCTCTCGGAGAGCTGGAGTGCAAGTCGAGTGGCAAAACGGTCTGATATCTGTTGCGAATGCAGCTTTTGGATGTCGAGCTTTCCTCGTGTCACTGAGCGGGCACTTTTTGCTGCAGAGAAGCGCGTGCGAATCGATGTTAGCCCCTCGAATAATGCGCACGTCTAAGACACTGGAGGCATGTCAAGCGGATGTTTCGTCGTGTATGCTGAACTTACTGACGGTGGGACCGAAGATCGCTTACCCTCCCACCTTGGCATTAAAATCGCCTATCACGAGTTATACGGGGGCAGCGTTCGTACGCGCTCAAGGCGCTCATAGAAGTGATCTTCCATCACATAGTCCTTCTTCACCGTAGGGGCGTGGGCGCAAATCAGCGAGATGTTGAATTGATGCGGATCGTGGCGAGACGATGGTCCAGCGGAGTCAACGACAGTACTTGGCGACAAAATCTCTCTTCCACCACAAATCCAACATAGAACTAGCGATCCTTTACGTGGTGGCTGTAGTAGACATCGCAAGGTCCGATTCCCTTTACACCTTGCCCCGTCCATCGCATCCCTTGGATGGCGGTGATGTCATCCTTTGCTTTTACGAGAACATCCACCAGCCGGGCAGAGGCACCTTCCTAACTAAGGGTCCGGATATTCCAGGTGCATGCCCTTAAATCATAGTCCTTTAAACCAGAGCCGCTCAAAATAATGCGCAATTTATTTACCAACGCATACAATCACACATTTGATATCTGCTAGCGTATGATTGTGTGCGCTTGCTTGCTTAGTACACTGAGTGAAATCGTGCTATTTGTTTATTTTGTTATTAAAAATTTAGAAAAAAATAAAAAATTATGGTTTTTGATTAAAAAAGCAATTAAGAACAACAATAATAACAACAAAAACAGCAAATACGTTTGTTAATTTTTTTTAACTTTCCATGATTTTTTCCATATCGACTTCAAGATCGTAAGTTTTGATTCCCATTAAGTCCTCAATATGCTTATTCGAAACTGAATTCCTGTATTTCGAGTGAAGAAATTTAAGCGAAGAAAACGCAGCTTCGCAATTATAAGTCGACCCAAACATTGAGTATAACTTGTATACTTCATTTTTAATTTTTGGATACGACTGTGAATTAATTTTCCTCCAAAACTCCTTACCCGCGCCTAGAGGTAAGTTAGAATCATTTCGCATTCTAAGTATTTCTTCATGATAATTATCATCTTGTTCTTCGATAATGCAATTTATAGGATCATTATGGAGAGAAATGAGTTGCTGAATTTTATTGAAATCTTTAAACCTTGTACTAAAATTTGTTAAAATCGATTCTAAGACTACTACATATTCAGGTAGTTTCTTTTGATTTTGATAATCCATTACTATCTCACAGGTTCTTGGTAAGCTTAGCATATTTTCATTTTTTAATTGCTCTATTATTATTTTAATTTTCCTTTCAAATTGGCGAACATATGCAATTAAGTCAAAAATATTTTTATTTTTGCCTTGCAAATGGAGATTTAACTCATTAACAATTGTCGTTACATCGCAAAGAAAGGCTAAATCTGATAAAAAATCTTTATCCCCCATTTTATTCCCCAATTCTAATAACTCAGGGTTATTGCCGTCCTGAAGAAAAATCTTGACTTCATCCTTTAAATTTAGGAGTCTTTCTATGCATTTGCCACGACTTAGCCATCGAACCTCTGTGTACATTAGCAAATCGCCATAACCTGCAGACAATTCTTCCAACAATTTTTTAAATTTTCTATGACGAAGGGCTTGGTGTCCCCCTCTAATTTTATTTATAATATTGACAGCCGTCTCCATTGCATTTACCATATTTAATTGTTTTGCAAACAGAGCCTGCTGATGTATAATGCAGTGAAATGTGGCAACATTAATATTATTTTTTCGAAGAAATCCTACTAGACCAATATTTTGCCCAACCATAACTCCCGCACCATCAGTGCAGACTGGACTCAGCTTCTTTGAATGAACAATAGAAAGAACATGTTCTGTAACAGCATCGAAAATAAGTTTTCCAGTTACATTACCATGAAAGGGAACAAGAGAAAGCATTTCTTCAAATTTTTCTAAATTTTCGTTTACCGATTTGACGCAAATAATTAGTTGACTTATGTTTTTAATGTCCGTTGTTTCATCTAAAGAAATAGAAAAATAAATGCAATTTTGGAGTCTTTCTCGGGTACAGGCAAATATGTACGAACTTATTTTTTCAGTTCGCCGAGTTATGGTTGGGCGAGATAATGGAGTGGCCTCTAAAATTTTACAAACCTCCTTCCCAGTTTCGCCAAAACAGCTAAAAAATTCAATGCCCATATCTTTAAAGAAGACCCCATCATCAAATGGACGCCCTTTTTTTGATAAATACATAGCTACAATGTAAGAAGCTTTTTTTAATTGAACCGTTTTATTATAATGATCATCATCAACAACAGCAACATTATCAACAACAGCAACATTATCAACAACAGCAACATCATCAACAACAGCAACATTATCAACAACGGAAACATCATCAAAATAAAATTTTAAGTAAAACAGGGCTTTTAATTCACACAGAATACGTGTCCGTTCGTCACCTGAAATAAGGTGAAATCGAGTGTGACAATTCATATAATGTCTTTCTAAATTAAATTTCAGTTTTGTTTGCATTATTTTATAGCAAATAACGCATTGCGCTTCGCCATCTCTATTTTCAAAGAAAAAGAAATTGTACAACCATTCTTTATTGAACATTTTGAATGTTTTTTTGCAAGTGTGTATCATAAAAAAAATATTGCTATATATGTGCGCACGTTCTTCTTTGCTCAACTGCTGAATAGCAACCATTGTGAATATATACAAGTGAAAAATCTTAGCCATAGACGTCAAAATTAGGCCCAGCTGAGATCACCTGATTTGGAAAGATGTATTTTTTGGGCACTAGGCACCATTTTTACACAGAGTTGTTTTCACACTATCCAAAAAAATGTGTAGTAGAAACTGTCGGCGAAGTAGCAAATATGAAAAAAAGTTCAATTGTATTGAAAAAATTGCAATTTAAAAGTGAACCTTACTTCATGTGTACATTATAAATGTTGTTAAAATTCGAGTTTAATAACATTTTTCATTAATTTTACAAATATTTTCTTAGCTACCACACAATACAACATTGTGTTCACAAATTTTCCCAAAACTACATCAAAATACAACAGTGAAGTTGATGTTTTTTTTATATTTCTCTTTCACAATTTCTTTCGTGTAAAAATTTCTGCTGCTCAGTCAAACAAGGTAAGGTAAATTTTAATTTTGCTTAAATTTAAACCATAAATTACCATATTTCCCCCCTCCCCACAATAGGGCTACTCAACCTAGGCGACTTTAATGGAATAATTTCCAGGTGTGGCTGTGTCGGCAGCGGTGACGGTGGTGGTAGTAGTACTGGTCAGGAGCTTTTCTGCTCCATGACGAATCAAGGCTTAGTGGAATACACAACAAAGGTAGGTGTAAGCTAAATTATTGTATAACAATGTATGTATCCAATAAAAATTATTTGCAGCCCCTTGGCTTATAGCGTGCTCATACTTTGGAAAACGTAGCATTGCTTGCTATAGCATGCACAAACTATGCCGTGGCTGAAAACAAATGAGGATTTTAACAATTTACGGGTCAGGTAAGCTCTTCACGCCTACTTATATGTCAATATTGGTAATAAATGGAATAAATTTGAGGCTAATTACATTTTTTTTTTGCAGTTCTTACAAGAAATCGACTATGGTATTATTCTCAAGAAGCTCACTGAGAAAGGTTCACCGCTACAATACATGTAATTACTTAAACTGTTTTAATAGCTATTATAATCATAACTTTTTAACAATTTCTTAATTATACGCTTTTTTAAAGTTTTATGAATTTACGTAGATGTTTATTGCACATACATACATAAGGCATTGTATGAAAATGAAAAATTTGTCCAAAATATGTAAAATTGTTAAATTAAATAAATTTTAAATTGATTACATATGTACATTTATAAAATAATAAAAAATATATAAAAATAATAGATATATTATTAAAAAATGGGTTTAAATACAGAATTTTATGAAATGTTAATATCTTATCCTTTTCCGCTGTGCCGTTTGGTTTGAATTGAAATGGCCTCCTCCATGCAGGGTTGCATTACAGTGGTAACTTTGCAGAAAGTTTGTTCATGATAGTTTGTACCAATTGGTGCAAATTCTTGGTGGAAAAATGTTTACTTGCAACAAATTGAGAAGTATAGCTAATCCCAACATTCTTAACACAATGAACATATAAAATGTTATTTCTTGAACTAATTTGAGACAGAAAGACGAACTTGAAAAACAAAATATGAGTGAAAATACATAAGCAAAAATTGCATATTTCTATAAGTTTCTGTCTGATTCTTAACAGCATTACGCATTTTCTGACTAAAACTGGCATATTCGGGTGATAATCTTTTCAAAGCAACAATTTCACGATGAATTATGGTCAGAGATGACTGAATTGACTGACCACTTTTGCATTTGCATTTTCAAGCAATTTCATTTAAATTTAATTTCTTCATAGCTATTTTCCGATATAAACATAACATATGTTATATATTACATTACGTACATATATACTTTTGGAACTATTTTAGCGTGTTTTATTTTCCTTCTATGTTGTTAATTCAAATAAGTCATATCAATTGTGGATGTCTACTTCAAATATATGAATGCCTCCCAATAAAATTAAAAGTGGGACAGGAAAGAAACAAGATACAAACAATTTCCAGAAATATTTATCATAAAATTTATTAAACTTTTGCTTTTGTATTTTGAAATCAGAAATAATATATAATTACAACACGCCAACCCTTTTTGGCTATTTTTGTGCAAACGGGGTTGCCTTTCGGGAAACTGTGATCAAAATCAGTATTCGGCACCCTGGTTTTCCTGCCTTTTTATTACACGAATTCTTGTATTCACATATTATTTATCCTGCAATTTCTATGTCTGGCAGTCCTTATCAGCCCTTATGTGACATCCCATATCAGCTCTGACCATTCACAATGAGAAGACTTTTCACTTGTATATATTCACAATGATAGCAACTGAAAGTAAAAGCATTGCTTCGCATGTGCCGAAGTCAGAAATCTAATCTTAGTCGTTTTTGACGCTGGCAGAATTAGCGTCATAGCGTACATGTTTCGACTGCATTTGCTTGCCTATACTCCGAGTATAGGCATGAAAAATTGCGCATTATTTTGAGCGGCTCTGCTTTAAATGTTTGCCGTGACCGTCATCAGAATAGGGGGTATCATTCGAGACTTTTTGGTGAAATTTTTCATTGGAAGCTATTTTTAAGTGGCGGATACCAAGCCCAACGCACAACCAGATTATGGGAAATTTTTTATTTTAGGACACATTTATATAGTGAGCCGCTTGCTCCAAGTCCGACGCCCGAGTTTTGGTTCTGTCATCGGAATCAAAATAAAAAATTATTTTTGGAGCGAATGCTCTTTTTCCGACTTAGTTCATTTCAGACAATTTCAGAACTGCTTTACATGTTATTTCTTACATCTATTTATACTACTTCTAAACAATATTTATTTGGTGATAAAGTTGTTATTTAGTATTTATCATTTTACATTATTTCTAATATTATCATAATCGCTTCGTCAGAGGAACAAAAGAATATGCTATTCCTTTGTTACTATGTTATCGCTTAAACTCAAAGATCATGTTATTACTTGTTTGTGAAGATCAATGATGTATGTAAGTAGTAGTAGCAGAGAACTTGTAAGTAATGAGAAGGCGCAAATGTTAAAACAGCCTTTTCATCAACAAAATTTCTACGTGCCGTCGGGAGAATTCAACATAGCAATTTAATTCTACCATACGAATAAAAACCATTTTCACCATATTTTGCTATATTTAGAGCAGAGGGGCTCTTTTGCGGAGGCGAGCGGCTGCATGTATACAAAAAGAAGATAAATAATAAATCAAAACAAAAACCATAGAAGGAAAATAAGTAAACAAAAAAACCAGTTTCTGGATAGCGAAACGCAACTTGAGACGGCAGATGAGTTATTCAACCAGAGAACTTGTAAGTAATGAGAAGGCGCAAATGTTAAAACAGCCTTTTCATCAACAAAATTTCTACGTGCCGTCGGGAGAATTCAACATAGCAATTTAATTCTACCATACGAATAAAAACCATTTTCACCATATTTTGCTATATTTAGAGCAGAGGGGCTCTTTTGCGGAGGCGAGCGGCTGCATGTATACAAAAAGAAGATAAATAATAAATCAAAACAAAAACCATAGAAGGAAAATAAGTAAACAAAAAAACCAGTTTCTGGGTAGCGAAACGCAACTTGAGACGGCAGATGAGTTATTCAACAGTTGATGATAAGAGAAGGGTTGAAAGGGATAGGGGGAATCGTCAAAAGAATATTCTTTCGAGTTTTCGGCAATTTTTGTGTCAATCGCCATCAGCGCGTGCACATGTACGCAAATGAGTTGATGCGCGCATGAATTGCTTAATAAATGCATCCATGTATGTATGTACGTATGTATGTAGTTTCAGATATTTTAGAATATTTAGCGCTGGTGCAGGCACAATTGCAGCTGCGGTTGCGATGCGCTGTGATGTGATTAAGATTTAGCGTAGGTCAAGGTTGAAGTTATACACATGCACATTGTATGTACATATTTACATACATACATATGTACATATATGCACCTATCAACTAATCTTTATTTACTAATTTTCTAAGTCAAAAATAAGTTTAATAAAAACATGACAAAATTATATTTTTTAATGAAAAATCAACTATGGTTCATTATACATACTTATGTGTGTACTTACATAAGTGGAATCAAGAAAAGATTCATTCACACATGCGCAATTTTTCAGCGCAAGTGCACAGCGAAACATTGTATAAACATTGTATATGCATATCTACATATTTACGTATGTACATACATACAACAACAAAAAATTCATTCATAAGCGCTCGCGTGTATTTCCGAAAACAAAATATGTATGTAGGTATGTATGTTCATTCATAAGCGCAAGCATTTCATCTCCCCGCGCACGCAAATGTTCCCCGCAACAATCATTTTTACGACGAACACAAAAATGCTAAAATCTTCAATTTTACAAACCATTGACGGTCATTGAAAAGATTCAACATCGCAATATCAGACAATAATCTAATTGGCCAACGTAGTCTGACAAATTGCTGGCATTCTAGAATATTCTGGAACATTCTAGAACATTCTAGAACATTCTAGAACTTTTGTCCAAATGCGCGCATCAACCCATTTGCGTACAAGTGCACGCGCTGATGGCGATTGACACAAAAATTGCCGAAAACTCGAAAGAATATTCTTTTGACGATTCCCCCTATCCCTTTCAACCCTTCTCTTATCCTCAACTGTTGAATAACTCATCTGCCGTCTCAAGTTGCGTTTCGCTATCCGGAAACTGGTTTTTTTGTTTACTTATTTTCCTTCTATGGTTTTTGTTTTGATTTATTATTTATCTTCTTTTTGTACACATGCAGCCGCTCGCCTCCGCAAAAGAGCCCCTCTGCTCTAAATATAGCAAAATATGGTGAAAATGGTTTTTATTCGTGTGGTAGAATTAAATTCAGTACTTTTCGGAGGTGAATTCTCTCCATCGCACCGGCAAATTTTGTTGATGAAAAGGCTGTTTTAACATTTGCGCCTTCTCATTACTTACAAGTTCTCTGCTATCATATTCCTTTGTTACTATGTTATCGCTTAAACTCAAAGATCATGTTTGTGATGTGTTAAAATGAAATGTCCTCATTTCAATGGGTTCAAGGTTTCGACATCGTTCTAATTCGGTTATGTAGGCTTCTTCAAACATTCTTTGCCGTTTGATATTTAATTGTAGTTGTCTGTATGTATAAAATTTTATAATAATGTATGCAAGAAAAATTAGTATAATTTTAACTGTGGTTAAATATAAAGTAAATTTCCAAGGATGTTGTTCAATTGGTATAACTAATTTATACATCTCTTGTATATTTGTAAATTTATAATTTGACTCGGAATTTAAAATCTTTAAAATATTTACCTTTTCATTTTGATGAGCATATATTACTTCTTTTATTTCCTGCTTATGATTAGTATAAGTTTTGTTATCAATATTTGTATTGAGACTGAATTGTATTAAATTTGGACCATTTACCTTGAGTCCGTTCCATGTGTGCTCATAGTCAATTATAATGTTACCATTATCTAATACTAGCAAAGGAAAGTTATTTTCTTGGATAATGTTACAATGAGCATTTTGTTTAGACAATAAAGGAATAGTACAATTATCATTTGATTCTTTTTTACAAATATATGATCCTACATAGTTTATACATTTTGATAAATTAGTGAATTTATTATTACATAAAGCGATTTTATCCTTAAGTTGGTATTTTCCGTATTTAAAGGCTAATGGAGTTACATTGTACATTTTACATTTATTTGTTATTATAGGATATTTGTAGACTGTAACAATAGCATCACGAAAAATACATACATATGTGAATATCGGAATATTCTAATACATTTATTATTGGAATATCATATGCTTCCATTTTTATAATTTCTTGTACATCCCTGAGATTAAGTGTTCCAGAGAAAAAATTTCCGGTTTTTGCAAAGTTAATCGTATTTGTAATAGTTACTACTTCACTGTATATTTCTGAAAGGATCGACTGTTCAAAAATAGATTGCGGATCTAATGTTTCTAAAATTTTTTCGAATCGGGAATTTATTTTTATTTGCACAAGCACAATATTATTATCTATAAGTTTATTCAGTCCTGTTTTAATTTCAACTAGATCATCATGATCTGGTATACCTGTAA
Source organism: Anomoia purmunda (assembly GCA_951828415.1). NCBI lineage: Eukaryota > Metazoa > Arthropoda > Insecta > Diptera > Tephritidae > Anomoia > Anomoia purmunda. Next base: position 83,784,582 of record OX639993.1, on the reverse strand, counting down.
CGAATTTTAAAACTGAGCCTAAAAAATTAAGGGCACGTTTGACACGATACTCGGACAGTATTAATTGTGATTTTAGGGTTTCTATTTTATTGATTATTATATCTTTTTCTGTAGTATGATTTGAGTAGTCGTAATTAGTTCTCATAATTTTTTCATAAGGTTCTAATATCAAGGATAGGTTTGATACATGGTAAAAATAAGATGAACTCTCGTAAGTATACACATTATCTAGTTCAGTAAGTACATATTTTTTACCGCTCAAATCTGTTATTTTATCGCAAGCGCCGTATGTAATTATCACTAAAATTAGGAAACCGATTCGTTGCATGGTGTGCTATTTTTTCTTATGCTGTCCCCTCACTGTTAGGATTGTGTTCCTCTCACTGTTAGGATTGTGTCCCCACGATCTTCTTTTACTTTGTGTTTATTATATTTTGTTGCTAGTTTGTTGCGGCGATCCGTTCGGCTGTATATTATGTCACCTGGATTGTAGGTTATCGTTGTTGTTGTTGTTGATTATAATTTCTATGCTGGTAACTATTCCTCTGCATTCTCACATTTGATTGGTAGTACCTATCCTCCCGATGTGGTTGTGTGTAACTGTTCCGGTTTTGGATTGGATTTGTTTGTCGATGTTCGAAACGAGAATGTGTTGCTTGTGTCTCGAATTCGTGGTTTACGTTGTCATGGGAAATGGTACAAGCTATGGCGTATGCTGATTCCAAATTCTCGGGGTTATGACTATACAATGTACCACTTGTATACTTGGAGTTTAATCCCAGAATAAACGTTCTCACCGCTTCTTGGTTGGCATATGCTTTCATTCCTTTGTTTTCTTCACTTGACATTTCAATTTTTGACAAGGCTAAATTGAGTGCTTTCGACACTTCGCTATGAAAATCTGCAAGAGTTCTCCTTCCTTGAAATATTTTTTTTCATTTCATCTAATAGAACGTACAAAGGGCGTTGATCAGCAAATGTGTAATCAAGTCTATTGATTACTGAATAAAAATTCAGCTGCGTATTATGATTTGTAAGTATGTCTGTGGCTGATCCTGTAATTTTCGTACGTATGATTCCCAAGGGGCTGTAATATTTTGGGTGAGTCTGGAAGTCTTTTATGGCTTCCATGAAAGTCCATACTTGTGATCTCCACGATCTATATTGGTCTTTGTTTCCATCAAACTTGGGTAGAGATTTGAATAGTTCTAAGTCGATATCCCTTGGATCAGTGATGTTTAATTTGATCTCATTATGTAATGTTATAATTTGTGGAGCATATTGTTGCTCTAACACAGCTATCCTTTCTGCAGTTTCTGTTTGCTGCTGTTTAATACTATTAACCAATGCTGCCATTTGGGCATGTACTTGTGCCAGTTGTTGCTCCATTTCTGTTGATGTTTCTGATTTTCTAGCAATGTCGTGATTTTTTTCTTTTATTTGCTGACCGGAGTTTCTGTAGGGTATCCAGTTTATAACTTTTTTAAATTTTTAGAGACTTTGTTTAATTATTCACTTTTGTTACACTTTTTCCAGATAGACGTTTTATGTCCACTTTTTCTCAATTTTTCAGAGACTTTGTTTAATTATTTATTCACTTTTTTCAGATAGACGTTTTTATGTCCACTTTTTTCTCAATTTTTCAGAGACTTTATGGCTCTTAAAATCGGTTGAGCCCCCAGTTTTGGTTCTGTCATCGGAATCAAAATAAAAAATTATTTTTGGAGCGAATGCTCTTTTTCCGACTTAGTTTATTTCAGACAATTTCAGAACTGCTTTACATGTTATTTCTTACATCTATTTATACTACTTCTAAACAATATTTATTTGGTGATAAAGTTGTTATTTAGTATTTATCATTTTACATTATTTCTAATATTATCATAATCGCTTCGTCAGAGGAACAAAAGAATATGTTATTCCTTTGTTACTATGTTATCGCTTAAACTCAAAGATCATGTTATTACTTGTTTGTGAAGATCAATGATGTATGTAAGTAGTAGCAGAGAACTTGTAAGTAATGAGAAGGCGCAAATGTTAAAACAGCTTTTTCATCAACAAAATTTCTACGTGCCGTCGGGAGAATTCAACATAGCAATTTAATTCTACCATACGAATAAAAACCATTTTCACCATATTTTGCTATATTTAGAGCAGAGGGGCTCTTTTGCGGAGGCGAGCGGCTGCATGTGTACAAAAAGAAGATAAATAATAAATCAAAACAAAAACCATAGAAGGAAAATAAGTAAACAAAAAAACCAGTTTCTGGATAGCGAAACGCAACTTGAGACGGCAGATGAGTTATTCAACCAGAGAACTTGTAAGTAATGAGAAGGCGCAAATGTTAAAACAGCCTTTTCATCAACAAAATTTCTACGTGCCGTCGGGAGAATTCAACATAGCAATTTAATTCTACCATACGAATAAAAACCATTTTCACCATATTTTGCTATATTTAGAGCAGAGGGGCTCTTTTGCGGAGGCGAGCGGCTGCATGTATACAAAAAGAAGATAAATAATAAATCAAAACAAAAACCATAGAAGGAAAATAAGTAAACAAAAAAACCAGTTTCTGGGTAGCGAAACGCAACTTGAGACGGCAGATGAGTTATTCAACAGTTGATGATAAGAGAAGGGTTGAAAGGGATAGGGGGAATCGTCAAAAGAATATTCTTTCGAGTTTTCGGCAATTTTTGTGTCAATCGCCATCAGCGCGTGCACATGTACGCAAATGAGTTGATGCGCGCATGAATTGCTTAATAAATGCATCCATGTATGTATGTACGTATGTATGTAGTTTCAGATATTTTAGAATATTTAGCGCTGGTGCAGGCACAATTGCAGCTGCAGTTGCGATGCGCTGTGATGTGATTAAGATTTAGCGTAGGTCAAGGTTGAAGTTATACACATGCACATTGTATGTACATATTTACATACATACATATGTATATGCACCTATCAACTAATCTTTATTTACTAATTTTCTAAGTCAAAAATAAGTTTAATAAAAACATGACAAAATTATATTTTTTAATGAAAAATCAACTATGGTTCATTATACATACTTATGTATGTACTTACATAAGTGGAATCAAGAAAAGATTCATTCATACATGCGCAATTTTTCAGCGCAAGTGCACAGCGAAACATTGTATAAACATTGTATATGCATATTTACATATTTACGTATGTACATACATACAACAACAAAAAATTCATTCATAAGCGCTCGCGTGTATTTCCGAAAACAAAATATGTATGTAGGTATGTATGTTCATTCATAAGCGCAAGCATTTCATCTCCCCGCGCACGCAAATGTTCCCCGCAACAATCATTTTTACGACGAACACAAAAATGCTAAACTCTTCAATTTTATAAACCATTGACGGTCATTGAAAAGATTCAACATCGCAATATCAGACAATAATCTAATTGGCCAACGTAGTTTGACAAATTTCTGGCATTCTAGAATATTCTGGAACATTCTAGAACATTCTAGGACATTCTAGAACCTTTGTCCAAATGCGCGCATCAACCCATTTGCGTACAAGTGCACGCGCTGATGGCGATTGACACAAAAATTGCCGAAAACTCGAAAGAATATTCTTTTGACGATTCCCCCTATCCCTTTCAACCCTTCTCTTATCCTCAACTGTTGAATAACTCATCTGCCGTCTCAAGTTGCGTTTCGCTATCCAGAAACTGGTTTTTTTGTTTACTTATTTTCCTTCTATGGTTTTTGTTTTGATTTATTATTTATCTTCTTTTTGTACACATGCAGCCGCTCGCCTCCGCAAAAGAGCCCCTCTGCTCTAAATATAGCAAAATATGGTGAAAATGGTTTTTATTCGTGTGGTAGAATTAAATTCAGTACTTTTCGGAGGTGAATTCTCTTCATCGCACCGGCAAATTTTGTTGATGAAAAGGCTGTTTTAACATTTGCGCCTTCTCATTACTTACAAGTTCTCTGCTATCATATTCCTTTGTTACTATGTTATCGCTTAAACTCAAAGATCATGTTTGTGAAGATCAATGATGTATGTAATTAGTAGTAGTGTATACATCAACGTCTTTAACTCTCCCCGGTGTTAAAATGAAATGTCCTCATTTCAATGGGTTCAAGGTTTCGACATCGTTCTAATTCGGTTATGTAGGCTTCTTCAAACATTCTTTGCCGTTTGATATTTAATTGTAGTTGTCTGTATGTATAAAATTTTATAATAATGTATGCAAGAAAAATTAGTATAATTTTAACTGTGGTTAAATATAAAGTAAATTTCCAAGGATGTTGTTCAATTGGTATAACTAATTTATACATCTCTTGTATATTTGTAAATTTATAATTTGACTCGGAATTTAAAATCTTTAAAATATTTACCTTTTCATTTTGATGAGCATATATTACTTCTTTTATTTCCTGCTTATGATTAGTATAAGTTTTGTTATCAATATTTGTATTGAGACTGAATTGTATTAAATTTGGACCATTTACCTTGAGTGAGTTCCATGTGTGCTCATAGTCAATTATAATGTTACCATTATCTAATACTAGCAAAGGAAAGTTATTTTCTTGGATAATGTTACAATGAGCATTTTGTTTAGACAATAAAGGAATAGTACAATTATCATTTGATTCTTTTTTACAAATATATGTTCCTACATAGTTTATACATTTTGATAAATTAGTGAATTTATTATTACATAAAGCGATTTTATCCTTAAGTTGGTATTTTCCGTATTTAAAGGCTAATGGAGTTAAATTGTACATTTTACATTTATTTGTTATTATAGGATATTTGTAGACTGTAACAATAGCATCACGAAAAATACATACATATGTGAATATCGGAATATTCTAATACATTTATTATTGGAATATCATATGCTTCCATTTTTATAATTTCTTGTACATCCCTGAGATTAAGTGTTCCAGAGAAAAAATTTCCTGTTTTTGCAAAGTTAATCGTATTTGTAATAGTTACTACTTCACTGTATATTTCTGAAAGGATCGACTGTTCAAAAATAGATTGCGGATCTAATGTTTCTAAAATTTTTTCGAATCGGGAATTTATTTTTATTTGCACAAGCACAATATTATTATCTATAAGTTTATTCAGTCCTGTTTTAATTTCAACTAGATCATCATGATCTGGTATACCTGTAACGAATTTTAAAACTGAGCCTAAAAAATTAAGGGCACGTTTGACACGATACTCGGACAGTATTAATTGTGATTTTAGGGTTTCTATTTTATTGATTATTATATCTTTTTCTGTAGTATGATTTGAGTAGTCGTAATTAGTTCTCATAATTTTTTCATAAGGTTCTAATATCAAGGATAGGTTTGATACATGGTAAAAATAAGATGAACTCTCGTAAGTATACACATTATCTAGTTCAGTAAGTACATATTTTTTACCGCTCAAATCTGTTATTTTATCGCAAGCGCCGTATGTAATTATCACTAAAATTAGGAAACCGATTCGTTGCATGGTGTGCTATTTTTTCTTATGCTGTCCCCTCACTGTTAGGATTGTGTTCCTCTCACTGTTAGGATTGTGTCCCCACGATCTTCTTTTACTTTGTGTTTATTATATTTTGTTGCTAGTTTGTTGCGGCGATCCGTTCGGCTGTATATTATGTCACCTGGATTGTAGGTTATCGTTGTTGTTGTTGTTGATTATAATTTCTATGCTGGTAACTATTCCTCTGCATTCTCACATTTGATTGGTAGTACCTATCCTCCCGATGTGGTTGTGTGTAACTGTTCCGGTTTTGGATTGGATTTGTTTGTCGATGTTCGAAACGAGAATGTGTTGCTTGTGTCTCGAATTCGTGGTTTACGTTGTCATGGGAAATGGTACAAGCTATGGCGTATGCTGATTCCAAATTCTCGGGGTTATGACTATACAATGTACCACTTGTATACTTGGAGTTTAATCCCAGAATAAACGTTCTCACCGCTTCTTGGTTGGCATATGCTTTCATTCCTTTGTTTTCTTCACTTGACATTTCAATTTTTGACAAGGCTAAATTGAGTGCTTTCGACACTTCGCTATGAAAATCTGCAAGAGTTCTCCTTCCTTGAAATATTTTTTTTCATTTCATCTAATAGAACGTACAAAGGGCGTTGATCAGCAAATGTGTAATCAAGTCTATTGGCTGATCCTGTAATTTTCGTACGTATGATTCCTAAGGCGCTGTAATATTTTGGGTGAGTCTGGAAGTCTTTTATGGCTTCCATGAAAGTCCATACTTGTGATATCCACGATCTATATTGGTCTTTGTTTCCATCAAACTTGGGTAGAGATTTGAATAGTTCTAAGTCGATATCCCTTGGATCAGTGATGTTTAATTTGATCTCATTATGTAATGTTATAATTTGTGGAGCATATTGTTGCTCTAACACAGCTATCCTTTCTGCAGTTTCTGTTTGCTGCTGTTTAATACTATTAACCAATGCTGCCATTTGGGCATGTACTTGTGCCAGTTGTTGCTCCATTTCTGTTGATGTTTCTGATTTTCTAGCAATGTCGTGATTTTTTTCTTTTATTTGCTGACCGGAGTTTCTGTAGGGTATCCAGTTTATAACTTTTTTAAATTTTTAGAGACTTTGTTTAATTATTCACTTTTGTTACACTTTTTCCAGATAGACGTTTTATGTCCACTTTTTCTCAATTTTTCAGAGACTTTGTTTAATTATTTATTCACTTTTTTCAGATAGACGTTTTTATGTCCACTTTTTTCTCAATTTTTCAGAGACTTTATGGCTCTTAAAATCGGTTGAGCCCCCAGTTTTGGTTCTGTCATCGGAATCAAAATAAAAAATTATTTTTGGAGCGAATGCTCTTTTTCCGACTTAGTTTATTTCAGACAATTTCAGAACTGCTTTACATGTTATTTCTTACATCTATTTATACTACTTCTAAACAATATTTATTTGGTGATAAAGTTGTTATTTAGTAATTATCATTTTACATTATTTCTAATATAATCATAATCGCTTCGTCAGAGGAACAAAAGAATATGCTATTCCTTTGTTACTATGTTATCGCTTAAACTCAAAGATCATAATATTACTTGTTTGTGAAGATCAATGATGTATGTAAGTAGTAGTAGTGTATACATCAACGTCGTTAACTAGGAACAACAGAATATGCTTGGTCATGTACACTATCATATTCCTTTGTTACTATGTTATCGCTTAAACTCCAAGATCATGTTAGTGAAGATCAATGATGTATGTAATTAGTAGTAGTGTATACATCAACGTCGTTAACTCCCGCTCGCAGCCTCACCTACTGATGAACAGTAAATTCTGGAAGCGGAGATCTGAAAACGGGAGCCGATTCTTTTAGACAAATTACTTTCACTTCAATTGTGTAAATTGCCGTTTATTGCTGTAAAAGGCCTGGAACAATGCACGTACATACAAGAAGGTTGGGACTAACCTGAGACGTCGCTGTTAGAAAAGTGAGACCTTTTGTTGGTCGCCGGTCGCCCCACACCTGGCAATGGGCTCAACTAACAAAACTCGTGCAAAAGCAAAGCAAGTAACGAGTCCTGTCAGCGATTAGCTTACATCAACATCTCGTTGCGACAATTTTCTCCTTCGACTAATCGCAGACCTTAACAGGGTTACTTATGTAAATTTTATTAAGATAATATCCTTTTTTTAAATGTACGGTCATGAAAGAAAACTTCTAGAGGCAGTAAAAATCAAGGAACAGTTGAGTGAATTTCAAATATTTCAAAATGCGTCGTAAGTTTGTTTATGGGAGAACACATTTTTCTATTAATATCGATAAAATTTAAAGCCGGTACTATTTGTTCATGATTTCGTTCTTGATTTATAATAAAATACCTCATTTCATCTTAGTTTATTGACCGATTTTACAAGGAGAAATTTCTTAGTTTCATCGTGATTTGCTCATAAACTAAGAATGAGCCATAAATCACAATGGTATGCCTGGCCTTTAAGCTTAACCAAATATATTTTAAGGCCGAAATAAAAGTTCTTTCCTCATAAAAAAACAAACCGTATATGTAAATTAATGTCGGTATTCTGTAACTCAGTCTCATCTAAGACCACTAAATTTGAGACTTTCAATTAGAAACGACGTCGGTAGTCAGTAAGCAAAAGCCTCCAAAAATCATGCAGCTACTCATCCATTTGCTCATTCGATCAAAATGGCACTGCAAGATACATAGTAAATGCAAACAAATAGTTTTTTTTATAATGCACCTGAAAATTGAACAAGGAACAGATGTAAAAGTGCTACTTCATTTTCGCATTTTTTCAATACCTTCCCCAATTTCTTTGTTTTGGGGGCCAGTTGACAAATTAGAGACTTTATTTTGAGACTAGAGAGGGCTTACTAAATACCGAATAGTCTCAAAATCAGTCTCACCACCGAAAAGTGTCAATTAAAGGCTAGATACTGCCTACAGGAAACCGGTTTAAGTATCAAATGAAAGGCTTAAGTATTCAAACTGAAATATCTACGCACTTGAAAAATATTTTAATTAAAAAGTGTTATTTGATTACCATGACGCAAAGCTTGGGTATATCAGAAATATGGGCATATATGTATGTATATCTCAAGAACCACTGCAGCAAAATTTATTGCAAATATTTTACTACACAAATGCACTTAGCCGGTCGGGGTAGCGGAGTGTGTAGCGTGTGCACGCTTCATTCGGAGGTCCCGGGTTCAAGTCCTCTATTTGTCGTTCGAATTGGCCCTAAGCCTCTAGGTCAATTTGAGTTAAAACATCATGACGCACACCACAAATTGTAGGAAAAGTTCGGCCAAACATCAAGCTATATGTTGTAAGCGCCAAATTATTATTGGTATGATTATAAGTATATTATTTAATTACTTATGTTTGCTTTATAAATTACAAAATTGTCAATACTTTGGGGAAGCATAGCGTCATTGATGAGGAGATACTCTGATTTCCATGTTAGTACAGTATTGTACGTTTGCAGTTTGTTTATTACTTGACAAGGACTTTTATTAGGGCGTAATGAATATTATTATATTATAAAAGAATAAATTATTGTAAACTTATAAGTACCAGTACTTAGTATTAATAATACAAGTGGTTAAAGCGTTTCCTTAGGAAGTATAAGTAAGAGTTAGATGTGAAGGTCGTGGGTTCGAACCACGGAAGAAGATCAGGAGAGGTGGTGATCGCCAAAATAGCTATAACTTCTACCATTGATGTTTTTTATAGATTTTTGCAATTTAAATGGCCTTAAGCTCATAAAAATTATTGTTTGATACAAATAAATAGCCCGAAAAATTAATATATACACGCCATACTTAGTACAAGTAGTTAAGGCGTTGCCTTAAAGAGTCCGAGTACAAGTTAGCTGTGGAGGTCGTGGGTTCGATCCTCGGAAGAAGTCTAATGAGGAGATGTGGTGATCTCCGAAATAGCTAAAATCTTTACAATTGTAGTTTTCTATAATTTTTCTTATAAACATAAATAAAATTTCGTATTTAATTTATTAGGAACGGACTTTCATTTGTCTTTAAAAATATTGAGCTAGTAACTGTTATTACTGGACTAAACAAAATAATAGTCCGAACTTTTCAGTTCTTATTGCACTTTTCCCCAAAAAGTTGAAAAAACAAAAACGCAATATTTTGCTCGGACTTTTATTACATCGAAAAAAAAAAACTGTTATTTTCGGTCCCTGGTTTTAACTCCTCTGGTACAATTGTCTTTTTAGATTTTTTACTATTGGATATTCCTAATTTTAATTGGTTCCCTGGTATGTCTTGTTTACGGTGTTGTAATCACCCCACACTCGTATTTGTAATACTTGATTATGCAGATAGTGTTTATATTTATTCATATATTTAGTCTGGGCTAACTCGAGATCATACCGTTTATTTAATAAATTTATATGAACTGTCTCATGGTCCGATATTTTATATTTCTGCAATAGTTCACATTTCAGATCCTCTGAATTGGTGTATATTATGATTATTTTGGTATCGGAGTTCTCTGGAACTTTTGTGTCGAAGGACACTTTTAGGGCATACCGATCATAGAGAATTCTTAATTTACTTTAATGGTGTAGGTTGATGTGTTGTTCATATTTATGTTGAAATCAACATCTAATATTTTTGGTCCATTTGGTTCGTACTTATCAATTAGGATATGATTGCTATGATAATCACAACTTATCGATTTGTATGTTTTAATTTCTGTCTATTTTTTTAACATATATTGTTGTACACATATCAGAACATTATGTTAGGCTTATATTCTTCAGCTAACACTTTCAGTTCATATTTATGTGCTAATATGCAAGTTATCTTTGGGTATACACATTTCATTTCATTGCCGATTTTAGTTGCTGAAAATGTACACTGTACAGTGCGTTCTTTGCATCGTGAATCCCTGGACATTTACTACATGATTTCTTGTTTGTAAATACACTCATTTGTTTTATGTCTAAATCACAAGGATTTGAAGCATTAAGATATGTTTCGATGTTCATACAGTTTACGAGCATTCCACTCCATCATTATTCATTTTTTCTCTAATAGTTTCGCCACTTCAAGTAGTATATTTCAGTAGTCCTCCTTTTTATCATGATTGACTACTTTAAAATTAATAATTTCACATATACTATTCTGCTTCTTAATACACTGTATACTCTCACTATTCAATTTTGTAAATATTCCACGAACTTTTATGATGGTTTTTTCGTAGAGCAGGAAATAAAAATATAAATATTGACTAATAATATAATTTATTGAAAATATTACATGGCAACGGCTTCCTCAAACTTCGGAGAGACCGAAGTATTTAGCAGAGATTTTTGACGAAAGCGGTAAGTTAGGGTTGCCGTTTGGAGGGCATTAGACCAGAAGGGCATTATACCAGGGCCCTATTGCAGCAACCACTTAGCACTTTTCACTTTGCAAATTTTTGATAACAGGGTCCTATTGCACCAACCACTTAGCAATTTTCACTTTGCAAATTTTTGATAACAGGTTTTTTTGAAAAGTAAAGTTGATAAGTGTTGCACTTTAAACTTATCAATAAGCTTATCAACTTGTCAAAACTGACGAGCTCCTTGGATAAGTTGATTTGATAAGCGTTGCACTAACAATTTCTTTTGCTTTGCAAATAGAGAAAACTTTTCCAATCATGTGCTAAGCGCTCTCAATGAGAAGTGGAGCAAAGCAATGTACGTTTCAATAAGAATTCTCAGTTTCTCTTTTATTATTTAGAGTGTTATATCGCGTGCACAAAACAAAGCCTATAAATTGGCCGTTTTACAAGTTATAAAGGGGAAAAAATAAGTTTATTTTGATTATCATATGTATAATGTATACATGAATATGCAATAAATATATTTTTCTACATTTAAGGATTATTTATTTGGATCTTTCCAAAATTATGCAACTTAAAAAAAGCAAAAGCAAGATGGTTGGACTGAAGTTCTAAAGACGGCACAATCCCTCGGATTAGCTGCTGCTAATCGCGAATGGACTTATACCATAGATGATTTACTGGACCTTTGGAAGAGCCCAACTTTGGTAATTTTGTTAAAATATGTTATTTTCAAAGAATTTTCGGTCGATCCTAGGAATAGCAATGAATGAAAAGGAAGTGAGCTCGCAAGTGAGTGGAATTTGTTTAAATGTACAAACGGTCTGTTTCAAGCTAAAGCAACAAAAATGCAAGAGCTGTTTGCACCGTTATTCGCGGTGACGATTAAATTATTGTTATTCGTTAGATTTTTTGCTGCAGCTAATAGTTATTTTCAATAAGATTCAATATATTGAAACAAATCCAACCAGAAAGGACGAGACCAACCAACAGGAAAAGAACATATAATTTACCAGAAAGACATGAGGAGTTGAAGCTTGAACTCTTAGAAACTGAAAACTACAAAAATAAGCTAGAAATATTGTCATTAGCAAAAATATTAGGTTTGAAACGATCGAAATTCACAGCAGATTTGGAGTCAATGAATGAAAATGAGAAAACTCCTTCATTAAGTCCGCTGTTGACGTATTAATAATTTTTAGTATATATTATACATATTTAGTTGAATTGTTTTATTTTATTTTTATTTATTATTTATTTTCTTGTTCTGAAAACTTAATAATAAGAAGAATTCAAGTTTAATATATATATATATATAAATCCAAATCCAAATGAAATACAAAATGTGTACAAATTAAAGTTTCGTAAAGTTCGTAACCGGTAAACTCGTGGGTAAGGCAGTAATTTGTAATAAAGTTTCTTAAAAAAGAACGAACTATTCATTAAACCAATTTAGCAGACTTCGGAGCCTTACACAATTGTTTAGTGACTCCGTGTTCTGAAAGGATTGTTTTGAAGAGTCCTTTTCATTTGCTCCATCCATAATTCCTTCGTCATAATCCACATCATTTTGTGCATCCATTCGACAAATGTTGTGGAAAATGCAGCACATTATTATTATCTTCGCTGCTTCTTCTGGCTGCAACCGTAAATGGTTCAAGTAAGGAAACTTTTCTTTAAGGATACCTGTAAAAATAACTTGGCTATAAAAATCCTAAAAAGCATTTGTCTAAAAGTCATACCAAAACAATTTTCAATAATCCTCCTTGTTTGTTTATGCGCTCTGTTAAAAAGTTGCTCTTGTGGCGACGTCGTATTGTTGCGCTAAGGAGGAATTATCGAATCCAGTAACGGACAAGCACTATTACGGCATTAGGGAATGGACGGAATTCGTTTTCAAATCTGCCGAACACCTCAGAATTACGTAAAACTCTGGCATCGTGCACTACACTACCTGGCCAATTAAAATTTATGGCATAAATCTGAAAATTAGGTCCACAAACCATCATAGCATTAATCGCATTATTTCCATGCAGATTCACAAATTGTTCCTCGTTAACGTTAGGCGCGTCTATATCAATCATCGTTCCGCCAATGCACCCTGACCCTGTGACTTGCAGAAATCCACCAATATTAAAAAACTTTGATTTTCTTCAAATTCCGGCCAACGTCCATAAATTCGTTTATCACGGTATTTGCCACTCGATAGATTACTCTGCACACTGTTGATTTGTGAACCCCATGCATTTGAGCAATGCTATGATATTGGCCACCATTACCTAACCAGTGCAGAGTGGTTAATAATTGCTGCAGGGGGTTTAAGCACATATTACGCTTACTAGTGTATTGCAGATGCACTCCTATTTTTAACAAAATCTTTTCAATTTGGCTACGAGTTAGCCGAAAATTTTTTACCACACCAATATCCAAATTGTAATTGATTCCTTCCTTTGTAACACGCGAATTGTGCGAATGTTCGCCTACCAAAATATTAAAAATTTCGAATCGAAGCATTTTGTTATTTTTTTTTACTCCTATCAATATTTCACGAAACTCGAGCACGTGCTAAAGCACCGATTAATTCGTTCAGACTAAACTTATCATTGTAATGATAGGTGAAATTATTTTTAGCAAAACAATGCAAAACTTAGCAAATTGAGAGAAGAGAAGTGATAAGTAAAAGTTGTTGGTGCAACGAAATGCTTACAAACTTTGCTAATTTGCAAAACTTATTACTTTCCCGCTAAGCTCTTTTCACTTTGCATTTTAACTTTTGGTGCAACGCTTATTAATAGCATTGAGTGACATTTTACTTAGCAATACTCAATTGAGTGACTCTCACTTATCAAGTTGATGCAACAAAAAACTTTGCGAAGTTTTGATAATTTGCTAATATGCTAATGATAAGTGGTTGGTGCAATAGGGCCCAGAAAGGACGAGACCAACCAACAGGAGAAGAACATATACATAATTTACAAGATAGACACGAGGAGTTGAAGCTTGAACTCTTAGAAATTGAAATCTACAAAAATAAGCTAAAAATATTGTCATTAGAAAAAAATTTAGGTTTGAAACGATCGAAATTCACAGCAGATTTGGAGAAGGAGTCAATGAATGAAAATGAGAAAACTCCTTCATTAAGTCCGCTGTTGACCTTATAATAATAATTTTTATTATATATTATACATATTTAGTTGAATTATTTAATTTAATTTTTTTCTTTTTTTTTGTTCTGAACACTTAATAATAAAAAGAATTTAAGTTTAAATATATATATATATAAATCCAAATCCAAATAAAATACAAAATGTGTTCAAATTAAAGTTTCGTAAAGTTCGTAACCAGTAAACTTGTGGGTAGGGCAGTAATTTGTAATAAAGTTTCTTAAAAAAGAACACACTATTCTTTAAACCAATTTAGCAGACTTCGGAGCCATGCACAATTGTTTAGTGACTCCGTGTTCTGAAAGGATTGTTCTGAAGAGTCATTTTCATTTGCTCCATCCATAATTTCTTATCATAATCCACATCATTTTGTGCATCCATTCGACAAATGTTGTGGGAAATGCAGCACATTATTATTATCTTCGCTGCTTCTTCTGGCTGCAACCGTAAATGGTTCAAGCAAGGAAACTTTTCTTTAAGGATACCTGTAAAAATAACTTGGCTATAAAAATCTTAAAAAGCATTTGTCTAAAAGTCTTACCGAAACAATTTTCAATAATCCTCCTTGTTTTTTATGCGCTCTGTTAAAAAGTTGCTCTTGTGGCGACGTCGGATTGTTGCGCAAAGGAGGAATTAGTCAATCCAGTAACGGATAAGCACTATCTCCTAAAATTACGGCATTAGGGAATGGACGGAATCCGTTTTCAAATCTGCATAACAACTCAGAATTACATAAAACTCTGGGATCGTGCACACTCCCTGGCCAATTACAATTTATGGCATAAATCTGAAAATTAGGTCCACAAACCATCATTGCATTAATCGCATGATTTCCATGCCGATTCACAAATTGTTCCTCGTTAACGTTAGGCGCGTCTATATCAATCATCGTTCCGTCAATGCACCCTGCGACTTGCGGAAATCCACCAATATTAAAAAAAAATTGTGGCGATGTTTTGATTTTCTTCAAAATTCCGGCCAACGAATAGTTAATTCGTTTATCGCGGTATTTGCCACTCGATAGATTACTCTGCACACCGTTGATTTGTGAACCCCATGCATTTGCGCAATTCCATGATATTGGCCACCAATACCTAACCAGTGCAGAGTGGTTAATAATTGCTACAGGGGGCTTAAGCAAATATTACGCTTACTAGTGTATTGCAGATGCGCTGCTATTTTTAACAAAATCTTTTCGATTTGTTTACGAGTTAGCCGAAAATTTTCTACCACACCAATATCGAAACTGTAATTGATTCTTTCGCTTGTAACACGCGAATTGTGCGAATGTTCGTCTTTCAAAATATTAAAAAGTTCGAATCGAAGAATTTTGTTATTTTTTTTACTCCTATTAATATTTTACGAAGCTCGAGCACGTGCTAAAGCACCGACTAATACGTTCAGACTAAACTTATCATTATTATGATACTCGTAGGTGAAATTGTATTTAGCAAAACAATGCAAAACTTAGCAAATTGAGAGAAGAGAAGTGATAATTAAAAGTTGTTGGTGCAACGAAATGCTAATTTGTAAAACTTATTACTTTTCCGCTAAGCTCTTTGCACTTTGCATTTCAACTTTTGGTGCAACGCTTATCAATAGCATAGAGTGACATTTTACTTATCAATATTCAATTGAGTGACTCTCACTTATCAAGTTGGTGCAACAAAACACTTTGCGAAGTTTTGATAATTTGCTAAAATGCTAATGATAAATGGTTGGTGCAATAGCCCAGACTGTATCAACTTGGCGTATAGATCGGCGTCAAGAACCATGGTGGTAGAGCGTCGTAGCGTCAGCCTACCTAATCTCCAATCGTTGGGAGGTATGTTTTTCTCGCAAACCACTACCAAATCATTGATAGTAAGATTTCTAAGTGAATGTTTCCACTTATACCGTTTTGCATCGATTGACCAATTAATTTATTGATCATTGATTTGCGGTTCAGCTTTTGCCAGAAAAGGAGCTCCAACCAGAAAGTAGCCTGATGCAGCGGTGTGAAATCATTTATATCGCCCGATTTTGCACTACTTGGACGAGAATTTGACATGCCTCGATCCTGGTCACAAGTGTAGAAAGTTCTTCGAATGTATATTTCATTGAACCTGCAATTTACTTGAAGTGAGGTTTGAAACTTTTTACTCCAGCTTTCCATAAACCTCACATATGAGGAGCGCCGGCAGGAATGAAATGCCAATTTATTTTTGATGAACCATTGCTGTTAACTATAGCTTTGCCCACGAAATTGGTGCCGTTGTCTGAATATATATGATTCGGACAACTTCGACGGGAAATAAATTTTACAGGGCTGCAATAAATGAAGCGGGTGAAAGATCGCTTGTGGCTTCAAGGTGTATGGCCTTTGTAGAAAAGCATACATGTACATAAACATAGCCCTTTGTGATCAACCAAGTTCGACCTGTGAAATTTTTTACTTCAAATGGACCTGTGAAATCGACAACTGTTATTTCAAATGATTTCGTTATTTGCGTTCTGGACGCTCGAAGAGCAGCCATGAGTTGGGTTTGTCCCCGTTGTTTATACAAAACACAAGTTCACAAATGTGTATAATGGGCCTAGTGAATGAGTTGTATCATTATTTTGGAAAGATGACAGCCGTATGACAATATTATTGGATCTCGTTCATCGATACTCCTTTAAGGGGCGTTATTTAACCGGCCACCAACTCTTAGAAGCCCTACTGCGATTTGACTGCAGCACTCTAAAAGAGAGTGTTCATTTCCAATTGTGTTTTTGTAGATCAAATAAGAGATCAAAGCAAAGAAGACGAGACGAGTTTTACGTGTCATCATTCTAAATAAAGTTCTTTTTTAATCCATAAGAAAAATTTCGTGCAAAATGGCGGTACGACCGGCAATTCCGAAAAAAAATCTTAATTGTTTAACATTTGTAGAGATGGGATAATTTGAGACAAGTGAGATCACTGCTAGTTAAGTCTGCTTCTCTTAAGTAGTGAGAAACTTCAGCGAGAATGGACATTTGGGTATCGAATGTTTCCGACACAATTAGAAGATCGTCTAGACACACGAAAACTTTGTTTTTCAGATGAAGTGGGCTAACGTGATTCTAAACCAAAGAGCATAACGCGGTATCGATAAAATGGACGATTAGGGATTGTAGAACAAGTGTAATATCAGGAGCTTTCTGCTAAAAGTATTTTCTTAAAAGCGCGACGCAAATCGAGAGAACTAATAAATTCAGCCTTTCTGCCTTCTGAAAGGTAACACCATTTACTTTTCTGGAGTCAAGGCAAAGACGGACTTTTTCTGGCTTTTTAACTAAAATAACCGGACTGGACTGTGGACTGTTCGGAACTTCCCCAATTTCGCCTAACTTTATCATCTATCATACAGTAGAAGATAAGGGGAGGCGCCGTTGTTTTATCGGAAGAACCTTTGGTTTAAGCCTTATTTTTCGAATCTTGGAAATCTATTGTTTAGTATATTAAACTGACGATGTTGCTCACTACTTAAAAGTTAATTATTTAATGCATTGTACATTTAAGTTGATCGCACCGTACACGATTTGTTTCGTCTCAGAAGCCGTGCAAAGTCGCAATTACGTAAATTGATTTTTCTTACACATATTGTTAAGCTCTGCAATCATTCACAATAAAAAACTGTCACAATGAGATGCCGCTGAAAGCTACTCGCTGACAGTACTCTTTACTTGGTTTGCTTTTGCAGGAGTCCTGATAGCTGAACCCGTTGCCAGATAGTGGTGCTATAAAAGCGACCGGCAACCAGCAAAACTTTCTTACTTTCATAACAACGACAACTCAGGTGAGTGACACTTTTCTCGTGCGTATGCACATTTCCAGGTTTTTTCCTGAAAATAAGCGGCGCTTTTAAATTCTAATCACTTCTGTTCTATTTTATCTGTGTGTGTGTACACAGTAGATGTGAAAAAGATCAGGTAATTATCTGTCTTAAAGGATCGGCCCCCATTTTAAAATCGCCGTTTCCAGAATTTACCAGGAATTCTATACCCTGTTCAACCCCGCCCTTAACATGGTCCTTCGAGCCGGATCCTTAAGACAATAAATATTCTTTTTACATTTTTTATAATTCTATCAACTCTCGCCAAGCCCCACTTGTAAGATTTAAAAGCAAAAGCTTATTGTGAGCTAGCACGTGCACGAGAAGAAGCGCTTTTGACGATTTTCTACGTGCTTTTGCACATTCTGTTTTGTTTACAATAATTTGGCTGCAAGATATTAGCGGTGGTGAGCGATCTCACCAAAAAGCTAAATACGCCAATCCCCGAGGCTAGCGAAGCACCCAAGGCTAGCAGGAAAACACAAAAAGGAAGGCGCCCTCCCAGCAGCAGGAGTTAATGTAAGCCCCAGTGTGTGTGAGAAGTGAAAAAAGAAGAAAAAAACGAAAAGCCCTTAAACTAGGGTAGTGAGCGCTGGCACAACGTGCCACGAAATACAAGGGGCTTTGTTAAAGCAAAAAAAAAAGTAGAAAACTCCACAACTAGGGTGGTGCATGCCGGTACAACTTGCCTCGAAATACAAGGCTCTGTGTTAAAGTAAAACCAAAAAGAAAAAAGTGCACAACCCCACTTGTAGGGATTTTCACTTTTTTCCGCCGGCAAAAAGCGCCAGGAAAATAAAACGCGATAAAATCTATAAAAAAAAGCCAAACAGGCAGTGAAAGTCCCTGAATAGCAGGACAACAAATTAATTTGTATGAAAGTCCCTGAATAGCGGGGCAATAAACTAATTTGTGTGAGAGTCCCTAAAGGTAGGGAAGTGAGCGCAGGCCACGAGGACCAACCAATAAAACGCGCTAAAATGTATAAAATTTTGTAAAAAAGCCAAACAAACAGTGAAAGTCCCTGAATAGCGCAGGAACAAATTAATTTGTGTGAAAGTCCTTAAAGGTAGGGCAGTGAGCGCAGGCCACGAGGGCCAACAAATAAAACGCGCTAAAATTTATAAAATATTATTAAAAAAAAACCATTTGACAGTCCTTGAAAAGCAGGGCAACAAACTAATTTGTGTGAAAGTCTTTGAAAAGCAGGGCAACAAATTAATTTGTGTGAAAGTCCCTAAAGGATACAATTTGAGCAGAGGTAAAACACACCTCCAGGGGCAAGTCATTCCATATTTTCTCTTGAAATTCAAAAGGAGGAACTCAAAGCTTTGTGGACAAAAGTAAACGAATCTTTTAACAGCCACTCTCGGGATTTGTCTGAAGACGAGTCAAATAACGCGGCCATGAGTTGAGCAAAGTGTAGGTATCAGCATTGCTATACAGCATACCTTACTTGCGCTGCGTTGATGGGTGAAACCATTCATAATCTGACTTTTGTTCAGCAAAGTTCATCAACGGTAATCCCCTCAAAGCGAGATCCTGAGTCACCTCTGCGCTCAAACCTTAATCTTCCTCCGTGCGATACGGAAATTTTTTATGGGGATTATATGTCATGGCCCTCTTTTCGGGATTTAACTACAGCCATCTACGTACACTATTCGCGTCTAAGTCTGGTGGAAAAATTATACCACCTCAGTCAAAAGACTAGTGGGAAAGCCAGTGACGTCGTTAAGAAATGCCCCTTGACCAATGATGGTTTCGCTATTGCGTTGCAAAATCTTTCGGATAGATACGAGAACAAACAAATCATGGTGAATAGCCAGTTGAAGATCTTCTTCAACTTGCCTACGGTGACAGTCGAACGTGGCACCGAGATCAAAAATGTACAGCGTTCATTAAATAATTGCATCTCAGTTCTGCAAATGTATGATATTGAAATTGAAAACTGGAATGCAATTTTTGTCTTTTTGGTCTCGAGAAAATTGCCCGACACTACTTTAGCTTTGTAGGAACAGGGAATCGCTCACAAGGCTGAGATTCCGAGGTGGGAAGATTTAGACAACTACATCTCGAGCAGGTTCCAGACTTTGGAAACGGTATCTGATATCCAAAGTTCCCGAGTAGCTAGGGCAGCACCATGTCGTGCATCAGTCAGGACACTTGAAAGGAAAATATCGGCCCATGACAGTCAAGTGACGCAATCAGCGTGTAGGCTGTGCCCAGAACAGTCGCATTCTTTGAGAGCTTGTTCAAAGTTTTTAGCGATGAAGGTAGATGATCGGTTTAAGGTAGTTAGGAAATATAATTTATGTATGAACTATCTAGCGCATTCCCATCTAGCGAAAAGTTGTAAGAGCACTTGTAGTTGTTTGAGCTGCCATCAACGGCACCATTCTTTGTTGCATCGTTCTCCGAACGGCGGCAGCGTCCGTCTACAAAAGACGAAGGCTCGAATGCCTCACCCCCCAGTCCCCTCCAGCCAAAAACGAGGGGCTGCAGAGACGCATCAACCTTCGAGACGACCAGCTGACACACAAATCTGTGGAATAAATGCAACAATACCGGCTAAGGTGCGAAAAGTCGCCCACTTTGTCACAGGCTCTGCTGTTAACCCCCATATTAGAACAGAGTCAAGAGGCCTGATTCTACCCCAACTGACAGGAAACCTACCCCAATTTTCGGTGGATCAAACACATCTTGATTTACTGCCCCCAATCAAATTAGCCGACGCTAATTTCCACAAAAACCAACAGGTCGATGTTATTATTGGTGCGGAGTTGTACCCAGACAAAATGAAGGGAAACATAAATAGGAATATTTTGGGGTCTCTCCTGACACAGGATCTTGATAGGTCCAGCTGCTCAGTCTGCGGCAAAGAGTCCGGGCTCATGAGTTTCTCTACTTCCGGAAATTTCAAGTTCTCAGCTAACTCGGTTTTGGGAGCTTGAGCAAGTCCCGGCTAAGAAGCAGCTCAGTCCGAAAGATGCGTTTTGCGAGCAACATTATACGAAGACAACTTCGCGGAATGACCATTACGGCACGAATTTCCCGAAAACATGTGTCTTGGGGATTCACGAACCATCGCAGCGCACCAATTCGTGCGAAACGAAGCGACGATGATGAGAAGACTGCAGCTGAAAGCAAAACATCATCAAGTACTGTGTGAATATATCACACTCGGTCATATGAAGCCAGTGAGCAACGCCGATAGTAAACCAGAGTCAGACCCATACTACCTGCCCCACCCTGCAGGCGTAAAACCGGGCAGTACCACCACAAAAGTTCGAGTGGTATTTAACGCATCATATTCAACTTCGAATGGAATTAGTTTGAATGATGCACTCTACCCTGGGCCGGTCCTCCAAGCTGACCTTATCGCATTTCTATTAAAATGACGGATTTTCAAATACGTTTTCAATGCAGGCATTGAGAAAATGTATAGGCATATCCTTCTGCACCCCGATGATACCCGGTACCATATAATTCTCTTTCGAGAATCACAAGCAGAAGAGCTTGTGGGTTACGAACTCCAAACTGTGACGTTTGGGGGGAACTGCGCCCCTTATTTAGCAAAAACAACTTTTCTGCAATTGGCGGAAGACATTCGCCTGAAACTTTCGTTTGCTTCTAGGGTCTTAACCCAACATATGTACGTTGACGATGTACTGGCAGGAGCTCATGATTACGAGACCACCAGTCGCACCCGCGACGATCTCATCGAAATACTCAAGGAAGCCGGGTTCCCCCTCCGAAAATGGACGTCGAACTGCAAGGACATCCTGGCAGCCTTGCCAAAAGCTCATTTGTTACAGGAAGTTTTTTTGGAGATAGATGATCTGAGCGAAGCTAGAATGTTGGGCAATCGGTGGAATGCCGTACACAATATGTTCCATTTAAGCGTACAAGAAGTCCCCATTCGACCAAGCTATACCAAACGATAGGTTTTATCGTAGGTTCTAACGCAGGACATCTGGTTAGCCAAGATAGATTGGGATGACACTCTTCCTCGAGGTTTTGTATTTGCGATGGGAAAATTTTCTTAAAAAAATATCGCACTACTTTTAAAATGGACATTTGGGTAGGTAAGATAGATTGGGATGACACTCTACCTCGAGGTTTATATCTGCGATGCGAAAATTTTCTTCAAAATTATACGTATATTTCGAACATCAAAATCCTAAGGTGGATCCATTTTACCCCTTGGAATGAAATTGAATTTCATGGGTTTTGTGATGCTTCCGAGAAGGCATTTGTAGCTGCTCTGTATGTGAGAGTTCGCGATCGAAACTCAGACAGGGCCCCATACATAAATTTACTTGTAGGCAAACCGAAATTAGCACCAGTGAAAACAGTCTCCCTACCACGCTTAGAATTGTGCGGAGCACTCCTATTGACAGAATTAAAAAATGTTTTACTTCCACAGTTCGACGTTGGGCAGCCAGTGATCTACAAATGGACTGTTGCTAAGGAAGCCCCCCTGTTTCTGGACAACATTCGTGGCGAATCCAGTTGCCAAAGTAGAGGTGCTCGTCGGAGTGAAAAGTTAGAACCATGTGGATTTAAGTGATAACCCGGCAGAATTAGGTAGCCGTGGCTTATTTTCCCAAGAATTGGCGACGAGCACTCTGTGGTGGCAGGGCCCTAGTTGGTTAAAAGAGAAACCGTCTGGCTGGCCCCAAAAAATTTATGAGGTGACGGTGGAGACAGGGCTGGAGCAAAAGGTCGTTTGAGTCCATACAGGTCGTATTTTGCAAGAGGTGGACATTTTAGAATGATTCTCCGACTTCTCTCGTGCCCTAAGGGTAATTGCACGGATTTTTCAATTTTACTACAAGTCATATCCGGTACACAAATCGACCCCACGACAGGAAAAGTCAGAAATAACAGCGGAAATTCGAAAGGCAAAAATGCGCCTTACTATGTTAACGCAAAAACAGTGCTTCTTCAATGAGTACCAAGCACTGGTGACGTCAAAGCCAGTGTGCGCAAGCAGCTCCATCTGCACTCTCAACCCCTTCCTCGATGGGGACGGAATCCTGAAAGTGAGAGGGAGGCTTACGTTAGCTGGGCTACCCTACAACGAACGACACCCTGTAATTTTACCGTATGATTGCCAATTTTTACAGCTGACTTCTCTACATGGGGGAAATCAACTCATGTTGAGACTATTGAGATCCGAATTTTGGATCGTTCGAATGAAAAATGTGATCAAAAACATGATTCATAATTGTAAAGTGTGTTTCATTCACAGAAAAAAGACACGAGAGTAACTGATGGCATCATTACCCCCTGAACGATTGGAATTATCTCGCCCCTTCCCCAATAAAGGCGTGGATTTTACTGGC
Organism: Anomoia purmunda; assembly: GCA_951828415.1. Lineage (NCBI taxonomy): Eukaryota > Metazoa > Arthropoda > Insecta > Diptera > Tephritidae > Anomoia > Anomoia purmunda. Next base: position 83,761,371 of record OX639993.1, on the reverse strand, counting down.
TCGTTCGAGAATAAAAATTTCACCGGCAGGGCGTGCCTAATAACAAAAGGTTATGTCTGCGTTTTTGTTTGTTTTGCTACGAAAGCAATACATTTGGAGGCAACTAGTGAATTATCGACTTCCACGTTTCAGGCGGCATTTTCCCGTTTTGTAGCAAAACGAGGCTGCCCCCGTTGCATGTACTCCGACAATGGGAAGAACTTGGTAGGAGCCAACAAATCATTAAGGCATGATTTCCGAAAATTTATTGTCGAAGCCTCGCGTCTAACCACACAATCATATACACATCACGAAATAACCTGGCACTTCATCCCTCCGGGAGGTTTCACATGGGAGGACTATGGGAAGCAGGTGTAAAGAGCTTTAAAACCCACTGGCGTAAGGTAGCCGACACTATGCGATTCACGATGGAGGAGCTCTTCACGTTGCTGGCCAAAATAGAAGCTTGTCTGAATTCGAGACCTATCAGTCCGCTTTCGGAAAGCCCCGAGTCAACAGAACCCCTCACGCCAGGACATTGTTTGATCGGCAGTCCGCTACTCGCGATTGCGGAACCTGAGATCAGAGGAACCCCGATGACGATTATAAACCTATAGCAAAAGATAAAGACAATTCATCAACGAATGTCTGAAAGATTATTGTTATTAGTTTATTGTAAAAGGATAATACAAATTATACCTCAACAGTCTAATATTAGCATTAGCAACAGAGGCCATTAGCTTCCTAGACTAATTACATGAGTTATAAGCTAGAGGGGGGGGGGTGTGTTCTTTTTTGAATGATTGGCCAAATTCAGAATGATGGAAGATTTTTTTAAATTCCCAAGGAGGGTAACGGAGTGGGGAAGTTGGAGATGGAGCAATACAGATGTCTTCCCGATTAGCTATATCAATAAGATTTTGCAAAGCTGACGTTTTGCTTAGCCGTCGTTTTCTTTTTAGGCTATTTTTTAGAGATGCTTGTATTGGAGAACCTTCCGAATGTACTAGCTTTGAAATCATTCCAACGCTAATGTAAATTATTCTGCCTTTTAGTGTGGGGAGCCCAGCTTCTGTCAAAATATTAAGGATTGGAGTAGTACGAAAAGCTCATATTGCTTGTCGTGCTGCTGAGTGGTACACCGATGATAATTTTGAAAGATTCCTGTTTGAAGTTGAGCTGAAAATTGGGAGGGCGTAATCTATCTTTGATAAAATTGTGCTCTTAACTACTTGACCAAGTGCTTTGGAATTACTTTCTAACTTAATGTTGCTCAGACATTTTATAACTATTAATCTATTATGAAGTGCCGTGTATAGGTATTTAACATGACAATTCCAAGTCAGGGTGATGGTACTAGATCAGTATAGTAAAACCCTCAAAGGGTTTGGCGTTCGTATGTGTAATTTTTTTTTTATGATTTTTTAATTTTTTTCCTTATCTTGATGTTTTTTCGCTTAGTTGTAACATTTTGGCAAAAACGTAGTTTAACATAACTCGAGAACCACTTGTCCGATTTTGATGAAACAAACTCAAAAAAATTTAGAATTACAATTTCTATTTGTTTTTATTCAAAAAAGTGTCATTTATCGCCTTTTTTTTATAAATTTTCCCCAATAACTCCAGACTTCTGGCCATAAACTACTAAAAAAATAAAGTAAACATTTTTATAATTTTTTATTTTTATTTTATTTATTTATTTTTATTTATTTTAATAAATATTGCCTAGACTTTTTCGATGGTGTTTGTTCGGGACTAGTGGCATCGCATTCATCGCTATCATCAGTTTCTGAACCACACATAATTTCAATGTGTGACTCCACTGTTGGCCCTTCTGCATCTCCTGAAAATTCTTTATCATCAAGATCATCCTTGTCTTGCCACACAAGCTTACTCCACCAGCAAATTTCCGCAATTATTGCACTCGGCGACTTTTTGCCTCTATATCTGTAAGTTTTTGTTTTATTAAAATGAGTTTGAAAAAATAAAAAATCAGTATTACCTCATTTCAAATGGCACAGCAACTTGATGATAGCGTTCACCTTGTTCATCAGATTCGGTAGCCAATTGTTTGCTGAAGTAGTCCAGATGATGATGTAAATAATGGATTTTCAAGGACATGTGGACACCAATTTCCGAGAATGCTCTTAACATCCTTGCGACGGAAACATCGTAGTTGTTAGAACGATGCTTTCCCAACAAGCCTTCTATTACTTCTTTGATTGCCTGCCATGCATTCAATTCAGCGTCAATCAAAATATTGTTGAATGCGTCACTTTTAATCAGCTTTCGTATATCTGGACCATTTAGTACGCCTGATTGGAAAAAATTAATTTGTTAAGATTGAAAACCATGGGAAATGAATGTGATATTATAACTTACCTGCTTTAATTTTATTTTCGCTGAGTCTCGGGTAAATTAGTTTCAAAAACAAGAAAACTTCATCTCTTTTGGCGACAGTTTTGATAAAATTCTTAACAATTCCAAGTTTAATATGCAGTGGAGGCAGCAATATCTTCTTCTGCGGCACTAGAGGCTCACGAATAATATTGGCCATTTGTAACCTGCTGTGCTCTCTGAGTTTCCATCCGTGGCATGCATATTGGTCACCGGAAAATCGTGTGTCCCAATCGCACAAAAAGCACATATATTTTATATAGCCGCTTTGAAGACCGCAAAGCATTGCTACAACTTTTAAATCGCAGCATATGCGCCACATATGTATGTTTGGCGTAGTTAACCATTTTTAAAATATTTTCCAGTGCATCATATGTTTCTTTCGTTTCTGTACTATAGGCGATTGGAACTAAAGGTTTTTTATTGGTCTTATGCAGTAAAACCGCCTTCAAGCTGAGTTTTGAACTGTCAATAAATAATCTCCAGTCATCTGCTTCATATTTTATTTCCATTGCGTTCATCAATTTTCGTACATCCGGGCAATATGCAGAAGTTTTTTCATCATTCACAAGGAATAAACTTTGGAGTGTTGCCTGACGACTTCGATAAGCTGTGACTTTCACACCGAGTGCCAACAAATTGTTTGATTTCAAAATGGAAGCCAGCTCTTCCGATTTATGCTGTGTTAATTCCAACTTGGCAACAATTGAATCAAGCTTATTTTGATTTATTAAAATTGGCTCATTGGATACTGATGGCTCATATGGGGGATCATCACGTGCATGATATGTCGGAGCAGTCGTAGAAGAGAAAATATCTGGGCTAGAAGCTTTTGGCACAGGAATGTGGTCCGAATGAGGCAATGGTGGTGCGGCACTTGCAACACCAACGTAATTATACGATTTTCTTATCCTTTTTGCGGCTCCTTTATTCGCACATGCATAGCAATTCAATGGATTGTGACCTTCGCCAGGATTAGTCCAAGTCATTGGGATACCGAATGGCATACTTTCACGTCTTCTATTTTTCCAATCCATTAGACGGTTGTAGCAGCTTTTACACACTATATTTGGTACCCAATTTTCGTTCACTATAACATTTTGGTTGAAGTACATCTCGTATGTTTGAACAAAATCAGTACTGAAATTTCCCCTTTTTTAAGTGTTGAGACATATTGACCACAGCAGTAGCAAAAGCTATTTATATATGGCTTGCACAGTTCCATATTCTGCTCTCTTTTGTTCACTTTTAAAAAACTGGAGAAAAGTCACTTTTACTGTTCGCGTTCGTCGGCACTTGTTGAATGACAAAAATCACAGAACCAGTGTGAGAAAGAGAAGAAGTATAACGACAATGCATGTTTTATGTGAACATAACAGAACCATTGTTGTCACATCAATATTTCTCTTTTAGTACAGTAGAAAAATATGAGAGTTCGGCTTGTGAGTGTCAATGTTTTCTCCAAATAATGTTGTGCATATCTGGAGCAAATTTTTGAAATTCATACATTTACCTAATTGTGAATAAATGAGAAACGCGTGCATCGATTTTCATGATCTATCCCTGTTTTTGCTCATGAGTTATGTGACTTTACGCGAAAGTAATTAGTTTTGGCACTTTTTTCCATTTTGGATTTTTTATGAATTTAAAAAAAAATATTTAAATTTTTAGGCAAAAAATACTTTTTCCCCTTCATACATTCATTTTTAACTTCGAAAGTGTTGCACATATAGGAAAACAGTATAGAAACAGATTAGAGAAATTGTAATTCTTAATTTTTCTAAATTTGTTTCATCAAAAGCGGACAAGTGGTTCTCGAGTTATGTTAAACTACGTTTTTGCCAAAATGTTACAACTAAGCGAAAAAACATCAAGATAAGGAAAAAAATTAAAAAATCATTAAAAAAAAATTACACATACGAACGCCAAACCCTTTGAGGGTTTTACTATACTGACCTAGTACCATCACCCTGACTTGGAATTTCTCACCCCCCAGATTGGCTGTTGTTCTGTGTTATTAGTTGTTAATCCTAAAATTTAGATTTTGTTGTGGATATTTTTGTACCGCTAAAGGGGCACCAAGTTAAAATTTTTGTAAATAAATCATCTATTTAAGGTGAAAGCTTATTTATATTTCGGACCGTCGCGAAAATGTAAATGTCATCAGCGTACATTACGTGGTTGAAAAACTTGTGCTCTTTTATAATGCGACTTAAGTGGTCAAACGCTATAAGAAAAAGTGTTACAGACAATGGCGATTCTTGCGGTATTCCATTGGCGATTGGCCATTGTTCAGATAATACCCCATTAACTTTTAAACGTATTTCATATCCAGGAATTTTGCCTTTGAGCATTGAGAAGCAGACGTTTAACTCTAATTGTGAGAATGGGACTTCTATTTGCCTAGATTTGTCGCCTATAGTATAGTCGAGGCGTATAGGGTTCAGAGCATAGGAATTTTTATTGACGAACACATTGGAAAAATTATAATTGCTTGAAGCTGAAGACCACGTTTTGACTAACAATTTGCTGATTTCTTCTGCTGACGATATTGAAGAGTGTTCAGAGGTTCGAATCACATGAATTCTGTTGGACATAAAACTACCATGAAGAATGTGAACTTTGTTCCAAAGAGTCCTAGAAGGTGTAAGGTGGTTTATATCTCTGGTGAATTCGACAAAAAACTGCCCTTTTTGAAATTTTAGCTTCGCGCTTGAATTTTGCGTTAGCTTTTTTGTATAGGAGGATGTTTTCTTTAGTGGGATTACGCTGTACTGATTTCCATGTGTCAACTTTTTCGCGTCTAAGAGTAGTCAATCCTTCATTCCACCAGTACGTAACACGGCTTCTGTTATAAGGCTTGGATACAGGGATTGGCGCATTGGCACTTAGTTTAATTTTCCTTACGAATAACGCGGCTGATAGGTTGCTGTTATTACAATCCAGTGTAAGATTCCCAAGATGTCTTTCTATGAGCGATCGGCTAATGGTAGCTTATATTTGGGGCAACGTCTTGAATTTTGGCGGATGTTATTGCCAAAAAGGCTTAGTGAGATTGGTAGGTGGTCGTTACCATGCGGATCATCAAAAGTTTTCCATGTCATGCCGAAGCAATATTTAGAGGAGGGTTGCAGATACTAAGATCAATATGTGTTAAACATGACAGTGTTGAAAAGTGTGTGGGGGATTTATCATTGAGTACAATTAGATTGTTGTTTTGGATGAAATTTGATATAATCCTGCCTTTTTTGTTAAAATTTGGGGAGCCCCATAGCGGGCTCCATGCGTTCAAATCACCAAGGAGTAAGGAAGGAGTAAGGCGATAGTGAGCGTTTGCAGGTCGCTTTCTGTAATGTTGTGTGTTGGGGATATATAAATGATGAATATTGTTAAGGGAATGTGTGAACTAATGTTAACAGATGCAGCGAGAATGTTAGAGTTTACATTATTGCAAGTGTGTTCTAGAGAGTTGTGTATTAAGAGGGCGACTCCTCTCTTTGCTGTTGAGTACGGTTGTACGTCATTTCTATTGTACATGGAATAGTTTGTTGGTATCATATTCGATGGTAGGTGTGCTAAGAGGTGGGTTTCTTGTAGTGCAATGATGCGGTATTTATTTTCACTCATGATATGGGGTAGATCATTGTAATTATTTAGGCAACCATTGAGATTTCATTGCAGAATCTTAGGTGCCATAAAGAGCAAGACGGAGAGATTTTAGAAACTCTACCAGCGAAAACTGAGATTTTATTGTTCCATATCAGGTGAAGTTTCAGAGCTGCTAGAAGTTGTTGGTTGGGAAAAATAAGAGTGAGGGATTGTGAAGTTTGTGTTATCATCGGTAGTATGTTGTGTTGAGGTGCTGTTAATTAGATGAGATGGTAAAATTTGTACATTGAGAATTGATAAAGAACTGTTGTTGTTTGCAGGTATAGAGCTACTTGGGGCTTGATGTTTGGCCGAATTTTTCCTACAATTTGTGGTGTGCGTCATGATGTTTTAACTCAAATTGACCTAGAGGCTTAGGGCCAATTCGAACGACAAATAGAGGACTTGAACCCGGGACCTCCGAATGAAGCGTGCACACGCTACACACTCCGCTACCCCGACCGGCTAAGTGCATTTGTGTAGTAAAATATTTGCAATAAATTTTGCTGCAGTGGTTCTTGAGATATACATACATATATGCCCATATTTCTGATATACCCAAGCTTTGCGTCATGGTAATCAAATAACATTTTTTAATTAAAATATTTTTCAAGTGTGTAGATATTTCAGTTTAAATACTTAAGCCTTTCATTTGATACTTAAACCGGTTTCCTGTAGGCAGTCTCTAGCCTTTAATTGACTCTTTTCGGTGGTGAGACTGATTTTGAGACTATTCGGTATTTAGTAAGCCCTCTCTAGTCTCAAAATAAAGTCTCTAATTTGTCAACTGGCCCCCAAAACAAAGAAATTGGGGAAGGTATTGAAAAAATGCGAAAATGAAGTAGAACTTTTACATCTGTTCCTTATTCAATTTTCAGGTGCATTATAAAAAAAACTATTTGTTTGCATTTACTATGTATCTTTCAGTGCCATTTTGATCGAATGAGCAAATGGATGAGTAGCTGCATGATTTTTAGAGGCTTTTGCTTACTGACTACCGACGTCGTTTCTAATTGAAAGTTTCAAATTTAGTGGTCTTAGATGAGACTGAGTTACAGAATACCGACATTAATTTACATATACGGTTTGTTTTTTTATGAGGAAAGAACTTTTATTTCGGCCTTAAAATATATTTGGTTAAGCTTAAAAGCCAACCATACCATTGTGATTTATGGCTCATTCTTAGTTTATGAGCAAATCACGATGAAACTAAGAAATTTCTCCTTGTAAAATCGGTCAATAAACTAAGATGAAATGAGGTATTTTATTATAAATCAAGAACGAAATCATGAACAAATAGTACCGGCTTTAAATTTTATCGATATTAATAGAAAAATGTGTTCTCCCATAAACAAACTTACGACGCATTTTGAAATATTTGAATTTCACTCAACTGTTCCTTGATTTTTACTGCCTCTAGAAGTTTTCTTTCATGACCGTCCATTTAAAAAAAGGGATATTATCTTAATAAAATTTACATAAGTAACCCTGTTAAGGTCTGCGATTAGTCGAAGGAGAAAATTGTCGCAACGAGATGTTGATGTAAGCTAATCGCTGACAGGACTCGTTACTTGCTTTGCTTTTGCACGAGTTTTGTTAAATGAGCCCGTTGCCAGGTGTGGGGCGACCGGCGACCAGCAAAAGGCCTCACTTTTCTAACAGCGACGTCTTAGGTTAGTCCCAACCTTCTTGTATGTACGTGCATTGTTCCAGGCCTTTTACAGCAATAAACGGCAATTTACACAATTGAAATGAAAGTAATTTGTCTAAAAGAATCGGCTCCCGTTTTCAGATCTACGTTTCCAGAATTCACTGTTCATCAGCGGCTGCGAGCGGGCGTCGGACTTGCAGTAAGCGGCTCACTATATAAATGTGTTCTTAAATAAAAAATTTCCCAGAATCTGGTTGTGCGTTGGGCTTGGTATCCGCCACTTAAAAATAGCTCCCAATGAAAAATTTCACCAAAAAGTCTCGGATGATACCCCCTCTTCTGATGACGACCACGGCAAACGTTTAAAGGACTATGATTTAAGGGCATGCACCTGGAATATCCGAACACTTAGTTAGGAAGGTGCTTCTGCCCGGCTGGTGGATGTCCTCGTAAAAGCAAAGGATGACATCACCGCCATCCAAGGGATGCGATGGACGGGGCAAGGTATAAAGAGAATCGGACCTTGCGATGTCTACTACAGCCACCACGTAAAGGATCGCTAGTTCGGTGTTGGATTTGTCGTGGAAGAGAGATTTTGTCGCCAAGCACTGTCGTTGACTCCGCTGGACCATCGTCTCGCCACGATCCGCATCATTTCAACATCTCGCTGATTTGCGCCCACGCCCCTACGGTGAAGAAGGATGATGTGATGGAAGATCACTTCTATGAGCGCCTTGAGCGCGTACGAACGCTGCCCCCGTATAACTCGTGATAAGCGATTTTAATGCCAAGGTGGGAGGGTAAGCGATCTTCGGTCCCACCGTCAGTAAGTTCAGCATACACGACGAAACATCCGCTTGGCATGCCTCCTGTCTTAGACGTACGCATTATTCGAGGGGCTAACATCGCTTCGCACGCGCTTCTGGGCAGCAAAAAGTGCTCGCTCAGTGACACGAGGAAAGCTCGACATCCAAAAGCTGCATTCACAACAGATATCAGACCGTTTTGCCACTCGACTTGCACTCCAACTCTCCGAGAGCAATGTTCAACAGGCGGATATCTGCGGGCAATGGAACCACATTTCTCTCTCATTACGTACTGCTGCTGAAGAGGTCATTGCGGTCAGCGAGCCCGAAAAAACGCCTGGTACGATGAAGAATGCCGCGCCGCCATGGAAAAAAAAGGATGCCGCCTATAGGGCCACACTGCGATTGGGCGCAACGCGACCGCGGGAGAGACATCGGGAGTTGATGAAGGAAGCGAGACGTATTTTCAAAAAAAAAGAAGAAAGAGGCCTCGATGCGCGAGTGCGTGGAGCGGCTTACAGAAAGTTTCAAGACCGGGGCAATTTCCCGTAAGAATGAAAACGACGACCTGATGACCGACATCCAGACTACACTCTCCACAGTTTGAGGGCAGCACTTCTTCACGTGCAGCAAAGTGATTTGTGTAAAAGCCCCTAAAAGTAGGCCAGTGAGCGCAGACAACGAGTTCCAATAAATAAAGGGCGCTAGAATTTATTTAATAGCCGAAGAGGCAGTGGTAGTCCATGAATAGCAGGGTAGCAAAGCGATTTGTTAAAAACTCCCTCATAAAACAAGGGCAGTAAGAGCTTACAACGAATTCCAATAAATAAAAGACGCTAGAATTTATTTAAAAGCCGAAAAGGCAGTGATAGTCCTTGAATAGCAGGGCAGCAAAGCGATTTGTTTAAAAGTCTCTCATAAAACAAGGACAGTGAGCGCTGGCAACGAGTGCCAATAAATAAAAGCCACTAAAGTTTATTAAAAAGCCGAAAGGCAGTGAAAGTCCCTAAATGTGTAAAAGTCCCTAAATGTTGGGCAGTGTGCAAGTTAACGCAATCAGCTCCGATACCAGGCAAAAGTCCGCGCGTGGCCTGAGTCAGCAGATTCAGATTCTCACGCTGGCCACCGGTAACTCGCTGTGCTAACCGAAAAGTTGCTAACGTAAGCGTCTACAGCGCACCCGGGCGCAATAGCTGGTGCAGTGCAGTTGTTGCCCAACAATAACAAGAAAGCCAGCTAGAAGGCAAAGGTGCAGGTAACTTCGTAGCTTAAAATTAGAATTAGTTTCAGTTTCCAGAGTGAGCTCACCGGCACAGCCAGCACTTGCCATAAAATAAAGTTTCAATACAAATACAATTTGAACAGTTTCATTTAATTAATTGGCGCCCAACAGGCAAAGTGAACAAATCAAGTAAAAGTAAATAAAGTTAATTAACCATTTGACTACAACAATCAACATAGGTAATTGGACTTATCAAAGGAGCGAGGAAAGCCGAATAAGGACCTATCAATCAACTCGAGATGACACATATATCCTTAATAACCAACCACTTAAAACTATTGTAAGTAGAGCGCAAAACAGTGTAAACTTGTACATGTACTTGTAGGTGTATCTACCTTTGTAAGTAAATTTGTTAACGTGAATTTTTATTCATACTGTGTAATCTCGTGGCAGAATACTTATGACTTCTCTCGTGCCCTAAGGGTAATTGCACGGATTTTTCAATTTTACTACAAGTCATATCCGGTACACAAATCGACCCCACGACAGGAAAAGTCAGAAATAACAGCGGAAATTCGAAAGGCAAAAATGCGCCTTACTATGTTAACGCAAAAACAGTGCTTCTTCAATGAGTACCAAGCACTGGTGACGTCAAAGCCAGTGTGCGCAAGCAGCTCCATCTGCACTCTCAACCCCTTCCTCGATGGGAACGGAATCCTGAAAGTGAGAGGGAGGCTTACGTTAGCTGGGCTACCCTACAACGAACGACACCCTGTAATTTTACCGTATGATTGCCAATTTTTACAGCTGACTTCTCTACATGGGGGAAATCAACTCATGTTGAGACTATTGAGATCCGAATTTTGGATCGTTCGAATGAAAAATGTGATCAAAAACATGATTCATAATTGTAAAGTGTGTTTCATTCACAGAAAAAAGACACGAGAGTAACTGATGGCATCATTACCCCCTGAACGATTGGAATTATCTCGCCCCTTCCCCAATAAAGGCGTGGATTTTACTGGCTCGTTCGAGAATAAAAATTTCACCGGCAGGGCGTGCCTAATAACAAAAGGTTATGTCTGCGTTTTTGTTTGTTTTGCTACGAAAGCAATACATTTGGAGGCAACTAGTGAATTATCGACTTCCACGTTTCAGGCGGCATTTTCCCGTTTTGTAGCAAAACGAGGCTGCCCCCGTTGCATGTACTCCGACAATGGGAAGAACTTGGTAGGAGCCAACAAATCATTAAGGCATGATTTCCGAAAATTTATTGTCGAAGCCTCGCGTCTAACCACACAATCATATACACATCACGAAATAACCTGGCACTTCATCCCTCCGGGAGGTTTCACATGGGAGGACTATGGGAAGCAGGTGTAAAGAGCTTTAAAACCCACTGGCGTAAGGTAGCCGACACTATGCGATTCACGATGGAGGAGCTCTTCACGTTGCTGGCCAAAATAGAAGCTTGTCTGAATTCGAGACCTATCAGTCCGCTTTCGGAAAGCCCCGAGTCAACAGAACCCCTCACGCCAGGACATTGTTTGATCGGCAGTCCGCTACTCGCGATTGCGGAACCTGAGATCAGAGGAACCCCGATGACGATTATAAACCTATAGCAAAAGATAAAGACAATTCATCAACGAATGTCTGAAAGATTATTGTTATTAGTTTATTGTAAAAGGATAATACAAATTATACCTCAACAGTCTAATATTAGCATTAGCAACAGAGGCCATTAGCTTCCTAGACTAATTACATGAGTTATAAGCTAGAGGGGGGGGGGGGGTGTGTTCTTTTTTGAATGATTGGCCAAATTCAGAATGATGGAAGATTTTTTTAAATTCCCAAGGAGGGTAACGGAGTGGGGAAGTTGGAGATGGAGCAATACAGATGTCTTCCCGATTAGCTATATCAATAAGATTTTGCAAAGCTGACGTTTTGCTTAGCCGTCGTTTTCTTTTTAGGCTATTTTTTAGAGATGCTTGTATTGGAGAACCTTCCGAATGTACTAGCTTTGAAATCATTCCAACGCTAATGTAAATTATTCTGCCTTTTAGTGTGGGGAGCCCAGCTTCTGTCAAAATATTAAGGATTGGAGTAGTACGAAAAGCTCATATTGCTTGTCGTGCTGCTGAGTGGTACACCGATGATAATTTTGAAAGATTCCTGTTTGAAGTTGAGCTGAAAATTGGGAGGGCGTAATCTATCTTTGATAAAATTGTGCTCTTAACTACTTGACCAAGTGCTTTGGAATTACTTTCTAACTTAATGTTGCTCAGACATTTTATAACTATTAATCTATTATGAAGTGCCGTGTATAGGTATTTAACATGACAATTCCAAGTCAGGGTGATGGTACTAGATCAGTATAGTAAAACCCTCAAAGGGTTTGGCGTTCGTATGTGTAATTTTTTTTTTATGATTTTTTAATTTTTTTCCTTATCTTGATGTTTTTTCGCTTAGTTGTAACATTTTGGCAAAAACGTAGTTTAACATAACTCGAGAACCACTTGTCCGATTTTGATGAAACAAACTCAAAAAAATTTAGAATTACAATTTCTATTTGTTTTTATTCAAAAAAGTGTCATTTATCGCCTTTTTTTTATAAATTTTCCCCAATAACTCCAGACTTCTGGCCATAAACTACTAAAAAAATAAAGTAAACATTTTTATAATTTTTTATTTTTATTTTATTTATTTATTTTTATTTATTTTAATAAATATTGCCTAGACTTTTTCGATGGTGTTTGTTCGGGACTAGTGGCATCGCATTCATCGCTATCATCAGTTTCTGAACCACACATAATTTCAATGTGTGACTCCACTGTTGGCCCTTCTGCATCTCCTGAAAATTCTTTATCATCAAGATCATCCTTGTCTTGCCACACAAGCTTACTCCACCAGCAAATTTCCGCAATTATTGCACTCGGCGACTTTTTGCCTCTATATCTGTAAGTTTTTGTTTTATTAAAATGAGTTTGAAAAAATAAAAAATCAGTATTACCTCATTTCAAATGGCACAGCAACTTGATGATAGCGTTCACCTTGTTCATCAGATTCGGTAGCCAATTGTTTGCTGAAGTAGTCCAGATGATGATGTAAATAATGGATTTTCAAGGACATGTGGACACCAATTTCCGAGAATGCTCTTAACATCCTTGCGACGGAAACATCGTAGTTGTTAGAACGATGCTTTCCCAACAAGCCTTCTATTACTTCTTTGATTGCCTGCCATGCATTCAATTCAGCGTCAATCAAAATATTGTTGAATGCGTCACTTTTAATCAGCTTTCGTATATCTGGACCATTTAGTACGCCTGATTGGAAAAAATTAATTTGTTAAGATTGAAAACCATGGGAAATGAATGTGATATTATAACTTACCTGCTTTAATTTTATTTTCGCTGAGTCTCGGGTAAATTAGTTTCAAAAACAAGAAAACTTCATCTCTTTTGGCGACAGTTTTGATAAAATTCTTAACAATTCCAAGTTTAATATGCAGTGGAGGCAGCAATATCTTCTTCTGCGGCACTAGAGGCTCACGAATAATATTGGCCATTTGTAACCTGCTGTGCTCTCTGAGTTTCCATCCGTGGCATGCATATTGGTCACCGGAAAATCGTGTGTCCCAATCGCACAAAAAGCACATATATTTTATATAGCCGCTTTGAAGACCGCAAAGCATTGCTACAACTTTTAAATCGCAGCATATGCGCCACATATGTATGTTTGGCGTAGTTAACCATTTTTAAAATATTTTCCAGTGCATCATATGTTTCTTTCGTTTCTGTACTATAGGCGATTGGAACTAAAGGTTTTTTATTGGTCTTATGCAGTAAAACCGCCTTCAAGCTGAGTTTTGAACTGTCAATAAATAATCTCCAGTCATCTGCTTCATATTTTATTTCCATTGCGTTCATCAATTTTCGTACATCCGGGCAATATGCAGAAGTTTTTTCATCATTCACAAGGAATAAACTTTGGAGTGTTGCCTGACGACTTCGATAAGCTGTGACTTTCACACCGAGTGCCAACAAATTGTTTGATTTCAAAATGGAAGCCAGCTCTTCCGATTTATGCTGTGTTAATTCCAACTTGGCAACAATTGAATCAAGCTTATTTTGATTTATTAAAATTGGCTCATTGGATACTGATGGCTCATATGGGGGATCATCACGTGCATGATATGTCGGAGCAGTCGTAGAAGAGAAAATATCTGGGCTAGAAGCTTTTGGCACAGGAATGTGGTCCGAATGAGGCAATGGTGGTGCGGCACTTGCAACACCAACGTAATTATACGATTTTCTTATCCTTTTTGCGGCTCCTTTATTCGCACATGCATAGCAATTCAATGGATTGTGACCTTCGCCAGGATTAGTCCAAGTCATTGGGATACCGAATGGCATACTTTCACGTCTTCTATTTTTCCAATCCATTAGACGGTTGTAGCAGCTTTTACACACTATATTTGGTACCCAATTTTCGTTCACTATAACATTTTGGTTGAAGTACATCTCGTATGTTTGAACAAAATCAGTACTGAAATTTCCCCTTTTTTAAGTGTTGAGACATATTGACCACAGCAGTAGCAAAAGCTATTTATATATGGCTTGCACAGTTCCATATTCTGCTCTCTTTTGTTCACTTTTAAAAAACTGGAGAAAAATCACTTTTACTGTTCGCGTTCGTCGGCACTTGTTGAATGACAAAAATCACAGAACCAGTGTGAGAAAGAGAAGAAGTATAACGACAATGCATGTTTTATGTGAACATAACAGAACCATTGTTGTCACATCAATATTTCTCTTTTAGTACAGTAGAAAAATATGAGAGTTCGGCTTGTGAGTGTCAATGTTTTCTCCAAATAATGTTGTGCATATCTGGAGCAAATTTTTGAAATTCATACATTTACCTAATTGTGAATAAATGAGAAACGCGTGCATCGATTTTCATGATCTATCCCTGTTTTTGCTCATGAGTTATGTGACTTTACGCGAAAGTAATTAGTTTTGGCACTTTTTTCCATTTTGGATTTTTTATGAATTTAAAAAAAAATATTTAAATTTTTAGGCAAAAAATACTTTTTCCCCTTCATACATTCATTTTTAACTTCGAAAGTGTTGCACATATAGGAAAACAGTATAGAAACAGATTAGAGAAATTGTAATTCTTAATTTTTCTAAATTTGTTTCATCAAAAGCGGACAAGTGGTTCTCGAGTTATGTTTTTGCCAAAATGTTACAACTAAGCGAAAAAACATCAAGATAAGGAAAAAAATTAAAAAATCATTAAAAAAAAATTACACATACGAACGCCAAACCCTTTGAGGGTTTTACTATACTGACCTAGTACCATCACCCTGACTTGGAATTTCTCACCCCCCAGATTGGCTGTTGTTCTGTGTTATTAGTTGTTAATCCTAAAATTTTAAGTTTATTTAAGTTTGTGGCAAATACATACATATGTAAATGTTTAGATTTTGTTGTGGATATTTTTGTACCGCTAAAGGGGCACCAAGTTAAAATTTTTGTAAATAAATCATCTATTTAAGGTGAAAGCTTATTTATATTTCGGACCGTCGCGAAAATGTAAATGTCATCAGCGTACATTACGTGGTTGAAAAACTTGTGCTCTTTTATAATGCGACTTAAGTGGTCAAACGCTATAAGAAAAAGTGTTACAGACAATGGCGATTCTTGCGGTATTCCATTGGCGATTGGCCATTGTTCAGATAATACCCCATTAACTTTTAAACGTATTTCTCGATTTAGTAGGTAATGCCGAATGTAACTAATTATCTTTGGACCTACTTTCCCTGCTTTAAGCTGATCTATAATCGTGTGCAAGCCGACTCTGCCAAAAACTTTTTCCATATCTAATGGCAAAATCGAAAAATGGTTTATACGCGCAATTGAGGTAGTAATATGTTCATCGATCGTCAACAAACGTCCATTGTACCACAACCAGGTTTAAAAGCGGTTTGGTGGTTAGATATAAGTTTTTTGCTAAGCAGGTACCACATAAGCCTTCGCGATATCATTTTCTCCATTACTTTTGAAAGACAGTATATAAGGGATATCGACCGATATCCTTCCGTAGAGTCCTTTGGTTTACTTTGTTTGGGGACAGGGGTAACTAAGTTAGTTTTCCATTGTTGAGGGAGTGCTGGCGTTGAAGACTAAATTATATAGTTGGCATAGCTTAGATTTACCAAGAGGTGGCAAGTTTTTAAGGAGGGGGGGGGGGGGGGGGGGGTGTTGCCTAATCCAGGAATTTTGCCTTTGAGCATTGAGAAGCAGACGTTTAACTCTAATTGTGAGAATGGGACTTCTATTTGCCTAGATTTGTCGCCTATAGTATAGTCGAGGCGTATAGGGTTCAGAGCATAGGAATTTTTATTGACGAACACATTGGAAAAATTATAATTGCTTGAAGCTGAAGACCACGTTTTGACTAACAATTTTCTGATTTCTTCTGCTGACGATATTGAAGAGTGTTCAGAGGTTCGAATCACATGAATTCTGTTGGACATAAAACTACCATGAAGAATGTGAACTTTGTTCCAAAGAGTCCTAGAAGGTGTAAGGTGGTTTATATCTCTGGTGAATTCGACAAAAAACTGCCCTTTTTGAAATTTTAGCTTCGCGCTTGAATTTTGCGTTAGCTTTTTTGTATAGGAGGATGTTTTCTTTAGTGGGATTACGCTGTACTGATTTCCATGTGTCAACTTTTTCGCGTCTAAGAGTAGTCAATCCTTCATTCCACCAGTACGTAACACGGCTTCTGTTATAAGGCTTGGATACAGGGATTGGCGCATTGGCACTTAGTTTAATTTTCCTTACGAATAACGCGGCTGATAGGTTGCTGTTATTACAATCCAGTGTAAGATTCCCAAGATGTCTTTCTATGAGCGATCGGCTAATGGTAGCTTATATTTGGGGCAACGTCTTGAATTTTGGCGGATGTTATTGCCAAAAAGGCTTAGTGAGATTGGTAGGTGGTCGTTACCATGCGGATCATCAAAAGTTTTCCATGTCATGCCGAAGCAATATTTAGAGGAGGGTTGCAGATACTAAGATCAATATGTGTTAAACATGACAGTGTTGAAAAGTGTGTGGGGGATTTATCATTGAGTACAATTAGATTGTTGTTTTGGATGAAATTTGATATAATCCTGCCTTTTTTGTTAAAATTTGGGGAGCCCCATAGCGGGCTCCATGCGTTCAAATCACCAAGGAGTAAGGAAGGAGTAAGGCGATAGTGAGCGTTTGCAGGTCGCTTTCTGTAATGTTGTGTGTTGGGGATATATAAATGATGAATATTGTTAAGGGAATGTGTGAACTAATGTTAACAGATGCAGCGAGAATGTTAGAGTTTACATTATTGCAAGTGTGTTCTAGAGAGTTGTGTATTAAGAGGGCGACTCCTCTCTTTGCTGTTGAGTACGGTTGTACGTCATTTCTATTGTACATGGAATAGTTTGTTGGTATCATATTCGATGGTAGGTGTGCTAAGAGGTGGGTTTCTTGTAGTGCAATGATGCGGTATTTATTTTCACTCATGATATGGGGTAGATCATTGTAATTATTTAGGCAACCATTGAGATTTCATTGCAGAATCTTAGGTGCCATAAAGAGCAAGACGGAGAGATTTTAGAAACTCTACCAGCGAAAACTGAGATTTTATTGTTCCATATCAGGTGAAGTTTCAGAGCTGCTAGAAGTTGTTGGTTGGGAAAAATAAGAGTGAGGGATTGTGAAGTTTGTGTTATCATCGGTAGTATGTTGTGTTGAGGTGCTGTTAATTAGATGAGATGGTAAAATTTGTACATTGAGAATTGATAAAGAACTGTTGTTGTTTGCAGGTATAGAGCTACTTGGGGCTTGATGTTTGGCCGAATTTTTCCTACAATTTGTGGTGTGCGTCATGATGTTCTAACTCAAATTGACCTAGAGGCTTAGGGCCAATTCGAACGACAAATAGAGGACTTGAACCCGGGACCTCCGAATGAAGCGTGCACACGCTACACACTCCGCTACCCCGACCGGCTAAGTGCATTTGTGTAGTAAAATATTTGCAATAAATTTTGCTGCAGTGGTTCTTGAGATATACATACATATATGCCCATATTTCTGATATACCCAAGCTTTGCGTCATGGTAATCAAATAACATTTTTTAATTAAAATATTTTTCAAGTGTGTAGATATTTCAGTTTAAATACTTAAGCCTTTCATTTGATACTTAAACCGGTTTCCTGTAGGCAGTCTCTAGCCTTTAATTGACTCTTTTCGGTGGTGAGACTGATTTTGAGACTATTCGGTATTTAGTAAGCCCTCTCTAGTCTCAAAATAAAGTCTCTAATTTGTCAACTGGCCCCCAAAACAAAGAAATTGGGGAAGGTATTGAAAAAATGCGAAAATGAAGTAGAACTTTTACATCTGTTCCTTATTCAATTTTCAGGTGCATTATAAAAAAAACTATTTGTTTGCATTTACTATGTATCTTTCAGTGCCATTTTGATCGAATGAGCAAATGGATGAGTAGCTGCATGATTTTTAGAGGCTTTTGCTTACTGACTACCGACGTCGTTTCTAATTGAAAGTTTCAAATTTAGTGGTCTTAGATGAGACTGAGTTACAGAATACCGACATTAATTTACATATACGGTTTGTTTTTTTATGAGGAAAGAACTTTTATTTCGGCCTTAAAATATATTTGGTTAAGCTTAAAAGCCAACCATACCATTGTGATTTATGGCTCATTCTTAGTTTATGAGCAAATCACGATGAAACTAAGAAATTTCTCCTAGTAAAATCGGTCAATAAACTAAGATGAAATGAGGTATTTTATTATAAATCAAGAACGAAATCATGAACAAATAGTACCGGCTTTAAATTTTATCGATATTAATAGAAAAATGTGTTCTCCCATAAACAAACTTACGACGCATTTTGAAATATTTGAATTTCACTCAACTGTTCCTTGATTTTTACTGCCTCTAGAAGTTTTCTTTCATGACCGTCCATTTAAAAAAAGGGATATTATCTTAATAAAATTTACATAAGTAACCCTGTTAAGGTCTGCGATTAGTCGAAGGAGAAAATTGTCGCAACGAGATGTTGATGTAAGCTAATCGCTGACAGGACTCGTTACTTGCTTTGCTTTTGCACGAGTTTTGTTAAATGAGCCCGTTGCCAGGTGTGGGGCGACCGGCGACCAGCAAAAGGCCTCACTTTTCTAACAGCGACGACTTAGGTTAGTCCCAACCTTCTTGTATGTACGTGCATTGTTCCAGGCCTTTTACAGCAATAAACGGCAATTTACACAATTGAAATGAAAGTAATTTGTCTAAAAGAATCGGCTCCCGTTTTCAGATCTACGTTTCCAGAATTCACTGTTCATCAGCGGCTGCGAGCGGGCGTCGGACTTGCAGTAAGCGGCTCACTATATAAATGTGTTCTTAAATAAAAAATTTCCCAGAATCTGGTTGTGCGTTGGGCTTGGTATCCGCCACTTAAAAATAGCTCCCAATGAAAAATTTCACCAAAAAGTCTCGGATGATACCCCCTCTTCTGATGACGACCACGGCAAACGTTTAAAGGACTATGATTTAAGGGCATGCACCTGGAATATCCGAACACTTAGTTAGGAAGGTGCTTCTGCCCGGCTGGTGGATGTCCTCGTAAAAGCAAAGGATGACATCACCGCCATCCAAGGGATGCGATGGACGGGGCAAGTTATAAAGAGAATCGGACCTTGCGATGTCTACTACAGCCACCACGTAAAGGATCGCTAGTTCGGTGTTGGATTTGTCGTGGAAGAGAGATTTTGTCGCCAAGCACTGTCGTTGACTCCGCTGGACCATCGTCTCGCCACGATCCGCATCATTTCAACATCTCGCTGATTTGCGCCCACGCCCCTACGGTGAAGAAGGATGATGTGATGGAAGATCACTTCTATGAGCGCCTTGAGCGCGTACGAACGCTGCCCCCGTATAACTCGTGATAAGCGATTTTAATGCCAAGGTGGGAGGGTAAGCGATCTTCGGTCCCACCGTCAGTAAGTTCAGCATACACGACGAAACATCCGCTTGGCATGCCTCCAGTGTCTTAGACGTACGCATTATTCGAGGGGCTAACATCGCTTCGCACGCGCTTCTGTGCAGCAAAAAGTGCCCGCTCAGTGACACGAGGAAAGCTCGACATCCAAAAGCTGCATTCACAACAGATATCAGACCGTTTTGCCACTCGACTTGCACTCCAACTCTCCGAGAGCAATGTTCAACAGGCGGATATCTGCGGGCAATGGAACCACATTTCTCTCTCATTACGTACTGCTGCTGAAGAGGTCATTGCGGTCAGCGAGCCCGAAAAAACGCCTGGTACGATGAAGAATGCCGCGCCGCCATGGAAAAAAAAGGATGCCGCCTATAGGGCCACACTGCGATTGGGCGCAACGCGACCGCGGGAGAGACATCGGGAGTTGATGAAGGAAGCGAGACGTATTTTCAAAAAAAAAAGAAGAAAGAGGCCTCGATGCGCGAGTGCGTGGAGCGGCTTACAGAAAGTTTCAAGACCGGGGCAATTTCCCGTAAGAATGAAAACGACGACCTGATGACCGACATCCAGACTACACTCTCCACAGTTTGAGGGCAGCACTTCTTCACGTGCAGCAAAGTGATTTGTGTAAAAGCCCCTAAAAGTAGGCCAGTGAGCGCAGACAACGAGTTCCAATAAATAAAGGGCGCTAGAATTTATTTAATAGCCGAAGAGGCAGTGGTAGTCCATGAATAGCAGGGTAGCAAAGCGATTTGTTAAAAACTCCCTCATAAAACAAGGGCAGTAAGAGCTTACAACGAATTCCAATAAATAAAAGACGCTAGAATTTATTTAAAAGCCGAAAAGGCAGTGATAGTCCTTGAATAGCAGGGCAGCAAAGCGATTTGTTTAAAAGTCTCTCATAAAACAAGGACAGTGAGCGCTGGCAACGAGTGCCAATAAATAAAAGCCACTAAAGTTTATTAAAAAGCCGAAAGGCAGTGAAAGTCCCTAAATGTGTAAAAGTCCCTAAATGTTGGGCAGTGTGCAAGTTAACGCAATCAGCTCCGATACCAGGCAAAAGTCCGCGCGTGGCCTGAGTCAGCAGATTCAGATTCTCACGCTGGCCACCGGTAACTCGCTGTGCTAACCGAAAAGTTGCTAACGTAAGCGTCTACAGCGCACCCGGGCGCAATAGCTGGTGCAGTGCAGTTGTTGCCCAACAATAACAAGAAAGCCAGCTAGAAGGCAAAGGTGCAGGTAACTTCGTAGCTTAAAATTAGAATTAGTTTCAGTTTCCAGAGTGAGCTCACCGGCACAGCCAGCACTTGCCATAAAATAAAGTTTCAATACAAATACAATTTGAACAGTTTCATTTAATTAATTGGCGCCCAACAGGCAAAGTGAACAAATCAAGTAAAAGTAAATAAAGTTAATTAACCATTTGACTACAACAATCAACATAGGTAATTGGACTTATCAAAGGAGCGAGGAAAGCCGAATAAGGACCTATCAATCAACTCGAGATGACACATATATCCTTAATAACCAACCACTTAAAACTATTGTAAGTAGAGCGCAAAACAGTGTAAACTTGTACATGTACTTGTAGGTGTATCTACCTTTGTAAGTAAATTTGTTAACGTGAATTTTTATTCATACTGTGTAATCTCGTGGCAGAATACTTATGAGTGATCGTAATTGATACTGGTCTTGGTAATTTAACGAGAAATAAAGGATTATTATGTAATTCTGTTACAAATACTTATATGTGACCTTAATTTACATTGATCTTTGTAATTTTATTAAAATTGTTTTTTTGATAAAGGTCTGCATTAGCGTTGTAACTGTATAAACGTGAATCCCTGTACAGGAAGTACAATAAAAAGTTGTGAAAAAATTAAAGAATATTGTGAAATTATGCTACAAAATATTATTGAGCATTCGTAGTTTATATCGATCTTTTAATTTAATAAAATAGTTTTTGAATAAACTTTATTTGAAAATAGAACCAGCTTAATGTAAATCTCTGCAAGGGAAATGTGAATTAGTGGTTGTGTAAGAATAGAAAATACTTTGTTATTCTGCTAAAAAATACTTATGTGTGATCGTGAGTTGAGTAGACTGTTTTAAAGCATTAATAAAATAAAAGTCGATAGAAGAGAGCGTAGTGGTGAAGTTAATCAGGGAAATTGGTGGACAGACACTAGGGCAACAGATCAAAACAAAAAAATGGCGCTAGAACCTGAACAACTAAGAGCAGTTGTGGAGAGTGCTATAAGTAGCGCACTCGCAGTACGACAGGAAAGTTTCGAACATAGACTAAAGGACATAACCCGGCAATAGAACACTATGGCAGTCACTCCTGCGGTAGAAACGTATAGTGAAATAGAACTAAATCCAGACGTACGGTGCGACGAACCTCTAGATATCGTTAAGTCTTTACCGGACTTTGATGGTAGACAGGAAGCGTATGTCTCGTGGAGACAAGCGTCACACACCGCATATAGAATTTTTGAGAATTACGAAGGTAGCTCTAAGCACTTTCAAGCAGTTGCAATTATTAGAAATAAAATTAAAGGCCAAGCCGACATGGTGTTGGCATCATTCAACACCGTTTTGAATTTTAAAGCCATAATTAGCCGCCTTGACTTTAGTTATTCAGATAAACGACCGATCTACCTGATTGAGCAGGAGATGTCCACTCTCCGACAGGGCAGTCTGACACTCCTGCAATATTATGATGAGGGGGAAAAGAAATTGACGCTTTTAACAAACAAGACAATAATGATCTATGACAAATTCATAGCCGCCTCACTAAATGAGAAGTACAGAATGGACGCATTGTGTGTGTTCATTTCAGGGACAAAAAAAACACTTAGTGACGTTTTATTTTCGGCGCAGCCTAAGGACCTACCTTCGGCTCTAGCGCTAGCACAGGAAGTGGAATCCAACCACGAGCGGTACATGTTCGCAAGTACCTATGCCAGGAGCCTAGAGGATAAAACCCAAAGGCTCGAAACGAGACAACAACCTAGAGAAAAATTTACAGGCGGAAGATACCAGACGAAAGACGTATATCAGGAAAAAAATCCGCATTTTAGGAGGCGTCAGAATTTCGGTAACAGACCTGCTCAAAATTTAGAGCCAGCCGAACCAATGGATGTAGATCTTTCGCAACGATATAGGCGGACTACACAGCACCAATCCAACAGTAACCTTCCATTCCGAAGATCTGTACAGGACCGCACTAATCAAGGCCAGGTATACGGCCATACAACAAAAAGACCAAATAATAGTTCTGGTCGCTTCACGGGGCCAAAGCAACAGAGAATTAACCACCTATCCGGCGACAAATGTCATTCTAACCAGGAGAGTGACGAATATCAAGCCATAGCAGACTCAGAACTTGCGGCAATGGGTGACGAGTTGTCCGATTTAGATCAAATTAATTTTTTAGACAAGACTCCCTGCTACCTTTCATTGAAAGGACAATTGCAGGGAGAAAACTAAAATTACTCATCGATACAGGGTCATCAAAAAATTATATTAAGCCTCTGAAGGAACTTAGGAACATAATTCCAGTAGATATTTGCTTCTTAGTGAAGTCAATTCATGGCTTCAATGTCATTAAACAAAAATGTATAATTAACTTGTTTGGCACAAACAGTGCCTTCTTTTTACTACCCACTCTCTCAACCTTCGATGCAATAGTAGGGCTGGATCTGTTAACACAGACAAATGCCACGCTAAATTTCAAAGACAGAAATGTCACAGCTGACTCTGGTACTGAGGAGTTGAAATTTTTAAAGTGTGGGAATGTTAATTTCACGCAGGTGGAAGATATAGAGGTACCACAGGTAGTGAGGAGTAAATTTCAAAAAACTATTAAAAACTTAATGGGTGTTTTCTCGGATCCTAATGAGGGACTCCCATATAATACGAATATTGTCGCCACTATTCGCACCGAAAGCGACGACCCCGTCTATTCCAAGCTGTATCCTTACCCTATGGGTGTGGCAGATTTTGTAAGCGCCGAAATCCGGGATTTATTAAAAAATAATATTATACGGCCATCTAGGGCGCCGAATAACAACCCGATTTGGGTTGTAGATAAAAAAGGGCGAGACGATCAAGGTAATATTAAAAAACGTCTTGTTATCGATTTTAGAAAATTAAACCACATAACTATCGATGACAAATATCCCATCCCGAACGTAACGGTTATATTGTCAAATTTAGGAAAAGCTAAGCATTTTACAACGCTCGACCTAAAATCAGGCTTTCACCAAAGACAGCCTTTTCAGTAGCTAATGCGAAGTATGAGTTCTGTAGACTTCCTTTTGGTCTGAAAAATGCACCCAGCATTTTTCAGAGAGCCATCGATGATGTCTTAAGGGAACAAATAGGAAAATCCTGCTACGTCTACGTCGATGATGTAATCATCTTCTCAGAAACGGAAGACAAGCACGTCGAGCATATTGAATGGGTTTTAAGAAAGCTATATGAAGCCAATATGAGAATCTCACGCGAAAAATCGCACTTTTTCAAAGAAAATGTCGAATACTTAGGTTTCGTTGTAGGTAGGGACGGTATCAAAACAAGTCCTAGTAAAGTTGAAGCGATTAGTAATTACGAACAGCCTTCTACTCTGTTCAATGTTAGGTCCTTTTTGGGTCTAGCAAGTTATTATAGATGTTTCATTAAAGATTTTGCATCAATCGCAAAGCCTTTAACAGATATATTAAAAGGAGAAAACGGTAAAGTTGGAGCCACTCAATCAAAGAAAATTAAAATAGTTTTTGATGAAAAACAAGCAAATGCCTTTAATAAATTAAAGGATGTCCTGGCATCAGGTGACGTTACGTTACCCTACCCAGACTTCAAGAAGCCATTTGATCTTACGGACGACGCTTCATCGTTGGGTATAGGAGCCGTATTATCTCAGGGTGGAAAACCAATCACAATGATTTCCAGGACCCTGAAAGACCGCGAACAAAATTTCGCTACCAACGAACGCGAATTACTGGCAATCGTCTGGGCTCTTAAAAGCCTTAGAAATTGCCTTTATGGCGTCAGAAACCTTAACATTTTCACAGACCACCAGCCACTTACGTTTGCAGTTTCTGACCGAAACCCAAACGCTAAAATTAAGCGCTGGAAGGCCTTTATTGATGAGCACAACGCTCAAATCTTTTATAAACCGGGTAAGGAAAATTATGTTGCTGATGCACTATCACGACAAAACATCCATGCTCTAGAAGAGGAGGCACAATCTGATCTTGCCACAATCCACAGCGAAGTATCGCTGACATATACAATCGAAACAACCGATAAACCGCTCAATTGTTTCAGAAACCAAATCGTGTTAGAGGAAACAACCCTGCCTCTGAAGAGAAATTTCATATATTTCAGCGAAAAAAACTCGCCATATAATCGAATTCATGGATACGAATGCACTTGTTGATGATATTAAACTAGTTGTTAACCCGAAAGTGGTAAATGCGATATATTGCGACCTTCCAATACTTGCCAAGATTCAACATGAATTGGTCAGGTGTTTTCCGTCAACGAAGTTTTGGCATTGCAAAAATATGGTATTGGATATCACCAACAAAGAAGAACAGAGGGAGATAGTCACTACCGAGCACAATCGTGCCCACAGAGCGGCCCAAGAAAATGTGAAACAAATCCTCTGTGATTATTATTTTCCAAAAATGACCAAACTCGCGAACGAAGTTGTCGCAAACTGTAAAGTTTGTAACAAGGGCAAATACGACAGACACCCTTGTAAGCAGGAACTCGGCATGACTCCAACGCCATCCTATGCAGGAGAAATTATGCATATTGACATTTTTTCCACAGATAAGAAATACTTCCTTACTTGCGTGGACAAATTTTCAAAGTTCGCGGTGGTTCAGCATGTACCTTCTCGCACTATTGTTAACATAAAAGCTCCGATAATACAATTGATAAACCTTTTCCCAAAGACAAAGATTATTTATTGCGATAACGAGGCGTCGTTCAATTCTGAAACGATAACGTCGTTATTAAAAAATCGATTTGGCGTAGATGTGGTAAATGCACCTCCGCTTCATAGTACATCGAATGGGCAGGTAGAGCGCCTACATAGCACGCTCCTGGAGATCGCAAGATGCCTAAAACTAGAAGGAAAGTCTAGCGAAACAACTGACCTCATATTACTAGCTACAGTCGAATACAATCGGTCAATTCATTCCGTCACCAACCAGAAACCGATTGACGTAATCCATGCTACTCCATTGGAGATGAGGAAGCAGATAATTACTAAAATAACGAAAGCCTAGCAAGGGCAACTAGAGAGAAATAACCGATCTAGGCAGAACAGAGTGTTTGAAGTTGGGGAACGTGTTTTAGTAAAAACAAACAGAAGGTTAGGCAACAAATTATCCCCCTTATATGTCGAAGGAAAGGTCCAGGCAGACCTAGGAACCACGGTTCTCATAAAAGGGAGGGTGGTCCACAAGGACAATTTGAAATAAAACCGTCTTACCCTATGCCAAATATTTCTCTTACATATATTTAAAAAATTATCTTTGTTATCATACAGAGTGATTTATTTACTCTTACCAATTTTTAGGATTTTGATAGAGATGCTCTTTCGGACGGCGACGCCTAAGTTAACGGACTACTCCAACTGTGAGTATATACCACTTCAAGACGGAGATGTAACTGTTTGGAAAGACTTTGAGTATCTGCAACATACCACTAACATTACTTTGTACATGGAAGTAACCAAGGAAACGAAAGGACTTATGACACACTTCCCCTCATCTCATATGAGAATGTTACTGGACTCTGACACTGCGCGCATAAAGGTACTTTTGGCAACATTAGACACCCATCACAGACAGGCTAGGAGCTTAAACATTTTAGGAACTGCGTGAAAGTTATCGCAGGGACACCAGACTTTGACGACTTTGAAAATTTAAAATTCCAACAACAGGAGCTCATAAACTCAGAAAACCAGCAGATCGTCATAAATACGGAGGTGCAGGAAAGGATAAATAAATTAACAGAAAGAGTCAACCTCATTATTAAAGCCTCAAATGCTAGGCAGATAGATAGCAGTACTTTATACGAAACATTGCTTGCAAGAAACAGAATTATAATATCAGAAATTGAAACCCTAATTTCGACCATTACCCTTGCAAAGATAGGTGTAATAAATCCACTGATACTAAACACTGATGATGAAAAGAATATTATCGATATGCGCTCTACTAATATAACTATAACGGACTTAATGGAAGTATCATTTATCAAGGTCTTATTAGACAATATTTTTTTACATTTTATTATTAAGTATCCTAAACCAATGTTCGTTTGTAAGAAAATTATTATTTTCCCTGTCCAACACAATGAAACAATCCTGCACCTTGCAACCAGCAACAATATCGCAGACTGTAACAATCAAATCCTGGCGATCGGAAATTGTAGCGTGACACTTACATCGACATTTTGCCACCTTGATCCTATTGTGGTGGTGGATGAAGGTATCGTTATTATCAATGACGACACCGCGGGGATCAAGACTAGCGAAGACTCCGAAAAAACTGTAACCGGGACTTATTTACTTACCTTTGAAGATGAGGTCCAAATCAATGGAACTTCCTATAAAAACCATAGGGGCATACTGAGGAAATTGCCGAGTTCGGCAACGACCAGTCACCACGATATATTGAGCTTGCCGTACCTCCGAAGAATGGGTATTAAAAACTTGCGCTATATTGGAGAAATTGAAGCCAAAGTTATCACAGGACCGACACTTTCAAGTCTTGCTACCATAACCATCGTAATAAGCTGCTACGTTCTCCTTAAACTATATTGGAGGCGAAATAAAAGGCGTCAGCATCATGACTTACAGGCCGTCATTGACAGTTTTAAGAAGCCTGAGGACAGCCTTCACTTAGAAGGGGAGGAGTTAACGCAATCAGCTCCGATACCGGGCAAAAGTCCGCGCGTGGCCTGAGTCAGCAGATTCAGATTCTCACGCTGGCCACCGGTAACTCGCTGTGCTAACCGAAAAGTTGCTAACGTAAGCGTCTACAGCGCACCCGTGCGCAATAGCTGGTGCAGTGCAGTTGTTGCCCAACAATAACAAGAAAGCCAGCTAGAAGGCAAAGGTGCAGGTACCTTCGTAGCTTAAAATTAGAATTAGTTTCAGTTTCCAGAGGGAGCTCACCGGCACAGCCAGCACTTGCCATAAAATAAAGTTTCAATACAAATACAATTTGAACAGTTTCATTTAATTAATTTGCACAGGCAATGAGTGGCAATAAATAAAAGGCGCTAAAATTTTATTAAAAAGCCGAAAAGGCAGTAAAAGTGCTGCAAGGCCCAACGAGCTGTCCCAAGGACGAGAGGTACGTTGAAACTTTTGCGGCACCAGCAATCACAACGGCACATTAAGCTGTACTCAGGGTAAGCCTCTGAAATTCACCACGTATATACGCGGATTCAGGTGCGAAGCAAAAAATTGCCTTGGACGGGTTGAACGACGACAATACCAGTCTCAAATCTAAGTGGTGAATAAAGTTATTGTGTCTAACGAGAAACCGGGATCAACCAGCAGAGTGGTACTATCCACCAGGTGAGCAAAGCAAGCCAAAAGCTGGAAGGCGCCTACCATCGGCACACTCACCGGAAACACCAGTAGACGGAACTTCACCAATCAGAGGAGAAATCAGCGTGAAAAAACAATTATTTTTATTTCTTGTAAATTATTAAAAGTGTTCATTCTGTATTTTCTTTTGGAATTCAAAAGGAGGAACTCAAAGCTTTATGGTCAAAGGTAAAATAATCTTTTGACAGCCACTCACAAGGCTGAAATTCCGAGGTGGTAAGATACCTGTCGAGCAGGGTTCCAGACTTTGGAAACGGTATCTGATATCCAAAGTTCACGAGTAGCGAGGGCAGCACCAAGTCGTGCATCAGCAGCGACACACGACCGTACGTTTACAAAAGACGTACCCAGCACCCTTCTGCAATGTGAATCCCTTGTTCGCCGCAAGTGCCAAAATCGTTGTGCTGGGTACGGCCATGATACACATTAGTTACATAGGAGTACTCTATTAGGCCAGAGCCCTTCTTGATTCAGGTTCAGAAGGAACCTTTATTACAGAGCGGCCGCAGGGACTTATTCATCTTTCGACATCACTAGCTGAGACTCGAATCTGGGGAATAAATGCGGCAATAGCAGCTAAGATGCAAAAAATCGCCCACTTTGTCACAGGCTCTCCTGTCAACCCCTAGATTAGAACAGAGACAAAAGGCCTGATTTTACCCCAACTGACAGGAAACCTACAGCAGGTCCATGTTAGGTTAGGTTAGGATGGAGTGGCAGCCGCCTACAGCGGCTCACTTAGGCCAATATTAGGCCCATTGTGTTACCACAAGAAAAGTTTTGTACCATCCCAAAAAGAAAAATTACCCCTTACTAAACCAGTTTGCCTCATTGATAAACTTCAACAGACAATTTACCTCGGTGCTAGAAACTTTACTAAGGTCATCCAGAAACGGTGATCTCAGATGTCGCATCCTGCTTTTACACAGTGCAGGGCACTTACACAATAGATGCAAGATCGTTTCCTCCTCCTCGTCATTCTTGCAGCTCCTACAGCATCTTCGGAAGGGCACTCCCAACCTTTCAGCATGTATACCTATCAGACAGTGCCCTGTTAAAGCCCCGATCACATTCGAAATGTTTTCCCTTCTTAGAGAGAGAACGCTGCGCGACCGTTTCCGATCCCATTTAGGCCACGTCTGCCTTGAGGTTCGACAGGCCGTATTTTGCCTCCATCTATTGTCAGCTTGTTTATATGTAAAATCTCTGAGTAGCATTTTGCAAGTGGCAAACGGCATACCAATGCGTTCTTTATCCTGAAGAATCTGCTTGGTCGTACCTTGTCTTGCAAGTTCATCTGCCATGCAGTTTCCCTCTATGTCCCGGTGACCAGGGACCCAAATGAGGTACAGTCTGTTCTGCTTAGCCATCTCCTGTAGAGATCGGCGGCAGTCCAGCGCGATATTCGAGTTAAACATCTTCTTCACCGCTTCCATGATAGCTGAGACCTCAGCCTGGAAGACGCTGCAGTGATCTGGTAACCTAAAGGAAATTTGCAGGAGAGGGTTTCGTGAGAAAACGCCCCCTCCTACCTGATTATCGAGTTTCGAGCCATCTGTATAGATGACAATGCTCTCAGGTGGAGTGTGAATCTCAGGTTTCTACTCTTCCCTGCTTGGAATTCGTGTAGTAAAGTTACTTTCATTTACCGATGTCCAAGCACACCGGTCCGTGCTGCTCGGAATAGAGCAGAACTTGTTCAAAATACTAGAGTGCCCTTGGCATTCAGGGTGCCACTGGGAGGTCTCTCTTAGTCTCAAAGCAGTCATCGCTGCCGTCTGTTGTCCGACCAAATCTAAAGGACGGAGGTCTAAAATGGCGTTCAAAGCCTCATTTGGCGTGGTTCTGAGCGCCTCGCTTATGCAGATCATACTAGATCTTTGCACCTTGGTGAGTAATCTGAGGTTAACCTCTTTGTCTAAAGCAGGCCACCATACGATCACCCCATATAGGAGAATTGGTCTGACGACCGCTGTGAAAATCCACCGACAGATCTGGGGGTTAAGACCCCATTTCCTGCCTATGGCTCTCTTACAAGTGTAGAGGGCTATGGAAGCCTTTTCATGACGTTGAACCAGATTCTCTTTCCAGTTCAGCTTCCTATCTAAAACAACGCCTAAAAATTTGGCACTTGTAGAAATACTTAACCGGGTACCATTTAGTACCGGTGGGGTCACCGAAGGCACTTTATACCTTCTCGTGAAGAGTACGAGTTCCACTTTACTTGAGCTGACCCTGAGCCCGCATTGGGTGGACCACTTGGATACCTCCCGAAGCGCTCATTGCATCAGCTCGCATAGTGTCTGCGGAAACTTTCCCCTGAGTGCGATCGCGACGTCATCAGCGTACGCGACAACTTTTGCGCCACCCCATACCGTATCTCGCAGTAGCGTATTATCGGTTAGGTTCCACAGAAGTGGGGATAGGACACCTCCTTGTGGCGTCCCCTCGACACGTGCCGCGACAATTCGCTCGCACCCAGCTTAGCCCTTACTACTCTGCAACTGAGTAGCTGGCCTATAAACTCAACCAGTGAGCATTCGGCTCCTAGATCCCTAACGGCGCCAGTTATGGCTTCTGGAAATACGTTATTAAAGGCGCCTTCAATGTCCAGGAAGGCTACAAGACAGAATTCCTTACCGCTGAGAGACTTCTCAATATAGCCGACCAAGCTATGGAGTGCAGTCTCAGTAGATTTGCCTTTGCGGTAGGCATGCTGGTCATTAGACAGTAGTCGACTGTCGATGGTATCGGACAGGTGGCAACTAACAATCCTTTCAAGTGCCTTAAGAGCAAATGATGATAGACTGATAGGCCTAAGATCCTTTGGATTAGTATATGAGGCCTTACCAGCTTTAGGAATAAAAACAGCCGTGACATTTCTCCATGCCAACGGTATATCATTAAGTTTGAAACAGGCTCTGAAAATTGTAGAGAGCCATTTTGCAGACACCTCCAGTGTCTTAATTAGCTGAGCAGGTATTATCCCATCCGGCCCTGCAGATTTGTATGGCTTTAAGCTTTGGATAGCCCATTTAACCTTTTCTTCCGAAACCGGTATGCTGACGGGGTTGGAAAAAATAAACGGAGGAGTTCTTTCCTCAGCAGTTGTGTTCCCAGGGAAGTGAGTATCTAGTAGCAGTTCAAGGGTTTCCTTTCCCGTAGAGGTCCAGGAACCGTCTTGCCTCTGCAAGAAACCTATCGGGTTAGAGGATCCTGAGAGAATCTTCCTTAGCCTGGCTGTCTCGGAAACACCCTCGATGCCGCCGCAGAAGTTTCTCCACGAAGATCTCTTTGCCGCCCTTAAAGCTTTTTTATAGGTCTGGAGAGACTTTTTGTACTCCTGCCATACCAGTTCGAGATTAAGTCTTTTGGCTTTGTTGAAATTTTTCCTACAAGATTTGCGTAGCGAGTCCAACTCACGTGACCACCAATGGGGTTTACGTTTGCCCCATTGTTTAGATTCAGGGCAAGCCTGCTCTAGGGCATTTGAGCAGGTCATCGTAAAAACGTTCACCATGTTCTCTAGATCCCCGTTGCAGTTAGGTTCAATAAGAGGTTCGCTGGTCAGCCTATCCTCAAATAACCTTTTATAAGAGCGCCAATACGTGTTTTTTAGGTTTTTGCGCACTTTTGGGCTGGTAAAAGAAAAGTTCAATACGATTTCAATATAACGATGATCAGAGAAGGAGTGTTCGTCTAGAACCCGCCAACTCTCGATCAGTTCAGATAGATTAACCTTACATAGAGTTATATCTAAAACTTCTTTACGATTCCTAGTAATGAAGGTGGGATCCCTACCTTTGTTGCATATAAGTAGGTTAGTAGTTAGAAGGTAATTGAAAAGTAACTCACCTCGATCATTAATGTCCGTGCTCCCCCAGTTGACATGGTGAGCATTAGCGTCGCTGCCGACCAACATGCGTCCGCTCTCATACCTGGATATCAAGTTCCGAACCATAGAGGGAGGAGGGTATTCGGCTTCGTGCGCCATGTAGGCCGATGCAAGCACAATCGACATACCCCCTATCTCCGCGAGAATTGCCGTGACGTCGCCATCACTGTAATAAGGTAGAAGAAAGATATTTAAATCTGCTTTAGCCAGAATACAGGCTCTAATTTTACCTTTACCACGCTCCATGAAGAGCTTAAAACCGGTGGCACTCAACCCACATACCCCTGAGTTGCAAACCCAAGGTTCCTGAATGAGTACCACCGTAATGTCGCCTTTGCTTAGGCGACCCAGGAGAGCAGCTGAAGCTGCTTTAGAATGATGGAGGTTTATTTGCAGCACCCTCATGCGAGACAGCCGCATCCTCCCCTCCAGCTACAACGGTGACGTCAGCTTCACCCTCCCCGTCACTGAGAAGCAACTCCTCCTCCGCAAACATCCTATGCATTGTTGGTGCAAGGTTCGTCTGGGAGGAGACGCTGCCTTCAGCGTCGGAGAGTTCCGGTTCCGGCTCCGGTTCGGGTGCCTCAATGTCAACGTCCATTGCTTCACCCGACCCGGAGGCACGCTGAGCGTCCCCGCGGTACACTTTGATAATGACCTCATCGAGGCCATACGAAACGCGGCCTTGCCTCTTCTCCAGAAGCCCAATAGACTCCTTATTAAGGGACAATACCACTTGTCTGGAAGGGCCTTCCGCGTCCTCGACACGGACGACCTTCCAATCACTTGTCGGGAGGGATGGGTTCATCACCTGGAGCATCTTAAGGATGCTTTCCGGTGCCGATGGTGTCACCGGAACCCATACCCTCGCCCGTGGTCTGACTGGGATGTCCTTCCAGTCCACCACCTCCAACTTAGCCCCTGGGTAGACAGGGCCCACCTTTGCAACGGCGGCCTTATACAGCGCCACCGATCTCTGGTCCTCACAGGCTACAACTTTAATATGGCCCTGGTACCAGCCAGCGTCCTTACAGGCCGGGGTGGTTCCGGGGTTTTCCAGCAGAACGTCAAAAATGACGTTCGCCAGAGCTGCCTTCACCCACCTCCACTGGTCTTTTGGTAAGGACCCGAGCTCGTTGCCTCGGTCCAGGACCCCAATAAGGATCCTGTCCTTGGCAACCTCGGCAAAGCTAGGCCTGCCCACCCAGGAGTGCGGCCGGATTCTTTTCGTCGCCGGAGTTTGGTCCTCCGCCGATCTTTGTCGTTTAGACGAAGGCACCCGGTTTTCCACTGAAGCCCCAGTGACCCGGAAGTTAGGCAGCAGGGCTTTCGCCCTTTCCATCGCTTCCTTCGCGCTCTGGGGCAGCGTTTCCAACGGGACCCCGTCGTATCTCCTTAGCGTCTTCGCGGCCTTTCGCTTGTCAGCGAATTTGAGCCGCTCCGACTCAAACTTCAGAGGGGCGTGGCTCGTAGTTTCCATCGCTGCCACCCCCTCCATAATTTCATGTGTAGCTGCTTGCCGCCTTAATCCGCTAAGGCCAGGCCGTGAGACCTCTGCCTTCGCAAGATTAGGCTTCGCAGCCACGCCGGTGTTTGGCGTGCCTACCGCCACGGAACGATCTGCCGTCTCCAGCACAATCCCCGCAGCTTTGCTGGTGCTAGGCCTCGCCATAACACCCATAATCACGGGCCGGCGTGCAACCTCCAGCCCGGAAGAGCCCCTGTCGGAGCGAAGCGGCGCTTTAGGCGCTTGCGCCTGCGCATTCTTACCCCGAGATGGGGAAGAAGAAGTTTTTATGCTAGGCGCTCGCGCCTGCATAGTCTTACCCCGAGATGGGGAAGACAAGTTTTTTTGAATTTTCGGTTTGTTTGTGCTCATCTTGTTCGTACGACCACCTGCTCGACGAGGCAAGCGTAGTGGTCTGAAAAATATAAGGGGGAAAAGGGGGGTACACCACGACAGCGCCCCTTGCCGCGGTAAGGCCAAACATACTCCCTGAGGTGGCCCGGTGTCAGGGAGGCGCCGTTAGAATACAGCCGGAGTTTAGACCCCCTGGCTGCAAACCGACCAATGGGCACGGTGACGCTTAACACCCTGGCTTAGGGGGAGGATTGACTAGGGAGGAAGGAGAACTGGGAGATATTAGAAGGGATGCAGGGTATGCGGAAATTGAGAGATGTTGGTGCGGTACTCTCCACATAAGAAGCAGTGCAAGTTCGAGTCCTACATTGATTCATATATGGAGCTTCCCTCTTAGTTCGTGGTGTCATGGAAATCCGCGAGGAGTAACCATGACAACACGTAAGCCTCATCCCCACGTCAAGGAGACCAACGATGATGAGGAGGTCCATGTTATCATTGGTGCGGATTTGTGCCCAGACATAATGAAGGGAGACATAAAAAGCAATATTTTGGGCTCTCCCCTGTCAAAGGAGACAGTATTTGGTTCAATCTTGATAGCCCCATCCGCTCAATAAGCGGCAAAGAGCCCGGAGTAAAATTCATATATTATTTTTTGGCCTAGTTTTATTAAAAGACAATATTACTTTTTGAGCTCAAGACCAGTAAAAGGAAAAGTATTTTGGAAACAAGACAACAACAGTCAGGAGTGGTAGAAATTATAGCTATTTCGGAGATCACCACATCTCAGCAGATTTCTTTCATGACTCTAATGGCATTTGAGCCCACATCCTACGACCTGCTGGGCAAGTGCTTATCCAATGGACCATTACGGCTTGTAAGCCAAAAGGGCGGTCGAGTTCATACAAGTCGTATTCTGCACGGGACGGACATTTTAGAGCGATTATTCGACTTCTCTCGTGCCCTGAGGGTAATTGCACGGATTTTCAATTTTATTACAAGACACATTTGGTACACAAATTAACCCCATGACAGGAAACGTCAGAAATAACAGCGGAAGAAAATCGAAAGGCAAAAATGTGTCTTATTTAGTTAACGCAAAACTGTGATTCTCCAACGAGTATCAAGGGCTCGTGATGTCCAAGCCAGGAAGTGCAAAAAACTCAAACCCACCCTCTTTCCTTCCTTGATGCGAATGGATTCATGATAGTGAGAGGGAGGCTTACGTTAGCTGGGCTGCACTATAACGAACAATGCCGTTTTATTTTGCCGTACGATTGCCAATTTTCCCGACTTCTCGTCAGATTCTCACATCTGATTTCTCTGCACGGGGTAATCAACTCATTTTGAGACTATTGAGATCCGAATATTGGATCGTTCGAATGAAAAATTTGATAGAAAACTGGATTCATAATTGTGATGTTTGTCTCATTTACAGGAAAAAGATATGAGAGCAACTGATGGCATCATTACCTCCTGAACGGTCGGACTTATCTCGCCCCTTCAACAATACAGGCGTGGGTTTTACGGGCCCGTTCGATACTTAGAATTTTACCAGCAGGGCGTGCCTGATATTAAATGGTTTTGTCTGCGTTTTTGTTTGTTTTGCGGCAAAAGCAATAAATTTGGCGGCAACCAGAGACTTATCGACTGCCACGTTTCTATCGGCATTTTTTCGTTTTGTAGCAAGACGAGACTGTTCCTGTAGCATGTACTCTGACAATGGGACGAACTTTGCAGGAGCTAACATTTCACAGGGTCAAGATTTCCGAAACTTTGAAATAAAAAATAATAAAATAACAAGATATAACCTTGCACTTCATCCCTCCGGGAGCTTCTCACATGGGAGGACTGTGGGAAGCAGATGTAAAGAGCTTTGAAACCCACGTGCGTAAGGTAGCCGACACTATGCGATTCACAATGGAGGAGCTCTCGACGTTGCTGGCCAAAATAGAAGCTTGTCTGATTTCGAAGACCTATTAGTCCACTTTCCGACAACTCCGAATCGACAGAACCCCACATGCCAGGAGACTGTCTGATCGGCAGTCTGCTACTCCGATTGCGGAACCTGAGAGTAGGGGAAACCGAATGACGATTATAAACCAATGGCAAAAGATGAAGGCAATTCATCAAGGATTCTGCCTGTGGTGAAAAGAGAAATATCTGAAGGAACTACACAAGCCAGTGAAGTGGCAATACCCCTAACGAAATATCACAGTGGATGGCTTCGTGATTATCAAAGAGGATAACTTACCGCCGAATGAGTGGCGACTTGGCAGAGTTGTAAAGGTTTTTCCAGGGAAAAACGCGTTCGGGTCGAAGACATACGTACGACAAGAGGCGCAGTTACAGGTCCAATCGTGAAACTAGTACTATAACCTCCAGTCAAACCTACTAAGCGATTTCTCTATTTTCAAAAAATACCTACGATGACCCGAGTAGCAAGCACAATCACAATGTCTGGTTCTGCCGTCAGATGCGCCGCATGGAGTCAGAGGAGAGACTGCGTTCTGTCCTCCTGGACGACCACTGCTCAAACTCCATGGTCGCCGCATAATGCAGCCAATGAGTGTCCGTCGCCATGGAGCTGCGAGCGTTTTTAGATACGACGCCACAGTCTCCTCCACCTGTGTGAAACTCCCAGAAGCGGAGAAGACGTGTCGGAATGACACAATGTGGTAGACGGTGGGCACGAACAACCGGCGGAAGCAGCAACGGGTAACCTGACTGTGTACAGCGAAGAAGTGTTGGAAATCGATGCGAGC
Source organism: Anomoia purmunda (assembly GCA_951828415.1). Classification (NCBI taxonomy): domain Eukaryota; kingdom Metazoa; phylum Arthropoda; class Insecta; order Diptera; family Tephritidae; genus Anomoia; species Anomoia purmunda. Next base: position 83,724,438 of record OX639993.1, on the reverse strand, counting down.
GACGAGGATATCCAACTAGTGGTTGAAGATGCGCATGTATCAACTGAGTCGCTGGTATTCAGACCTCCTCTGTCGGGTATCCGGTCGATAGTAAAGGTGATAACAGGCGGGAGGACATACGAGGACAGTACGAGCCATACTCGATCCCGGTCAGAGCACCACAACCATATCGAGAGCCCTTGCCCGAAGACTACATGCGGGACCACGAAATAGGGAAAAGTCTTCTCTGACACTAAAAGGTTGGCACGAAAGGCTGGAAATAAGAGCGACGGTGCTAGGCAATCTGATGAGGACCGCTACTGAGCGTACGGTAGATGCTCGCGTTATCCACGAATTTGATAATCTGCGATTGGCAGACTGCACGCTTTGCCGCGAGAGTACGGTATCCTTAGGCGCTGAGGTATATGGGGCCATTATACGACCGGGACTGATGCCCGTAACACCCTCCCGATCAGCCGCGCAAAACACCATGTTTGGATAGGTTATTTCGGGCGGAACCCTGTACATGATGATGGTGACTCCAGAAAGCGGTATTAGTTTTGAGTATTTTTGTTCAAATTAAAGTAGAAATTTTTTATAATAATAATATTCTGCAAGGCGGGCGGCATGTTAATGTATGCAATAAGTCGTAAGAGAAAATTGTCACAACGAGATGTTACTGTAATCTAATCGCTGACAAGACTCTTACTAGCTCTGCTTTTGCATGAGTCTTGTCAGTTGAGTCCGTTGCTAGATGTTGTGCTATAAAGGCGACCGACGACCAGCAAAAGGTCTTACTATTCTTACAGCGACGTTTCAGGTAATTACCAACCTTCTTGTATGTACGTACATTATTCCAGGTCTTTCACAGCAATAAACGGCAATTTTCATACAAATATAGGTTTTTAATATATCAGTGTGTGTGCACACAATTGAAGTGAAAGTAAGGTAATTATTTGTATAAAGGGATCGGCTCCCGTTTTCAGATCCCCTTTTCCAGAATTTCTGTGGCTACAGTGCTTTCAATACAAAGTAGGAATGACAAGTGTGGACGCATTTCGTTTATGCGAAGTAATTTGAACGAAAATATACACGTATTTTACGTTATAGTGTGCCCGGCATATTAAGTGTTATTAATGGACTAAAATAATGAAAGTCCGGGAAGACCGATTTTTTTATTTGAAAAAAAATAAAAGTTGAAAAACATATTTCTCTATCGACTGGTTACGATCAAGAAAGCTTTTGGCTACTGACGAAAAAATTTTAGAAATGTTTGCAAATAATCAATGGGTACAATCTATATATATAAAAATAAGTTCAATTGTGTTAGTGACTGATGTTCTCTGGAATGCCTGAACCGATTTTGTTCATATGAAAGGTGACATCAATACAAAGGTTTTTATGTATAAACGGTCTCTGTATGTGGATTGGTTCATGAGTTATATCCAGTTTGGTGAACACTGCATTCATTTCGACTTATATGTTAACTTAACAGCTAACGACTTATATTTTAACTTAACAGCTAATATATACATTTGATTCTGTAACGGACTTAAAAAGCAATATTTTGGGCTCTCCCCTGTCAAAGGAGACAGTATTTGGTTCAATCTTGATAGCCCCATCCGCTCAATAAGCGGCAAAGAGCCCGGAGTAAAATTCATATATTATTTTTTGGCCTAGTTTTATTAAAAGACAATATTACTTTTTGAGCTCAAGACCAGTAAAAGGAAAAGTATTTTGGAAACAAGACAACAACAGTCAGGAGTGGTAGAAATTATAGCTATTTCGGAGATCACCACATCTCAGCAGATTTCTTTCATGACTCTAATGGCATTTGAGCCCACATCCTACGACCTGCTGGGCAAGTGCTTATCCAATGGACCATTACGGCTTGTAAGCCAAAAGGACGGTCGAGTTCATACAAGTCGTATTCTGCACGGGACGGACATTTTAGAGCGATTATTCGACTTCTCTCGTGCCCTGAGGGTAATTGCACGGATTTTCAATTTTATTACAAGACACATTTGGTACACAAATTAACCCCATGACAGGAAACGTCAGAAATAACAGCGGAAGAAAATCGAAAGGCAAAAATGTGTCTTATTTAGTTAACGCAAAACTGTGATTCTCCAACGAGTATCAAGGGCTCGTGATGTCCAAGCCAGGAAGTGCAAAAAACTCAAACCCACCCTCTTTCCTTCCTTGATGCGAATGGATTCATGATAGTGAGAGGGAGGCTTACGTTAGCTGGGCTGCACTATAACGAACAATGCCGTTTTATTTTGCCGTACGATTGCCAATTTTCCCGACTTCTCGTCAGATTCTCACATCTGATTTCTCTGCACGGGGTAATCAACTCATTTTGAGACTATTGAGATCCGAATATTGGATCGTTCGAATGAAAAATTTGATAGAAAACTGGATTCATAATTGTGATGTTTGTCTCATTTACAGGAAAAAGATATGAGAGCAACTGATGGCATCATTACCTCCTGAACGGTCGGACTTATCTCGCCCCTTCAACAATACAGGCGTGGGTTTTACGGGCCCGTTCGATACTTAGAATTTTACCAGCAGGGCGTGCCTGATATTAAATGGTTTTGTCTGCGTTTTTGTTTGTTTTGCGGCAAAAGCAATAAATTTGGCGGCAACCAGAGACTTATCGACTGCCACGTTTCTATCGGCATTTTTTCGTTTTGTAGCAAGACGAGACTGTTCCTGTAGCATGTACTCTGACAATGGGACGAACTTTGCAGGAGCTAACATTTCACAGGGTCAAGATTTCCGAAACTTTGAAATAAAAAATAATAAAATAACAAGATATAACCTTGCACTTCATCCCTCCGGGAGCTTCTCACATGGGAGGACTGTGGGAAGCAGATGTAAAGAGCTTTGAAACCCACGTGCGTAAGGTAGCCGACACTATGCGATTCACAATGGAGGAGCTCTCGACGTTGCTGGCCAAAATAGAAGCTTGTCTGATTTCGAAGACCTATTAGTCCACTTTCCGACAACTCCGAATCGACAGAACCCCACATGCCAGGAGACTGTCTGATCGGCAGTCTGCTACTCCGATTGCGGAACCTGAGAGTAGGGGAAACCGAATGACGATTATAAACCAATGGCAAAAGATGAAGGCAATTCATCAAGGATTCTGCCTGTGGTGAAAAGAGAAATATCTGAAGGAACTACACAAGCCAGTGAAGTGGCAATACCCCTAACGAAATATCACAGTGGATGGCTTCGTGATTATCAAAGAGGATAACTTACCGCCGAATGAGTGGCGACTTGGCAGAGTTGTAAAGGTTTTTCCAGGGAAAAACGCGTTCGGGTCGAAGACATACGTACGACAAGAGGCGCAGTTACAGGTCCAATCGTGAAACTAGTACTATAACCTCCAGTCAAACCTACTAAGCGATTTCTCTATTTTCAAAAAATACCTACGATGACCCGAGTAGCAAGCACAATCACAATGTCTGGTTCTGCCGTCAGATGCGCCGCATGGAGTCAGAGGAGAGACTGCGTTCTGTCCTCCTGGACGACCACTGCTCAAACTCCATGGTCGCCGCATAATGCAGCCAATGAGTGTCCGTCGCCATGGAGCTGCGAGCGTTTTTAGATACGACGCCACAGTCTCCTCCACCTGTGTGAAACTCCCAGAAGCGGAGAAGACGTGTCGGAATGACACAATGTGGTAGACGGTGGGCACGAACAACCGGCGGAAGCAGCAACGGGTAACCTGACTGTGTACAGCGAAGAAGTGTTGGAAATCGATGCGAGCGACGAGGATATCCAACTAGTGGTTGAAGATGCGCATGTATCAACTGAGTCGCTGGTATTCAGACCTCCTCTGTCGGGTATCCGGTCGATAGTAAAGGTGATAACAGGCGGGAGGACATACGAGGACAGTACGAGCCATACTCGATCCCGGTCAGAGCACCACAACCATATCGAGAGCCCTTGCCCGAAGACTACATGCGGGACCACGAAATAGGGAAAAGTCTTCTCTGACACTAAAAGGTTGGCACGAAAGGCTGGAAATAAGAGCGACGGTGCTAGGCAATCTGATGAGGACCGCTACTGAGCGTACGGTAGATGCTCGCGTTATCCACGAATTTGATAATCTGCGATTGGCAGACTGCACGCTTTGCCGCGAGAGTACGGTATCCTTAGGCGCTGAGGTATATGGGGCCATTATACGACCGGGACTGATGCCCGTAACACCCTCCCGATCAGCCGCGCAAAACACCATGTTTGGATAGGTTATTTCGGGCGGAACCCTGTACATGATGATGGTGACTCCAGAAAGCGGTATTAGTTTTGAGTATTTTTGTTCAAATTAAAGTAGAAATTTTTTATAATAATAATATTCTGCAAGGCGGGCGGCATGTTAATGTATGCAATAAGTCGTAAGAGAAAATTGTCACAACGAGATGTTACTGTAATCTAATCGCTGACAAGACTCTTACTAGCTCTGCTTTTGCATGAGTCTTGTCAGTTGAGTCCGTTGCTAGATGTTGTGCTATAAAGGCGACCGACGACCAGCAAAAGGTCTTACTATTCTTACAGCGACGTTTCAGGTAATTACCAACCTTCTTGTATGTACGTACATTATTCCAGGTCTTTCACAGCAATAAACGGCAATTTTCATACAAATATAGGTTTTTAATATATCAGTGTGTGTGCACACAATTGAAGTGAAAGTAAGGTAATTATTTGTATAAAGGGATCGGCTCCCGTTTTCAGATCCCCTTTTCCAGAATTTCTGTGGCTACAGTGCTTTCAATACAAAGTAGGAATGACAAGTGTGGACGCATTTCGTTTATGCGAAGTAATTTGAACGAAAATATACACGTATTTTACGTTATAGTGTGCCCGGCATATTAAGTGTTATTAATGGACTAAAATAATGAAAGTCCGGGAAGACCGATTTTTTTATTTGAAAAAAAATAAAAGTTGAAAAACATATTTCTCTATCGACTGGTTACGATCAAGAAAGCTTTTGGCTACTGACGAAAAAATTTTAGAAATGTTTGCAAATAATCAATGGGTACAATCTATATATATAAAAATAAGTTCAATTGTGTTAGTGACTGATGTTCTCTGGAATGCCTGAACCGATTTTGTTCATATGAAAGGTGACATCAATACAAAGGTTTTTATGTATAAACGGTCTCTGTATGTGGATTGGTTCATGAGTTATATCCAGTTTGGTGAACACTGCATTCATTTCGACTTATATGTTAACTTAACAGCTAACGACTTATATTTTAACTTAACAGCTAATATATACATTTGATTCTGTAACGGACTTTTTCTCCTTTCGACTTATATGTTAACTTAACAGATAATATACATATACATGTAATGCTGTAATGAGCTTTCTTATATGTTAACTTAACAGCTAATATATACATATATGTAATGCTGTAACGGATTTTTCTCCAAGGTAGCTAGCTTTTGAGTGCCTGCAATGACTGAAATTTCATGATCAGCTGATCTATTTCAATTCTTAATAATTGTTTTATTCAACTAACATATGTGCCTCAATTTTTGAATTTCGTGAATAAATAAAATTTCAATTACTTAATATTTAATTGGTGAAGCAAAAATTTTTAATACAAAATGGGACGTACGCGCAGCAATTTGGGGCGTCAATCACGTCATACTAGAAATGTTGCGGCATCTAGAGCATCTCAAAGTGACGAACAGCGTGCAAATAATACTTTGGCTGTTGGAAATGCCATGTCACGTGGTAGGACTATGCGAAATCCAACTCAACGTCAGTATGTGCGACGTACTTTGGAGCGTGCTGCATTCAATTATGATGCAAACTTTGATTACGTTTCTCATGGCAAGGTTTCAATTGGACCAATGACTACTGTTTGCAGTTATTGCAAGGGATTTAAGTTTACACATGAGATATCTGGATTGTGTTGTTCAAACGGACAAGTTAAATTACCAGAATTGAATTCACCACCGGAGCCTTTGCATAATTTGATAACTGGTGGCACACCAATTTCAAAGCATTTTCTGGAAAACATACAAGAGTATAACTCTGCATTTCAAATGACTTCATTTGGAGCGACGAATATTATGCGGGACAATTTTATGCGTACTTTCAAGGTATTTTTGTTTGTTTTGACGTTTATTTAGATAATCGCGAAATGTACTATTGTGAAAATTTCAATCTTCAATAGATTCAAGGCCAAGTTTACCATCGACTTGGTTCTTTGTTACCCTTTCCTGATCAATCCTATCAATTTTTGCAAATATACTTTGTGGGTAACTCAAATGTGGAAACCGATCGTCGTTGTGATATATCATCAAATTTGCGGAGGGATATTATCGAGCGTTTGCAGAATATGTTGCATGCTGAAAATGAATTACTGCGTCTTTTTCAAACTGCTCTCGATCAAATGCCATCAGATGAATATGCAATTGTGATTCGAGCTGACAAAATGCCTCCTGGGCAACATGTCAGACGTTTTAATGCGCTCACAATGGATGATGTCGCTATTGTAATCGTAGGCGATGAATTCAATTCCCGTGACATTGTGCTGCGCCGTAGAAATATGCAACTGCAAAGAGTATCTGAAACTCATCGCTGCTATGATGGATTACAGTACCCATTGTTGTTTTATCGAGGAGAAGACGGGTATCATGTTAACATTAAAATGATCAACTCTTCTACCGGTTAGTTCATTTAAATTTTATTTAATTTTTATCGTTTTTCGAATAATTTTTAATTCTAGGAGCGGAATCAAATAAAAAGTTAGCGCAATGAATTATTATTCATATCGCCTTATGGTCCGTCAAAATGATATTAATGATATTTTGCATTGTCGTAGACTTTTCCATCAATTTGTTGTTGATATGTACGCCAAAATTGAAAGTGAACGACTAAATTTCATACGATTTAATCAGAAGAAATTACGTTCGGAGGTGTACATCCATTTGCGTGATGCTATAAATAATGATGGTAATGTTAATGATCTTGGGAAAATTACCCTTTTGCCTTCAACGTACACAGACAGCCCACGTCATATGCATGAGTATGCGCAGGATGCAATGACTTATGTGCGCCATTACGGTCGACCGGATTTATTTATAACATTTACGTGTAATCCGCAATGGAGTGACATTAAAGATAATTTATTCGCTGGCCAAAGTCCAACCGACCGCCATGATATCACTGCCCGTGTTTTTAAGCAAAAATTGATAGCGCTTATGCATTTTATAGTGAAATCTAAAGTGTTTGGTGAAGTCAAATGCTGGATGTACTCTGTGGAGTGGCAAAAGCGTGGTTTGCCACACGCTCACATTTTAATATGGTTGGTGAATAAAATCACACCGCATGAAGTTGACAATGTGATATGTGCTGAAATTCCTGATCAAATAAGTGATCCTGAATTATATGATGTTGTTGTGCAAAATATGTTACACGGTCCATGTGGAGCATTCAACATTAACTCCCCATGTATAGTTGATGGCAAATGTAGTAAACGTTATCCAAGAGCTTTGGTTTCAGATACAATCACTGGAAATGATGGTTACCCTTTATATCGTCGTCGATCAACTCAAAATAATGGTAGATCAGTTACCATAAGAGTACAAAATCAAAACGTTGAAGTCGATAATCGTTGGATTGTGCCGTATTCACCTTTATTGTCGAAAGTATTCAAAGCGCATATTAATGTCGAATACCGCAATTCTGTCAAGTCCATTAAATACATTTGCAAATATGTAAATAAAGGTAGTGATATGGCCGTATATGGAGCTACTGATCCAAATAGAATCGACGAAATACATAAGTATCAAATGGGGCGTTACTTTAGCAGTAATGAAGCAATTTGGCGTATTTTTTAATTTCAAATTCACGAGAGATATCCAGCTGTTGTTCACTTAGCTGTTCATCTTGAAAATGGCCAGCGTGTGTATTTCACTACCGAAAATGCTGCACAGAGAGCTCTATCACCACCTCATACAACTCTAACTGCATTTTTTAAATTGTGTGAAGTTGATGCTTTTGCCAGAACGTTATTGTATGCAGAAGTGCCAACTTATTTTACGTGGAGTGCATCAAAAAAGGAGTTCCAACGGCGCAAGCAAGGAAACCGTGTTGATGGACATCAAAATTTATATTCAAGTGATGCTTTGGGACATATATATGCTGTTCTCCCAAATAATGCTGAGTGCTTTTATTTACGTTTGCTGTTAATAAACGTTCGTGGGCCAACATCATTTCGACAGTTAAGAACAATCAATGGAGTTTTGCATACGACATATCGACAAGCGTGTCAACAGCTCAATTTGTTGGAAAATGATATTCATTGGGAACAAACACTTGCAGATGCAGCAGTTGTCGCTCATCCTTATCAAATTCGAGCATTGTTTGCAATTATTTTGTCTACCTGTTTTCCATCGAATCCATCTGAATTGTGGACAAAATTCCAAGACTGTCTATCGGAAGATATTCTGTTTCGAGTACCTCAAGAAAATCGTAATCCTGCAATGGATTTCACGCCAGAAATTTGCAATGAAGCATTGATTTGCATTGAAGATTTCTGTTTGCAGATTGCTAATAAGGCATTACCACAATTGGGAATGCCATCACCTAATCGTGCAATGCATGACATTTTTGAGTTAGAACTGCAACGTGAACAACAATACGATCGCAACGAATTAAATGCTTTTATCCACGCAAATCTTTCGACATTGAATGCGGAGCAAAAAAAGGCGTACGATAATATTATGCAAGCTGTCAATAGTGAAGCCGGTGTATTTTATTTCCTGGATGCACCAGGAGGCACCGGAAAAACGTTTCTAATTTCATTGTTATTGGCAACGATACGTTCCCAGAATAAAATTGCATTAGCATTGGCGTCTTCTGGCATTGCAGCTACTTTATTAGATGGTGGTCGGACAGCACATTCTGTTTTGAAATTGCCATTGAATTACCAAGTAAATGAAACTCCCACATGTAACGTTTCAAAAACATCTGGAACGGCAAAATTATTGAAACGTTGCGGTATTATTATTTGGGATGAATGCACTATGGCGAATAAGAAATCTGTTGAAGCTTTGGAAAGAACAATGAAAGATCTCCGAGATAATTCAGAGTTGTTTGGTGGTGCATTGATTTTATTGTCAGGCGATTTTAGGCAAACATTGCCCGTCATTCCTAGATCGACCGCGGCCGATGAAATTAACGCTTGCTTAAAGTCTTCACATTTATGGAGATTTGTTAAAATATTGAAACTCACTACCAACGTTCGTGTTCAGTTGCAGAATGATCCATCTGCTGATAAGTTCTCTAAGCAATTGCTGAAAATTGGAAATGGTGCAATGCCTGTTGATGACACTGGATTAATAATATTGCCAAATGATTTTTGCCGTTTCGTACAGTCAAAAGAGGAATTGATTGAATGTGTTTTCACTAACATACATAGCACAACAATATACATGCCATGCATGGTTGAGTGACAGAGCAATTTTAGCGGCAAAGAACAAAGATGTTACTGAATTAAACATGGCTATACAATCAAAGATTCCTGGCGAATTGGTGTCGTACAAGTCTGTGGATACTGTTACGAATGAAGAAGATGTTGTGAATTATCCAACAGAATTTTTGAATTCGTTGGACTTACCAGGATTGCCTCCGCATAATCTCCAATTGAAAGTTGGAGCCACTATTATTATGCTTCGCAATATCAATCAACCCCGTTTGTGTAATGGTCCAAGACTTGCTATAAAAAGGTTGATGGCTTATGTAATTGAAGCTACTATTTTGACAGGAAAATTCAAAGGTGAAGATGTATTCATTCCACGCATTCCAATGATTCCGTCTGATATGCCATTTGAATTTAAACGACTTCAGTTTCCTGTTCGCCTTGCGTTTGCGGTTACCATTAATAAGGCGCAAGGCCAATCCTTAGGGATTTGTGGAGTGAATTTAGAGTATCCAGTTTTCTCACATGGACACAAACGGTTTTGTATATTTACACCGAAAATGGAAAAACAACTAATGTTGTTTACCACAGACCATTACAATAAAAGCAATTTATCACTGATTTAAATGAATTTGAATTGATTTTTTTATTTTCTTTTTTGCACTATAAAGTGTGCAGGGGGCTCGCTAGTACTTGTATAAAAGTAGTTAATTAGTAAAGCAACAATATAGATTTAGAATAAATAACAGTTTTGTGGTGATATCTAATTAGAAAAAGGAAATTAATAATAAAATAATTTGACACAAAGGAAACAACAAATATAATAATAATTAATTGTGAGAACAGGCTGAAACTTAATTTTAAGTTAAAAAATTTTCTATTCCAAAAAGGCACGACTTAAATATTAAAAAATTTAAATTGGTTAATTGTGAAACAAAAAATTTTCTTTTATACTATTAAATTGATTTTTAATAGTAACTCTGGATAACTCACGAGTGAGCATTTTGAGCGACCCCTTCAGAAAGGTTCTCTGCTTAGTTAAATTCTCAGTATATTTGAAAATACTTACTTCGTTTATCGCGAAATCAGCAAAATCTGATCTTAATATATAAGAACCTACTTACGACGCTGTTTATACTTACGTTTTACTGCTGTACATAACACGAGTACTACTCTCTCGTATCGAGCCAAATTATTATCATTATTATTAATACAATTCAATCTAAGTATAGCAGAAACTTAAAGCTGCCAACATGGCCTGACCGAAACAATTGCTCGGTAAATCGAAAATCATAACTACCGATGAAGCTACTCAACGCAATAAGTGCAAAAATACCATAGACCAGTGTTGCCGTTGAGTATCTTCAGAAACTTGCTAAAAAGTGGTCAATGCCGAAAAAAGGGGCACCTTATATTATGCTTCTTGGGTACTTCATTGCCATGGGTGTACGAGTATGTAACTTTCATTAATATTAAATTGTATTAATGAAATCTTTAAATAAAGAACAAGTGAATCAGATTAAGCCAAATCAAATTTACAAATATATTCAAATAAAATTAAGCGTATTCGCACTTAAAAAGGGTCAAATTGGCCTTTTGAGGAAAGTATGGCAATATCATAGCATTAACCCAATGCAACACTGCATACATTGCTTTGTCATCGGTCTTCCTTTTTCGTTAATTTCTTTTCTTACCTCTACAAATGTCAGTCAATATAACCTTCTTTTAATATTTGCGTTTTGCCACGTGAGGAGCTGAAGTAAGATAAATTTATGTATATAAAATTTCAATTTGTAATAGTGTCATTATTTAAGAATTTTTGAATCTGCTCTGAAATAAATTTAATTGACTTAAACTACGTGTTTATTGAGACCGGTTGCCTGAAATTACGGTTCCTTCGTAACATCTTGAAAAATGTTTTACTCGCTATCGTCGAGGGAGTTAATACAATGGTGAATGGTAAGAAAACTGGAAGCGTCTCTAGAATTCGACACAGTTGCCCAATGTGCAATGATGCAGATAGCGACGGAATGATTAAGTGCTCCGTACGCACTTCATTGTTTCACCAGCGTCGGTGCCAGCGCAGAAACCGAGCATCACGGATGGCGCTGCCAGGACTGCTATGAGCTTGCTGAGAATGAGGTGGACGTATCGCAATTTGCGCCGACGGCAGCGAGCGAATCAACACACGTTTATGCACGTAATGTGCCCTCCGATATTGTCAGTCAGCCGATACCAATTCATAACCTCAATAACGCCACACATGTGGTCGCCACTACACCTGCCGGTATTCAGCCGGAGTCTTCATTACCGAAAGAACATTTTGATACAATTGCAGGAGTTCTAGCGCACATTTGCAACGAATTAATTCGCCGCGTATGCGTCAGATTTCTGTTGCAGCTGAATCATCCTCACCCTGCGGGCGCTTCTTACAACAACGATTGCAACTTCTCGAAAAGGAGATGCGCATTGTACAAAAACGGCAAAAACTCCAAGCTGAATTAGAGAAAGAGGGGATGTTCGAGAACAAAGCTGAAACAAAGGTAATAGCTGATGTACCAGGTACTAGGTACAATATTTGGTACAGGTAACGGTGCTGCTAGAGTGAAGAATCAGTCTCATGGTCCGATGTCACAATTTGCGGGCCTTTCCTATTTCCCCCGTGCAGACCACACTGAAAATGGCACTTAGGCCACCTTTAGACTCACCAATGAACAAATAGATTCTCTAAAAGTTGGTGTAGGAAACTTCCTAAGTTTACTGGTAAACCTGAAGAGTGGCCACTCTTCAGGCCATTGTATGATCAGTCAACGCCGAGAACTTACTATGTCTACTACAAGTAGTAGAAGGACCTGCACGCAATGCAGTAAAAAAAATTTAATACTTCACGCCTCATGCCTACCACAAATTATTTCCTCTTTGGAAATGAAATTTGGTCATTCTGAACTAATTATAGATGTTTTTCTTGCCCAGATTCGGGATTTACCGCCCCCAAAAGAAAGCAAGTTCGAATCAATTGTTGGTTTTGCCATCGAAGTACAAAAGTACGGCTTCTTCATTGACCACCTTAATAATCCCGAGCTGGAGCAGGAGTTGGTTTTCAAATTGCCAGGGTTGCTACCTGCCTATTTGGGTATGCAGAAATTGTCCTCCGCGACCTGCAACCTTCAGTAACTGGCTCTTTAAATTAGCCGAAGGAGCGAATGTTGTCATTATTCCCAGTTTTGCTACGAAGCCACGCAAGGGTGGCTCTTTACATACCCATTTAGATTGTGAGCGCAGCACACCATCTCACTACGTCGTTTGTGGTTCCGAATATGAAGGAGTAAATTCGTGCAGCGAGTTCAAATAACTTAGCCGCTCAGACAAGTGGGCGATCGTTAGGGATCACTCCTTGTGCAAGCGCTGTCTTAAGCCTCATTCCTTTGAGCTACGCAGGTCTACTAAAATTTGTTTAATTAATAATTGCCATTGCGCACACCATTCTCTGCTGCACAAAATTTATATCGCAAATCCACTTAGGATATCAACAGATCCATAACTACCGCCACCGCCCGTTGATGCAACGTGCAACACACATACCGGAGACGATAATGTCGGTTTATTTCGGACTGTGCCTATCACTCTACATGGTAATGAGGTACAAATCGACAGTTATGCCTTTTTTGACGATGGGTCATCTTTGTCATTAATGGATAAAGAACTTGAAAGGGCTCTTCATGTGGAAGGTGTCTGGCAACTATTTTGCCTGAAATGGGCGGATGATACGCCAAACGGTTTGCTTTAAAAATGTTAACACCGCTAAGAAATTGCAGTTGCCTCCGCAGCCGCTTGGTGCAGAATCGCTGATAGCAAAATATAGACATTTAAGAGGAGTGCCATTGATTTCATATAGCGATGCTGTGCCAAGACTTGGTAATAGCAAATGTGGGTTCTGCTTAAAGTCAAAAGAGAGACCCGGCACTAATCCAATTACTGAAAAAAAAAGCCTTGGATGGACGCTCAAAGGCACAATAACAGAAAGAGTACAAAGTGAATTAGGAGCAATTCAACACTTGTTTCAAATTTCTGAGTGCAACGTTACACATACCGAAGAGCTACTGAATACAGTAAAGGATTTTATTTCGCTTGACAACGTTGACGTCGCCACAGTGCCAAAGGCTCTCGGCCATGAGGATGAACTTGCTGTTAGACAACTTGAGCAGCACATCGTGCGTCGTGGTAATAGGTTCGAAACAATCCTGCTCTGGCGATGTGAAAACCCTTCGCTACCTCGCAAAATACTCTGAGCTAGCAGGCATACTGCAGAAGAAAATCCAGCACTACGTTAGCAAAGGATATGCAAGAAAGTTGCGGCTGGACGAAAATAAAATAGATTGTTATTGGTACCTTCCCATTTTTCCAGTGAATAATCAGAATAAGCCCGGTAAAGTAAGGTTGGTGTGGGACGCTGCCGCCCAAGTTAATATAGTTTCACTTAATTCTATGCTTCTTAAAGAAACTGAGAAACTGCTCAACACTTTCAGCGATTCCAGTGATTTTAAGCATGCACTACCATTCCCGACATTTACGTATTCTAGGTTTTGACATTTGACGCTAGTTGCTCATTTAGCTGTGCGCAATTTGTTAAAAACAAAAACGCAAAAACTACCAGGCAGGATTTGAGATCCGAATCTGGGTGTCAAACGCTGGTGGCCTACTCCTGGCATTAGGCGCTGCTTGGACACAATCGCTGAAATTCAACGTCGAAAGTGGTGTAGCAGTAGAGAAGATTTTAGGAATGTGGTGGCGCACACGCGAAGCCGGCTTTACATTCGCTGTATCAGAAAAACTGAGGAACCGTGATTTCATTTCAGGGCTCAGGGAATCAACTAAACGTGAAATGCTCAGCGTAGTTATGACAATTCTTGACCCTTTGGGTTTAATCGCCCACTACGTCATATACGCTAAGATCATTCAGGAAACATGGCGGACCGGCCGCTCATGGGATGATTCAATTCACATCTGCAGACTCAAATGAGAATGTCACCGAATTGCTTACATTTGTGGATGCTAGTGAGAATGGTTACGCAGCGGCTAGCTACCTACTCTGCACTGATGGATCGAATTAAATGCACCATTGTAGGCACTAAAACTAGAGTTTCTCCACTAAAGCTCATATCTATCCCTCGTTTGGAGTTGCAAGCCGCTTTAATTAGAGCGCTCTTGACAGTTAGCATTGTTAAATCGCTCACAATTTCTATAGCCTCCCAAACGTTTTGGACTTATTCGCGAAAAGTGTCAGTCTTGGCTGAGATCGGACCATCGTCGTTATCATCAATTCATCGGTTTTCGCGTTAGTGAGATTTTGGAGCTTTTTTCACAGTATGTTGGGCACCATTGCGCCTCTCCGGTCGTTAATAAGCTAAACATTGACTTCGGTTGATTCTCATGATACGACAAACTTCATCGCGTCATTGCATCGATGATCAGCATTCGCAAGTACTAGCTATCTCTCGTTAAAGGTCATGGTCAATGGCGATCGCCTATGAGCAGTGAGGATTTCAAACTAGCCGAAATATTAATTCTCTCCATTGTACAGCAGCAGAACTTTCGATTTACAGTCTAACTCCTTATATTGATAGTGCTGGACTCATTCGCTTGGGTGGCCGTGTTAGATGTGGCTACTACAGAGACCCAATAATTTTGCCAAAAAAACCATTACGTCACCCATCTTATTGTGAATGAATACCACCTGCGTTACCACCATACCAATTCGGAGACGGTTGTAAATGAGGTGAGGCAAACATATCGGATGCAAAGTCTTCGTGTAGTAGTAAACAGAGTCAGAAGAGCATGCCAACTTTGTCGCAATCTCATCCTCAATCTCATCCTCAAGCTCCTAGAATGGATCCATTGCCGGACACTAGACTCGCTGCTTTCTTTCGCCCTTTCTCGTATGTGGGTTTATTATTAATTATTAAGGATTATTTTGGCCCATTGATGGTTACCGCACGTTGAAGTCGCGAAAAACGCTATGGTGTATTGCTCACCTGCCTTATGATCCACGCTATACATCTAGAACTGGTGTGCTCTCTCTCGACCGATTCCTGCATTATTGCCGTGCGAAATTTCGAAAGTTCGTCGCGGAGTTCCTATTGAAATGTAGAGCGATAACGGCACCCACATCAAGGGCGCTGAACGCGAATGACAAGAGTCCTTGAAAACTGTAAACCAGGACAAAATAATTGCAGTTTTCACAACAGCTGTCACAATTTGGAAGTTCATTCCTCCCACTTCACTCCACGTAACAGGGGTATGGGAGCGACTAGTACGCTCCGCGAAGCAAGTGTTATATCAAATTCTGCCTTCTTGTAAACCTTCGGAAGAGTTACTGCGCGCAGCGCTGCTTGAAGTGGAAAAGTGCGTGAACTCTGGGACACTCACCTACATTCCGGTGGGCCCAGACGTTGAAGAAGCCTTAACACCAAATCATTTCATACTAGGCAACACATCTAGAGACACGCCTTTGACAAACGATGTCAGCGATGGCATATCATTAGGTACATCAAAATTCGCAAACAGCACAGCAAGTTGCAAATGCCTTTTGGAAACGGTGGTTGCGGGAATATCTGTCGATAACGATGCAAATGGCTTTCTAATGCAAGGTCGATTCAAATCGGTGATATAGCTTAATTATATCGTGGACTCTGACAACTCTTGGAACTGCTGGCCACGCGGGAGAGTCGTCTTAGTGAGGCAGTCAACAGATGGGCAAGTACGCAGCGCTGTAATAAAAACAGCTGCCGGCACATTTGAGCGTCCGGGAGGGAGTGTTGAGGAAAGTATGGAAACATCATAACATTAACACTATGCAATACTGCATGCATTGATTTATCATCGGTCTCCCTTTTACGTTAATTTTTTTTCTTACAGTTCGTACAGTCGATATAACCCTCTTTTAATATTTGCATTTTGCCACGTGAGGAACTAAAGTAGGATAAATTTATATAAAATTTCAATTTGTAATACCTTCATTATTTAGGAATTTTTGAATCTGCTCTGAAATAAATTTAATTGATTTCAGCTACGTGTTTTATTGAGAGCGGTGGCCTAAATTCACTGTTCCTTCGTAACATGCCCCTTTAATACAATTGCGTAAATTCACTTCACACGTATTCTTATGCGCTATCGTTTAATCGCTGGCAAAGATACTATGACGAAACTCTGCTTCGTGAGAGCGCTGTCAAAATTATCGTGTTTTATAACATTTTTCAATAGTACCACTATATCGAAAACGCATGTGTGGTAATTCGTTGAAGAAATTTGGTGATTTTGCTTATTCAATAAAACCCGAGAAACTTGTAAAATTTCAACAGTTATGTATTTCTTTAGTGTTGTTATTTGTCAGAATTAGAACAAAATTGTCTTTATATTTAAAAACTGTCTTTAAGTTAATTTTTTGTGATGATGGCACATGTTTAGGCATAAAGGTGGTGAATTTCAATTTAGTAGCTTAGTTTTCGGTTTTGTTGCCATCTCAAACCACGAGCTCAGGGGACGCTATCAGCAGACAAATGAGAGATTCGTATCATATAATTTTCGTCGCTGGCGAGACCATAGATAAATAGATACGAAACTTTTTCTTCGTGAGAGCGCTGTCAAAGTCCGTATTTTTAATAACATTTTCCAATGGTGCCACTATCGAAGATATAAATATTGGAAACTTCCAAATAACTTCCAGGGGATTTATGCAGTTTTCGCACTACCGTGGAATCATAATAAAACCGAGTAAGAAGAATAAATGGGGTCTCGTAAAACTATTAAAAAATAAAGGGTCAACATGATAAAATTAAAATCTCAACAAAATGTATTTGCTTTCAACAGTTATCAATGCCAATATAAGTTTTACATATGTATGTATATATAAAACAGGAAATTCAAGCAATTCATATCATATTGTCTCAAAAAAGAACTTTTAATCGGCATTGTTAATGGTATTTTTTTAAATAACGCATTAATTGCATGTCAGATTGAACACTATATGCTTTATTATCGTGAAAGGTTTAATCCACCTGTTTCTTTATACCTTAATATGGATCTCGCGAATAACTTATCCAAAAAAACATTCACTCCGTTGTTCCATTCAAATTTAAAACCCACTGATTCTGGCAGTTTGTGTATTTGAGTCTGGTCATTGCCATTGTTTTCCCTCGAACAGGTAAAATGTTCGATGTCGTTGACGAAAAAGTTTTTTCAGTTGTTGACATCAATATATTTGCAGAAGTGTGCACGGACGAAATTTGACGTAGGTGAAACCAAATTAATTTTTTATTGAAGTATACATCACTGGTCGGCAAAAGTTAAATTATGACTGCGTTGGTAAGCACATAAGAACTAATTCTTATCGGGGTTCAATTAGAGCATATAAAAATATTTTGCATATATAATTATGTATATTCATACAAACGTAAAGAAATCAAAAATTCATTTCAATTCACCTACATCAATTCCCGAAAATATATGTATGCATCTGCTCACAAAAATATGTTGAAGGCAAAAGTGATAAACACTCAAAAGAAATTATTTTCATTTAAGGGCATACTGATTCGTCCCAATGGTTTCAGATCTGAATAATATTCGATTTATTTGGGAGAACCAATAAAGTAGCTTCATAACATTATAAATTGTGATTGGATTTCGAATTCATACTTACTAACATCGTAATTGAACGGATTTTCAAAAAGCGGTTGAAAATAAGACAAAATCCTTAAATCTGTCCTCAAAGTTATTAAACAGTGTTTCCAATACTGCAATATGATCATGTGGTTTATTAACATGTTTAAGTTTCAAATACATAAAATCAGTTTTCTGAAAATGGAAATAATCATGCGACTAAATTTCATTTAACAGCAAAAATAATTTTGTTTTGAATTCCTGCAAATTTTTTAACGCTTTTTGTATTCCTCGTTCCCTTCCTTGAAGCTGCAAATTTATTTCGTATAAAACTAAGGTGGCATCGGCTAAAAATGTTGAATCCAAAATAAAATCGTCATGTTTTAAAGAACGAATCTCAAATTTGAATTTTCTGTCATTATTAGTTTCTAGAAACTGCAGAACTTCCCCCTCAATTCAAATAATTTGTTTCAACAATCACCACGACTTAGCTAAGGAACATATGTAAACATTTTAAGGTCAGATTGACCAGCGCTCGTTCTGTTCCAAAAAACCGCCCTTTAATTTTTGGGGGAAAAATATACATTTCAACATTAAAAAGCCGTTGTCTATCTCCAGTCAAATTTTTTACATATTTATGAAAATAATCTAAATATCTTCTAACTACGACGCAATTCCCTACCAGATTGCTCATACGGAGGAGTTCTCATGTACTTACCAACACAGTCACAATCTAACTTTTGCCGACCACTGCCACAGAACATAAAAATTTACTGGAATAAAAAAATGTTTCATCAAATCCTCATACCGCGTGTTCTTGAGGGTTAAGGTGGGAAGCGTACCTGATTAAATTAGTAAAAATGTGGTGTATATTAAACAAACGCATAACTTCAATACAAGAAATATAGAGAATTTCAAACTGTAATTATATAAAACTGAAATGGATAAACGAAATCTTTTATTTTCAAAGCAATATTATTAGAATATTGTAAAAATGAGATGATCAACTCACTGTAAAGTTTTTGTAAACTGGGCTGTAATAAATAAATAAATAAATGTTTATTAGGCCAATATCCAATATCCAAGATCCAAACTAGGAAGCATTAGTGTACCAGTTTTACTGAATAACTAAACGAAATACCTTGTATTCTTCTTAGGACCAAAGTTTAATTTTCAATTGGGATGCTTTAGGAGTTTTTCGGTCGGTAATATCTTAAAAGCAAACAAAAAGTTTCTTTTTTTTCTACGCGTTTCGGCGCCTTCATCAGGGAGTCTGCAAAAATACCATTTATTAAAGGCAATGTGAAATGCTAATACCTACCCACTTTGTGATTATTTGAAAAAAGTGTTCAGCATTTTCGGAACGCCCGGAATCATACTCGTAGCTATTTTTTCACTTCCGGCGTGATATTTTTTTTAGTATTCTACTCGTTTATTCACTATACCTCAACATCTGACTTACGATAGCTACATACTTACATACATGTGCATATACAGTGAAAGCTCTCCTTGCGGGCAGCTCTCTTAAGCGGACAAATTTCTTGGTCCCAAAATTTTCCCCTTGTTTCAGGAAGGAATCATGCTCCCTTAAGCGGACGCTCCCTTGGACGGACACGGACACTTTTTTATTACGAAACATCTCCCATGAGCGGGCAACTCTCTCTTCAACTTCACCATTTGTCTTGCTTTATCCAGTTTTTAAATCATTGGTCGGCAAACGCATACAACCATAATTTAGAGTTTGTGTGGGTGAGCTGCTCTCTTCCCTCTCCTAAATTGTTATACAGTTTTCTCATAACTATGTACAAATTTATAAACAAGCAAAGAAGAAATCATATGCTACTTCGTTGTAATCTACGTTCTTTGATTTTGCTTTTCACTGCCGTGGCTAGCAACATGCGTCAGACAAGTAATGTGCGTTAAGCTGTGATTCCCCGTATTTTGTTCATAGACAAAAAATGCCGCAGCTACTGCGATTAACTGTTACTTTAGAAATGGGTTTGTTATGCTGTACTATTTTGATAAACATTAGTTGAAAACGATCACTTGTGTGCAACTATTAATCAGAAAGGCATCGCGAAATGTGCTCTCCTTAAAAGCAAAAATGGAAATAATAAATTTCCAAGAAAAAGAAAAAATGTCTGTGCGTGATATTGCAAAGGGGTAACATTTTTGTATTTTTAGTGGTCGGCCATCAACTCATTCTTACGATTTTCTTAAGGTTTAATATTGGAGAAACGCAATCTGCAGCAATTATCAAAAATAAAGAAGACATCAAAGCTAAATGGAAGTCTGGGTTTAATATTAACCAAAAAAGAAATTTCCTCACACCTAAGGGCTCCCAGGTCGATAAGTTGTGTTATGACTGGTTCTCTAAAACCATTGTCGAAGGAAAGACTTACCATTATGTTTTGCGTCAATATGGTTGGACAAAAAGAAAAGCTATTAGTCATTGGAAAAGCGGCCCGCCCGAGAGCTTTTAAACACATACAAATTGCCGATTTACCAGTCGATTGGAAATCGAACAAAAAGGCGTGGATGACAAGAGAAATTTTGACAGAGTGGTTACGACAACTTGATACAAAAATGAAATCTCGCAACAGAAATATTCTTTTATTTTTAGATAATGCTGCCTCTCATCCCAGAGATATCTGCCTGACAAACATAACTTTAGAGTTTATACCTCCTAATACAGCATCCATATGCCAGCCCATGGATCAGGGCATAATACAAAATTTTAAAGTCATATACAGAAACTTCATTGTAAAAGATAAGCTATTAAATATGGATACAGCTAAATCCGCATCAGAATTATCAAGAAAAATAAATGTACATATGTACTTGATGCTCTGTGTTTTGTTAAAGCATCTTGGGACAAAATTGAAGCGTCAAACATAGAAAACTTTCCGAAAATCTGGATTTATACAAAATTCGAATGTTGAACTGTTTGAGCTTGAGGATGATATTCCATTAGCAACGCTCTTGAATGAAATTGCACAACTTAGTGACTTTATATAAGAGGATTATATTGATAACGTTGCATGCACTGAAAATGACAGTATGGAAATTGATTATGAAGGTGTTACTAATACTGGGGAGGATTTAAGTGAATGATGAGGAGGTAGCTGTGGAAGACTCGGATCTAATTAATAATTATCATGAAGCATTCAAACAAATTTCTCGCTTGAAAACGTTTGCTAAAAGTGATGTTTTTTCATATCATCAACTAACGTCTTTAGAGATTCGTCTTGTGGAAAATGAGAAAAAATGGAAGCAAACCAACCTAAAGCAATCAACAATCCGTCAATTTTTCCAGCAACAAAACTAATTTTTAAATTTGGTATATGTACTAATATCAAATACTAATTTCATTTAAGTTTATGATTTATGAATCTGAATTTCTTATATGTACATGAATATTTTACTTTATCAATAAAAATGTATTACAAAATGTTTTGAAATGCATTAACATATTTATTTCCTTAGTGGTGGTAACATTCTACATATTTGGTTTTCTTTTTTAATTTTCCTTAAACGCTCTATTGGGCGGGCATCTCCCTTAGGCGGACAAAATCGCTGTGACCGTCAATGTCCGCTTAAGAGAGCTTTTACTGTATACGAGTATATCGACTTTTTTTGTGTCAAATTAGCTTCAATTGAACTTCCGCGTAAAGTTTTCCTTACTTTTCCCTAGGAGAAAAATAATATTATAATAAGAATATTATCGAAGATATGCAAAACCAGGATGTTTTTTGCTGATCTACCAACCGAATAATTCCAGCACAAATTCCCGAAATTAATTACTTATACTAATTTTATATAACATATTAAAGATTGTTTTTGATTTGCTTACATATAAGAGTGATGCAGGGTATTTAAAACTGCAACATTTCTATATACAATCGTTTTGTACCCCGCAAACTTATATATACATAAAATAACTTGAAATAATTGAGCTACTATATATTAACCTGAAAAAATATATGTATATTTCAGACCAAATTTAATAATAATTACTATTCTACATACAGATTTAACTATGTACTTTATTATATAGAACTTAAAATTAGCAACTTAATATAAAATTTTATTTAATTATGATACTTAAATTTTTTTATTTACCATATTTATATCATTATTTAGTTCTCCCACCATCGGTACCAAAAGGGGAATCCACACGGCACTTGCTAAACGATGTTCTTCTTCTTCTTAACATATTTTTTTACACTTTGTTTTCCTAAACATTGTAGAGAGGTTAGGAGCTAGTTTACTCTATAATGTTAATATCTACATATTTTTGTATACGCATATATTTAATAATATTTGGAATAACGCGAAGTTGCAATAATTTTTTCTTTGCTTGACATTTGAGGCTTAAGTCATAATGGCCATAATGGCCATAATGGCTTTATGTCTCAATTCCAACGGACATAAAGCCATAATTTTGATATGACCTTAAGTCTCATATCAATTTTAGTGGAATGAGACATAGAGCCATTATGGTTTTATGTCCCATATGATGTTTTGCGTTACCAATTCTTTATTTCACTTAATTTCTAGGCTCCAGGAATTAAAGCTGCAAACATTTTGTAAAAGGAAAACTTAATAGTTTTCCACTATAATTTTCACTTTTACAGAATGTGTACTTCTGTAAAATAAAATATAAAGAGCAATATACACAAGCTTTAAGATTATATAATTTTTTTTATTATCGTTTTTGAAACTTAAGCATAATTCTTATAAATGGAATTAACAACAAAAAGTAAAATAAATTTTTTCCTTTAACCGAATGTTAACAAAAACAAAGTAGTAATGTAGTTAATTAAATAACTTTTAAGAAAAAATTAACAGAACATCCTTTATTATTGTCCGACAAATTAGGCATAACGTTTTATTTCCTTTTGATTTACTTGCTTCATTTATTTGCTGATAGCAAGGCTGGCAAACCTTTAAATGCTTACATGAATTAAACACTAGTTGCCTTTCCTTATCGCAGCAAATTACGCATAATAGAGTTTCTTTATGGTTATTATTGTTTTCCGTACAATTTTCTTCTAGATTTTCTTCATTTTCGTTTTCAAACTCATCATCGGATGTATGGATTTCATTGATGTAGTTCTCTGCAATCATGCAGTTTCAATTTTTGAAAACTGTGTGAGAGTTTCAATTAAAGACAATTTATTTCGATTTAGTAAGCGAATACGTTTGTGAATAAAATTGTCAAATGATATCTAGTAAAACGTCCAAAACCTAAAAAAAATTTCCACGCCTAGGAAGCTGCATACTTAATTTACTGTGAAACCCTTCAGAAGAATTACTTATTCGGACGGGTTGTGTATAAACTGTAAAGTAGACAGGTTGCTCCTAAAAATTGTTAAATGGGAAAATATACAAATTCATTTTATAAATTTCAATAAAAACATATAAATATTCACTTACTTTTTTCATCCACTGATGCTCAAAGCACTTTATAAAGGTTTTAAAGAAACTTTCTCGGGATTGTCCACTAATAAATTTTCCATCCATGGCTTCTTTTCTTAAAAGATGGTAAGCTTCAGTAATATGCGAAGGTTTCAGCAATGATAGGTATACACATTTTGAATATAAGCTTTTGGCTTGCTTATTTCTGTTCAAATGTGATATGAAACCCGTTACTTTAGATGCCTTCCTACGAAGGGCGTTGATGTAATGGAACCAACAGCCGATCGTTTTTACTTCTGGGTATACCTATTTAAAGGCGTTGCGTATGCCGCATTCGAAATCACTGATCACGTTTTTCGGATTCATATCTATTACATTTGATTTTATATATTGTAAAATGTGCATGTACGCTTCCTCTATTTAATGTGACATCAGTACATATATAAATGGGTAAGCCTGGAAGACGAAATAGACATGTTTAAGTTATATTATGTTGGTTTATATAAAAAACAACATACAAATTTAAAGCTACTTACGTGGTCGCTGTGCATTATGTGGATTAAAGTAATTGTTTAAATTTATTTGAAACGGGTATAATATTGAACGTACCATCAACAATATAATTACATCTTTCTAAATTACTCTTTTCTCGTATAGTTTCAGAAATTGTGGGCGAAATAAATAATGTGTACCCAAAATTTAATTCAATTATAGTGTCTATATCAAATTGTTTTCTAGCATCATATCTAGACATTCCAAAATCTTTATTAATTTCTTGATTTTTGAAAAGCTCAATAATTTCTTCGAAATTCGTAGGTGCTTTAGGTAATTTTTCTTGTTTGATTCGCAGCAAATTCCTACGCATTTTACCATATTCAATTAAAATCCCCCTGCTTTATGCTTTTTACAGTTATCGTCAAAAAATTCGCGTCCACTTGATCTTTTCAAACTTACAGTTTTAACATCGCTTTTAATTTTTCAAAAAGATTATTTTGCGGCCCATGATTATGTACCTTGTCCTGTTTACCAATTTTACGACAATATAACGCACTGTTGAACTCAATTACAACTGCCATATTACAGTTCTTTTCATAACAATAATAATAATCAGCACTATTATATTTGTATTTATACATATTTATAAATTTGCTGGTCTTTTTCTACGTACACCAACTTGCTATTCTTCCTAAAGCCGGATACTATATTATATTCAAAAATATTTCATATCACTTAAATCTATAAACACGTGGATCACCTGCAATGTCGGAATTTGATTGATTGCCAACAACATTTTGGCAGACAAATGCATTTTTGACATAAAACAGGGCAACATGAAACAACAATGCATTTTTTTCAAGAAATAGGGTGGCATTATCAAAAATATGGCTTTATGTCTCATTTTCGGAAAGAAATTTATGGCGGTAAGTCCCATTACATTGAGACATAAGGGCATATGGGACTTGACGCCATATGGCTTTATGTCCAATGGCTTTATGACACCCCACCACTTCAAAGTATCTGATTGAAATGTGTGTGCTTGTGCATACCTGCCGCTATTTTTACCTAATCCAACCAAAAATACAGTGCGAGAAATGCAACGAAATTTTTCATTTGGCTTGCGTTGGATTTAAGGCTGTAGATGCAAAAATTCGCAAATCTTTTGTAAAGACTCAAGCTCAATTTGGTTGCCACCCCCTACGCCACTTGTCGTATTAGTTGATGTGCAAAATGCTGCATCTTCTAATACAAAATCTAACTCTCATAAAGTTAAATCGGTTACTCTGCAAAAATCAAGTGATAATAACCTATTTAAAGTTAAAAATTAACATCAACAAATATCGTTGAGCTCTTAACAACATAATTATCTCTCTTTGTGCTAGTAGTGCCCAGATCGTGAATTCGATAACTGCTCTTCGTGAGGGGAACACCACACTTATGTTGAAAGCTAATAACAAGCACACTATAAAGAATTATCTACATCAAAAAATGGTACAATTGAGTTGCTAAGGGATGAGGTGAATGACCTGCGATCTTGTCTAATTGTTGCTGTTGAGAGGATTAGAAGCAGTGTTCGAAAGAATGACGCCGCAACAACGTTTACAAATTGTGGAAATTTACTTTAAAAATCTGTGTTCTGTTCGCCAAACTTAGAACTTCGTGAATTTTATGGTCCACATGATCGAGCATCAGAGCAGCTTATTCGTCGAACTGTTGATAAATTTCGAACAACATTTACTCTACTCGATGAAAAACCAACAACAAGACAAATAACTGTACGTACAGAAGAAAATATTGGTGCTGTAAGTCATAGTGTTGGAGAAGATCCGACTTTATCTATTCGCCACCGTGCTCAGCAAGTTGGACTTTGTCCATCCACATCATGGAAATTCAAAATTGGACTGATCGCATCCGATTCACCAAAGCTAGTCGTGGCGGACATATGCCAGAAATCGTTTTAAAATATTAAATGCCATGAAAATATCTCTCAAATAAAAAAACACCCTTTACATGTAATTTGACACATCTAGCCGTCAGGTGGAGTCCCTCAGCTGCCCATTCAACTCCATCTTATAGGAAATCGCCTTCGTGGAGAAGAGTTGCATTGCCTTTATAAGTTGTAAGTGAAAATTTTTTTCGTCTCTACTGGGAAAATGTCTTTTGGCATTGTTCTGCTAGCATTTCGTAAATTAATTAAAAAGGACAAAAGCCAAACATAATTTTTGAAGAGGGTCGGAAATGTAAAATGTTCAAAAAGACGGGTCCAAGGGCCAAATTGCCATTTTAGTCGCACAACGGCAACACTGCTATCCAAAAATGTAGTTAGTGCTGCTAATTGCGCTCTTGTTTTCGTTTCTCCGCCTATTTCTGCTTGTGAAACCAAGCAGTTATCTATTTCCAATAGTAGGTACATTTGATTCGCCACCTCTCTGCTCGCGATCTAACAAATTTGTATGTAAAAGCAAAAACATCGACAGCTAGCTAGATTGGACTATTGTGAGTACTGGTCGAACTATTTTCATTCAATGCTGTCAAATTTTTTCGCAGATATTACTATCGTGAATGGTTTAGAAGACAGCTGACTAACACAAAACAAGAAACAAACAGACCTTTAAATCAAAAATGGCTATAGAAGATAAATCGTAAGTATTTAATTATTGTTTTTAAATAAAATATTATTAGAAACTAATCAATTGTTGTCAAGAAAAGGCAAGATTTGGACACTGGTTGAAAGCAAAGGTTTGCTGAAAAGCTACATGGCATGTTAAGAGGATATGATAGCACTGTGGAACAAATTCAGGTTAGCAAAAGTTAGGTCGATTCTGAGAGTGAGGGGCGAAAATAGAGACTAAATTAGAAGACCAGTATAGAATAGTATAGAAATAACTTAGTCTTTTTTGCTTTCTGTTTGATCTATAATATGCTTCTCAGTTTCTTCAATAAATTTCATTTGAAAAGAAAACAATCATGATACAAAACTTGCGTTTTCCAGCTTAATATTAATTTACTTCTCATTTCTTATGTACCAATTTTTTCAGTGTTGGTTTTGATGAAACACTGAAAAAGACATTATAAAAATATGGAAAAAACTATAATTTTGAAATGTTAGTTATGAAAAGTTTTTAGTAAAATAATTAAATAAATTAAATTAATGATTTGGCCAGTTGCCGGTTAGCAGGTGGCTGTGGATCAACATCACTCTCAGAATCGACCTAACTTTTGCTAACCTGAATTTGTTCCACAGTGTAGCTCAAGGCTTCACAGTAAGTTTAATGTGCATTTTTTGAAGGTGTGTAATTATTATAGGAAACATTTTATGTAGGACCCGTACACAATACCGGTTATATTAGAAGGCAACATGCGCACTTTGTTGACTGCTACAGGGGCGCGAAAAAATGGCGCTTCGCCATGTATTGCCCTTATATGGAAGAGATGGAGGAGATTTTTAGTAACAGCGTACTGATTACCAATAATCACACCCTAAATGTAGGCACAGTACAAGTATAAGCGCTGGTAGTACCACCTCCGTTGGAACGAACACCAAAACCACCAGTACCATTACCAAAACCGTATATGAAGTCGTCTGCACAAACGCACTCAGCACTTTCCCACCGTCTAGCAAAATCCCCTCAACGAGCATCTTCCGTAGCCATAACACCATCCTCGCCTACAACCATCGCCCTACGTTCACAACAATTTCACTGAATCACCATTGCCTACTTAAGCAGGAACATATCCATCTCTCGCATCATCCCCACAACCGCCGCTACTATCTCCTGAAATTGATATTGAACAAAACCGCCTGGGAGAAATATTATGAGGAAAAATTAAAATTAAAAGAGAGGTGGCATGACGAAAAAAGGCATCCTACATTGTTGCAATGCCCAAACACATTGAATTAAAAAAGCTGGAGGTGCTGGAAAATTTCTTTAAGAAATAATACGAATCGGCGTATATATACATATAATGGAATTAATGTATCGAATTTTAATTTTTTTGTATTCACAACTTTTTATTTTTTCTTATCATTTCTTATAAACCGAGATGTGATTTTGAAGGCTACACAATGAATGTGATTTATATATTTAAGACTTAACACAATGAATGTTATTTATTTATATATTAGTACATTAAAATTTATTTCTTTGAATTTTTCAAACATAAATATTTCGTTGGTATCTTTAAATCAAATTATGCTTTTTTGAATATTCAAACCTCTTCGATCACTTCGATCTTCGTAGGACTCTGCTGTCGTGTAGTGTCCAGGCTCACCACAATTTGTCGATAAATTTTGTATCAGCGTCCACTACTGCCTTAACCACTAAGCCGTAGATGTGCTTCCGATCGAAATAACTTTTTTATTGTGTTTCGGAGCTTTGATGCGAATATGTGTGGCTCCAATAACTCTGATACTGCTGCACCTTGTGGTCATTTTATGTACTCGTGACCAATTGATACCATCCATTTTGAAACATTGTTTACCACATACCAATGAATTGATTGAGACGCTCCAAGTAGATTGTCTAGTTGCCGAAACGTTATTGTTTTGCCGATATACTATATTCATATGTACACGTAGAAGTAAAAGGATTCTTTCCTTACGGTTCCTCCTGCTATACAAGAGCTGTTATACAAAGGAAACACTTGGTTACAGTTTTAAATATTTATTTCTCCTGGAGCAGCCAATTCTTGTCGAATACAGAGCCGGTCTTAGACTAATTATTTCCATGCACAAAAGCTAGCTCCTAACTTAACGCTACCCTAAGCGTCGCTGCCGCTGCCTTTGCGGTTCACCGTTGTTGTCGTAATTGTTGTCACACGCTACTCTGTAGACATAGCATCAGCACTTTCCGTACCGTGGGAATGCAGAAGCGTCGTCCGTTCGGATAGTATTGCTGCTGGTGTTATTGTCGGTGATTTCGCATACTGTTGTTTTTGTTGTTGTCATGCGCGGAAGGTGAGTTGCATCGCAAGCACTTCGATGCACTACAGGTGATATGGATAAGCGGACGCCCGTTTGGCTACGAGCTACTGTTGTAATCAAGCGCCAAAAGTACCTTAACTTCTCCCCTCTTAAGAACGTTCGTCCCCGGGCGTTGTATGGATATGAATTATAGGCTCAATGCCGGCATTTCTGATGATGCTAGTTATGACCCGACTCTTTTTCTTCCTTTTCCATCTGGTAAACAATATGATGGTGATAGCAACCATGATCACCGCACAAAGCATGCTGATTATTACAACTGATTTCAGGTTAATGTCCTGACGGATAGATGCAATGTGTCTAAGGACCTCGTTTAGGTACGGTAAGGATAAAACTGCTATGTGTCCTGTGAAGTTTAAGACCTGCGCGAGGGGTATCACTGGGGTTAGGTGACTCTTCTTTCTTCGGTTAGCGTATCGCATTTCGTTTATCACGACTTCGTCCCTGAACGTTATTAAGTAGGTGCCATTCACAAAAACCGGTAGCTTGTTGTCCTGTTGAACTTCCGCAGGGCAATGATTTACAACAATCATGCCCTCATCTATAGATTCAATTTTGCATCTATCGTGCGCTGACATAGTTTGAAATTGGCGGTGTAATTGTTTAGTAAATGATGTAAACAGGAGCCGACGGAGTTCCTGAACCTTTCGCAAAGCGTTGAAGCTGTTGCCTTTTTACAATTTTCTACAAGTTCATACTGTTTATTACATTGTGCCACTATTCCTGTTTCTAGTACTATTATTATTTTATTATGCATTACTGGATATATAATAGTTATGTTATAGACTGACTGATATTTTGGATATTTAATTATAAAATAAATAACATCTTGATTTTGCAAAATTTTTAGTTTCGAGTTCATTACAATATCACTTACACTAATTTCGAATGAATTTTCGGATTTGACAATTGTTTCGATGTCGTTACTGTCGAGTAAAACGGTATTTATTACATTGATTTTACCAAGTGTTATTGAGAGGCCAATATTATCTAGATTGGTGATTACCGCTCTGTTTCTGCTATTTATTAGTTCGAACAGATGTCCTGTGTCGACTTCCGCTCGTTAAGTATTTGAAGTATGTTTATTTAAGGTAAACGTTATGTTATTTATTTGGCTCTGAAATTCTGTATTTATTTGTATTTGTCGTTCGTTGGATTCTATTAGTAGTTCTGAAGTCCTATTCAGGGTTAGTAGGTCATAGAAGTCGCGGGTACCCGCTATATATTTCAGGGTGGTACCAATAAAATTGAGGCTGCGAGCACGATGATGGTGAATCCTTAGTGTTCTAAGCAGTTGTGCAATGTGTTCCACGTCAAGCTGTATTAGTTTCCTCATATGGGGCACTGGTAGTAATTCCGCGAAAGTTTTCGTCTCTTCCATAACTAATTCGAAGTCTATCAGGTTCGCAGGGCCTTGGTTAGCAGCAATGTTCTATAATAAAAGTTTTAGCGGAGGTTACTTTTGTGCACACGTCTGTCTGCGATTAACACAGTAGTCCCTTAGTCCTTTGTCACAGTTTGTTCAGTATATAGCTTCCTAAACTTATTGTCAATACGCTTGTTTGTTTTAACGAATACCCTATCTCCTGGTTTATATGTTTGTATGTTTCTATTTGAGTTGTGGTGCTGTAGCTCCGATTGCTGAGCTTCCAAAAGCTGATTTTTAATTTTTTTCCTTAACTCTTCCGTTGTCGAATGAATTACCTCTATGGGTCTATAATTGGTTACGGAGTGAATGGTTCTATTATACTTACAGGTCGCGAGAAGAAGTAGTTCAGCGGTGTCTAAAATGCCTAACTCCATTTTTATGCACCGTGCTATTTCGGTTAGTGTGCTGTGTAGCCTTTCCACCTGGCCATTCGTTGTGCTATGAAATGGTGGTGTGGTATATATTTGGGTTCCGAAATGGTTCTCTAGCATGGATTTTATCGTTTTTGAGTTGAGTGATCTCTCATTATCGCAGATTAACTGTTGAGTATTACTATAAAAGTAATATCGGGAAAATGATTGCAAACTTTGAAAATTTGTGCAGGCAAGTGAGGAAGTGTGTATTGTCTGTGGAGTAAATATCCACATGTAGAATTTCCTATTTCTATTTTAACAGGGTGCCGCTGGTACTTGGCTTCGAGACAAATCTTGCAATTTGACGTGGTTTCTCGTAATTGCAACGTATTTTCCCTTGCCGATCTGTGAGCGCGGGTATGCTGAGCTGTTAAGATTTCGAGTTGGTCGTCATTGTTAGTGACATACATAACTTTTTTTAAGGTGTGCCGAAACTTCACCTAAAACTGGTAATTCGCAATATATTCCGTTAATTACATTTGGGTTCACTGCTGATTTCAATTGGTGGAAAATGATGGCAAGTGAAGAGAATGTAATTTCGTGTCTCACTTGAGATTTAAAAAGGATTTTAGTGGTTTTTCTTGATGTATTACCTGATTCGAGAATTATCTGGTTTTTAAAGCAATTGATAAGGTTTTGGACTGTTGGTATAGTTTGTGAAAGAGATTCTTCGCTGTGGTTAGTGACAACGCTTGACGCGTCCACTTCGGTCATCGCGTTTATAAACTGCCTGGATAGAGCGCCTGCAACAAAATTCTCTTTTCCCGGGTTATAAAAAAATTTAGGAAAGAATTCTTCTACAAAGGCTTTCCATCTTTTGATTTTTGTGTTGGAGTTTTTGTCCGATATCGCGAAAATCAGCGATTGATGGTATGTAAAATTGTTGAGCTGTCTCACACCGTAAAGATAGTTCCAGAGCTTTTGTAGGGCCCATACTATTGCCAATAACTCTCGTTCATTTGTCGCGTAGTTTTCTTCCGTGCAGGATAACGTTCTCGAAATCATCGTAATTGGTATATTGCTTTGGGACAAAACGGCGCCTATTGCATGCGAGGAGATGGCCGTAGTGAGGTCGAATGGTTTTTCAAAATCTGGATATAAATGGAGAACGTCCTCTGACGCTAAAATTTTTGTTATTCCCTCAAATGCCTCGATTGCCTTCATGTCAAGATCAATTTCAATTTTCTTTGATTTGTTTGCACCTACACTACCATTCTCACCTCTCAAAAATTTAGTTAGAGTTTTCGCAATTTGCGCGTAATCCTTAATAAATCGGCGATAATAACCGGCAAGGCCGAGAAACGATCGAAGGGCGCGGAGAATAGAAAAAACGCGTTAACTTTATCAGGGCATGTTCTAATACCTTTGCTGGAAACTACGAACCCTAGGAACTCAACTTCATCCTTGAAAAATCGAGATTTTTCAAGGAAACCCCGCATATTTGCATCATAGATTCTGTCCAAAATTCTGCCAACATCTAGGAGATGTTGTTCCTTCGTCCTTGAGAAGATGATCACATCGTCTATGTAGACGTGACAACATGCACCGATCTCGTCTCTTAGGATGCCGTCGATTGTTCTTTGGAAGATGCTAGGGGCGTTTTTGAGCCCGAAAGGAAATCGGCAAAACTCATACTTCCCGTTGTTAATCGAGAATACTGTTTTTTCTCTGTCTCTTTCAGCTAGGTTAATCTGAGGGAATCCCGATTTTAAGTCCAACGTAGTGAAATAAGATGAGTTACCTAAGTTTGCCAAGATAACTGAGGTGTCTGGAATCGGGAATTTATCAATTGTGGTTTTTTCGTTTAGTTTCCTAAAGTCGACCACAAGGCGCATTTTGCGCTTTCCGTCCTCGTCAATGCCTTTCTTATCAACTACCCATATTGGATTGTTGCAAGGTGACCGTGAAGGTCTAATAATGCCGTTAGCAAGAAGTTCCTTGATTTCCTGGTTTACGAATTCAGCTGCTGCCATTGGGTACGGGTAAGCTTTGGGAAAAACAGGTTCGTTATCAGTAGTTCGGATGGTCGCAATGACATTTGTACTGTATGGAAAAGCTTCCTTAGGGTCAGCAAATACACCTGACCGAGTTTGTATCATAGCTAAAAATTCATCAACAAGTTCCTCCGGAATCGTATTGTTATCAACAGCTAAGTTACTTATTTTACCAGAGTATCGATAAACAAATTTCTCACTCCCACCATTGAAACGCAGAATTCCCTTTTTACAGTCAATTTGGGCATCGATCTCATGCAGAAAGTCAAATCCGATTACTCCGTCATAGCCGTCCAGATGGGGTAAGATATAGAAGGTGGTAGTTTGTTTAAACACGTTTACCTGACATTGTAGGTTAATTTTCGTTTCGCCGTGTATTGATTTTACTAGGAATGGGGCCTTTGCAGGCTTCACCACTTTTAAAGATTCAAAATTTTTTCTTATGCCCCGGTACCGATTAGGAATTTTAATTATTTTCCTCCGAAGGTCCTACAAATGTAGGGGAGGGAGTAAAAAATTTACTTCGGTTTCGGGTTTGGAGTAGTCTGCCAGGTTGTTTATCCTTTGGATCTTAGGCGTTGCTTGCCTGTCCGAAGTTGGTGGTCTGTTTGCAGTCCCAACCTGAGGAGTAGGTCCTTTCCAGTTAGCATTGGTTTCGGTATGGGCATTTGATGTAGGTGTTAAGAACGGCCTACGTTCCGTAGTGCCTCTCGCTGGTTGATTATTGGAAATCTGAGGTGTTGGCCTGAAACGAGAAGTCGAGGCATCCACATCCATAGGCACTATCCCAAGCTGTGCCTGCTGAACGGGTGCGCGCCTATATTGAGGTGAGCCAGGACTAAATAAAAGTTGGCGCTCATTATAGGAAGCGAAAGTGTTCGCAAACACCGAGCGCTGCCGATTAGATTCCAACTCTTGTACAAGAGCAAGAGCTGACGGCATGTCCGTGGGTTTGAAGGAGAAGAGGATATCGCACAAGGGTTTGTTGAGCTTGGACACAAAGGTCCTGAGAGCGGCTTGTCTATATTTCTGGCTAAGGGATTTAATAAGTTCGTCATTGCCTGCATTGGACATTATAGTTTTGTTAATGAGGAGCGTTAATTTACACTCTACCTCGTCGTAGAAGTCCGTGATTGTTAATCTTCCCTGTCTTAGTGTTCCCATCCCCTGTTCGATAAGATCGATAGGCCTCTTATCGGCGTACGTAAAGTCGAGTCTTGAAATAATTGCTTTGAAGTTTAATACCGTATTAAATGAGGCAAGAGCCATGTCCGCCGGACCAACGACCTTGTTTCGGATTATGACAACTGACTGGTAGTGCTTTGAACTACCTGCGAAGGCTTCATAGACCTTATAGGCAGCGTGAGCAGCCTGTCTCCACGATACATAACGTGTTTTATCACCATTAAATTCCGGTAGAGACTTCGCAACATCAAACGATTCCTCGCATCTGACATCACCACCAATTTCAACCGGCTGGAATTGTTCAACCCTAGTAGGACTCTCTATTGAAGCGAGACGTGTCGTCAGTCCGACATCTGACTGACATCACCCCCAATTTCAACCGGCTGGAATTGTTCAACCCTAGCGACGCCGCGGCGTGGCGTGCGACTCTTCTATTTCGCAATTAAAGTCCTATAATTCGTCTTCAATTAGATTTGTTTCTATTTAGATTGCTCACCACTCCGATTGTCCTTATTTATAAGAATTTTTTAAAGTTGGCGCCAGTAAAAGGATTCTTTCCTTACGGTTCCTCCTGCTATACAAGAGCTGTTATACAAAGGAAACACTTGGTTACAGTTTTAAATATTTATTTCTCCTGCTATGCAGGAGCAGCCAATTCTTGCCGATTACAGAGCCGGTCTTAGACTAATTATTTCCCTGCACAAAAGCTAGCTCCTAACTTAACGCTACCCTAAGTTGTTGTCGTTATTGTTGTCACACGCTACTCTGTAGACATAGCATCAGCACTTTCCATACCGTGGGAATGCAGAAGCGTCGTCCGTTCGGATAGTGTTGCTGCTGGTGTTATTGTCGCTGATTTCGCATAATGTTGTTGTTGTTGTTGTCATGCGCGGAAGGTGAGTTGCATCGTAAGCACTTCGATGCACTACAGGTGAAATGGATAAGCGGATGCCCGTTTGGCTACGAGCTACTGTTGTTATTGCCGTTGTTGTCATGCGCCAAAAGTTAGTTGCCAATTTGGCATTTATTATGGGAACGGAAACGTACCTTAACTTATACTTTCTTCTTTGGTGACACGCTTTCTCTCCCGCCAGAGTTAGTTCGTGGGGGATCACTGCCTACATATCTCCTTGTAAAATATTATGGTAAATACATGTGCAATAAATTATAATAATTCGGTTTGTGGACCGAACAAATATTCTGCAGTTGACCGCCGGAGTCTCATGTGCGATTTAAATTAATTTCTTGAATATCCTTCTATAACCTAGCAAAAGTTTTGGCATTTACTTTCTTCTTAATGTTCAGATTCTTCTGAGCTTGATGAAGCATTCAAACTGGAGCTGGAAGAGATGGAGTCAAAAATCGCTAACACACCTGCAGTCCCGCACATTTCTTCATCTTCAAAGCATTGTGAAACCTAAAAATTTGTCATTGATCACAAATGCCTTGATTACAAGTAAAACACTTTCTTACCAAATTTAATCGCTCGTTGTCCATTTTCGCAACTGCGCCAACAGTTTCGGTTTAATCATCGTTATCATCTCTTTCGTCGCCCACCCAAGTACCTATGGCTGCTAATATAAACAACATCACTACATTGAACCGTATTGCGTTTGGTACTATTGCTACTCCTACCGCATGAAGTTGAAACAACCCTTACTTATCGGAGCTAACAACAACAAAGAATTAAATGTAATCCTTAACCTAAAGTGGCTACTTTCTCTTCATTTTCTTCCACAGTGACTGCTGCTGACATCATAAGTTATGTTGCTAAGCATACTTGTGTAGCTGATAAATTTCTCAACTGCTATATGTTAGTAAAGAAGGATACTAACTTAAATCATCCAAGAATAGTTAACTTTAAATAAGTGTTTCTGAGTGCAGTTATGAAGAAGTGCATTTAACAAACATTTTCTTAAAATTCGTCCCTTTCGTTTTTTTTCGGTGCACCAGAACTCAAGTTACATAAACCTTAATAAGCATGCTTGGAGTGCTGTCGATTTGAGAGCGTATGTACATTACAAAATACTTCTGGCATCCGTTCCAAGTCTGATCAATTTCGTACTTTTAGTTCCCAGCTCCACTACGACGTTTTTGTTATTGTTGAAACGTGGCTGAATTTAAACTTAATGAGGTGGTTTAATTGTATTCCAGCGGAACTTGCATGCATTCGTACTTTATCTTGGACATGCTGATAATGTCAGGCCTCTCGTTTAAAAAAAAATTAGTGATAATCACCTATGCGTTCTAGGTGACTTTAATTTATGCAATGTGTGATGGTCGGACAGTTTTTCGAACTTTAGTCTCCAATAATATTACTGCCCCGCACGAGTTTTACCTTATCAATAGTCTTTTAAGTCTTAATATTAAGCACATTAATTAGCAATTTAACAAGTTGGATAGAATTCTTGACCTAGTTTTCGTAAGTGACAACATAAACAGTAATATTGAAATTTGTTATTGTCCCATTTCTAAGTCTGATATGCATCATGTTCCATTGGTAGTGAAATTTGAGTTTTATAAAATTTTAGAAACTGCTTCTGTTAAACCAACATTTTTTAAGTATTGCGATTTCGGCAAGCTAATTAGTTCCTTTTCGATGCTGAATTGGGATGAATTACTTTCAGCGCAGGATGTTTCTAAATGCTATAATGCTATTTGATTTATGCACGAAAAATTTGCCAATTTTGAATAATAAGCCATATAATTTATAAGAGAAATTCTTGGTCTGATGTTAACCCAAAACAATTACTGCTTTCAGATTTGGGGCTTTAACACTGTCACCTGTTGACGTGGCGAGGGGTATTTCCAATCTTAACCCGAATAAGGAAATGGACGCTGATGGGGTTTCTGCCCATCTGTTCAAGTTCTGTCCCGCTCTAGTTCTTCCTCTAAGGCGTATTTTTAATAAGTCTCTTGCGTCGAGAATCTTCATCGATGAGTGGAAAATTACGTCTATTAACTCTATATTTTAAAGTGCTCTCATTACAGGCCCATTTCTAAACTATTGACCGTGTCGAAACTTTTTGAAACTATAGTCAAAGGATAAATTTCTATCATCACTAAAAGTTTGATCCTGCCAAACCAACATGGCTTTGTTTCCAATCGATCGACTATGTCCGATTTAGCTGTATTTTGGAGTACTATATTGAGTCTGTTTTGCTGGATTCCAGGTTGACTGCATATATACGGATTTTAGTAAATCTTTTATAGAGTTTAGCATTTGATTATACTTCCTGGGTTAGCTTATCTAGGCTTCCATTCGGTTTTTTTTTGTTTGGAGTGGGTTGAATCCTACTTGATTAACAGACGCTGAGTGGTCTCAATAGATGGTTTACCGTCAGATGCTTTCATTGCCTAATCTAAGGTTCCCCAGAGAAGTATTTTAGGTTATTTACTTTTCGTTTTATTCATTAACGACATTGGCTCATGTTTCCTTTCGCTAACTTTCTGCTATATGCCGATAACTTGAAAATATTTTCGATGATCAAAAACGAAAATGATTCTATTACGCTTCAGGGCGATATTAATAATTTTAATCTTTGGTGTATTAAATCTCGTCTTCCCTTAAATATTGAAAAGTGTTTTTAAGTTACTTATGCGAAAATTCACAGTGCATTATTGGCGTATTATAATTTCGCGGAGTCAGAGCTAGAATCTATCGTTGAAACCAAAGATCTTGGTATAACTTTTACATCTAATTTTTCTTTTAATAGGTATGTTCGTGATGTGATCTCTAAATCTTTTTCTGTCTTGGGCTTCGTGAGGCGGAGCTCTGTAAAATTATCTGACCCCTATACTATTAAATTATTATACTCGTTAGTATACTTCGTTTTCTGAATCTCGCATTACGGTCTTTAAATTTTCCGGAGCCTATGCCATCGTGTAGTATTCGTTTACTTTTAATTAATTCTGAAGTCCTTGGAAATCCCTGACTTAAATTTCAATACTCCTCAGCGTAATTGGCGTTCTATTGTGAAAACTATAAAACAAAGTAAGCGCGCAATGCTCCTTAAGTACGTGCATTAAATGAATTTAACCAGATCTCGAATTCTATCTTATTTGATTTCTCTTATTCTATGAATTTAGGGGTAAAGGTAAGAATTTAGTTAAATCAATTGATTTGGGGGTTTATTTTATAGTGTAACTAGTCTATAGTGCAGCAGTTTCTCTGTTTCATAGACGAATGAATACGGCTCATTCCATCTCAAATCACCGAGACGACACGTATGTATTCTCTTCTTGAGGAAATTTGAAATTTTCAAATTATGGCATTGTTTCTGCGAGCGTCCGAACGCTGCATTTTTCCTTTCTCAAGTGCAACTCTTTTTCAAACGCTCGTAACTTCCGCACAAATGCGCGAATTTTCACAGCTTTTTTTGATTGATACAGATATTGATTTATTTAATTGTTATACTGCCTCATAATATTTTGCCCCAGTTCGTTTTGATTTCTTCCAATGGAGAAAATTACAAACCTATTTGTAGAAAAAAAAATAATAGCATATTAATCTTGTTGAAACACATACTATGTACTTGCACATACATATGTACATATAAGTAAGTATTTATGCATGTTTATGTGTAAACATGTTGTAGGGAGTGCGCATTGCTTTGAGTTAAAATCTATCCTTGAACATACATACTATGTATGTATAAGTATGTGCATATCAGTTAACTTAGGGTAAGTTAATACCACACAAGCTGCTTAACAGATGACTCGCCGTCATATATCAAACACTCCAAGCCGATACGTTAGAACCACCCATGAAGACAACCACTTCCACAAGACGTCGTAAATTAGTTACTTACAATAGACCCGCATTCCAGAGAATCAAATAACGCATTCATATTCCGTTATTTGATCACTAATCATAAACTGGCTTCATTAAGTTGACCCACATCAATAATCAACTTAAGAAAGTCAATACTGCACATGTTGCCCGAATTATGACCACCCATCATAAATTCGGCCGCATCAACAAACGCATAGCAAGACGACAATGCTAAGTGGCACACATCTACATATGCAGAACGGAAATCAGCAAACAATCGACTCAGCCGAACTGCACTTGTAAAACCAAGTACATGATCCACTCAACAAACAAACATGTGGGGCACAGACGGAGTCAGCACAACTGTAACCGAAATTAATGTTGTAAACATTACCAGTACAACAACACATGGGAACCACCCGCTAAATTCAGCGTCAGCGCACGCGATCGCAGCGAAGCAGCATGAATTTACCACACAGCAGAAATACAGACGCTACGCAGCAAAATGCAGTTGCAGCGCAGGCATAGCTAAGTATAAATATTAAGATTATTGTAACTTAGTCTTTAGATTCATTTCTCATTTCCAATAAACGCGGTCTTGCTGTTCTAGCCAGCACCCGCAACTAACAATAAAACTTTCGTTTTATTAACTTATCTACATACATATGTATGTATGTAGTTGTATATGTAGGCGCATATGTATGTACATATACATATGTATATGTATAGATGTGTATACATACATGAAAATATGCATTGGGTATAAATTGGGGTTGCACGCGGCGCCGGGATTATACTGCTCATTGTTGTGATCGCGTATTCATGTCTCATCATGTATAAAGACTATAAGTACATATGTATGTACATATTTACATATATACATACATATATATGTATGTACATACATACATACATACGTTGCGAGCATTGAAATAGTAGTGCCTATTGGCAAAGAGAGTTTTGCTCTAAATTTTGTTTCTTTTATGATATCGCTGTCGATCATTATTTTTAGTTACATATGTATGTATGTATGTATGTACATATATGTATTCTCTGAAGTGTAACGGACCCGTTGTATTCTTATGTACAACAACAAGTGCGAAACATTTACAGTTACTTTTTACAGCTAATTATTTGCGATATCTGTTTTTATGAGCGAGCAAAAGAATAGTAGTGAACGGTGAGCTGATGCAAACAGATTATATTTACGACAAAATATTTAATTTTATCAGACAAAAAGTAAGTTTCCTGTTCTTTTATTTGTTATTCAATGAAAATAGCAAAACAAATATGACTGTGCATCTTTTAATGGGCCGCGGGGATCACTGTAATGAAGAAAAACGAAAATAGATTCAATCTCTCATAAACACTGGTAAAACCTACAAAGAAGTAGAAATACTTGTAGGGTGTTTAGCCACAATGATTCACAATGCAATTATTTAAAAAAAATACGAAAAAAGGGGCGCAAGGTGGATTCTTTCTGAGAATTTTATACGAAAAGTCGTAAGATGCGCTAAGACTCGACCTACAATGTAAGGTGTGGAGATTTGAGACGAACTGAACCTGCACTGCGGTGTTCATACAGTGAGAAGACTTCTACGTGAATAAAATTTATATTCCCGCAGTTCTCGAAAAGTACCGTTATTAAAAAAACATGTAGGACAACGTCTTAAATTCGCCAAGGAACACCTAACTTGGCCGATTGAGAAATGCCGCAACATCTTGTGTGTAAAAACGCACCACTAAATATAATTATAAAGTTGGAATAATAGGGTCATCATTATTTGTTTGGCCACATAGAGTAAATTAATTATCCACAAAAAATTTTCTCGAAAATGGTTTTCATAAGGAATAGCCAATTAATTAAAAAAATTAACAAAAATGTACATTCGATCACATTCATGATTAATTAAAAGAAAACGATGTGAAGTTAACTTAAAGCGACTAAATCATTTTCACCACTAACGGTAGATATATAGACTTCACAATAGGATTTCCTAATAAGGAGTCGTTCCTCCTTTAGCCTCAATAACTGCCCTAATTCTTGAAGGCATGGCATTCACTAGGACCTTAATTGATTTCCTTATAACGGGACCATACAAACTAGTTCTAAAATCTTTATGAAGTCTTTTTTATTTGTTGGCTTCTGTTTAGCAACTTCACACTTCATTATGTGCCATAAGTGCTCAATCCAAGCGTTGAATCCCTAGATCGTTAAATGTATTGGCCAACTAAAAATTCGAGCT
Organism: Anomoia purmunda; assembly: GCA_951828415.1. Taxonomy (NCBI): domain Eukaryota; kingdom Metazoa; phylum Arthropoda; class Insecta; order Diptera; family Tephritidae; genus Anomoia; species Anomoia purmunda. The sequence goes on along the minus strand of OX639993.1, from coordinate 83,683,408 downwards.
CAATTGGATCAGATACACCAATATTGTATAGCTGTTTTATACAAGATTTGTTTCCAATCAAAACTTACCCATTTTGCACGATGGCATGGCGCTGAGCCATCCTGGAAGATTAGGCGATCCGTATAAAAATAATGCTCTTCAATTGCGGGTACTAAAAACTTGTTAACCACTGTCGCATATTTTTGTGCATTCATTATTCCATCAACAAGGTGTAGAGGCCTAAAAACATGGTATGAAAAGCAGGCCCAAATCATTTGACTTTGAGGAAACTTAACTTTCGTTACTAGACAATTATCCTGGAACCTCTCACCACTTGAACGGCGCACTTAAAGCAAATTTTGTGAGCTTAGCAAATTAAATTTGCTTTCGTCAGACCACATAATCTGTTGCCAATCATTCTGATCCCAATTTTGGTAATTTTTAGCCCAATAAATTCGTCCAGCCTTCATGTTTTTTGTTAATAGTGGCCTCTTGACAGGACGTCTTCCATATAAACCCACATCTCTAAGCCGTCGGCGTATGGTTTCGACACTTAAATCCACTTGGTGCAAATTTTGCATCTCCGTCCTTATAGAAAGTGCACATTTAAAGCGGTCGCTTAAACTTGTCCGCCGCTGTATGTTGTCTGTTTTCTCAGTTGACTTTCGATGACGACCTGATCCCTTTTTACGCTCCAACATATCACTATTCTCTTTATTTTGTAAAAGACGAACAATAGCTGAATGGCTACAACAAATTCTAGCTGCTATTTGCCGAGAAGATAACTTTTCTTCATCTAATGCCAATATGCGAGTTTTTTGATCACGCGTTAATTTCTTCCGATTATTTGGGATTTTTCACAACTTTTCAAATACACAACCAAACAGAACATTGTGCATCCCAATTTCATAAAAAATAATTTATTTCTCAGTGCTTACTAGATCTAGTAGAATTTTTTTTTTCAAATTTACAGTTATATAGCTGAAGATAGTCTACCAAAGTGGTGGCCTGTTTTTATTGACCGGAAGTGTACATTGTACATATGTACACACAGGCTTAGCTCAGTACACTTCCTTTGTTTTCTAAGATTAGAAGGCTTTGGTTGTGTAGCTAAATACTAAATAAATGATTAAATATGGAAAGACACTAGCACGTTTCGTTTACCTCCGTTTCCGAGAAGACAAAAGTGTAAAGATTTAGAATCCGTCCATAAAACAGTTGTATCTATATAGATCTTCAAAAACTTTGCTGTTTCCGTTGAAGGAATTAGCCATGCTCCAGCAACCAAATTTCCCTGGCGAAGTGTTGAGCGCCACTGATGAAAAAATGTGATCCCAGAATATTGTCTGCATGATTCCTTGTGTCATAGAAGAAAGAAATAGGCTGTGGCTTTGTTCGGGGCACGAGAGTTGCAATTAAACTTGTCTCCAGTAAAAACGAAGGCCTTCATAAACTAGAGGAATATGTTCTCGTATGCCTCTCGGTAACGACAGCAATATATCTCTGACTTTGATTCCCAAGTATCTAAAAAATTCGAGTGAATTATGATCTACCGCAACGTGAAACACTTTATACTCCTTTTCCAAAACCAGATGACTACTAACTTTGTTTCAATAAATCTCTATAAAACTGCTCAACAAATTCTGAAAAAATAAAATTCTTTATTATTATTCCAGTGCATGATTTATCAAAAAGTGCCATGCTGTCAAGATTTCCTAGTGCCACTGAGTACATGATCAAAGAAACAAGAAAACTAGTAAACCAAATGGGAGAATACTGTAAACCAGATTCTTACAGCTGTCATCCAATCCACCAAACAACTTTGCTCAAGAATACTTCCTTACCGATGACTTAGATTGTGACAAGAGTCGCAATAAATTTGATGTTGAAAAGATCATAGAAAACGGAATAAGCACGAGTTAATCTAAGCGTTTTATGACAAGAAGTGTAAAAGAAGCTTATCAAAAGTTCAAAAAAGATAACTCCGATGTAAAAATGGGCATATTTTACATTACTTACTTACTTAATTGGTGCTTATGCAATTTTAGCCGAGTTCAAAAAATTGTGCCAGTTACTCCTCATTTCTGCTAACTGGGACCAATCGGAAATACAAAGTGGTGTGAAGTACTTTTCCACTTGGTCCTTCCAACTCAGAGGAGGTCGTCATCTTTCTCTATCACCACCAGCAGATACCGCGTTGAATTCTTTCAGAGCAGTCTTATTTTCGTCCATTTTCACGACATGTCCCAGCTAACGTAGCCTCTGTACTTTAATTCCCTGGACTACGTTTATGTCGCATTAAATCTCTTACAGCTGCGGTATTCGCCGTCGCAAATACGTAGAGGTCCATAAATCTTTCTCTTGTCCACACCAAAGGCCGTCCCATCCGATACTGGTAGTGCTCATGCTTCGCGCGAGATATTATAAACCGAGTTGATGTTAGTTCCTCGAATAGTGCGCACGTAAGTATAAGACACTGGAAGCATGCCTTCCGTCCACCACAACATTATCAATTTGATTTCGCGTTTTTCTATCGCAAACTAGCCATGTAGCTTGATGTATCTTTTTATGCTTGAACCTGGTACTACATACTACCATGTTTCGGGCCTGGCGAAGTCGTTCAGCCTCAGTCCGTTAGCGGATGTTTCGTCGTGTAGTTACTCGAGTTTAATATAGTGACGGGATCAGCGTTCATACGCGCGCTCAAAACACTCGTAGAAGTGATCTTTGGTCACATCGTCCTTCTCTTCAGTAGGGGCCTGGGCGCAAATCAGAGAAATGTTGAAAAATCTTGCTCTAATACTGATTACGATGAGACGTTCGTCCACTGGGGTGAACTACATGCTATCTCCAAATGAAATTCCCCTAAAGAAGTTTGTCTTTGCATTTACTGCGCTAATTTTGAATTATTGCTTGCTGCTCTGAAACCGTATCAAGAAGATGATTAAATTACTGTGTCTCAGACAAAAGATAAAATATTGAAGTCTATAGTTTGCTCAAGATGCACAAATAACTGAATTTTTCAGGAATGTAAAAAATGTCCAGGACCGCAAGTCATTAGAATGAAACTTCTTGAATTATCCGAAGACATCGATGAAGGCGATGTTATTGCTTACGCCATTTGGGGGGAAAACAACACAGATTAAGTAAAATCTGAAATATTTGACTAAGTGGACAATGAATACAAGTCCTCATTTGTGCTTAAAAGAAATCTAACAATAAACTATTTGTAATGAGAAAGAAATATCTAGATTTTATTGGAAATATGCTGGAGTTTTTAAGAGACTGAACTCGAGGCCATCATTGGAAAAACGATCAGGTCTCAATCTTTACAGCAATTTGCTATTACCAAGAATATACGATGTATACGATTATTCAAAAGCCTAGCGGAATCTTCAACTATACAACTATTATTTCCGAAGGAGCGCCAAGTCATTTTAAGAACAAATATCAATTTTCAGAATTTAGAAAATTCCACGGAAAAAAAGCATGTAGAGGGGTAAGAGGACTTGTCGAACATTATGCGGCCAATCATATATCTTCGAAAATAACCACTGCATTCAATCGTATATTCCAAGAGGCTTATTAAAAGTACGCCTTAGAGGAAGAACTAGAGCGGGACAGAACTTGAACAGATGACCAGAAAACCCATACGCGCGCCTTTTCTTATTCGAGTTAAGATTGGAAATACCCCTCGTCACGTCAACAAGTGACAGTGTTAAAGCCCCAAAGCTGAAAGCAGTAAGTGTATCGGGGCTAACATCAGACCAAGAATTTCTCTTATAAATTATATTGCTTATTATTCGAAATTGGCAAATTTTTCGTGCATAAATCAAATAGCAGTATAGCATTTAGAAACATCCTACGCTGAAAGTAATTCATCCCAATTCAGCATCGAAAAGGTACTAAATAGCTTGTCGAAATCGCAATACTTAAAAAAATGTTGGTTTAACAGAAGCAGTTTCTAAAATTTTATAAAACTCAAATTTCACTATCAATGGAACATGATGCATATCAACATAGAAATGGGACAACAACTAATTTCAATATGTTTATGTTGTACCTTATTAATTATTAATCTGCTTAATATTAAGACTTAAAATACTATCGATGAGGTAAGACTCGTGCGGCGCAGTAATATTATTAGGGAGACCAAAGTTCGAAAAACTGCCCGACCAACACACATTGCATAAATTAAAGTCACCTAGAACGCATAGGTGATTGTAAAAAATTTTTTTTAAAACTTGAGACCTGACATTATCAGCACGACCAAGATAAAGTTCTTCTTTATTATTTTGTGGAATGTACGAAGCCATGAGAAAGAAGTAATCATTAAACGACGAGCCCGTGAAACACACAATAATCTGACTTTTTTATTTGGGTAGAACAATATCTGTAATACAAAAAGTTGTGAAAATTCGCGTTTTTTGCGGAAGCTATGAGCGTTTGAAAAAAGTTGCACTTGAGAAAGGAAAAAAGGAGCGAAAATGCCATAATTCGAAAATTTGAAATTTTTGATAGACTGGGTGATTAAGATGAGTAGCTAGCTAAATTGGTTTGTCTGTTCGACGGAAGAGCAGATGGTTCAATGGGGTCTTTATACCTATATGCCTATGTGCAGTGGGGCCATAAATGCATACATGTGCTGCTAGGTGAGTTAAGTTACTGCACATACGGGGTTTGGTGTTAGTTAGTGGGATATTTTCGTCTGTGTGTGTTAATTAATACGGTATTTTATGTCTTAAAATATTTCTTGTTAGAGCTAGCTGAAGCCAATTAGCAAAACACGCCTGGGCCGCTTTGTTAAAATCTGCCAAAATCACCTATGCGATTATAGCGCCAATTAAGACGAGGAAGTGTAAAACTTCTGTCAAAATGCAATCAACAATCAGTTACTGAAGCAAAGTGAGCTTCCAAATAATGTTAGTTGCGAACAAGTCTTTAATGTGAAAACAATAAAAGCCTAAATATCATTCATACAGTGCAGCGATTTAAGAGGTAAATTTGCACTTAATGTTACAGATTTAATCTTTGCCAGGGGTGTAATATAATTTTAACAACCGTTTAGATACTAATAAATACATACAACGTCTATTGTTAAATTGAGATTTGCAGCAACAGTACCAATTGGGAGTACCAATTTCGAACTTTTCTGCGACACGACCCACGAAAGATTCAGTTTCACGAAAGTCCTTGTCAGAGAGTAAAAATTTGTCCCGCCGGGCAGTCGATACCGTGTGGGAGCATGCAAGGATTCCTATACAGCGCAGAAAGTGAATATCTAAGGTACACCAATTTCGAGCTTTTCTGCGATACGACTCCCTAGAGCTATTGATGTCTTACGAATGATTCAGTTTCACGCAAGTCCTTGTCAGAGAGTTAAAATTTTACTTGTCGGACATTCGATGACATGTGGGAGCCTGCTAGAATTCATATACACCATATATTGTTTCAACTAACCGTGGAAGAAGAGGCAAAATTAAAAAATATTTCTTTGGATGTTAGTTTTGGGTATGTATATACAAGTATAAGAGTATCCTCATGGGGTTAGGGCTCCATACAATGACATATAACTTCCGCGCCTCTTAAAAATTTCTCAAAATATCGATATTTGCAAAACTCAACTCTTACTGCTTTTCAACGCATCTTTGGATTCATTTAGAACACTTGATGGGCTTCGCTTTCTTTCTTTCGGGTACCGTTAGAAATAAAGCAGCATATGGCCGAGAATTTCAGTCGTCCGAAATTACTTTCTTTCCCCCGATGCCTACAGTTGGCTAAGAACCAAGCATTGAGTATGGAAGCGACCTCCGGTCTAATTTTTTGGACCACCTTAATGTACATAGATACATATGCACTTATGGTCGGCGCTATTTTCAAGGTATTTGAAAAGGTTTCATCCCATTTATATAGAAATGTATGCACATTATGGTGCATTACAGGAAATTAATTTTGGATGTTCTAATGGAGCATCCTGTCAAAAGGCCCCAATATACTAGAAAATATGATTGACACAGTTTCAGCCTAATCGGAAAATGTTAACACGTGCCTCATTGCGGTTAAAGTTAGGAAAAATAGCGATTTTTCACTAAAAATCATTGCTCTGCGACCCGAAAATCGAAACTATTTGCTCCAGGAGCCGGATTGATTGCAAATTTAATTTTTATTAATTTTAACGAATCGTAATATTTTCGCTAAAACTGTTAGTGTTAAGGGCGGGGTTGATTAGGGTCCAGAATTCCTCTTGAATTCTGAAAACGGGGATCATAAAAATGGGGGCCGATCCTTCAGGGCAGAAAATTACTTGTACTTTTTCAATTCCACTGTGTACATATACACAGATAAAAAGTAATAACAGAAATTATGTTTTATAAATAAGACCGCCGTTTATTTGCTGTAAAAAACCTGGATGTTGAATACACAACGGAGGAGTGTCACTCACCTGAGTTGTCGCTGTGATGCTAGAAATCAAAAGAGTAAGAAGGTTTTACTGGTTGCCAGTCGCTTTTATAGCACCACTATCTGGCAACGGGCTCAGCTAACAGGACTGTCAGCGAGTAGCTTTCAGCGACATCTCCTTGTGACAGTTTTCCATTGTGAATGTTTGCAGACCTTAACATGCCGCCCGCCTTGTAGTATCACTGCAATATTACATATTACAATATAATTATATGTTATTATTTACATATTTTTATAATTTATTTTTGTTCTTATTACTAAAAATTTCAAAATTCATTCTACAAAAACGCTTAAAACTAATGCCGCGTTCTGGGGTCTCCTACTTCACATTCAATACGGGGTCTCACCGGAGATGACCCACCGAAATATTGTATTTTGCGCGGATGGTCTAGTGGGGGTTGCGAGCATCAGTCTAGGTCGCATTATGACCCCATAAACTTCTGCTCCTAGGATCAGCGATACCGTACTCGCGCGGTAGAATGTGTGGTCTGCCAATCGCAGATTGTCGAATTCGTTGGCCACGCGTGCATCGACGGTACGTTCTGGCGCGTTCCGCATTAGGCTGGCTAGCACCGTCGCTCTGATTTCCAGCCTTTCGTGCCAGCCTTTCAGTGTAAGGGAGCACTTCTCTCCACTTCGTGGCACGGCGTGTAGTCGTCGGGTGAGGGCTCTGGATATGGTTGTGGTGCTCTGACCAAGATCTAGGATAGCGCGTACCGTATGTATTTTTCCGCCGGTCATCACCTTCACCAATATGGTCGAAGTAAGCACAGATTGCACTAGAGCTCTTCGGCCAGGTCCCTTGATTAGCTCTCGGGCGTCTCTTACTCGTATACGGGGTTTATGTACATCGGACTGGCGAGAATTGGATCTTCGGCTCTCTGGGCGAGGTGGGGGCGCTGAATTGCCGACCGGATACCCGACAGAGGAGGTCTGAATATCCGGAGCTCATTCGTAGCATGCGCATCTTCAACCGCCTGCTGGATGTCCTCATCGCTCGCATCGATCTCCAGTACTTCTTCGATCGGCACAGTTGCTGCTTCGGCTGATTGTTCGTGCCCTTTGTCCTTCCGACACGTCTTTCACGCTTCTGGGAGTTTCCCTCAGGTGTAGGAGACTGTGGTGTCGTCCTTGACACTGGTCGCAGTTTCGCGGTGAGGGACACTCATTGGTTGTATGCCGCGGTGACATGCAGTTTGAGCAGTGGCCGTGTAGGAGGACAGAACGCAGTCTCTCCTCTGGTTCCAGGAGTGCTTGCACACTGGGCATCGGTTATGCTCTCGGGCAGGATCATTTTTGGATATTTTTCTGAAAATAGAGAAATCGTTAACTTGGTTTGACTAGAGGTAATAGCACTAGTTTGACGATTGGGCGTGTAATTATGCCTCTTGCCGTACGTATGTCTACGACTCGTACGCGGCTATCTTTTCCTGAAAAAACCTTAACAACTCTGCCAAGTCGCCACTCGTTCGGGGGTAAGTTATCCTCTTTGATAACCACGAAATCATCCACCTCGATGTTTCGTTGGGGATATTGCCACTTGACTCGCTTGTGTAGTTCTTTCAGATATTCTTCTTTCCACCGCTGGCAGAATCCTTGATGAATTGCCTTTATTTTGCCATCGGTTGATGTACGTCATCGGGTTTCCTCTACTCTCAGGTTCCGCAATCGCGAGTAGCGGACTGCCGATCAAAAAATGTCGTGGCGTGAGGGGTTCTGTTGACTCGGGGCTTTCTGAAAGCGGACTAATTGGTCGGGAATCCAGACAAGCTTCTATCTTGGCCAGCAACGTCGAGAGCTCCTTCATCGTGAATCGCATAGTGTTGGATACCTTACGGAAGTAGGTTTTGAAGCTCTTTACACCTGCCTCTTAAAGCCCTCCCATGTGGAGAGCTCCCGGAGGGATGAAGTGGCAGGTTATTTCTTGATATGAATATGATTGTGTCGTTAGACGCGAGGCTTCGGCAAGAAAGTGTCGGAAATCTTGCCTTAGTGATTTGTTGGCTCCAACAAAATTCGTCCCATTGTCGGAGTACATGCTACGGGGGCAGCCTCGTCTTGCTACAAAACGAGAAAATGCCGCGAGAAACGTGGAAGTCGATAAGTCACTGGTTGCCTCCAAATGTATTGCTTTCGTAGCAAAACAAACAAAAACGCATACATAACCCTTTGTTATTAGACACGCCCTGCCGGTGAAATTCTTTACCTCGAACGGGCCAGTAAAATCCACGCCTGTGTTGGCGAAGGGGCGAGATAAGTCCGATCGTTCAGGGGGCAATGATGCCATCAGTTGCTCTCGTGTTTTTTTTCTGTGCATTAAACAAATTTCACAATTATGAATAATGTTTTTTATCAAATTTTTCATTCGTGCGATCCAAAATTCGGATCTCAATAGTCTCAACATGAGTTGATTTCCCCCATGCAGAGAAATAAGATGTGAGAACCTGACGAGAAGTCGGGAAAATTGGCAATCGTACGGTAAAATGACAGGGTATCTTTCGTCGTAGGGTAGCCCAGCTAACGCAAGCCTCCCTCCAACTCTCATGATTCCGTTCCCATCGAGGAAGGGATTGAGAGTGCGGATGGAGCTTTTTGCGCTTACTGGCTTTGACGTCACAAGTGCTTGAAACTCATTGGAGAAGCACTGTTTTTGAGTTAACATAATAAGGCACATTTTTGCCTTTCGAATTGCTACCGCTGTTCTTTCTGACGTTTTCTGTGGTTGGGTTGATTTATGTACCGGGTGTGTCTTATAATAAAGTTGAAAAATTCATGCAATTACTTTTAGGGCACGAGAGAAGTCGGAGAATCGTTCTAAAATGTCCATCCCTTGCAAACTCTGACCTGTATGCACTCGAACGACCTTCTGCTCCAGCCCTGTCTCCACCGTCACCTCATCAGTTTTTTGGGGCCAGCCAGACGGTTTCTCCTTTAACCAACTAGGACCCTGCCATCACAGAGTGCTCTTCGCCAATTCTTGGTGCGATAAGCAACGGCTACCTAAATCTGCCGGGTTATCGCTTGAATACACATGGCTCTAACTTTTCACTCCGACGAGCACCTCTACTTTGGCAACTGGATTCGCCACGAATTTTGTCCAGAAACAGGGGGCTTCCTTAGCAACGAGAGCACAATGGTGAAGTCAGTCCATTTGTAGATCACTGGCTGCCCAACGTCGAACTGTGGAAGTAAAACATTTTTTAATTCTGCCAATAGGAGTGCTCCGCTCCATTCTAAGCGTGGTAGGGAGACTGTTTTCACTGGTGCTAATTTCGGTTTGCCTACAAGTAAATTTATGTATGGGGCCCTGTCTGAGTTTCGATCGCGAACTCTCACATACAGAGCAGCTACATATGCCTTCTCAGAGGCATCACAAAATCCATGAAATTCAATTTCATTCCACGGGGTGAAATGGATCCACCTTGGGATTTTGATATTCGAAATAAACGTGTAATTTTTAAGAAAATTTTCCCATCGCAAATACAAACCTTGAGGTAAAGTGTCATCCCAATCTATCTTGGTTAACCAGATGTCCTGCATTAAAACCTTTGCCTCCACGACTATGGGGCCCAGCCACCCGGCTGGGTCGAACAACTTGGCAACACACGGTAAAACCTCTCGTTTGGTATAGCTTGGTCGAATGGGGATTTCATGTACGCTAAAATGGAACATATCGCGAGCGGCATTCCACCGAATGCCCAAAATTCTAGCTTCATTCAAATCATCAATCTCCAAAAAATCTTCCTGTAACAAATGAGCCTTTGGCAAGGCTGCGAGGATGTCCTTGCAGTTCGACGTCCATTTTCGGAGGGGGAATCCGGCTTCCTTGAGTACTTCGATGAGTTCGTCGCGGGTGCGACTGGCGGTCTCGCAATCATGAGCTCCTGCCAGCACATCGTCAACGTAGTTATTTTGGGTTAAGACCCTAGAAGCCAACGGAAATTTAAGGCAAACGTCTTCCGCCAATTGCAGAAGAGTTCTTATTGCTAAATAGGGGGCGCAGTTCAGCCCAAACGTCACAGTTTTGAGTTCATAGTCTACAAGCTCTTCTGCTTGTGATTCTCGAAAGAGAATTCTATGGTACCGGGTATCATCGGGGTGCGGAAGGATCTGACTATACATTTTCTCAATGTCTGCGTTGAAAACGTATTTGAAAAACCGCCATTTCAATAGCAGTGCGCTAAGGTCAGCTTGAAGGACCGGCCCAGGGTAGAGTGCATCATTCAAACTAATTCCATTCGAAGTTGGACTTGATGCGTTAAATACCACTCAAACCTTTGTGGTGGCACTGTCCGGTTTTATGACTGCATGGCGGGGTAGGTAGTATGTGTCTGATTGTGGTTTACTATCGGCGCTGGTCACTGACTTCATATGACCGAGTGTGATATATTCTCGAAGTACTCGATGATATTCTGCCTTCACCTCCGGTCTTCTCATCATTGTAGCTTCGTTTCGGACGAATTGGTCCGCGGCGATGGTTCGTGAATCTCCAAGACTGATGTTTTCGGGAAATTCGTTCCGAAATGGTAATGCCACCACATACTGCCCTTGGTCATTGCTCGTAGTTGTCTTCGTATAATGTTGCTCGCAAAACGCATCCTCCGGACTGAGCTGCTTTTTAGTCGGCACTTGATCAAGCTCCCAAAAACGAGTTAGCTGAGAGCTTGAAATTTCCGCAAGCAGAGAAACACATGAGTCTGGCCTCTTTGCCGCCTATCAAGACCCAGCCAAATACTGTCTCCTGTGCCAGCTGAGAGCCTAAAATATTTCGTTTCATTATGTATGGGTACAACTCCGCACCAATAATAACGTCGACCTGCTGGCTTCTGTGGAAATTAACGTCGACTAAGTTCATTGGGGGCAGTAGATCAAGATGTGCTTGATCTACCGAAAACTGGGGTAGGTCTCCTGTCAGTTGGGGTAGAATCAGACCTCTTGCCTCAATTCTAATCTGGGGGTTGACAGGAGAACCTATAACAAAGTGGGCGACTTTTCGCATCTTAGCTGAAGCTGTCGCGTTTATTCCACAGACTTGTGTGTCAGCTGGTCGAGTCGGAAGCTTGATGCGTCTCTGCAACCGCTCCGTGATAAAAGTTCCTTCTGAACCTGAATCAAGAAGGGCTCTGGCCTCATAGTCTACTCCTAAGTAACTAATATGTATCATGGCCGTACCCAAGACAACGTTCTTGGCACTTGCGGCGAACAAAGCATTTACATTTCCGGTTGGCGCTGGGGTGTGAGACATTCAAGCCTCTCCGTCTTTTGTAGATGGACGTTGATTGCTACTAGGAGAGCGATGCAACAAAGAATGGTGCCGTAGATGGCAGCCCAAACAGCTAAAAGTGCTGTTACAACTTTTCGCTAGATGGGAATGCGCTAGACAGTTCATACACAAATTGTATTTCCTAACTACCTTAAACCGATCATCTACCTTCATCGCTAAAAACTTTGAACAAGCTCTCAAAGAATGCGACTGTTCTGGGCACAGCCTACAAGCTGATTGCGTCATTTGACTGTGATGGGCCGATATTTTTCTTTCGTGTATCCCGGCTGATGCACGACTTGTTCCTGCCCTAACTACTCGTGAACTTTGGATATCAGATACCGTTTCCAAAGTCTGGAACCTGCTCGAGAGGTAGTTATCTAAATCTTCCCACCTCGGAATCTCAGCCTTGTGAACGATTCCCTGTTCCCACAAAGCTAAAGTAGTATGCGGCAATTTGCTCGAAACCAAAAAGACAAAAAGTGCATCCCAGTTTTCGATTTCAATTCCATACATTTTCAGAACAGAGATGCAATTATATACTGAACGCTGTAGATGTTTTATCTCGGTGCCGCGTTCAACTGTCACCGTAGGCAAGTTGAACAAGATCTTCAACTGACTATTCACCATGACTCATTTGTTTTTATATCTATCGGAGAGATTTTGCCACGCAATAGCAAAACCGTCATTGGTCAAGGGGCATTTCTTTACGATGTCCTTGGCTTCCCCACGAGTCTTTTGATTTAATTTCTCCACCGGACTTAGACGCGAATTATTTACGTAGATGGCTGTAAATAAATCCCGAGAAGAGGGCCATGCCATATAATCCCCATAAAAAATTTCCGTATCGCACGGAGGAAGATTTACGTTTGAGCGCAGTGGTGGCTCAGAATCGCGGTTTGAGGGGATTACCGTTGATGAGCTTTGCTGAACAAAAGTCAGATTATGAATGGTTTCGCCCATCAACGCAGCGCACGTCAAGTATGCTGTATAGCAATCCTGATACCTACATTTTGCTAAACTCATGGCAGCGTTATTTGATTCGTCTTCAGACAAAACCCGTGAGTGGCTATCAAAAGATTCTTTTACCTTTGTCCATAATGCTTTGAATTCCTCTTTTTGAATCTCAAGAGAAAATATGGAACGACTTGTTGTATTGTACCTTTCTTCAAACTCCAACAAAACGAAAATTCGTTAGCGTGAGCCATTGTTAACAAACTTTTTTTTTATTTCTTTAAGATTCAGTTACAAAACAAACAACTTTAAAAAATTTACAAGAAATAAAATTTAAAAAAAAAACCATTTTTTGTGTTTGTTGATTTTCCTTTGGTTGGGGTAAAATTCCGTCTTACTGGGGGTCCGGTTGAGTATACCGCTGACGAACTCCTTCAAGCCTTTGCCTGGCTTTGCCACCTGGTGTATTCTTCCTCTTGGTGATCCCGGTTTCTTGTTTCTTGGTTTTTTTTCTTTTATTTTTATTTTATTTATTTTTTTTGTTATTATCACTTAGATGTGAGACTGGTATTTTCGTCGTTCAACCAGTCCCACGAAGCGTTTTGCTTCGCGCCCGAATACGCGAATGTACGTGGTGAATTTCAAAGGCTTACCTTTTCTGCAGCTTATAGTATCGGGTTATTGTTTGCTTTGCCAAACTTCAGCGTACCTCCTTATGGCAGCTCGTTGGGGCTTTGGTATGGCCCTTGCAGCACTTCGCGTTGACAATGACTGGGCAATTTACTTTAATTGCCTTTATTAATGGATTTATTGTATATATAAATTTTTTGTTATAGCGCGTTGTATTTGTTGGCCCTCGTGACCTGCGCTCGCTGCCCTACCTTTAGGGACTCTCACACAAATTAAAGTCGCTACCCTGGTATTCAGGGCCTTTCACTGCCAGTATGGCTGTTTTATAAAATTTTATAATTTTAGCGCGTTTTATTCATTGGTCCTCGTGGCCTGCGCTCACTGCACACTTTCACACAAATTAATTTGCTTCCCTGCTATTCAGGGACTTTCACACAAATTAATTGGTTTCACTGCTTTTTTGGGTTTTTTATAATGTCAGCGCGTTTTATTTGTTGGCCCTCGTGGCCAGCGCTCACTGCACACTTTCACACAAATTAATTTGCTTCCCTGCTATTCAGGGACTTTCACACAAATTAATTGGTTTCACTGCTTTTTTTGGGTTTTTTATAATGTCAGCGCGTTTTATTTGATGGCCCTTGTGGCCTGCGCTCACTGCACTTTCACACAAATTAATTTGCTTCCCTGCTATTCAGGGGCTTTCACACAAATTAATTTGTTTCACTGCTTTTTTTTGGGTGTTTTATAATTTCAGCGCGTTTTTTTTGATGGCCCTTGAGGCCTGCGCTCACTGCACTTTCACACAAATCAATTTGCTTCCCTGCTATTCGGGGACTTTCACACAAATTAATTTGTTTCACTGGTTTTTTTTTGAGTGTTTTATAATTTTAGCGTTGATTGGGGTCCAGAATTCCTCTTGAATTCTGGAAACGGGGATCATAAAAATGGGGGCCGATCCTTTAAGGCAGATAATTACCTGTACTTTTCCAATTCCACTGTGTACATATACACAGATAAAAAATAATAACAGAAATTCTGTTTTATATATGTATAAGACCGCCGTTTATTTGCGGTAAAAAACCTGGATGTTGAATGCACAATGGAGGAGTGTCACTCACCTGAGTTGTCGCTGTGATGCTAGAAATCAAAAGAGTAAGAAGGTTTTACTGGTTGCCAGTCGCTTTTATAGCACCACTATCTGGCAACGGGTTCAGCTAACAGGGCTCGTGCAAAAGCAAACCAAGTAATGAGTCCTGTCAGCGAGTAGCTTACAGCGACATCTCCTTGTGACAGTTTTCCATTGTGAATGTTGGCAGACCTTAACAGGTAGTTTTAGCAATGTTTAGTATGTGGACATCACCAAATTCGAATTTCCATGTGGTTCGTTTACCGCATGATGTGGTAGGTAATAATATTTCGACGGGTCTTCTGCAAAGAGAAATTTTTCGCCAGCATACCTTCACTGCGAAAAACTTAAGAAAAAAGTCTTGTGGGAGTACCCTACAGAAATATCTTGCGGAATAGTGGTACGAAATGACAGATAAACCATATATCTTGCCCCACGTTATAAGATTTACTGAAATTGACTCTTATTCACATTGGTAGGTTCAGTGCTACTAGTGCAGAAGTGGATCGATTTCAACTGATATAGTATCAGATCAAATTTCCAACATTTTTTGTTGAAGCTTGCTGATCTGCGTTCAACTGCAATAGAACGCACTTGTGCATTTGGCGACACTATGTCCGAAGGACATACAGTTCAGGCAATATTATTCTTTCTTAAATAAGCGCTCCTGTCGGGGGCAGGCATTTTTTGAAATTGCTGTGTTACTCGTTATTGCGCAGCTTGCAATTTTTTCCTGCTACGTTCGCTTGAAAAGTTCTTAGTTGGAGGATTGTGACCGAGCAGTGCTAGGCCCTTGAATGTTCCCAAAGTCAACAAATCGCCGGTAGTGTTTTGTTCGCTGTTGCTATGGAAAATTCAACTGGCGCTAAATGCTTTAAATCATTACGTGTTCACTTCAAAATCTCTTACAATGTTTGTAGAAACATCACTAAATATGTGCTGAGCTGGATATCAAAGAGATGTATAAAACTCTTCAAACATGGATGCATCCGTAGTCTTGAGCAAATTTCAAGATGGATAGCTCTATTGTTAGACATGTAATCAATCGTGTAATCTCTTCTCAGTCCGTACGTATTCTCAGTCCATGGGAATTCTCACAGGGCATTGCCGTATGGTGAGACATGTCGGGCGAACAGGAGTCCACCGCAACGATATCTGTAGAAGCTGCTTTGACGAAGAAGAGCCAGAAACCTTTAGCCATCTTATTTGTTATTTCCCCGCACTTTGTAGTCGGCGACAGAAATTACTGGATGTTACTGGACCCAAGTGATATCATAACGGGCCTAAGTGACCTGGCTCACTGCCAACTGCTACCTCAACCTTACATACCCTATTTTTATACTGAAATTGAACTACATTTTCCTGTGACTATCCCAAAAGTGTGTAAACCCTAAAAAACACGAATTGGAGCTCTCATAAAAAGTTATTTGAAGATAAGTTAAGCCGCGAAAACCCTCAAAGAACCCAAGTGTATCGGGGACCTGGAGAACATGGTCAACGTTCTCACATTTCCCCACTCAGAGGCTGTAAGTCAGGGTTGCCCTAAATCTAAGCTACGAGGCAATTATGTTTTTACACCATTGGTGGTCGCGTGAGCTAGACTCACTACGTAACTCCTGCAGGAAGAAATTCGGTAAGGCCAACATGAGGCCAGCTGCAAACTTGAATGGCAGGAGTACAAACAGGTGCTCCAGATCTGTAAAACACAACCTTTTAGTGAGGCAAAGAGCTTTTCGAGAAAAAATTTCTGTAGCGGCATCGAGGCTACGTAGCCTGACAGTCTCGGAAGATTTTCAAGGGGTCCTCTTATCCGACGGGTGTCTTACAAAAGCCGGAAGGTTTCTGGACTCCAACAGGAAAGAAACCCTTGAACTGTTACTGGACACCCACTTTCCTGGGAACACAATTCCATGAAATGATTGCTAGTACCTTCCTCTGTGATACCATACATAATCCACTAATACCTGATGGCCAATATGCCTACCGCAAAGGCAAATCTACTGAGACCGCACTCCACAGCTTGACCGGTTATACTAAGCTTCAGAGGTGGAGAACTCTCTGGTGGATTTTATCGGTCAACTACTCTGCTGTTGACTGGTAAGGGCGGGGCCGAGGGCGAGTGTGTTTTGGCCTTCAGTCTAAACATATTTAATCTATGCATCAACCTACTACCCATACACATTAACACACACACGAAAGCATGTACATTTATTGAAGCCTTTTATTAGCGCTGCCTGCCGGATAACTAACTAACATAAAGTTTCTTCTTAGACGCTTTTCCTTCCTATTGATCGAGATTCACGACGGTATAGACGGTTTTTTCTGCAGCAGCTACCACGCTCAAAAGCTTTAAGGTAATATTTTATGATCACTACTTTTATTATATACTAAAGAATAAAAATTATTGCTATTATTTATTAACACGACATCAACTCTTTTAATTTATTATATTCACCGGTGCACCCAATCCGTGTTCTCGTGCCCATGGTGCTTCTAGCCAGATAAGGAGCACAGTTTATTTCGAAGGTAACTGTCTTTAGTTCAAATAGCTCGTCTGGTTATCATTTATCCAAATTTGTCGTTACATCCTTTCGATGTCACTGTTAAAGACATATCTATATAATCTCAAGCGCAGGATAAGTATTGGAAGAACTGCTTGTAGAACTGGAACTGGTAGTAGTGCGGCATTTAGACTCTTTCCATTAGCTGTTGCACTTGAAGCATTAAAAATAACGCGAACTTTTGTTGAGGCAATTTCTGCCTTTGTAACGGCGTGATGAGGCAGGAAATATTTATCACAAGAGTCTGCTGATATCTAACCATTTATTCTCAGCATGTGCCTTAGTGTCTCATATTCTACTAACACCCTATTATTCTCTTTTGCAGGACGTGATCCTTGGCTAACCGTGTCTTATCCCGGCAGAATTGAGAGTAGGCATTTTTAAGAGAAGGTATAGGTGGATGTTAACTGGAAAATGCTGTCTAAATGGTAACGAGACTATGTATTTTCTACCATTATTTGTGATGGTAGCATTTCGGTAAAGCTCCATGCCGTCCTCTTCGGTGAAGCTTTTTGTTTTGGGTACATACTCTAGCTCCCAGAACGCCATTAATTGCTTATCCAACGCAACTTCGCTAAAATAAGGAACTATTTCTAGTTGGATTTGTTAAGTCAGTACTTCCGGTTATAATCCAGCCGAATACTGTTTCTTGGGTGAAAAGTGTCCGAAGAACGTTTTGCTTCAATCCGCACAATATAATTTGTGGATAAATGTCTCCACCAAGAAACCCCTTTTACCCGCTAATACCAAGTCCGGAAATTCTTGCCAGGTCTCGCGCTGATATTTGTTGTAGGCAGATTTATAGTTAATTTTGGTAAAACCAGGACAGTTGTATTCAAGCTAGACAACGGGTCGACGGGGGACCGCAATTGTATGTGACATGCTTCTTTAACCTGGACATTTACCGAATTAGTGATGCCCGAACCTTGGGTATGCATCTCTTTTGCAGACAGATCGATGGAGAATTATAGGTATGTATCGAAGACGTCCAACGCGTCGTTGCCTTTGGCTGACTTGTACTCAGATGCAGGAGCGTTTGATATCCCGAGTAACACGTATTGCAGTTAAAAGTGGTTGTGCATCTTGACACAGTATGTCCGGAACTAAGACAATTCAGGCAGCAATTATTTTCCTTTAGAAAATTTATTCTGTTTGCAGGTGCTAGTTGTAGGAAACTGGCACAGCTGCGCGATTTGTGCTTACTTGTGTGGAACATTTTGCAAGTGAAATTAGTCACGCTTGCTTGGAAAGCGCCAGGCTTTTTGTGGTGCTTCTAAAGGATGACGTGTGATTTCCTGGTTTGGCAATCTCACAGCTTTGGAGGATTCAACCCTGTTAATGTCTCTAAAGTTTTGAACCTGTTCGACTGGAACTGTTGTATATTGGTTTGCTCCCATTGAGCCCGTGTGCTATCAGGCAGCTGCGTTGAGTACAGATATACAACAATTGCGTCCCAGTTTTAGATGTTAGTTTGATGACTTTTAAGGGACAATAAATAATTGTATATTTCACTCTGCAAACTTTTAAAATAAATATATATCTATTTATATATATATACGTCCCAAAATAAATGGAGAATAGTTTACAAGAAAATGACTCCCTACACCGCCCAACGGAAGAAGGCCGAGCACAACACCCATCGGTACCCCGACAGTGCCATCTTTGCGATGCTCACCACTCGATAAGGCTATGCCATTTGTAGGAGCAAGTCAGTCGAAGAAAGGCTACGGAAAGCGATACTAGGCCGTTTTTGCGCCAACTGCCTGTATATAGTGTATCAGCGCAACAATTGTGGTTTCAGAAGTGGAACCACCCTCCCAACCTTCCAGGTGTCTGGAATGATGAGGGGAGGAACTCGCCACAGGTGAAGGCAAGAGGCGCGCTGTTGTTCGGTAGTTTGCGAAGCCTCCTGGTCACCTTCCTTGTATAAGGACTTCACGGTAGACCAGAGCTTACCAGCACCCGTGACCAGGTTACAGGACTTCAAATGCTCTTCCCACTTGTTCCGCTTGTTTTGATCCACCAGCCTCCGCATCTCCACATTTAAATCCTGGATGTTCGGATTTCGGGGATCGGAGCGGCGAAGGTGGTCGCATTCGTTCGCTAGAGCGGCCGCTTCGGCCCGGAAGTTGGGACGGATCTCGGGCATCCTCCCTGCCGGAATGAAGCGGGCCGCAGCTGACGCGACCACCTTGCGGAACTTCTGTTCGCTTTTACGAACGTCAGTGGGTGTGGGAAGAGCCCTGAAGGCATTTTCGGTGAACTCCGGGAACCTGACCCAGTCAGCCTTTTTAAAGTTGATATAGGTCCGGTGGTCCGCGGAGACAAAGTCAGCAGGTCTGTCAATCGAAATGATTACAGGTAGGTGGTCTGATGCAAGCGATAGCATAGGTCGCCACGTTATGCTATTTATCAGACCTGCGCTAGCTGTTGTTAGGTCAGGCGAGCTGCTGCAACTACCCATAATCCTGGTGGGGGCATCATCATTCATCGCGCAGAATGTCGAATCGTCTATCTGCTCTGCCAAATCATTTCCCCTACGATCAGCTGGTAGGCTTGAATGTCAGAGATCGTGGTGCGCGTTGAAGTCACCAACTACCAATCGGTTTTCACCTCTGAGGAGAGCACCTATGTCAGGGTGATATCCTGCCGGGCAGCAGGTGAAAGGGGGTATATAAATATTAAATATTTCGAGCTCGACATCGCCTGACCGGACAGCTATTCCTTGACATTCTAAGGTAGTGTCCCTGCGGTCGATGTCTTCTTCAATCAGACGATACTGCACAGTGTGGTGGGTGATGAATGCGAAGCCACCACCATTACCTCGCTCGCGATCCTTACGATGCACATTGTAGCCGTGGCAACTCAACAAGGTTGAGTTGCTGTGCAGTTTCGTTTCCTGGATCCCAGCTATTGACAGATTATGCCGACTCATAAAGTCGGTTATCTCCTCAATCTTGCCCTGCAGCCCATTGCAGTTCAGCTGAAGGAGTCTCGTTTGCCTCGGTAGAGTCGCCGCGGAGAGAAGTGTGAGGGAAGGGTGATGTTGTCCAACCGGTCCCTGCTGCACATGCATTGGCACGTTGGGCTGCCTTAAGATGCTGGTTGGCAGCGCCGCCACAGGCGCGTGCGGTTGCAAGGCTCTACAGCAGGGAGCCAGGTAGTCACCCGACCATTCACGAGTGGTGCGCAGGCCAGAACACACACGAAAGTGACACCAGCCTTGGCACGAATTGCACCTGACTGATGTCGCATTCCGGTATATCCTAGCCTGGCACACGGAACAGACTGTGCGGGGCACCAGGAGCTGCTGGCTACTCCCCACACGGGGGGTGGAGCTATGTTGGGGGGGGGGGATATGAGCGTCCATGTTGTTGTGTGCTCCTGCGAACCGTAGAGGTTCTGCCGGTGCTAGGCACCGGTGCACTTGGTGCAACTAGGGGGGCCGTAGAGGCTATGGACGCCGTAAGGCGCGACCAACATGGGGCCACATAGTTTGTGGACCACTCCTTATGGGTCTTAAGGCCTGAGCAGACCTTAAGATGGCTCCATCCGTCGCACGAATTACACCTTACCGAATTGGAGTTCGGATGGAGATTTTTCTGGCAAACGCAGCAAAAATA
This sequence comes from Anomoia purmunda, assembly GCA_951828415.1. Taxonomy (NCBI): domain Eukaryota; kingdom Metazoa; phylum Arthropoda; class Insecta; order Diptera; family Tephritidae; genus Anomoia; species Anomoia purmunda. Next base: position 83,662,813 of record OX639993.1, on the reverse strand, counting down.
GGTTTCTGGACCAGGGATTGGCTCGATGCCAGCCCTGAGCAGAAGGAGGTGAAGCAACACCCTGCTGCAAGGAGTTGCTCCAGGGGAGACAGACAACTTATGGGGTAGGCCGATCTAAACAGGGTTAGATCGCCGAAACAACAGTCCTTGGCCGGGTGAAACCCAGGTCATTCCGGTACGTAGAACCGACTGTCGTGGGAATGAGTCCTTAGGTCCGGTTTGTCCGCGTAGTGCAGTGACAAACAGCCTTTGATTTTTCCCCAGTCGTCTTCAAATAAATTATAAGAGATTAATGTTGTATCCGCTGAACCTTTCACTTTGCCTAATATGACGAAGGATAACTGTATAGAGTGTCTCGTTCTTACTACTACGTAGTCCTGTAAAACAAGTTCGACATTATGGATCCAGCAGATAAATTGGATCAGGTATCTTTCAAATGTAGGTAGATTCTTCACGCTAACATGCAATCTACTAATTTCGACTAGGTCTGAATCTGTCAAGTAAATAAAGGTATTTGGATTAACGCTTTTGCTGTGGGGACTAATTCTGGTTTTAATTGATTTATTATATTGTTCGTGAGTTTATCTTGTACGTTTATAGCGCCTGTTAAGTGTGTGATTGGTTCCTGCATCTGTTCCATAGGTTTACTATACATATTTTTGGGATTTACAATATTTTTTAAACAGCTATGTTAATAGCTATAATCATTCACTTATTACAATCAACTTTTTCACTTGTTCAAATTGCATGTAGTTTTAGTAATACAAACAAATAAATTTTATAAAACTTAAGTTGTAATTCTTACAGGAGTGTCAGTATTTGCATCCTTCCTTGGGCAGTCTACTGGTTCCTTTTCAGAGATGTTAGTCCCCTACTTGGGAGTAACGTCAAGATTTCCGCGTTGATTGCTGGTTCGGTGGCTTTCGCACTTTGTGTTTATTTGCCTTCTCAGTTGAATCCAAAGCGTAGAATCTCTCAACCGTTTTACTTTTGAACATGTGCTGCTTCCTTTTTTGCTTGTGGCCGACAATAATTTTGTCAATGACACAGTTTGCTTGTATTTAGAGTCACTGTTTAAGTCAGCAATCGTGTGGCTGCATTATCAAAAAAAAATGCCACTGCCAGATGTGGCTAATGTACAAATGGTAACAGTTACTCGTTACTCTGTCTCCTGTTTCTCGAGTGCTGTTACCCACCTCGGATGAGGGTTTCGCCTTTTGCGATAACCGAGCTCTCGGCCACTTTGGAAGGGAACTCCGAGCTATACACAAGTAAGATCCCTGCAACTTATTATATGTAGAGATATTTATGTATATATTTCTGCTAAGAAATAAATAGCTTGCCTACGTGCATGAGAAATTTAAGTAAAGGAGCGATTTGGTGGTATCCTTTCTGGTTGGATAAATCTCAACGATAGGCACTTTACGTTAACCGTTTGCCGCGGGATTCAAGAGGAATTCTCATATTTTTCATCCCGTCCCGAACAGTCACTTTGAACACTTGGTGTTTTGTTTAGATTCGCCTTTTTTGCTTGTGGGCAACAATAATTTTGTCATTGACACAGTTTGCTAGTATTTAGAGTCACTTTAGTTTACTCGTTGTACACACAATACTTCTATAAGTTGCTGGTTTGTTTTACTTATTTTATACTACATTTTTAATTGCTGGCACCACAATTCTAAACGCCTTTTTACTAACTTACTTACTTAATTGCCGCTATAACCTCTAAAGAGATTTTGGCCGAGTTTAACAAATTGCACCAGTCACTCCTCCTTCCTGCTAACTGGGGCTAATTGGAAATACTAAGTGACGTCGAGTATTTTTCCATTTGGTGTTTCGAACGCAGAGGAGGCCATCTTCTTCCTCTACTACCACCAGCTGGTACTGCGTTGAATATCTTAAGGGCTGGAGCATTTTCGTCATTCGCACGACATGTCCCAGCCACCGTTGCCGCTGTATTTTAATTCTCTGGACTATGTCTATGTCGCGGTAAAACTCATACACCTCATCGTTCCATCCTCTGCGGTATTCCCCGTTGCAAAGACGTAGAGGTCCATAAATATTTCGGAGAATCTTTCTCCCGATCCGTCTCATCCGATGCTGACAGTGCCCATGCTTTATCGCCGTACAATAGCACGGGCATGATAAGAGACTTCAACAGTGTGGTTTTGGTTCGTCGTGAGAGGGCTTTACTGCGCAATTGCCTACTTAGCCCAAAGAAGCACTTGTTGACAAGAGAGATTCTACGTTGGACTTCCAGGCTGGCATTATTTTAAGTGTTAATGCTGGTTCCCAGATAAACAAACTCCTCCATTTTGTTGATATTGTAATTGTCAACAGTGATGCGGGAGCTGAGACGCAAATGCGCTGACTGTATATTTGATAACAAGAAGTACTTAGTTTTGCCTTCGTTCGCCTCCAGACCCATACGTTTCGCTTCTTTATCCAGTTTAGAAAAGGCAGCAGTAACGGTGCGGTTGCTCAGTCGTTTTTTCGGGTTCACTGAGTACCAATGACCTCTTTAGCGGTGGTACGTAAGGAGCAAGAAATGCGGGTCCATTACGCACGTACATCTTTTTGTTGAACATTACTCTCAGAGAGCTAGAGGGCAAGTCGAGTGGCGAAACGGTCTGATATCTGTTGTGATTAAAGCTGTTGGACGTCGAGTTTTCCTTGTGTCACTCAGCGCGCGCTTTTGGCTGCACAGAAACGCGTGCGAATCTTGGCTGCGACAATAGGATGATCCTAGTCAATATTATCTCCTCGAGTAGTGCGCACGTCTAAGACACTGGAAGCATACCTTCCGGTCACCACAACATGATCAATTTGATTTCGTGTTTTTTCATCGCAAATTAGCCATCTTTTGATGCTTGAACCTGGTACTACCTACTACAATGTTTTGGGCCCCGGCAAATTCGATCAACCTTAGTCCGTTAGCGGATGTTACATCGTGTGGCTGAATTTACCGACTGAGCGACCAAAAATCCATCATTTTTGAATGACAAAAATTGAACTGAACCTTATTCAACAAAATTCTTTTTATAATCAAATTTTGATTTATTACTAAAAATTTACATATTTACTAGCTAGTATTTATTTCTATGCATCAAATAATGATAACCTAAGCGAAGACTAGTGGGAACCTCAGGATGAATGAAAAACCGTTCATATTGCTGCGGCACGGCTTCCGCTTTGGTTTGGTGTCGACGAATTGTTTTGTTGTAGTTTTTTGGAAATGATTGAGCAATGCTGATGTTGTTTATTGTAAAATATTGCTGAGTTGGATTTTTGCTACAACATTCTTGTTTGTATATTTTGTTTCCTGTCCTAGCTTTTATTGACACCGTTAATTAGCGCTGCATGCCGGATAACAAACTGTCATTAAGTTTCCCCTTAGGGACAGTTATAGTCAGGCGGTCCAGGCTCAATTGCGGTGAGGATTTGTTTATTTTTTCTTATTGCTCGAGATTCACGACAGTACAGACAATATTTCTTGAAGCAATCACCACGCTCAAAAGATTTAAGGTAATATTGTATGACCATCACTTTTATTATATACCAAAGAATAAAAATTAATGTGACTATTTATTAAGACGACATCAACTCTTTTTATTTCAAGGGTCTTGTCGAGGGGGGTAACGGATGGAGGGAAGCGCAAAAGTTGTTGCACACGCTAATTATGTTGCTAACGCACTCTGCGAAATCTTTCCGCAAACTCTATGTGAGCTGACGCAACGAACGCTTCAGTATATATCCAAGTGGTCCATTCCCTGCGGATCATCTCACACAAGGTGGAATAAGTGGTAAGTGTTGCTACAAGTTATAAAAAGCTACTGCAGATACAAAGTTTGGACGAGATTAAAGATCTTGGTGTTATTTTTTCGAGTGATTTTTCTTTTAATGGACATATTAGTCATATTATTTCGAAGTCTTACTCGGTATTAGGGGGCGTAAGACGAAATAATTCATAATTCTTAAGTTATTATATACGGAAATCGTTAGTTCCATCTTGAAATACGCTAGTTTCATTATATAAGTAACTATAATTGAAGGCGTCCAAACAGTGTTTCTAAAATATGCTTTACGTTCGTTGAGTTATTTCATAGTACGGCAAAATCAAATCTCGGCATCTTGCTGTAGCACGTCAGAATTTTGAGAAAATTGAATAAGCTTCGAAGGACCGCGGAGCTTCACTTCTAATGAAAAAAAATGAAAAATGAAATATTAATAAAATAGAAGTATTACTTAAGAAGTGAACCTCAACGGTCCTTTGAAGCTAAAAAATCGATTTTCTCAAAGTTCTGACGTGCCACAGCAAAGTGCCGAGACACGTATTTATTTATTTTAAGCCTATTTTCATAATCTGTTAACATTTCTCAAGTGTGTTATGAGCCAATTGCCTTATATAAATCTCGTTTGCTTAAATCTTTGGAAACAAGCGATCATTCCTCTCGCTTTTGTTTGCTTTCAATATCATCTGTGAAAACATTGACTGCACCTCTCTTCTGGAAATATTTAATTTCAACATACCCCTGCGTAACCTTTGTAGTTTTTTACCTTTATATGGGGAATATTCTACTGCAGCCCTTGCTCAGACCTTAATTGAATGTAATTTAATCGCAGTTATATCCAACTTGACTTTTCATCTTCAAAAAATGTATTTTCTGGTACTTTAAACACAATATTATAAGTTTTTGTAATCTAAGCTATTAACTTTGTAAGTACTCTGTGAGAAACATCTGTTCATAGACTAAATGAATAAATAGCTAATATTATAAATATATATAAAAATAGATATAATCTGCCCATTTTCCGACACTCTAATTTTTTTAGCCAAAAATCTCTAAATGTTGGGTATTTTCAGTGCCTTTTGTACTATGTATTATTTTGCTGCTGCAGAAACAACTATAAAATTTTCATAAGCATTTGATGTAGAGCTGAATATTTTGCTTAACGTAGAAAGCAAATAAGTTGAATCAGTGAAATTTTACTGTGGCAAGAAAGGCTGACTTACTTACATGGCTGCAACTTGCGCTGAAGTGGCCTCGGGGCAGAACAAAATATGGGGGTACTTTGTCGAAAATTTTTTCAAAGATTAAAATTCACGAAAAATATTTTTTAATAAGCGATTACTCATATCTATTTATGATGTACAATTTGACGGAAATTGTCAGAAATGTTAGAAGAGCCGTGCAAACAAGACAATGAGGCATTCTGAATAATCAAGAACTGATCCAAATCTTCGACATCTTTAATAGGGATAACTTCTTTCTCAAACGTAGACCTGATAGAAAGCAATTCAGAGAAATTTTTTTTGAAAACTCATCAGTTGTTTCCTTTAAATCTTTAATACAATCTTGTGCTTGGAACTGTAGTTGTACCACTCAATAGTCATCCAAAACATTTTTTATTCCAGCAAATCTATATTCAAGTTGCGAAGATATAGTATCAATCATATGATAGAAAGTTGTTGTGGTTAGGAACTGGATAGTTTCGTAAAAAATCTCCTATTTAGATTATCGTATGATACTGAAACAGGTTGGGAGAGGAAGAGTAGACCATCATCAAGAAATCCAAAGCGGAGTTCATGGAGTGTATTTGATAAGATAATCAGCGATAGGCTTCATAGAAGCAAACCGCCTACGGCGTATCTTGTCCGACTTCGAGAAGCAAAAAAGATCTTCCCTCCTTATTTGGATAGAGCCTGAGTGACCTGAGATCAAATATCAGAGGCGTATTTAATGATTGCTACTCAAGGAAAAATTTTCAAGAATATAGGCAATAAAAACACCCATCCGTAATGCAAAACAGATATCTTGGCGGGGTCATTGCGAGTCGATTTAGTCCACAAATGAGCAAAATTCCTGCTAAGGCTCATTCAAATAATGCCGAAACTCTGGACATTCTAGTATATACCCATTTTCCGGCCTGTCCTGTTGAGACAGTGCGCAGGAGAGAGTCGGTGCTGCAGATTGTACTGACAGCGCTACTGGTTGAAATCGTAACTGAAAAGAAGATTGTCGGGGTAATTAATATCATGACATTTCACAAATCCCAGGGATGGAGGGGTGGAGGAAAACAAGGGTCGGTTTCAATCCAATATGTGGTACCAAAGACTACAGGCCGACCACTCTTCCATCCTTCGTTCTAAAAGTTCTTGAAAGAACTTTGGACTTTCATATAAGGAAATTATTAATTGAACATCCTTTCTCTTCAACTCAGCTTGGGTATTCAAAGGAAAGATCTACGGAGATAGAGCTGCAAAGGTGGGTACTGTGGAAAAATCCCTTCTGCAGAAGCAATTCACTCTGGCTGCATTTGTTGCTGTCGAGGACGCCGTGAAGCAACATCAGGGCTGATGCGTTAGAATCCGCCTTGGTTGGGCAAGGGTGAGAGAACTAATCAGGAATTGGATCTCGTCTCTATTTCGAAATCGTGAAATATCAGCTAAGCTAGGGGAAGTAAACGTGAACATACAGGGAGGAGTGCATTCACCTTATTTGTGGCATCGTGGTCGAACTTAACATAGGTAGGCGTATGCCGACCATCTGACGATCCTGATTACGGGTACCTTCCCTTCCGTGATGTGCAAAATATGGAATGAACGTTGGCAAAATTAAGTTGTTGGGCATAAGGTTGTGGTCTTAGGGTAAATCCAGATAAGACGGAGCTGTTTCTTTTCACGAGAAAATATAGTCGGGGAATCTGGGTGCTGGACGGCTACACAACAAGGGCACAGTAGTGTCCTTATTGGTGTACATTCAAACGTTGCAAACACCTGTAAGAATTTCTGCCCTCGCAAACTGTGGTTTGAGCACATAATTGAGGCTGCGCTTCCAAGCAGGAATGCATGGAAAAGGTGTGAGGTCCTGTTGGTGTTGTTGTAACGGTTACTCAGACCCTGCAAGATCGGTTCAACCATGGTCGTTATCAGCAAGCTCATCTAGGGGGAGGACCAAGAAACACGCAGTTTCGACAGGGTCGGGCCAAAGGGAAAGGGGGATTAGATGAGTCGGTTTTATAGGGCATGTGAAAAGGTGAGCGGTATCGTGCGGGGAGTTATCACATGCCGGCCACACATTGAGAATGGCTGGGTTAATTCTGGATATGACGGAGTTTAACCTGCTATAATATCCGAAACGTAGTTGGGCCAGAGTGACGCGGGATTCACGAGGCCGAGTTAATACCAGTATCAACGACACCTATACACAAGTACATGAGAAACGCTGATAAAGCCAGATCTGTCCTAACCAAATAAACAAGAGTATCAAACACAAGACTTTGAACTCATACCACACCATACCCGAATGCAAGACAAGCATACACATGCATAGGCATGCATAGGCCGCACGATAAGCACTTGTTTACAACAAATAATACAATTAGACTTTAGACCTAAGCCACAAAACATGAATATGTTATCAACTTAACGAATAATATATAACCCATAGGATAATACGAAAACATGTTCATTTAAGTATGTGAATTTCTAGAATAAAGATTTATTCTGCAAAAGAAAAATACATATTTTTTTATTCATTCATAAGTATATGAATTAACTGGGGGCTCAACCGCTCTTTGCTGGGAAGGAGGAGATCGCATAACAGGACTTCGGCATCCTTAAGAATCTTCGAAGCGCATAAAGAAGGACATCTAAATCCTTAAGCTGAAATCTTTAGTAAAGAAAGCCAAAATCTTTAAATCTTCCTTAACGAAGACAGACACTCACAAAATGAGTCAGGGAGCAAAACGGACAATGCAAAACGAGGACATAAATCCTTCAGCTACAGTCCATACCACTCCTGAAAACTACATAATGTCCTACATTCAGAATCAGTTCTCGAAATTGGACGAGGAAAGGAGAAAGGACAAGGAGTTAATATTACGGATGTTCCAAACTACAAATCCTAATACTAGCGAAACTTCTACTCCAACAATATACCAAGAAGCCACGATGCAATACCAGAATGTAACAGATGTACAAATCGAAGTAATAAAGGAATTACCTATTTTCCAAGGAAACAAAGAAGAATATACGATATGGAAGTCACATGCAATGAAAGTCATGGAACCACTCCAAGTATTCCAGAACACACCTCAATTCTACAATATCATTACAACCTTCAGAAGAAGAATCACGGGGCATGCAGATATGTTACTTGAATGCAACAACACACCTCTCAACTTCTACAGTATCATGGAAGCTTTGGACGCACTATATCACGACCCAAACGCACTGTATGAAATACAAGAACACATGAAGAACTTGGCACAACAACCAACAGAAGACTTGGACACTTATTTCCAATACACATTGACACTGCACAGGAAGCTGATTAAAAATACAGTGGACCTTCTAAAAACAGAAATGAATAACAAATATATTGAACAAGAATCTATAACACAATTTATTAAAGGATTAAAAAATAAAAATTTGGCAACAGCCTTAGCATCTAATCAATATCAAAGCTTAATGCAAACATATACAAGTGCTAAACAAATCGAAATACGATTACAACAAACTAGTGAAAATAAAAATCTAAGACGACCTATCGAAATCCAAAAACAAAATTTAAATAACTTTTGGCAAAGACCAACTAATCAACATAGAATAATACCACAAAAGACAAACCCTTTTAATTTTAATCCACCACAATGGCAAAGTAATAATTTAAACCAATGGTCAAGAAGCCAATATCCTCACAATAACAACTTCAGGCAAAATCAATTCCAACCAAGGCAACAAACGAGGAACAATTACAATTATGCACAACCTCAAAGAGTATTTAATACATACCAACCTCTACAAGAACGCATGGATGTTGACGAACCTCAGAGAAACAGTGGGTACAAACGAAATCACTCTAACAGAAACATCATTCCGCAAAAGAAACAAAGGATCAACACACACCAACAACCTGAACCTCAGCCAGAACAAACCTTCAGACACATGGAAGAAGCTGACGGTACATCGAGTACTTTTTTAGGCTAAAGGATGGACTACCTTGCCTTACACTCAAGGATGGTCCGACACAACAAGAAGTGAATATCATGATCGACTCAGGCGCTACAAACAACTACATATCAAAAAAATGCAGAATAGGTAAGAGTATATCAATAGATCCTGTATGGACAAAATCAATGCATGGATATTCCATCATGACTAGTAAAAAAATAATACATCTGTTAAGCCATGATTTACCATTTTTGGAACTAGAAGATATTAAAGATTTTGATATGATAATAGGATTTTGTGGATTAAAAAATTAAATGCAGAAATAGATTTCACGTCACTACAATTAAAATATTCAAATAAAAACAAAAATTAAAAAATAAATTACACAAATGATAATAAAGATTATGACGAGGAGATTAGAGAAATAATTAGGAGAAATAATAGAACAGAAAAGTTACCATTTACCACAACGATAGAAGCAACCATTAGGACAGAAAGTAATGAACCTGTTTGGACGAAACAATACCAATATCCGTATGCAGATAACGATTTCGTCAATTCAGAAATAAAAAAATTATTAAAGAATAATATAATACAACCTAGTAGAAGTCCTTATAACTCACCAGTTTGGACGGTACCAAAAAAGGGTATAGATGAAAATGGAAAACCCAAGAAAAGATTAGTGATAGATTTTCAAAAATTAAATTCAAAAACTATAACAGATAGATATCCTATTCCGGATATAAACATGACAATACAAGCGTTAGGTAAAGCTAAATATTTTTCCACGATAGATCTAGAAGCAGGATTTCACCAAATTATGATAAAAAAAGAAGATAGGGAAAAAACAGCATTTTCCATAAATGGAGCAAAATATGAATTCATACGAATGCCCTTCGGATTAAGAAATGCACCCTCAATATTTCAAAGATGTGTTGATGATATTCTACGAGAATATATAAATAAATTTGCGTTTGTATATATCGACGACGTGTTAATATATTCTTCGACACCTGAAGAACATATTAAACACATCCAAATAATAGTAAGCGCATTACATAAAGCAAATATGAAAATCTCTGATGAAAAAACAAACTTCTTTAAAAATCAAGTCGAATATTTAGGACATATAATAACACATAATAGGATAACAGTAGATCCAAAGAAAGTAGAAACATTAGACAAGTATCCGATACCTCAAACCCTGAAAGAATTAAGGTCATTTTTAGGTATAGCGGGATATTATAGGAAATTTATACAAGGATATAGCAAAATAACAAAACCACTAACCATACATCTACAAGGAGAAAATGGTATAACAAGTAAAAAAATGTCAGCTAAGAAAGAAATTAAATTAGATAAAGAAGCTATAAAAGCTATACAAATAATTAAAACAAAATTAAAGAACAAGTTGAACTATTTCAACCAGATTTCTCAAAACCTTTTGACTTAACTACAGATGCGAGTAATTTCGCCATAGGAGGAGTTTTATCACAAGAAAAGAAACCTATATTTTTTATATCAAGAACATTAACAAAAACAGAAGAAAATTATTGTACAACGGAAAAAGAATTATTAGCAATAGTATGGGCTATAGAAAAACTTAGGAATTATATTTACGGTATAGCAGATTTAACTATACACACTGATCACCAGGCATTAATATTTTCTATTTCGGACAAAAATCCAAATATAAAACTAAAAAGATGGAAAAATTTTATACAAGAATCTGGAGCAAAAATAGTATACAAACCAGGAAATCAAAACGTAGTAGCAGATGCATTATCAAGACAAAAAATTAACACTTCAACAATAGAATCGATGCACTCGACACGTAGTTCACCAAACGAAAACTATACATACGCAAAACAAACGATAAATTCATTTAAGAATCAAATCATATTAAAGAAAACTAAACGAAATAAAAAAGAAACACAAACGACTTTTCCAAAGTATCACAGACATATTATTGAATATCAAAACACTGACTATCTAACAAAAACCTTAAAAGAAATTTTTACACCTAATTTCAATAACGCGATTAAAATTGATGAGCAAGAACTATTCACAATAAAATCACTACTAAGTAAACATTTTCTAAACTACAAGCTCTTTATAGCACAAAATCTAGTCGAAGACATAACAGACAAAAACAAGCTATTGGAAATTATAACAAATACACATAACCGAGCGCATAGAAATGAGAAAAAAAAGAAGCAGGCTGTGTCAGAGACACGGCCATTAAGTTTAACGTAGAATACGCCATCCGATAAGACAGAAAACATATGTAACAATAAATGATAAATAATGCAAGCAAATGAATTTCTTTATTTGATAGTTACTTTGGATGATATACATAAGCTTATGATAGGAAAAATAGGATAAAAATGTTTTTAAATTATCAATTAAATTTCTCGCAAAAACGAAGTCAATGGCTGTTATCAATAGTAAAGATAAATGATAAATAACATACGCGAATCAATTTTATTATTTTTTGAAAGTTACTTGTGATAATATAGGCTTATGATAGGAAAAATAGGAAATATATGTTTTTAAATTAACATTTAAATTTCTCGCAAAAACTATGTAAGTCAATGGTTGTGTTATCAATAGTTGTGGGAGTATCATTTCGAATATAATCCAAATTAAACGTATCGCTCATAAATTTCGCCAATCTAGTATTTGAAGTGATTTCTGTGTTAAAATCACCACCAATAAGCCAGACCAACCGCTCGTTGCCTTCTTGCATTTCGTGTAGGCGGCATTTTCCTTAATAATGAAGCGTGGTTTATATTTTAACATACTAAACGTCAACTTCCAGCTGTTGTCGAACAGCATCAATCAGCATTGTTATTTTGCAGTGCTTGGCAGCATTTTCTCTTCTTTTACTCTACTTTAACTTGCCCGCCTAAAATTATGCAATACAAAAAAGGGCTGCACGAGTACATTTAAATCGCCCAACAGCAAACACTCAACCAAACACCACACACATATTTGTGTGCATGTGTTTTCATTTGAGAAATTTAAATATTAGGAAGATATCAACCAACATGAAATGTATGTCAAACGAAAGCTAACATCTTCATTTGACTACAAAAAAAAAAAAAAAAAAATTTATCGAGCCGTTTCCTTATAATTAAAGAAATAGAGATTACAACAATAAAAACCTGACATTGGTGCCCATACCGTAAGGTAAGACGTATTCTACGCCAAAATAACGCGATGGAAATTAGAGAACAATATTTTTGGCCCGATATGGCGAAACAAATCAAAAACTTTGCACGAAACTGTTCAAATTGTTATGAACAAAAATACGAACGTAGACCAACAAAACAACTGATAGGGAGAACACCAGCAACAAATCTACCAGGAGAATCTATAAGTATGGATATATTCCACATAGGGAATAGAACATATGGGGCATTCCGCGCCAGATCGTCCGATCAAAAAGTGGCACATCTTCGATTTTGATGAAATTTTAAAGGCTTAAAAAAGTACTCGAGAAATGACGAATTCCAAAATTTCAACTATTTTTATGCATTTTTATGGATTTTACAGTATAAACAAAAAAAAATCACCTTTTTACTACATGTCAATTATCTTATCGAAGATGTGGAATAAAATTTTGAAAAAATTTACACATTTCATTAATGAAATTCTTGTTTTGGGGAAATTTTTAGAAATTTTTTTTTTCGAAAAAATTTTTCAAAAAAATTTTTTTTTTCAAAAAACTCAATTTATTTCAAAAGGCCCGGTCTTCGATTTTTAAAAAAAAAAAATATGTTATAGCCGAAGTCATCCCGGAAATAACGCATATTCTACTTTGAAGGAGTCACAAAAAATGTGAAAGTTATGATTTTTTTAGTGAATTAATCCACGTTACAGCGGGTACGCGCGCGAGGCTATACTTGTACGCTGCCAGCGCTTTTTACGATTGCGCGTTTGGTTTTTGACCATAATTTGTAAAGTTTGGATTTTTCACTTCAATACTTAGTGTAGGATTCATATTACTCATTTCAAAACAAACTAATTATTAATCAATAACACTGTCATCATAATAAATAATAGTGTATTAATGAGTATATAAACGGCATATGAAGGTAACGAAGTACGTCAGTGTATCTAAAGCCGTACTGTGAAAGAAGTCGTTTACAGTTTTTGATTACGTGATATTTCGTTCTTTGTGAGTATAGCGTAATGAGCCCGCCAAAGAAAAAACCATGCTGGAATCCATTCGGAAGCTGCACTGGCCGTAAGTTCCACGTATAATACCGGTCTTTATGATTAAGTACAAGTCTAGTCTTATCGATATATTATGTATTTCTATAGACACAAGCAAGGACTTGAGAAGATTATCGGACGAAAATTGGAAAAAATTTGAAACTGTACCTGAAAATGCAGTAATTTGTCCCAAGTGTAGGATCAATATTGATAAGATGCCACAGAAAAACGTATCAGAATCGGGTTCATCGAACAGCGGCGGTGAACAATATGTAGATAAAAATGAACTTATTGAAAAACTAAATATTGCACTTGCTGCTTTGGATGAAAGTGAAATTGACGATACTAGGTAAAAACATTTATCATATTTACAAATTCAGAAAAATAAACTCGAACAAGGTAACAAGTAAATTAATATTCTTTTATTATGATAGAGTTTTTCAAAAAAAAAATGTGACGAAGAAAGTTGAATCTGCACAAAAAACACTAAAGCAGAAATTCGAAGATATAACTAATTTGAAAATTACTACCAGCAATGACAGTAAAGCTGACGCTTACGAAGAAATTATATGTCAGTACAAACAAAAGTTCAATGCTGCAGATACATCACGGTTATTATTTCAAGCTATATAGTAACTCTCTCCATTTCCACAGTTCAATTAATGAAATGAATGGTCATTATTTCAGGGATGATAAATTTCGAATTCTGACATCTTTGCCAACTTCGTTCACAGTAAATGATATTACGCAACACTTTCATTGTTCCAAATACATGGCGAATAAGGCAATAAAATTAAAAACTGAAAATGGAATTCTTTCTGTGCCTGATACACGAAGCGGTCGTACACTTCCAGATGAATCGATCGCTTTGGTAAAGCAGTTTTATCGAAATGATCAAAACTCGAGGGAAATACCGGGAATGAAGGATTTTGTATCAATTAAAAATAGCGATGGAGTCAAAGAAAAAATTCAAAAAAGACTTTTATATTGCAATTTACAAGTATTACACCAATGTTTTAAAGTTGAGTATCCGGATTTGAAATTAGGATTCACGAAATTCGCCGAGCTTCGTCCTAATGAATGTATTTTAGCGGGAGCTACTGGAACTCATGCTGTGTGTGTTTGCATTATTCATCAAAATGTCAAACTCATGATCGAAGGTAAATTACACACTCTTCTATCCGCGTAAACCCCAAACTGTTTTTAAGCCAAATTGTTTTTAAAAAATTCGATCCAAGGTTGCCATTTGAGCCAATTGACCAAAACTTGGGAAGTACCTATTGACGGAAAATACGCATATAAATTGCTCCTAAAGTACTTGTTGTGCTCAGAATCAAGTTCAGAATGTTACGAAGGCAAATGCAAATCATGCCCCACAAAAACTGTTTTATACGATCGATTAACGCAAATTTTTGATGATCAAGCAGTAGAGGATGTTACTTACAAACAATGGATTTCAACAGATAGGTAACTTATTTTAGACTCATGAAATGTAAGTCATTTAATGTTGTTGTAACGTATATTCATTTTGAAAATTCAATCATAGATGTACTTTGAAGACAATGACTGACAGTACGGAAGAATTTATTTCGTCGCTCGTAGACAAATTAACAAAATTAAAAAACCATGATTTTGTCGCTACGGAACAGTCTCGCCATTTCAAGAATGTTAAAGAGAATTTGAAAATTGGCGAATTTTTGGTGACTCTCGATTTTTCAGAAAATTATGCGTTTGTTGTCCAGGAAGCCGTTCAAGGATTCCATTGGAATAACAACCAAGCGACAGTTCACCCGTTCGTCATATATTATCGAGACATTAACAGCAATAATATTGAACATTTATCCTACGTAGGAATATCTGATTGTCTTGAACATGATACAGTTGCTGTGTTTATGTTTCATGAAAAGATGATTCAGTTTTTGAAAGACAAATTCACGATTGTAGAAAAAATTATATATTTTTCGGACGGTGCACCTCAGCAATACAAAAATAAAAAAACTTCTCCAATTTGAGACATCATTACGATGATTTCGGTGTACGAGCTGAATGGAATTATTTTGCGACTGCACATGGAAAAGGAGCATGTGACGGAGTCGGCGGTACATTGAAACGAATTGCAAGACGATACTCCCTACAAAAAGGGACAAGAAACGAAATTTTGACCGCTCAGCAGCTTTACGAATGGTCTGTCATTCATTTAAAAAAGTACAACGTTTTTTTTTGTTCTAAGGAAGACTACGAAGTTGCTTCAGAGTATTTTAAACTAAGGCTTGAAAAGTGCAAAACTGTAAAAGGAACACTCTCGTTTCACCACGTATCCCCGACGTCTGAAAATACAATTGCGTTCAAGACAACGGCAACGAGTTTGAAATCCTTAGAAGTTAAAATGTAATTTTCTTTGCTTGAAAAAATGTAGTTGTAATTTTGTTTAAAACTAAAAATTATAAAACTTGTTCAAAAACAATTAATTGAATTTTTTATTTTAATAAACTTCCTCAAGAATGGAAATGATGTTTTAGTAGCAGAAGCAATTCAAAATCAATTGTCGATCACAACGAAATAATATTTATAAATTAAATGTTATTCTGAAAACGGTAAGCGGCCGTTAACTTAAAAAGACGTATAATTGTAATAACATTTTCATAATGTATAATACAAAATTAATGAACACAGGTAATACACAACAATTCATTGAATAATTAACCTTGGTTTATTCGTGATAATCAATAATATTCGAAAGGTCGAAAAAAAATATGTTTCAATAATCGAAACGAAAAGAACATCTTTCTATTGGCTCCGAGTGACCTTGAACACTATTATTTATTATGATGACAGTGTTATTGATTAATAATTAGTTTGTTTTGAAATGAGTAATATGAATCCTACACTAAGTATTGAAGTGAAAAATCCAAACTTTACAAATTATGGTCAAAAACCAAACGCGCAATCGTAAAAAGCGCTGGCAGCGTACAAGTATAGCCTCGCGCGCGTACCCGCTGTAACGTGGATTAATTCACTAAAAAAATCATAACTTTCACATTTTTTGTGACTCCTTCAAAGTAGAATATGCGTTATTTCCGGGATGACTTCGGCTATAACATATTTTTTTTTTTAAAAAATCGAAGACCGGGCCTTTTGAAATAAATTGAGTTTTTTGAAAAAAAAAATTTTTTTGAAAAATTTTTTCGAAAAAAAAAATTTCTAAAAATTTCCCCAAAACAAGAATTTCATTAATGAAATGTGTAAATTTTTTCAAAATTTTATTCCACATCTTCGATAAGATAATTGACATGTAGTAAAAAGGTGATTTTTTTTTGTTTATACTGTAAAATCCATAAAAATGCATAAAAATAGTTGAAATTTTGGAATTCGTCATTTCTCGAGTACTTTTTTAAGCCTTTAAAATTTCATCAAAATCGAAGATGTGCCACTTTTTGATCGGACGATCTGGCGCGGAATGCCCCATATATAACTAGTATGTGTAGGTACTCAAAATATTTATTAATGAGAGAAATAGCAGATAAAGTCAACACCGTAGACAAACTAGAAGAAATTCTCACACTTACATACCCATATTGTAGAAACCTACAAACCGACAATGAGAGTATATTCACATCGATAAGTTGTATGTCACTATACCGACGACTACATATAACACATAATCGTACGCCAACAGCTCATTCGACATCAAACGGTTCAGTTGAACGCTTACATAACACACTGATAGAAATCGCAGGAACATTAGCTAAACAAAATAACACCGATCCAGTTACGGAAATATTTAACGCAGCATGCGAGTATAATAGGACAATACACTCGGTGACAAAACAAAAACCAGTGGAAGTATTTTTCAATAGGAAGAATTATCCGGAAATAAAACAATTGATTGAAAAAAACAAAGACAAAGTTTTAGAATATCATAATAAAAAAAGAACACAAAAAGTTTATGAACCAAAACAAATAATTTACGCACTGTCAAAACGACGTACAAAAACGGAACAAAAATATTTAAAATACATAGTTATAGAAAACCGTGAGGACACAGTTTTAGTAGAGAGAGGAGGAAGACAACATGTCTTACATAAAGATAACATTCGTAACACTCCTATTGAATTTAATAATAAACATAAATGCATACACAGTGAGCAATCTAAAAAATAAAAAATTTATCTTCACCGAAACTGACGACACATACCTATATGAAGATACCGAATATTTATACCATTTATTTAATTTAACGACAATAATGGAAAAATCATAAACGAGAATAGAATCTCAAATTTAATTGAACAACTATTTCACCCTCAATACAAAAAAGATCAATAAACATTTTAGGGACTATAATAAAATTTATAACTGGGACTCCAGATCATGACGATCTTATTGAAATAAAAACACATTTAAATGAAATAATCGAAAATAATAATCAACAAAGAGTCATTAACTCACACTTTGAACAATTAGTCTCAAAGATTGATCCTCAATCAATCTCAACAAGCCTGGTCATATCAGAAACTTTAAAGGAATTAGAAACCCTATTCGAAACTATAAATTCTGTAAAGACAGGAAATTACTTGTCTAAATCTTTAAATTTAAATGATATAAAACAAATAATAAAAAACGAAAAATTAGATATTCCAGTTTTAAATGTAATGGAATACTCCACAAAAAATTTAATTAGAGTTAAGGATACATATGTAATCATTTATAAATATCCCTTAATAACGCAAAAATTTAAATTATTTAAAATAACATCGTTAAGCTATCTACATGGCAAATATATATTAGACAAATATATAGCTCAATGTAATATAAATAATTATTCAAGAGTAAAAGAATGTAAACAATCACTAAATAATTTTATATGTAAAACCAACAAGGATAATGAATGTATTTCGAAATTAGTGCTAAAAGAAAAAGCAAATTGTAAAACTATTGAAGAAACAAATGCAAATATCACAATATTAGATTATGGTAATATAATATTAGATGGAAAATATGAAATTAATAACGAAACTATCTCAGGAGTAAACTTGATCCAGCTTAATGACACCATTAAAACAAATGGACGAAAGTACACAAACATACAGGATACAATAAAGCAGATAATCCAACATGAAGGCACCATAACAATCGATGAAGTAATCAACTCCAATGAAGAAACTAAGTTTATGAATATTACGGAAGTTACATAAACTACTCATACCAATTGAAGATCACCCGATCCAAACTTTATGCTACACAATCACAACCTTTGGAATTATAATCCTGATAATTTGGACACTACTCAAATTAATCAAACTACGACAAGTTACTCAAGCAAGAAAGAAACTACACGAACTTCAACAACTCACAGCCACCTTTACATTATAAAAATGAGGGCATTTTATTTTTTTTTTATAAGAGAGAGGAGAGTTAATACCAGTATCAACGACACCTATACACAAGTACATGAGAAACGCTGATAAAGCCAGATCTGTCCTAACCAAATAAACAAGAGTATCAAACACAAGACTTTGAACTCATACCACACCATACCCGAATGCAAGACAAGCATACACATGCATAGGCATGCATAGGCCGCACGATAAGCACTTGTTTACAACAAATAATACAATTAGACTTTAGACCTAAGCCACAAAACATGAATATGTTATCAACTTAACGAATAATATATAACCCATAGGATAATACGAAAACATGTTCATTTAAGTATGTGAATTTCTAGAATAAAGATTTATTCTGCAAAAGAAAAATACATATTTTTTTAACCATTCATAAGTATATGAATTAACTGCCGCGGCAGCTCCTTCTCTGCTATGGGTGGTGGTTTGATCCCGAGGGCGTCATTCACAGGGAGAGAATTGATGAAGGTGGTGGTTTTCTCTCGGTGAATGTCGTTCATGTCTACCCGGTAGGCAGCAGGGTTCAGTCTGTTGGTGGTGTGCGACTGGATCTCGGTGGTCATATCAAGGTGATACCCCCTGACGTGTCTAGGAGGCGGATACTCGACAAACGGGTACCCGTTTGGTTAGCCACAACGATGACAGTCTACAAGGAACTGCTTAGTGAGCATACAGTTGTGCTCCCTAATTGGGAGCATTGAAGCCTCATGGTGTAGGTGTTCGACAGGAGGCATCAAAAGGCATCCCTTTGCCGTCCGAAGTGCTGCGTTCTGGGTAGCCTGTAATCTCGTCCACTGGGTTCTGCTTGCCCCAGGAGACTAAATTGAAGTGGCATAATTTAAAACCGACCGTCCAATCGCCTTGTATGTTGCCAACAACGTTTATTTGTCTTTGCCCCTAGTGCTGCCGGCTAGCGACTTGAGGACTTTATTGCGGCTCTGTACTTTATTGACAACAGCAGTTGTGTGCTCAGAGAAACATGCCAGGCTCTCAAACGTAACACCCAAGATTTTTGGGTGGTTTACTGTCGGCACAGGTGTACCGTCCTCATGTATATTTAATTGCATTGTTCAGGAGACAAATAAGGTCGCCCAGGACTTAGGAGGGGATAGAAACAAGTTCCAACCAGTGAAGAAACGAGCAAGGTCTGAGAGGTATGTCATCAATTGCATTGTCAGATGCCATAATCAAACAGTCGTCGGCATATGAGACTATTGAAACCCCCTCGGTTGGTTGAGGGAGCTTCGTGATTAAATAGAACGGGGAGAGAACGCTACCCTGAGGTACCCCTTGTTTAATTATTCTCGGTTATGATATTGAGTCTCTAAAATATACCGACGCCTGTCGACCACTCAGGTAGTTAGCAGTCCACTGTCGGCTAAAGAAGCAGAGCTGAACTGCTGTGCAGTTTCGTCCCTCGGATCGCAGCTATCAGCAGACCATGTCTCCTTATAAAGTCGGTTAACTCCTCGCTGCCCAGGATGAGTATACGCGGTGGGGGGTGTAAGAGACAGGTGCGGTTGTCCACCTTGTCTCATCTGCGCTTGCCGCTGTGCAAGTTGCTGCCTGGTGCCTAACATTCCGGCGTATTCTGGCCTGATACTCGGAACAGACAGTGTGGGGCACTTGAGTGGGAGCGGAATGAGGATGGATGGGTTGGGAGAGATGGGGAGTGTGTGTTGCTGATTGCTCCTTGGAGCCGTGGAGGCCCCCTGGGTGTTGGGTGGGACCGGCGCAATTGGCGCGATATTTTGGGCCGTAGAGGCCGTTGGCGCTTGAGAGCGCAAAAAACACGGGGCCACATACCGTGTGATCCACTCCTAATGAGTCCTATGACCTGAAAAGACCTTAAGATGGCTCCATCCATCGCACGTATTACGCCTTACCGAGGTGGAGTTTGGATGAAGCCTTCTCTGGCATAGGCCGCAAAAATATGTTTCTGGGCCAGGGTTGGATTCAACTCCAGCCCTGAGCGGAAGTGTGTGGAGCAACCCTGCTGCAAAGCATTGCTCCAGAGATGATACACGACAAATGGTATGCGCCGATCGTAACAGGGTTAGATCGCCGAAATAATAGCCCTTGGCCGGGCGAAGGGAAATATACGAAACTTTTACATCAACAAGGCGCAACGTAAATGGAAAGCTACCACTACTTGCAGCATATCAAGAAATACCTGATATTCTTTGTTACGCATAAACTTACTACAGTATAGACAAGCCACTGGACTTTGCGCATGCATGCGGAAAAACGAATATTGCAGAAGCTGCAGAGACGTAGCCGTGAACGAGACGGTCGAGCATTTCCTGTGAAAATGCCCGGCTCTTGCCCGAATTCGTCTTACATCTTTAGTAAGTTCTTTTCTTGATAATTTAGGGCAGGTATCTAGGATCCTGACCTCCAACATAGTACAATTCATTAATAACTCTTGCTGGATGTTATGTACAAGTTAAACAAAACAAAGAGTTTTATTTTATTGCGGGTGCTGGGGAAAGCAGCACGACCGCGTTTATTGCGAGATTCTGACAAAAAGAACTGTGGTTTACAATATTTTACAGTTTTTATACTAAATCTAAGCCTGCGCTGCAACTGCATTTTGTCGTTGCGGCCTTATTCCATTTCCTTTGTTGTTGCCATATGCTTGCTGTGGCAGTTCTGCTTGCGCAACTTGTGTGTGGTAGCCGCATGCTATAGTGCTGCGCTGGTTTTCCTCTAGTTGCTGACCTACCCCATTGCGTTCCACTTTACGCAGACGTCTGACTGGACACTTGTTCAGTGCAGTTGAATTATGATGGGTCATCATATTTCGGGCGGCACATGCGCTGTCGCAATATTTTCGGCAACATGTGCAGTATCGGCTTCGTTTGAGTTGACGTTTTGGTATTCAACTGTGTGTCAACTAATTTATGATTGGTAATCATATTTCGGACGATATGTGCGCTGTTGAGTCTTCCGGGATTGTTTAGTTTTTAGCGACGTGTGCTGTATCGGCTTTGCTTGAGTTGACTCTTTGATATTCGAATATGTGTCAACTCAATGCGGCTAATTTATGGTGCTTTCTTAAGTGCTTCCCTTTTGGTTTGTTGGGAATGGTATATTTCTTGTGAATGCTTCTATTTCTGTTGACTTGGGTGGTATTGAACAAGTGGTTAATTTATTGGTGGATGGTCGGTCGTGTTACGGGCGACCTGGGTGGTGCTGGCTCCGCTTGGGTGGTATTGACTTATCCTAAGTTAAATCTTCCTCTCTTAAGTCGATTGTCCTCAATCGGTATTGTTGTAGTGTACAAAACGTTGTGGCGTAGTTTTTAGCTGCGTATTTGTTATGGCGTAGTTTTTAGTTGCAGGAATGGGCCAGTTGTTACGTTTGCAGTATTTTGAGATTGTGATTGCAGTTCAGGCGATATATAAAATTTTTTCTTATATTTATTTATACAAATAAAGATAAAAATTATTATGATGATAACCAATACGATTAATAAATCTGAGCCTAAACTAATTAAATGCACATTTTTGTTGTTTTTCAGTAATAATTGTATATGCTTTTCTTGGTTTATTTGCTCTACATAAAGTTTTTCTAATTTAAGTTCTGTCACTGTAGTATTTGAATTTGATTTAATTTTTGTAATTTTATTTGGTAATATAAACGTGTCGTACATTGTGATTTTAATGTTTTCGTATGTTTTATTTATTGATGTTATTTTACAATTTTCAAATTTGATTAAAAAGGTTCCTTTCTGTTTAACTTTTAATTTGCTACAATTATGGGATATACTTGAATTGAAATTTTTAAATATTAGCATTCCTGGCAATATTTCTTTAATGGTCGATTCGAATAATGGTTTTAATTTACAATTGGCTTCTTCAAACTTAAGAATATTTATTATGCAATTATCTTCTAATTTTATTAATTTTTTTTCTAAGTTTTCTTTAACATTTGTGCTATAAATATCATTATTGTCATTTATTAAAAATTCATATTCGTCTAATACTATTGACATGTTTTTTGAGTCTGGAATTTGTTCAAATCTTATTTTGGAGAGAATGTTAGAGGAATATTGCGGAATTAGCAAGGTTATAATAATATTGTTATTCTGAAAAATGACTGCGACTCGTATGTTTTTGTAACTGTCGAAGTCATCGATAAGGTCAAGTTCAGTATGCGTAAGTATATCTGTTGGTATTATGCCTATCTTGCTTGAAAAAATTACTTGTCCGATGTCGTTTATATGACTCTGTAATAGCGATATGTCGTTATTTATCTGATATATGTGTTTAATAAACTCTAATTCGTCCTCTATGTTTTTGATTTTGTTCTGTATCGTCTTTTTGAATATGTTTATGTAATTTTGGATACGAGTTTGTTGTTTATTTATGTGTGTAGTAATGTTATTAATTTGGTCGGTTAAAAGTTTATTAGCGTAAATTAGCTTATTTACGTTGTCTGCCGTATCCTGGGCATTATTTTGCATTCTGTCTAGTATACTAATTATCTGTTGCTCGTCGTCACTGTCCATGCTACCTGCAATATATTTTAGTCCTTTGCCTAAAATATTTACTAAACCTCGTTTTGCTTCAGTGTGTGGGTATAGATAGCTTATTTTTGCCTTGAGTAGTATACAATTTTTATTTACCGTGTCCAGTAACTGTATGTCTTCAAAGTTTGTTGATGTCAGGGCTTCGATATTTTTTTCGATTAACCAGGTTGTCTCGTCGTAAGCTGTCAAGTTGATAAAATGAAGAACTTTATTGTAGTGACTTATGGTCTTCTGCTCTCCAATTTTGATGGGTATATAGCCATTGTTGTTTGCCAAATCTTGTATATCGATCTGTTGGGCGACGGCGATGAATATTGATGCCAAAATCTGGGTGACTATGTTCATCTTCATTTTGGTTATTAGAAAGGGTTTTTTTCGCAGATGATAACTACAGGGATTTAACTTTGTTTAATATTATTTTTGTGTACTATTCTTCCTGACTGTGTTTTGACTGTGGTGTTGTAATTTTGTGCTACTATTTCTTTTTTATATCTAGATGTTAATTTATTTCCTAATCTCCTATTTATTTTAACGAAAATTATTTCGCCTTGATGATACTGTTTTAATGCTACTCTATTTGTATTATGGTAAGCGAGATCAGAGATCTGATTTTTCCTAAGTTTATCTGTTGTTTCTAATCTATGCTTATCTAATAGAAAAGGATCGCTATTAACTCTTCTCCCAAAGAATGTTTCTATTGGGTTTTCCCCTGTTGTGGAATGTACTGAGAGATTATACTCTTTCACAGATCTTTCTAAAAGTTCGTTAAAAGATTGGTAAGTATTCTCGCACTGGAGGCATCGCATTATTTCTTGCAATGTGGAGTGGAATCGTTCCACTTGTCCGTTAGAGCAACTTGTGTATGGCGCTGTTCGGTGTATTTCTATACCGAACTCGTTTTCCATCATAAAGTTGACTGTCTCTGATTTGAATGACTTCTCATTGTCCATAACGACTGTTTCTGGTACAAGAGAGAAAAGAATGCCCCTTAAAGGTTGCTATATATCCTCCGCTGCTTTAGACTTGATAGGCTTTACAACTGCGTATTTAGAAAATTTATCTATCGCGGTTAAAATTAGTTGTCTTCCCATGTGGAGTATGTCGATATGGACTATTTGTCCTGGGAATGCGGGGATAGGAGCGGCCTGAATTTTGGGCTTAGCCGGATGCCGGTCATATTTATTTTCTTTGCATATCGTACAGATTTTAATAATTTTCTTAATTTTGCTGGCCATCCCCGGAAAATAATATTTTCTTAAAATTTGTATTTTATTTTCCCTAGAATTTCTGTGTGCTCTGCTATGCTCCTTAATTATAATGTCTTGTTGATCCTGATTGCTTATTATGTCCTCTACCTGTACCTGAGAAAATCTAACTTTGTATTTGCCAAAATGAATCGGATAGAGTTCCTGTATTATTCCCATTGTATTCTCTTCGGCTTTGATGCAATTTATTACAGATGGGTTTAGATACTTTTTTAAAATTTGAATTAAATTTTGTTGATAATAGTTTGATTCCGTTATAATGTGTCGATGATAAGTAGGGAATACTTTTTTAAATTTATAATTGGGTGATATACCCTTATTGAGGAAAATTTGATTTTTAAACGCATTTATCGGAGTTTCGACACTACATATTAAATTGTGAGATGAGCTTGCATCTGAATTCGTTGCCGTTGATAGTGTGTTTACTTGGGATGTCTGTGGCGGAATTCTTGATAAAGCATCGGCTACTACATTTGCTTTGCCGGGCTTATATATTAATCCATAGTCATATTCCTCAAGAATTGACTTCCACCTTTTCACCTTGCTATTATTGTTTTTGTTGCTTAGCGCATATGTTAATGGTTGATGGTCCGTTGTAATTTCAACTTTGCTGGAACCATATAGATAATTTCTGAAGGTGTTCAGTGCCCATATTATTGCCAAGAGTTCTTTCTCGTTAGTGGCATAGTGCTCTTCAGTTTTGCTTAATGTTCGCGATATAAAAGCTATCGGTCTATCACTTTGTGATAATACTGCGCCTATGGCGAAGTGTGAAGCGTCCGTTGCCAATTGGAATTTTTTTTTTTAAATCTGGATAGGCAAGGATAATGTCTTCGGAAATTAATGGGTTTTTAATTTTCCTGAAGGATTCTTTCGCTTCATTGTTTAAATAAATCTTTGTATTGGCAGATTTATATTTTGAAATTCTCCCGTCTTCCCCTCTTAAAAGTGACGTCATTGGTTTAGCAATCTTTGCATAATCTTTCACAAATTTGCGGTAATAACCAGACAGTCCTAGGAAGCTGCGGAGTTCTTTTAAGCTTCGCGGCTCTGGAAAGCTTGCAATAGCTTCTACTTTTTTTGGATTGGTTCTTATGCCAATCGGAGTAATCACATACCCTGTAAATTCGTATTTACCATTATTAATAGAGAATGCGGTTTTTTCTATGTCGCCTTTCCTTAGTGGAATCTGATGAAAACCACTTTTCAAATCTAATACCGAGAAGTAATTACTTTCACCTAATTGTGATATTACCTCCGATATTTCAGGAATTGGATACCTGTCTGAAATTGTGACGGCGTTCAATTTCCTATAATCAATGACCATACGGTATTGCTTGTTACCTGTTGAATCCTCTTTTTTTGGGACTATCCATACAGGAGAGTTATATGGTGATCTGGATGGTCTTATTATGCCATCGTTCAGAAGCTGTTTTACCTCTGATTTCAGGGCTGCCGGATAAGGGTAAAATTTTGAATATATAGGTGTATCTGTTGTTGTCCTAATTTGACCAACAACTTTGGTTGTATATGTGAGCTTTTCGTCGGGTTCAGCGAAAAGCTTGGGGTGCATTGTTGCTATTTCTTCCACGATGCTTTTCTGTTTATATGACAGCCTATTTTCATTAATTGCATTAACGCATTGCGTGGGCAGTTGTTTAAGGTGGACTTTATGACCATTCCTTAATATCATACAATTTTCGGCTGTATGTATTACCGCTTTCAAACTTTTGAGGGTATCATTTCCTATGATGCCATCGAATACTTTTAATTCGGGCATTAGATACAATTTTATTCTGTCGCTAATATCAAAAAATTGGGCATATGTGTGCTCTCAGTTTGCATAGAATGGAGTCTCGTTTGGTATACGCTTTTTTACCAAATCGGGCTTAACGTAATTTTTGCTAGACCCTGTGTCTATGAGAAATTTCAAAGTTTTTCCGCTCTCCACCTTAGCTTCGAAGTATGGTAGTGAAGACCTCATTATACTAAAAAATTAAGGTAGCTTGACTCACCTAAGTGCTCTTCGTTTTGCACAACTTCTGCTGGTGATGCGTTTATGTGATACAACCTTTGTTTTTTGTTTTTTTGATTATCCTCAAATTGGCCTGGTCTTTTCCCAGCTTGGGTATTTTGTTGAGGTTTGTTCATATAATTCACGCGGCGTGAATGCATGGTTTGATCTACATCCATTGGCTCTGGTCGCGGTTGAGGCTTGGGTGGCCTGGGTGGCGCGTTTACGTTAGTACTTGCGTAACGCTTGGTTTGCTTTGTGGTTGTATCCGTGGAGGATATTTTTTCGAAGAGGTTTGGGGTTTTTGGTACGACTGCCTCACGTTATTGGCATGGTTCGTCCTAAAACTTTGATTGCCCAGTTTTTGGCACAAATGGAGAGCCTGCGGTAAGTCGACAGGTTCCTTCATACCTAGCAATCTTGGTAGGTCCCCGTTTAAACCTCTTATGAAAGTGTATAACGCTTTGTTTCTATATGACTGCGTTAGCATACATAACGTTTCGTTGCTCATTCCCTCGCAACCCAATTTATTTAAAATCAACGAGAGGTGTTTATATACCTGTTGATAAAATTCAGATGTCGTCCTGTTACCTTGTACTAATGTAGTCATCTGGTATTCCAGGGTGGACAAGTCGCGTCTGTCTGCATAGTGCATGGCCAAGCATTTTGTTATTGCCGGCCAATCGAGTGGAGTATTGTAGGACTCCAGTGCTGTGCCGGCATGGCCAGTTATTTTGTTTCTAACCACGCTTAGGATTCCATAGTATTTTGGAGTCCCCTTTAGTGGTTCGTACACATCAAGTATACAATCCACGCTTTTTTTCCATGAGTTAAATTCTCCTGGACGGCCTGAAAATTCTTTAAGACACTTTACCACATCTGGTATTTTGTCTAATTCGCTAAGGTTCCCTCTGTGTCCTTCCTCTATCGTTTGGTCAACTGCTGTGGCCAAAATTGCATTTGGGTTTAAGACCGTCTGAACTACTTGTGGTCCTTGTTGTCTCAGAACATTAGCTGCTATTTCAGATATGAGGGCTGTCAGGTCATTCATACTCAACTGTGCATTATGTGGTGCCTGAAGCGCTGGGGTACTCTGAGAAAGACTCGGAGGTCTGATTAAGTTACTAGGATTTGCCATTTTTTAACCTAATTTCCTGTTTAATAAAATATCGATTTTTCCCCTTTTTTAAGTTTGAATTTGCACCTTTATTTTATTTATTTATTTTACTTATTACTTTTAAAAATTAAATTCGTTAGGGTACCTTTTCCTCGCTACCTGAAATAGACGGATAAGTTCCTCTTCTACATTGTCTCGGTTATTGAAGTCCTCTACAGTGGCTATTTTATCTTCACCTATGATTTGGTATATTTGGGTCATACATTGAATTTTTTCATCGTCAGTTGGTTCTGTGTGAATGTTTTTTATTTCCTTCCCGGAAATTTCGTCTAATTCTATCTGGGCTATTATTTTATCTAATTCGTCAAAATCTATGTTTGTCGGTAGTGCGTCCGTCATTTCTGTAAGATTACTAGACTTTATTTTAATATTTTATTATTATTTTTTTTTCCACTTTTTGATCCCTTCTAGGAAAGGAGGCTTTTATACTCTGGAGGGTCTGGAATTCAGAATCGCAGAATTAAGCTCATATTATAATCCGGAGTTACGGATTGGTCTAGTGATGTTATGGGCTGTACAAGCCGTGTTTTATGGTATTTTTCTTTTATTGTTAAATTATATGAACCTTTGCTAATTGGTCCGCTATAACAAATTTTAGCAATTTCCTAAATATTACTGTGTACAATTTGTAACTAATATAGTAAATAACTTATTTATAATGTTTCGTCTTACTCTATTGACTGCCTCTGCGGCGACCTCCAGTTGTAGTTACTGTTGTTAACGTGTCGGTGCGGCGCTCGTTGTCCTTGCTGTTTCTGTCTTGCCCGCAGCCTTGGTTATAGATGATTAGTTTTTATTTTTTCTCACTTTTTAGGAGCTTTCCCTTTTTTTTTTTTTTTTTTTTAAATTGCTACTTCTTCCTTTTTGTGTTTTTTTTTTTTTTTTGGAAAATGTCTATTGTTTTTTCATCAGAGTTTTTCAATTATAAGTGTTTTTTTCCTTAATTATTTTTTCTTATAAACATTCGGTTTTTCACTTGTAAGAGTTTTCTTTATTTTTTGTTTTTTTATAGTGAAGGCTGGTACGTGGTACCACCGGTTTGTCTTTGCGGCTACTAGGGGGCCTTTCACTATAATCGCGAGTTTAGTCTTTCACTCGCGGATCCTTTTGTAGGATATTCAATGTTCAAACGAATCCTTACTTTGTACTTTCAGGATTTTTTTTTTCACATTAATATTTATTTTGTTTTTTCACGGGTCCTTACTTTTTATTTTCAGGATTTTTTCCACTCGAGTTCGCGAGTCCTTACTTTATGTTTTCAGGGCTTTACTTTTTGCGTTCGCGAGTCCTTACTTGGCGTTTTCAGGACTTTTTACTTAGCGCGTTCGCGAGCCTCGAGACTTTTGCTCGGGCGCCAGTTAAATAAAACAAAGAGTTTTATTTTATTGCGGGTGCTGGGGAAAGCAGCACGACCGCGTTTATTGCGAGATTCTGACAAAAAGAACTGTGGTTTACAATATTTTACAATTTTTATACTAAATCTAAGCCTGCGCTGCAACTGCATTTTGTCGTTGCGGCCTTATTCCATTTCCTTTGTTGTTGCCATATGCTTGCTGTGGCAGTTCTGCTTGCGCAACTTGTGTGTGGTAGCCGCATGCTATAGTGCTGCGCTGGTTTTCCTCTAGTTGCTGACCTACCCCATTGCGTTCCACTTTACGCAGACGTCTGACTGGACACTTGTTCAGTGCAGTTGAATTATGATGGGTCATCATATTTCGGGCGGCACATGCGCTGTCGCAATATTTTCGGCAACATGTGCAGTATCGGCTTCGTTTGAGTTGACGTTTTGGTATTTAACTGTGTGTCAACTAATTTATGATTGGTAATCATATTTCGGACGATATGTGCGCTGTTGGATCTTCCGGGAATGTTTTGTTCTTAGCGACGTGTGCGATATCGGCTTTGCTTGAGTTGACTTTTTGGTATTTAAATGTGTGTCAACTAATTTATGATTGGTAATCATATTTCGGGCGATATGTGCGCTGTTGAGTCTTCCGGGATTGTTTAGTTTTTAGCGACGTGTGCGGTATCGGCTTTGCTTGAGTTGACTCTTTGATATTCGAATATGTGTCAACTCAATGCGGCTAATTTATGGTGCTTTCTTAAGTGCTTCCCTTTTGGTTTGTTGGGAATGGTATATTTCTTGTGAATGCTTCTATTTCTGTTGACTTGGGTGGTATTGAACAAGTGGTTAATTTATTGGTGGATGGTCGGTCGTGTTACGGGCGACCTGGGTGGTGCTGGCTCCGCTTGGGTGGTATTGACTTATCCTAAGTTAAATTACATCCTTCCAATACTCAGTAGGATTTATCGAGTGTTTGGCATCGAAACAGCATAATGAGTCTCAGTCATATTACCTACCTGGTTTCAGTGATCATATCAGTTTCTCTAGGTTAGCTCTGCTTTTCGAGATATTCGCGTTTGGAATTTTACCACAAACACCAATTCTTATATATAAAAAAAATGTCACTGTGCTCAAATCGGAACCTTTTTTATTTTGAACATTGATAAGACACAAATGGTATATATAATTCAAGTACGCGGATTTCCGTGGTCATACTCATTTTTAGGGTTTGCCTCTACTTTTGGAGTAATTGGCGTTTGAAAATTTTACCAGAACACCTAACTAACTAGTTTACAGTTTCAGAGATCGAAATTAAAATAATGCTTTTTAAATTTATTTTGGGTCGGTAGACACGAAAATTGGTGGCGTTTATTTTACCAAAAAAGCGTTTTCAAGATCAAAGCGAACCCCCTGTTTTCTGGGCGATTTTGTAGTTATTGAAACAAAATTCCAGAATTGCAAATATAACTATCCCTCTTCGTGTTTAAAGGAACATTAAGCTTCCTTACGCTAATATATTTTTTGTTCAAATCGGAATTGCTCTTTTTGAGTAACCGGCGTTTTAATGTAAAAGTAAGGACATTTTCGAGCTTTCTCGAAAACTGTTAATTTTTATTCTTTATTTTTAGTTTATTAGCTTTGCAAAAACATAATTAAAAATATTTTATAGAAACACATATTTATTACGAAAAGTCATACAAATTAAATTAAAGCGGCAAATTTAAAGTTTTGCTGCAATTACTTTTTCAACCGAGAATCTGCCAATAATAATAATTTGGCGCATACACTATAGCTTGATGTTTGGCCGAACTTCTCCTACGATTTGTGGCGTGTGTCTTGATTGAGGGTCCTACTGTTTTACGCCGACTCCGAACCCAAATGAATTTTGTGAGGAGTTTTTTTTATTGCAGTGATGCACTCAGAGGTTTGCCATTACCTGCCTAGGGTGACCGCTATTAGAAACAACTTTTTCTTTTTTCACTCGCCTACGGCGGCAGCCAATCTGCCAAATACTTATTAATTTTACTGTGCAACATCCAGAATGTACATTTGATGATTCTCAAAATGGTTTCCAAATTTTTCGTTTAGCAAAAACTTCTATTCTAAATGGCTAGTTCCCTGTCAAATGCACTATACTTAATTGCGTATGGAGAACGTATCTTATAAAATAAGGCAAGTGGTTCTGATTTGTTATTAAACCTTTGATGTATGACACCGCCTGTTGCCGTGTTAGACGTTTAAAGAGAGTTTCGGATATTATTATTAAATGGTTTAACAATATATATGTGGCCACAAACAATAACCACCCAAGAAGAGTTAAGATAATTTCCAGTTATGTATTCCATCGCATTCTGCAAATACTACTACATGCGTATGTGAAATTCACATCTCGACAGCTGCGTTATTTAAACAGTTATGGACAAAAATACCTCAACAAGGCGCATACAACTATTTGTCTCGAATTAAGGTTTTTCTACGTGGGCGGTTATTGTTTTTGACCACAGATACACCGTAAATGCACATTTCTCTGTAATGCATTCGAAAGCTTCAATAAAATGCACTTTGGGGTGCTCAATAAGTACAGTACAGGTGGCGCAAAAGTAACCTTCCGATGTTTTTTGGCTGTAATTTAAAAAAAATGAAAAACTTTGATTCTCCTTGTGGATTATTTTGATTTGTTTTTTTAATTTTTTTTACATCAAGTCGAGAATATGATGTCATGTAAATGGCCGCCGCCACAGTTGATTGTCATTTGAGCCCTTTTTATGGCATTTTCCATCACTTTGGCCAAAACTTCCGGCGATAGGTCCTCACATTCTTGACGGATATTCTCTTTAAGAGCTGCAAGAGTCTGAGGCTTGTTGACATAAACACGCGACTTCAAAAAGCCCAACAAAAAGAAGTGTGGAGCGGTCAAATCAGGCGATCTTGCTGGCCAGTGCAAATCACCAAATCGGGATATTAGGCGCCCGGGAAATGCATCCTTCAGCATATCGGTTGTGGCACGTGCAGTGTGTGCCGTTGCACCGTCCTGTTAGAACCACATGTTTTTCAATCCCAATTCATCAAGTTGCGGCAAAAAGAACTCGTTGATCATTGCTCTGTAGCGCTCACCATTCACAGTAACCGTTTGGCCCG
Organism: Anomoia purmunda; assembly: GCA_951828415.1. Taxonomy (NCBI): domain Eukaryota; kingdom Metazoa; phylum Arthropoda; class Insecta; order Diptera; family Tephritidae; genus Anomoia; species Anomoia purmunda. Next base: position 83,630,758 of record OX639993.1, on the reverse strand, counting down.
CGACGTCTTCGAAGAAAAAAGGTCCGATGACTCCTCCAGCGAAAACAGCACACCATACAGTGACTTTGAGCGGGTGTAATGGCTCTTCATGGGTTACACGTGGATTTTCAGTGCCTCGGAAGCATAAATTTTGCTTATTTACGTACCCGCTAAGATGGAAATGGGCCTCATCACTCATGATTATATTTGATGAAAAATTATCTTCCTCTTGGTGGTGATTAAGGATGGCTTGAGCGTATGTTAGACGCGATTGGCGGTCAGCAGCTAACAGCTGATGCACCGTCTGGACTTTGTACGGAAACATCTTCAAATCGTGTACCGAAATTCACTGTAAAGAACGTCGACTGATACCCATTTGCGTGGCACGTCGTCTGGTCGATGTCGACGACGCTTCCATGACATCCTCGGCTACAGCAGCAATATTCTCTGCAGAACGGCTACTCCGGGGCCTGCCACGCCTGGCAGCATCTCGTGTTGTGCCAGTCTCTTCGAGGCGAGCGGCTAAACGTCGCAATGTTTCACCAGTAGGCGTTGGACGGCCAGGAAATCTGCGACGAAATTCACGTTGTGCCAAAGTCACCGACCGATTATTGGTCAAATAAATAGTCAGCAATATTCCACGTTCTGGAGCAGTATAGCGTAACATTGTTTATTAACGTATATTTCGCATGTGTTTATTACACAAATGTTAAAACAGAACTGACATTAGGGGCCAATCGCAAAATTTATAGCATTTTCTGATAGGAGAATTACTTTAGCGCCGCCTTGTACTTCCGTACCTCTTACACAGGCATGACCCTCGCTTCCTGCAAGTTAAGGATTATGGAAACGTAGCGGGACTTGCAACACATCCAAACTTATGTGGCATAAAGGGAACATAAGACAATCCCAAGAACTCCCCGCACTAAGCAGAAGAAAATTATCGCTAGCTATGGGGGAACTCACAGGTGATATTCCTATAGAGAGACCCGCTGAACGAATAGGAGTTCCCACAACGATTTCTGTAGAAGCTGGTATGACGAGGAAGAGCCAGAAACCATAAGGCATATAATTTGCGATTGCCCCACACTTTGCAGTCGGTGGCGGAAATTTCTGGCCGCGGGATTTTTAAATAACCGAGACGCGGTTGTAGAAGTGAAAACACGGCAGCTACTCAAATTCGTCGACTCCACAAATTGGTTAAGAGAGATTTAGGGGTACAAATTTGGTATCACAACGGGACCAATTACGGGCCTAATCAACTGGTCCACTGTCAGCTGCCTACTCAACCTAATCTAAATTATGATGCACAGAAACTTCTTAAACAAACGGTGTATTAGAATAATATTGATCTCAGAGTAATCTGTGAGCAATATAAGAACCTGATTGTCGAAACTTGGTTTTCAGGTTCAACGAGAAAATTTGCAGGAAAACGATAGCCTACGCGAAACGTTCAACATTAAAAGTAAGGAGCTCAAAAAATGAAAACGACAAAAAATTATACTAAATATTCAAAACATTGATACAATAAAATGAATCTTAGAATATGACTTTTAAGTAATTTTTCTGTTAAAACTAGTATCATAGAGGAGATTTGTATCAAAATTCATTTGAAAAAATAATGTATGAAAAATTTCGTGGAACAGCACATTTTCTATGTCAAAATGTGAATGCTTGTCAACTTCAATGGGCTGCATCTTTTTATCGCCGTCTAGCCCTGTTGAGATATATATACCAAATTACAGCCTGAAGTCTCAGCTAAACGATAAAAAAAATTCAGCTGCACGTTTTTGCACATTTTTGCACATTTTTGAAACAACTTCAAAAAACTGTAAAATGGTAGTGGAAAATTACGCATACGCCCAAAAGTATGCAATTGTTCTTAAAAGTGTCTTATCTTTGATTGGTTATAAGTGTCACCTAGACAAATTCAGGATAACCAGCTTTATTCAATTCAGTTTATCGACTATCCAATTTACAGAAAGATATTAATGGCAACTTAAATACGAATGAACATTTCAGTATACATACAAAGTGATAATGAATAGAATGACTTAAAATAAATACAGAGAGTAAATAAATTAGTATTAATATAAAGTGAGCAAACAGAGATGCCAATGAATATGAAATGTGCGATGACCTAAGTCAATAAGTCTAAAGTTTTATTATTATTGATATGCTAATTTACATTCAATCGGCAAAGTGTAAGAGTGATAAGAGGTGTTTGATCAAGTGTTATATTGTGAATTATGGATGATTTAACAATTACATATTTAAGAATTTGCGAATTAATGATGAATACCAACATAAACATTGATATCGTTGTCCAAATTCTTGGAATTAACAATAGTGATATGCGAGCAAGATTTCTTGAAGCTAATGGGAATTGGCTTTAAAACGTTTACATAGTGCGCAAAACAACAACCGAGAGTAAAACCCCAAGTTGTTCAAAGAAAGTTAAACGTGGGCGTCCAGAGATACCGTTTGAAGATAGTCAGCCAAGTACAAAAAGAAAAAAGCTGCGAACATTTAGTGAAACCACATCACAGGAGCTGATTGCGTATGCTTTTAAAAAACAGGCAAGCAAAGATAGACTAATGAACGCGTTTACTCCGCTTTAATACTTGCTTTAATACTTGATGCTTCATTAACTAATCACCAATATGAAGTTTTGCGCAGTTGTGCCAAGGGAATTGGATTTGATATTTATCCTTCATATTACCAGGTCTTAGAAACAAACAAAAAAATGCTACCCTGCAAATGTTCAAGTGATGGAAAGTTGCAGTAAAGTAGGTCTGCAAGAGTTACTTGACCACACACTAACAAGAATTATGATGACCAAATCGGAAAATGAGGTTGCAGAATTCCCCAATGAACTGCAATTGGTGTCCAAATGGGGCTGTGATGGAAGTTCAGGGCACAGTGAATACCATCAAAAGTTCACAGATCCGAATACATCAGATAAATATATGTTTTTAACATCGTTTGTACCATTGACCCTCACGGAGCGAAACGATGCGTCAAAGATGTGCTGGAAAAATACAGGGCCAAGTTCAACCAGATTTTGTCGACCGTTAACATCAAATGATGGTAACATGGCAGGAAGGTTCTTCCAAAACCCATATAAAATTGTTGACATAACGGGCGTAAAAGAAGAACTTATTCACAGGTTCAAAATTGTTTTAGCGACGATTAATTTCAGTTCAGCGACCGACACCGCAAAGTTCCACGTTTATTGCATGGATACAGCAAAATTCTTTGTCGAACATTATGGCTGGTACCAAATGCCGGTAACTGCACTTTGTTATGCATGGTAGCAAGATCATTGCAGAAGCTATTCTTCCAATTGATATGTTGAAATTATTATTGATTATTGAGTTTTTAAATCTGGTCTTTACTTTCAACAGGTATGCTGTCTGAAGAAGCGGAGGAAGCAAGAAATAAGGACTATAGAGAGCCTAGATTGTATCGCTCGCGCAGAATTGGTCGTGTTGCCACTAATGAAGGCGTGATGCATCAGTAGCTGATGTCTTCCGACCCATACATAAATAAATTTCGCCATAAATCAAAAATTAAAAAATTGGAATATGATATTGAAGTACAAAAATTATTAAAAGACTGATTGAAATGATTATTTATATTTTTTTGCAATGCAATTATATGGAAAGTGGGCGTAAACGTGGGCGGATTTCATTCAAATTTTCAGGAACGTATTATACAATTATAAAATTCATTTGTTGTGAAAATTTAGTCGATCGAGTAAAAATCATGGAAGTTATGTCACTTTTTCAATTTAAGTTGTATGGGAGGTGGGCGTAAAAGTGGGCGGATAGTTTTGATTCTTTTGTCGTGTCTTAATAGTATCCAAAAACGCGTCTGTGCCAAATTTTGTAGTTCTACAAATACTCCTTCTATTTTTGGCCACTGCTTGTATGAACTTAAACCAATGTGCGCCGCTGTAAGGCTATATCATCTTAAAAGCTCTAAAGCAAATAGTAGTAGTCATATGACTATTCTTAAGACCCACTAAGTGCCGAGTATATCGGACTACTGTGTGCCACGGCTAACTTTCAACAAAGAATGTCACATATCAATACCAAGCAGATAGCCATGGGCAGATGGAGTCCCAGGATTTAAACACTTCTTACGATTCTATACTGACGGTGGATAGTAGAATTGGTGGGGGCGACAATTTCGGAGACAGTAGCAAACTGCCGCAGTTCACTTAACGTAATGGCAGAGATTGATTTTCATCAGGTCAGGACGAGCTCGCAAGAAGTGGTACAAGGTGGCGAAAAAGTAAACTTCCGATGTTTTTTGGATGTAATTTAAAAAAAAAAATGAAAACCTTTGATTCTTCTTGTGGATTATTTTTACTTGGTATTTTAATTTTTTTTACTTCAAGTCGAGAATATGATGTCATGTAAATGGCCGCCGCCACAGTTGATTGTTATTTGAGCCCTTTTTATGGCATTTTCCATCACTTTGGCCAAAACTTCCGGCGATAGGTCCTCACATTCTTGACGGATATTCTCTTTAAGAGCTGCAAGAGTCTGAGGCTTGTTGACATAAACCCGCGACTTCAAAAAGCCCCACAAAAAGAAGTCTGGAGCGGTCAAATCAGGCGATCTTGCTGGCCAGTGCAAATCGCCAGAAACGAGATTAGGCGCCCGGGAAATGCATCCTTCAGCATATCGGTTGTGGCCCGTGCAGTGTATGCCGTTGCACCGTCCTGTTAGAACCACATGTTTTGCAATCCCAATTCATCAAGTTGCGGCAAAAAGAACTTTCTTTGAGATATCTCTTTGAGATATCATCTAAACGTTTCATGACTCTGGGTTCGGTCGAGGACCGTAAGATACAGTGGTAAGAGATTAGAGCTGTAAAATTTCGAAGCTTTCATTAAGACTGATAAATCTATTATATAATAAAATGTTTATACCGACCTGAAAGGGCAAGGCTTGTACTTTAAGATGCTGGCAATAATTTTGCAAAAAAATTTGAACCTGCTACGTAATCTCAAATAGCACAATTTGCACTTTGAGCTTAAGATATCTCGAGAGCCTGCGTGGTGAAGCGATTCTGAGGCTAGATTCTTGCTCAGCGCTTCGAAACCATTGGAGAAAGTGTACTCTGGTTTCTGGTTCTGAAATTTGTTCGAATTTTGGTTGCCTGTGTTATTTGCGACTCCTCCGCTTCTATTGCGTTCCATTTACAAGCGGCACATACGGACACAAGCACATTTTGCAAATTAAAGATGTCTTGACGAAAAAGAAAGAAGAAATCATCAGTTTTAATAACACCAGCTTGCAGTGATACCACATATTTTTTTCATAAACCCGTACGTTCCCCTACAAAATCTTTTCATTTCCCTTTGTAATTACAGCGGTGTAAAAGTTTTAACGTAAGGCACCATTTACTAGAGCACAATTAAAAATATAAAACCAATTACAAAAATTCTAGAAAAAAATGTGCCGTTTTAAATAGGTAATGTTATTTTTGTATAACATATGCGCATAAAAACATTTTTTACCCAAGCGCACTGGTGACGGGGGTATTATTATTTTTCTTACCTAACGGGTGTTTGTAACAGCTGAAGCAACCGAGATAGATATATGTAAGTATGTACATACATTTATACTTCTATACCAAAATTGTTAGAATTAATAGAGAAATTTATTGAGTTATGTCTGTCAGTCCATCCGTCAGTGCCACGAATAACTGGAGTAAATATTGAGCTATCTCAACGAAACTTGGTATACGCATTATCCTGGACACAAGGTAGTAAGGTATTGCAAATGGGCGAAATTAGATAATAACCAAGCCCACATAACAGAGTTATGTGAAAATCAAAATAATGCGATATTTATTTATTTATTTATTTAAATTCAGTGAAGAGAACACAATCCTTACTGACTATTAACAAAAGTGCTTAATACTACTTAAAATAATTATATAATACTCTACGAACTGTGCACCTTGGAAGAGATGGATCAAGGTCAATTATAAGATTCATTCCCGAAAAAGTTCGCATCAGAGGAGCATTTTTAGCATAATTAGTACTAGAAAACCCAATATAAAACATAGAGAACGGCCTCAAACTGCGTAAAGGGATATTAAAAGTTAACCTCGCCAAGAGGTCAGCACAGTTTATTGATCCGGTTAAGATATTTGCAACGATGGATAGGCCTCTTCGACCATCGCTCCCTGGATACGTGGTTTGTACAACTGCCAAACGCCATAGTAAACGTGGTTTGTTGTCTTCGTGGACTAAAACAACATCACCGATTTTTATGCTACGAGCTGGGCCACTTTGATTATGATGAATGGAGCGAAGTTGATTTAAATAGTCCTCTTGCCAATGTTTCCAAAATCGCTTCAATAGGGCTTGTCGCAAGCGCCACGATTGTGCAAGGGCACTTCCGTCACTTTGAAAATCTGTTTGAATTAAAATAGTTTTACAATCAGTTAAAAAATTAGATGGTGTAAGCGGCTCCATATCGTTATGAGCTGGTACTCCACGACGCGCTATAAATCTACGCAATCCAGCGATACAACTTTTAACTGACATATCGCCTACTCGTTCTAAATGTATCGCCCGAATCGCTGCACATGTGAATAGCATGATGTATACTTTCTTTTGTTGGTTTTCACTGTCTGACTGCACGAAAAGTGGTCCAGCAAAGTCAATACCAGTGGTTTCGAACGGTCGACTTGCCGATACTCTTTCAATTGGTAATACCGTCCATGGCTCGGAGGCGTCTTTACCATGCAGACGCCTACAAATAACGCAATGTCGCAAAACTCTCTTGATTATCTGTCGTCCTTGTACTATCCAGTACTTTTTCCGAATTTGTGCTAAAACCGCATTAACTCCAGCATGAAGCATATTTTTGTGCGCTTCTAGCACGAGCAGCAGACTGAAATGAGAATTTTTCGGCAATATTATTGGCATAGAGATATTCTTACCAAATTCCTTCGCGGGGAAACGACTGGTAAGTCTTAAAACACCGTCTTCCAACTTAGGATTTAAAGAGATAATTTTTGAATCATACGGAACTGTCGAGCCTTTGGACAGGGACTGAATTTCCTTGAAACAACATTTATTTTGCGTAGTAATTATCCAGTATAGTTCCGCCGCTTGTAGTTCATAGTGAGTCAGCTCTTCTACTTCTTTGATTGATTTCAAATGTCGCTGTGATAAACGAATTTTCAAGTTTCGCAAAAATCGGAAAATGAACGCTGTAATACGCAAGATACGCTTAAGCTGACTAAAGTCATCGATGAGCAAAATTGGCTCCCCTTCCGGTGCGCTGATACTTTCGCTGGTATTCGCCATTAAAGTAGTAGAAGTAGAATTTGCAATAATGAATTTCGAAGGCCAGCTTGACGAATCTTTTGATAGCCACGATGGACCATATTTCCATAAATTTGACTCTGCTAGTACTTTAGCTCGGACTCTGGTTAATAAGTCTGCTGGATTTGTTTTACCGTGGCAATGTCTCCAATCGTAAATATTCGTTAACCCATTTATCTCGTTTACCCTTGTTGCAACATAGTTTTTAATCTTCTTACCTTGACCGATTATCCAATTGAGCGCTATGGTGGAATCAGTCCACAGGCTACAAGACGCTATTTCGAAATCTAATGATTTTATTAAAAAATCGTTTAATCTCGCTGCTATTAATGCCGCTGTCAATTCTAATTTTGGTAAAGTGAGTTCGCTGTCCGATGAACCCTTTCCGATTGGGCTCACTCTGTTTTTTGAGCATATGAAATTTGTAGATATATCTCCACTCGCTGATATTCGGCGAACGTACGCAACCGCTCCGTATGCTTTGGTGCTAGCATCTGCAAATATATGTAACTCACATTTTGACTCACTCGTAGATAAACATCGCTCTATAGTAAAATGGCGTAGAAAGTGTAAATCGTCTTGCCAGCACTGAAAATCACTGGCCAATTCGCCGCTCAGCGTCTGGTCCCACTCTACATTCTCCCTCCAAATATTTTGTAAAATTAATTTTATTGTAAGTGTAAAGGGACCAATAATTGCAATTGGATCGTACATTTTCGCCATAGCTTTCATAATGTTTCGCTTTGTACTTCGCAATGACGTTAAATAGTCGATGCTGTTTGCTACATCTACACTAATATCATCACTTATCGTACACCAATTTATTCCAAGGACCTTTTGTTTGGAAACGGGTTGTAAACCATCTTTATGGAAACATTTTCGTAATTCAGGATCATTAGTGTTCCATTTTCGCAAGTTGAATTTCGCGTCGCTCATGATTTTAGTGGCTTGATGATATGTGGCTAGAGCCAGCTCCAAATTCTGCTCGCTTAGTACCAGGTCGTCAACGTAAAATGACTTCTTTAGCTTTTCGCAAATAGGGCCATACTGCTTCTCGCTAAGGTCCAGGTGCTTACGAATAGTAGCAGCCAACAAGAACGGGCTCGAAGTAACACCAAAGGTAACTCTCGTCATGCGAAATTCAGCTATTTCTGGGAGTTGGTCATATGAGTTTGGCACGGACTTGTACCACAGAAATCGACGTACATCACGATCGCAAGTAGCTAGGGAAATCTGTAAGAATGCTTTTTCAATATCGGAAATAATTGCAATTTTATTGGAACGAAACCTTAAAATGGTTGTCACGAGATCGGCAACTAAATTTTCTCCTCGACTTAAGTGTTCGTTGAGAGATGTAAATCCCGATTCGCTAGCGGACGCATCGAATACAATGCGCATTTTGGTAGTAGCTTTATCTTCGCGATAAACCGGCATATGCGGCATGTAATACACGGGGTGCTCAATGTCAGTTGCAGTCACTTCCTCTGCGATTTTTCCACGTATTAATTCGCGAACTGCGTTATCGTATTCAGACAAGTATTTGGAAACTTTACATAATTTTTGAGTAAGCCCATGCAGCCGCCTGAGTGCTACTTGTTTATTGTTATTTAGTGACGTACGGCTTATTATCCACGGCAAATGCACTACATATCGCCCATCACAAGTGGTAATACTGGCCACAGTGTCATTGATCGCTAAATTTTCACCGGACGACTTTATATTGACTATGCCAATTGACTCTAAATTCCAAAATTGTGAAACGTCAAAATCTTCTCCTTTCCCTTCGTGCACTTGAAACACACAAGCCGCTCCTTTGTTGTGTTTATGTCGGCCTTGCATGGTCCAACCGAAAAATGTTTTCACTGCTACTAAATTGTCTGCCACTAATTCGCTCTCCGATGTATTAAATTTCCAATAATAGTCTTGGCCAATCAAGAGATTAATACCGCTGATAAGCCTTTCGTTACAATTCTTGTAATCGGCTAATTCAATTTGCAAATGCTTCAATTTCTTATTTTCAATTTTTGGCGTTGGCAAAACATCTTCACATATATGTAGAAGGCACAACTGTCGCTATGATTGTATTTTGTGCACCGCTATATTGGCTCATCAGTGTCAGTTCCACGCGTTTGAATTCTCTCAATTGCTTGCTCCCCTTTTTATCGCCAAATACAATGAGTCGTAATTTCTCAGTATCATAAGCGGGTAAATTGAGCTCTTTTGCTACTCGCTCACTAATATAGGTTCGCTGACTCCCATTGTCCATTATTATTCTAGATAGAATACGCTCCGTATTATTTTTGTTGCTAATTATCGCCTTCGCTGTTTGCAGAAAAATATCAGCATCGCTGTCGTCTATCGTGCTTAATGTAGCAGCACTCGCTGTTGAAGGTGACATTTTGTCGTCTTCATGAGTTCTATCATTAATTGCGCTTTGTTCGCCCTTCGTCGGCCGCTCACACACTGACGTCACATGTCGACCGCTGCACAAGTCGCATTTAAGCCACTGTGCCTTACAGAACTTAGAGTTGTGATTTTTGTTTGTGCAACGAAAGCATCTTCCCTCACGGCGAAGAATAGCTTTCCGCTGTTCCATGCTCAAATTACTCTTGCAGTTTTTTGTTAGATGATTATTTTTCTTACAAACGACGCATTGCTGCAGCTTATCATTCGAGTTGGTAAACAAAGCAGTGGCGGTACCTGCTCTTGCATGCTGCCCTTTGCGATCGCGGTCGTCATGCCTATTACATTCACGCTCTGACAATAGCGACTTTTCCAAAGCTTCCAGTTCGACTCTGATAAATTCAAGGAGAGTCTTTAACTGGGCATCACTTGATCCGCTATTTTGTGAATTATCGTGGCTGGAGCTAAAGAGCGTGCTAGAGAGAGAACTCCTGCCCGCTGCTCTATGGTATTGTATGCGCAGGGACGCTGGTAGAGCTTTCAGCAATATCGACTTCACCATAACTTCATATTGTGCCGATGGTATTTGGAGTGTCGTTAGTGACCTCATAGTGGCGCTCACCTGATTATACAGTTGGCGCAGGCCATGAACGTCGCTCGACGACTGTACAAATTTAACGTTTATCAATTTCTGCAAAAATTTGTCTATTAGTTTGTCACTATTGCCGTACTCCTCTTGCAACAGAGCTATGGCGTCGTTATAACATTGATCGGATGACGTAAACCCAGCTATTGAATTCGCAGCTTTTCCAATCAAAGATTCGCTTAGGAAATTAAACTTTGCTGCTGGTGATAATTTTTGATTTTCATGAACCGCTAGCTTGAACTGATCCCAGAATGGCAACCAATTTTCCAGCTTTCCGTCGAATTTCTTCAATTCGAACGCCTTTAACTTAATGCCAATATGACCACATTCGTCATTTTGACCGGTATTTCCGTTGTTAGGTGGATTGATGTTCTTTGGCTTACAATACGTACAAAGAGCGTAATCCAGCTCTGCCAGCATCGTTGCTGCTTTATCGTCATATTCAATTACGCTTTCCACTTCTTTGTGCATATCGTCCAGTTTGACGGTGCTTCGCATAGCGTCGTGCGCTTTTTTAAGATTGGAATGAGCATTTTTTAATCGTTGCCTGAGGATGCTTAGCTCCTCTTCCATTCCGTTTGGACAACCTGATTCAGCCAAATTTGTAGCTTTAACAGTTTTTAGATAATCAGTAGCCGCGTTGCACAATTTCGTTACTTGTGTTCGGCACGACGATCGAATTACGGCCTCCATAACGTGAAGTAACTATTAGTCGCTTTTTAGTAAAGTGTATTAAATTCGTTTTCGCTTATCAATTCAACCGATCGCTAAGTTCGACTGTCCCGGGTTTCGGCACCATGTACAAAATCGTTAAAATGAAACGCGCTATTTTGAGGGTTCCCGATTTAAGACAGTCTCGGTGAACGATTTAATATCAACTGACTAACTAATTAAAGCTAAGTACATAAGTAAGCAAATATACTTTGAAAAGAGAATACAATGAGAGTATGTTTGAAAGCAAAGCAGAACGCACATACCTATGTATATGTACATATGTATGTACATATATGCGAGTTATGTTAGTGTACTTATTAATTTTCTACAGATAGGGATAATGAGAAAACAATTAATTTTCACACGGTTAGCGTGGCTGAGTGGTTGCGTGCTCCCCCTAGCAATTCCGTGTACCATGGTTCAAAGCCAGGTAAAGTCTAGAAAGAAAGAAGTCTGATGAGGAGATGTGGTGATCTCCGAAAAGCAGCTATCACTTCTACCACTTTGAAAAATTGTTGTTTTCTCATATTATTCCTAATAAGAACCTGGCCACAAGCTCTATAAATTATACAGACGTTTCATTCAAAATAAGGCCAAAAAATAATAATAAAAACCGTTATATTTCAGTAACTATTAAAGAGAATTTGCTAACACTTAATATACATAATGAAGTTGCATAAGCAAATACGCGGAATGGAAAAAGTGTGGTAATAGGCATGGAACCGCCTACTTTGGAGTAAATAAGTATATAATTAGCTATTCCCACCAAATTGTGTACAAGCAAAATTTCAAAAAGTGTAAACACCGTCCAAAACCATACCCGCCTCTTAAAGTTGTTATTGTTTCCTATAAGTCAAATGACTTCGAACAACAACAAAAAGGGTTCCATTGATGATAATAGCCTTGATATGATAAACATTTTATGCAGACGCCAAAAAGGCTTTAATGTTGTGCATTTCAATGCTCGTAGCCTTAACAATGAAAAGTTGGATGAGGTCAGGAGTACGTTTGAATGTTCTTGGGTAGATGTTATTTGTGTACCTGAGACTTGGTTCAGAAATGGTATCATGGACTCCCATTTCGACATTAAAGGCTACAAACTGTTTCGGACTGATAGAATTGTTAAGAAGGGTGGCGAGGTTCCCTATATATTGAAAAACCCATTTAAAAGCCCGTTTGGTTTCTCATGCTATCTGTAGTACTACCGAGTTTTTGTTAGTCGAAGTGTCCAACTATGCGACCGAAATTCTTTACCAATTATCTGTTATCCAGAACTAGTCTATAGTGAATTGAGTTCTCAAAATTGACGTAGTTTTCAATCATGTAACACAGTATGTGTTTGGACTAGCGAGATTTGGACATATTTCTGGCTGGAGATCGCGACTTTTGAGGTGTGAAATTTCTGACTATCTGAAAGCCAGAAATTGTATTTTCTTATTTCGTCTTTTGCGGAATAAAGAACCTTGTTATCTATGTAGTAAACTAGAATTCCCAAAGGAATACACGGATAACTGACCTTATAGTGCCTAACTTCTGCAAGGCTATTCGTATTTGGAATTGTATTGTAGCTTCTGTTCCCAGCAGTTTAAACAAAAGCAACTTTAAGAATGTTCTTTATGAGTATATTCGTTAATCCATCTATAAACTTAATTTAATTATCTATAGCATAATGTTGAGTTTCGCTACCTAAGCACAAATGGACTTGTAATCTAGTCATATGTGAATACTGCTTATTTTATATGTTGAACTTAGCTTTAATATCTTTTGTTATTTTACTTTTACTTTAAAACTGTTGTACTATAAAAGATCACTTTAAATCTTATAGTACTAATAATTTTGTATCAATAAATGAAATAAATATATCGCGAACACTTTCTTTCGTATAAATAATTTAATTAGATAGTAATATACTTAAAAAAAATTTTGGGAAATCGGTGGGGTGCGTTAAAATCATACTAATTTAATTCCGTTTTTATTTAAAACAATAATCGTCATTTACGTTTTCAAAATGATGTTATATTTGTCTTGCTTTGCTGGGCCAATAAATACATATTTTTTGAGATATTGAACAAAGCTTTTGGGTTTACAATATTCTTTATACCTTGATTTAAAGAAAATATGGTAATATCGAAAATCATATATGTACGCTAGAAAATTGGGAAGATATGGTAAATATTAGTTTCGTCTTAAATTGGGATAGGAGCCCGTATTTTTCCCCAACAAATAATACGTAGCCTATATATAGCATAACAATTCTGCATCTGCAGCAAATTGCTGCTGAGTTATAAGGAATTAGGCTTTTTTATGGTATAGGACATGGCATCGCCAATTTTTCCAAAATGATACACAGTTTGATCTATAAGACATATGTAAATACCCAAATATGGTTTCTCTGCACCCATTATTTGCGGATCTAAGGCACGTTCAAATTTAGCTTTCCTTGAAGGCATTACACCTCCCACTTTTCAAAATTTATATATAACCTATGATAGGTCCGGAGGCCGAATTAATGGATCTTTGCGTATTAAATTTCCTTCAAATAAATAACGGGTGTTTTTTTAGACTGATAGAACTTTCGATAGGGATAGCTGGTAAATGACATTTCGTTTTGACATTTCTGTTCAGTAAGCGTTGACAAATCATCATGGAAAGAATGACGCCGCAACAACGTTTACAATTTGTGGAAATTTTTATACAGATTTAAACAGTAGAAGCGAAGTTATAGCGCTTTGCATCTTGCTCCTAACCATCCTTAAATATTTTAACTGGCGTGATGAAATTTGATGCGTAACGGCTCGGAAAAGCATTAGGCCATTCAATTACTTACATAAATATGTGATGTTAGATACCAAAAATTATCACTTCTTTTTATTTTATTAATTTTGACGATGTATAATTTATTTATTCTCTTCCAACATACCAGAACCAAAGTGGGTCCGCTGATTGATGTGGTTTCTGTTGTAAGCTAGCATTTCTTGCCACAGAAAAATTTCACTGATGCCACAACTGATGCACTAAATAGATAAACTCATTGAACTAGACATCCAACTTTACTGGAGTTTTACCGAAACATATTGTTTATTCTTTTGTTATTATTATTATTATTATTATTGTAACTAACTTAAAATTTAAATTCTAAGCTAGGTGTTTTGAGCTTTGGCTGCGAAGGCCTTAATCTTATTTTAGATTTTGGTTGCTTAGTTTAGCTAAATTTGGTGGTTTAAATTTGTGTTTTTTAGAAATATTATAATTTTCTCTACATTGTTTGGATTTGGAGAGGATATGCAAGTTATGGGGTCGGCGTTTTGGAAGTGTTGTGTTCTGGAGGATTGGAATCTGGGGCAAATGGAAATCACATGTTTTACATTGATGGGGACGAGTAGGTTACAAAAAGGAAAGGTAGGTGTGCAATGTTGTTCATTAAATATTCGTGCGTAATTTTTGTATGCCCAAGTCGTAGGCGTTCGTACTTTGTGATGTCCCGTCTGGAGAGGTTAGGACTTTTAAGGTATTGTATGTCTTTACCAGCATTTGCGCTTGTATTAGTCTGTCTATACCATTCATAGGTGGTTTCCCATAAGTTTACTCTTTTAGTGCTGTGAATATATTTGATATAGATTGATACTATATCGCTAAGGTTGAAGTTGCTGTCTGCTTAGTTTTGGGTAGTACTCATTGTTGTGAATGTTTGATATCGCATCCGGAGCAGATAATAAGTCTATTTATTATCTAATTTTGAATCAACTTATGACATTTAATTGTTTCGTGTATAGCTATGATTTCTGCTGAGAATATAGAGCTAAAAGGAGGTAGATTCGATATTTTTATGACTTTCGTCAAAGTGGTTACGCTGAAAGCGATTTTGTTGCCTGATTTGTAACCATCGGTAAACTTGAAAATATAATTTAAGTGGTGTTCTGTGAATTGTAGGAAAAGGGATTGGAAGATTTTCGGGTTTGTGTCAGATTTTGTGAACCTTCGTAAAGTGGTATTGATCGCCGAATGTTTGAGCTTCCTCTGAAGATAAGTGTTGTCAGTGGAGTTCAAGGGCATGTATGGGATGTCAAGTTGTTTGGCATTTATGACGGTTCTAAGTATCGCTGCGAGGGCTTTTTTTTATAGTTTTTAGGTGCTTCTTTGTCTTGTTCATTTTAACAACTAACTTTTTTAAATAGTTGTGTCGTTGTGAAGTCTCTTTGGTCTTCGATGGTACGGAGGTTGACTTCGTAAAGGAGGTTACTAATTGATTTTGACCTAAAAGCTCCAAGGGCCGTCATAACTGTTGCATTGAATGGGATTTTGATTTTGCTCAGGTTAGCATTGGAGGTGTGGCCGTAAAGATAGATACCGTAGCTAATCTTTGAGACAATGAGAGCCGTGATAATCATGATTGATTATAATCAATAATTAATATTTTCCTTTTTGTCATGAAGTTTATAACATATTTTATTACATTAGGGTATATTATAGCGTGAATGCCAATTTTGTCGAAAGCCTTTTCGAAATCTAGTGAGACGATAAAGATATGTTTTTGGGTTGATAGGCAATTTGTGATCTGGTAGTCTACAAAAAGTAGAGTATCAGCTACGGATTTTCCTTTTTTGAAGCCCATTCGCCGGCTATCAATTAGCTTGTCAGAGACAACCTACCTGTTCGCAATAATTGTATCTAGGAGTTTGGATAGGCATGGATTTAGAGAAATCGGTTTGTATGACTTCATGAGTGTTTTATTAGATTTAGGTTTTAAAATGGAAATAACTAGGCTAGTTTTATAAGAGTGTGGGATGTAGTTTCTAAAAATGTTGTTGTAATAGTGTAGTAGGCGAAGTTTTATTTCATACGGGAGGTTTTTTTTATCATAGAATAAGAAATTCTGTCTAATCCTGGTGTATGACTCTTAAGTTTAGAGAGTGCGGAAGCTAATTCCAGGTAATTTGTGTCCTTTTCTATCTCTCGTGCGTTAGCTGAGGTGTCTTTGTAGTATGATATAGTAGTATAGTTTAGAGTTGAGGTTTTGCTGTTTTGGAAGGTAGAAGTGAATTTGTTGTTGGAGGAGCTATCACTCCAGTATGTACATAACTCATTTGCTATTTCTTTCGGGTGTACTAGGGCTGTGTTTGAATTGTTGAGTGGGATGACGCAATGGATGCCATGGGATGTTTTGTATCCACAAGACTGCCTTATATGGTTCCATATTTTATCTGTTGGCGTGGAAGGGTTTATTTCGGAGGTGAAGTTAGTCATTGAGTCCCTTTTAGCCATTTTTATTTCTCGTTTAAGTAGTGCGTTTGTTTTTTTGTAGTTTAATAGATTTTCTTGCACCGCATTTCTGTTAGACGCATTCCAGTATCTTTTTCTATCTTTTTTTAGTATTTCGAGCTTTTTATTCCACCAGGGTACGGCGCGATGGGGGCTGTTTGGTGTTGTTTGTGGGATTGAGGCATGTGCGGATTGTAGAATATGTTTATTTATAGTTGCGGCTTCTTTATTGACGTTAGTGCTTGGTTGGTATTTTTGGCTGAGCTGGCTTGAAGTAGTTGCGAAAAGTGCCCAATCGGCCAATTTGAATTTGAATTTAGGTTTGATATTTGGTGTAACGTTAGTGGTATGTGGGAATAGGGATATGATTATTGGAAAATGGTCACTGCCCGAGAGGTCATTGTGTATTTTCCATTTTGACTGCATTGCTAGTAGTGGAGAGCAGAATGTCAAATCGATGTGGGAGAAGGTGTGATGGGTTGTGAAGTGTGTTGGCTGTCCGGTGTTCATAAGAATATAGTTAGATTGGCGGATAAAGCGGTTGATTAAGGTTCCGCCAGCGGTATTACTATTTATATGAGTATACGGGAATATAAAATGGTAATGTTAACGTAAAGTACGATTAGTTTATTTGGGTAGGAAATCTAGCTCCATTGTTGCTGAATCCGAAGCAGGGGCGGACTGGGCCACCGGGCAACCGGGAAATGCCCGGTAAGCCCCCCCCCCGCCTTTTGCCGGCAACATTTTTTCCAAATACATGAAAAAAACTCCGTAAAGGCCCTGCAGTACTAGTTAACTGTAAATATACTCTCGTATAGTTGTTTTCAAATTTTTATATAAGGCCTCACCCTTTAACATGATAATTGAAAATAAAACTCTGATCAACACCTTATATTTTAACCCGACAGATTCTAGATATGACTACAGGTTTTACATACCTTTATATTGAGTTCTTGAATAGGAAGCATTTGGTGCTTAAGAATAGAGGCCCCCGAAAAACTCTGAGATAACTCAAACTGAATATTCCGTCAAAATGTATATATTCTAGTATTTTTGAATTTCGAACCTCTGAGGTCCTAAGATGTTTGGGGCCCTACTCTTGTGGAAACTTTTTCGAATTTTGATATGAGATTTCCGTCGTGACTGTTTCGTGGCCTTAAAGATAAAATTATATAGAGTTTACGAACACTGATTTGTCTAGGCTTCAAACTCTTAGGGCCCCACAGTACTTTTAGATAATTGAAAATTTCACTCTGATGAAACTTTTAAGAATATAAACATGAGTTTCTAGTGATGACCACAGTTTTTAGGTATACACTTTCGAATATGTGACTCTTGGAGCCCCAATATGTAGGGCCCTCCTAGTACTCTTGAGTAATTGAAACGAACTAACATTGTCATGCACTTAAGTCGCTTGCGAAAGTTCATTTTCGAAGCTCAAATACATAAAAAAATCGTTTGAGGAATACCATGACACAAGACCACCCTGAAACTGCTATGTTCATGTCTGTGGAGTTCCCTGTTTTGAAAAAAATTCGTAACAACGATATAATTGATTCACTGGCAAATAAGAGTAATTTGTTGCAACCCCTTTTGCTAACTTGAGTCAGTCGAAAGTTGTTTTCAATGTACATTTAGTTAATCAGTGTCATCGTAACTAAACAAAACTTTTGTAACTATAAACTAACTAAAAATATACCCTAAAAGTTATTATTCAATAAACTTTCCTAACATTTACAATTGATAAAATTTGGGGGCCTTTTTTTCAAAAGCCCGGGGGCCTTTGACGCCCAGTCCGCCCCTGATCCGAAGAGTCACCGGGGTGGTCATTAATCTGTGAAGATTTGGTTTTATTTGAATTGTTGATTCTCTATAGTTTGGATTTTAGTCTGTTGGTTGTATTTCTGGGGAATATTTTAATCTTAGTTTCGATTAAGCACTGGGTGGTGAGTTTTGATGTTGCTTGTGCAAGTAATTCGTCCCCTGATACAAGCTGTGTATGGCTGGTGATCTGTGCTGATGCTGGATTTGCTGTTGCTTCGGTGTCGGAGAGTACATCGGTGTATGTCGTTTGTTCTCTCTGTGGTGAGTTTTGTGGATTTGCGTGGATGGTGGTGTAGTTATTGATATTGGAGTATGATTGAGCAGTAATTTGGTGGGGCTCTTTGTAGGTGGATATTGCTGTTCTTCTGTCCACTTTGTTTAGTGTGATAATTGCTTGTATTTCATTTTCTTTCATGAAAACGGGACATTTTTTGTCAATAGAGTTGTGATTGTTGGGCGTTATAAGGTTTTCTGTGCAGTTTATGCAGCTTTTCGTTTCATAGCATTGCTCGTTGAGATCAGAGTTTGTGTGGTTGGCTTGGCTGCAGTTTGGACACATTTTATTATTTTTTCATATATTACCTGTATGGCCATACCTTTGGCAGTTGTTACAGCGAAGTGGGAGGGGAATGTAAGGTCGCATTCTTGCGTTTTCGTAACCGATGAAAATTTCTTCAGGGAGGGTTGGCGTGGTGAAGGTGATTATTATCAAACCGGTTTCTTGAAACTCATCGCTGGTTGTCTTTTTTAGAATTTTTTTAACTTCAGAGACATTTTGCTTATTTAGTTCATTTAGTATTTCGGCTTCGCTTGTTGAGTGTAGAGTGTTCAATAATTTCCACTTGAATCGTAGGGGATAGTGATATGAGTTTTACTAGTTTATTTGCTTGCGCATTGTTTTTTGTTTTGATAAGAATATTACCATTACGCAATTTTTTGCATGTTTCAACTTCACTTCCTGCTGAATAATCAATAACTTTTTTGATCAAAAATGGTGACACATGAGTGAGAGTATTTATATTGTCTTTTCTGGTCATAACCAGATATTTTGGCCCACTTGTATTGGTTTTTAGCGTTTTATTTTTGTCAAACTGTATGGTAGGTTGGTATGCGGATTTTAGCCTAGGTGGCAGACCGGGCGGGTCGGGCATTGTCTATTATCTATCCGGGAAAACCCCCGGTTTTCACAACTGCAAAAAAAGGAAAAACTTGATTTGGCTTTTGAACGAAATCTGTCTAAAGTCCAAAGTTCAAAAGTAGTAGCTAAGAGAACACTGTGATCACGAGAGTACGTTTTAAGCACAACCGAATACAATGAACTACAATGAACGAATGTTATTCTTTTGTTAAAAAGAGCAAAGCTTAGTCTACTAAAAAACGAAATAAGCTGACCCATTGAAATCTTACTTATATACATATGAGTGATTCTGCCGTTTTGCTAGACGAATGTATATAGTGGCTAAAAACATGTATGACCACCATTAAAATTTTCTTCTTACCGATGATTTTTTCTTCATAAATTTATTTGGTTACGATTTCTTTGAACACTACTTAACACACACTGTGATTATTTAAGCCAGTGACCGTAACGGTTATAATTTGTACTAAAACACCCACAATTTAATCGTTATAATGTAGTTTGTTTTCGATCACATTTGATTCGTTGAAAAATAATCGTTATTCTTGGATTTAAAATTTTTCGACGGGACAAATTTTAAAGTTTTAATTCAAAAATAACGAATATATTTATCTCAAAAATTTAAATGAGGACGGTTTTGAAGGCATAGTAGTAGTAGTAGTAGTAGACAATGAACTTTTACCGGAGGATTGTGATCTGTAGAAGTGCAAGTTGTTGTCTAAAAGATAACGAAAATCTTTAATGTTTAAATAAATAGCTAGTTTCCTGTCAAATGCACTCTACTTAATTTCGGATTGAGAAACGCAAGTGGTTTTGATTTATTATTAAACATTTCATGTGTGACACCACCTGTGGCCCTGTTAGATGGATTCACGTATAAAGAGAGTTTCACATCTTTCTTCAAATGATTTAACAATATAGAAGATGCAAACGTCTCTTTAGTGCATTCGAATGCTTCACTTGCTGTGTCATTCCAAATTATCCGGTTGCGTGATTGAGTCATAAAAAACGGCCGTAAACTCTGCTAATTTTGATATCCAATTGGTGATAGCATTTAACCATGCCCATAAATATCTGTGCTTGTTAGTAGCAAAGCTCGCATATATTCAAATGAAATGAAATGCAAGCGTACTTCGGTGATATATTAGCGTAGTTTGCATTCCTACCGTATTTAGCTGGAAATTGATGACACAAAGCTGGACCAATACTGTTTTTGCATGAAAGTCTCCATGGGGCATGGATCTTTATATATAGTGGCCGCCTTGCATTAATTTCTATATTTATAAAGATCATACGGATATTGGGCGGCCGCTGTTACCGAGTGTGTAGCGTGTGCGCGCTTCACTCGATGGGTGCCGGGTTCAAATCCTAGCCGGGGCAAGTAACATCAAAAGTTATATAACATTGTTTTCTACTAGCGGCCACTT
This sequence comes from Anomoia purmunda, assembly GCA_951828415.1. Classification (NCBI taxonomy): domain Eukaryota; kingdom Metazoa; phylum Arthropoda; class Insecta; order Diptera; family Tephritidae; genus Anomoia; species Anomoia purmunda. The sequence goes on along the minus strand of OX639993.1, from coordinate 83,610,011 downwards.
CTCGGCAGGCGAGTGTAACTCTGCCGTGAAAAAAAACTTCTCACAAAAACGAAAACATTCGCTCTTCGGAATCTTCGTAAAACTGTAGGTCCGTCAATTTGTGTTACAACATCAAGTCACACACTACAAATTGTAGCAAAAATTCCGGCAAAATCGCTTATGGGGTTATAGCCATTTACTTACTTACTTAATTGACGCTATAGCCTGTTAAGAGATTTTGGCCGGGTTTAACAGATTGTGCCAATTGGAAATGACAAGCGACATCAAGTCCTTTTCCACTTGATATTTCCAACGCAGAGGAGGCCGTCCGCTTCCTACTACCAAAAGCTGGTACCGCGTTGAATACTTTCAGGGCTGGAGCATTATCGTCCATTCGCACTACATGGCCCAGCCAACGTTGCCGCTGTATTTTAATTCGCTGTACTACGTCTATGTCGCGGTAAAGCTCATACACCTCATCGTTCCATCGTCTGTGGTGTTCCCCGTCGCAAACTCGTAGAGGGCCATAAATATTTCGGATAATCTTTCTCTCGAACACTGCACGCGCCGTCTCATCCGATGCTGACAGTGCCCATGCTTTAGTGCCATACAATAGCACGGGCATGATGAGAGACTTGTAGAGTGTGGTTTTGGTTCGTCGAGAGAGGGCTTTACTGCGCAATTGCCTACTCAGCCCAAAGAAGCACTTGTTGGCAAGAGAGACTCTACGTTGGATTTCCAGGCTGGCATTATTGTAGGTGTTAATGCTGGTTCCCAGATAAACAAAGTCCTCCACTTTGTCAAAATTTTAATTGTTAACAGTGATGTGGGAGCCGAGACGCGAGCGCGCTGACGGTTTATTTGATGACAGGAGGTACTTAGTTTTGCCTTCGTTCACTTCCAGATCCATACGTTTCGCTGCTTTATCCAGTTTGGAAAAGGCAAACGTAACTGCGCGGTTGTTGATGCCGATGATATCTACATCATCTGCATACGCCATTTAAGTAAGTTAATACTGGAGTGATTTATTGTAGTGTGTAATGCAAAGATTAAAAAGTGGGGAAACAAATTCCAATCTTATAAAAATGGCACGTAATTTGAAAGGAATTTAATGGCTTAGATAAAGTACTGTGTATTAATTATATTATTTATTTATTTGATTCTGAGTAATCTAAATTAGAAGTCGATTTAGCAAAAGCTAAAATTAGGCTTTTGACCGTGAAATATAACTTTTCATTAACAATTGTCCCAAAAAGTTGTGAGACGGACGAGAGCTTTGAAATCACCTATAATTAGGAACATCGTTTTTGTTTCCACTCTGAAATATAAGGGAAACGAATGCCAAGTTCCAGTCGTTAACAAAAATACCAGAAGCCAGAGATTGATTAAAAAACGTTTACAGAGGCACCGGAAGGCACAAACAATTTCTCAGCAATATAGAAGGAAGACCATCCTCGGCGGTTTTAGATGAAGGGTTGAACTTTCTAATACCATTGATGTAGTCAGGAACAGATAAACACAAATATCCAAAATTAAGCGAAGAATCACTCCTGGAAGGAAAATGAGAATGCAAATCAAAGTCGGATTTAAAATTCGTGCAAACAAATAATCCAAACTAATTATTTGGTACCATCGAACACAACTTTTTTGATTTTATGAACTGCCAGAAGGCCTTCGAGTCCGTAATAATATTTTTTTCAAAATTTGAGATGTAATTTATGTACAAGGACTTATTCAAACGGTGAAATCCCTTTATATAGAAATGAAATTAAGAATATTTCACTGATTACTAGGAAAACGATGCTTATCACTAGGGTAATTGGGTGTAATACGTTCAGAAAAAGTGTAGTGATCATTATTGAAAATAAACACTAAATCTGAGATTCTGTTAAGGCTATTACAAAATGGGAACTCAATTAGATATAGTAGGAGTCCATTGTGATACCACTTGTTTTATGAACGGTAACGTGAACCGGAAAAATCAGGAAAGATTAACCGGAGAAACATTGCGTACCCTGAATGAAGTCAGGCAAATTACCAATCCCCACCACAGAAAGCTCATCTGGAGTCCTAAAGAATTACGAGCCTCGGTACTTGAACCTCAGTCTCGCAAATGCAGGGCAGCTAAGCAGAAAATGAAATGAAAATGAAGATGAATCCACCTCATCCTCCTCCATTCAGCTGCGGCATAAAGGGTCAGAGACTATCTTCAGCCTAACTGCATGAATATCCAACGGAAAATGCCCACACCTAAGAGGGTCGAGAATCACCGCTTAGTAAGCGACCTCAGCTCCTTTGAGCGCCAACGATCCACTCTCGGCCGGAGGGTCCTTGCAATTCTGCATGACGTGACAGTTTCCCAGTTCTTGCTGAGACGACAGAGAGCCCATCTGTCAAGGGGAGGTCCGTAGGCAGCCAAAGGAGCCCCCACCCTCTCCCTGCATGGAGAAATGACTTCCAGGGTGCCCTGCGAAGCGAGCTCTTCAGCCATGCAGTTCCCTGCAATGCCACTATGGCCCGGTAGTCTAACGTCGAGATACTCTGAGGCGGCTGCGAGAGAAATCAGGCACTCCCTGACAAGTTTTGATCTCACCATTACCGGTCCGAAGGCCTTAATAGCAGCATGACTATCCGAATAGATGTTTGCTCGTCTAGAGGGCATTACATTGGTTAGTGGCCAATCGGCTGCCTCCTTGATTGCGGCCTCCTCTGCCTGAAACACACTACAATAGTCCGGAAGCCTAAACTTGCGGCTGAGAAGAGCTCCTCGCAGAAGACCCCCCTCCCCTCCCCCAACCTTACCGTCCAGCTTCGAGCCATCCGTAAAAAGTTCACCGTCCTACCGCCCCACAAGCTACCCTCCTTCCACACCTCCGTACGCGGGATGTGAGTAGAGAAGGAGTAATCCCGAGCTGGAGCAGGCAGACAGCAATCTGCTTCCGGAGGGACAAAGTTGAAGCTGGCAAGAATACTAGAATGCCCAAAGGCCGAGCTGAATCTGCATCCATTGCAACGTAGCCGGGCTGCGGCACGGGCTGCTGCAACCTTGCCTGCAATGTCCACAGGTAACGCATTAAGCATAACATTGAGCGCGAGAGTGGGAGTGGTCCTAAGCGCTCCACTGATCTCAATGAGCGCGGACCGCTGCGCCCGCTCTAGCTGCTTAACCTTCGATACCCTATCTAGCGAGTTCCACCAGACCACCACTCCATAACACATTATAGGCCTAATTATAGTGTCCTAAAGGCAGTAGTTTACCTTTGGAGAGAGGACCCATCTCTTCCCAATAGCACTCCGGCAACAGTACACCGCGACCGAAGCCTTTTTCACCCTTTCTTCAATATTTGGCCCAGGAGAGCTTCCTTTCCAGAAATAGACCTAGATACTTGACCCGATCAGAAAGGGGGGATGGGCATCCGGTACTTTATACCTCCTGGTTAATAAGACGAGCTCTGTCTTGCTAGGATTGATCGCGAACCCACACCCTGCAGACCATTTTACGATCAAGTTAAGGTAACTCTACATGATATCAAAAAGGGTGCTCAAAAACTTACCCATGACAATGAGAGCATTATAGTCAGCATAGGCAATAACCGTGCAGCCTTCCCTTTTCTGCTCCTTCAGGACGCCATTGATAACAGCGACTCACCCCCACTCCTGGTGGAGCGCCTCTACTCACCCTTCGTTGAATGGAGGCACTGCCCCACTCTACCACGACAGTTCTGTCGCAGAGAAGGTGGTTGACGAGCATTACAAGAGCCGGTTCAACTCCAAGCTCCGCCAGGGATCCGACTATTGCCTGTGGCTAAATGTAATTAAAAGCACCTTCTGTATCCAGAAAGGCACCAACAGCAAAGTCCTTGTGGTCTAAAGACTCTTCAATGACGTTAACAGCCATGTGCAGTGCTGTTTCCGCTGATCGCTCACGCGGAATCCCCTCCCTTATATAAAGATCAATCAGCCTCTCGAGGGTCTTAAACAGAAAATAAGAGAGGCTGATAGACCTAAAGTCCTTTAGGGATACATGAGAGCTCTTGCCCGCCTTGGGAATAAACGTAACCCTCACATTCCTCCAAAGTCTGGGAATATATCCCCTTCTTATGCAGCTTGCGTAAATAGCCGCCAACTACCGACACGTCACTAGCTCGGACTTCTGCAACTGAGCGGGAATGATACCATCAGGTCTCAGCGACTTGAACGCTTTGAAGAAGCGTATCGCCCAGAGTAGGCGACGCTCTTCCAACAGGTCACCAGGAGGGACATAGATTGCACCCGGTTCCACGCCTGTAACTTCACATGGCTCAGGACTACTGGGGAAATGGGAATCGAGGAGAAGTTTGAGCGACTCCTCGCTGCTCATCGCCCGATTTCCCAAGTCGTCCCTGAGACATCCTAAGGGATCGGGAGCCCTCGAGAGCACCCGCCTAAGCCTAGAGGACTCGAGGCAGCCTTCAATGTTTTCAAAGAAACTTCTCCACGAGTCTCGCTTAGCTTTCCTTATTTCGGATTTATATATTCCCAATCCGATCCTATAAAGTTCCCAATCCGAAGGGTTCTTTACTCTTCCTCGCCTGGTTAAAAAGTCAACATCTCTATCCCTCTTTTACAAGCTACGGTGAATTTCTCCACCAAGCTGTCGATCGAACTTTCCGAAAGGAGTGAATTCCCCTGAGTTTCCTCAGGAAGAAACTCCTGCAACTTCTTACATTATAGATCCCAATCTGTATTCCTCAGGTTCCTATAGGGACGATTTTGGGGACCAGCATCGCCCAGGGAGAATTGAATATGCTTATGATCAGAGAAGGAGTGATCATTAAGAACCCTCCACTTCGAGATACGAGATAACAATTCAGACGAAACCAGAATAAGGTCCAAGACCTCCTCCCTCACCAAAGTTACAAAAGTAGGGTCGCTGCCCCTATTACAAATAGACAAATTTTTGCTAAGAATAAAATCAAAGAGAGACTCACCTCTTGCGTTAATATCCGAGCTTCCCCAGCAGGAGTGCCTCGAATTGGCATCGCAACCCACAACGACGCCGGCTTTCCTACGCCTCGCTTCCGCCAGAGCATTCCTCAGCAGTATTGGAGGTGGTTCCACCTCATATACGCGGACAAGAGAAGGCACCGTCTTCCTTACTGCGGTCCACGATACCCAGAATAATGGAGCCCGCCTGCTTAGCGACTTCGCTAAACGTTTTGGGCGCGACACCAGTCCTGGGCCGTTTGACTGAAGAGGTCTCCCCCTCCTAAGACCGCTGTCTCTTTGAGGCTGAGCTCTTCGGAGGCGCACTCGCGCTCTCCCTCAGCCCCCCCTGGTCCACTCAAGCGACCTGGCATGCTTCTCAGATAGCTGAGACCACGCCTGGCCGTCATAGCGCTCCAGAATCTTGGAGGCCATTCGATGATCGGAATGGGCCTTCCTTCCCGTACCAATCCGCCGCTTCGGTCCCTCGGCGGGCGGATTTTGGGTCTCCCTCGACTGTACCGGTGCACTGCAGAATAGACCCTTGCTGGTACTGGTAATTTCGTCCAGTCTCGCCCCTCCAGAGTCCGTGGGCGATTTCCCCTGCGACCCGCCTGCGCGCTCAGCCGGAATTTCACCCCCATCTAACCTAGAGATTACAAAGGTCGGCTTCGACTACAAAATACTTATTTCTAAACTCTCCCGTCTAGGATTTCATTCGTGTTTCTCGATTGGATTTATTCCTATCTCTCCAATACACGTTGTGCAGTCACAGTGGATTCAGATTCTTTATCGCTTCATCTGGGCCCTTTAGGGAACTTTTTAGATCCATTGCTATTCGTTCTTTTCATTAACGTCATAATTCACAGCCTTTGTTATGTCAATCCTTACTTTGTGCGATTTATCTGAAATAGTTTTCAATGATCAAATCTGTTGGATGTTTTGAAACTTCAACGTGGAATTTTCTGATCCATATACGTTAAAAACTTTGTTTACGAGTTTCGTCCGTTCTAATTTAGAATATGCTGGCTTTGTTTGGAATCCAACTCAACTACCGATGACAGGAACAGAGCGAATAGGAAAAGTTTTTCTCAAACTTTATCTACGGCCCCTGAACTTTGTAATCATATTCGTACACATACCGTCTCTTGTTGATAAATCTGAAATCACTAACTTTTGTCTACAATGTCATTCAAGGAATAATTGTTCCAAGCGCAGACTTTGCATCTCTTATTCCTCTTGTTGTGCCAATGTTCAAACAAAGTTTGCAATCAATGTTTCCTTACTTAAAGCTAAGTGACAAAACAATATATAGCTTTTGTAAATTTCCTAAACACAATGTTGTAATTTTAAATGTTGTTATTGATTGAGCTCTCACGAAATTAGGTACTCTATTTTCTACGTTAAAAAAAATTTAAAATGCAATTTGAAATTGGAAAGTTTCCTATAAATCTCGGTTTTTTTACTATTTGTCACTCTTCCTCTTCCATGGCTTACTATTCACGGTGCAATATCAATCGTAACTTAAGCCAATTCATACACATGCCAGCAATTCTTGTCATGGTAAAGGAGAATAGAAGAATGGAGGCCTTTCTTTTTATTTAGAAGATTTTTGTTTTTACAGATTGCATGATCGTTACTTTGTGGCTTTTATTTTTTCGATCACATTTAATAGATTTTTTGTGATTTTTATTTTTTGATCAGGTTTGATCTTAATTAGTTAATTTTTGTTTTTTCAATCAAATTTGATCGATCTTTGTAGATTTTAATTTGTCTGATCATATTTTATCGACGTTTTGTCATATTTTTGTTTTAATCACATACAAGTTATTGTCATCTCCGCCAAATTTGTTTGCGTTTATTACGATCGAAAAATTTTAAGTTCATGAAAAACGATAATTTTTGATCGAAAAAATAAAAATCGCAACATAACGATTAAATCAGATTTTTTAATACAAATTATACCTATTACGATCCATAATTTATATAATTCACAGTTTGTGTTAAGTAGTGCTTAAAGAAATGTTTACGTAAACAAATTAATTTATGAAGATATATTTAAAGATAAAATAACGAGACGCAGTCAAGACATTCGTGTTCCAAAATTACCGAATCAAAAATACAGAAGTAAGACTTCGATGACTCAGATTATTTCGTTTCTTAATGTGATGAATGTTTAGTTCCATGAGTTCATCTATTTCATTTTGAGGAAAGGTTATATTTAAATGCTTTGTTTACCTTTTCTTACCTGGAAAAAATTATGAAACATAAATTTACATGAAAAATTACGTAATTAAAAAAGGAGTTTTTAGACTATATATATATACTTAGGTCCTTTAACAGTTATTGCCAAAAACAGCTTCGGAATACCCTCTATGGGTTTTAACGGTATATTAAGCTATTATATTTTTGTGTAAATCGGAATGGCACTTTTTGGGTTACAGACGTATATACATAAAAAAACGAAATTTTAGAGCCTTTTCGCAAATTGTTAATTTTTATTCGTAATTTTTAGGTGATAAACTTTGTAACAGAATATTTAATAACATTTTATTGAACACAATGTTATTACGAAAAAAGCTATTAAAAATAAAAAAAGTGGTCAATTTAAATTTTTCTACAATCACTTTTTCAGGTAAAATCTGCCACATTTGATATAAAAACGCATTTTATATGGATTTGGGTCCGCTGATTCTGAAAATGGCTCGCAAAATTTCTCTTAGCAAAGGCTGTAAAACTGTAAACTATCAATGCATTTCGGATGGAGAACGTTTCTTAGCAAAGAATGCAAGTCGTTATGATTTGTTATTGAACGTTTGATGTATGTCGCCGCCCGTTCCCATATGTTTAAAGAAAAGTTCACATCTTTGTAAAAATGATTTAACAATATCGAAATTTGCCATTCCGTTTGATTGATTGTGCCATAAAAAACTGCCGTAAACTGTGCTAATTTTGATATCCAATCGATGATAGTAGTTAATCATGCCAATAAATTTCTGTGATTTCTTACGTTCGAAGCTGCGTGTAGCTGTTACTTTTCCTTCAGATGATCTAATTCCCGCCAATCAAAGTTTATGCTTTCCAAACAACATCTGTTACGCCAAAATTACATTTACGTAATATTTAAACCGAAGCCTTTCGAAGATCTTTTAAATTTTATTTCTCATTTTCACTTGCAACTACCAGATCATCAATATTCTAAACCATTGAAAATTTGTGCTGAATTCCAAAATTCCTAAAGCTATGCATATGAATTCAAAAATACCGAACTGTGTCGTAATTAAGGTTTTATGAAGATTTTCTTTCGCCAATGGAATTTCATACTTATTTTGCTTCTTTCGTTATTTCTTAAATAAATTATTTCAATGCCCATATGCACAAAATTGAATAAGTTTTACTTTTTGATATGTAGCAAAGTACGCCGGGAATTTGCTAGTACTTTTTATTGGCCAACGAGAATTGGATCGAACATCTGGAAATGAAGTGTTTATTTAACTTCCTAATACGTGCCTTTACTAATCAGCGATTAATATAATCGGAAGTTTAACCTGAAAGCCAAGCACGTGTCAGGAGCCACGTGCGCGATTTTGAGGGTTATTACGTGCACAAATATTTAGAAATATGTATACACTGTCACATAAAAGTATATGCACAGTTAGTAACATAACCATATAAACTGCATACCCGAACAGCTACTAAAAAGTTCAAAATTTGTGTGAGAGTTTTTCGAAATTTGTTGCATTTTGTATAAAGTTTGAGGCTTTTATTTATATTGTTTCTGTTTAACATCAAACACATTTTGAATATTGTAAAAAACTCACTGTGCCTTCACTTTTGTGGGACACTGCATGTTTAAGTACATAGGTATAGCACATTTTCATTACTATATGTGCCATGGATGCAAGCGTTTCCAATGGCTTAGTGTTTATACACAGAATATTAAGGGTGCCTAATCAGAGTATTTAATTCCTGACGACAGTAGCTAGTACTTAAATTTATATGCATATTGTTAATACGAAAACTTAATTTAAGGGATGGTGTGCAAAGGGTAGTTAATTTTTCTTATTTGTAGTTGGATAAACTTAAACGAATAACTCTCAGAACTTGTCTTTTTCATTAAAAAACACAATTGGCTATGTTCGAAAAATGCAACGATTTGCTATAAAAGCATATGCCATAATATAAAGAGTTTTAATGCCAAACTCAAAGTATTTTGATTAAAAATCTTGAAAAAAAATTTTAAATAGAGTCGATTTCAAATTTCCGAACATGCCTGAATAGCTTTACTCGTCGAATTCATCTTCAAAACTGAACAAATAATGTAGCGGTTGATTTTATGTTCATGCAGAACAAAATTACATAAAATATAACAGCAACTGATTAGTTAAACATAAATGAAAACAATAGTTTACAGACAAACATTACCCGGGGGCGAAGCCATCCAATTTCCATGTAAAATCAATCGCTGAGTCCGAGAATTCACATGGCTTCTTTCTGTCATGAAGTTTTCCAGATATTGACAATTATCGGTTTATGATTAAAGAAAAAAGGACCAACCAACCGGAGAGCCGACTAAAATAGATAATATATTAAATGAAAGGTAATTCAATTTTCTATATAAGTATTTACAAAAAATATACGACATTAATAAAAAAATCGGCAAATAAATATTGAGACTTCAAGTCATTGAAAACCTTGTCAAACCTATTAAAGAAGGATATGCATCACGTACTTTGTGCCAACTCTATTTACAAAAATCCGCCTTTTCATTAGCTTGGAGATAAAAAATAACGTATTCAAAAAATACGGCAGCATAAAAAATCATAAAAAAGGTTTATTTGTTTGTAACTCTCAAAATAGTCAGTTTTGCGTGAAAAAGTTATATTCGCAATAACATTAAGATTAAAAAAGAGATAATAGTTGTCCCTACACCTATCGCTTAATGCAGTTTTGTGCAATAAATCACACGAATATATACTGCGGATAACCGTCGCTGTTTTGTGCCAAAGTTAAGTAACCAAGTCAAATATACCATCTGTGTCTTCTAAACTTCCTAAAACGACTCGTCGGCGAATCACAAAGAAACTTGAATGAAACACACATCCAAACATACATATACGGGACTTTGATTCCTTCTGGGAACGGTCACTCTAGCTGGGTCATAAGTTACGGGCGGTCGGGAATAGCCGGACGGCCTGTAGTAGCAGGTTAGTTGCGAAATAACTTTAAACGAATAAGCAACCTCCGACAATGGATGGCAGGAATAGAGAACGCAGTAGAAGAGCCAGCAACTCCCATGAAGTTTATGTGGCAGTGGCTAGTCGACAATGGCTCTTTGAATTAAGTGTTCCCCTTATATGGGTACGATAGAGCAAGAGAGCGTGGACAAAATACGTCAACTGACTGGGGATATTATGACGAAACTTGTCGAAATTATTAGGAAATTGAACGCTCCATCCACGGCAATATCAGGGAACTGCCGAAAGTTATAATTAACCCTGCTGTTAGGTTAAAAAAAACTTACGAATCTTAGGTTAGAGGACCATTTGGTCCATACTGCAGTTTTCATACAAAATAACAATTTAATCTTAGTCTTTATATTTAGTTTGGTTCAATACTTGCTAAATATTATTATTTTATTATTTACTCAACTCTGGTAAAATCCAGCACCAGTGGCCTGCTCTAAAAATGCTTCTAGTTCAGGAGCTCGAAAGCGAGGAATTTCTAGTTGCTGCAAGTCTAAGTCTGATGTAAAATGCTCCATTTGCAGTGCGTTTATTTGCAAAACCAACCGAAAAACATTTTTTTGCTCATCATGTAGTGCCAAAAAATATCGAACAAACTAATAAATACTTATTTTTGGAAAATTAATGTAAAGAAAATCAAAGAAAATATACTATGGACCAAATGGTCCCTTAACCTATTATTCGTAATTTTCAATTTATCTTAGTCCAGTTTTAAGTCAGAGAATTAAATTTTCGCACATAATATTGTTTTATAAAAAGACCACCTGAGCTGAAAAATTTAGACAGTATATATCACCGTTCCAAAGTTACAAAGAAAACAAGAAAAAAATTTGACCAAATGGTCTTAACCTAACAGCAGGGTTAAGCTAAACGGACGCGCTCAAGGCGAGTTTATTAAAAACACAATCAGGCGAAATGTTCCACTCCGAATATCAGTTGTCGCAAGAACTTCGAAGCGGCCACGAGACGACACACAGCCTCATCAAAAGACACTAGCTAAAAAGAATAAACTCACATACGATGAAGTGGAAAAATCGATGGCCGCTACGAGCACGAAGTCTATAGGCAATAGCTCCACCAAGAATACCCTCTCAGAGACCGGATGCTGTAGTTATTGCAAAAACTGGAAGTATCCCCCATGGCGAAATATTGAGAGCAGTGAAGAACTATGAAAACATTAAACAGCTTGGCGAATACGTCTCACGTATAAAAAATGGAAAGATCTTAATCGAACTAAAAAGATCACAAAAACGTCTAATACAAAAAAAATTTCAGCTGTCTGGAATATGGTCACGAGGTAAGATTGTGTAAAAGCTCGGCAGATAGAAGTGCATGCTGCATGATGAAATGTGGACAGAGCGAACACTATGCGAAAAAATGTGAGAAGCGACCTTTCTGCGTGTCGTGTAAAAATAACGGAAGAACAAATACATGAAATCAAATAGAGACACGTGTCGACGACGCCCACTGGGGTATTGAATGTGACGCTAACACACTACCGATAGACATTGAGAAAGCAGTTTGTTGCTAACGCCGCACATAGGTTCGAGCTTGGCCTAAATTCGTATTTTTCATGTCTTCCGATTTGGATGAATTTTTCACAGTTTTTTAACAACTATCCAAATATTATGAATCCACAAATATTAGGCCCATATCTTTATTAATTTTTTGTCCACAGCCGCTCAAAGTGGACATATTGAAAATGACAACAAAATATACTAAATATTCAAAACATTGATACAATAAAATGAATCTTAGAATATGACTTTTAAGTAATTTTTCTGTTAAAACTAGTATCATAGAGGAGATTTGTATCAAAATTCATTTGAAAAAATAATGTATGAAAAATTTCGTGGAACAGCACATTTTCTATGTCAAAATGTGAATGCTTGTCAACTTCAATGGACTGCATCTTTTTATCGCCGTGTAGCCCTGTTGAGATATATGTATGTACATATATACCAAATTACAGCCTGAAGTCTCAGCTAAACGATAAAAAAAATTGAGCTGCACCTTTTTGCACATTTTTGAAACAACTTCAAAAAACTGTAAAATGGTAGTGGAAAATTACGCATACGCCCAAAAGTATGCAATTGTTCGTCAGCCAAGTACAAAAAGAAAAAAGCTGCGAACATTTAGTGAAACCACATCACAGGAGCTGATTGCGTATGCTTTTAAAAAAACAGGAGAGCAAAGATAGACTAATGAACGCGTTTACTCCGCTTTAATACTTGCTTTAATACTTGATGCTTCATTAACTAATCATCAATATGAAGTTTTGCGCAGTTCTGCCAAGGGAATTGGATTTGATATTTATCCTTCATATTACCAGGTCTTAGAAACAAACAAAAAAATGCTACCCTGCAAATGTTCAAGTAGGTCTGCAAGAGCTACTTGACCACACACTAACAAGAATTATGATGACCAAATCGGAAAATGAGGTTGCCGAATTCCCCAATGAACTGCAATTGGTGTCCAAATGGGGCTGTGATGGAACTTCAGGGCACAGTGAATACCATCAAAAGTTCACAGATCCGAATACATCAGATAAATATATGTTTTTAACATCGTTTGTACCATTGACCCTCACGGAGCGAAACGATGCGTCAAAGATGTGCTGGAAAAATACAGAGCCAAGTTCAACCAGATTTTGTCGACCGTTAACATCAAATGATGGTAACGTGGCAGGAAGGTTCTTCCAAAACCCATATAAAATTGTTGACATAACGGGCGTAAAAGAAGAACTTATTCACAGGTTCAAAATTGTTTTAGCGACGATTAATTTCAGTTCAGCGACCGACACCGCAAAGTTCCACGTTTATTGCATGGATACAGCAAAATTCTTTGTCGAACATTATGGCTGGTACCAAATGCCGGTAACTGCACTTTATTATGCATGGTAGCAAGATCATTGCAGAAGCTATTCTTCCAATTGATATGTTGAAATTATTATTGATTATTGAGTTTTTAAATCTGGTCTTTACTTTCAACAGGTATGCTGTCTGAAGAAGCGGAGGAAGCAAGAAATAAGGGACTATGGAAGGCGTGATGCATCAGTAGCTGATGTCCTTCCGACCCATACATAAATAAATTTCGCCATAAATCAAAAATTAAAAAATTGGAATATGATATTGAAGTACAAAAATTATTAAAAGACTGATTGAAATGATTATTTATATTTTTTTGCAATGCAATTATATGGAAAGTGGGCGGATTTCATTCAAATTTTCAGGAACGTATTATACAATTATAAAATTCATTTGTTGTGAAAATTTAGTCGATCGAGTAAAAATCATGGAAGTTATGTCACTTTTTCAATTTAAGTTGTATGGGAGGTGGGCGTAAAAGTGGGCGGATAGTTTTGATTCTTTTGTCATGTCTTAATAGTATCCAAAACCGCGTCTGTGCCAAATTTTGTAGTTCTACAAACACTCCTTCTATTTTTGGCCACTGCTTGTATGAACTTCAACCAATATGCGCCGCTGTAAGGCTATATCATCTTAAAAGCTCTAAAGCAAATAGTAGTAGTCATATGACTATTCTTAAGACCCACTAAGTGCTACTGTGTGCCACGGCTAACTTTCAACAAAGAATGTCACATATCAATACCAAGCAGAGAGCCATGGGCAGATGGAGTCCCAGGATTTAAACACTCCTTACGATTCTATACTGATGGTGGATAGTAGAATTGGTGGGGGCGACAATTTCGGAGACAGTAGCAAACTGCCGCAGTTCCCTTAACGTAATGGCAGAGATTGATTTTCATCAGGTCAGGACGAGCTCGCAAGAAGTGGTACAAGGTGGCGCAAAAGTAAACTTCCGATGTTTTTTGGCTGTAATTTAAAAAAAAATGAAAAACTTTGATTCTTCTTGTGGATTATTTTTATTTGGTATTTTAATTTTTTTTACTTCAAGTCGAGAATATGATGCCATGTAAATGGCCGTCGCCACAGTTGATTGTCATTTGAGCCCTTTTTATGGCATTTTCCATCACTTTGGCCAAAACTTCCGGCGATAGGTCCTCACATTCTTGACGGATATTCTCTTTAAGAGCTGCAAGAGTCTGAGGCTTGTTGACATAAACCCGCGACTTCAAAAAGCCCCACAAAAAGAAGTTTGGAACGGTCAAATCAGGCGATCTTGCTGGCCAGTGCAAATCGCCAAAACGGGAGATTGGGCGCCCGGGAAATGCATCTTTCTGCATATCGGTTGTGGCACGTGCAGTGTGTGCCGTTGCACCGTCCTGTTAGAACCACATGTTTTCCAATCCCAATTCATCAAGTTGCGGCAAAAAGAACTCGTTGATCATTGCTCTGTAGCGCTCACCATTCACAGTAACCGTTTGGCCGGCGACGTCTTCGAAGAAAAAAGGCCCGATGACTCCTCCAGCGAAAACAGCACACCATACAGTGACTTTGAGCGGGTGTAAGTGCTCTTCGTGGGTTACACGCGGATTTTCAGTGCCCCAGAAGCGTAAATTTTGCTTATTTACGTACCCGCTAAGATGGAAATGGGCCTCATCACTCATGATTATTTTTGATGAAAATCATCTTCCTCTTGGTGGTGGATAAGGATGGCTTGAGCGTATGTTAGACGCGATTGGCGGTCAGCAGCTAACAGCTGATGCACCGTCTGGACTTTGTACGGAAACATCTTCAAATCTTGTACCAAAATTCGCTGTAAAGACCGTCGACTGATACCCATTTGTGTGGCACGTCGTCTGGTCGATGTCGACGGCGCTTCCATGACATCCTCGACTACAGCAGCAATATTCTCTGCAGAACGGCTACTCCGGGGTCTGCCACGCCTGGCAGCATCTCGTGTTGTGCCAGTCTCTTCGAGGCGAGTGGCTAAACGTCGCAGTGTTTCACCAGTAGGCGTTGGACGGCCAGGAAATCTGCGACGAAATTCACGTTTTGCCAAAGTCACCGACCGATTATTGGTCAAATAAATAGTCAGCAATATTCCGCGTTCTGGAGCAGTGTAGCGTAACATTGTTTATTAACGTGTATTTCGCATGTGTTTACTACACAAATGTCAAAACAGAACTGACATTAGTGGCCAATCGCAAAATTTATAGCATTTTCTGATAGGAGAATTACTTTAGCGCCGCCTTGTACTTCCGTACCTCTTACACAGGCATGACCCTCGCTTCCTGCAAGTTAAGGATTATGGAAATGCAGCGGGACTTGCAACACATCCAAACTTATGTGGCATAAAGGGAACATAAGACAATGCCAAGAACTCCCCGCACTAAGCAGAAGAAAATTATCGCTAGCTATGGGGGAACTCACAGGTGATATTCCTATAGAGAGACCCGCTGAACGAATAGGAGTTCCCACAACGATTTCTGTAGAAGCTGGTATGACGAGGAAGAGCCAGAAACCATAAGGCATATAATTTGCGATTGCCCCACACTTTGCAGTCGGCGGCGGAAATTTCTGGCCGCGGGATTTTTAAATAACCGAGACGCGGTTGTAGAAGTGAAAACACGGCAGCTGCTCAAATTCGTCGACTCCACAAATTGGTTAAGAGAGATTTAGGGGTACAAATTTGGTATCACAACGGGACCAATTACGGGCCTAATCAACAGGTCCACTGTCAGCTGCCTACTCAACCTAATCTAGATTATGATGCACAGAAACTTCTTAAACAAACGGTGTATTAGAATAATATTGATCTCAGAGTAATCTGTGAGCAATATAAGAACCTGATTGTCGAAACTTGGTTTTCAGGTTCAACGAGAAAATTTGCAGGAAAACGATAGCCTACGCGAAACGTTCAACACTAAAAGTAAGGAGCTCAAAAAATGAAAATGACAACAAAATATACTAAATATTCAAAACATTGATGAAATAAAATGAATCTTAGAATATGACTTTTAAGTAATTTTCTGTTAAAACTAGTATCATAGAGGAGATTTGTATCAAAATTCATTTGAAAAAATAATGTATGAAAAATTTCGTGGAACAGCACATTTTCTATGTCAAAATGTGAATGCTTGTCAACTTCAATGGACTGCATCTTTTTATCGCCGTCTAGCCCTGTTGAGATATATATACCAAATTACAGCCTGAAGTCTCAGCTTAACGATAAAAAAAATTCAGCTGCACGTTTTTGCACATTTTTGAAACAACTTCAAAAAACTGTAAAATGGTAGTGGAAAATTACGCATACGCCCAAAAGTATGCAATTGTTCTTAAAAGTGTCTTATCTTTGATTGGCTATAAGTGTCACCTAGACAAATTCAGGATAACCAGCTTTATTCAATTCAGTTTATCGACTATCCAATTTACAGAAAGATATTAATGGCAACTTAAATACGAATGAACATTTCAGTATACATACAAAGTGATAATGAATAGAATGACTTAAAATAAATACAGAGAGTAAATAAATTAGTATTAATATAAAGTGAGCAAACAGAGATGCCAATGAATATGAAATGTGCGATGACCTAAGTCAATAAGTCTAAAGTTTTATTATTATTGATATGCTAATTTACATTCAATCGGCAAAGTGTAAGAGTGATAAGAGGTGTTTGATCAAGTGTTATATTGTGAATTATGGATGATTTAACAATTACATATTTAAGAATTTGCGAATTAATGATGAATACCAACAGTGACATTGATATCGTTGTCCAAATTCTTGGAATTAACAATAGTGATATGCGAGCAAGATTTCTTGAAGCTAATGGGAAATGGCTTTAAAACGTTTACATAGTGCGTAAAACAACAACCGAGAGTGAAACCCCAAGTTGTTCAAAGAAAGTTAAACGTGGGCGTCCAGAGATACCGTTTGAAGATAGTCAGCCAAGTACAAAAAGAAAAAAGCTGCGAACATTTAGTGAAACCACATCACAGGAGCTGATTGCGTATGCTTTTAAAAAACAGGAGAGCAAAGATAGACTAATGAACGCGTTTACTCCACTTTAATACTTGCTTTAATACTTGATGCTTCATTAACTAATCATCAATATGAAGTTTTGCGCAGTTCTGCCAAGGGAATTGGATTTGATATTTATCCTTCATATTACCAGGTCTGAGAAACAAACAAAAAAATGCTACCCTGCAAATGTTCAAGTGATAGAAAGTTGCAGTAAAGTAGGTCTGCAAGAGTTACTTGACCACACACTAACAAGAATTATGATGACCAAATCGGAAAATGAGGTTGCAGAATTCCCCAATGAACTGCAATTGGTGTCCAAATGGGGATGTGATGGAAGTTCAGGACACCGTGAATACCATCAAAAGTTCACAGATCCGAATACATCAGATAAATATATGTTTTTAACATCGTTTGTACCATTGACTCTCACGGAGCGAAACGATGCGTCAAAGATGGCTGGAAAAATACAGAGCCAAGTTCAACCAGATTTTGTCGACCGTTAACATCAAATGATGGTAACATGGCAGGAAGGTTCTTCCAAAACCCATATAAAATTGTTGACATAACGGGCGTAAAAGAAGGACTTATTCACAGGTTCAAAATTGTTTTAGCGACGATTAATTTCAGTTCAGCGACCGACACCGCAAAGTTCCACGTTTATTGCATGGATACAGCAAAATTCTTTGTCGAACATTATGGCTGGTACCAAATGCCGGTAACTGCACTTTGTTATGCATGGTAGCAAGATCATTGCAGAAGCTATTCTTCCAATTGATATGTTGAAATTATTATTGATTATTGAGTTTTTAAATCTGGTCTTTACTTTCAACAGGTATGCTGTCTGAAGAAGCGGAGGAAGCAAGAAATAAGGACTATAGAGAGCCTAGATTGTATCGCTCGCGCAGAATTGGTCGTGTTGCCACTAATGAAGGCGTGATGCATCAGTAGCTGATGTCTTCCGACCCATACATAAATAAATTTCGCCATAAATCAAAAATTAAAAAATTGGAATATGATATTGAAGTACAAAAATTATTAAAAGACTGATTGAAATGATTATTTATATTTTTTTGGAATGCAATTAAATGGAAAGTGGGCGTAAAAGTGGGCGGATTTCATTCAAATTTTCAGGAACGTATTATACAATTATAAAATTCATTTGTTGTGAAAATTTAGTCGATCGAGTAAAAATCATGGAAGTTATGTCACTTTTTCAATTTAAGTTGTATGGGAGGTGGGCGTAAAAGTGGGCGGATAGTTTTGATTCTTTTGTCATGTCTTAATAGTATCCAAAAACGCATCTGTGCCAAATTTTGTAGTTCTACAAACACTCCTTCTATTTTTGGCCACTGCTTGTATGAACTTCAACCAATGTGCGCCGCTGTAAGGCTATATCATCTTAAAAGCTCTAAAGCAAATAGTAGTAGTCATATGACTATTCTTAAGACCCACTAAGTGCCGAGTATATCGCACTACTGTGTGCCACGGCTAACTTTCAACAAAGAATGTCACATATCAATACCAAGCAGAGAGCCATGGGCAGATGGACTCCCAGGATTTAAACACTCCTTACGATTCTATACTGATGGTGGATAGTAGAATTGGTGGGGGCGACAATTTCGGAGACAGTAGCAAACTGCCGCAGTTCACTTAACGTAATGGCAGAGATTGATTTTCATCAGGTCAAGACGAGCTCGCAAGAAGTGATACAAGGTGGCGCAAAAGTAAACTTCCGATGTTTTTTGGCTGTAATTAAAAAAAAAATGAAAAACTTCGATTCTTCTTGTGGATTATTTTTATTTGGTATTTTAATTTTTTTTTACTTCAAGTCGAGAATATGATGTCATGTAAATGGCCACCGCCACAGTTGATTGTCATTTGAGCCCTTTTTATGGCATTTTTCATCACTTTGGCCAAAACTTCCGGCGATAGGTCCTCACATTCTTGACGGATATTCTATTTAAGAGCTGCAAGAGTCTGAGGCTTGTTGACATAAACCCGCGACTTTAAAAAGCCCCACAAAAAGAAGTCTGGAGCGGTCAAATCAGGCGATCTTGCTGGCCAGTGCAAATCGCCAAAACGGGAGATTAGGCGCCCGGGAAACGCATCCTTCAGCATATCGGTTGTGGCACGTGCAGTGAGTGCCGTTGCACCGTCCTGTTAGAACCACATGTTTTCCAATCCCAATTCATCAAGTTGTGGCAAAAAGAACTCGTTGATCATTGCTCTGTAGCGCTCACCATTCACAGTAACCGTTTGGCCCGCGACGTCTTCGAAGAAAAAAGGTCCGATGACTCCTCCAGCGAAAACAGCACACCATACAGTGACTTTGAGCGGGTGTAAGTGCTCTTCGTGGGTTACACGCGGATTTTCAGTGCCCCAGAAGCGTAAATTTTGCTTATTTACGTACCCGCTAAGATGGAAATGGGCCTCATCACTCATGATTATTTTTGATGAAAAATCATCTTCCTCTTGGTGGTGATTAAGGATGGCTTGAGCGTATGTTAGACGCGATTGGCGGTCAGCAGCTAACAGCTGATGCACCGTCTGGACTTTGCACGGAAACATCTTCAAATCTTGTACCAAAATTCGCTGTAAAGACCGTCGACTGATACCCATTTGGGCGGCACGTCGTCTGGTCGATGTCGACGGCGCTTCCATGACATCCTCGGCTACAGCAGCAATATTCTCTGCAGAACGGATACTCCGGGGTCTGCCACGCCTGGCAGCATCTCGTGTTGTGCCAGTCTCTTCGAGGCGAGTGGCTAAACGTCGCAGTGTTTCACCAGTAGGCGTTGGACGGCCAGGAAATCTGCGGCGAAATTCACGTTGTGCCAAAGTCACCGACCGATTATTGGTCAAATAAATAGTCAGCAATATTCCGCGTTCTGAAGCAGTGTAGCGTAACATTGTTTATTAACGTGTATTTCGCATGTGTTTACTACACAAATGTCAAAACAGAACTGACATTAGTGGCCAATCGCAAAATTTATAGCATTTTCTGATAGGAGAATTAGTTTAGCGCCGCCTTGTACTTCCGTACCTCTTACACAGGCATGACCCTCGCTTCCTGCAAGTTAAGGATTATGGAAACGCAGCGGGACTTGCAACACATCCAAACTTATGTGGCATAAAGGGAACATAAGACAATCCCAAGAACTCCCCGCACTAAGCAGAAGAAAATTATCGCTAGCTATGGGGGAACTCACAGGTGATATTCCTATAGAGAGACCCGCTGAACGAATAGGAGTTCCCACAACGATTTCTGTAGAAGCTGGTATGACGAGGAAGAGCCAGAAACCATAAGGCATATAATTTGCGATTGCCCCACACTTTGCAGTCGGCGGCGGAAATTTCTGGCCGCGGGATTTTTAAATAACCGAGACGCGGTTGTAGAAGTGAAAACACGGCAGCTGCTCAAATTCGTCGACTCCACAAATTGGTTAAGAGAGATTTAGAGGTACAAATTTGGTATCACAACGGGACCAATTACGGGCCTAATCAACTGGTCCACGGTCAGCTGCCTACTCAACCTAATCTAAATTATGATGCACAGAAACTTCTTAAACAAACGGTGTATTAGAATAATATTGATCTCAGAGTAATCTGTGAGCAATATAAGAACCTGATTGTTGAAACTTGGTTTTCAGGTTCAACGAGAAAATTTGCAGGAAAACGATAGCCTACGCGAAACGTTCAACACTAAAAGTAAGGAGCTCAAAAATGAAAATGACAACAAAATATACTAAATATTCAAAACATTGATACAATAAAATGAATCTTAGAAAATGACTTTTAAGTAATTTTTCTGTTAAAACTAGTATCATAGAGGAGATTTGTATCAAAATTCATTTGAAAAAATAATGTATGAAAAATTTCGTGGAACAGCACATTTTCTATGTCAAAATGTGAATGCTTGTCAACTTCAATGGACTGCATCTTTTTATCGCCGTCTAGCCCTGTTGAGATAAATATACCAAATTACAGCCTGAAGTCTCAGCTAAACGTTTTCGCACATTTTTGAAACAACTTCAAAAAACTGTAAAATGGTAGTGGAAAATTACGCATACGCCCAAAAGTATGCAATTGTTCTTAAAAGTGTCTTATCTTTGATTGGCTATAAGTGTCACCTAGACAAATTCAGGATAACCAGCTTTATTCAATTCAGTTTATCGACTATCCAATTTACAGAAAGATATTAATGGCAACTTAAATACGAATGAACATTTCAGTATACATACAAAGTGATAATGAATAGAATGACTTAAAATAAATACAGAGAGTAAATAAATTAGTATTAATATAAAGTGAGCAAACAGAGATGCCAATGAATATGAAATGTGCGATGACCTAAGTCAATAAGTCTAAAGTTTTATTATTATTGATATGCTAATTTACATTCAATCGGCAAAGTGTAAGAGTGATAAGAGGTGTTTGATCAAGTGTTATATTGTGAATTATGGATGGTTTAACAATTACATATTTAAGAATTTGCGAATTAATGATGAATACCAACAGTGACATTGATATCGTTGTCCAAATTCTTGGAATTAACAATAGTGATATGCGAGCAAGATTTCTTGAAGCTAATGGGAATTGGCTTTAAAACGTTTACATAGTGCGTAACGTAACAGCTGATGCTGTTGCTAATAATATCGTTTCTGTGGTTCCTGGTAATAATACCGGTTTGACTGCTCATGTTACTGCTGAAAACATTTCTTCAACTGCTCCTGTTATTAATACTTGTTTTTCTGTGCTCGCTGCTTCAAAAACCAGTTTTTCTTCATCTTCTTCTGGTGTCACTCCACTGTCAGCTGTGAGTGCGCTCTCCAGCTCTTCACTGCGGCCTATTACAACTGCTAGTGATGCTCCCTATGCTAGTGAAGGTTTCGCTGCTCCGACGTCTTCGTATGCCGCTGCCGCAGCATCAAAACCTGACGCAGCCGGTAATAATCCTCCGACACAGAATGCACAGTGGTTTTCTGTGACTAAAAAACGCGCTCATAAAAAACAGAAACCGTGTGTGTTTAGAACTAATACGAACTCAGAACTTGAAGTTGTAGTTCGTTTAAAATGGCTGTATCTTTCTTCGTTTGTGTCTACTGTGACAACTGAAAATATCATTGAGTATGTGGCAAAGTACGCCGGTATCAATAAAGAGACGATTTCCTGCTTTATGCTTGTGAAGAAAGGCTCCGATTTGAAAGCTCTTAAGCGTGTAAGTTTTAAGCTTGGAATTCCGGAATGTTATTATGACAAGTTGCTTTCGTCGGATATTTGGCCAGCTAACGTCGCGATTAGGCCTTTTGATTTTTTTCAAAAGGATCCTCAGGTGCTACACCAGAAATAATAACGCAATCGATTTCAAGAAGCAGTAAAATTAATACTATTATCAAAATACCTCTGGGCTCAGAACCAAATCTGAATCCGTCCGCATTTTAAGCTCACAACTGGAATTCGACTGCTTCGCGCTAACTGAATCTTGGCTCAATTCCAATTTTTATGATGCAGAATTTTTTGATCCGGTCCTGTTTGACATCTTCCGCAAGGACAGAGATTACGCTAAATTAGGTGTAAGTAGGGGGGGTGGTGTACTAATAGCTACCCGCCGCCATCTTCGGGCTACTGTTTCTCCGCTTCTAGATGAAAATTCTATCGTGGACCAGATCTGTGTAAAGCTACAGGGTGCATGTGGTGTGCTCTACATTTGTGTTTCATACATTCCGCCAGGCAGCTCTGATTATTTGTACAGGGCTCATGTCGACAACATACTTGACCTTCATGCGAAAATAGGGGATAGTCAACTCTGTGTTCTAGGTGATTTTAATTTAAGTAGTATTTCCTGGAGTTATCTAGATAATAATAATTTCCTCACGCCGTCTAACGTTAATAGTTTTTTGGAATCATATTTAATTGATAATCTGCAATGCGTTGAATTATATCAAGTCAATGGGTTCCTTAATCAATTAAACCGTATTTTGGATTTGATTTTTGTTAGCTTTAATTTAAACTTTAAGCTTTATCATGCATCTAGCTACATCTCTCCTCCAAATCAGCACCATACTCCACTAGTGTTGGAAATCGAATTTTTTGAATTTTTTGAGTTGCCAACTGGCATTCAGAGGGTAGCTTTTAATTACTCTCTTTGGGATTTTAATGAGCTAAATAATAATTTGCTTGAATTAGATTGGTCTCAGTTTTTTGGGAAGAATGATGTAACTAGGTGTTTCGATATTTTTAAGTCTTACGTTTATGAAATTTGTGTAAATCATATCCCACAATTACTGTCAAAAACTTTTAAGCTACCTTGGTTCTCTAAAGAGCTCAAACGCCTAAGGAACCTGAAGAACAAGTATTACAAAAAGTTCAAACGTTCAAACGACGTTAATCTGCGCGAACGTTATGTGTTTTATAGGGCAAAATTTAACAAGCTTAATAAATCTTCATATAGAAATTACATACACAACGTAGAAAGTAACATAAAAAGAAACCCTAAGTTTTTCTGGAGCTATATAAAGTCGAGAAAAAACTGCTCAAATATTCCCGCATCAGTTCAGTTTAAAGGTGTTTCAGCTAATTCTATTTTGGATGCTGTTAATCTTTTTGCTGACTTTTTTTCGTCTAATTTTCTTTTAGAAAACTCTGATAGTGTTGTTCCAGAGGACCTTTCTTCAAACTCAAATAGTTCTCTAAACTTCGGGAACTTAGTTTTGTCTAATGAAGATATTGTTAATGGCATAGTTAATTTAAAGTACTCCACTAATAGTGACGCAGATGGCCTCTCAGTTATTTTTTTAAAAAGCTGCCCATCTCTGATCGAGCCTTTGAGACACATATTTAATATGTCATTGGCTGCTGGGATGTTCCTCGACGACTGGAAACGGGCTTTCATTACGCCGATATTCAAAAGTGGTAACAAAAATGATATCGCGAACTATAGGCCGATCTCAAAGCTCACTACAGTCTCAAAGTTGTTTGAGTCTATCGTTAAGGATACAATATACTGGGCTACTAAGCACTTGTTATGTCTTAATCAACATGGGTTTTTGCCGGGCAGATCCACGGTAACTAACTTAGCGGTTTTTACGGAAGACTGTTTTGCATCCTTTCAAAAGGGATACCAAATTGATGCCATTTATACGGATTTCTCTAAGGCCTTCGATAGGGTATCCCATCGTATCTTGATTGCTAAACTGGCCAAAATAGGCTTCCACTCTATATTCTTGAAGTGGATTATATCGTATCTAAACAACAGGCGCTGTACTGTCGTAATTGAAAATGTAACATCCCATTCATTCATTGCTTCCTCAGGTGTGCCGCAGGGTAGTATCTTAGGTCCTTTATTATTTGTCCTCTTTATTAATGACATTTCCTCTTGTTTTTCTAAGTGTAACTTCCTTCTGTATGCCGATGACCTGAAGATTTATCATGAAATAAGATGTCCGCAAGATTCACTAACTCTCCAGGCCGAGGTCGACAACTTATACAATTGGTGTTTGCGTAACTGTCTAGACCTTAATATTAGCAAATGTCATTATACCTCCTATGCTAAGTTGTTGAGACCGGTTTCTACTTCCTACTGTATCTCAAACGTGCCGCTGAAGTCAAAGTGCGAATTTAGGGGCTTGGGTGTCTACTTTGATACCAAGCTTAGCTTTACAACTCATATCAATTATATTATTTCTAAATCGTTTGCAATGTTGGCATTTGTTCGTCGTAATTGTTCTGCATTCTCCGATCCTTATACTTTCAAACTTTTGTATACGTCCTTCGTTCGCTCTAGAATGGAATATGCTGTATTTATTTGGAGACCGTTTCATTCGATTCATATCAACAGATTAGAGTCTGTTCAAAGGGTCTTTGCTAGATTTGCTTTTCGCTCGCTAAGATTTACTGAACCTCTACCGTCTTACCGTTCTCGCTGTCTATTAATTAACCTTATGGCCTTAGATGCGAGGCGTACTCTTTTATCGATGTGTTTTGTATTTGACATCATCTCAGGCTCTATTGATTGTCCTTACCTTCTTATGAGAATTGGTTTTTATGTTCCTCCACGTATTCTTCGTTGTCATGAATTATTTTATGTTGGTTTAGCAAAAACCGTTTATGGCATGAACACTCCTTTAAGAAGGGGGCTTTGCCAACTCAATGCTTTTTCTTCTTCCTTAGAGTTTGATCTCTCTTCTTCAAAATTTACTTTTAAGAATATACTTATAAGGCACTTGATGCATTAACCATATTTTGTAAGTATGTTTATGTATTTCTTTTTTTTTGCATTATCCTGTTTATAAATTTGTCATATAGTCTGTAAGCACATTGTTTATTGATTAATAAATGAAATGAAATGAAATAAAAAAAAAAACAACAACCGAGAGTGAAACCCCAAGTTGTTCAAAGAAAGTTAAACGTGGGCGTCCAGAGATACCGTTTGAAGATAGTCAGCCAAGTACAAAAAGAAAAAAGCTGCGAACATTTAGTGAAACCACATCACAGGAGCTGATTGCGTATGCTTTTAAAAAACAGGAGAGCAAGGATAGACTAATGAACGCGTTTACTCCACTTTAATACTTGCTTTAATACTTGATGCTTCATTAACTAATCATCAATATGAAGTTTTGCGCAGTTCTGCCAAGGGAATTGGATTTGATATTTATCCTTCATATTACCAGGTCTTAGAAACAAACAAAAAAATGCTACCCTGCAAATGTTCAAGTGATGGAAAGTTGCAGTAAAGTAGGTCTGCAAGAGTTACTTGACCACACACTAACAAGAATTATGATGACCAAATCGGAAAATGAGGTTGCAGAATTCCCCAATGAACTGCAATTGGTGTCCAAATGGGGCTGTGATGGAAGTTCTGGGCACAGTGAATACCATCAAAAGTTCACAGATCCGAATACATCAGATAAATATATGTTTTTAACATCGTTTGTACCAGTGAACCTCACGGAGCGAAACGATGCGTCAAAGATGTGCTGGAAAAATACAGGGCCAAGTTCAACCAGATTTTGTCGACCGTTAACATCAAATGATGGTAACATGGCAGGAAGCTTCTTCCAAAACCCATATAAAATTGTTGACATAACGGGCGTAAAAGAAGAACTTATTCACAGGTTCAAAATTGTTTTAGCGACGATTAATTTCAGTTCAGCGACCGACACCGCAAAGTTCCACGTTTATTGCATGGACACAGCAAAATTCTTTGTCGAACATTATGGCTGGTACCAAATGCCGGTAACTGTACTTTGTTATGCATGGTAGCAAGATCATTGCAGAAGCTATTCTTCCAATAGATATGTTGAAATTATTATTGATTATTGAGTTTTTAAATCTGGTCTTTACTTTCAACAGGTATGCTGTCTGAAGAAGCGCAGGAAGCAAGAAATAAGGACTATAGAGAGCCTAGATTGTATCGCTCGCGCAGAATTGGTCGTGTTGCCACTAATGAAGGCGTGATGCATCAGTAGCTGATGTCTTCCGACCCATACATAAATAAATTTCGCCATAAATCAAAAATTAAAAAATTGGAATATGATATTGAAGTACAAAAATTATTAAAAGACTGATTGAAATGATTATTTATATTTTTTTGCAATGCAATTATATGGAAAGTGGGCGGATTTCATTCAAATTTTCAGGAACGTATTATACAATTATAAAATTCATTTGTTGTGAAAATTTAGTCGATCGAGTAAAAACCATGGAAGTTATGTCACTTTTTCAATTTAAGTTGTATGGGAGGTGGGCGTAAAAGTGGGCGGATAGTTTTGATTCTTTTGTCATGTCTTAATAGTATCCAAAAACGCGCCTGTGCCAAATTTTGTAGTTCTACAAACACTCCTTCTATTTTTGGCCACTGCTTGTATGAACTTCAACCAATGTGCGCCGCTGTAAGGCTATATCATCTTAAAAGCTCTAAAGCAAATAGTAGTAGTCATATGACTATTCTTAAGACCCACTAAGTGCCGAGTATATCGGACTACTGTGTGCCACGGCTAACTTTCAACAAAGAATGTCACATATCAATACCAACCAGAGAGCCATGGGCAGATGGAGTCCCAGGATTTAAACACTCCTTACGATTCTATACTGATGGTGGATAGTAGAATTGGTGGGGGCGACAATTTCGGAGACAGTAGCAAACTGCCGCAGTTCACTTAACGTAATGGCAGAGATTGATTTTCATCAGGTCAGGACGAGCTCGCAAGAAGTGGTACAAGGTGGCGCAAAAGTAAACTTCCGATGTTTTTTGGCTGTAATTTAAAAAAAAAAATTAAAAACTTTGATTCTTCTTGTGGATTATTTTTATTTGGTATTTTAATTTTTTTTTACTTCAAGTCGAGAATATGATGTCATGTAAATGGCCGCCGCCACAGTTGATTGTCATTTGAGCCCTTCCGGCGATAGGTCCTCACATTCTTGACGGATATTCTCTTTAAGAGCTGCAAGAGTCTGAGGCTTGTTGACATAAACCCGCGACTTCAAAAAGCCCCACAAAAAGAAGTCTGGAGCGGTCAAATCAGGCGATCTTGCTGGCCAGTACAAATCGCCAAAACGGGAGATAAGGCGCCCGGGAAATGCATCCTTCAGCATATCGGTTGTGGCACGTGCAGTGTGTGCCGTTGCACCGTCCTGTTAGAACCACATGTTTTTCAATCCCAATTCATCAAGTTGCGGCAAAAAGAACTCGTTGATCATTGCTCTGTAGCGCTCACCATTCACAGTAACCGTTTGGCCCGCGACGTCTTCGAAGAAAAAAGGTCCGATGACTCCTCCAGCGAAAACAGCACACCATACAGTGACTTTGAGCGGGTGTAAGTGCTCTTCGTGGGTTACGCGCGGATTTTCAGTGCCCCAGAAGCGTAAATTTTGCTTATTTACGTACCCGCTAAGATGGAAATGGGCCTCATCACTCATGATTATTTTTGATGAGAAATCATCTTCCTCTTGGTGGTGATTAAGGATGGCTTGAGCGTATGTTAGACGCGATTGGCGGTCAGCAGCTAACAGCTGATGCACCGTCTGGACTTTGTACGGAAACATCTTCAAATCTTGTACCAAAATTCGCTGTAAAGACCGTCGACTGATACCCATTTGCGTGGCACGTCGTCTGGTCGATGTCGACGGCGCTTCCATGACATCCTCGGCTACAGCAGCAATATTCTCTGCAGAACGGCTGCTCCGGGGTCTGCCACGCCTGGCAGCATCTCGTGTTGTGCCAGTCTCTTCGAGGCGAGTGGCTAAACGTCGCAGTGTTTCACCAGTAGGCGTTGGACGGCCAGGAAATCTGCGACGAAATTCACGTTGTGCCAAAGTCACCGACCGATTATTGGTCAAATAAATAGTCAGCAATATTCCGCGTTCTGGAGCAGTGTAGCGTAACATTGTTTATTAACGTGTATTTCGCATGTGTTTACTACACAAATGTCAAAACAGAACTGACATTAGTGGCCAATCGCAAAATTTATAGCATTTTCTGATAGGAGAATTACTTTACCGCCGCCTTGTACTTCCGTACCTCTTACACAGGCATGACTCTCGCTTCCTGCAAGTTAAGGATTATGGAAACGCAGCGGGACTTGCAACACATCCAAACTTATGTGGCATAAAGGGAACATAAGACAATCCCAAGAACTCCCCGCACTAAGCAGAAGAAAATTATCGCTAGCTATGGGGGAACTCACAGGTGATATTCCTATAGAGAGACCCGCTGAACGAATAGGAGTTCCCACAACGATTTCTGTAGAAGCTGGTATGACGAGGAAGAGCCAGAAACCATAAGGCATATAATTTGCGATTGCCCCACACTTTGCAGTCGGCGGCGGAAATTTCTGGCCGCGGGATTTTTAAATAACCGAGACGCGGTTGTAGAAGTGAAAACACGGCAGCTGCTCAAATTCGTCGACTCCACAAATTGGTTAAGAGAGATTTAGGGGTACAAATTTGGTATCACAACGGGACCAATTACGGGCCTAATCAACTGGTCCACTGTCAGCTGCCTACTCAACCTAATCTAAATTATGATGCACAGAAACTTCTTAAACAAACGGTGTATTAAAATAATATTGATCTCAGAGTAATCTGTGAGCAATATAAGAACCTGATTGTCGAAACTTGGTTTTCAGGTTCAACGAGAAAATTTGCAGGAAAACGATAGCCTACGCGAAACGTTCAACACTAAAAGTAAGGTGCTCAAAAAATGAAAATGACAACAAAATATACTAAATATTCAAAACATTGATACAATAAAATGAATCTTAGAATATGACTTTTAAGTAATTTTTCTGTTAAAACTAGTATCATAGAGGAGATTTGTATCAAAATTCATTTGAAAAAATAATGTATGAAAAATTTCGTGGAACAGCAAATTTTCTATGTCAAAATGTGAATGCTTGTCAACTTCAATGGACTGCATCTTTTTATCGCCGTCTAGCCCTGTTGAGATATATATACCAAATTACAGGCTGAAGTCTCAGCTTAACGATAAAAAAAATTCAGCTGCGCGTTTTTGCACATTTTTGAAACAACTTCAAAAAACTGTAAAATGGTAGTGGAAAATTACGCATACGCCCAAAAGTATGCAATTGTTCTTAAAAGTGTCTTATCTTTGATTGGCTATAAGTGTCACCTAGCCAAATTCAGGATAACCAACTTTATTCAATTCAGTTTATCGACTATCCAATTTACAGAAAGATATTAATGGCAACTTAAATACGAATGAACATTTCAGTATACATACAAAGTGATAATGAATATAATGACTTAAGTGCTACCGTAGCTCGCTCAGTTGACCCGAGTAATACAAACACAAAATCATATGCCGCCGCTGCTGCTTCCGCTTCTACTTCTGCTACTGCTGACAAACCCAGCAATAAATTAAATATGCAAAAACGACTTCCTCGTGATTCAATTGCTGCCAATCGTAGGACATTAAAACTGCCATTAGTTATTGGAACTAGTAATAATAAGGAGTTAAGTGTAGTATCAAAAATTAAATGGCTGCATCTCTCTTCATTTACGAATAACGTGTCTAATGAAGATATATTGGATTACGTTTCTAAACATGCAACTATTGACAAAAAGTTCTTGGAGTGCTTTATGCTGGTAAAGAAGAATATCCCGATTGCTAGTCTTAAAAAAATCAATTTTAAGCTAGCTGTTTCTGAATGGTGCTATGAAAAGGTTCTGGCTGCGGATATATGGCCAGCCAACGTCAAAGTTCGTCCCTTTAGGTTTTTTCCCAAAGGCGACGTAATTCAACTCGATCCATGAGTCTCTCCACCTGTGATGAAGTTCAAACAAAACAGCTTCGCATCTACTTCCAGAAGAGCTCATTACAGAACTGGTCAAATAGTGTAAGGTTAGAATCTAATAAGGCTACGAATAAAGCTCTTAAAATATACTTTCAAAACATGAGTGGAATGCGAACTAAATCTAAGGATATTTTTCTATCAACGTCTCGCGCTGAATTTGACGTTTATGTTTTTGTTGAAACTTGGCTCAACAATGATTTTTATGCCGAAGAATTTTTTGACCATAATCTATTTCATACATATCGTAAAGATAGAGACGCTACAAAAACAGGTCACCTCAGAGGTGGTGGTATTCTTATTGCTTTGAGGCGTTCTTTAAGATCCTCAATCTATCAACTTTTAAATTATGATTCACTTCTTGACCAGCTGTGTGTCTGTATTTTTGGCTCATTCGGTAAATTATTTATATGTGTTTCTTATATTCCTCCGAACAGTTCAGATGATTTGTATAGAGATCACGTTGATAACATTGTTAATCTTTACGAAAAAAATGAAAAATGTAATTTTTGTATCCTAGGCGATTTTAATCTCACTGATGTAATTTGGTCTCATTTTCAAAATAATGATACTTTAAGTAATGATATTTTAATACCAACCAATGTTAATAGAGCTCATGAAATTAATTTTATAGATAGTCTTTTTAGTATTAATCTAGTCCAAATCAATAATGTATTTAATAAGCTTACTAAAATACTTGATCTTGTTTTTGTTGATGAAAACTTAATATTTAATTTAGATGAGTGCTCTTTTCCCATAAGTACGACTGATAAACATCACGTGCCCCTTTCTATTTCTTTGGAATTTTACGATGTTGTTGGCAATGAAAACAAGAAATCTCTTTCTTATAATTTTCGTGATGCTAATTTTAGTGACTTGAACGCTGCCATATCAGAGATAAAATGGGATACTGTTCTTTCTTCAAATGATGTTTCGGAATGTTTTCAGAATTTTCTGCTCAAGATGTCCGAGGTGTTTTCGAATAACCTTTCCGTTCTCTTGCCTCGTCTCCACAAATTACCCTGGTACACCAAAAATCTTAAAAAACTTAAAAATCAACGACATAATTATTTTTTTTTTGTACAAGGCTTATAATAATAATATCTGTTACAAAGAGAAGTACTTTTTTACATGAATCAATTTAATGTCCTCGATAAATTTTTATACAATCAATATATATGTAGGTTTGAATCTGAACTGAAAGAAAATCCTAAAGCCATTTGGAAGTACATTCGTTCTAAAAAGGGCTGTACGAACATTCCAACATGTATGAATTTTAATGGGGTTTGTTCACGAAATTTGTCTGATACTGTCAATTTATTTGCAGATTATTTCAAGACTAATTATGTGACTGACGATGGAATCGCTGATACAACCACCAATTTTGGTCATAACCAATCCCTGGATTTTGGTTGTCTTTTCTTATCTGAATTAGATGTTATTAATGGTATTTCCGCCCTAAAACCCTCTTTGAAAAGTGATACTGATGGTTTTTGCTCGAACTTTTTTAAGCAATGCAACTCATCTATTTGCGTGCCTTTACGTATAATTTTTAATATGTCTCTTTCTACAGGCGTTTTTATCGATCATTGGAAGATTGCATCTATCACCCCGATTTTTAAATCAGGCAGCAGAAATGATGTGGCAAACTATAGACCTATCTCTAAGTCAAGTGTTTGCTCTAAACTCTTCGAGAAAGTGGTTAAAGAGAAGCTTTCTTTTGCCATTAAATCAATTATTGAACCTCACCAACATGGGTTTGTCCGCGGGCGGTCCACCGTAATCAACCTAGCGGTTTTTTCAGAATTTTGTGTTTCAGCGTTTAAGTGTGGGTTTCAAGTAGATACTATTTATACTGATTTTTCTAAAGCTTTCGACAAAGTTTCGCATACCATTTTACTCCAAAAGCTAAAAAACTTGGGGTTTCACTCAATTTTTTTATCTTGGGTAAAATCATATCTTACTAATAGATCGTTGTTTGTCGAAATTGAGACATGCAAATCGTATTCGTTTGTAGCTACTTCTGGTGTTCCACAAGGTAGTATCCTTGGTCCTATCTTGTTTATACTTTTTATTAATGATATTGGATCTTGCTTTAAATATTCAAGGTTTTTACTTTATGCCGATGATTTGAAACTTTTCCGTAAAATAACACGCCCGTCTGACGTATATCTCTTGCAATATGATCTGGACAATCTTGTTTCTTGGGGTCTTAGAAATAAGCTTTCTTTGAATATCGATAAATGTTTTTACATGACTATCTCTAAGTCAGCAAATACCTTAATTTCATCCTATAGTATATTAAATCATCAGCTCACTGCAGTGAAAGATTTCGTCGATCTGGGGGTACTGTTTGACAGTTGCTTTACTTTTGTAAATCATATATGTTACATTCTGCCAAAGGCATACAGTAATTTAGCCTTTTTACGCCGATATGCGAAGGACTTTAAAGATCCCTATACAAGGAGTTTTCTATTTAATTCGCTTGTTCGCTCAAAATTGGAATATGCTTCCATAATATGGAGCCCAATTTATAACTGTCATGCTAATAGAATTGAAAGAGTGCAAAAAAAATTCACTCGGTTTGCACTTCAACCATTAAACTTTGCGGACCCCTTCCCAACGTATAGTGCTCGTTGTATGCTTATACATTTGAAATCTCTAGAAAGTAGAAGAATTATTCAATCATTAATGTTTGTATACGATGTGATTTGTGGTTTCATTAACTGTCCTGAACTCCTTGAGCAGATAGGCTTTAACGTACCCAACAAAGTATTGCGTTCTCAATATCCATTTTATCTCAATGTTGTCAGAGCTAATTATTTTACCATAGCTCCAACCTATAGGGGACTTTCAGAATTCAATAAAATATCGAAAAAACTGTTTCCTGACTTTTCATTGCCAAGGTCGGTATTTAAATTCGGAATCGAATCATTGTATCCTTAGAATATATGTATATATTTTTTAAGTGTCGTAATAATTTACTTATAAGTATTACTTTGTGAGTCTAGTCTGTAAGGTTATTAAAATCATAGACTAATAAATTGAATTGAAAATAAATGCAGAGAGTAAATAAATTAGTATTAATATAAAGTGAGCAAACAGAGATGCCAATGAATATGAAATGTGCGATGACCTAAGTCAATAAGTCTAAAGTTTTATTATTATTGATATGCTAATTTACATTCAATCGGCAAAGTGTAAGAGTGATAAGAGGTGTTTGATCAAGTGTTATATTGTGAATTATGGATGATTTAACAATTACATATTTAAGAATTTGCGAATTAATGATGAATACCAACAGTGACATTGATATCGTTGTCCAAATTCTTGGAATTAACAATAGTGATATGCGAGCAAGATTTCTTGAAGCTAATGGGAATTGGCTTTAAAACGTTTACATAGTGCGTAAAACAACAACCGAGAGTGAAACCCCAAGTTGTTCAAAGAAAGTTAAACGTGGGCGTCCAGAGATACCGTTTGAAGATAGTCAGCCAAGTACAAAAAGAAAAAAGCTGCGAACATTTAGTGAAACCACATCACAGGACCTGATTGCGTATGCTTTTAAAAAACAGGAGAGCAAAGATAGACTAATGAACGCGTTTACTCCACTTTAATACTTGCTTTAATACTTGATGCTTCATTAACTAATCATCAATATGAAGTTTTGCGCAGTTCTGCCAAGGGAATTGGATTTGATATTTATCCTTCATATTACCAGGTCTTAGAAACAAACATGTTCAAGTGTTGGAAAGTTGCAGTAAAGTAGGTCTGCAAGAGTTACTTGACCACACACTAACAAGAATTATGATGACCAAATCGGAAAATGAGGTTGCAGAATTCCCCAATGAACTGCAATTGGTGTCCAAATGGGGCTGTGATGGAAGTTCAGGGCACAGTGAATACCATCAAAAGTTCACAGATCCGAATACATGAGATAAATATATGTTTTTAACATCGTTTGTACCATTGACTCTCACGGAGCGAAACGATGCGTCAAAGATGGCTGGAAAAATACAGAGCCAAGTTCAACCAGATTTTGTCGACCGTTAACATCAAATGATGGTAACATGGCAGGAAGGTTCTTCCAAAACCCATATAAAATTGTTGACATAACGGGCGTAAAAGAAGGACTTATTCACAGGTTCAAAATTGTTTTAGCGACGATTAATTTCAGTTCAGCGACCGACACCGCAAAGTTCCACGTTTATTGCATGGATACAGCAAAATTCTTTGTCGAACATTATGGCTGGTACCAAATGCCGGTAACTGCACTTTGTTATGCATGGTAGCAAGATCATTGCAGAAGCTATTCTTCCAATTGATATGTTGAAATTATTATTGAACTAGCTGACCCGGCGAACATTGCTCCGCCTTAGAAGCAATAAATGAGCAGATTCTTGATTTTATGAGTTTAAATTTTTTATTACGATAATAAATATAAGTAAATAAAAAATCAATTATTGTAATGATTCTTTATTGGCCATGTATTTTAGTGCATAGGCTGCACTGTTCAGTGAAGCACCTTGTGATAGACGATATTTTTAGTTTTATTACTATGTGCAAGAACAAATAACGCAGCTGGTCTTCCGACCCTTGAACATGCCGCATATAATTGACCATGGGAAAAACATGGATTTTCTAGATTTCGACCACAAACTTTCAAGGATTGGCCTTGTGATTTGTTAATGGTCATGGCGAATGCAAGACGGATTGGAAATTGAAGTCGTTTAAACTCAAACGGCATGTCGGTTGGGATCATCGGGATCCTCGGAATGAGAACTTCCTCACCTTAAAATTTTCCTTGGAGTATCGTCGCGTAAATCACATTGTTCATCAATTTACTTACCACCAAACGCGTTCCGTTGCACAGTTTTGGTGGGTTTATGTTTCGAAGCATGATTATTACGGATCCAACCTTTAGTCGTAAATTATGCGGTGGTAAGCCAGGCACATCCAAGGAGCTTAAAAATTCAATTGGATAGTTGGTGGCATCATCTGCATTTGTTGCACAGTCAATAGATTTGAACGAATGTAGTGTACTAATGACCTCATTCTGAATTATGTAGTAGCAATGAGTGCAATGGCTCAGGTGGGGGAGTCAATAATGGCAATTTCACTTTCCCATTAAGGCAGCACAATCTTGGCGTTTCTCCGGAAAACTTCAATACTCGCAAACCACATCCATTGGCCCAATGCGAACGCTAGTATGCAAGCAGTAATCAGTGCTGCAATCATATCGAAACGCTGCTCGATTCAAATCAGTACTTGATAAATTTCTCCTTGTGCGTCGAAAATTATCAAGATGTTGATCTCTTAGGTTTGCTCGATGATTTCTCATAGCCAACCGAGCCTTTGCACGAACTGCCTCGCTTTGCTTTTCACGTGCAATTTCTTGTACTTCTTCAGCCCTTTCATTCGCAACGTTTTGCATCCTAGTTGCATTACGGCTTTTTCGGGGAAGATTTGATCGTCTTGGACGCGGCATTTTAATGATAATAATATCGCACAATATTTATAGACACTCGAAACAAACACAAAAACCGGTAAACTTCAAAATTTCTAAATGTCAATTTTTCACCCAACAAAATTCGTAAAAGTAAACAAAATACATGTTAATATTGGCAATTCACACCAATTACATGGATATTGCAATTCTCCGCTAGATGTCACGACATGTTACATCGATATTACCTTTCGCCGCCAGAGTACATGTAAATTTTGATTTTCATACAAAAAAGCAAAAGCAAAATATATGAAGGGCGAAGAAAAAAAATCAAATTTACCGTTTTTTTTGTCGTCCCACGGTAACGGTAAAAAGTATCTTATAACCTGCCCCTGGTTCTAAGCTACCTCCCCACCAATTTTCAGCCAAATCGGTTCAGCCGTTCTTGAGTTATAAGTGGTGTAACTAACACGACTTTCTTTTATATATATAGATATTGAGTTTTTAAATCTGGTCTTTACTTTCAACAGGTATGCTGTCTGAAGAAGCGCAGGAAGCAAGAAATAAGGACTATAGAGAGCCTAGATTGTATCGCTCGCGCAGAATTGGTCGTGTTGCCACTAATGAAGGCGTGATGCATCAGTAGCTGATGTCTTCCGACCCATACATAAATAAATTTCGCCATAAATCAAAAATTAAAAAATTGGAATATGATATTGAAGTACAAAAATTATTAAAAGACTGATTGAAATGATTATTTATATTTTTTTAATGCAATTATATGGAAAGTGGGCGGATTTCATTCAAATTTTCAGGAACGTATTATACAATTATAAAATTAATTTGTTGTGAAAATTTAGTCGATCGAGTAAAAATCATGGAAGTTATGTCACTTTTTCAATTTAAGTTGTATGGGAGGTGGGCGTAAAAGTGGGCGGATAGTTTTGATTCTTTTGTCATGTCTTAATAGTATACAAAAACGCGTCTGTGCCAAATTTTGTAGTTCTACAAACACTCCTTCTATTTTTGGCCACTGCTTGTATGAACTTCAACCAATGTGCGCCGCTGTAAGGCTATATCATCTTAAAAGCTCTAAAGCAAATAGTAGTAGTCATATGACTATTCTTAAGACCCACTAAGTGCCGAGTATATCGGACTACTGTGTGCCACGGCTAACTTTCAACAAAGAATGTCACATATCAATACCAAGCAGAGAGCCATGGGCAGATGGAGTCCCAGGATTTAAACACTCCTTACGATTCTATACTGATGGTGGATAGTAGAATTGGTGGGGGCGACAATTTCGGAGACAGTAGCAAACTGCCGCAGTTCACTTAACGTAATGGCAGAGATTGATTTTCATCAGGTCAGGACGAGCTCGCAAGAAGTGGTACAAGGTGGCGCAAAAGTAAACTTCCGATGTTTTTTGGCTGTAATTTAAAAAAAAAAATGAAAAACTTTGATTCTTCTTGTGGATTATTTTTATTTGGTATTTTAATTTTTTTTTACTTCAAGTCGAGAATATGATGTCATGTAAATGGCCGCCGCCACAGTTGATTGTCATTTGAGCCCTTTTTATGGCATTTTCCATCACTTTGGCCAAAACTTCCGGCGATAGGTCCTCACATTCTTGACGGATATTCTCTTTAAGAGCTGCAAGAGTCTGAGGCTTGTTGACATAAACCCGCGACTACAAAAAGCCCCACAAAAAGAAGTCTGGAGCGGTCAAATCAGGCGATCTCGCTGGCCAGTGGAAATCGTCAAAACGGGAGATTAGGCGCCCGGGAAATGCATCCTTCAGCATATCGGTTGTGGCACGTGCAGTGTGTGCCGTTGCACCGTCCTGTTAGAACCACATGTTTTCCAATCCCAATTCATCAAGTTGCGGCAAAAAGAACTCGTTGATCATTGCTCTGTAGCGCTCACCATTCACAGTAACCGTTTGGCCCGCGACGTCTTCGAAGAAAAAAGGTCCGATGACTCCTCCAGCGAAAACAGCACACCATACAGTGACTTTGAGCGGGTGTAAGTGCTCTTCGTGGGTTACACGTGGATTTTCAGTGCCCCAGAAGCGTAAGTTTTGCTTATTTACGTACCCGCTAAGATGGAAATGGGCCTCATCACTCATGATTATTTTTGATGAAAAATCATCTTCCTCTTGGTGGTGATTAAGGATGGCTTGAGCGTATGTTAGACGCGATTGGCGGTCAGCAGCTAACAGCTGATGCACCGTCTGGACTTTGTACGGAAACATCTTCAAATCTTGTACCAAAATTCGCTGTAAAGACCGTCGACTGATAACCATTTGCGTGGCACGTCGTCTGGTCGATGTCGACGGCGCTTCCATGACATCCTCGGCTACAGCAGCAATATTCTCTGCAGAACGGCTACTCCGGGGTCTGCCATGCCTGGCAGCATCTCGTGTTGTGCCAGTCTCTTCGAGGCGAGTGGCTAAACGTCGCAGTGTTTCACCAGTAGGCGTTGGACGGCCAGGAAATCTGCGACGAAATTCACGTGTATTTCGCATGTGTTTACTACACAAATGTCAAAACAGAACTGACATTAGTGGCCAATCGCAAAATTTATAGCATTTTCTGATAGGAGAATTAGTTTAGCGCCGCCTTGTACTTCCGTACCTCTTACACAGGCATGACCCTCGCTTCCTGCAAGTTAAGGATTATGGAAACGCAGCGGGACTTGCAACACATCCAAACTTATGTGGCATTAAGGGAACATAGGACAATCCCAAGAACTCCCCGCACTAAGCAGAAGAAAATTATTGCTAGCTATGGGGGAACTCACAGGTGATATTCCTATAGAGAGACCCGCTGAACGAATAGGAGTTCCCACAACGATTTCTGTAGAAGCTGGTATGACGAGGAAGAGCCAGAAACCATAAGGCATATAATTTGCGATTGCCCAACACTTTGCAGTCGGCGGCGGAAATTTCTGGCCGCGGGATTTTTAAATAACCGAGACGCGGTTGTAGAAGTGAAAACACGGCAGCTGATCAAATTCGTCGACTCCACAAATTGGTTAAGAGAGATTTAGAGGTACAAATTTGGTATCACAACGGGACCAATTACGGGCCTAATCAACTGGTCCACTGGCAGCTGCCTACTCAACCTAATCTAAATTATGATGCATAGAAACTTCTTAAACAAACGGTGTATTAGAATAATATTGATCTCAGAGTAATCTGTGAGCAATATAAGATCCTGATTGTCGAAACTTGCTTTTCAGGTTCAACGAGAAAATTTGCAGGAAAACGATAGCCTACGCGAAACGTTCAACACTAAAAGTAAGGAGCTCAAAAAATGAAAATGACAACAAAATATACTAAATATTCAAAACATTGATACAATAAAATGAATCTTAGAATATGACTTTTAAGTAATTTTCTGTTAAAACTAGTATCATAGAGGAGATTTGTATCAAAATTCATTTGAAAAAATAATGTATGAAAAATTTCGTGGAACAGCACATTTTCTATGTCAAAATGTGAATGCTTGTCAACTTCAATGGACTGCATCTTTTTATCGCCGTCTAGCCCTGTTGAGATATATATACCAAATTACAGCCTGAAGTCTCAGCTAAACGATAAAAAAAATTCAGCTGCACGTTTTTGCACATTTTTGAAACAACTTCAAAAAACTGTAAAATGGTAGTGGAAAATTACGCATACGCCCAAAAGTATGCAATTGTTCTTAAAAGTGTCTTATCTTTGATTGGTTATAAGTGTCACCTAGACAAATTCAGGATAACCAGCTTTATTCAATTCAGTTTATCGACTATCCAATTTACAGAAAGATAATAATGGCAACTTAAATACGAATGAACATTTCAGTATATGTACATACAAAGTGATAATGAATAGAATGACTTAAAATAAATACAGAGAGTAAATAAATTAGTATTAATATAAAGTGAGCAAACAGAGATGCCAATGAATATGAAATGTGCGATGACCTAAGTCAATAAGTCTAAAGTTTTATTATTATTGATATGCTAATTTACATTCAATCGGCAAAGTGTAAGAGTGATAAGAGGTGTTTGATCAAGTGTTATATGGTGAATTATGGATGATTTAACAATTACATATTTAAGAATTTGCGAATTAATGATGAATACCAACAGTGACATTGATATCGTTGTCCAAATTCTTGGAATTAACAATAGTGATATGCGAGCAAGTTTTCTTGAAGCTAATGGGAATTGGCTTTAAAACGTTTACATAGTGCGTAAAACAACAACCGAGAGTGAAACCCCAAGTTGTTCAAAGAAAGTTAAACGTGGGCGTCCAGATATACCGTTTGAAGATAGTCAGCCAGGACACAGTGAATACCATCAAAAGTTCACAGATCCGAATACATCAGATAAATATATGTTTTTAACATCGTTTGTACCATTGACCCTCACGGAGCGAATCGATGCGTCAAAGATGTGCTGGAAAAATACAGAGCCAAGTTCAACCAGATTTTGTCGACCGTTATCATCAAATGATGGTAACATGGCAGGAAGGTTCTTTTAAAACCCATATAAAAATTGTTGACATAACGGGCGTAAAAGAAGAACTTATTCACAGGTTCAAAATTGTTTTAGCCGACGATTAATTTCAGTTCAGCGACCGACACCGCAAAGTTCCACGTTTATTGCATGGATACAGCAAAATTCTTTGTCGAACATTATGGCTGGTACCAAATGCCGGTAACTGCACTTTGTTATGCATGGTAGCAAGATCATTGCAGAAGCTATTCTTCCAATTGATATGTTGAAATTATATTGATTATTGAGTTTTTAAATCTGGTCTTTACTTTCAACAGGTATGCTGTCTGAAGAAGCGCAGGAAGCAAGAAATAAGGACTACAGAGAGCCTAGATTGTATCGCTCGCGCAGAATTGGTCGTGTTGCCACTTATGAAGGCGTGATGCATCAGTAGCTGATGTCTTCCGACCATACATAAATAAATTTCGCCATAAATCAAAAATTAAAAAATTGGAATATGATATTGAAGTACAAAAATTATTAAAAGGACTGATTGAAATGATTATTTATATTTTTTTGCAATGCAATTATATGGAAAGTGGGCGGATTTCATTCAAATTTTCAGGAACGTATTATACAATTATAAA
Source organism: Anomoia purmunda (assembly GCA_951828415.1). Taxonomy (NCBI): domain Eukaryota; kingdom Metazoa; phylum Arthropoda; class Insecta; order Diptera; family Tephritidae; genus Anomoia; species Anomoia purmunda. Next base: position 83,569,042 of record OX639993.1, on the reverse strand, counting down.
ATTCATTTGTTGTGAAAATTTAGTCGATCGAGTAAAAATCATGGAAGTTATGTCACTTTTTCAATTTAAGTTGTATGTGAGGTGGGCGTAAAAGTGGGCGGATAGTTTTGATTCTTTTGTCATGTCTTAATAGTATCCAAAAATGCGTCTGTGCCAAATTTTGTAGTTCTACAAACACTCCTTCTATTTTTGGCCACTGCTTGTATGAACTTCAACCAATGTGCGCCGCTGTAAGGCTATATCATCTTAAAAGCTCTAAAGCAAATAGTAGTAGTCATATGACTATTCTTAAGACCCACTAAGTGCCGAGTATATCGGACTACTGTGTGCCACGGCTAACTTTCAACAAAGAATGTCACATATCAATACCAAGCAGAGAGCCATGGGCAGATGGAGTCCCAGGATTTAAACACTCCTTACGATTCTATACTGATGGTGGAGAGTAGAATTGGTGGGGGCGACAATTTCGGAGACAGTAGCAAACTGCCGCAGTTCACTTAACGTAATGGCAGAGATTGATTTTCATCAGGTCAGGACGAGCTCGCAAGAAGTGGTACAAGGTGGCGCAAAAGTAAACTTCCGATGTTTTTTGGATGTAATTTAAAAAAAAATTAAAAACTTTGATTCTTCTTGTGGATTATTTTTATTTGGTATTTTAATTTTTTTTTACTTCAAGTCGAGAATATGATGTCATGTAAATGGCCGCCGCCACAGTTGATTGTCATTTGAGCCGTTTTTATGGCATTTTCCATCACTTTGGCCAAAACTTCCGGCGATAGGTCCTCACATTCTTGACGGATATTCTCTTTAAGAGCTGCAAGAGTCTGAGGCTTGTTGACATAAACCCGCGACTTCAAAAAGCCCCACAAAAAGTAGTCTGGAGCGGTCAAATCAGGCGATCTTGCTGGCCAGTGCAAATCGCCAAAACGGGAGATTAGGCGCCTGGGAAATGCATCCTTCAGCATATCGGTTGTGGTACGTGCAGTGTGTGCCGTTGCACCGTCCTGTTAGAACCACATGTTTTTCAATCGCAATTCATCAAGTTGCGGCAAAAAGAACTCGTTGATCATTGCTCTGTAGCGCTCACCATTCACAGTAACCGTTTGGCCCGCGACTTCTTCGAAGAAAAAAGGTCCGATGACTCCTCCAGCGAAAACAGCACACCATACAGTGACTTTGAGCGGGTGTAAGTGCTCTTCGTGGATTACAACGCGGATTTTCAGTGCCCCAGAAGCGTAAATTTTGCTTTTTTACGTACCCGCTAAGATGGAAATGGGCCTCATCACTCATGATTATTTTTGATGAAAAACCATCTTCCTCTTGGTGGTGATTAAGGATGGCTTGAGCGTATGTTAGACGCGATTGGCGGTCAGCAGCTAACAGCTGATGCACCGTCTGGACTTTGTACGGAAACATCTTCAAATCTTGTACCGAAATTCGCTGTAAAGACCGTCGACTGATACCCATTTGCGTGGCACGTCGTCTGGTCGATGTCGACGGCGCTTCCATGACATCTTCGGAAACAGCAGCAATCTTCTCTGCAGAACGGCTACTCCGGGGTCTGCCATGCCTGGCAGCATCTCGTGTTGTGCCAGTCTCTTCGAGGCGAGTGGCTAAACGTCGCAGTGTTTCACCAGTAGGCGTTGGACGGCCAGGAAATCTGCGACGAAATTCACGTTTTGCCAAAGTCACCGACCGATTATTGGTCAAATAAATAGTCAGCAATATTCCGCGTTCTGGAGCAGTGTAGCGTAACATTGTTTATTAACGTGTATTTCGCATGTGTTTACTACACAAATGTCAAAACAGAACTGACATTAGAGGCCAATCGCAAAATTTATAGCATTTTCTGATAGGAGAATTACTTTAGCGCCGCCTTGTACTTCCGTACCTCTTACACAGGCATGACCCTCGCTTCCTGCAAGTTAAGGATTATGGAAACGCAGCGGGACTTGCAACACATCCAAACTTATGTGGCATAAAGGGAACATAAGCCAATCCCAAGAACTCCCCGCACTAAGCAGAAGAAAATTATCGCTAGCTATGGGGGAACTCACAGGTGATATTCCTATAGAGAGACCCGCTGAACGAATAGGAGTTCCCACAACGATTTCTGTAGAAGCTGGTATGACGAGGAAGAGCCAGAAACCATAAGGCATATAATTTGCGATTGCCCAACACTTTGCAGTCGGCGGCGGAAATTTCTGGCCGCGGGATTTTTAAATAACCGAGACGCGGTTGTAGAAGTGAAAACACGGCAGCTGCTCAAATTCGTCGACTCCACAAATTGGTTAAGAGAGATTTAGAGGTACAAATTTGGTATCACAACGGGACCAATTACGGGCCTAATCAACTGGTCCACTGTCAGCTGCCTACTCAACCTAATCTAAATTATGATGCATAGAAACTTCTTAAACAAACGGTGTATTAGAATAATATTGATCTCAGAGTAATCTGTGAGCAATATAAGATCCTGATTGTCGAAACTTGCTCTTCAGGTTCAACGAGAAAATTTGCAGGAAAACGATAGCCTACGCGAAACGTTCAACACTAAAAGTAAGGAGCTCAAAAAATGAAAATGACAACAAAATATACTAAATATTCAAAACATTGATACAATAAAATGAATCTTAGAATATGACTTTTAAGTAATTTTTCTGTTAAAACTAGTATCGTAGAGGAGATTTGTATCAAAATTCATTTGAAAAAATAATGTATGAAAAATTTCGTGGAACAGCACATTTTCTATGTCAAAATGTGAATGCTTGTCAACTTCAATGGACTGCATCTTTTTATCGCCGTCTAGCCCTGTTGAGATATATATACCAAATTACAGCCTGAAGTCTCAGCTAAACGATAAAAAAAATTCAGCTGCACGTTTTTGCACATTTTTGAAACAACTTCAAAAAACTGTAAAATGGTAGTGGAAAATTACGCATACGCCCAAAAGTTTGCAATTGTTCTTAAAAGTGTCTTATCTTTGATTGGTTATAAGTGTCACCCAGACAAATTCAGGATAACCAGCTTTATTCAATTCAGTTTATCGACTATCCAATTTACAGAAAGATAATAATGGCAACTTAAATACGAATGAACATTTCAGTATATGTACATACAAAGTGATAATGAATAGAATGACTTAAAATAAATACAGAGAGTAAATAAATTAGTATTAATATAAAGTGAGCAAACAGAGATGCCAATGAATATGAAATGTGCGATGACCTAAGTCAATAAGTCTAAAGTTTTATTATTATTGATATGCTAATTTACATTCAATCGGCAAAGTGTAAGAGTGATAAGAGGTGTTTGATCAAGTGTTATATGGTGAATTATGGATGATTTAACAATTACATATTTAAGAATTTGCGAATTAATGATGAATACCAACAGTGACATTGATATCGTTGTCCAAATTCTTGGAATTAACAATAGTGATATGCGAGCAAGTTTTCTTGAAGCTAATGGGAATTGGCTTTAAAACGTTTACATAGTGCGTAAAACAACAACCGAGAGTGAAACCCCAAGTTGTTCAAAGAAAGTTAAACGTGGGCGTCCAGAGATACCGTTTGAAGATAGTCAGCCAAGTACAAAAAGAAAAAAGCTGCGAACATTTAGTGAAACCACATCACAGGAGCTGATTGCGTATGCTTTTAAAAAACAGGCAAGCAAAGATAGACTAATGAACGCGTTTACTCCGCTTTAATATTTAATGCTTCATTAACTAATCATCAATATGAAGTTTTGCGCAGTTCTGTCAAGGGAATTGGATTTGATATTTATCCTTCATATTACCAGGTCTTAGAAACAAACAAAAAAATGCTACCCTGCAAATGTTCAAGTGATGGAAAGTTGCAGTAAAGTAGGTCTGCAAGAGTTACTTGACCACACACTAACAAGAATTATGATGACCAAATCGGAAAATGAGGTTGCAGAATTCCCCAATGAACTGCAATTGGTGTCCAAATGGGGATGTGATGGAAGTTCAGGGCACAGTGAATACCATCAAAAGTTCACAGATCCGAATACATCAGATAAATATATGTTTTTAACATCGTTTGTACCATTGACCCTCACGGAGCGAAACGATGCGTCAAAGATGTGCTGGAAAAATACAGAGCCAAGTTCAACCAGATTTTGTCGACCGTTAACATCAAATGATGGTAACATGGCAGGAAGGTTCTTCCAAAACCCATATAAAATTGTTGACATAACGGGCGTAAAAGAAGAACTTATTCACAGGTTCAAAATTGTTTTAGCGACGATTAATTTCAGTTCAGCGACCGACACCGCAAAGTTCCACGTTTATTGCATGGACACAGCAAAATTCTTTGTCGAACATTATGGCTGGTACCAAATGCCGGTAACTGCACTTTGTTATGCATGGTAGCAAGATCATTGCAGAAGCTATTCTTCCAATTGATATGTTGAAATTATTATTGATTATTGAGTTTTTAAATCTGGTCTTTACTTTCAACAGGTATGCTGTCTGAAGAAGCGCAGGAAGCAAGAAATAAGGACTATAGAGAGCCTAGATTGTATCGCTCGCGCAGAATTGGTCGTGTTGCCACTAATGAAGGCGTGATGCATCAGTAGCTGATGTCTTCCGACCCATACATAAATAAATTTCGCCATAAATCAAAAATTAAAAAATTGGAATATGATATTGTAGTACAAAAATTATTAAAAGACTGATTGAAATGATTATTTATATTTTTTTGCAATGCAATTATATGGAAAGTGGGCGTAAAAGTGGGCGGATTTCATTCAAATTTTCAGGAACGTATTATACAATTATAAAATTCATTTGTTGTGAAAAGTTAGTCGATCGAGTAAAAATCATGGAACTTATGTCACTTTTTCAATTTAAGTTGTATGTGAGGTGGGCGGATAGTTTTGATTCTTTTGTCATGTCTTAATAGTATCCAAAAACGCGTCTGTGCGAAATTTTGTAGTTCTACAAATACTCCTTCTATTTTTGGCCACTGCTTGTATGAACTTCAGACAATGTGCGCCGCTGTAAGGCTATATCATCTTAAAAGCTCTAAAGCAAATAGTAGTAGTCATATGACTATTCTTAAGACCCACTAAGTGCCGAGTATATCGGACTACTGTGTGCCACGGCTAACTTTCAACAAAGAATGTCACATATCAATACCAAGCAGAGAGCCATGGGCAGATGGAGTCCCAGGATTTAAACACTCCTTACGATTCTATACTGATGGTGGATAGTAGAATTGGTGGGGGCGACAATTTCGGAGACAGTAGCAAACTGTCGCAGTTCACTTAACGTAATGGCAGAGATTGATTTTCATCAGGTCAGGACGAGCTCGCAAGAAGTGGTACAAGGCGCAAAAGTAAACTCCCGATGTTTTTTGGCTGTAATTTAAAAAAAAAAAGAAAAACTTTGATTCTTCTTGTGGATTATTTTTATTTGGTATTTTAATTTTTTTTTACTTCAAGTCGAGAATATGATGTCATGTAAATGGCCGCCGCCACAGTTGATTGTCATTTGAGCCCTTCCGGCGATAGGTCCTCACATTCTTGACGGATATTCTCTTTAAGAACTGCAAGAGTCTGAGGCTTGTTGACATAAACCCGCGACTTCAAAAAGCCCCACAAAAAGAAGTCTGGAGCGGTCAAATCAGGCGATCTTGCTGGCCAGTACAAATCGCCAAAACGGGAGATTAGGCGCCCGGGAAATGCATCCTTCAGCATATCGGTTGTGGCACGTGCAGTGTGTGCCGTTGCACCGTCCTGTTAGAACCACATGTTTTTCAATCCCAATTCATCAAGTTGCGGCAAAAAGAACTCGTTGATCATTGCTCTGTAGCGCTCACCATTCACGGTAACCGTTTGGCCCTCGACGTCTTCGAAGAAAAAAAGGTCCGATGACTCCTCCAGCGAAAACAGCACACCATACAGTGACTTTGAGCGGGTGTAAGTGCTCTTCGTGGGTTACACGCGGATTTTCAGTGCCCCAGAAGCGTAAATTTTGCTTATTTACGTACCCGCTAAGATGGAAATGGGCCTCATCACTCATGATTATTTTTGATGAAAAATCATCTTCCTCTTGGTGGTGATTAAGGATGGCTTGAGCGTATGTTAGACGCGATTGGCGGTCAGCTGCTAACAGCTGATGCACCGTCTGGACTTTGTACGGAAACATCTTCAAATCTTGTACCGAAATTCGCTGTAAAGACCGTCGACTGATACCCATTTGCGTGGCACGTCGTCTGGTCGATGTCGACGGCGCTTCCATGACATCTTCGGAAACAGCAGCAATCTTCTCTGCAGAACGGCTACTCCGGGGTCTGCCACGCCTGGCAGCATCTCGTGTTGTGCCAGTCTCTTCGAGGCGAGTGGCTAAACGTCGCAGTGATTCACCAGTAGGCGTTGGACGGCCAGGAAATCTGCGACGAAATTCACGTTGTGCCAAAGTCACCGACCGATTATTGGTCAAATAAATAGTCAGCAATATTCCGCGTTCTGGAGCAGTGTAGCGTAACATTGTTTATTAACGTGTATTTCGCATGTGTTTACTACACAAATGTCAAAACAGAACTGACATTAGTGGCCAGTCGCAAAATTTATAGCATTTTCTGATAGGAGGATTACTTTAGCGCCGCCTTGTACTTCCGTACCTCTTACACAGGCATGACCCTCGCTTCCTGCAAGTTAAGGATTATGGAAACGCAGCGGAACTTGCAACACATACAAACTTATGTGGCATAAAGGGAACATAAGACAATCCCAAGAACTCCCCGCACTAAGCAGAAGAAAATTATCGCTAGCTATGGGGGAACTCACAGGTGATATTCCTATAGGGAGACCCGCTGAACGAATAGGAGTTCCCACAACGATTTCTGTAGAAGCTGGTATGACGAGGAAGAGCCAGAAACCATAAGGCATATAATTTGCGATTGCCCCACACTTTGCAGTCGGCGGCGGAAATTTCTGGCCGCGGGATTTTTAAATAACCGAGACGTGGTTGTAGAAGTGAAAACACGGCAGCTGCTCAAATTCGTCGACTCCACAAATTGGTTAAGAGAGATTTAGCGGTACAAATTTGGTATCACAACGGGACCAATTACGCTCCTAATCAACTGGCCCACTGTCAGCTGCCTACTCAACCTAATCTAAATTATGATGCACAGAACCTGATTGGCGAAACTTGGTTTTCAGGTTCAACGAGAAAATTTGCAGGAAAACGATAGCCTACGCGAAACGTTCAACACTAAAAGTAAGGAGCTCAAAAACCTCATGGAAAAGAGTAAATCGGCCTGCTTCAAAGAACTCTGCCACAAAAGCAGATAAAACCCTTTGGGGTGAAGCATTCAGGGTAGTAATGTCGAATACTAAGGGTGCCAAGATGCTAGCATCAATCTGTTCCATTCCATGAAGAAGGTAGTCGAAGAGACCTCATAAGCGCCCGATCACCACAAGATGAATATTCCTCTGATTGCCGAAACAGAAGTATTGCAGGCTTCTACAAAATTCAAGAACGCAAAATCTCGTGCACTGCAAAGATCGTGCTTTGAATATTTTCATATTACATAATGCCAAACCCTTTGAATAGATATACGTAAGACAACGGCTGATTTTATTACACAAACTGAATAAGCCGCCAGGCGAGCCAAGTTCGTGTCATCCATTATGTTTGATCGATACCATGCATGCCAAATCAAAGCAGAAGGCTGTTACTGTCAAAGGTTGTGCGATCAATAGTGATTTATGCCACGCCTGTTTGGGGACAAGCACTGATGCCGAAAACGTAGGCTAGACCTGTAAATTCGATATACCGACTAAGTGTCATTCGAGTGGCCAGTGTTTTTCGCACTGTATCCCACGAAGCGACTGGAGTTATATCTGGCATAATGACTCCTGATATAATCGTTCTTGAATTCAGAAAAGTCTACGAGAGAAGATATGCTGCAGGCAGGCCTCTAAGAACGGAAGAACGGAACTGAAAAGGGCAAACGAGTCTGAATTACTGGCAAAAACTGATGGAATGCAGCAACCAAAGTGCGATGGACGTAGAGACTCTTCAAAAATGTTCAATCTTGGGTTGACAGAATGCATGGTGAAATTGATTTTTATATGCCCCTGCTTTTAAGTGGGCACGGCTGTTTTAGAAAATATCGCTACAAATGTCGTCACGATGAAGCAGACATGTATTTGTTATGTGGCAATTGTAACGAGAATACAGAGCATTTTTTTCTGCTGTCCTAGATATAAAGCAGAACGGTCGATCAGTGAGGTGCCAAATCAAATGTAAAATCACTTTAGATAATATAATGATATGCTGCCATCAAAACAAACAAAAAATGGTAAAGAGATTACCACTAGGGCTCTTCACGAACAGCGCAGATTAGAAAGGTTCCGAAGTAGCGAGGCTAGAGCGATAAATAGAGCATAAACCCCCTGAGATATTCAAGCTACTGGTCTAAGTTTGCCCTGCGATGTAATACAAATTTTTGCGATAGCAATTGTAAACGAACGTGTTACCTCGCCAACATTTATTACTAAAATTAAATAGTTTAAGCAACCGAAATCGGCATTCATTTATTTCATATTTGGAAAGAGTGCGGAGTGCAAGTGCGGTGAACCCCACGTGCAGCTATGGTTTTTCTGCGAAGAATAAGAAATAAGTAAAAAGTAAGTATTGACCAAAATTTACTATGCTAACAAAAAATCGAAAAAAGCGACACAAATTTTCTAAAGGCGAAAATGTTTAAAATAATAATAATACAGAACAAAAAATTAACTCAGTAAAATAAATAATAATTTCGGGCGTGAAAAAAACGAACATTTTACATTACATTAAAAAAGGAACAAACAACAAGAAGAAAGGGCAGAAAAAACAACTACAGAAATAAGCATACATACATACGCATGTACAAAATACCAACAAAATCTATGCGCTATCAGAGTGAGCTGTATTGTTCCTTTATTTAACTAACCGAAAAACAGGTTAAAGAAGCGAACTGTTTGTAAATTACGAGAAATGTACCTCTCTAGACAGTTGAAGTGCTACCTATTCAACAGTCCATTTGTTCACTTTTTTCTGTGAAATTATTTCTTTATCATTTGAAGAACAAAAATGTTTAAAACTAATCAAAAAATTATGACTACTCACTTCGCTATAGCGTTTAGAAGTCAGAAAACGAGTTTCAGGATAAATTATAGATTTCTTAATTTTATTCTTTGTTAGCCACATTTTGAGCTAATATGAAAGTGATGAACAGTGCAACAAATTTCGTGCACATTCCACAATGTGTTGCATATGTATTTTTTTTTTTTGTGTATTCAAACATAACACCGCTCTCTTTTCTCCGACGGTTCCAAATGGCAAATTGAACTTTCATCATTTGTCGTGTTTGTTCGCATGCTTGAAAGCAGTATTCTCCGAAACTACTGAACGCATTTTCATGGTTAGACAGTAGTCGCAAGCAAAACGTAAGGTTTACTTTGTTAAAATATTATAGGAAATATTTTATTAAATATGAAATGCACAAAAAAAATTGGAAAGAATTGTTTAGAATTATTTTCTTTATTCTACATAAATATTTTTTTAACGACATCAACTTTGATTATTTTTTGTTATTGAAAATTTTCACATCAAATATATATAAAAGTCAGTTAGTTGTCCGCCTAGGAAAAATCTGTAACTCAAAAGAATACCGGTAGGTATAAACTGCTATACATATTTCTTTTTTTTTTTTGTGGTTTGTGTTTGACTATGGAACTCGGTACATTAAAAGATTGTACATAATGAAAATGCTCACATTAAAAGTATATTCTATTAATTAAGCCGATATGGCTTCAAGCCAACCACTCAACGTTCTTGAGCAATTGATACTGCATAATTTTGGCAAACAATTTTCGATAGGAAATCCAAAATAAAGCTGATAAGTCTTTTCACGAGATTTTTTTTTATATTTCGTGGTGCCTTTAGAGTAAATTTACCACAAATGCGGCATGGAAGGGAAGTAACAGAAATGCTCAAAATGTTTTCCGTTATATATTTATAAAATTTGGAAATGGTACATATCCTAAAGAAGAAGGTAAAATTATTCGGCCTGATAATTTGTGTCGTACAGTTCATTCATTACGAGACTTGTTCTTTCCATTTATGATGATCAAAACCAAAAAACATCTAAAAAAAAACCTCTTAGCTTTGTGAAAGAGCGAGTTGACTCGGATATATCGGGTGTTGTTTATAGACTGATAGAACTTTCGATAGGGATAGCTGTCACTTGACAGCTGGTAAATGACATTTCGTTTTGACATTTCTGTTCAGAAGGCATTGACAAATCATCATGGAAAGAATGACGCCGCAACAACGCCAAATTGTGGAAATCTACTTTAAAAATCAGTGTTCTGTTCGCACTTCGTGAATTTTATAGTCCACATAATCAAGCATCAGAGCAGCTTATTTGTCGAACTGTTGATAAATTTCGAAAAACACACTTAATGTACATATTTACTCATATTGATGGAGAACAAGTTGAGAACATATGTATTAAGAGAGTTTTGGAACAAGATGACCCTATCTAAAATCACTCTCAAAGCTGGCGTACCAATTATTCTTTTGTAAAATATTAGTTCATCAAAATTGTGTAATGGAAAGAGACTTAAAGTTACAGGCGAGCGTGATTTTATACCTCGAATGGCGCTTATACCTAACAAATCCCATTTCCATAAGCATAACTATTATAAATATTTCTCATTTCTCATAGTACTGACACTAAAAATGTAGTATGTATGCTGTTAACGAAAGTAACTTGCTTGTAGATTATATATACATACATTCATAAGTATGTCCAATATATGAGACGAAAATGTAAAAATTCACTGCTTATATACTTTTACTTGAATGGTAAAGGCAAGAATTATTTTTAAAAATTAAAGCGTACCGAAGCAACATTGGTATATACAACTGCTACTTATTTATCTTCTTAAAATCGAGTCTTAAAATCGTAACCGAAGGTGTTGCAGGCAATGTAAAATAATACATCTGGACCATTATTTGCCTATAATATTTGCCTTATAATAAAAGGTTTATATTGGCTTTATTATCATATACTCAATAAGGTAACGGAACGGTAGCGATGAGGAACACATGACAGCATAATAGCTTGTAATGTGTGTTCGTATAAGATTTCAATTGAAAATTAGGGATTTTATGCACATCAATCAATATTGGTAGTTCACCTATCACCTATCTTTCCGGATCGTGCTCACAATAGTCATGTAATTTTTATTAAATTTTTCAGCACCTGCATACGAAGTAAAAAAGTTGTCACACGTAACATATCTTTCAGACAGTCAAATCAATTGAACGAAAAATATGGGGGATCTCTTCTTCAATATGTGAATAAAAATCAGTGCCCTAAATATCTGCAATTTCATATTCATCGCTTTTTCGATTTTCACGCAGAATTTGTTCTATTGTTACAGACCAATCAAGGAAATCAATCGAATGCAATTTATAATAATAATATGTTCTTAACTTTTTTCAGAATTTACATTAGTAACAATTGTAAGTTTTAGCTTATATGATAAATTCGGAGTATATATATGTGCATATATATGTTAAGCAATGCTTGAAAATATAAAAAAACAACCAATATCTTTATTTACGAGTTTATCAAATATGGCTTTTTTGGATCCTTTTCCCATTAATTAGTACATTTGTGCCTAAATCTTTTTCGATCACGTTTTCCACATATACTTTACATAGCTTGTTTCTTACGCGTTTATTCCGTCGAAGATGTACATTCTCACCTTCCCGGAATGCCTCTTGAGCTCCTCTTGATCGAATGATTATACTTTTGTATGCTGCAGCCAATCGGACCTTAATTAAATTGAGAAAACCGTCTGTAAAATGATTAAGACATTATAGATCTTTCATTTGGAGTTGAATGGATTGTAATATTGAACTTGTATGTCCCCAGTAAAACAAGTTCAGGAATGCCAATCAAGCTCTGTTCTGTCCTGATAAAGGGTGGTTAAATTTTAAGGGCCGGTGTTGATTTTGAATAAAACACAAATTATTTTGGAAATTATTGTAATTTCTTTTTATTATGATAATATGGTGTGGTTCAATTATGTATGGAACAAAATATCGGCCAAATGTCTGCCGCGACCTCGGTCCAAATTTTCGATGACGCTGAGGCATAATTGAGGTTCTATGCCGTTAATGTGCCGAATTATCTCATCCTTTAGCTCTTGAATTGTTTCGGGCTTATCGACGTACACCTTTTCTTTCAAATAACCCCAAAGAAAGTAGTCCAACGGTGTCAAATCACATGATCTTGGTGGCTAATTGACATCGCCACCACGTGTGATAACACGGTCATTGAATTTGTCGCGCAAAAGAGCCATTGTTTTGTTGGCTGTGTGGCAAGTGGCACCATCCTGTTGGAACCACATATCGTCCACATCCATATGTTCCAATTCGAGCCATAAAAAGTTCCTTATCATCTCACGATAGCGAACACCATTCACAGTAACTGCCTGACCGGCCTCATTTTGGAAAAAATACGGCCCGATGATGCCGCCAGCCCATAAACCGCACCAAACAGTCACTCTTTGTGGGGGCATTGGTTTTTCGACAATCACTCTTGGATTATCATTCGCCCAAATGCGGCAATTCTGCTTATTGACGAATCCACACACAGGTGAAAATGTGCCTCATGATTTTCTTCGATATGCATTTTGATTTGAACGTCCATTTTCATAACAAGCCTGAATAACTTTAACACGTTGGTTGATTGTGTATCTTTCCATGTTCAAATTAAATTAGTTTGAAATTGAGAAATGTCAAATGAAATGCAGAAAAAAACTTGACGTTTAGGTGTGGTTCACATTCAACATCGGCCCTTAAAATTTAACCCCCTTTACATCGAACAATTCTATTATTGTGGAGTGTATCCCTATATCTGTCCATTACTATTACTGTGTGGAGGTGGAATGAATAATTGTTCTATTTCGACGTTGTCTTTCAACATATTGGGTACAGTGTGTGAATGAAACGTTTTTCCTATGTCGGTTTTCTTAAATTTATTTAATATTGTTAACAATGAACTTTTAGTATCTATTGCCAATATGAATGATAAAGGAATTACGATGTTGAACTTTAAGAACTTGTCTCTACATGTGAAAAATTGGAATTTGTCTATTGAAAAAAGTCGATACGTAAAATTTGACCAGGATAATCAGGGATGGGAGTATTCCCAATCTCTGGTATCGGCGGGTGTATGTTATATTTATTTTTCACGCAAGTTATGCAGTTTTGAGCTATTGTTACCTGTAATTTTTTCATATTTGGAAAGAAATATTCTAAAATCAGTTGCTTATTATGCTCTATGTATGAATTTAACACACGTAAAGTTCGACAAAAGCAGGGACTGAACTCAAGTTAATGTTTCTAGCTCACAATAAATTCCATGTACAACATTTGTGCTTTTTTTCAAGAAGGCTGTAGAAACTCCGCGCTGTTAAAATTTATATTGGGTCAAATTTAGAGTCACGTTGCAGTTTTTCGCTTCTTTCGAGGTGCCGTTCAGTGGGGAAAACTTATCGTTCATGAGAACTCATTGTAAGATTTGGGGTTCTTGTTGATTGTTTTGCCTTTATTTTTCAAGTAGGACTTCGGGAATAGACCTGCAGAAGCGGAGTTCCCCTAAGAAAACGACCAAATGCGCCGTAAAATCAGGGGGCTTCTATTCAGGCTAGTTTCGTACCACAGAGTTAGTGTTTCAAAAGGTGCCATTTTGGCCTATGCTACCAGTAAATGGCTTTCGATTGCTTTATTGACATACACGTGCCTACCGTATATGCAATAAGCCGCCATGCCTATGACAGGCGTCAAAGAAGGAGTTCGACTTCACGTTCGGGGATTGACTTACCATCGGCGGATTAGTGTGCGAATTGTTGGCAATTAGGGACCATTTTACTAAGCGAAGTGGTTTGGCTTCCTCATCCATGTTTGTTCCGTGTAGCCATAACTCCATAGAAGCCATCCTGCGAGATCGAATTTTTTTCTCAGAAACGACAGAATTTGTAATCCTGCCTGGGTTTACTACCTGTCTGTGATCTAAATGGACGTGCTTATCGAGGACACCATCGTACGCTGATTTAAGCTCGTTTTTTTTTAAGTTGGTCTTTCCCATGCTTAAAAACTGCTGAAGAGCAGATGCCCCAGAGCGACTTAAGGCGAGTGTGTCTGGGAATTCTGGACGCGTTGTTGTGCTTTTGTAGTAGCTTTCGTAAGCTTTGTTTTCTGCGGTAGAGACTTATTTAAGGGGGGAGTGGGGTGTTATTTAAGATATGCGATTCTTTGTCGGTCTTCACTATTTATTTATTTATTTATTCTATGGCTGGGAAGCATGCTTGTAAGTTGGGAAAGAACTACAACTTGTACTTGAATTCTTACACCGCATTAGGGGAAATCAGTGTTAGTGAGCAGATTTTACTAGCTTTAATTTATTTTATGCTTGATCGATCAGAGCTCTGAGCTTGAATAGTTCTCCTCGATGGAGACTATTGCTGTGAGCTGTAAAATGTTACTTTCATTTTCGGAATGATACGATTGAGCAGCAAAGGTTTTCGGGACTTTGCATTTCAGTATTTTCGTACCTAGCTGTTGCAACTAGCCTTTTGGTTATTTTAGCGTTCGAGCTATTTTGGGATGTACTTATGAAATTATTTATATGGAGGATCGAATGGCGTCTCCTTTGGTAATATACACAATTGAATTAGCTCCCACAGTCTATTAACTTGTGAGAGTGTGACAGACAATTTGTGTAAAGTCTATTAGTTTTCACGAAATTATATCTTTCATTTATGTATATACAATTTTTAAACTTCTCACATGATCTTAAGGGGTGGCTTATGTTACACAATTCGAATGAGGTATGCTTGTATTAATTGATAAATATTTGCGATCTATTGAAGATTCTATTATGAAAGCTGTGATTACTGGTTTTGGGTAATTATAAAGCTTTTATGTATTTTTTTTGGGAATTTTCGGGCTTTGATATTTTGTTATCTACCCTCTCTGGTTTTTCGCTCTGGGTAGTGAGAAAATCTTTCATTGTTGCCACGTCGGGCATTTTTTGCGAGATGATAGTGATTGTTCCAATAAGAGTAACGATATTTCTGGTACTGCCGTGCACATATATTTAGCACAATTGGTTCCCAGTTATCTGTGGGAATATCTTGGGTTGACAACACTGTTAGGCAATTTGTAACAGTGGATTGCTGTTTAAAAATTCTTCACCTGCTTATCTCTACACTTTTGGTATGATCATTAAAATCGTTACTTGTTTATCGATCAGTACTATTTTATTCTCTTATCTTTATTTGAGCGCTTCCCGGGTCATATTTAAATTGTCGTCATTTAATGCGAATAGGTTAACTATAGCGCCTGCTTGACCTTTTCTTTCGTATCTGAGATGATACAGTTTTTACGTTTGAGATAACAATCGAACAATTCCACCGGAAATGGAAACGTCATCAAACACTCTTTGACAGATAGAAGCATAAGTGAGATTTTTTTCCAAGTCCATACATGGCGTAGAAGACGATTGTTTTTAAATTTGATCGAATCGGTCGATTACACTAGCGGTAATAAATTTTTGGAAATAAAATGACAAAAAACAATAATTGTCAATAAATGGTAAAATTTTTTTTTTTCGAAAAATCCCTCAAAGTACATTTTTTAATCGGAAATACTATACAGAAAAGAAGTTATCAATTGCAAATGCATTTTGGACGATTGCGAGTGGCCCGTTTGAGAAATTCTGACTCATATACATAAATATGCAAACACGCGAGTGCTATTTCTTATGTTCTTTAGAATTTTACTTATATATGTACATATATTTTTTATTATTTGGTTTGTGGTGCGTTATTTTTCTTCTGCTGCTTATTTATTTCATGCAATCCTGCTACTACATGTAGGTGTATTGCCGGATATTTTTGCAAGTATATAGTTGAATAAGTCTTGCATTTCGGGTTTAAGATTTGTGTTTGGGAACACTGAAGAAAAGCTCAGCAGAGATTTGTGTATATTAATTTATGTTTATATGCGCAAAGATATATATGTATATGTATTTATATAGGTATTTTAATACTATTATTTTTATTTTTCCGTATGGCGTAGGAGAAATATAAACAATTGGCTAATTATGCGTTTACCACTTTTATGCACTTTTTCCAAAAAAAAGACGCAGTGAACAAATTAAAAGTGGAATTTAACAAGTTTATTTAGAAGACAACCGAAGTTGTAAGATGCGGTCCAATTCGGTTCACAACCGAAATATTGTAATTATGTGTTTTATTTTTTTGTATACAAAGAGAACGCATCGAAAGCCTGACCCCCGTAGAGTAAGACTTTAACCCAAACTAAAACTCCTTGTGTGTCCTGTACCGTATATATTTCCTCCCGGTACTACCGTGAGGTATTTCATCGGGAGGCGGTTTTGAGCACTAAGCTTTATCGTCTGTTTCTGTCCTGGTATAGTTCGTCAAAAGGGGCACCCGCTGAGCACCACCCACTGTTGGTATTTTCTGGCTCACCCTCTGAATTACTCACCGATGCTTAAAGTCTAGCCTGCCTCTGAAGTGTGCGCCTTGCCTGTTCGTTATTTCTTAGCTGTTGCATCACTTCGGCAGCCATACGCTGCACATCGTTCCACGCCTCGGTGCTCATCAGCATCAGTGCCACTAGGCTTTCTGGCGTAATGACACACCTGAGTCTTGCTTCCACTCTTTTCTTTATGTCAGTCTCCTGACCCCAATGCATTGCACTCGAAGCTCCGCGATCTCGCAATTTCACCATTACGCTGGCATATGGGTTTTACGCCCTCCTTGCCGAGCCATGGCCATGTCACATGCCTTGGCTATTGCTGTCATAAGCTTAGGGACAGCAGTTTCTAACGTGAGCGATACCTCGATGTCCTCAATGGCTTCTTCGAAGAGTTTCTCGTCGAAAGATTTTATTTTCCAGCCATTTTGTCGTGTAGAGTTTGCGCTGCATCCTCGTGTTTTGTCAATACTGATTACTATCGCTCGGTGGTCGCTATGTGTATAGCAATCGCTTATGTACCAACTTGTTGCTCTACTTAGTCGCCTGGATATGAAGGAGAGGCCGATGACGGAGCCAGCACCGTTTTTGCTGTAGGTATTTTGACTTCCGCTATTTAGTAATACCAGATTCAGCGCTGCGAGTGCATTGAGAAGTTCCCTTCCCTTGGGGCTTGTTCTTTTGCATCCCCACTCTAATGCCCACGCAATGAAATTGCCGCACCTCTTTGTTTAGCATCCCTAATTAGGTTGTCGACAATGCCAGTAAAGCCAGTCAGGTCAGCACTGGGTGGAATATAGCAGCTGTAGAGGTGCACGCTATTTATTTCAAACACACGAAGCCATTTGCTGATACGGCTTTCCCAAATGGATTGGATCTCTTCCGCAGCTCCATATGGCGTATTTTCCTGTTGCATCGCTTACCCATGACGCTTCTGGCCTATTTTTATACTGCTCACTTAGTATTGCTACATCTACACCCAGCTCGTAAACCGTTTGGTTAAGCAGGCTTTGTGCTGCTTCGCAGTGGTTGAGGTTGAGTTGCAGTAGCTTCATTTTCAATAACCAGGTTTGGTCGCGTATTTCGCTTTTGCCCTCTGGAATGCTGGACACATTTGCCCGCCTGGTATATGGGTGGGATAGCGCTCG
Organism: Anomoia purmunda; assembly: GCA_951828415.1. Taxonomy (NCBI): domain Eukaryota; kingdom Metazoa; phylum Arthropoda; class Insecta; order Diptera; family Tephritidae; genus Anomoia; species Anomoia purmunda. The sequence goes on along the minus strand of OX639993.1, from coordinate 83,551,297 downwards.
CCATCCTTTGCACATACCTCGCACCTCGGCGCATTTGTGCAGCCCTTTGCCTTATGATCTTGCCCGCCGCATCTGAAGCAATGCGCTGTGCGATCTTCTTCGTTCGGACACTTCCTGGCCAGGTGGCCGAAATCGTGGCATTTGTAGCACCGTGTTATGGCTATTTTCTCATTTATTCGACAGCTAACCCATCCAATGCGGATTTTGGACATGTTTATCAGCCCTTGTGCAGACGTTGGCGGCAGGCTAATTATACAGGTCTGGGTGCCTCAATATGCAGCGTGTATTGAGCGAATTTCTGCTAGCGACACTTTACATTCGGGAATGCTAATCCGTATAGCATCTATGATTTCCTCTCTGGTAGTGACCTCGTCCATGTCTTTTATCTCAATTATAGCTTCTTGAGTTAAGGAACGAACTGACGCATTTTTGCCGAGAACAGTTTCTACAGCTGTCTTGAGTTTTTCAGTCGCAGGATCACTCGTCTGCTTCAGCTCAAACAAGAGCTCGTCCTTTACAGTTTTTCTAATGCTCTTTATATTTTCGCTGAGTTCCTTTAGCTTGGGTTGCGCTTTCATCTTTTTTAATATTTCCGCACATGAAAGCTCACCAATTTTTTTTAGAACCAGCGCATCTGGTTTCGTTGGCGTGATTTTGCACTTGCGATTGACGACTTTCGTCCAGCTTTGACGCGATTGGGTGGCGACAGCACTCTCGAACCGGCACCCTCCGCGCCTTGTTTGCTTATAGTAGCCTCCCTCTCACCTTTTGATTGGCTGTGCCGCCGCTGTTGCTGTTTATCTTTCGCACTTATTGGCCCTTTTGGTGAGGCCGCTTTGACTTCTGGTTTTACGGGCTGCACGGGCTCTCCTTGGCTTGCTGATATCGCTGTTAGCTGGCCCAGTTTGCGTGTACTTAGTTGTGTACTCGGTAGGCGGCTTTGCTATACTCTGCATAGCAGGTGCTCTCGGATGCTGCTTGCTTATGGCGCTCACCAAATCTCTCATAGGCATAATAATGTGCCTCTGATCTCCATCATGCTGATAAGCTCTCTTATTTTATCTTATCTTTTCTCCCAGCAGGTATAGGGGCTCACCATCTGGTTTTCTTTGTGCCGCTGGTGCATTTTCACATTCCCTCGTACGTAACGTGCTGCTCTCTTCGCTGCTTGGAGTCGTAAGCTCGTGTCGCTGCTTGTCTATGCGCTCTTGTCCTAGTGGGAGCAATTCATTTCGCACGGGTGAACGTGCCGTTCTCGCACTTTTACCAAATGGGTTCGGTAATTATGTGTACAGATATATATGTGTGTTTGTAGAAGTGACAAATGTGTAATGTGGGGTGAGAGGTGGGGTGTAAAGTGTGTGGTGTGTATTGCTTTTGTGGCAAATGAGTCCAGCCTGAATACCTATGATTCCATCGAAGCTATGTAATTGTGGTGAAATGTAGAATATGGCAGTTTTCCCTTATACATTAATTTCACATTCATCAGATATAATATTTTTTACATTGACAGATCTTAATTGAAAAGCTTTGTCCAATTGGTTCACAAAGTTTTTGATGCACCCGTTTCTATAAGGGGTTTTATTTTCGATAAAATTCTATGCACTTGAGTTATCTGAAAAATTAATTTGGTCCATTAATTGGTCATCGTCTCCCCATTCTAACTGTTGAGTTTCATTTGCCATAGCGTTGATATGAATCCTCGTGATACTTCGCTGACGGATTCCTTGTTGAGAGTAACCGTTGCCCACTTTACCCATTGAAGGATTTCTAAAGTCACTTTCTACAGCAGGAACTTCCAGAGGCCATATCCATTGTACGAGTACCGGATTTTAAACGGTGTTTTCAAAAGCTCGACGTACTTGAGGATTGCTGTTATTAAAACGTGATGAGAAAGGGAAATACCGGTGAGTTTGCAGCTTTGCCGCAGCGTATGTCTCGGCAAACTCGTATCTTTGTCGGCTATGCAGCAATTCTTCCACTACTGCAAGTGGAGTGGGTAAGGTTGGCTGAGAAAAGCGTAGCGCAAAGTGCCCGCCCGAGTCCAGAAATAAATAGCCTTAGATCATTTTCTCTAGCCCTTTCGTTAAATGCTTTGACCAGTTGTTCACTATTACAGTACCATAATATTTTTCTTCTTTTCCAATTGTATCATAATACTCATTAATAGGCATTCGTCACTCCTAAGTGGGGTTTCTAAAATATGTAACGGGCTCTTGTCCGCCTACTATTGGTCTAATTTCGCAAGTACGACTTTAAAGTTTTGTGGAATACTGAAAGCGGTCAAATTTGGCTACTGACGTTTTTCTATTATGCAAAATACCCATGGCGATATAGTCTACATTATAGTAGCTAAGTGCAGATTGTGCAAGTTCCCTCCACACTATATGCTCTGTCCTATTTCACCTAAACTCTGGTAATGATTTAATGAAACAAAGGTCTGAATGATTGCTTTGATCTCCTACAACTATTGTTCCAGGGGAGTATCTTTCCGTTTTCTGTGGTATAATGCTCTAAAAACCTTGCGTCAAATCTGTGATTTGGTTTCGGAGGTAATTCTAGACAATTTCTACTAAACCCATAACCGTATTTCGATCTACGATTTTTATATCTGTTTAATGATTTACTTATACTTTAGCAATTCCCTTTAAAGTTTTATAGTTGTAATACACAGTATCATTGATATCAATAATTATTAATTATTATAATTAATAATTGTTGGCGGGTGGGCGAAGTAAAACACGTATCTTGAGCCGTGCTACTTTAATATTCGTTGAATTTAGGGATTTTATTATCTTCAATATGTTCGCTAAAATCTAAACTAATACATGTCAGAAATTTTCATTACGTTTTCTTATAATTACTTACACTTGTGTTTCTTTTCGATGTATGTCGCACTGCCCCAACGAATCGAAATGAAAAGAGTAATCGTGAACAGCTTGGCAGCAGTCGCGTACATATCAGAGGTTGCATTTTACAGTAGGAAATGTAATTTATTTTAAAATGTATTTAAGTACTTAGGGTAGGTTGAGGTGGCAGCTGGCATATTGCACTCCTAAGTGCCGCCCATGTGTAATGCAGCTGGTGGTATAAAGGTCCACTTTATCCCGGGGTATTTCCGCACTATAGTGCCAATGGCGGCTTATCGACTTCCTCAGCTAGTGTTCGACTAGCCCCTCTAAAATTCCTGCAGTTATCGGAAATGATTCACCTGGGATTCCCCGCCTGAATATAAATGACTTTAACACCAGTGAAAATAAGTCAGTCCAAAGCGATGTGTCCTCCAACCACGACACCAAAGGGTCGGGCATAGCTCGTCGATTGCGACATTATTGACTTGTCTTTATCACCGCTCTTACCGCTCTTACCGCTCTTACGTAAGCCATGTACGCAAAATCGTTGCCTCATTTCATTCACCCTTATCTCGTTATGATGGGATAAAACCTTCGGTGGTAGAAATCTACGATCAGATGACGAATGCTGTGATTTCGCGAGAGAATTGTCGGATATTTTAGATCGACTGACACACCTTTCCTTCTGTCGATACTCTGTCGAGACTTACCGCGACGGTTCTTATTTGCTCCAACTCTTCGCTGTAGCATCGAGGAGCTTTTGAGTGATAGGATCAAACGTAGAATATACACCTACATAGGGCGTAGGTTTTCCCACTTGCTGACTTTAAATGTGCTGTCAACTGTCACAAGTGTCGATTCCATTGCAGGTTGGCGCTGTTCGGATCCCGAAGCGGCGAAAATACCACTGCCCTGATATGCTGGCGTCGACAAAGACGTGTAGTTGGTTATCGTTGCTATGGCTCTTCGATGAATAACACCGTGGGATTCAGATTTTGTAGATGAAGCGTAGCTTTCGCACCCATGCTTCACGTTCCTGATCGTGTACGACTTCGTCCCACACATCCTGCAAAATCATATGGTCCTTTACCACGGATAAGCCCAATAGGCCCAATAGGCGAATATAATCATAATTTTTCGTAGTATTTGTCGCTTAGTCGGAAGGATAGACTCGTCGAGAACTTCCGGCTTCACATGTCGAGAATCTTTGGAATTCCGTGCCTGGCTCTGCAAAGCACTTATTTGTTTGCTTATATTCACTCGTGGACGCTTGCACAACTCGCTTAAAGTTAGACAACCAGTGCCGCAACTCAAACCCGCCTTCACCATGCATGTGATGAACATCGGTTGCAAATTGGATTATGCACCCAGTCATCTACAAACGTGTTTTCGATAATTGCTGCTACTGCGACAGGGAGCTCTTTCCCGAAGCGCTTTGCATTCTTGTCGGTTATGTAGTTGGCCAAAGACTTGCTGTTTCACCTAAACGGTTTACAGATGGTGCAAGTGCCCACTGATTCGACGGGAAAATACATCCTCATCAAGCTATCGAGTTGATTGTGTTTGGTGCAGCTACAGATGTGCAGTCTATTTTACAACGTGCTGCTTTCACATTCGGCCTGGTGTACCTACAATGGAACACAACGCTTGGTGTTGTCCAACTCAATAAACAAACGCGCTCTGCACTCGGTGTAAGGTATAAAAGGTAACGATCCGGTAATTCGGATCAGTGATGGTGCCCACATTATCCACGCGATAGCGTAATACGTTTTTCCCTGTGGCAAATATTACCAGGCCAACAATTTGGAGCTCACCTCCTGCTGAGTGATGTCGCCTGTCCACCTGAAACATATCTCTTCGGCAAGCCCATTGTCCAACAGAGTGAAAGATGCCGCTTCATCCACCAACGGAAATAGCTCCATAGTCGATTTGGGGCACAGAACCGGAAAGTAACGAAAAAACAGCCTTTTTAAATTTACGCTGATGGAATAGGACTAGAGAGTTATTGTGGCTCTTGATGTCATCTTTGGTCATCTTTCTACCGTTATTAGATGCAGCAGTTAGACTATGTAATAGTGGGTCACACGCCATTTGACAACCATCTACCCCACATACACGCTTGGAAGTGCCGCAACGAACCATATGTGCTTTGAAGCAGCGAATGCAGAGCTTTGTTCCTTGATTAACTGCCAAAAGTCGTTCCATGTCTTGGCTTTGAAGTCCGGACAATCAGACGGGTAGTGTTCTTTTTTGCACTAGTCAAACGCTGGAGAAGTGCTAGTTTTCTCCATGTGTGTATTTTAATGGGCATGTTCCTTTGGAATCTCATCGTGAACGAACACTTTACACACTTTACTTTTTCGTTCCCTCTATTCTTTTGTAATAGTATTACTTAATTGGCGCTATAACCTGGCCGAGTTTTACAAATTGCGCCAGCCACTTCTTCTTCCTGCTAACTAGTGCCAATTGGAAATTATAAGTGACGACAAGTTCTTTTCCACTTGGTCTTTCCAACGCAAAGGAGCTGGTACCGCGTTGAATACTTTCAGACCTGAACCATTTTCGGTCATTTGCACTACATGTCCTAGCCAACGTAGCCACTGTATTTTAATTCGCTGGACTATGTCTATGTCGGGGTTAAGCTTATACAGCTCATCGTTCCATCGTCTGCGGTATTCGTTATCTTTCAGAGACTCTTTTCCTCGAACACTCCAAGAAGTTGCACGTTCTTATCAAATATAGTGTTGAACGGTTCAATTCTGCAGCTGGATTTATCTTTTCTAACATAAGGTTAAATAATAAATATAAATAGGCCGCTTCTTTTTATGCTATCGAAAGCGGACAAAAATATGGTGTGTGTCTATTCTTCTTTCTCGGGTATTTTCCAAGACTTGGCGTATCATCAATATTTGGTCGATGATAGATTTGCCAAGTCTAAAGCCACACTGATAATGCCCATTCAGTTCGTTTACGGTGGGCTTCAGTCGATCACAGAATACGCTTGAAAGGACCTTAAATGTTATCTTAAGAAGACTGATCACGCTGTAATTGGCGCATATAGCAGATGGTCCTTTTTTTGGATTAGGCAGAGTACACTTAAGTTCCAATCAGCAGGCATGCGTTCGTCCGACCATATTGTTCCCATGAGCTGGTGCATGAACTTTAACAGTTCCTCGCACTTGAAAGCTCTGCCGGCAGTCCATCAGCACCAGCGGCCTTATTGTTTATTAGCCGCGGTATTGCCGTTCGAGTTTCGTTCAGGTCGGGTAACGGTACTTCGACTCCATCTTCACTGATTGGAGGTTAGGATTCATCATCTTCAATGTTTTCCGCGCCCCTACACCACTAAGCAGCGGGAAGAAGTCCTTCCTCCACAGTTTCAGTATACTTTGGATATATGTCATCATTTCGTTTTCATTCTTCATCAACTCCCGATATCTCACCCGCACGATTCGCGTTGCGCCCGATCGCAGCGTGACCCAATAGGCGGCATCTTTCATTTCCATTCTTCATCGTACCAGTTGTTTTTTCGGGCTCGGCTCGCTGAAAACCTCTCCAGCGGCGGTATGTAATGAGTAAGAAATGTGGACCTATTGCACGCAGATATCCGCTTGTTGAACATTGCCCTCAGAGAGCTGGAGTGCAAGTCAAGTGGAAAATCGGTCGGCTATCTGTTGTGATTGCAGCTTTTGAACGACAAGCTTTCCTCGTGCCTCTGAGAGTGCGCTTTTTTCTACGAGAGCGAATCATGGCTGCGACAAGATAACGATCCGAGTCGATCTTAGCTCCTCGAATAGAGCACACGTCTAAGACACCGGAAGCATGCCTGTGGCCATGTAGCTTGATGTATCTTTTCATACATGAACCTGGTGCTACATATTACCATGTTTTGTGCCCCGGCGAAGTCGATCCGTTAGCAGATGCTCTATCGTGGATGCTGAGTTTACCGTCTGTGGGACCTAAAATTCCCTCCCTTCCCTTGGTACCACTCGCCTATCACGAGTTTTATATCGTGACGGGGGCAGCGTTCGTACGCATGCTCAGGGTGCTCATGGAAGTGATCCTTGGTCACATCGTCCTTCTCTTCCGTAGGGGCGTGGACTGAAATCGGCGAGGCTTACTCCTTGAAGCATCTGCTGATCCTCTTTCGCCATCCCTAAACAGATTGCTGAAGGTGGTGGAGGCAAATGCTCCTGTTAATTAAACCTATTGGAACTGGAATCGGCACCTAATTTGAGGTTGTCACTGAATCCTCTCTGGCCAGCGTATCGGCTGCCTTGTTTCGAGCTATGTTGCGATGCCCAGGAACCCATATGAAGTATATTGAGAGCTATTTGCAGACTCCGTTCAATCCGTTCAGCTTCAATTTGGTTTTGAAAACTGCCAGAGCCAATATGGCCGCTCGGCTATTTGAGAAGAAGGCTTCACGCTCATCTTGAAAATTACCAAGGCCGTTACGGTCTAAAGCGCGACAGCCTTCAGCGATAGCAAAAGCTTTCGCTTGAAAAACACTGGCGAATTGAGGTAGGTCAGCCAGGTAAGATCTCCCAATCCTCTTTCAATTAGGTTTTTGCAGGGTTTCATAACTTTGTTCACATAACGGTTGTTTGTAACAGCACAAACTTGGTATACACATTGGACCCAAGATAGGTCGGTGTGGGCTAAATCGGATTATAACCAAGCCCACTTAACGGTGCTTTGTGAAAATCAGAACAATGCGATTCGATAACCAGTGAAGCTCTTTTGCTCAAATTTGATATATATGAAGTATCTTCTGTCTAAAAGGGTCATAGCCCCGCCCACTTTGTAAGAAAAAGTTAATATGCTAATGTCGAATATCATATAATTACGTGAAATAGCTGAAAAAATAAGTCGAATAGTATATTCGTCTTAAATGAGGCTTGAATTCGCTTTCTTCCCCAAAAAATAATACACATAAATCTGCATCAAATAGTTGCAGAGTTATAAGGTAATAGGCTGGCCTCGTGCCCATTTTTGCCAAAACGATACACAGTTTGATATACAAGGCATATTTATGGATATCCACGTCAACCTCTATTATAATGGTAATTTACAAAAATCAAAAAAACGATATTTTAGTAATCTTTAAAGACAATTTCTTCATATCTCATGTGTGACGGCAATACAAGTTTTTGAAAAAAGCCGTCACACCGCCTATTATACTTTAGAGGAAATAAATATATCTTTGAAAGTACGTAAGCAAACTATACCAAGTATAATACACACTAAAGACTTCAACTTGATAATCATAATTTCGAAATTTATTAAAATCGGACAAAAAAAGTTAAAAATTTCGATATTTCAGTAACTATAAAAGGTTATTTGAACAAATGTACAGAATTTGGTTGGAGAGGGGTAGATGAGGAAACATGTATGTTTCTTTTTGATCTTCTGTTTTTCCGATATTGGAACGATATTCCTTCATCCTTTGTCAAGTTTGGTTTGGAGACATTTTTCGTTCTGTTTCCGTCTGTTCACCTGTTATTAACAGGCTGTATTGGATTCACTAGTCAGTTTGTCAGTTTGTATACGTCTTGCCTGTTTAGTGGGTCTTCTGTATTCGTACTGGTCCGTAGGATTCGCTTTAAGTTATGTACTGTTTTTTTTCAAATACAGAATTATTGTATTCAAACGCAACAAAAAACATACAAGTTAACACGGGAGCCAACGCTCATACCAGCGCGAAAGTGCTGACGCCGCACTTCCCCCAAACACGCGCATAGCTAGCGTCGGTAATTGAACTCTTACGCAAAACCAATAATGCGTCAGCAACTAATAAAGCCGGTTAGTCAGTAAGCCGTAGTTTTAAGAAACATTTTGTATTCATGTCTATTTGAACAGCGAATGGTGATGGTAAATATACCCACTCAAATTTAATAATTGTGTTTTACTTATTTTAGCAAGGACTTCCTGGGGCCGTGATGCAACTTTAATTTTTTCGAGCACACGTACGTGAAAGGGATCTTCTTAATTGCAGGAGTCCTTTTCAAGTGATTGTGTGGTAATAGGTGAATAACAGTGATTGTGACTAAGAGGAAGTGTTAAAAGTGCAAAAATGAAAGTGAAATAAATATAACTATAAATTTATGGCTTGTACATCCACATAACAAAATACTTTAAAACCGTTGACTACCTTTGAGTGTCCTTCGGCTTATAACACAAGCTTAACTCTGCGATCCCCAACTCCAGGAGCACTCCAGGGTGTAAAAGCTCCTCTTCCTGGAAGAGGTCAAATTTTCAAAATAAAATTAAAACAGGTGAATTAAAATCTGGGGGTGGAGGTGCCCAATATTTAACTAATCTAATTCTGGTGATGCTTGCGACCCCGAAGACCCTCAGGCTTAAGCTATAAATTACTACGTCAATGCCCTCTGAGTCCTTAGTGATTCTGAGGGGAATAACAAATTAAAAGTTGTCCTGCGACCCCGAAGACCCTCAGGCACACAGTTAAAACCAATACGAATAAAAAGAAATTAATCCCTGAAACCTTCCACTATCGCAACTACTGGACGTCCTTACACAATCACATTGGCTGGTTGAATCCGTGTTCCTAAACTCCTAGGGCGGAATTCATTCCCCAAAAAAGCCAATTGGTTAACGTATTTCGAGACCATGCAATAGCCGCCAATTACGCCCTAAACGGGTGCTTGTTGCCATTCACATCGGAATACGGCAACTATTCCTTGACTTCGGGGGTACTTCCAGCGTACACATCAGAACACACTGGAAATTGCAATTGGTTCAAAATCACGTTTTGAAGCGAGTTGTGCCTTAGTAGGTTGCCTTCAATCTGATTGTTGACGACTAAAACGGATAACACAGCCTTCCTGATCAAAACCTGTATTTAAAGACTAATGTGTCGCGAAGCGCCAACCGGATACATGTCGCCGTACACATAAGAACACGGTAAAAGTTTCACATATCTAATCAAGACTCCTTTCTTATTTTTTTTGCGGGAAACTCTGAAAACGTAAGAACGAATCCCAGATAACAAAAACATATTTAAAAATAGAACATAATACTTGAACTGTACAAAAAATTAATCAGTACTAGAACAAAAATTCAAAAATCAAAAAAAAAAAATCATAAATCTTGCAAAGCAAAAAAATAATAAATTGATACTGTATAAAAACAATCAGTATTTGGACAAAGATCCAGAACAAAAACCAACAAATTGGTAATCTGGAGGAATTAATGCTCTCCTGGAGCAGATTAGAAGATTAGAGGGACGTCTAACGGGGATTGAAAATAATGGGTTAGGATTAGAATCTCGATTAGCAAGAATAGAGTCTGGAACCACAATCCTAGATCAAAATCTTGCCAGAATCGATGGAAGGCTAGGTAGTGTAGAGGAAGCGAACAACGCTCAATTAGGGAGGATAACTGCAACCACGCGAGCGCCAATGTCTGAACAAGATCTAAAAGATATCGGCAGGCTCCCTGATTGTGTCAAGGAACTGCAAATTTTTGAGGCATTCCAGTCCAATTTTATTTCATGGATACACAATGTCGAAGGCATCCTTTCCGACTACAGCGTGATAAAAGAAAATCCTTTGTATAGGGCGATCCTTCAACATATTAGACAGAAGATTCGAGGAGGGGCTGATGCAGCGTTAGTTGCATACAATGTGTTCGGGAGCGACTGGGCTGAAATAAAGAAAGTCCTTTCTCTGCATTACGCGGTCAAGAGGGACATACGGACGCTAGAACACCAACTGAATCAGCTTGCCCAAAGAAGTTCCAAGCTAGACGAATTCTATGCGACGGTTAACCATCAAATGTCGATGATTGTCAACAAAATTAAGTGTGACGATTACACGCAGGAGGCGGTTTCCGTCCTCATAGAAACGTGTCGGAATAGGGCCCTTGACGTGTTTATTAGGGAACTAAATCCGGAATTATCCGCATGCTGATTATCCAAAAACCGAAAACACTTCCAGAAGCGTATTCAGCCTGTCTAGACATGCAAAATTTGACATTAAGGAATATAATAGTACATACAAATACAGTTAGTAGAGTCATTGTTCCAAATAATGTGTTGCAAGACAATCAAAGGCCGCCCATACCTCCTCGATCCCGTACCAGCTATAGTTGGGCAAACAGAAGCGCTGGCCATGAGTACAACAAAATGCCATACAATAAGTTTCGGTATAACCAAGAGTCATCCAACACATCGCCTCCAGGTAGGCCGACGGCTCCGAAATCTGCGGAGGAAATAGAAATCGGGGGCAGCATTCAATCCAGAAAAGTGAACTACATGAATAGACCCGCAAATAGTAACGCGTTTAAATGAGGCCCAGGTGCATCCATTGAAAGATTTCCGAAACAACAAAAACTTTACCACATAGAAGGCAGTAACAACGAGCCATTGGAAGAAGAGACTCAGCAGGTAAATTTTATGTTGGACAGGCCACCGGCTTATTTCATATAAAGGCCCCGTATTCCAATAAGGTAGGGTATCCACCTTACTTGCTTGACCACAGACAATATTGCTTTGAAGTTCCTTGTCGACACAGGTGCGAACAAAAATTTTATAAACCCTAAACTAGCCACCCACTCAACCCCAGTCGAGCCACTTTTTTCGGTGCAAACTGTTGCAGGACCTGTTTTAGTAAACAGGAAAATTAGTAGACAACTTTTTTTACAACATAGGCAATGATACTGAAGTGACGTTTTAGGCCCTACCGGGCCTGATATCCTTTGACCAATAGAAAAAATCATACATTGACGATAGACCCCGATATCGAGATTCCACTTAAAAATAAGACGGTTGGGGGTATTAACTTTTCCGAAGCACCAATCCCGGAGGCAATATTGCCCGCCCTGAAATCTCTACTCAAAAATTATTCGCATCTATTTTAGCCTTAATCAAAAATCAGCATTAAAACATCAGTCAGAGCTGAAATAAAAACAACCACAGATGACCCTATATACGCCAAGAGCTATCCGTACCCGGCAAATATGAGAGAAGAGGAAGACGGACAAGTCTCCGAATTACTCGATGAAGGAATTATTCGTCCTTCCAAAAGCCCTTATAATTCTCCGATTTGGGTGGTACCAAAAAAGCCCAAACCATCGTGAGAGAAACAATGTAGGATGGTAGTGGATTTTAAACGCTTAAATGCGGTTACGATACCTGCCACTTATCCCATCCCAGATATCAATGCAACATTATCCAGTCTTGGCTATGCCAAATACTTCACGACCATAGATCTCACGTCCGGATTCCACCAGGTAGCGATGAAAGAGGCAGACATCCCGAAAACAGCCTTTTCAACCATGAATGGGAAGTATGAATTTTTAAGACTTTCATTTGGGTTGAGGAATACGCCGGCCATTTTTCAACGAATGATAGACGATGTTCTGAAGGAGTATATTAGGAAAATATGCTACGTGTATATCGACGATATAATCGTATTTGGTAAAGATTTAGACGAGCACTTGCGGAACGTTCCAGACGCCAATATTAAGGTAAAATTAGAAAAAAACAAATTCATGAAAACGGAGGTAGAGTTCTTAGGGTATATAATAACATCCGACGGTATTAGAGCAGACCCTTCAAAAGTCCAAACAATAGAAGTCCTATCACCTCCTCGAACGGTAAAAGAGTTAAAAAGTTTTTTTGGGATGACATCGTACTACCGAAAATTCATCCGAGATTATGCCAAAGTAGCGAAACCACTAACCAACCTCACTCGAGGGGAAACCGCCCAGAGTAAAGCTAGTCAGTCCAGAAACATTCGCATTAATCTGGACGCGAACGCACTTTAAGCATTCGAGGACTTAAAAAAGCTGCTTGTCTGCTCAGACAGCCTTGCCTTTCCCGACTTCAACAAAACCTTCAATCTGACAACCGATGTTTAAAACTATGCCATAGGAGGAGTATTATCCCAGGGTGAATCTGGGAAAGACCGGCCAATCGTGTACATATCCCGATCCCTTACCCGAACAGAGAAGAATTATGCCACAAACGAAAAGGAAATGCTGGCAATTGTTTGGGCTCTGGATAACCTAAGATCCTATTTGTATGGGGCAAAAATGATTAAGATATTCACTGACCATCAACCTCTTACATTTGCACTAGGAAGTAGAAATTACAATGCAAAGCTTAAGAGATGGAAGGCCAGGATCGAGGAGTACAACCACGAATTGATTTACCCTCGTGGTAAATCAAATGTCGTGGCAGATGCTCTGTCAAGACTACCATGCCAAGCAAATACTTTAACAAGCGCAAAGTCAATAGCTAAAACAACTAGTTATGAAGGAGACTGTTCTTTTCGGATAAATGCTCAGTTGAATACCGCTTCAACCTCAGAAAGCGATATGGTAACTGTCCACAGTGCGGAACAAGATGCATCGGATCTCATCCCTCACGTCGAAGGTCCCTTGAACGTCTTCCGTAATCAAATAGTTTTCAGGGAAGGTAACACTTTAATGTGCGTGGAAAACCCACAGCATGGTTTTACTCGGCACTACATCACCCTGAATAGTATTGAAAAACCAGCATTAATGGAAACATTAGAAGAACGACTTAATCCAGCAGTCATAAATGGAATCAAAATTCCGGAAAATCGCCTTCAACTCCTACAAGAAGTATATCTAGAGGATTTTCTCCTTTATGAAGTGAGGATAACCCAGCGGCTGGTCGAAGATGTGGCCAACGAGGACAGGATTTGCAGAATAATTGAAGATGAACATAAAAGGGCGCATAGGAATCCCAGAGAAAATAAAGAACAAATTCTTGAAAAATACTACTTTCCAAAAATGGCAAGTCGAATAAGGGAATTCGCATCTATCTGCGAAACTTGCCTCACTAACAAATATGATAGACATCCCGCGGTACCCCCTAAATACTCTTGCGCAATTCTACACGTAGACATATTTGAAATTCAAAATGAAAAATTTTTTTCGTGCGTTGACAAATTTTCGAAATTTGCGAAACTATTTTATATAAAAAACAGGTTATCCCTCACTCTTCGTGCTAAATTTGCCACTATTTCACAACCCCTAGGGCCATAGTAACGGACAATGAGCGGGGATTTAAGAGCCCGCTAGAAAGCAATTACATAAGAGGTTTAGGGATCGAATTCTACGAACCTCAAGTGCAAAAAAGTGAGGTGAATGGTCAAATCGAAAAATTCCATCAAACTCTGAACGAAATCTATCGCTGTTTGGGAAGAGAAACAACCAATACAGGTCCAAAAGAATTAGCGTACATTGCGGTCGACCGCTACAATATAACGATTCATTCGGTGACTAAAAGGAAGCCCAGTGACGTATTCTTTAATCGAACCGAAGAGATAAATTATCAAGGACTGACAGATTTTAGAAGGAAGGTTCACATGGAAATTAGATACCGCATTAGGAAAGATCAAGAATCGCGAAACCTTCGACTAAATAGAAAAAGGAAAAGAGTAAAACAGTTTCAAATAGAGGACGACATTTACGTAAGGGACAAACAGATTAAGGGTAAACAAAAACCACTTTACAAAAAGGAAAAAGTTCGTAAGGATAACCGAGTAACTTTAGAGACGGACACTGGTAGGAAAATCCACAAGGAACAAGTAAAAACTAGGGTTCAGGAAAAACAAAAAAAATAATTAAAAATTATAGCAATAAAGAACAGCACAGGTACACACAAAAGAGGCAAAATGGCCCAAAACATATTGAACAATGTTATACCAACAGAAGTATAAAAGTAAGAATAAAAGAGACATACTTATACGCCACAACTCTAAATATGATTAGATTAAAAACACCACAGAAATAATCCTCTGTCATACCGGCACAGGTACACACAAAAGAGGCGAAATGGCCCAAAACATATTGAACAATGTTATACCAACAGAAGTATAAAAGTAAGAATAAAAGAGACATACTTATACGCCACAACTCTAAATATGATTAGATTAAAAACACCACAGAAATAATCCTCGGAAGAAATCTAGATTAAAACCGGATATTTTAAGGGACGAGAACCATTCGAAATTATCTTTTTAATTTTTTAGCAGTATAAAAATAAAATCCTTAATAAGCCAATATATCCTGTGGGTTTCACCCGAATGAAAAACAGGGACGGAAGATAATTACGTAATAATTATTTTACTCATTTCATTTAATTAAGTAAATAATAAGTAAAGCAGCAAATAAAACAGTCACATATTATAACGCTTTGATTGATGACTAAATAAAAATAAGTCGCTAAGACTTATTGTTTTGAATCATCATTGTATCCGTCCCTGAAACTAAATAAATCTAAATGATCGAATTGTAAAGCTGCGAAAATTTAAGAATTAAATAATGTTCTTTGTTGCAAGCAGTCTGCTCTTACGGTTACGACTCCCCCCTGGTGACGATTGATCACGTGCACGGCTGGATCTTGAATGGACACTTTAGTTTAGTCCACGTGATTGGCCTTAACTATTTTAGCATACCACTGGAAAAACTAAGAGAATCAATACGGTATGAGATCGACAGCGAAGCGGTAAAAACAGTGTTACAGTTTCACCTCGACCAGACCGAGCTCCGTCTAGAGGAACTTCAGACCACAAAATTGAGAAAGACACGTTCCATCGACTGGATCGGCTCAGCATGCAAGTGGATTGTTGGCTGTCCGGATGCTGCGGATTGGGACTACATTCTAAGAAGCTTCAACGAAGTGGTAACCAACAATAACCACCAATATCGCGTCAATGAGAAGCTCTTTAACAGGACTCGTGAAGCAATAGAGAAAGCAAATCAGATGATGACTCACATTAACGCAATCAGCAAAGGGGTTGAAGAAGAAACCCGCGAACTTCTGGACCTGAGTAAGGTGCTTATCCTTAAAGAACAAGTATCAGAAGTTGTGCAGGCATGTCAAATGGCAAAAACAGGCATCGTAGACACGAATCTGCTTGACCGTATCGAAGTCCAAAAAATTATTCTTGAAGAAGAGTCCCTACCATACCAAAACGTCATCGAGGCCATCGAACATGGATCGGCATCTGTATACTCGAATGGAACACTTCTTTTGTATGTCCTTTCCATGCCGAAGGTAAAACCGGACAGTTTTCGACTCCTAATGACACGAGCGGCTATTATAAAGGGACAACACGTAATACTCGAATATGAGAAAATGTTGATTAATCAGGATGAAACGTTCGCTATAAATAACGACTGACCGTCCATTGGAAATTATTCCATTTGTTCACCGAAATCACTGACTAGACTACCCGAAAACGGATGACTTTGAGCCATCATCATTAAAATGATCGATGAGACGTCAATATTCCTAACAAATTTTTGGGGCGAAGTTCACGGAAATTACTACGAAAATATTCTGAATGGGACATATGTTATACTACTTAACAACGAAACCATCGTAGTGGGAAATCAAACCTTTACCAGCAGGTCTACAAGAGTGGTATATGCCTTGCCACCTGCACTAACAAACGTGACGAAGAATGGTCAAAAGCCAAACTTGGACTACATCCACGGGCTTAGCGTAACAAACATCCGACGTTTGCAAAAACTGGGCGAAACATTTCATTTTTCCTTGATCATCGACACCGTTGCCCTTACTATCCTTGCACTAATATGCTACGCAATTTGGAGGAAACTTACTACAAGCATTAGTTTTCCTAAGCTCAATCACTCCCTAAAACAAGACCAGCCACACGCCCATTTCAAAGATTTACGACAGAAATTACCTCATCAGCGGGACGCAGATGTTTAAAGGGGGGCAGTTAACACGGGAGCCAACGCTCATACCAGCGCGAAAGTGCTGACGCCGCACTTACCCCAAACACGCGCATAGCTAGCGTCGGAAATTGAACTCTTACGCAAAACCAATAATGCAAGCGTATTCAAAATTGAATCTATGGGAAGCGCTGCGTCAGCAACTAATAAAGCCGGTTAGTCAGTAAGCCGTAGCTTTAAGAAACATTTTGTATTCATGCCAATTTGGACAGCGAGCGGTGATGGTAAATATACTCACTCAAATTTAATAATTGTGTTTTACTTATTTTTCGAGCACACGTGCGTGAGCTCGTTAACTTACATACATAAGTATTTCAATGCCAACAAACCACGGGAAACCCTTTAGTTACTGACATGCAAATGTTCATGCACCAGCCATTTAAAAAAATCAAAGTTGTCAAGACAAAAAGGTGTTCGATTTATAAAAGAATGGGTCACAGGCAAGCTTCATGTATAAGTTATCAACGAATGCCTAAGAATTCATGCGACCAGTACCCAAACTGCTGATCAAACAAAACAAAATTGAAATATGCAACCGGCGGCACTGCAGTGGTACGGGTGCAATACAAAAATCTTAATTTGTAATGTTTTAGTCTTTAGCATAAACGCCCACCCCCGAGGATAGGAACTACAGGTGCACAACAATGTATTGGACTACATTGAAAGCCATCACCACGCTGACGATACTGTAGGTATTTTTAGTAACGCAATAAACACAATTAAGTGATCTAACAAAATTATAAAAAAAAAAATACAAAATTCTTAAATGCAGAAGTGTTAATTAAGTTAAGTGAAAATTGATACATACGTTAAGACGAAGTGAAATTACATCCAATTATACTATTAATACTTATAATAACTACATATAACAATTAAATGAAATATTACAATAATATAAAGGCAAATTAAACGAGTTAAGCGTTAGCGAGCATAGAATAAACATAATTGTGAGGATAATTTTTGTATGCTCACATCAATTAAATTATACATATGTATATACGAGTACATATAAAATACAATGCAGAAAGTTAATTAAGTGTATTAAAACAACCGGCTATACTATATTTCGTTTTGAGGCTTAGTTAAATAAAATAACAGATACAAAATTATTTGTGATTTAAAAGAGTCATGAACTCCAAAGCCTTTCAGGCCGCTATGGCGGAACTTTTAAAAAATAATAACGCACAATATGATACGAAAATATAAGAGCTAAATAGCAAAATAGAAAAATTTCAATCAGAGCCAAAAATAGTGCCTTATCAAGAAGTAGAATTAACAAATTCGTTTCCAACAACTTTGGAAGCAGTGTAAAATTTACCAGAGTTAAGAGGAAATAGGGCAGCCTACCCTTCGTGATGGCGCTTAGCTATCTATATGAATGAAATCTATAAAAGATCGACAATATACGCGCAAGCTATTTTCATAATGAGAACGAAAGTGACTGGTCAAGCAGACCAAAAACTGTCTTGGTAAGTTCTGGTCCACCGTGAAGTCCTTATCCAACCCGACGAAGCGCGACGACCGAGTGGAAATTCCATTCGAGGATCGTGCCTCGTCAGACCAGAAGAGCTGCGCGAGCTATTTTAGCCGGCAATTCATATTGCATCCTTCGGGGGATAGGGCCAAGCGGAAGGTGACCAGAAGGCTGCACAAACTACCAACCAACAGCACGCCTCTTGCCTTCACTTGTGGCGAGGTGAAGGAGGTCATCGGGTAGGCGAAAGCCTCCGAGGCCATTGGCTCTGACGGGTTAAGCGTGTTGATGCTGAAAAATTTAGGCCCCGCGGGAGTTGAGTTCCTTACAGGGATCCTCAACCTGTCAATGGCCACCCTCATCACTCCTGACATCTGGAAGGTTGGGAGGGTAGACCAACTGCTGAAACCAGGGAAACCGGCCGACAAGGGTGATTCCTATCGGCCGGTTCCCTGCTTTCGCTAGCTGTAAAGACCCTTGAGGCCCTACTCCTCCCATACTACAATTACCACCTGGGCTCGGCTAAGCATCAACATGGCTTCCGGAAAGTGCACAGCACAACAACAGCACTTAATGCCATAAACACACAGGTGAACCGCGGTCTTAACCAAAACCGCCCCTGCGAGAGAATCGTCCTCGTAGCGCTGGTCCTGTCAAAAGCCTTTGACACAGTCAGCCACTCCACGCTACTAGCTGATTTGGAAGCATCAACTCTCCCGCATGGGCGGAAACGGTGGACCGCGAATTACCTGTGTGGTCGCCAATCATCGGTATTGTTCAGAGATAAAACATCATATCGGAGCCCAAACACCACCTGTAGCAGATGAGGAGTCCCTGCTGCCCCGTGAGTCGCGCGTCACTCTAGCACAATTACGATCTGGATACTGTAGCAGGCTCAGCTCCTACCTATCCAGAATCAACCCCGACATACCCAACACATGTCCGGCATGTGGAGATTCTCCGCACGACACCAACCACCTATTTACATGCCCCCTCAAACCCACTCAACTAACCCCCTTCTCCCTCTGGTCCAACCCTGTCGAAACTGCACGTTTCCTGGGCCTCCCCCTAGATGAGTTCGACGACAACGATCATGGGTGAATCTGCTCTTTACGGGGCATAATAACCGCAACAACAACGACAACAACAACCAAGAACTGTCAGAATATAACACAGTTTTAAATTTAGATGCCATAGTAGCAAGACTCGATCATGCTTATGCAGATAGAAGGCTATTGCACTAATCAGAGCAGCAGCAAGATATGTATGCCAACTGCACTCGCGATGGCACAAGAAATTGAAAGTAATCGATGGAGATACCAATTTGCAAATTTTTTAAGTGAATTTTCTAACATTAACCCTCATTATAGGAAAATAGTTGTTGAAAATAGTACCCATCAGAATCCTGTTCCGATGAAAGTAGACCCATCATTCTCTCATTACCAAAGGAATTTTCCTTCAAATAATTCCTTGCAATATTCCAATAATCGTCCTCAAATCAACAGGAATTCACAACCACCTGTAAGAGAAAACAATCCAGGTCGTCAATATAACCAAACTCAGAAAAGAAGTCGTGAAAGTTCGGAAGGATAATTTCTTCAAAGACAATTTTTTAGAATAGATTCCTCTTCACTCCCTTATATAGAAAGAGGCTTAATAGCGAAAAAACTTTAAAAATCTTATTAGATACAGGAACCTCCAAAAACTATGTACAAAACCTTCCAACTCTCCGAAATATAGAGGAAGTTGATAGGGCTTTTAAAATTAAAACCCTTTCTGGGTCCCAAAACATTGAAAATAAATGCAAAATAACATTATTAGGGCAAAGTTCAACATTTTTTATATTACCTGGTCTTAACTCATTCGATGCCATAATTGGCTATGACTTTTTAAAACAAATGCGCGCAGGAATTGATTCGATACAATGACCAAATGTCTTCAAATGTGAAGATGTTTCTCATATGGCTATGGATTATAACCACATCCCATCCAATATTCTACCCGAATTCAAAGATATGACTGATAATAATAAAAACGCCTTTGCCGACCCAAATGTGGCATTCCCATTTCATACTAAAATTATGACATCTATTAGAACTAAAACCAATGAACCCGTCTATAGGACATCATGCTCGTACCCTATTGCCTATATTAAATTTGTGAATAGCGAAATTCAACGTCTACTTACAGACGGTATAATTCAACCGTCTCGTAGCCCATATAATAGCCCAATATGGGTTGTAAAAAAGAAAACAACGGATGACAATGGTGATCCGGAGTTACACCTGGTTATCGACTTTCAAAAGCTGAATAAGGTAACTATTGCGGGCAAATACCCAATGCCTGAAACCTCTGCAATTTTATCAAACCTAGGAACTGGAAAGTACATTTCAACCTCGGGTTTGAAAAGCGGATTTCACCAAATTTTGATCAATCCAAAAGACCGTGAAAAAACAGGATTCTCTGTGAATAATGGAAAATTAGAATTTTGCCGCCTCTCTTTCGTATTGAAAACGCCCCAAGTATATTTCAGCGGGCTATCGACGACGTTCTAAGGGGTGTCATTGGAAAGAACTGCCACGTCTATATGGATGACGTGATCATCTAATCTGCAACTAGAAAACGCAAACATGCGAATTTCCTAAAAAAAATCGAAATTCTTTATGAAAGAAATCGAATTTCTAGGATTCGTTGTTAGCGATAACATTTAAAATACCATAGGCACAGAAGATGTGTTGTTACAACATCCCGACTTCCAAAAGCCTTTTGAACTAGCCACCGACGCATCGAGCGAGGCAATTGGTGCCGTTCTCTCACAGAACAATAGGCCTATTACGTTCATCTCAAGAACGCTTTCAAAAACTGAAGAGTCGTTCGCGACAAACGAAAGGGAGCTTTTAGCAATCATATGGGCATTGCAAAAGTTACGTAATTATCTTTACGGGGCTTCTAATATCCGCATATTTACTGATCATCAACCCCTATTTTTTACATTTTTCGAAAGAAACTCAAACAGTAAGATTCAAAGATGGAAAACTTTTATAGAAGAGTTTTCCCTTACCTTTTTCTATAAACCTGGAAAGCAAAATCTTGTCACTGATGCGTTATCACGTCAACCAATGAACGCCTTGGAGAGATGGTTAATTCAACGAGTGTTACCTGTCACAGTGAAGTGTCATACACATTTGTATAGTTTCTGTGGAAACTCCTATAAATTCCTTCAAAAATCAAATTATTCTTTCAGAAGGAAACCCGAGTCACAAAAGGAAAATTAGTTTTAAAAATAAAATCAGACATAATATAAACTTTAATACTATCAAAGAGCTAATACGCTTCTTACAGACAGCCATCAACCCGAATACAGTCAATAGCATTCATTGCCCACTGCATATGCTTGGTCAAATCCAGAATTCCATACTGGAAGCCTTTCCCTCAGTGAAATTTAAACACACGGAAAAAATGGTTATAGATATATTTAACGCAACTGATAAGCTTGAGATTGTAAACACAGAACACAATAGAGCACATAGGTAATTTAAGGAAAATCTCTGTCAAATTCTAAACCATTACTACTTCCCGGAAATGAATAAGATGTTAAAAACAGTAACAAAAAATTGCTCAATATGTCGAGTATATAAATATGATAGGAAACCCAAACAACAACTGATAGCGGAAACATCGTTACCCAATGAGATAGGGGAAATACTACACATAGATATATTTTCAACAGGAGGTAAACTCTTTCTGACTTGTATAGATAAATGTTTCAAAATTGCCATTGTAAAACCTATTCAATCAAAACCTGCCATTGACATGAAAAAACATGCCTTCTGGAAATTTTTACAACCTTTATTCCTTAAATGATTGTCTCGGACAATGATAAGGCAATCTGCTCCGAAACTATAAAGAGCATTTTCACAAACCTGGGTATATCTCACCATAAGTAAAAGCAATGGTCAAATCGAGAGATTCCATTCAACCTTGGTAGAAATAGC
The DNA here is from genome assembly GCA_951828415.1 of Anomoia purmunda. Classification (NCBI taxonomy): domain Eukaryota; kingdom Metazoa; phylum Arthropoda; class Insecta; order Diptera; family Tephritidae; genus Anomoia; species Anomoia purmunda. The sequence continues at coordinate 83,529,215 of OX639993.1, read as the reverse complement.
CAGATGCGTAAAATATGACAACCCGACAATGGAACTAACAGAGCTAATCCTTGTTCGCACGTCAAAATACAATAGATCCATCCATTCCACAACAGGCAAAAAACTGGTTGATATTCTGTTCTCAATTGAGGAAAAGACGAAATCCGAAATAAGGACGAAGTTAAAAAATTGCCAATGTAAAAGTAATGCAATTCATAACAAAACTAGGATACAAAGGACAGTAAAAGAAGGAGAGAAAGTACTCCTAAAAGTAAATAATAGACTAGGAAATAAGATTAAGAATATTTTTAAGGAAGTTGAGATAAGTAAAAATTTAGGGACATCCACTAAACTGACAGATGGGCGCATAATTCACAAAGACAATTAGCACGCTCAGAGCTGCATGACTACACGTCATCCCACATAATACCGGTTAATAAAGAATTAGCAGCGATGAGAGGCACACTTCTACATAGTGTACACAGTGAATCTCACCCAATATGACAACATACTATTGAAAAACGAACTTTTGGCAGGAAAACTTAAGAGTGAACAGGAACCTTACGACATACTAAGTCATGATATAAACGAAATAAAAAACCTGCTAACAATATTCCGCAAATCTCACTCTCGACCTGGACGCTCCTTGAATATCATAGGGTCTATCTGGAAATTTATAGCCGGCACTCCAGATCACGACGACTTAATTAACTTGCAAAGCCATGAAGAGGCGATTGAAAATGGTAATGTTCAAATAAATATTAATGAACACTTACAGAACTAAATTAACCAAATTAGTGATAGAATTAATCAGTTAATCACCCAAAATAATATAATTTCAAAAAAAAAACTAAACAATAATGTTATATTAGATTTCGCGATTATTGGAAGTAGAATCATAATATCTGATCTAAAGAACATATTAAATGGGATAGCACTGTCGAAGTTAAATACAGTGAACCCAATGATTTTTAATCTACTAGAAATTAACGAAATTCTCCAGTTTGAATATGTAATGCCAATATTTGATTTGTTATTGGTAGCAAAGGTGAAAATTTATATGTCAATCAATGAAATCAAATATTTTGAGAAAATACCAAAAACTAAAGGAATATGTAATTTCATTCAGTTATATCCTGTAATAAATTTAAATACGATTATTAACTTAGAAACGAATTATATGTCAAAATGTAGCGATAGCATGAGACCAGTAAGCAACTGTCAGCAAATAACGACAATGGCAATCTGCGAAGAAATCACTAACGCCGCATGCACCGAGGCATTGATGAACAATAAACGATGCAGCTGCAACTGCCATTGAGGACGACAAACCTCCGATAGTTCTCAACATGGAGCATTCTTAATAAACTGTTGGTTAACGGATCAAAATTCGAAACAACAAAAACCGCAGTTCAAGAAATAATACCACCCACGATTATTTCACTCAACATTACCAACCACGACGAAGTACTAACGATCGAATACCTGCATAACCTACAATTGCAGAACACGAAGCGATTGCAGGAAATATCGGTGGAAGCCCTGAACTTGAATTTTCCAACATGGGCAAGCCTCTCAATAATCTCAATTGGATTTATCTTTATCTGTATTGCGGGCTTTATGAAAACACGGTCAAAGACGAAGATAACTTTAAATAACAAAAAACAAAGCCGCCCAATGAGCATTGAGGATATGCAGCTAGCCACTTTAAATGCCGTGAGAACTGTGGCACGAGATAGGGACATCTCGTCTTAAGAGGGGGAGGAGTTAGCAACGAATTTATAAGAATTCATGCGACCAGTACCAAACCTGCTGACCAAACAAAACAAAATTGAAATGTGCAACCGTCGTTCTTGGCACTAATGACTGCACAACTGAAATAGTAGACTTCGCATATACGGAATGCGCTGCGTAAGCGCAACGGCAACGGCGGCACTGCAGTGGTACGGCTACAATACAAAAATTTAAAATTATAATGTTTTAGTCTTTAGCACAAACTGTCGAGAATTCACTCCACATAGTGGAGTAACAAAGACAAATCATTTCAATTTAACAAAAAACAATCATTGGAGTTTTAATAACTATAAGTAATAACTAAAAGTAATAACTTATTCCTCTACGTATAAGCGATCATAAGAAAATTTTCGAGATGCTAGAGCGCTAGATTTCAGTCGTGGCTTGATAGTAAAGTGTACCAGTAGCAAACAAAATTATAAAAAAGTATTAATAGTAATTCAGAGTTAAAGTCCGTAAAAAGATATTTTAATAAATTAAAAGCCAACCAGCAAATATAATGTTTTGAAAACACCAAATAAGAAGAAGGATTATACAGCAAGCGATCATGTAAATCTCCAAAATAGTCTATTCATAAACAACCAAGGAAACATCAAAAGCAAATATATATGAATATTAAGATATTTCTCACAATAACTTCCTAATAACCTTCCGAACAAGATGTTGATGAACTACACAAATGTGTGTGGCCAAGAAATTCTTCTTACTCACATTTCCGTAGAAAACATGGACATTAACTGTATGGTTATTACTCCGGGCGAAGGTCAGGGGCACTTGATATGATTTTACTCAATGATCCAGAAGAATTATCCTTTGCTAGAATTTATGCTGGACAAAGGCGAACTTCTGCAGAGACATTCAACAAAATTGTACGATCTTAATTCCGCAGGTTCAACAGAAGAGTATGTACTTTACCTAAGATATTCTACACCCATAAAAGGTTAGAACTGCTACAAAGTAAAAATGCTCAACATTTTGCCTTCGAAAATTTGCTGGTTGTAACCGACTTACTGCCCAAAATATTTTAAATTACAACTTTGTGCAAAGACTCATTAATCATGGTAATGGTTACAAAGTTCTTAAAGGTGTGAGATCTTCCCCCGGACATTGGGGGGCGAAAAATACCCTTTGCTATGATTCGCCAATTCTGTCCCTCTACCTTTTTTATATCCTTATCAGTGGCTGAGTCTCAGTGGATCGAACTTTTAGCAATCTTATTGAAAACAGTAGATTTTAAAGATATTTCTTTAAAAAGATTTAAACGATTTCGAATGATTTATTTCAGATTCTAGAATAAATATGTCATTCGATGAATATATGCTTGTGCGAAGGTCGTTTAGCAAAGCCGATTGAGAGGTGAGAGGAAAGCGTTCAAAAATTGCACACCTCATCTGCAGCGCTAAACTGCATAACACAGTAATGGCCGTTCATTTAGATATGTACATACATATTCCTTTTTTCTTTTCTTTAAGGGAATTTGAATGAAAGTTTGCTACACGAAAGCGTTTGCTCCCATATTTTTGTAACATCTTAACATATTTTCCATAAACACTTAACCTGATGCTCAGGTATGCTTTGCCTCATTGATATTGACTTCAATACGCTCTTTCAATCTTCATCAATTCTTCGTGTTACTAACAATATTTACTTTATGTTTTTTTTTGGATTTAATTGCGAATATTTAAATATAAATATCGTGCGCATGCGCTTCCATAATTTTTTGAACACAATAAATTTACGAAAAAACTGAAAAAACGTTTAATCCTTTATCGAGCAATTTTTAATTTTTTTTTAAATAGCTACAGTCAAAATAAAAATACACCTTTTTTAAATTTTTTGTTAATATTTTTTTTTTGCTATTTATTTAAGAAAATATCTTTTGTGACAGATATGTTGCATTGCCTTGAAAGGAAAGATCTAGTTTATGACAAATGGTATGCACGGTAAATGAAATTCCGCATTTCTCACACAGTGTTTGGGTAGCTCCTTGACAATTAGGCATCTTGCATCTTATCCTCTTCTCCGTCCATATTGGCCAATGACCAACTTGATAAAGTCGCAAAGCTTGTGAAGGGGCATGCGGCGCTGGTTTCTTGCATTTTTTCGCTTGTATTTGTGGCTCGAGAGACCTAGTGTTTTCGACGTTGATTTTTGTTCCATATTTTAAAAGTGTTTCCGCAATCTGTAGGCGAAATTCTGCCGCAGGCAACAACTTTTCTGTGTTATTGGATCGATTTTTTTTATAAAGAAGCCAAGCGATTGCCACTTCCTGGGCTTCCAATACTTAAATGACTGAATATATTACGAGAAAAACATGTGGACGAGTTCGTAACTGGCTTTTCGGCTAATGTAAATTCAGTGCCATCAACATATCCAATACAATCTGGCAATTCATGCACTTTATTACTAACAAAATCAATTTTTTCGGCTTCATCAGGCCAGTAGATAAATTTTTGATTAACTTTAATGAAAGCTCCAAAAACGCTGCATGCAATTTTTTGTTTCGTGCCACCGTCACCAATACCAAACAATATGGCAATTTTGCGTATTGTTCCTCCTTCACTTGATGAGCCTAATCGATATAAAGTAATCGCTAACCGGAAATGGACATCAAACTGTTCACAGGAATGGCTCTGATTGAATTCTTCGCTGTTTTTTTTATCGTTTCTGCTAATTGCATGAATTGAATTTTCGTACAACGCATGCAATGTTTGAAGCGACCATCGTCGAATTGTGTCATTATGTCAACTGTCCAAATGTAGGATTTAGACACGAGAAGGTTTATCCCACGTCTGTTCATTGCAGTCACTAAAACGTCCTCAAGCAACTGATCCAGAATGGCATCCTACATTTCATCTTTCATGTCCTCATCTTCTGAGGGGCATACATTTATTCACTTGGCTATCGAAGTAATGTCAATCACTTTACTTGCCAATTTCTTCATGAAGAGAGTTAATGTCGTACAGGGTCTTAATAAATAAGAAATCCAAAATTTTACTTTTTTCACTTTGTTGCGGCATTGTATCTTTTCATTTAATTTTCGTAAACAGCTGTTGCCATTTGACATTTAGCATTTAGCACTAATAATGTTATTTAACAAAATTCACGCTTTTGTGCAAAACAAAGCGCTCATATTTGCCTTTCACATTTACGCATGAAAGAGTGAACTCGAGTATTGTGATCAAAATCATTTATCAATAGCGTATTTCTGCACGCATGTAACGTTTAGAATTGAGGAAGAGATATGACCTGGACTCTTTATTGTGTATGCGACGTATAGTTTCGGCAATCAGAATAGAAATGTCGATTGTTTTGATTTTGTGACATTGAATAAAAGAAAACACCATTTGAGTGAATATACTTATAAGCATTATACAATTAAAATGTACGATATGTAAATGTTCCTTCTTATACACTATATTTGTACATACTTGCGTACACAAATAACCTGCAGGAGAATCAACTGTTTCAAAAACTACAGCTATTAAGTATTTCTATTTCATTAATTGAGAACTAGTAGGTACTTCATCCGAAGGATTAACTCTAATTCCTAAGGCAATGATATTTAATAGTAGGAGCTAACACTGCCTTAGCAAATACATGATTCTCTAGTATTTACGTCAATATCCATACACATATATTATTATTATATATTAGGTATAACAAATGTGCATAAATTCAAGGGTTTCGAAAAAGTATTGTGTACATACATGTGTAGTTAATTAAGAGAATTAAGTATATAAATCCAATGAACATTTCTTTGAAGAAGATTTTCTCTGCAGATATTTATCTACTTATGCTACTTTATGTAAAGAAATAAAGAAATTTAGTTTGCCATTTAATTCAAGTATCGTCACACGTATAATTACGCATATTACATTGTATGTACATACAAACAAATACATTTATATTCGTACATATGTAGCATGTATATTTTTTATTTACTAGGTGAGATTCAGTTATTTGAAATAAATAAATAATAAAGTTATGCAATGGGAATGAGACTTGGATAAAGATGTAGGCTGCACATTTAGGAACTTTCAGCTCAAATCCAATTCCTTACGTGCATAAATGTAATGAGCTAATTCAAATTTTCAACATTCAACTTAATTTTTTATAACAGTACAGTATACGTATTTTAATATTCAATAACAACATGCTCATATAGTATGTACAGTGTTCGGAATATCGTTAGCTTTGATTTGTGACATTGTAGCTTTTGGACTTCATGTGGAATGGTATTGGTGACGACAACCTCATCGATTGGATACTCTTCGATCAATTTGGGTGCGTGTGAACTGTGCAGACCATATGTAGCCAATAAATAAATTTTTCCTTGAGTAACGTTGCAGCAGCGAAAAATGTTTGAACATCGTCGAGTTACGATAATCAGGAATACTCTGCTGTATATATTGCAATAGATATGATGAAGCGCGAAAATTTTAAACTGGTATATCGAAAAATCCTTGGATTTCTTTTTCATTCAAATCCATTTTGCTAATATGCGTTTGGCCAGAAGTGCACAGCATCTTCGGCAATATTTTCGACGCGATACAACCAGCTTACACATTTCGCATTGTTTTGAATATGGTATAACGCCAAAAATGGAACGTGCTGAAAATTTTTGGCAAGATTACGCCATTTGTATAATATAGATAACCTTGCCATGCGCCGAATCGCCTATTTCCACCATCGTCTCGCCACTCTTTATGCCCATCCGTTCGGCCACTTTGGTAGCCAAATCGGCATTTGAGTTGTCTATTTCGCTTCAGCAACGTTTTGGTAGACGCACGCTGCCCAATTTGTTTCGGTTGAGAAGAATTTTGCCAAGGACCCTTTTTTTCTACTAAAATCAGATTTCTGCCCGTGTTTTGTCCCGCCCGCTTTCACTTCCTTTTCTAATATACTTCACACTTTTCGTTTCAAAGGACAATACATTTCTTCTTAATACGCTGGATTTTTTTTGTGTTTCATTGAAAGTTATATCTATAGTATGTATTACATAGTTGTGTAGAATAGTATCAATATTAATATTTGTTTTTCTAAATGGTATGATCTATTTACTGAACTGCTCTTCTAAGAAAATGCCTGGCACAGTTTTCATTCTGTGGATTTTCTAGGCGTTAAAGAAAATAGGGATGTGGTTAAAAAGGTGCTCGTATCGGGTTTACGTAGCGGTGTTACGATTAACTTTCTCATCGTAGCGGGGAAGTAGGACGAATTTCGCAATTTGTCTCGTTGCCTTGAGGTGTCGATATCGTTGTCGGAACCTGGGTGGAGTTTGACTATTCTGCCCAGTCTCCATTCGTTGGGAGCTTTAAATTTCTGCCACCGGTTTACGATGGAGGCAGGGCTTTCGTTGACTTTTATTTCAGGTGGAGCTAATAAGTGTCCACCTACTAAGAAGTGAACGGGGAGTAAAAGGCTCCAAGTCAGATGGTTCGTTAAAAGAGGGGCTTAATGGTCGAGGGTTGAGGCAAAACTCCATTCGGCACAAAAGAGTAGTGAACTCTTCGAATGTATATCTGAGACCGGAAGCAATTTTCTTGAAATGGCTTTTTAAACTTTTTACACCTGCTTCCCACAATCCGCCCATATGAGGCGCTGCAGTGGGTAGGAAATGCCATGTAACCATCTGGTGGTTATACTTATTCAATGTATGATTTCGCGCTTCAGTCATAAAGGTTTTAAATTCAGATCGTAAAGGTCGCGATGCTCCGACAAAGTTGGTGTCATTGTCGGAATAAACATTTTTTGGGCATCCAATCCTAGCTATGAACCTAGCAAATTCTGCCAAAAACGATGCAGCGCTATGGGCATTGGTGGCTTCCAAGTGGATGGCCTCAGTTGCGAAACATACAAACAAACAAACGTAGCCCTTCGAGATGCGACAACCTCTGCCGCGGAAATTTTTAATATCGAAAGGTCCTACGAAATCTACACCCGTGTTTGTGAGCGCACGCGATAATGTGGTGCGTTCCTGAGGAAGTTCTACACTAAATCTAGCGATGCGCCATGATGACTTCCAGTCCTCATAATCTCATTTTTACCTAAACAAGGGATAAGGGGCAGCACTTTGCTTTTTCCATCGATGGGTTTTTAGACTTCAGCTTAGAATATTCATCACTATAGTATTGCTTCTGGTAAATGATTATTAAGCGTTGTCTTAAAAAAGACTATGCTCGAAAGGAACTTTTTTTTCGCAGGGGTGCTTTGGTACAATCTCATAATATATAACACAGTGCTACAAAAAATAATCAAGTCGAAATACCTGGGAAGTGATGTTATTTTCCTTGTAGGTCTTATCGAGTAGAACGAGAATCCAATTTTGGAATTAGTCAAACACCCCCAAAATCTCGACTTAACCTTAAAACCCCGATTTTTCGTGCCTTTGCGTACTTCTTAGCCCATATCTTAGCTAATTAACAACCGATTTTCATTCTAAGAACGGTTTTAGAAAGAAGAAACTCAGACCTCTTGATATATATATGTAGATATATATTTTAAGGTTAAGTCGAGATTTTGGGGGTGTTTGACAAATTCCAAAATTGGATTATCGTTCTACTCGATAAGACCTACAAGAAAAATAACATGACTTCCCAGGTGTTTTTGGTTGTCACACTGTGTAACAAGACTCTCGAAGCTCTCGGTAAATCTAAAAACCTACCGAGAATTTCTTCAAAATTTTGTTCCTTTATGGTTGTACATAAATGCGGCCAAATTTCTTTGTCTTCTTGCAACCAAGAAGGATCACGGCACCACAAATTATTGTCCACTAATTGGGAGCGGGAATTCCGCCTAATCCACATGAAGGCAGCCGTATTTCCGACTTTGTCGACAATTTTCGTTATCCGATGTGCCACGAATCTTGACCACGCACATAGAGGCTTGCTTATCCATGCAAGCACAATTGCTGAATCTGTCCACAGGTGTTTAACTACTTTGTTTAACGCGTAGGTATGCCGTAGCCGCATACGCCTTTTCCGCAGGATCGCTTAAAATAAACCCAGCGCGGTATCCGCATGTTTTCGATTTTGGGATAGCTCTGCAGAAAATTCTACCACCGATCTAGAGTACTTGACGACACCTTCTTGTCCCAATCCGTTCCTTCCAACCAAATGTTTTGCATAAGTATATTTGCGGCTAGAGACAACGAGTTTGGCGATAGCTGATAGTATCGTCCTTTTGGATAGAATATCGCGCGGTTCCCATGGCTTTGATATAAAATAGAACTGATCAGTATAAGCATTCCATCTTATACCAACATCCTTTACTGTGCTAGTGTCCTCCATGTTCAAGGAAGTTCTCATTAAGATAATGGTTTTTAGGAATATCTTTGAGTATTCTGTCGGAATTGGTTGTTCATTTACGTAGTGCATAACCTGCGGATTGTAATACTTAAGTTATCTCATCTTACCGCCGATGCTAGTGGGTAAGAGCTTTCAGTGTCCTGAGCTACCGTATTTAGTTCATAAATGCTGGTCGGATTTATGCGTTGGTATTTTGTTTGACTGCCATCCACTAATAATAGTCTCCAGCTTAGGATGAAGGTAGGTAGATCCGCCTGCAGTACTGGACCGGAGAGAAAGGCGTCGTTCAAACTCGTCGAGCTGGAAGCATTAAATACCACGCGAACCTTGGTGGTGGTACTTTCATGACAGCTTGATGAGGGAGAAAGTAGTTGTCATAGGAGTCAGCAGATACCTGTTGCTATTGATCCTTGGCTTATGACCTAAAGCTGAATATTCAGCTAATACTCTATTATATTCTTTTTGTAGAATAGGATCTTTTGCGATCTGTGTCTCGTTCCGGAAGTATTGAGAGCAAGCCTTCTTCAGGGAAGGCCCTAGAGGGATGTTGGTCAGAAAATTGTGTTTAAACGGTAGCGAAATTATGTACTTTCCTTCTTTGCTCCTGTGTGTCGCCCTTTCATATAGCTGCTCGCGGTACCAATCCTATGCATTTAAGTTTTTGTTTCGAGGTAATTCTTCCAGCTCCCAGAACGCGATGAGTTGTGTATCCAAAAATTCTTCGTTATAGTAGGATACGATATTATTGGTGGGATCACATTGGTCTGATCGACCTGTCAGAATCCAACCAAACACGGTTTCTTGGGCCAGAAATGTATTAAGGACATTTTTCTTCATGCCTCTTATTATATTTGAGGATAAATGCCTCCACCCAGCACAAGGTCTAATTGTTCATTGATAAATCTGGAAATGCTTACCTAGTTGCTGCGCTTACATTAGAGTTCGGCAGATTTCCAGTTAAACGCGGCAAGGCAAGAACGGTGGAATTTATAGAAAATAATGAGTCTACTAGTGACCGCAGTTCTAAATAACATGACTCTTTAACTTGTGCAGAGACATTCTTGCTTATGCCTGATAGTTGAGCATGCATTTTCTTTGACGGCAAGTTGATCCAGCATTTGAGTCTTTCTCAGAAGCAGAATCGATTAGTGCCGTTGTGGCAAATGCTGACTTGCGCTGTTCCCAGTAGAATATCTGAATTGATATTTGCAGAACAAGAGTTAACATTTTTATTTGTTGGATTAATTGCATTTTCAGCTTCGCGCATAGCTAACGCAGGCATGAAGTTGATGGCATATACATAGTCCGTCCATGGGGAGGCGTTCATTTTGTAATTACCTTTGGTTAATTCGTCTGTAAGTGAAGGAGCGTGTGATGTCTCGAGTGACACGTGCTCCAGTTAAAAGAGCTAAAGAGATTGAGGAGTCGATGCTCATTTGTTCCGCCAAGTCTCTAGTGAGAGGCCTCCACGGCCTGCCTAGGGTTCTGTGGCTTTGATGCTTTATCAGGTTTTATGTCTACCGTTTCCAAGGTTTGGAATAAATTGGACAGCAATTTGTACATATCTTCCCACTTGGAAATGCTACTTTTCCTGTCTACAGTTTGACCCTAAGGCCAGTAATTTTCTGGTAATTTTCCTGAGCAGAGATACGTAATCATTGCATACCAGTTTGAAATGTCAATTCAGTGACTTTTCCGGGATGACAGACAATTATTTATATCCCGCTGCAATTGTTTTAATGTGCTACTACATTCGCTTTCAACCGCATTCAAATTGAATACAATTTTTAGTTGTGTGTTGACGAGAATACGTTTATTTTCATATCTGTCACACAAATTTATCCAGGCTGTTAAGCCCTTACTTGTTAATGGCCACTTTCTTACTATATCTTTAGCCTCACCCTACGTTTTTCGGTTGAGATGGAAATGCTTTTCAACTGGGGTGAGGCGTTTATTTAAAATGTACATATATGGCCGTAAACATATAGCGAAATGTTGGTCAGGGCAGATAGTCACCTTTGAAGATATCGGTGTCGCATGGATGAGGGGGAATATTATGTTCGCGGACGGACCGATCTTGGACTTCTTTTTCTTCGATATTTTTTTAAGACTCTCCTGCCATAGAACATATACCTTTGATGTACCCCGCGAAACAACTTTTAAATTTCTACCTAATCGCGCTAATATCTTTGGGTGATAACCCCTCATTATTTATAAGAGTTTCGTACGCTATATTTTTCTTCTGCGATAAAGCTTTAAATTCTTCTTTCTCTATAGCAAGAGAATATTTATCTGTCGGGAGTGTGGCACTGTAAACAAATTAAAATTCTGCCACGAAGTCGGCTAAACGGATGAAAGTATTCATTCTAACAAATAGACAATGGGTTAAGAATCCCCTGAAATAGTTTGATCGCTCTAAAAAACACAGACAGATACCTCAGGGTAGATTTTAATGTATTTATCTCCAGAAATGCAAATAGAAACCTTAGAGTAGATTTAATGTGTTTTTCTCTAGGCATACAGATAGAAATCTTAGAGTAGATTTAGTGAGTTTTTCTCTAGAATAACAGATAGAAATGTTAGGGAAACGCAAAATAGAAAACGAGCCCAACAAGTAAAGAGTAACGCCTTACAAGTTTAAGCAAAAAATCGATTTTTTTATATTGCAAATTTTCTTTTTTAGCAGTGATTGGTTTGTTTTTAATGTGTAAAAAATAATAATACACGAAACCCTCGCCAACCAACTGTTGGCAAACTTATGTTTGAGTGCGTATTTGCAACGAAACTCTGTGCCACTTCACGAAATATACAAGAATGATTATATGAACAAAATTAAATGAGGTTAACATCGACATCGAATTAAAACTGAATATGTGATTCACCGTGCAACACATATAAAATAGCTATTTGAAATTTAAAAACAAAACGAGGACTGCGACTTAAAGAATTGTTTAAAGAAAAAAAGGTGCAAAACGTGATGATTTTTTCGCAAAATAACTCCCGGTGTTTCTAAGTATACACGGGTAACGAAATATGGATATTTATAATGCACTGAAGTTTTATATTTGTGGAATAAAAAGTGCACTTGAATTGAACACACGTACCTTTGGTTTTGTTGTTTGCTGCGTTGAAATGGCGTTTGCTGCCTGTTTTTTGCTGCTGTGAAGCTGTTGATTTATTTGTGTGTTTCCGGTTTTTTGTAATGCGGCTGTGCGGCTTTTGTGAGTTTTTCGGTGTATTTATTTTGCGGCTTGTGTATTTTTAAAAATTGATCAGTGTAGACTGTATGAAAAACTCAGCGTAGGTGGACCAAATGTACAAATGAGCGTCATGTATCCTAAGGGGGCAGTCCAGACGCACAAGTGTTTTTTGAATAGAAGATGAACACACATGTGTATAAGTTGAAAATTATATTTAATCAAATATAAAAAACAATTATTGGTGGTTGATTACAACAATGAGTTAGAATAACTTTCGTCGGTAACTTTAGTCAACGTGTTCCTCTGGTATCCTGTCAAAAAGTGAGTTTTAGAAAAAATGTACGGTTGTCGTGAACTCCAATTAAGTGAGAAAAAGAAAAGGGAAAACTTAACGAAAATAATTGTCTGGCGGGCAATACTTTGAACCGGAATAATTGGCGATTATATATGTATGCGTAAGTGTGTATGAGTATACATATTAGGGCAGTTAGAAAAATATTTAGGCTACCGTCGTAAGCATTCCCATTTTCAGAAGGAAATTTGCTCGACAAATAGAAGGCGAATGCAACATTCGGATGACTTCTGATATCATGTTAAAAGCCGCTCCTTTGAATTTGCCTATTCTTGACTCTATGAAAACGTACTCGACATTGACTTTGACGTCTCAAATTTAAGGTTTCGGAGCTAGTTTCTCTTCTAATAATCTGGCGACATTCTGCTCCGCTAATTTCTCTTCGTGCAACATCTTCTCGAAGAATTTGTCTATGTGAACGATCACTTAAACGCTCTAAATTTCTTTAACTCGGCCTACTGCGACGAATCCTACCTATCACGGTTATTTATATTTTGCTAAGCAAAAAGAGCTTGTGAAATTTCGCGGGGAAGTCCTGCGTTGCCGAGTATTCCTATTTTGCTCGGAACTCTGAATTAAGGAATTTTCACGTCGGGCTTTACGGTGAAGTGTGTTCTCCTTTGTTCAGCGGAGCGAATTTTCGCGGTGTGCCCTGCATTGACGTGTATTTATGTATATTTTGCTCAGCAGAGCGAATTTGCGAGCTCGTCAGGCATATTTTATATTTGTGCCTCCTACATTAATCCCAATAGTCGTGAGGTTAATGGTAATGACAAGCACTGGCACGCCATGAAGTATTAACACGCTGTGCTGACGCAATTGTGTTGTTTCTGTTTATCGAGAATTTGCCATTTGCTTTTATTTTTGGGTAGCATTTTGAACAAATTAGATGTAACACTAAAAATATAATAAAAACTATAGGTAGTTTGTTAAATTTTCACAAAAAGTTGCATGAAATTTAAATTCAATTTCCTCGCTACAACTATTGATTTTTTAATTTAAGCGGTATTTTGTGGTCGCACTTCGATTCTTCTGACTTTCGAACTCCGTCTCCGTCTAATATTGACAAAGCTTTTGAATTATAACTAGTTTCTTAAGCGTAGACGTGAGTCGACTTAATAATTATTTCATGAGCCTAATCGAGTCTTAAGGCTTAAGTTTCTTATCGAGTAATTTAAATTTTACACTCTAGAAATGTTGCTTGCCAAATTCGTCGGCTAACTGGTATCTTATTCCGTTAGTGTTAGATTTAGAATTCTATGAATTTTTAAATATACCTTGGAGAATGCTTTAAATTTTAATCTTAAATATTGTAATTTCGTTGCCCTTAACAACTATTTGCTCGAGTTTGATTGGGGTAGTCTTTTCGCTAACTTGATATGGTCCATACTTTAGATATCTCAAATCTAGGCTTGTTTGAATAATGTTCCAATTTTGCACAAAAAAGTTTTTACCTTAGTACATCATTCGACTAAATCATTTAAAAAAAACCTCTTTAATACGCTGTACAAAAAGTTCAAAGTGCCCAAAAATACTTCCCAATATAGAACTTACAAATATTGTTTGTCTGAAATTAAAAAAAACTTGATAAAGGGCTCCGTAAAAAGTATTTCAGTGATTTTAAAGATAATATAAAGATCAATCCTTTTGGTCGTTTATTATATTTAAAAAAAAATTCTACGTATCTACCACCATGTTTTATAAAAAATAAGCATTCTAACTGTGTCAGAGACATTTCTAACCCTTTTGCAGACTTTTTAAAAACAGATTTCGTCGAATAATTCTAGAGTTTCTGACACATGCTTTTCCTTTGGCTCACTGAGGAAGATGTGCTTAGGGAATTTTAAATCTAAAATCACCCACTCAAACTGATGTAGACGGACTATCTATGCTCTTCAAGAACTTGTCTGCTCTTACTTCGATTTACGAGTATTCTAAAATTTTAACTTGTCGGCTTCTACGGGAACGTTTATAAGTGAGTGGAAAGTGGACATATTACCCTAATTTTTAAAAATGGAAAAAAACGAGGGCTCGAATTACAGACCGATTGCTTTATTGACAACGGTTGCTTATTATTCTAAACCATTATCAAGGATACAATTTTTTTGCAATTCAAAATTTACTTTGCCAGAATCAGCATGGGTTCGTTAAAAGGATATCTACTATTTAAAATATTGATATTTTTACAGATGGCTCCATTAAAAGCGATTCTCAAAGTTAACTCGATTGTAAAAAGCAACGAGGATTTTTTTCGCTTCAATTTGATTAAGATAGAGTATACACTATTGGTGTGAAATAAATCACCTTTTCTTAAATATTGAGGAATTTCTATTTCTATTGAATTTCTATCCTACTGTTTTATCTCTTTCTAATGTTGTTGATAGCCCAACAATTTTGCAGAGAATACCCCTTAATATTCCTCTAAGAAATCTGAGGTGTTCCAAATTGTTTATGCTACGTTCATTCCGCAAAGTCGAATTATGCTATAAACTCACCTATTTAACTCGCCTTAAAAAAATTAGTCAAATCATTCAAATGATTGATATTGATCTTTGCTCTCTAGAGTAGTTCTAAAGAGCATAATCTCAAACGACCTCAATTGAAATTATTAAAACGGTAAATAGTATTTTTAGGCATAGTCAGTAAGAATCTTTGTATTCCTAAACTGAAATAAATAAATAAATACCAAGCAGGGAGTCATGGCCTGATAGAGTTCGCCGGATCTAACGATGCTGACGGGACGAAAACGTCATTCTGGCTTCCAGACCATGACCAGACCATCAAGATGCCCTATAAGTGATTGACTAGCTCACAACAAATTCGGAGACTTGGCAATCTGCCTCAGTCCTATTTTCTTCTTGGAACCAGGCTAGTGCATTTTCATATGGTATTTTGCTGCGAGTTTTTATATAAAAAAATACTACCAGATCCATTTGAAAGCCTACCTGCATCGTTAGTTCTGTGATATTTCAGATATCCTAGCTATACTTATAGTATGCATTTGGAGATATCCACCAACAGGGTGCCGTTAAAGCATATACTAGATGGAAACATTGATATATAATAAAACTATAATCATATGGCCTGACAGTTTGGTGATATAACATACACAAAACACCTTCCTTATACCAAAATTTCGGGGGCAACGTTATGCAGATGTGTTTGCAAGAGAAACGATACAAGAAGGCGTATAATCACAGGATATTAAAGGAGAAGGATTATCAATTTCATGCCGGTTTTGGTGATGCAACACAGGTTATGCATCCACCAGGTCCTTGTCCTTGTTCGATGAATGCTATTTACAAAGGAAGCGGCAGGAATGTGTTGTGGCAATGGCCATGCTGAACTTAGGGATTTAAGCCAGCCCCGCAATTGATCAAATCCCTGTTTACAGGGGAGCATCAGGGAACAAGCCATTTTAAAACACTCATAAGAAAATATAACGGTTGCTTCGCTATGACTTCGTTCGGAAGTAATGAGGTTAGAGATCGTAATTGTATGCCCATCTATAAAAGACATAGGCAAGTTTATCATATTATTGTAAGTTTACTACAATCAAAACCAAAACTTTTGGTAATATATAAATTTATATTACATATTTTATTTATTTATATTTTAAAATTGCTTCAAGACATTCTTCTAGCACACAATACGTATGTTCGTAGTTTCACAACAACTAGAGAGCATCTGCCTTCTTATTGTTACAATGCACCAACTACTAATGAAGTTGCAAAATTGTTAGAAGACGAATGAGCTGAATGTGCTCTCCTATTTCGGTGGGGCAGTTAATTAAAACACAAAAAACAGCACCTTAATGTAAACAATTTTTTGCGAATAAAATTAGGGTAAGGGACCATAGCCTTAACGCGTTTCATAGGTATGGGAACCTTTTTAACCAGTTCTGTGTGGGCATGACCGCTAAAATGATAACAGAAAGGTTGAAGTTTATTCGGACACATCAAACGACATTGCGTGCAGAGAATTATATCCTCCTTTGTTTTTTTCCTGTTTTCGAATTTAATTATATACAAGGTCCGTTTCTTTGTAACCAAGTTGCAAAAGAACAATAGGTAGGATAACAATTTGCATTTAAAGCAACAACACAACACAATGAGAGTTGTAAAAGAACACTAGGTAGGAACGAATTGTATTTAAAGCAACAACACTAACTCGGAAAAATATGTGAGTTGAGCCAATTTGTTTAAATGAGATACTGACCTTGAGCCCAAAAATTAATATTGTCGATTTAAATAAATTAGGCCAAAAAAATAATAAATATGTACATACATACATACATATATAGGAAATAGGAATAGTTAACAATGTACACTGCGTTTCTACTTTCGACTAGTTTTTGCATTTTTATAAGTGTATACCCGTGTTTTAAATCCCATGTGTGATATTTTATTACAAAAGCTAGCTATTTTACTAAGATGCAATTTTATATATAATGTTTAGTGTTTTCTGACGTTTTAAACTTCAGTTATAATTTGTGATTAAATGAATCGTTTTTCACGAAACACCCAGGTCAGTTCAAACTCGATCCCCAGATCAGTAAAAATTTATACGTTTCAATTCACCACGTTTCGAGCCATCTTTTTATGAGCATCAAATAGATATTGTTTTTGTAACTTTTTTACATAAAGGGCATCATTATCGGTTCTTTCTTCCTTCACTTTCCGCGACTCCGACTCTTCTAGAATTTTTACGCGTAATATTTCCGGTCTGAGGGTGTCATCACAAGTCTGTTTAGCACAATGAAATGTCTCGTAGAAGTCTGGAAAGCTATATAGAAGCAAAATAGCTAACAGTTCATCACCTATTACCACTTTAATTCAATTTTGCGACAGGTGTTCTCTTACATTATCACCTTCTGGACGGTATCGAGTGCGGTAAAATATATTTGCAAATTTTTAAAGCAATTCAAAAAGGGAAGAGTTAACATAAGTTTCACATGCAAGTGAGGGCAAGTTAAAACAATTGAGCATTATACTTTTAAGTTAAACTACTTTCATGATGTAATACCATCCTTTGTAATTTTGTAAAATATAATAATTCAAGAAAATATGCATAGTAAGAAAAAAGCTATTTGTTTATATTTATTTACTTTTTCTACCATTTTGACGGAATGTGCATATATACATATATGAGTAGCTGTATTTATCGATTGTTTCTAGTTATATATTTTAAATAATTTTAAAAAATACATAAAAAGGAATCTTCACCAAGTAATTTCTATGTTTTTAAAGTAACCATATTGTTTCAAAAGAATTCAAAATATATTCTGTTTAATCGATCAAACATTTTCGTTGAGTGGGATTATGCATCTGTACCTGAACATACCATCATCGGTTTGCCTCTGCTGCTTTTCACTACAGTATTTGTTGAAATTTTTTGTAACTGTAACTTACTGAATATCGTCTCATGCCACGAGAAATGTCTCTGATTGAAGGCCTCAAACTTAGAGACTTTGAATGAGACTAAAATGCCGAATACTGGCATAAATACAAACATAATTATGGCCAGTTAATAAAACGAAAGTTTTATTGTTAGTTGCGGGTGCTGGCTAGAACAGCAAGACCGCGTTTATTGGAAATGAGAAATGAATCTAAAAACTAAGTTACAATAATCTTAATATTTAAACTTAGCTATGCCTGCGCTGCAACTGCATTTTGCTGCGTAGCGTCTGTATTTCTGCTGTGTGGTAAATTCATGCTGCTGAATTTAGCGGGTGGTTCCCATGTGTTGTTATACTGGTAATGTTTACAACATTAATTTCGGTCACAGTTGTGCTGACTCCGTCTGTACTCCACATGCTTGTTTGTTGAGTGGATCATGTACTTGGTTTTACAAGTGCAGTTCGGCTGAGTCGATTGTTTGCTGATTTCCGTTTTACATAGCTGTGTGCCACTTAGCATTGTCGTCTTGCTATGCGTTTGTTGATGCGGCCGAATTTATGATGGGTGGTCATAATTCGGGCAACATGTACAGTATTGACTTTCTTAAGTTGATTATTGATGTGGGTCAACTTAATGTAGCCAGTTTATGATTAGTGATCAAAAACGGAATATGAATGCGTTATTTGATTCTCTGGAATGCGGGTCTATTGTAAGTAACTAATTTACGACGTCTTGTGGAAGTGGTTGGTTTCGGGTTGGAATTTATGTTGTCTTCATGGGTGGTTCTAACGTATCGGCTTGGAGTGTTTGATATATGATGGCGAGTCATCTGTCAAGCAGCTTGTGTGGTATTAACTTACCCTAAGTTAACTCTTTCCCTCTTAAATCGATTGTCCTCAATCGGCATTGTTGTTGTGAATGAGTTATGTTATTGTTTTTAATTGCAGAAATGGGCCTTCCATTGGTTTTGCAGTGTCTTGGTTCTGTGATTGCAGTTCAGGCGATATATATAATTTTCTTTTATATTTAGTGATACATATTAAAGTAAAAGTTATTACAATAATAGATAGTACAATTAATAAATCTGAACTTAAACTAATTAAATGAACACTTTTATTATTTCTAAACAATAGTTCAATGTGTTCCTGTTGATTAATTTGCTTTAAGTACAATTTTTCTAATTTTAATTCTGTTTGTGTAATATTTTTATTTTCTTTAATTTTTGTGATCTTGTTTGGTAATATAAATGAATCGTACATTTTGATTTTGATATTTTCAAATGTTTTATTTGCAGCTATTACTTTACAATTCTCAAATTTTATTAGAAAGGTGCCTGTTTGTTTAATTTCTAATTTGTTACAATTATGGAATATGCTTGAGTAAAAATTTTTAAATATCAATATTCCAGTTAAAATTTCTTTAATTTCCGTTTCTTCTAATAATTTTAGGTTACGATCAGCTTCTTTAAATTTGATAATATTTTTTAAACAGGTATTATCTAATTTGATTAAATTTTTTTCTAGGTTGTCCTTTACAATTTTTTTATACAAATTATTATTTTCATCTGTAAGTATTTCGTATTCATCTAAAACTAATGATAGGTTTTTTTGATCGGGAATAGGTTCAAAAATTATTTTAGATAGGATATTGGAGGAGAATTGGGGTATTAGTAAGGTTAGTATGATGTTGTCTTCGTAAAAAATAATTGCTATCTGTATGCTATTGTATGTATCAAAGTCACTAATTAGGTCAAGTTCGGTCTGCGTTAATATATTTGTTGGAATTATACCTAATTTGCTTGAAAAAATTACTTGTCCTATGTCGTTAATATGATTTTGTAAGAGTAATATATCGTTATTAATTTGATATGTATGTCTCATAAATTCTAATTCGTCCTCTATAGTTTTGATTTTGTTTTGGGTTGTTTCCCTAAATACGTTTATATAGTTTTGAATGAGGGTCTGTTGTTTGTTTATATGATTTGTAATATTACTAATTTGGTCTGTTAAGAGTCTATTAATGTAAATGAAGTTATTTACATAGTCTGCAGTATTTTTTTCGTTGCTTTGTATTGTTTCTAATGTGCTTGTTATTTGTTGTTCATCGTTACTGTCCATAGTACCTGCTATGTATTTGAGTCCTTTACCTATAATGTTCGCTAAACCTCGTTTTGTTTTTGTATGGGGGTGTAAGTAGCTTATTTTTGCTTTGAGTAATAAAAGGTTTTTGTTTACCGTATTTAGTAACTGTCTGTCCTCTATATTCGTCGCTGTTAAGGCTTCAATATTGTTTGTGATCAATGAAGGTGTTTTGTCATAAGCTGTTAAGTTTATAAAGTGAAGAATTTTACTGAAGTGACTTATGGTCTTGTGCTCCCCTGTCTTGATGGGTATATATCCGTTGTTATTTGTTAAGTCTTGTATGTCGATTTGTTGTGCGAAAATAGCAATCAATGATGGTAACAGGATAACTATGATCGTCTTCATTTTGGCTATTTTGTTCAAATTTCCCTTGGAAAGAAAAAAAAAATAAATTTTAACTCTGTTTAATATTATTCTTATGCACTACTCTTCCTGATTGAGTTTTAACTGTAGTGTTATAGTTTTATAAAACTATTTCTATTTTATATCTAGATGTCAGTTTGTTACTTAATATTTTACTGACCTTAACAAATATTAATTCTCCCGGAGCATATGGCTTTTCCTATTTTTGTTATGGTAAGCAAGACCATATTTTTGTGTTTTGCCCTAATTTTATTTGCTATATCTATCCTATGTTTATCTAATAATTGGGGGTCACTATTGACTCTCCTCCCAAAAAAAGATTCTACTGGTTTTTCTCCAGTGGTGGAATGCACAGAGTGGTTATACTCCTTGACTGACTTTTCGAAAAGCTCGTTGAAAGAATGATGAGTTATGTCGCATTGGAGACATCGCATTATTTCCTGCAATGTGGAATAAAATCGTTCCACTTGACCGTTGGAGCAGCTTGTGTATGGAGCTGTCCGATGAATTTCTATACCAAATTCGTTTTCCATCATGTAGTTTATTGTTTCCGATCTAAACGACTTCTCATTATCCATAACTACGGTTTCTGGTATAAGAGAGAAAAGAATGTCCCTCAACGGTTGTCTTATATCCTCAGCTGCTTTAGATTTAATGGGTTTTGCAACTGCGTATTTGGATAATTTGTCTACCGCGGTCAAAATTAATTGCTTTCCCATGTGCAGTATGTCTATGTGTACTATTTGTAATTTATTTTCTTTACAATTTCTATGTGCTATGTTCTTTAATGATGATTTCCTGCTGTTGTTGAATATTTGTTATATCCTCTACCTGTATCTGTGAAAATCGTATTTTGTATTTACCAAAATGTATTGGACAGAATCAGAATCTTTTAGCTATTAATCCGGTTAATAGACAAATTTGTAAAGTTTGTAACAATAAAATTAATCCTATAGCTAAAGGATGGCTTATTTGAATAAAAATAAAACTTGAAATTAATGTTGATGAAAATAATATAAATTGTATTATATCAGAAGATAGTTTATTTAAAATATTAATTTTGGAGATTAATGATAAAGGTTTTACTTTTCTTTTGAAGTTTTAAAAGAGTGTTCTTATTTTTGATTTACAAGACCAATGTTTTTGTTAAACTATTAAAACTAATGTTAATAATTTTATATTGAGGGTTACCTTGTTTATTATTTTTAAATGGAGTTTTTGTTTTTGTATCAAATCGTAAGCATTTATTGTCAATACTTTTAAGATTAGAATATATTGTATTAAATTTATTTTTTATGTTATTTATTTTTTTGAATTTAATGGATTTTAGAGGATTTTTTAGTATAATATTTTTAACTTTTAGAGTTTGTGAAGGGGCATTAGGACTTTCTATTTTAGTTTCAATAATTCGAACTCATGGGAATGATTATTTTCAGTCTTTTAATATTTTACAATGTTAAAAATAATTTTTATAATAATTTTTATTATTCCTATTTGTTTTATAAATTATTCATTTTGAATGGTTCAAAATTTGTTATTTGTAATTATATTTTTTTTTATTTTTATAAATTTTTGTACTAATTATTTTGTGAATATTTCATATTTTTTGGGATATGATATTCTTTCTTACGGATTAATTTTATTAAGTTGTTGAATTTGTAGTTTAATAATTAATGCAAGTGAGTCTATTTATAAATATAATAATTATAAAAGTTTATTTTTATTTAATATTATAATTCTTTTATTATTTTTAATTTTAAGATTTGCTAGAATAAATTTATTTATATTTTATATATTTTTTGAAAGTAGATTAATCCCTACTTTATTTTTAATTTTAGGGTGAGGGTATCAACCTGAGCGGTTGCAGGCTGGAATTTATTTATTATTTTATACTTTATTAGTTTCTTTACCTATATTGGTAGGAATCTTTTATTTGTATAATAATATAATAACTTTAAATTATTTTTTAATAAATAATTATTTATTTAATTATGAAATATTATATTTATCTTTAATTTTAGCCTTTTTGGTTAAAATACCTATATTTTTAGTTCATTTATGATTACCAAAAGCTCATGTTGAAGCCCCTGTTTCTGGTTCTATAATTTTAGCTGGAATTATATTAAAATTAGGAGGTTACGGGTTATTACGTGTATTTTCTTATTTACAAATTGTTGGAATTAAATTTAATTATTTCTGAATTTCTATTAGATTAGTGGGTGGGGTTTTAATTAGTTTAGTATGTTTACGTCAAACTGATTTAAAGGCTTTAATTGCTTATTCTTCTGTAGCTCATATAGGTATTGTTTTGGGGGGACTTATAACTTTAACTTATTGAGGGGTTTGTGGATCTTATAGTTTAATAATCGCTCATGGGTTATGTTCTTCTGGTTTATTTTGTTTAGCTAATATTACTTATGAGCGGTTGGGAAGTCGTAGTTTATTAATTAATAAAGGGTTATTAAATTTTATACCTTCAATAACTTTATGATGATTTTTATTAAGTGCGCTTTCTTTGGCTTTTATGCAATTGATTACGGAAGGGTTTAAATATTTTTTTAGAATCCGCACCAGCTCTTGCTGTGAGTAACTTGGTTCTGTCACGATGTGTCGATGGTAAGTGGGGAATACTATCTTGAATTGGTAATTAGATGTTGCATCCCTATTCAAAAAAATTTGGTTTTTAAACACGTTAATCGGCGTTTCGACACTGTAAATTAGATTGTGTGATGAGCTTCATCAGAGTTTGTCGCTGTTGATAGCGTGTTCAACTGTGTTGTTTGTGATGGAATTCTTGGTAACGCGTCGGCTACAATGTTTGCTTTACCGGGCTTGTGTATTAATTCATAGTCATATTCCTCAAGAATTGACTTCCACCTTTTCATTTTACTGTTATTATTCTTATTGCTTAAGGCATAAGTTAAAGGTTGATGGTCCGTTGTAACTTTTACTTTTCCGGATCCATACAAGTAATTTCTGAAAGTATTTAATGTCCATATTATTGCTAAGAGTTCTTTCTCATTAGTAGCATAATGTTCTTCGGCTTTACTTAAAGTTATCGGTATAAAAGCTATCGGTCTATCACTTTGGAATAATACTGCGCCTATGGCGAAATTTGAAGCATCCGTTGCCAATTCGAATTCTTTGCTGAAGTCTGGATAGGCAAGGATAATGTCTTCGGAAATTAATGAATTCTTAATTTTCCTGAAGGATTCTTGTGTTTCATTATTTAACAAACTCTTTGTATTTACAGATTTGTGTTTTGAAACTCTCCCGTCTTCCCCTCTTAGTAGTGACGTCAGCGGTTTAGCTATTTTTGCATAATCTTTCACAAATTTGCGATAATAGCCCGATAGTC
The DNA here is from genome assembly GCA_951828415.1 of Anomoia purmunda. Lineage (NCBI taxonomy): Eukaryota > Metazoa > Arthropoda > Insecta > Diptera > Tephritidae > Anomoia > Anomoia purmunda. The sequence continues at coordinate 83,505,319 of OX639993.1, read as the reverse complement.
CTAGGAAGCTGCGGAGTTCTTTTAAATTTTTTGGTTGTGGAAAGCTTGAAATAGCTTCCACTTTTTTTGGGTTGGTTTTTATGCCGTCCGGAGTTATAATATACCCCAAAAATTATGTTTCTTTTTTAAAGAAATTACATTTGTCCAACTGAACCATCATTTTGGCTTCTTTCAATGTTTCGAAAATTTTTTCTATATCTTCGCAATGCTCCTTTTCGGTTTTGCTAAAGATAATTAAATCGTCGATATACACATAGCAGCGTTTGCCGATATGTTCTCTTAGTATATCGTCTAATGCACGTTGAAAAATTGATGGCACATTTTTTAGGCCAAATGGTAAACGTGTAAATTCGTATTTACCATTATTGATGGAAAATGCGGTTTTTTCTATGTCCGATTTCCTTAATGGTATTTGGTGAAAACCACTTTTCAAGTCTAATACCGAGAAGTAATTGCTCTCACCTAAGTGTGATATTACCTCTGATATTTCAGGAATAGGATACCTGTCTGAAATTGTAACTGCGTTCAATTTCCTATAATCAATAACCATACGGTATTGTTTGTTACCTGCTGAATCGGCTTTTTTTTTTAGGACGATCCATACAGGAGAGCTATATGGTGATCTGGATGGTCTTATTATGCCATCGTCCAGAAGTTTTTTTACCTGTCTTTCTACCTCGGATTTCAAAGATGCTGGGTAGGGGTAAAATTTAGAGTACACCGGCGTATTTGTGTTGGTTCTTATTTGGCCAACAACTTTGGTTGAATACGTGAGCTTTTCGTCTGGGTCAGCGAAAAGCTTGGGGTGCCTTGTTGTTGTCTCCTCCAAAATGCTTTTCTGTTTAGATGACAGATTTTGTTCATTAATTGTATTAATGCATTGAGTGGGGAGTTGTTTTAGGTGGACCTTACATCCATTTCCTAATGTCATACAATTTTCGGCTGTATGTATTACCGCTTTCATGGTTCTGAGGGTATCGTTTCCTAATATACCGTCAAACGATTTTAATGCTGGCATTAAATATAATTTAATTTTGTCCTTTATATTAAAGAATTGTGCATAAGTATGCTCAATTATTTTGATTTCTCCTGCAATTGATTTCGCATAGAATGGTGTCTCATTCGGTATGTGTTTTTTTACTAACTCGGGCTTAACGTAGTTCTTGCTGGATCCTGTGTCTGCAAGAAACTTTAAGGTTTTCCCGCTCTCCACGTTAACTTCAAAGTATGGCAGTGAAGAGCTCATCATACTAAAAAATTAAGGTTTTTGTTTGTATATTCGTCCGAGGGCTCTTCGCTCTGCTCGTCCTTTTCCCTTGATGCCTCTAGATGGTACATCCTTTGGTTTTTACTATTATTTTTGTTATCCTCAAATTGATAAATATAATTCACTCGACGTGAATGCATGATTTGATCGATATCCATTGGCTCTAGCCGAGGTTGTGGCTTAGGAGGTCTGGGTGGCGCATTTGCAAGCTGCTGAGGCCGTCTGGTTTGCCATCCTTGCTGGTTTGTCTGTGGTGTATGTGCTAACTGTGGGTAAAATACCTCTGATTTTGTTTGCGAAGGGTATTTCTTTGACGCTATTTGACGTTTTTGTTTTTGGTACGATTGCCCTATGTTGTTGGCATGATTCGTCCTAAAGTTTTGATGATCCAATTTTTGGCACAAATGGAGAGCTTGGGGTAAATCCGCAGGTTCTTTGATTCCTAACAACCTTGGCAGATCCCCATTTAGACCTCTTATGAATGTGTCCAACGCCTTGCTTCTGTAAGACTGCGTTAACATACGTAAGGTCTCGTTGCTCATACCCTCACAACCTAATTTATTCAAAATTAGTGAGAGATGTTTATATACCTGTTGATAGAATTCGGATATTTGTTTTCCACCTTGTACTAGTGTAGTCATTTGATATTCTAAAGTTGACAGGTCGCGTCTGTCCGCGTAATGCATGGATAAGCATTTTGTAATTGCTGGCCAGTCTAGTGGTGTATTATACGATTCTAATGCCATATCTGCCTGACCAGTAATTTTATTTCTAATGACATTCAGGATTCCGTAAGATTTTGGAGATCCTTTAAGTGGTTCATATATTTTTAGAATAGGGTCCACGCTCTTTTTCCAGGAGTTAAATTCCCCTGTGCGTCTCGAAAATTCTTTTAGACATTTAATCACGTCTGGTATCTTGTCTAAATCGTTTAAATTTCCTCCCGCCTCTATAGGTTGGTCGATTGCATAAGCTAAGCTAGAGCTCGGATTTAAGATGGTCTGTACCACTTGTGGTCCTTGCTGCCTTAGAACGCTAGCTGCAATTTCGGAAATTAAGTTCGTTAAATCACACATGCTTAATTGCGCGTTATTTGGCGCTTGAGGAAGGGAAGCATCCTGATTCAATACTGCGGGTCTAATCAAATTATTAGGATTCGCCATCTTAAGACCTTTATCAACGTAGATAATATTGCAGAAGAAACGGTACGATTAATGCTCTAATAAAACTTTTATTGGGAAACATTAAAAAAAAAAATATATATATATATATATAAATATATAAAGAACCTCCAGAAAAATAATATGTATAAAAATAACTAAAGGCTTGTACAGCCAATAAAATAAAAAAAACTAAATAATGCGTTATTTGATTCCCTGGAATGCGGGTCTATTGTAAGTAACTAATTTACGACGTCTTGTGGAAGAGGTTGGTTTCGGGTTTTAATTTATGTTGTCTTCATGGGTGGTTCTAACGTATCGGCTTGAAGTGTTTGATATATGACGGCGAGTCATCTGTCAAGCAGCTTGGGTGGTATTAACTTACCCTAAGTTAACTGGCCTAACGAATTCCCCTCACTTATAATAGGACCTAAATGCCTCCATTTAGTTAATTAAATGAAGAACTTGTTCAAATTACAGTTTTCGTGTTTAGCACCTCGATCTGTGAAACTGTGAAATGTAAACTAAGTTTTCATTTTCATTTTTGCACCTACTTTTCACTTTATCATATTTTGCAATTCTTATGTTTAATTATAACTACTTTTCACTGTGAAAAGCAAGGCGAATTTATAGAAGGTGATGGCATAAGAGCAGCTGATTTGATTTTTTTTATTCACCTACATGTATTTTGTTTTTGCTTTTGCGTATGAGCTTTCAAAAGCCGTAAAAGCAAAAACAAAATGTATTTAAATTTTGGCAACTCTTACTCAGAAACAAAAGCAAAATACATAGGAATTTTGTAGTTGTATTTATAACACTACCTTGTATGGATTCGCCTTGGTGAAAAGGTTGTGAAAAAATATGTTCCATTCTCATTTGTACCAAGCAAATTTATCAACTTTGTTATTTTGAAATATTTGTGGAAAACCTGAATGCACACAAAACCACAATCATGTCATTTTATATTTTTGCAATTTTGGGAGCACAAGATGGCGAAGAAAAGTAAGTTCGAATTAGTTTTAAAAACTTTTTGCTTTCATTTGTTTGTATTTTGTTTTAGAAATCATTTAAGCTGTCTAAGGCGCACATTGCGCGATACTCAAAATTCTTTCGATATGACAACCGCAAGCCATTTCATTGATTTATACAGGTTCCCAAAACCTTTATACCTTTATGCATAGAATTAATAAATGAGTTGCTGCCTAAAATGGAAACCACAAAAGAGGGCATGCTATTCCTAAATTTATTATGATTTTGAGTTCTCTACGTTTTTTTGCGACTGGCAGCTTTCAGCGGTGCGTTGGACAAGACAATTTGGCTTCACTATCCCAAACATCCGTCAGCCGAAGTCTAAATGAAGTAGTAAAAGCCTTAAATAAAATTGGTCATAAATATATTTAATTTTATAATTATTTATTTAACATCATGTTGACGCATCGCGTGCTTTCATATATCTCCCTCACGAATTACTTTTCTGCCCGCTTAAATACCCTTTGCCATGCGCAAACATTGGAAAAGTCCTTGAGAAGCCTTTGCGCAAGGTGTTGTTGTTCTTAGACTGCGTGGTTAATTGCTAAGCATCGCGGTTATCACGCTGCCTGGAAAACACAGCAGCAATATGTTGCTGTTACTAGGTGATCTTATGCGCTAGGCTAATCTGTTGCTAGCCTGGCTTCGAAACACATGTGCAGGCTATTTCTGTTGCTGGGCCGCATGAGGATGACCTTTTGCCTTAGGCAGCCGTTGCTGGGCTGTTTGGATCCCATGCGCGATTTATGCTGTTGCATGCATGGTGATTACACACGGTGGCTGTGATGTTGCTATGCCTCTATATTGCAAATACGGGTACCATTTGGTAACTAATACAAGATTGCGTGGTTTACGGCGGTAAATAGTAAGTGAAAACAAAATTTTCATATGAAAACATTTTGACAGTTGTTTACACTATTACACTGAACGAGAATCAGTATTGTTAAAACAATATTCCGTTTCGTTTCGCTTTTTCACATGTCACCATAACTTTTCATTTTTTCATCGAACGAGAATCGGAACGGTTGTGAAAACGATAAAAAAGTTACATTTCACAGTTTCACAGAACGAGAATTGACCCCCTGATGACCTGGCAAAACTCATATAAATATGCGCCAAAATGATTTTAGCCCCCTAATGATGATAACAGAGGTTGTAGTTGTTATGTCCCTCAAAGTGGAAACGACGTTATATTCTGTAACATGGTTTTAGGCGCAGTAAGCTTGAAAATTGTCAGGTTCATGAGATTTGCCAGGCCTTCAGAATAGGGTGGTAAGTTAACAATTATTCGTATGAAATGAACAGATTAAGTCAGCACGGAGAGAAAGTATGAGTATTTTAATACATTCATCCTATACCATATTAACATACCTATATCATAATTTAGTTACCGCATTTTAATGAAATGCTGCTAAACAGAAGTACCACCCACACACAGTTATAAGTATAGTGATAATCGCCACCTTTAAAGCAATACCTTATTCATTGATTTTGGTTCCTCATGAGAGCAAAACAAGCGATATTAACCCAGAAAGACTAATTAGAAATAAGATACATGAATATTGAATGTATGCAATTAAAAGATATATTCTTAACTAACTGCCGTAAAGTCACAGCGAAAACTGGGCAAGCGCAAATGTACTAATCATTTACGGATCAACCCTTCTATCTTTTCATGCTTGCTGAACCCAATTTTTTATGTATATATGTGTGTACGAAATTACACTATTTGTGATGTATACGCAAAAAAGTAAAAAAATCATAAATTTCAAATATTTTGTAAAAAACCACATCGCAAAATTTAGCCGTGATGGAAAAAGTCGGCCAACGATCAAATCTTCATATCTATGGTAAAAATTTTTGCGTGACCAAAGATATTCGGAAAAATTATTGGGTAACGTCTTTTTTAACACGGACGCGTCCGCGATTTCCGACTGTCTTAGCGGTATTGGACAGCGTTTAGACTGCTGGGCGTCCGTTCGCGCTCGGTATTAATTTTTCGAGGTTAACTCCACGACCAAAGGCTGCGCGCAGGGCACTTTGAACTTCTTTAAGCGGTGGCTTGTACATCTACCGCCCCTCCCCTGCAAGGATTATGCCTGCAGTTCTTACAGGGCGCGTATGTTGTTACCAAGGAAGCGATTGATGGCGTATATACTCATTTGAAGAGGAGGGTACATCTAAGGACCTGCGTACTTGGTACTGCGTCACAAAGCTCTAAGCGTGGCAAGCTTTCCGTTTTGAGTAGATGAACCTTGCCCTTTGCTACCAAAAGAAAGGATTTTATTTGGTCGTCAGCCTGTACGCGGATGTAGACAGCTGCGCAATATGCTTTTTCCGGGCATCACAAGACCCATGCATTTGGGTATCTTGCCCCGGAGCAAAGTAAATCCATCCAGGAATTTCAAAGTGGCAGAGGGCTAGGAGATTTTCAGTTATTCCTTTATAAAGCTATAGGCTTGGCGCATTCATCCCAATCAATGCCATCAAGCTAAATTTCTTGAAGTAAAATATTCGCTTGAATCATCACTTGCGAGAGCCATCCTGTCGGGTCAAAAAGTCCTGCAACAGAAACCAAAATTTGTCGTTTAGTGACGGCATTTTTTGTCGACGTTCGCAGAATGGTGTATGAAAATGTGTCAGTGAGTGCATTCCATAGGATATTACGGGGTTTTGGTTGTGGAAGCACTTTCAAATTTCAAAAAGTTTGAGTCGGGAAGATCTTCCTTTGGAAATTTGGCTAATATGCAAAGATGATTGGCCATTAGCTTTTTGAATGAATCCAGCTGACTTCACGGCTTTTATCACTCGAACAAGTGATTCAATGGCATTATCAATGTCATGACTTCCCCAGAGGATGTCATCAACATAAGTTTCGGTTTTAAGTATTGTGGAAGCCAAAGGGAAAGTCTACCGTGTCATCTGCTGATTGATGTAGGGTATGGATAGCGAGATATGGTACACAATTAATACCGAATGTGACGGCTTAAAGGTTATAATCGGTGACAAAAAGTCATCCGCTTGCAATGATCAAGATCGAGATATTCTTGGAAAACAAGGTTGTACGTAGTACTTAACTCTCCTTTTTTCTGAAGCGATCACTCCATACTAAAAAATTGATGGAGCGCAGCTGACTGAGAGAGTTTACTTGGAAAATCTTTCATGAATGGAAGCCCTACAATATATCGACCACTTGGGGTACGAGTCGTTGTTGTTGCATACATTCTGTCACATGCCTGACCTTCAGATGACATTTGTGGAGGTCGCGGAATCTCCTCTTCATCCCAGAACTTTCTCAGTTGGGAACGGAGCATGGCATTCGAGCGGTCCTCTACTTGAGTCGAGAATGACTCCACATTTTCGGTTATTGGACCACTGAGTATCCAGCCAAATATAGCTTTTGTGTAAGTATTGTGTCGCAAACCTTTTGTCTACCTTTCAGGGTTTTTGTAAGTATATCGCTGCCGATGATTATATCAGTTTTTCTATGCTGCTATGTTGCAACTTGGGTCAGAAAGTACACGGATTTTGAACCGCTGCCAGTTTTCACGGCTAATGGTGAATATCGGCATGTGCCTCGTTAGATGAGATGCCCACTCATAGCATAGATTTGGAAGGTGGAGTGCTAAAAGGAAGTTTCAACCGTTTTTGAACTTTCGAGGATGAGAAGGTTCTTTGTGAGCCTTCTTCAATTAAGGCTCTGAGTTGAAACAATTTCCCTTGATGTTCCAATGCGACCATGGCAACTGGAAGGCAGTTGGTTTTGCTGTTATTGTCTGTGTGTAAGGCTTGGGCGAGGTCCCATTTGGAACAGCACGGTTGCTCGCGGGAGTTGGAGCTTGACCGCACTTGTCGAGCTGGCAGTAGTGTGTTGAACGGAGGCTTCACTAATTCTCGCACTTGGGTGGTTGAGCATGTGGCTTTGGGTTAACATGCAGCAATTAGTGGTGCTATTGCTGACACTGTGCATATGACCACTTTCTCGGGCATTCATTCGGATGAAGCCTATTAAGTCTTTGGACAGCTTCGTATCTGGACCAAAAAAAATCGCCAATTTGCGCCCACGAGGGTAAATCTCTTCATGAAGAGAGAGATTGTTTCAAAAGTAACAGCGTGGATCGAGCAATTTGTAAGAGCATACATACACTATAATGGGATCCCAACACCCAGTGCTGACGTCTTGAGAACGTATCATTGGCAGACATTCTTCATAACCACCATAAAATGTATCCGTGTCGCAAGCTGGGACTTGAATACATTCGTTAGCCTCTGCCAATGTGTATTCCACGTGCGGTGCTGGACTCAGTTCGGCGATTGCTGTAGTTAACGAAAGTTGATCCGCAATTTTTGCTTTGTTCACTCTACAAACGTCAAGACAAGTGAAATATTTGTATTATACCGGACTCTAAAAATTTTTAGGTAGACATTAATCTGGCTTTGAAAAACCCAGACCATAAACCGATTGAACTCGTTCCCAGTAAAAATATAGTGTTTTGTGTTTTATCATGAGATGCGATTTTGTGTAATCCTGAATTGGCGAATCGCCTGAATTTTGAACAGTATCTTATGAGACTGTCAATAACCGCTATGAACTTTTGAGCGGATGGGTCAAAGTTTCCGCAATCAGAGCGCGTTTGTGAGGATTCCCTCAGTGCGCTTTTGACTTTGAGTGAAGAAACTTTTGATCGGGTCTCAATTTTTGGGGAATTCTGTGTTCAAGTGGCATTCAGAGTAATCACCCGCATAGTGTTCTCAAAAAATGGAAAGAAAATTGTGAGCAGAGAGTCTGAAAAAATTTTATAAGATTTTGTTACGGGTGTTTGTGTTACTTATTCTTGAAAATTACGGGGAATATATAAAGGGTCTTGCAATAGGGACGCTACAAAAGTAGACCGATAGTGACAGCAAACGACGCCAAATGTTTTCCCGCTCTTTTGACATTTCTCTTCAGTAAGGTTTGCCATTTCATCATGGAAAGATATACGATCCAACAACGAGTCGAAATTATTAAAATTTACTACCGAAATTCGGAGTCAATGGCCTCAACTTCAAGAGCGCTACGTCCAATTTATGGTCGTCGTCATTTCTGGCTGAATGGCTTCGTCAATAAGCAAAACATGCGTCATTGTACAGGCAGCAACCCACACGCACTCCATGAGTCAACATTGCATCCCGCACAATTACGGTTTGTTGCGGTTTATGGGCCGGCGGCGTCATTGGGCCGTACAACAGGACGGCGCCACAAGCCACACAGAGAATGTCACAATCGATTTATTGAAAACCAAGTTTGGTGAACGTGTTATCTCACGAAATGGCCTAGTCAATTGGCCGACTCGTCGTGCGATTTTACGCCGTTAGACTTTTTCATGTGGGGCTACGTCAAGTCTATGGTCTATGCCAACAAGCCAGCGACGATAGATGAACTTCGTACGAATATCGAACGCGAAATTGCAGCAGTATCGGCCGATTTATGCTTGAAAACCGTCGAAAATTGGGTTCAGCGTCTGGACTACTGCAAGCGTGCCCATGGTGTCCATGCAAAAGAAATTGGGTTCCATACATAATGTCATCGAATGTACTTTCACAGGAATAAAGAATTTAATTCATATCCCAAACCGTTTTTGTTTTATTTAAAAAAAAACTTTTGCAGCGTTCCTATTGCAAGACCCGATATTTGCGTTAATTTGACAACAATAAAGAACGTGGAAACGTACCGTTCAATTTATACCCGTGGAATTTAATACTGTAGTAAGATAAAAAAATCGCAAACACTTTTCACTGGTATATACATACGTTGTTGAAATATACGTACATATACGATATTTAACGAAATATATGTATGAATGTATGTGCATTGTAAGCAACACTGGGAAAGTATTGATATCTTTCTTTTAATCTATACAGATGCACTCAGAAAAATTTCCCTACTGGGTTGCATCTATCTAGTGTTTTCATAGGCTATAAGTGAAGACGTCTAAAACAAGTGAATTTTTAAAAAGAAAAGTAAAAATGCTTTGTAAAAGCCAACTAGAACGTGTAACAAAAATTAAAAAAAAAATTATTAGATTTTACGTATGTAGGTGACAAAAACTATATATTGTTGATGTATATATCTACGATTTTGTAGAAAAAGTGAAACTTTTATCAACAAATGGTTTTCTGTGCGACAACAAGCCAGTAAAGATCCATTGTGAGCCATTATTTGTGACACGAGCGCGCGTTCTAATTTTCGTGGTATAAAACGTAACACTGCGCTTATTGGGTGTTCCAATTGCACTCAAATTGGTGAGCGAGTTCGGAATACAACAGTTTTTCATTCATTGGCAGATGATTTAAGAAATTACCTTGATTTTGCCAATATGTGTTATAAAGACTTTCATTTTCCATTTTATAAAAATAGGGTACACTACATTCCAAATGATTTCGTACGAAAGCCGTGAGGACTTCAAAATTTGCCGCGCTAGAAGGCTATAGAATTCAGACAGTTCATTTTATATACGGGGTTAATTGATTTCAAAGACATTTTAACAGAAGACATGTAATATAATTTTTTACTTCTAAAATGCAATTCTATTATATCCCAAAAATTTTTCAGTGAACATTGAAACGGCAAAAGGTATGTTGAAACAATTTGTTGAGATGTTTTCAGATTATTATGGAGAAACAACGTTTCTTCAAATGTACACAGTTTACTGCGTTTGACTAAGTGCCTAAGTATTTTCGGTTGTCTGGACACATTTTTTGCATACAGTTTTGAAAGCTATTTGCAAAAAGTGAAGAATGGCATTACTAAACCTCAATATATTCCTCAACAGACTTTCAACAAGTTTAATTTGCAGCCGTTTTCAAAAGTAAAAAAATATAGGATTTAAGAAAGGCTCAAGAATAGAAATAAAGTCGTATACAAGCGAATCGAATGCATATTTTTGTACAACCTTCCCTGATAACCATTGCTCGATTTCATGTGCGCCTTTCTAATAATCACACATTTTTTTAATAACAAGACTTGCACTGCAAAAAAGGTTTTAAATCCCGAAAGTTTTTTTCTACACCAATCTTTTAATATATATGCAATTAATTATGAAATTTCAGATACTACGTTGGAACTGAGAGTAAAGATAGAATAGTTAAAAGAAATTGGGATAGAAAAGATTTCTGCGACCGAAAGTATAAAACTGGAAATCAATCCAATGAGAGGTAATTTTACCTTTTTTAAATTGGTTTTACTGGTTTTCGAACCCCAAATAAATAAGAATAAACCATATTTTATAGAAAACTAAATAAAATCAATAAAGAAAAAATAAGTGGAGGATGTACATATTCTTATGTATACAAGTTTTAGTCATTTGTTTTGTCTTTATTTATTTTAATTAAACTCTCTATAAACCCCCCATTTAAGCCGAACTTAAAAAAAAAATGTTTTTTTTTTACATACATTTACCATACAAACTTGGAATGCAAAGCAGATCAGACCATTTTAATAAACAATTTAACTGAGAATATGCACCCAGTGCCGAAATAAGCATCAATGTTTCCAATAAAACCCCAGGATGAGTTCGATCTAGAATCACATATTTGCACAGAAAATCAAAGTCACATGGTAAGCGGCTTTATATTTATTGATATAAATACTATGTTGATATGTGTACTAGTTGTATGTATGAATTATACATCTTCTGCAAACAAATATATTAATATACTAACTAAAAAAGTCAGTGCGGCATTGTGCGAGGCCTACGGCCACGCACGGGCTGTCGTGTTATTTCGAGGTATCGTAACGTTGAACGTTGAATGACGACTATTGTATTGGTCGTCGCTGAGAATAAGTGAGTAGCAAACATTGAGCAACCAGCTGACATGATACATACATACATAGCTATCACTGGCGTTAATGAATGTGGTCACTGAGCGCTCTGTCAGTATGTATGTATGCATTAAAGCAACTAGTGCAAATTTTATTCTCTACAAGCAAGAGAATAGAAAAGTTCGCTCACAAGCACGACCACTATTATATTGGTCGTCGCTGAGAATAAGTGAGTAGCAAACATTGAGCAAACAGCTGCCCCAGAAATGCCCCCCACCTCACTACACTTCTGTTCCTCACTTTTTTACTTCAGCATACCCGCATCTATCGCTTTACCCTCACTTTTTTTTACAAATTTATCTCTGGTTTCAATTTTGCCTGAAAACCCTACCGTATAGCGTCATTCAACGCTAAAATTAATATGTATACATATGTATGTATTTGTTTTGTGAAAGGTTGGAACTGTGTTACAATTTATAATGAATGGTTTTTTCAAATCTAACTTGCTATCGATTGTGGGGGGAAAAGGTGATAATGGACCACAACATATATGGAAAACAAGAGAATGATGAATGTATTTTTTGGCAAGTACATGTATTTTGAATTTGCTTCTTTGCACAACCATACGCATATATGAATAAACGCATACATTTTTCTGCATTTGTTTTTAATACTTTATTTTCAGAAGCTGCTCTTGCCTTAAGCGAAAACGCGTTGAGGCCACACTCGAACAGAGTGAAGAACAAACAAACAATATTGTATACAAACGTAATAAAGAACGAATGAAGTAAATACGTAAACATATGCATATGCATATGTGTATCTACATGCAGAAATAAGTGACTTGAAGTAACTTATATAATTAATGAACTTTTTTTATTTTAATAAAGTTGTGAAATATAATTGCAAACGAAAGAAAGCTCAACAATTTAACACACCCTATTTTTTATTGCATTCTACGTTAACTTTTCTGTAAGGCATTGTTGATTCGTGTGTTTTCAATCTTTAGAGCAAGACATATTTCCTTCGCTTCTATGGAATTAGTATATCAAGGTATTCTTCATCCGCTTGTCAGTAAGACATTTTTCAGTCGTTTCCCTCTAATCGTTAAAGCAATTTGCTTTCCGTTCGATGCTGGTAATGCAGGTCGTAAGGGCTTACAGAAGCGAAAGGATAAGCCATTCTTACTGGTTGTTTCGATTCCACTTTTATTTCTATAGTGATCATGTTTTTTGCTGGGGAGAGTTTTGCTGCTATTGTTGCTGCTGACGTTGTTGGTTCGCTGTTGGTGTCGATTTTTATGAAATTATTTTTCTTTTTCAAATTTTTCTCTTTAAATTTTTTTTGTAATGTTTGATTTATTTGCTTTTCACAGTTTTTTGGTTTTTATATACATACATACGTATACGTACACCTTCTCCTGCTAGAACAGGCATCTTTACGTGGTACAGGGACTTTCTCGAAGCTCAAATCGGATCCTAAAAGCGAGATGGGGCTGATGGATACCGCTTGACCACTATGACTGTCACCTCCTCATCAAGACTGTTAAGCGGCACCATGCCCATTGGATGGTTTGCAGCCAGGAGGACAACCGGTTGTATTTTAACGGCGCCTCATCGACACCGGACCGAATCGAGAAGTAACAGTGGCCTTAGCGCGGCGAGGGACGATGGTGCGGCGGACTTTAAGAGATCCCCAAATTTAAGATTAGACCGTCAGTATTGCCTCGTCGAGAAAGCGGTCATACCAACAGTATGTAATACAAAACAACACATAACGGCATAGCAACAACAAACACAACTTAAACAACAGCAACAACAAGAAAGGGAGACATGCAAATTCCCTCCCTGCACACTTTTCCCTGAATGCACCAGCCCTTTTCGGCGAGCACACTCGGGACTATAGCGACGGCCCCTCAATTAGCAGGGAAGCAGCGAGACACCGAGAGAAAGTGCCCAGTGGGCATATGACCACGGGTAAAGAGATCTGGGCTTACCGGGTCGACCATCAAGTGGTATATGAGATACCTGAAGCAGGGAAAGCTGAAATAGCACGCGAGATGGCTTGACTAAAGATAAAGCTAGAAACCGGACCCGCACCCGCAGAAGGGAAGTAGTGGGAAACGAAGATCTCTGTACAGACCCGCGCTGTAGAGCGGGGAAATGGGAAAAATCAGGACCTCTAAGAACCACCTGCACCCGCTGTTAAGCGGAGAAGCGGGCAAATAGCACCACAGGCACCAAGATCCAAAAGGCAGCGAGATCCTCCACAATCTCGCTCGGTAGGTCGAGAGGGAACTGTGGATCCGGTGTTTGGCGGTGGAAGGGACAGGGCAGCCCACCAGCTACTCAGATGCCCTCAAAGGTATCCGGCTGGCGGTGCTGCCCGGAAGCTTTACGGCGGTAGCGCCGGTATTCAGAGGCCCATCGAGTACGCCATCAGGCTGTTAAATGCCCAAAATAAGGGAATACTTCGGCCTAACGTATAGTTAGTATCGACATAGAAAACACCGGTATATGACTAGTCGCTGGCGTAAAGGAGGAGTCCTACAACAGAATGAGGAAGGATAATTATCATCTGAACTATAGGTTCAGCTTCGTTACGATCAGGTCCTGGCGACCAAAGATCGCGGGCGAAGCCGAGGCAAAGTGGAAGCAGTTGCTGGGTGAAGAAGAGTCCACCTCAAAACCTCAACCCTCTCCACCATCCGCATCGACTATCCCTCGTCCCTGTTACCCTGCCCATGAAAGTACGGGGGTTTCCTCCACTCAGGAGTTAATCGAAGGCCTCGATGCGAGCAAACTTGAGCTTGGCAGGAGGAACGAGAGCTCCGAGGTAGACGAGATAGCCCAGGTCAACCTCCACAACGCTTGAGCGGCTTCGGCTGTTATAGCGAGGAGGATAGCCACGGAATATCTGGGTATAGGACTGGTGCAGGTGCCGGCTATCTACAAAGGTCAGGTAAGGGGCCAACATGAATCTAGAAATAAGGTAATATGGAATCTCTCATCTGAGAGACCTAGAGCTTGTGCAGTGCCTAAGAACAATATTGAATACTTTTGCATCACAGAATATCTGACCCAGGACCTTGTTGCAGTGCAGACACGATTGGAGGTGGACAAAGTGTCCATTAACATAGAGTTAGCGACCGCTTACTTTGCTGGGGGCAACACCATATCCCCGAAAGAGGTCCAGGGACTTGGAAGGTACTGCGAGAAATCAGAGCTGCCAGTTATTATTGGTTGCGAGACCAACGCGCACAATGAGGAGTGGGGCAGCACCGATCTAAGTATACACAATGTTGGGGGCAGACCAACATTCATTACCAGAGCCAGGGAAGAAGAACTTCACGACACTGGCTGACGATTTGATCTCATAGTGAAAAGTTTCCTCGGAACCCTCTCTGTCGGATCACAGAATCCTCCAGTTTAAGCTGAGCGCTTCGACAAGGAACTTTAACCCCAGGAAGATGAATTGGGGGAAGTACAACAACACATTGAATTTAAATCTGCCTTTTATAGGACACATAGGAAGCAAGACGGACTCTATAGAAGATGGGTCATGAACTCGCTCGAACGATATAGGTCTCTGGGGGTGGATGGTATCGGCCTGGTGTTGTTGCAACAGGCTGGCGAGCAAATTATTCCATACTTGGTGATGATAACGTGGGACCCCTTGCATTATCTTACATTCCAAATGTGTGGAGGAGGGCCAAGGTAATATTTATATCAAAAGTGGGAAAAAGTCACTACTTCTTGGCGAAGTCCTTCAGATTAATTAGCTTAACCTCCTTTGTACTGAAAACAATGGAGAAGATCATAGACAATGAGATCAGGTCAAAAACTCCGCGGAGGAAGCCACTACATTCCAGTCAACATGCGTTTAGAACCGGAAGATCCACTGACACTGCCCTGTACCAGCAAACGACGGTATACGGATCAATGACTCCCAAGGGCATACATCCCCGATCAGGAACTTGTACACTCGCTACCACCAACCATCATCTTAGACTTTCTAAGAGCGTTGGGGCTAGACCAGGTACTATAAAGAAGAGAGGGACAATGGATCGCAAGGTCGAAGTGCAAACCTCGAGACCAATATCTATCTATCTATCTGTGTGCACCTTTCACAAAGTCACTTTGCTTTTTATCGCCCTTTTTATAATATACTTATTTACGTATGTGCATATATTTTGTGTGTGCACCTTTCTTGCCATATAAGTATGTATGTATATGTACATACGAGTACGCTATATATGTATATAAGTTATACATTAGCGGCTGAAAATTTTTAAAATAAAAACAATTAGTTTAAATACAAATAAAACGTTTAAGTCCTCTATATTAGGAATTTGGGATTAGACCTGATGTGGCTGAACGAGTACAAAAACTAAATTTCGAATTCAAATTCATAGAGCACAGCTTCATTGCACGCACGTTAAGTCTGCTATCAGAAATTAACTGCATTGTCTTTTAAAAAAAATGTAATAAAATCAAGTGTTTTTTTTCACAACTGTTTGAAACATGGACACGTACATTCGTCCAGCCGACTCAGTAGCAGAATTCGAGTCTGACTACAATGGTGGATATTCTGCAGGGAACAACAAACACTCCCTCGTTATCACAAAAGGCGAGTTAAAAGCCTTGTGGAAAAAAAACTAAATATGCGTAGGATGAACTCATGCGTTCAGAAGGGCTGTCGGCCAAAACAAACCTTGGAAACGGTATCAGACCTTAGGGCCGATAAAACTTCAAGGTTTCCTAAGCCGCAAAGTACACGGCAAATCACCTCCCAAACGACTTGGTGCCTATCAGACCAAGTATATCTGCAAAACGTGCCAATGCAATGGGCACAAACTACGAAATTGCCAAAGATTTAGGAAACTTACAACGGCCGATAGAATAGAGTACATTAAGAGCAATAATGGTTTCTTGAATTGCTTATCATGTGAACACACGGTGTCAAGATGCACTAGTTCATTCAATTGCAGTGCGTGGCACTCAAGACATCACACATTGCTCAACATTCAAGCAATTCAGCCAAAAGCAACTGCTCCTAGGTGAACTCCGAAGGCCGCAGACGATATACCCTCTACAATCTAATATTCCGACATACAAACAGACCACGAATTAATATAGAAGCTGCGGTGCTGGTACTGCATCGACGGAGTATGAAACACTGGCAGAAGCTAACATAGAGGAACAAAAAAATTATATGACGGAGGCCTATCCAGTTACCATACATAGAATACGTTGGAAGGGAGGCCAAAGTTCCCGAATTCCTAGTCGATACCTTTTATCTTTTTTTGTGCAGTCCGCTGGTGGTAGGATTGAAATTGATGAACAAGTTCTATTATCGGTGACGATACCCTGAAGAAATTGGAAGCGGTAATCGATAGGAAGCGAAATACCCTCACTATTAACTCGAATTTGGAAATTCCGCTTCTGGAAAAAATGTTCAAGCAGGTCTATCAAGTTCTGGGCAGTGATTTTCCGCAGGACATAAAATATAAATTAGAAGAATTTTTTCGGCGGAAGGGAAATTAAACGGGCTACTGAACTGCATACCCAAAAATTTATACAAAATTCTGATTTGAAAGTTTGAAAATTCAATGAAAATTTTTTGATGAATTTTTGTGGATTTCGTAAAATGTACGAAATTTTTATTTATATAGTTTATGTTATACAATGAGCTATAGTTTTATTAAAAATTATTTAAAATAAATTAGTAAACACAAGTGGCCCACTGTACTACATTGAATTTCGTTGCTTAAGATACGAACAATACCGTATGTGCACTTTTCACTGTCGCTATTTGTTTTAAATTGTTGTTAGACGAACGCAAGCATATTTTTTTTTAGTTCTAAAGGTTGTTTTTTATGTTTATACATATGCATATGTATATATATTTTTTTATGTGCACTTGCCACTTTTTCTATTGTATGTACATATGTATGTATGTGTATGTATTTTTTGTTCAAACAATTTTTTTTAAGTACTGTGCCTCGTTTGGCTGCTAAGGACCATGAATACTTTTTACCTGGTCTCGTCTTTGCAACATACCTTTGTTTTTTCACCTTACTTTCCGCTTTAAAACTGCATAAATGTTGATTTATTTAATAATAGTTTTCAATGTTGAAGAATGTGCATAAGTATGTTTTGCAAATTTAATGCTTGGACGCTGCGCGGTTACCTACTGTAGGCTATACATAAGTATATCAGATGAAGCGCATACCGAAGCGAAGATTGCGACTCACGCTACATGTCGGTGCAAGTTCAGCCTCGGAATGCGCTCGCTCATTAGCTAACGGCGAAGCGCGAGTAATGGAAAAAAAAGTCATAACTCCCGAAGTTTTCATTTCTACATCGCAAATTTTTCACAGGTTATATAGTAATCACAGACAATCAAAAAAGTTTAATTGTTTAGAAAAAACACTAATTTTTTATAAAAAAAAAAGACTCACATAACGTCTACTTAGCTGTGTTGTGAAGATAGAGGAATAACGCAGATTTTTAGTACAGGAAGATTTTTTTATGACCAAAACTTTTTTTACTGTGGAATACTGAAGAAACGTATTTTTTCAAGATATCAAAGATTCGAAAATTCATTTCTCGAAAATTTTAAGTACCATATTAAAATAAAAAAATACCGGTCGATTATTTTTCAATATAGAACACGAAAAAAAATATGTTTTTCCAAAAAAAATTTTAGTGTAAATTTTGCATGGAATGACCCATATGCACGTATGTTAACATGCCAAATCATCCCTTCCCAGTTAGCAAAGCCTAACCGAAAGTCGAGTAACGAAACCTAAAATTCGCTTCTCACTAATACATCCTTACCACTTTTATTGAAATTTAAAAAAGTTCTCTTTTCTGTTATCAATAAATAGGCACATTGCGATACACCCTTATAAGGTTGTCTCCTTCTAACACATACAATGGATATTGATACCACTGTCAACTCGCTTGAATTCGCTATTGTTGATATGGTTGTATAAGCAAACTTCTATGGCGATGGATAGTTCTGTCGCTGCCAATTCATAGGAATTATTTTTCTTAGACTTTAAAAACATATAAAAATTATAAACGCAAACATAGATGTAAGGATATAAATTATTAAAACACTTGGTTGGGTTTAATGTTATTTTAGTACTCTTGTTTGCACCAGAGCAGCCGTTTGTATCGGTCGAGTTATTACAACTGAATTTGCTAACTAAAATATTGCGGCGACTACGCCTAAATACCTGACGCTTTCTTATCACCTACCAGTTGCTGCACATGTTTTGCCGTGTGGCTTGCAAAATGCAATTCGGCAATTTACCTCTTTTCACATTTGAATTGTTGTTGTTTTCCAATTATTGTTAAAATCTTTATTTCCGAATAGTTGAACATTTAAAAAAATTACATGTTTTTGCCTACTTAAACTCGTGCCAAACGAGAACTCATGGCTGTTAAATCAAATTCAATGAAAAGATAAATTAAAAATTGCAGAGAAGAATTAAACAGAAAAATAGTAAAAATAACAAAGAAAATCAAAATTAAGTGTCAAGCGTAGTAAAATATAGGAAGCTATGCAAATTTTCTCAAGGGATTGAAAGTGATATTATAGAAGAAACTAACGAAATCAGTCATTGAAGTAGGTGATGCAGTCGATATGGAAATTAAAGATACAATTCGTGAAATGGCAGATAGGTGTAATGAGTTGAAATCTTAGGCAGTGCGAAACACATAGCATCCCGCAAAATGCCTTAAATGACTTGTTTCAGCCATTGAGGGGAATATGTATTCAAGATTTTCCAAAGTCAGCAAAAACCTTTCTACCATTTTATATCCGACAAGTTATTTACGAAAAAACATCGGGCAGAAAAATAAATTAAAACCTAGATATAAAAGGATGCAATTTATGGAAAATTTATGGAATACTACTTTGAAAATATCGTCCGAATCGGAATTTTTGGGGCAGCTAAAGAAAAACCCTGCCAGACATAAAAGGAGAATAAATGAATTAGGAACACTTTGGAAATGGTTAGCAGGAACTCCCGATCATAACGATTTTGTAAAAATCAATGATAAATTGGAGGTTTGTCATTGCCTGCCGAGGAGCGACTGCTATTGGAAAGAAACTTTTCTATAATTGTACAGTAAAGAGTTAAGTTTTTCTTTACTCATGAAACAGAATGTTAATTTTCAAGCATTTATTTGCAATTGTCTGGACACAGAAACATATGTCCGGGGTCTGGTACATTTACCTGACTCCAATTCGCAGCAATGCATGTCCAGAAGAAAAAAAGAGTTCAAAAAATAGTTGTTTTGACTTCTGAGTCTTTTTTTTATATATATATTCAAATTTAGACTATATAGGAATCCCGCCAAGTTCGTGAACTTTGTGAATTCCAGTGGAGGGCGCTGTTACGCTTGCGTAAAATTGATGTGAAAAGTACGTGGAAATTAAATCATTGGCGTTCTTGAAAGTTGATATTCTCTCAATAAACCGCTGCGTGATGTGCAGTTTGTTCCTGTTTTTTCCAACATTGTTAAGTTGGTTTGGGCTCGAATAGTCGGATAGCTTCCTAGGCCCAGTAGCTGTTGAATGGAAATGCCTGCTCTAAAAATCACGTCATTTTGCAAGCCGAAAAATGCATTTGGCTCTGTATGTGAAAATCCGAAATACAATACTTCTGAATATCAGCATTCAGGTGACGTACAGTGGAGCCCAACACTGCAGAAACGATTTGTGCTGAACTGACTGTCCCTCGGCGTATAGGACGACAAAAGAATCGAAACAACTCGAGTGGAAATGCTGGAGAGTATTACCGTCAATCAATTTTTATTCCATTTTTGGAAAAGTATTCGGAAGAGCTTGAGTCAAGATTCCTCGAACATCGTGAACTTCTGTCCAGAATACAGAACATCATTCCAGCAAAATGTATAGAACAAAGCAAGGAATCATTTTTCAAAACCGTGTAAATATTGTAATATTGAAACTGAAATGAAGTAGTGACAAAGGTAATTGAAGCGTTAAAATCCAATTTGCGTACTATCGAGTCCAGCTGTTTCAACTATTAAATTTCATCGAAAAATAGCCTCTACAGTAGAATCGTAACTAATGTCTTATAATTGCTGATCTTATGCTAGTTACCCACGTAAATTCAAAACTCGACTAATTTATTATGTGACGTTTTACTTTATTTGGAATTGTTAATGTGTTATACATGACAGATTTATTCATCTTTTTTTCTAAACAACAACCTTACTTATTGATTCAAGTATATGTAGGTACATATATGAATATTAAAATTTCATCTCATTTCAGGGCCTGTACCTGAATGCCTGAAATGAAGCGGCCGAGAACGTTCATTGAAGCTCTCGACGTTTGCGACAAATCATACTAAAAGATGGTTTACCGATTTCTCCAGATCGCCGCAACACTTCCAGTAACAGTAGATTCGTGCGAACGGTCATTTTCAACTCTGCGACGATTAAAGACCTATTTGCGAAACAAGACGGGAGAAAACCGATTGAACGGCATAGCACTTCTCATCATCCACAGAGATATAGAAGTTACCACTGATCAAATACTTGATGTTATGGCTAAACAAGAAAGACGAATGGACATCACTCTGTGACGGCATTGATTTGTCGAATACTATATGTATGTATACTGCATATTCGGTTGGCATTGCTTTTAAATATGTACATATGTATGTATACTTAATACTTGTTCTGTTACATCCGATAATCCTACCTGTTATGTAAATATTGGTGTTTTTGAACAGAATAAATATTTTTGTGATTTTCACGGTGCATTTGTACCTCTGTACATGTAGGATTTAATCGCATAATTTCAGTTTCATATTATCAGTAAAACTCTCTATTTTACTGTACATTTAATTCTGATGATTGGCAACAACCATCTGAGCAAATGTGAATCTATGTAACAGTTCATCTATCATGATTTGTCTACAAAAATAATATTTTGGAACCCTCAAGTTTCTTTAAATATTTTGTAGTGATTTTTATCAAAAACCCAGAAACACATTTTTAGTTAGTTGGCAAGTCATGCAGAAGAATCCAAAAACGTAAGCTGTGGCAGCAATAATTACATTGCCAAAAAACAGCTTTCAAAGGTTTGAAGTTCGTTCATCAAATCACAAAAATAAAACATTCAACCCTGCCGGAGTCGTGTGTTGTTTCTACGGAAAATTTTAATTAATTAAGAATAATAACTAGTATAATAATTTAAAGAAAATGAATTTTTAGGAAATATTTGAGTTAATAAATACTGCCACTTAACTTGATTACATTGAAACAGCCAATAGATAAAGTTGGATGTCGTAATTTTCAATTAATTACCTACTCAGGCATAAAAAAGGTTTATAAATAATTAGTTTACCTTTTGTAGATAAGTAGTTACTAAAGGCTAGCTTCTGCCAAATAATAATTAGATATACTAGCTGTCAACTAATCCAGAGGTAACCTTTTTTTCGGCCATTGCCATCCAAAGTAATTAACTTTTCTCAAAGAAAATAAACAGTTAATAGTTAGGACTAGTATTTTCGCAAACAGATCATAGTTAGGTTTAAGCTTCCTTCACTTTCTGTAGAGTTAACATGTACCCTGCAATACAGCTGAATATCTTATAATAATACTATCATTATGACCAATTACAAAAGTGCTTTGCAAAGTACAAGCCATGAACAATTTCATAACAAGGCAGCTCATTACTTTGATTCTTATAATTTACTTAGCGCTTATAACTAAACCGCTCATTATTGTCATCACAAACTCCTCAGCACTAACAATAAAACTACTCATTGTCGTCACCACTAATAAATTACAAAAACAAAATTATTTTGAAAATGCGCTTGCTAGACTAACAAAAAAATTATCAGTGTGTTAGAATTTTCGCCTAAACTGCTCAGCATTGTAGGGTGTTAACGAAAGGCAAATCATCCCTTTACACTTATGTAGGTACAGTATGCCGTTGAACAACAAATTAGCCATTTATATGAATAAGTACAGAAGTGTACATACATACATACATATGTACATATGTATGTATATGCAAGAATGATAGAATTCAAGATTGCGCCCTCCGCGCACAGCTATGTACATAGTATGATCTTTGTCGATTAAACAACATCCACCCATTCACTGACGAAATAAAAGCATTTTACACAAACAATGCTAAGAAATCTTTTCAATCATTCTGCCGTTTTCTTTGCTCACTCCTTCTCTTGGTAGTATTACGCCACTATCAGTTGCTCTCAGCGTGGAAGGCGCATTCTTGTTTTCTACCATTCTTGGTGCATATGCGCACTTATGTATATTCTTTTCTGCTTTGTGATTGCGGTTCCCGCAACATTGAACATGCAAATTGTAAAAGCATTTCTTAAGCGGGAAGATGGAAAGATCAATAAATAAAAACTGGACTACGGGCTTTAATAGCAGATACAACTAAAAACTATAAAATAAAAATAAAATAAAAACACACTTTGTGGGAGATAGAACTAATAAGCAGAAAATAACGTTTAACATACATATGTAAGTGTAACATTTAACACAATGAACAGAAAAAAATCTATACTATTTTTATAAAGCGTGGGTGTTCGAAATTAATTATTAGTAAACAGTTTAAATTGATAACATTTAAAAAGACGCATAGAAAACCCTTTAAAAAGCTTCTTTAACGTTAGATTAATATATGTATATACATACATACATATATACATATGTATGTATATCAATATAGCACCAAGCACTTCACGTATTTGGAAAATGGTATAGACTTTTTTCTGTTAATTGTGTTAAGTGTTACAATTGTATTTAACATTATTTGCTGTTTTTTAGTAGTTTTTTAAACAAATTATAATAATTTTCGGTCAATACTACCGCGGAATACAATAATGGATGGGTTAAGAGCATGCTTGAAGAGCTCCAATTTGTAGACATACATTACGAAAATGCACTTAACAGTGAATTGGAAGTAACAAAAATGCTCAAATGTTTTCCGATATATTGCTCAAAATTGGGAATAGTACATTCCCGAAGAAGGGGTTCAAATTATTATGCCTGATAATTTGGGTCGTACAGTTCATTCAATTACTTACTTGATTGGCGCTATACCCGCTTAAGCGATTTTGGTTGAACTTCTCTTATACGAGGGTTGCCTTTTATATTTTGCGCCTTCGCAACACTACATGTGATTAGCTGTAATTAGATATTTTTATGGTAAAGTTTGGTATTTTTTGGCATAAACTTGCATATGATGTATTCACTTACGATTTTTATTTGTGTTTATTTATAGTGAGTTTAAAAATTCATATTGCCTAAAAATGGAATTAACCCGTGAACATTTTCGTGCGATGATTTACTACGATTTTCGACGTGGATTATCGACGGTACAACGAGTAATTTGTTGTGAGCGTCTTGATGTAACACAAATGGAGGGCGTACAATTTTACGCCGACGCCCAACGGCAAAGGATTTTTGTGAGAAGTTTTTTGTTGTTTCTTCTTTGATCTACCATCACATAAAATCACTCAGAAAAGCGGCGTACCAATTATCCTGTTGTGAAATTTAAGCTCACCAAAATTATAAAATGGAAGTAAAATACTTCACTCCAATGTAACACTGTAGATACGAAAATTTTGACGAGCAGTGACACAGTGATGCATGTTTTTATACCACGAATATAGATTATAGCTAATTTTAACATGTACTAATTCCAGTAAGCCTATGCTATGCCCATAAATAAAGCATACTTATGTGTAGGTTGAAAGATAATGGCAAACATTATTTTGAACTCACTAATATCCGAAACTACTGAATGGATTATGGCTTTAATGTGGGGTATATTTTGTCAAAATATTAAATGATAAAAATGAGAACAACTTTCTTTTGAATAAAATTTTATTTTTGCAAAGTCATATGGTGTTAATTTTTTGTTATTGATTTCTTTCAAATCAAAAGTTATGGATAAGAGTGGTGAATCATATATTGAAACGATTTTCCGTCATCCTTTGTCAAGTTGGTGGAACAAACCCTTTTCGGCATTGTACCATCTTCAACTTTTTACCCTGTCGGGAAAACAGAAAATAAAAAAGAATGGTGAATTCATTTATGCCGTTTTATGTTGCTTGAAGGAGAACGCTAAGAATGGTCTTGATCAAAAAGCAAAAAATAAAAGCGTAGCGGCGCAGATTGGGTATAGTTAGCTTTCAATAAAATATATGAAGTTTGGTTTTGGGATTTTAATATTTGGAAATAATACTTTTTGATTGAAAAAAGCACAATTTTAATGCCAATTTAAGTGCCCTCAGAAAAATACAAATACCAACTATGATATTCATATCGAATCCACTTTCAGTGCAATGTACCGTGCTTTCAATATTGTGCTTCATATTGGTAATATTTTGTGAAAAGGTAATGCATTGAAGTTTTTACCTATACTATCAATAATATAAAATTGATTATATGAGGAATGTTTGTAATGATTTGGCTCTCAAAGTACCGAACCGATTTTAATAATTAGTTTTTTATGAAACAAAATAGAGTGTCATACTTATTTTTTTTAATTTATTGAAGAAAATGTGCATTAAGGAACATCAGCCCCCAAAACAAATATAAAATTAGTACAGTTTTTCCCTCGGAATTATAAAATTCATAATATTTACCGATCCACCGATTCGAAATTACCTAAATTTTCGAGAATTTGTTTGCTTAAATATTTGCAATAAAATCACCCCAGATCATAAAACAGTTTGAAACATAATGAAATTTAGATGCTATCTTCGACCTTTTTCAGCCAAAACTTGATAGATTTACACTTATAATATATTTTTAGAAAGGTACCCATCATTTTAATTTTGTTTCAAATAATCCTATTCCCGACCCATTGTTTTTACAAAACTCATTATTATGATTCCGTTGAACAAATTTTTAATTTTGTTTGCAGATGTTTTAAGTTTGCATCGTTTTTAAAAACTTTTTTTATAAACAAACTCGATTTTGGAGGTATCTTTAAATTGGTACAGCTCACGTAAATCCCAATATTTTTCGGAAATATTTTGGCAGAAGTATTAAAACACAATTGATTTTATAATCCCGGAGAATACCACTTGGTATTTGTAAGTAATGTATAAATGTGAAAGTTATGGGAACTTTTCTTAATTCGTTTTCAGGACTTTCAATTGTATATTTTTTATTATAATAATGTCAATGAACAAAGTTTACAAACTTTGAAAACTGCAAAGATTTATTTAAAAAATTGTCAGCCTAGAAATTTAGGCGATAGAAGTGAAACTTCATGGATCTCGATGGACACTTGAAATGAAAATACTCACCCTAGCCAGCAAGTTTTATGAGATAGAAATATTTCCCAGATAATAGAAGCCACTATTCATTATTCTGGGATTTTTAAGGGTGTTAGGTTAATGAAAAAAGATAGTTGATGTTTTCGCCTCCATTTGTAAAAAATCTATTCATTCACTTCCATACTTTTATGTTCAAGAAAATATAAGTATGTACAATTGGTTTGTGGTATGAAAACTATGAAATGAAAACTCGTGATTGTAAATTATTTAATTTGGGATTATTATTCATTTTTAAATTAAATTTACTTTCTAAAAATTGTACAAGTGGTTGAGCTTCTTTGACGACACGTGCTAGGGATACTTTACAACATAGCTAATCCCCAATAAGATCTCGCCATACTTGGGTCAATAGTACGAACACTAGATGGATCATCGATATTCCGTGCGTACACGTATGTACATATGAATGTATGTATGTACCTACATATGTATGTACATACATATGTACATATGTACATTGTGGAGTTACCTATCGTGCCCTTGTATACTATGAAATTGGTTTTAAATTTTAAAATGGTATACATACGTACCAACTACATACATATGTACATATGTATGTATGTATATACATATATGAGTAAAAATGTGGTATATTAAACAAACGCATAACTTGAACACAGAAAATAGAGATAATTTTAAATTGAAGTGGATAAACAAAATCTTTTTTACAAAGGGCTTAAATAGTTTAATGAGATACCAACTGTAGTAGGCCACTAATGTACTATGTTCTGTTGTTCTGTTAAGTTTCTCTGGAACTTAGTCTCTCTTTGGTTCAATTGTACACATACTTACGTACATGCATAACATAGTTTGTAAGCCATTGTTTGATAGTAGGTATGTATGTATATAAGTTTCTCTGGAACTCTGTCTCGCTTTTGTTCATTTACATACAGAGATGTACATACGCATATGTACATATATGTATGAATACACAAGTATTGGGTAATGAACCTGATAAGTTTGCTGAATTTCTTAATCAAATAAGCCAGCCAACAGGAAATCAATAAAAAGTAATAAGACACCATTTCCTTTGCTTTTACAAAATTTAATACAAAAGGTGCAAAACAAAATCATTATTTTCATAATATTTCTTAGAATCAGAATGTTGTTCACAAATATGATGTGAACCACATAATCAGCATTTAAGTACATAATTGTAAATTATGACATGTAAGCAATTATGTATTAGATTGTAAGCTTTCATTAATATGAAGAATTAAAAGAAAAATCAGCCTGATTCAATAGCCAGTTGGTTTTGGTTGTCTTCATTAATCGCGTAATTATATTTTTTTTTAAAAACGCCCGGACGTACGGCGAAAAGTTAAATCGTGCGTGCCATAGAAGTTGAATATAAAGTTGAAAGAACTCAAAGTGGTGAAATAAAAAGATTGCAAATTGAAAGAATATAGTAAGAAAGTGATACAAGCGAAAGCAACAATTAAAAGATTATTAATAGAAAATAAACGATTGACTAAAAGCATCAGCAAAGAAAGAGTGAAATTTGAAGCAACCAAAGGAGTGAACGTTTAAAGAGCAAAAGAAAGTTGACAGTTAAAAACTGGAGTCAGAAGAGCAGAGCACAAGAAGTGGAAAATGAAAGCTATTAGTGCAGAAGAGTACACAGTCGCGGAGCTGCGCGCTTGGTCGCGTCGGTTGGTGTTGCATACAAGCGGTACCAAAAGTACACTTGCTGGACGCATCAGTGAAGTGCCAGCCAACGAACGCGGTCTATGTCCTACTGGGTATGGTGATAGTTCGGAAGACACATACATGCAAACACACCAACCAGAACGTGAAGACGTAGCAACCCCTATTGTACCATCGGATGACAACGTCGGCGATGCACATTCACAGCGTGAAGTACAACTGCTAAGGCGAGAAATGAAACTTCTAGAACCCGAAAACGCACTTAGGCGTCGCGTCGCAGAGCTTGATGCCAAAGCTACAGACACAAGCGCAACATCACAGCGTTCAACAGAAACCAGATCATCGGAAATTTCCATGGAAGTGCTGTTGAACATTTTGCCGAAGTTCGATGGAAAACCAAGCGTCGATGTGTGGATATCCCAGCTAGAAAATATAAGGCGTGCGAATTTGCTTAATATGTAAGTTGAAAGGCAAAGCACAACAGTGGGTGTTTTAAAAACCCAATTTTACTATCGACATTGTGGAACTACTACTGGGCGAAATGCATGACGTTTTTGGAATTAAAACAAGTAAGCTGTCTTTGCGGAAAAAATTTGAAGCTCGCAATTGGCAAGCTGCAGAATCGTTTGGCGAATATTTCGACGAAAAAGCGATGCTGGCAACTCCGATATACATAATTGAACGATGATGAGTTCGTCGAGTCCGTCATCGAAGAAATTCCTGGGCAGTTAGGTACACAGGCGTATATGAAGGGGGGTTAAATTTTAAGGGCCGATGTTGAGTTTGAATAAAACACAAATTATTTTGGAAATTATTGTAATTTCGTTTTATTATGATCATATGGTGTGGTTCAATTATGTATGGAACAAAATATCGGCCAAATGTCCGCCGCGACCTCGGCGGCACACCTCCATCCGATGGTCCAAATTTTCAATAACGCTAAGGCATAATTGAGGTTCTATGCCGTTAATGTGCCGAATTATCTCATCCTTTAGCTCTTGAATTGTTGCTGGCTTATCGACGTACATCTTTTCTTTCAAATAACCCCAAAGAAAGTAGTCCAACGGTGTCAAACACATGATCTCGGTGGCTAATTGACATCGCCACCACGTGAGATAACACGGCCATTGAATTTGTCGCGCAAAAGAGCCATTGTTTTGTTGGCTGTGTGGCAAGTGGCACCATCCTGTTGGAACCACATATCGTCCACATCATCTCACGATAGCGAACACCATTCACAGTAACTGCCTGACCGGCCTCATTTTGGAAAAAATACGGCCCGATGATGCCGCCAGCCCATAAACCGCACCAAACAGTCACTCTTTGTGGGGGCATTGGTTTTTCGACAATCACTCTTGGATTATCATTCGCCCAAATGCGGCAATTCTGCTTATTGACGAATCCACTGAGGTGAAAATGTGCCTTATCACTGAAGAACCTCAATTATGCCTCAGCGTCATCGAAAATTTGGACCATTGGATGGAGGTGTGCCGCCGAGGTCGCGGCGGACATTTGGCCGATATTTTATTCCATACATAATTGAACCACACCATATTATTGTAATAAAAAGAAATTACAATTATTTCCAAAATAATTTGTGTTTTATTCAAAATCAACATCGGCTCTTACCCCTCAAACCCACAACCTTCAAATCCTAAAGAAAAAAAATCCATAATTTTTTTCTAGACAAATTATGGCTTAAAAAAGCCAAAAAAAACATCCATAAGTGATTTGGACGAACGTTTTAACCCACAGGTGCAAAAAAGTGAAGACGGACTCTAGACAGTCTTCTGGGTTTACGACTAAAACAGTATCCAGGTAAAGATTTTTTTATTAAACGAATTTTATTATGAAAAAAGATAGAAAAAAGTTATAAAAAGCATTATTTTTAGTGGTGGTAATCGAAAAAACAATTATTGTCGATTTTACTACATAAATGTAGTTTGCATTTGCTGCATTTGATTTGGGTATCAGATTTTTTGCAGTGTTTGCACCTTTTCTTATCTGACCGATCAACCCAAATTGGAAAGTGATTTAGGCCATCAAAACGGTCATCAGCAACTGGATGGACCGCTCTCTTTCCAATACCTGATGATCCTGCCACTGGTGTAACTGGCCTATCAGTTTGGGCCGATGATGGTCGACCTGCCGTTCGTTTTTCCATATACGTAACCAGTCCAGCTGCAATTTCTTCGCGAAATTGCGGAAGCTGCAGAAGTTGAATTTCTTCGGGGGTTGATTCACCATCTTTATCCGCATGGATGCGTTTGTATAAAATATACGCATTTGTGGCAGCCATATCCAAGAAGTGGTAGTCTGGTCATTATGTTACGACTCTTGGCGCGAATGTGATAACGGCCCATCAGACCGTCCATTAAATCGACTCCACCCATATGCGCATTATATTCTCGTATGATTTGCGGGCAATCAATGTGAATGAATTTCTTTTGCTTCTGTCATAGCGACGTGCTTTGGGGGTTTGTTAATTGGGATTGGCCCTTTTGAATGGTTCGATGCCAACATATGTTGATACTAGGCGTACACACTTATTGTCCTTCCATAAAACGGTGTTCACATCGATACCTTGAATTTAAGTCATGTATTCACATAAAGTCCTAATTGAAAAATTAGCTTGCCTTGGCTTTCATTCTGCCTTTCTGCAATGGATAAACTCTTACTTGTGCAATAGACGTTGTATTGTTACATTTGATGGTATTTCGTCTAACCCTTTTGTTGCCTTTTCTGGAGTCCCGCAAGGAAGTATCTTGGGACCACTCCTATTTGTACTATTTATTAACGACATCAAAAGTTGTTTTTCATTTGCTAAATTTTTGCTTTATGCTGATGACTTAAAGATTTTCTCAGCGATTAAGACCCCAGATGATGCCATTAAGCTTCAAACTGATATTGACCGGCTTTACTTGTGGTGCCAGAAATCACGTCTCTCACTGAACTTATCTAAGTGCTTCCAAATAACTTACTCCAAAATCTCTAACATTATACCTGCTAAGTACAATATAGCGAAATGTGACCTTCTGCGTGTTAGTGAGATTAAGGACCTTGGCGTTGTTTTTGATAGTAAATTCTCTTTTAATAACCATATAAATTATATCACTTCCAAATCTTTCTCCATGTTGGGTTTCGTAAGACGGAATGCTTCTAAATTCACTGATCCCTATACCATCAAGTTACTCTATGTATCATTTGTTAGATCTCACTTAGAATATGCTGCTTTTATTTGGAGACCAAGCACCCAGCTATCAATAGAATAGAACGTGTACAAAAAATTTTTCTTAAGTTTGCACTTCGGTCTCTGAATTTTACAGATCCCATGCCATCCTATTCTGCTCGTCTAATGCTTATAAATCTCAAGTCCCTGGAAACTCGTAGGTCTATACTGTGCCTGTCCTTTACTCATTGTATTATAACTGGAGTCATTGATTGCCCTTACTTGTTGGAACGGATTCGATTTAATGTTCCCCAGCGATCTCTTCGGAACTTTTACCCTTTTCATGGGGATAACTTTAAAACTAAGTATGCCAGTAATGCCCCCATTACTCGCTCTTTACGTGAATTGAATTCCCTTAATAGTAATGCTGATCTTGACTTTTCACTTTCAAGGAACGCTTTTTTGAATCTTTTAAATTCTATATTGTAGCTTTATTGAAAATATGTAATATGTATATCAGCTTGTACTAAGTTACTTTTTTCCATAGTCTGTAAGGATCGATATTCATAGACTTAAATAAATAAATAAATATCCTCTTTCTTCGTTGCTCACTTGGCTATCAGTTGGCAGCTTACACCCTGGTATACGATTAGCTATAATATAAAAACAAAGTACATGCATTTTTTGCAACAAATGCTACTAATAAAAAACTACCTCTCACTGTGCCCAAACTGTAAATGCCTCTGGCTCGTAGGTAGACCAACAATGGCAGCGATGTGTAGAAGTTGTCGAAGTAGATGATGTGTTGAACGAAATCTGGAATTGTTTGTGACAAACGAACGACTACATTCGATGTAGCGCCGAGATCTGGGCAGTCTGGCAGGATAACATTATCGCCGGCACCATTGTAGATCTCGAAGCGGGACGCATAACCTTTCGAATCACACAACACAAATAATTTTATGCCCCACTTATGTGGTTTGTTAGGCATGTATTGTCTAAGATGGTGTTTTGTCTTTGTGGTGCACATCTGTTCGTCAATACAAAGTCTCGCCGTTTTTGGAACAGAATCGAATCGTTCGTTTAGTTTGGTGGCCAATTCACGAATTCGAAACAAAGGATCGTAGCCAAGTTCGCCTTTTTTCTTCCGATGTGATTCGTCTTGGAATGCAAGAAATTGTTTGATTGTTTCAAACCGTCGGAATGGCATACAATTCTGAATGGCCGCGAATGCATTCCGACCCCAATAGCTTACCAAATTAGGAAAACGGTAAATTGACATATGCAACAATATTCCAATGTAATGTCTGATTTCAGTTGGATTTGTTCTGAACGTGGTGTTTATGTTCTCTACCAACGAACAACGGTTTGTCTCTGTAACAATCACATCAATGATGTCATCGTTGAAGAAATAATTAAACAGTTCCATCGGTGTTTTCAGCTGTTTCAACGACAATGGAAGTGATGAATTACCTCGGAAGGCTACTTCGTTTACATGTAAACTCATGGGCTTTTTGCGCCAGATCAATTTGTCCAAATCTTTTGAGTTTTTCGACACTTCGCTCAATGCTGTGAATAAAAAATAGACGATATTCATTGTGTAAATCTAGTTTATGATAGTAAATAACGGTAAATTATATTTAATTGCATCAAAATTCACCTTTGCCGGTGAAACCCCATTGTTTGGTCGTACTGTAGGTCCCGAAGACTCGACTCGCGGTAATGGTGATCGGGGACGCTTGGGTGGTTTGAAGGGTTGTTCTTTTTCGACCACCGGCGCTTCTTCAACTGTTACCGCATCTTCGATCGGAGCAATATTCTGAATTTGAGCATAAACTAATGTAGAAGAAGCCGACGGAAGTTGATTTTCAATTTCGCTAATGTTCAACGACATATTTATGGCTTCAATAAAAAGGTCTGTGGACCCTGCTGCTTGCATTTGTTCCAAACATTCATTGATGACCACCTCATCTGAGTCCTTCGGCTCAATGATATCCCCTAAATAGTCTGGATCAATGACACTGTCGTCACTATCGATACCGTCTTCATCACTTTCCACTGAATTAATGAATTCCAGCAGCTGTTCCTCGGAGAATTTATTTAAATTGATTTTTTTCTTTCTTAGAAAACGCTTAGGAGAGTCCATCTTACCGTAAAAAATCAAAAAAGGTATCAAATATTAATATAATAGGTGAATAAATGTGTTTCTGTGCACAAAAGGGAGAATAGAAAAAAATAATAACGGGTAAAATTTTTTACACGTAAACCCACAGCACCGTCTACAGACTGTGTTCACTTTTGAGTATCTAAGGCAGTGCTTAACAGAATTGCTATTTCCAAACACGCGTGTTTGCTTTGCCTCGGCACTGCTTGCACACGTATAGTGTAAGCAATGTACTCAATTGATCAATTCGCTCTCTTGTTGCTGCCGCTACAGCACATCAAATCATTTCAGTTGCTGTTCAGCTTATGTCAGAGCTACACAAATACCAGCAAGAAACCGCACACATGCTCAAAAGCCCGCAGTTACGTTTGATAAGCACTGATCTAAGGCACGTTTCCAATAATTTTTTTTCTCAACTATATTTCAAATCTCTTAAAAAGTATTTCAGTTACTCACCGTAAAATTCCCAACTCAATCACTTGATCAAAAATATATTTTTTTTTCACTTGAAAATCACAAACAAATGCGGATAATTTTCGACGCGTTTTTCAACAATGTTCGCACTCAAATGGCTCTAGTACTCAAACGAGTGGTCGTAATCACCTAAAAAGTATATACTTAGAAACGTTAAGTGGAACTCTCTAGAAACAGATGAACCAACTTGACGCGAAAAAAAATTTGCATATTTGGATTTATAAGTGGAAAATGGTTGGCCTTCTTTAGACGGTCTTGTGGGTTTGAGGGTTAAAATTTAACCACCCTTTACAAGGTTATTACACAAAGGCCCAATACTGCAAGCGTTCGCGAAAATTCGACTACGGGGTGACAGGGGTTCGGATTCGACATTGTGATGTTCAACTGTAATTCTCGTGGTCATTATGTAGCTGATTACCGAAAGTCGAAAAGGGAGAAATTAGCATGTTATGCTTGCGGAAGTGTAGCACATTGTGCAGCGGAGTGTCCAGACAGGAAAAAGACGGTCCAGTTGGTGCATGACAACAGCTATGTACATACATTAGGGTGGTCCAAATTTTTGTTGTTGTGATTTTGACCCAGCCTAACCCGTACTTTTGTTACCCCAATCAATCACATTATCTATGCGAAATTTCAAAGTTTTGCGACTTGTGAAAGAAGGTGCTCAACGCAAATGAAATAAAGTATTTCGCCAAAAAGTAATTGTGCACATGTAAATCCGCGTTTTAATAAAAATAAAGTGGGAGATTACATAATATAAAAAGGTATTGGTCCTAAATAACTATTTTTATCGGTAAGTGTTTGAAATTATTTTAAAAAAAAATAATTAAGTATGCAAGCATTTATTAAATATTTCTAAAAATATTAGTGAAAGTAATGGCGTGCTCAACACGTCAAAAAGACGGAATTTTCATTCTCGGTGTACGAGATTTGCAACCGTTAACTCGCTTTAATCAACTTCCAACTGTCAGACAAACACTTTTGCGTTTTCACGAGCTCTTAACAATAAAAAAAAGTGTTCGAAATGCGGCACATTATGTGATTGAGGAACTAATAGAAGTTTGGGACAAGGCATTTATACCAACAAATGAGGCGAGGAACTGTATTAATGAGCTTGAAAGAATACACAATAAATGGTTGCTTTTGAAAAAGAACAAATCCAGAGCTTCTCAAAGCCAGAAAGAGCGGGAAAAATCATTTGTTGAGGAACTAGACCTACTATTTGATATCGCACGAGCGGATGCCCTCGATATGATAAAAATTGACGAAGATCGAACATTTTTAATCGATCAAAGGCAGGACCGAAAAATGGTGATGACTTCTTTTGATAAGAAGGCTGAGAAAGTAAATGAACGCTCGCAAAACGTAAGTTAAGGGCGGAAGAGCTGCGTCAGAAGGCAAATCAAAATGCAGCTTCTACCTCGGTAACATCAAACCAACTTGAATTAAGCTTCAGCAGTTCTTCTAGTGAGCAATTGGAAAATGACGATTACATACCAATAATGCAAAAAAAAACCGAAAGAAGCCTCGGGTTTGACTTCAGACGATTTGCCATCCCCAAGTAAAGTGCTCACATCGCAGGTATTAAGTGCTATGGATCGCAACAATATATCAGATCGTAAGGCAGCCAAACTGATCATACCAATTGCTACTTCACTTGGTTATAACCCGTCAGCACTTCCAGTTTCCAGAAGCTCTATTCGACGAGAAAGAAAGAAAGCAAGAATCGAGTTCCATGCTGAAATTAAAGCTTCATTCACGACAGAATATCCGTTAGTTGTGCATTGGGACGGAAAGTGTTTGCCTGATAATATAAATAACAAAAAAGTGGAACGGCTACCTATACTCGTGTCTGGAGATGGAGGTGAAAAACTGCTGGGTGTTCCCAAATTGAAGGCTGGAACGGGGGGACAAATTGCAAGTGCCGTGTGTAAACTTTTGGAGGAGTGGGAATTAAAAGGTCAAGATAGTTCTATGAGTTTCGACACTACATCTCCAAATACAGGTTATAAAAGTGGAGCATGTGCTCTACTCGAAATAAAGCTTGATCGCCACTTACTATGGCTAGCATGTCGCCATCATGTGCTCGAGATAATTCTTTCCAAAGTGTTTAATTTGTGCTGTGGGCCGTCTGTATCCCCAGAAATCCAATTATTTAAAAGATTTAAGGAGGTCTGGGAAAATATTTCGCGAGATTGTTACACAACCCTTGATTTAAGTTCAGCTTCTAACTTACTGGTTCAAAATACTTTAGCAGTGATTGAAAGAAGTGATACGTTAGAAAACACTCGAGATGACTACCATGAGCTCGTCGAACTTACGTTGGTCGTTTTAAATAAACCTCCGACCAAAATTCATTGGCGAGCCCCTGGGCCCATACATCATGCACGATGAATGGCCAAGTTACTTTATGTCTTTAAAATATTTTTGTTTAAAAATCAAAAGAACAAGTTCAACCTGACCAACGAAGAAGAAAAGCAAATTTCCCGATTTGTGAAATTTAGTGCAATGATTTACACCCAAGCGTGGGTACAATCCCTATTGGCAGCAGAAGCACCCTATTGTGACTTGCAGTTATGGAAAAACCTCAAGGCATATGAAGAAATGGACTCTGAAATTGGAAATGCAGAAAGAAGTGTTTTGGAACGTCACTTGTGGTATTTATCTGAGGAGCTTATCGGGCTCGCTCTATTTTCCGACAATCTGACTTGTTTACAAAAAGCAGAAATCATTCGAGGAATGAATGTTGAACCAGGGCCACGTAAAGTAAGAGGTAGACCCCAAATGTTAACTCCTCAATCTACTTTGGGTGATTTCGCCACAAAAAGGACGGCAGAAACACTTCCCAAATTAAATCTTAGAGATTCTTTCCTGCAACTTTCTCCTGAAACATGGAATGACAATTTGGATTACCTTGAGGGAAAACACGAATCAAACACTTACGCGTGGTCAATGACACTGCAGAAGAATTCAGCAAGTCTCTAACGAAAGACGAAGATGAGAAGCAATTTCTGCTGCAAGTTGTTGAATTAAATCGTAAACTCATATCAACTGATATATGTAACTAAAAAATCCCTTATAGAAATAGTTTCAAACAAAACCCACTAATATTTCAATATGTTTTGAATAATATTTACTACATGAATTATATTTTACAAATATGTTTTGAATAATACTATATGAATTATATTTATATTTTCTTTCCAAAATAAAGTTATAAGAAATATATTGTGTTCAAA
This sequence comes from Anomoia purmunda, assembly GCA_951828415.1. Lineage (NCBI taxonomy): Eukaryota > Metazoa > Arthropoda > Insecta > Diptera > Tephritidae > Anomoia > Anomoia purmunda. The sequence continues at coordinate 83,468,989 of OX639993.1, read as the reverse complement.
TAAAGCCTTTTTATTTACAATAAAGCAGTTTTCGAAAATTTTTAAAAATATAACATCGATGAGCACCCTGTTCCTTTCAAACAATTTTCCTTCAATTTGAAATTTAAAGTTTACTAAGTATGGGTAACAAAAAATTGAGTTAGCGTGAAATTTCTGAGAAATTTTTTTTTTCATATATACGTGGACCACCCTAATGTACATATCGTTAGCTTAACGTGAAAATGTGCTAAGTCATTTTTTTTTGTAAAATGAGATTTTGATGCAGTTTTAGAAATAAATTCAAAATACACAGTTAAAAAAAGAAAGTTATGAATTTGAATAATTTTTACCTGATGTTGGCAATGATGCGTAAATGTGCTAACTTCACGACTGTCAAAGAAATTGCGCTAAGTCAGATGTAATTTTTTTTCGGGCGCGTTTTCACAAAGCAATAACTTCCACGTGCCACGTTAAATGACTTAATTAAACGAAGAATTAAAAAAAAAACAAAACAATTTCTTAGCAGATTTTCATGGATTTGCGCGACAATAACAACGTTACAGCACAATCACTTCAGCGCATCTATGATGCGTCTTTCGGAATAGAATCTGACGATGGTGTGGTTGGTTTGGTTCCTTATGGTTTCAACAGCGACTCGGACAATTCTTTTGATATGCCAGTGAGAAATATTAAGCGTAAGAAGAGAGCACAGGTGGAGAACAATACATGGCTCGTTGCAAAAAATAAAAAAAGAAGAGAATGTGGAAAAAACTATTGGGGAAGAAAAAAAGAAAATGACGTGTGGAATTATAAAAAAATAAAAGTTGCACGAGCCATAAAGGCAAGATGTAACTGTGCTCAAACATGTGCTACTGCTACCATGAAATGTGGATTGGTGACTGATGCTGAACGACAGCAAATATTCAAAACGTTTTGGAGTATGGATTGGAAACAAAAAAAAGTTTATGTGAATACATTAGTGCACACGACTAAACCATACAATCCTCGGAATCGTACAAATCCTAATGCGTCAAGAAGAGTGCAAACTTTGAAATATCACTTGAAAGTGGATGGTAAAAACTTGCGCGTATGTAGAATTTTTTTTTTAAATACCTTGAGCATAGGTAGATGCTCAGTGCTTAGTTGGGTGAAGAAACCTGTGACTGCACATAATAATGTCATGAGAAAATTTGAAAACAACATTTCAGAAGAAAAAAAACATGAGTTTATTTTTTGATTCTCTGCCAGTAATGGAGTCTCATTACTGTCACGCTGTCACGCAAAAAAAATATCTATTACCGGAATGGCGTTCTAAGCAAATGCTTTATGATTTTTATTCAAAGGATTGGTGCGCAACTCACAACGTCCGGCAACTTTCCTTACGTACGTTTTATTCGGTATTTGAGAGCAGAAATCTTGGCTTGTTTGTACCAAAGAAGGACCAATGCGAACTATGTGCACGTTATTCTGCCGGCACTACTCCTCTTGAAGAATATTCTTGTCACCAAGATAAAAAAGAAGAAGCAAGAATGGAGAAGAACTAAGACAGGTCTGATGAATCCAATGTGTTTACCGTAGATCTTCAAGCTGTACTCATGGCTCCGAAATCCTGCTGACTTGGGATTTATTTCTTATATTATAGAACGAAATTACAGGTTCACAATTTGGTTTTTTTCAACATAATAAACAAAAACGGGTATTGCTTCCTCTGGAATGAAGCTGAAGGAGGTGTAAATGCTGAAGACTTTGCAAGCATATGGGTTTATTTTATTGAAACCAAAATCGTTCCAAGCCTTAATAACAGTGACGACCCAATTAAGATCATATTTTATAGTGATGGATGTGGTTACCAAAACCGCAATTGTGTAATGAGTAACGCACTTCTCAATACTGCTTTTAAGCACAAAATTGTGATAGAGCAGAAAATACTGGAGCCTGGGCATACGCAGATGGAGGCCGATAGCGTCCACTCTACCATAGAGCGTGCTATGGAGAATAAAAATATCGATGTTCCTGCCGAATATATCTGAATATGTAAAGCAGCAAGAAAAAAGCCTATGCCCTACGATGTGACTTATTTGACGCATGATTTTTTTTTTAAATTTAGCAATATTGAATACTGTAAAAGTACCAAAGGTGATGCCAAAGTCACAAACATTCGTGCGTTAAAATATACACCAAATCGAGAAATTTTTTTTAAATTACGGTTCACTACTTTATGGAAAACTCTGCCGCAGAGAATTGATCAAAAAGTAGTTGCTTTAAAGTGGTACAATTTATAGCATTTTCATTTTAAAGTAAACCCTTTTTAAAACTAAATGAAACTATTTTCAAACTAAACGAACCCTTTTTCAAATTAAACGAAACTATTTGCAAAATAAGTAAAACTCTTTTCAAAATAAATGAAACTTTATTCCAAAGAAATGAAACTTTATTCAACTGAAATTAAACCATTTCCAAATTAAATTAAACAATTTTTAAGTATATTCATTTAATTAAACAAACAATATGTTATAAAATATGAAATTAATGAAGGGCTTATCCACTCGCCGCTTTCGGGATTTGGATGATCATGTCCATAACGTAATTCGAACAATCATTTTGATTAATTTGTGCGATACTTTCTTCAATTACGCTGACTGTGTTATGCTCAGTAGTTAAATCACTTAGTAATGATCGGGCATAGGATTTTAACTTAGATTTACAAATGGTTCAAAGAAAAAGCATAACCAAATGATATTCTGATCTTTTGCTGTTGTTGCTTCCGACAGGTGGCACAACGCCGAAACCGGTTTGTCTTAAAACCAAATTTGAAAAGGGATGGCGAAAATTCGTTCCAAAATACGTCATAACCAAATGGTTCATTAAATATATAACAATGGTTTAATTTAATTTGGAAATGGTTTAATTTTATTAGAATAAAGTTGCATTTATTTTGAAAAAAAATTCGGTTATTCTGAAAATAGTTTTATTTATTTTGAAAATAGTTTCGTTTAATTTGAAAATAGTTTTATTTATTTTGAAAATGGTTTCGTTTAGTTTGAAAAAGGTTTAATTTAAAATGAAAATGCTATAGAACAACTGTACCAAACCAGAATACCAATTAAACGTAAGAAATACGAAGACCTATAATAGTACTTGAAACTTACTTTGCCTAAGGACCATCATCAATTTTATGATGATTTCCTTTTCGAATAATTTAATATTTACCTATTTTTTATATAACTTTTACTTGCAGCAGGAGTAAGACTGCAAAATAATTATTTGTGATAATTTTTATATAGTTTTATGATTGTTTTTATATATAATTGAATAGCAGCAATGAAATAAGACTGGATACAATTTGTGATCAATGTTAAAAAATAAACAAGTACCTTTTTATTTTTGGAACTAAAATGGTTTATTTTTATTTATTAATACTGTGGGGAAATAAGTTTAGTAAAATGTGCTAAGTCCGAAAAAAAAAGAAAAAAGCAATAGAAAAACTGCTAACTCAATAAAAAGCTGATACGGGAAAAATGTATGTTTTATTTTTGTTGTTTTTTGTCTTTTGCGTTGAGCAGTCATGAAATTGAGGGTACTGCATTTACAGTTTAATAAAACAATGTTTTATTTAAAAGTTATTAGGTTTTTTGTCTTTCCTGAACAATTTGAAAAAGATGACTTAGCACATTTTCACGTTAAGCTAACGATATGTAGGATTTTACCATTTTATTTTGAAAACTAATGAACATTTGTATTTTTCCTTACAATGTCTCATAGATTCTGGTAGTCCAATCAGCCTCATAAGAAACTCATCAGTTCCTGTATATTTTAATTTAAATTACTTATCTAATGGGAATTCTGAATATTTTGGTTTGAATAAATCCAAAATACAAACTTTTGGAAATATTTTTTGTTCAGTTTTGATAAATAATAAAGAATTTTATATGAGTTTTGTTGTTGTTGCGGAGGAAACAATCGGCTATGAGGCAGTTTTAGGAAGAGATTTTTTTACAACTTGTAAGTATAAGTTGATGAGGGAAGAAACAACGAGAAAAGTTAAACAAAAAGGAAATGAAAGTAAAGACATTGCGATTGGTAATAATAGGAAACGTTTGCAAAAGGATACGGCGGAAAATATTTCGCAAAGTAAAATAAATGAAAACGATAATTGTGAGGTTAAGAGATTATTAAAGAACGATATAATTGAAACTAATGCAAAAGAAAATGTACAAAGAAATAAATTAGCAAATGATAATGAGGATAATGATGGTGATGTAAATTCTTGTTCCGAATATTGTTTTTCAAATGAAAATGAAAACGAAACGCGAAAATCTACTTTGTTTAATAGTTCTTTGCTACAAACAACACTTGATGAATGCGATGGATTTAATATTAAGATTGGTGATAACTTAAGTCAAGTTCAAACGAAAACTAATCGTTTTGTTCGAAAATATATACATATGTATGTTAAATGGTTGCGTCCTCTTGAACCACAGGTAAGATGTGAAATGAAGTTGAACGTTGATAAAATTACACCGTTTAATTGCCCACCACGCCGTCTATCATACAGGGAGAAAAACAGCTTACAAAACCTGTTAGAAGAAGATCTAAAGAAAGATTTCCTCAGACCCAGGGAGTCGGAATTTTTATCTCCTATAGTGTTAGTGCGCAAAAGGACAGGTGACATTAGGATGTGTATCGACTATCGAAAACTTAATAAGGTAACAGGGAAAGATAAATACTCCTATGATAGCGACAGAAATTATAAGTGAACACTTTGACATTTTAAGAGAGGTATTTAGGCGTTTGGATATTTGAGAATTGAGAAATGTGAGTCCTTTCAGACGGACGTAAAATTATTAGGTTACACAATATCGAAAAGTGGAATAAAAGCAGACGAAAAGGGACTTGAGGCAATTTGGAATTTCCCTGTGCCAAAGAAGGTGAATTCCGTTCAAAACTTTTCTGGACTTTGCTCCTATTTTCGCAGGCTTATTGCTAAGCCATTTTATGATTTGAAAAGAAAGAATAAAAAGTTTAAGTTTGGAGAAGACGAATTAAGATGTTTTGAAAAACTCAAAGAAACGTTAGTAGAAGTTCAAATACTGGCTTTGTATAGTCCATAAGATGAGACAGAGTTGCATTGTGATGCAAGCCCGACAGTCTTCGGAGCGATACTTATGTAGAAGAAAGCAGATGCGAAAATATATCTAGTTTTTTGCTTCTCGAAACGCACAAGCGAAACAGAGTCAAAGTATTACAGCTTCGAGCTGGAAACCCTTTCCATAATTACACTCTCAAAAGGTTTCGTGTGTATTTACAAGACTTAAAGTTTAAAATAGTCACATACTGCAATTCGCTAGCACTGACTCTTAACAAAAAATAGTTAAATCCGAGAATAGCGCGATGAACTTTAGAACTTCGAAACTACGACTATGTTTTAGAACATAGACTAGGCTCTCGAATGCAGCACGTTGATGCGCTAAGGAGATGTAATAATATTGTTACGATTGAAACGAATACGTTTAAAGAAAGCATGATTATCTGTCAAGGCAAGGACACAAAGGAGTTACGTGAAAAGTTAGAAAAGGTGAACACAGTTTATTCGAAATGCGAAATGGGGTCCAATATATGAAAAGAGGGTCCCCTTTTATGTTCCGACTGAGATGGAAAGTCATGTCATGTTTAAATATCAGGAGGAGATGGGCCATACAGGTATTGATAAAACTTTAAATCTGGTTTCAAAAAGTTACTGGTTTCCACAAATGGAATTTAAAACAGCACAATATTCCAAAAGACGGTAGTTCTTTCGAAGTAGTACATATTGACCATTTTGGACCGGTAGATAACTCACGAGCAAAGAAACACATTTTGGTAGTAATTTGTCAGGTTATACCCAACAAACAAATAAACAGCGAGAGCCTAAGTTCTTACGTAATCCAACTTGAAATACCCAGCGCAAGTTTTTATTTCAAAAGAACATTACTTGTTTTATGTCAAAAGTAAACATTATTATAAAAACTAACGTGAGTATTTTATAGGCGTCCAAATCACTCAACTTATCAAAGTAGAACGGGTATGCTGAAATCCTTCTATGAATCTGAGAAATGCTCTGTGCTATCCTCATCCTCCAGGCAAGATGTGAACATCGGGTACTCGAGGATGCCTATGGTGGCCTTGTGTTGTCCCCATGAATCAACCCAACTGGAGCTCGCAACGCCTTCCTTCTCTATCTAAGATGGAATTTCGCCATAACTCTGTCCGGTCTCTTCAGGAATCACTTGGTTGTTTTGCAGGTGACGGAAGTGCACCAACGGTCCTCATGCATCTTATGCATGACACCCCTGATGCACCTTACCGTCCCTGCTATGCTTGACCTTATAATTGGCTGCGGTCCAATAGGGTATGCCAATTACCTGTAAGAGTTTATCCTCAAATTAGTTTTTTGGATAATTTATGAAGAAGTGCGAGTGGTATCCAAGGCCTTTGGTGCTGCTTGGCTGTCACTGAAGACTCTGATTTGGTTTCCATGCCGCCATTCGCCAATTATCCAGTCCGTTATCTTAAATATAGCAAATATCTCCGATTGATAAACCGTGTCATTGTGCCTTAAGCAGAAAGGCTTCTGAAATCGTCGTCCAGGTGTCAACCAGCTCCAGTTCCATTTTTTATTTTGGAGCCATCAGTGTAAAAGCATTTCACCGCACCTCCCAATAGAGTACAACGATATCTCCATTGTTCTCTCGTAGGAAAGCTTACGGTATACTTTCTACCAAAAGAGACTCTCGTTATCTGTTTATGGCAAAAACAAAGGTTAGTGCTCTAATAACGTTCCAAACAAGTTTCTGGGTCCGGAGTTCTCATCGTCATGCCATAATCCAAAAGAATGGTTTTCATTACTACCGGGTGCCAAGTCCAACAACGCACTCAGAGCCGCTTCTGATGCCGTACTCACGGCACCCGTAACCATTGTTCTAGCCCACCAAACTACAGCAGAATATGTGATGATTGATCTGATTAGGGCTGTGTATACTCAAACTACCATAGGGTCTCAAACCCCAAATCTTGCTAAAGGTTGTTCGACATGGACTTTCCAAGTAATTTTTCTATCAAGATATTTCACTTATTCGGAAAGTCTTACGTTTAAGCTTTTAAGCACCGGAATACTGAGATCTTCGAATTTCCTTTTCCTCGTAAGCAATCCTAGGGTTGTCTTGCTGGGATTGACAGATATACCTTTGGGCATCTTCCTGATGCTATTGCATAAACATGACCCGCTTAAAATTTAATAGGAAGTCCACTACCAAACACCATAAGAGAGGTTAATGTACACCGCCCTGAGGGCAACCTCTTCCAACTTTTCCCATGGTGCAAATACCATTTTTTCCCCCATAGTCAGAAATCTTCTAGATAGCATGGAGTGGGCCCGCCTTATAATTGTTTCCTCCTCTGCTGCTGAGCACATAAAATCAAGGCTAGCGTTGTGAACGGCCCTTTCAATATCAGCAAAAGCTCCCATTGTGTACTCACCTGCTTCCAGCCCCACTTCGATCTTTGTTACAAGATCATTTAGAGCTGATTCACAGGATTTTCCACCCAAGGGTGCATGTTGATAAATACTAAATGGACTGCTCACCAAAACCTTTGATCTGATGTGTTTTTCGCCCGTGCACTCTAGGGTCTTCAGCATGAAAGGCCAGACTTATTGGCCTGAAGCTTTTTGCTGGTGCGTAAACATCTCTTCCCGGTTTAGAAATGATCACTTCTAGTTATCCCACGTTGTGTGCTACCAGCCCGGAGGATAGAATAAAGTCTAGTATCTCGTTTCCGCGGGAGAGTGAGTTTGCTCCTCGGAGGAGGGGGATATATAGAGCCGTATGGCTTACGATAACCACGGTAGCACAGCACAATACAGTAGCTGATTTTATCGCAACGACATCTTGGGAAAAAAAACTCTTTAAGCATCCCACACGGACGTTACCCCAAGAAATCCCTCCAAGACCACGAATACGGATTAGAGTTAGTTGCATAGAAGAGCAGTAGACGATGTGCTATGCTGCAGATTAATGTGCGTGAAAACGAATCCATCCCAGGTGTAGGTAATGCGGATATTCGTATCTACTTCGAATAACTTTCAACGAGTCAACGTCTATACCCAACACCAGAAAAGCGCCCTCTTCATTGCCTGAAGTCGGTTTTTTGTTAGAAAACTACACTCGTCATTACCTTAATTCAGCTCTTCGTTTTGGACACTGATACGTTTTAGATCCTCACTTGGTTTCCGGTGTGGACCCGGCATCCAAGCAGATGCTTTTACGAATCTGCGAAGGCTTGCATATTTTTCGCAGAATGGCATATTCGCTATCATTTTGTTTTGATCAGAGCACTATATCTTATTGATACCGCCTTCCACGCATATTCCTTCGAAATGTGGTTTGTCTTTCGACTCCCCAATAACCTTCCATAGATAGCTATCGAGAAAGTCTCCGTGCCCTTTGAACAGCGGCCCATTTTCATTGTGGGTGTGAATCTCAACTGTCATAGCCTTGGCTGCCATTCTAGCGAATTGGATGGTTGAGCTGCATCCGACGTTCGGGGTCCTTCGGCGTCCTCCTGTCAAGGTGCGGGCCTTTCAGAAGTTATTCGGGGTGCTCCAGCCTGGCAGTATTTGGTCATCGTTCGAAAAGCAGTCTAAACTAAGGAAATGAAATGCTTTTGTCAGTATTATTCCACACAATCACACTTCCACCCTTTGATATGGTCTGATTAGTTATTCGACTAAGCCCTTGCTCTACGGCAAGGTTGCTGCCCTCGCAAGGGGACGGGTATTGATTATTGATTTAAATAATAAATATGCATCAACGTACCACACAAATTTTCAATAACTTTGATTTTTACGTGTTTCTCACTTAATTAACTTGTTCGTACCGAATGTGAACGAATTCGCTGTGATTTAATAAAATATCTTAAGTGGGTAATTTTACACAATTGTTCTTAACTCTCGTACAATTTGAGAAAATTATCTTTAGGTAATGTAAATATTGATCTATATTACTGTTTTAATTGCTTTGGGAATGTTGTATTTTTTTTTTTAAAAGTTTGTTAACTTGTACGTCGCGCTTCCTTTATATGTTATTACCGCACAATTCCTCCCGTTTTCTCTTTGCTGCTTCTTTTTAGCGCTCCATGATATCTTATTTATATCCTATTTTTAAATTGAAAGTAGTTTTTACGAAGCGTTTTAGATTATTTATGCCTTAACTTTATATGTGGTTTCCAGTATTTTTTTGTGCACCACGCTTACTGTCTCTGGTAGAGTTAGGGACGCATATAAGTCTTTTATGTCAAACAATACTATTTTGCCATCTTTCGTGAATTTTACGCACTTCAGTATGGTCGTTGCGCAGCTCTAGATTATCGCGGAGACTCGTTTTTATTTATTTTGATAATCTACACACAGGAGCCGATTTGTAGTTTACGAGTTTATTACGGCGGTTGCATCTTTTAGGGGTTTTTCGATATCTGTTTGATATTCATCGGTTGGGTCCGCACCTATTCTTTCTCCATTCATTTCCTCAATAATTTTTTTTCGGTATTTTCTACGTTTCCTACAATTACATTGTTGTTCTTAAGTTTTCGCCTTAATTTATCGTGGTGGTTCCTTCCTCCTTGCCTATTTGATTGTCATAGTTTTTATATGTTTCTCAATAATGTCTCTGCATATACATATGTCACACGTCCTCTTGATTCTCGCTTGATATTCGTGATATTGCATTTTGCTTCTCTAAATATTTCTTGTTCTTCTTTCTCCAATGGTATGGAGGTTAAGTTCACGAATCTGGTGCGGAATTCCTGCTAAGACGGTATGTTTTTTAAACCGCATTGACCTTTTAATTTGTCCACCTTCCAGTGTAATGTTTCGTACTTTATTTTTATAACGCTTTTGATGTATGTACTTATACGATGGATCCGTGTGTTGGTAGGGTATCTTCGGCTAGCTAGAGAGCTTTACTGCGCAGTTGTCTACCCAGGCCAAAGTACAACTTGTTGGCAAGAGATATTCTACCTTGGATTCCGAGGCTGAATTTACTTTAGGTGTTAAAGCTAGTTTCAATATAAACGAAGTCCTCCACTTTTTCGGAATTATAATAGTCAATTGTGATGGGTATCGAAATGTTCCCTCCACAATTTGAGTGTGCTTTGAACATCAGTCACCAGGTCGCCATTCTTGTTCTTATAAGGATTTTCCCTGGTCTAAAAACCTTCCCTAAGTCGTCGCACATTTTAGTAAAATTTTCTGGCGCTTTTCTTGTCGGCTAGCAGCTGAAGCTTTTCGAACTCTCGTATATTTGCCTCCACTTCTTCCTGCAAACAGTACGTCTCACTTCTTTTCTCAACTCCCAGTAGCGTTCCCATACAGCTATCGTTGCTCCCGATCGCAGCGTGGTTTTTTCGGGGTCGCTGAAAGCCAAAGGCTTCCTCAGCAGCGATACGTTGTGATAGAGAAATGTGCTCCCATTGCTCGCGGATGCCAGCTTGTTGCGAAGTAATCTTAGTGAGCAGGTGTGAGACTCGAGTGGGGAAGTTAGTGGATGTCGCTTGCGAGTGCAATTTTCCGACGTCGAGCCTTTTTTGTGTAAGTCAAATTACCTAGTTGGGAATTTATTAAAAAATAGAATTTCGACACCGAACATTATTTTTTAGCGTTTGTCTTATAAAATTAATTTACCAAAAAACATTAAATCTAAGTCCAAACTAAGCCCGTGTGCTGTCAACGTGACTTCAGGTATTTCGCTGATTTTGCTTTTCCTTTGGGAACGGTAGTCGCTGCTTAGTTGTTTGCTCGACTTTCGGGTTACGCGTGTGGGCTGATGCCTCGAATTACGCTATACTTGCTGTCTTAAAACAAACAGGAAAACCAACTTCAAATCAAGATCCTTATCAAAAACGGAAGAAAACTACGGCGCAAATGAAAAAGAAATGCTGGTGGTAATTTGGACATGGAACACGTTATATCAAACATTATTTTTCGCTTTTAAATTCTATCTACCAAAAAGGCGTGTTTTTTTTTAATTTTTAAACTATTACTTATTTTTTACTTTTTAGTTACATACATACATAGTATATCTGCTATTAAGACGTACATATATTGCAGTTTTCGTATTTATTGATTCTATCTACCAAAAACGCGTGTTTTTTTAATTTTTAAACTATTACTTATTTTTTACTTTTTCGTTACATACATACATATATCTGCCATTAAGACGTATATTGCAGTTTTCGTATTTATTGATCTTTCTATCGTCCCGCTTAAGAAATGCGTTTACACTTTGCATCTACAGTGCGGCGAGAACCAGTAGCACAAAGCAGATAAGAATACCATTTCATAAGTATATACGCATATACACTTCTATACATACATATGCTTAATTTGTTGTGTCAACGTTTCTGATCGCAAAGGGATGATGTGTCTTCCATTGGGCCCGTTTTAATACAAAATAATGGTCCAGGATAAAATTTTCTTTAGTTGCAAAAGCAACCCAGTTAGCGTATTTCAGGACCATGAGATTGGCTTATTGCTATTTAAAAGCGGAAAATAGGTGTGTTGGCAAATGTTTGGTTGATCGGGCCATATATTTAAAAATACTACGCAAAATAAAGCAGATTAGGTGTTGAACTGAAACGTATTTTCTTACGGCTCATTCACAATAGCGAAGTTTTTGTTACTTCCCAACACTACACCTTAGTTCGGATATCATTTTACCTATTAATGCATGTTAACTGTACGTACATTCATATGTACATATGTGTTTAGCTACAATTGATTGCTGTTTAGCAAGTTCAATTGACCGCTGTTTAGCTCAAATCCGTACATGCATACATCATGTGTGTAATACATACACATCTCGTTCGCATTTCGAGTTCGTGTTTGATTGGCACTGGTATCCAAAATTTTGGCTTCGCTATTCTTGGGCACCAATAGTTCAGTGCTGGCGAGCATGCGCATTTTTTTTGTAAGTTTACACCAAAATATTTCAGCAACGAATATACTATTTTGTAATTTGATAATTTTGCACTCCGCCTGAATTTCACCATTACTAAAATACCAACTGGAGGTCGAAGTGTTTGTTACACCACCCTATGTTAGCACCACAAACGAAATGATTCCATTCGACCCTTCTGTTTAAAGTCAGATAACAATAATCTAACCTTCGAACTAGTTTTCAAATCTATTAAAGAATACCCCTCAACAATCCATTCAACGACTAAGAAAAAACGATTAATTAAAGATTAGGCTCTAAACTATCATCGAGATATAAAAGGGAAATAGTTGCAGAAAATAACGTGACAACAGTAAAGACTCAATCAGGAAAAAAAGTGCATAAAACTAACATCAGGAGTTAGCTCGCCATGCATGGCATCTTGGCAAATCGGTCATAAATCCACATAACAAATAAAACAAAAAAATATAAATAAAAACAAAAAACATAAGAATTTATAAATAAATAAACATAAAAATTAAAAAAAAAATCCGGCAAAATTTTTTAATCGAAACTAATAGTTGAATTTCTTCCAATTAATTTAAGTTCGTATCCATCGAGTAAAATTAATTCAAAAGAAATTAAATTAAACCAAATTCTGTCAAATTAAAATAGCTTTAATTATACAAATTTTAATCTGAGTCAATTTAAATATAATTAAGATTATCCTAAAGTAAGGAAAAAATCGGTTAAAACGCCACAGGCGTTCGATTCCTAGAAATGTTAAGACTTTAAAAATAGACAAAATAAATTTAAATTAGTTAAATAACTACAAGTACATATTAAATTTTTTTTACAGTCTCTTTGCCTCCAGGGCTTACGCGGAAACCCAAATCCTAGACTACTCCAATGTACAACTGATAACTAGGAGAGACAGGACAGCGAGAATACAGGAGGGAACATTTCAAATTATCCACATTATAGACACGACACAGTATGACGAACTGACGAAAGAACTTGAAAATACAATTGTGCAGAATATCCTAAGCAATCATCCTTTACACCCTTTCCTCACCCATGAACTAATCCACGTTCGCACGCTCGTATCAAAATTAAACCCTAGGATAAAAAGTAAACGTTCTTTAGATTTTGTTGGTACAGCATGACTTTGAAATAAGAAATAGAAATATTGGAAACTTATTGGAAACAAACTATGGACAGCTAGTAATAAACAAAAAGATTTAAAGTAAAATCAATGAAGCAGCCACACTAAGGCTATTCTTCAACATTGAAAGGAAAATGAAAACGTAAAATTAGAGTTAGGACTTAAGATCAAATACAAATTGCAGTTTGTTAAAGAAGAACTCACAAATATTTAAGACGCCTCTTATTGGCTAAAATCAAACATTGTTAATTCATTTATACTGTCAAACCTAGAGATAAGTACAATTAAAATTACATAATTATTGAAGAAGACTTAGAATTTACCGATATAAGAATACACTCAAATGGCACATCCATAATTAATACTAAAGAGGCTTGTAAAAAAATTAAACTCAAAGAAATCGAAAAAGAAAAAAAAGAAAACAAAATAATTAGTATTGATTTTGGAGAATTATTGAAATGTAAAACCAGACGTTTGGAATAAAAAATAATTGCAAATAATATAATAAAATAACAATTTGTAATGAAAAGAGTTTAATATAATTAAGAAATAATAGTTGCAAACCACATTAGCAGCCTGGAAGAACTAAAACCCGAACGCTTCTATTGAATGATTTCAGTGGGCCAATTGAAATAGATTGCAGACATATATGTAGATCTGAAAGGAACATTCATAATTCATCATCATAACCTCACCATTAAAGTGTAATATAAAATGCGTGCGGTAGATGAGCAATTGACCAAAAAAAAAGTCGAGTAAACAACTGAGCAGTGACTGCCGTTCCTGTAGAAACGCCAAATCAGCCATCACGCCAAATTTCTTCCCCTTCAGCAATCTTCTAGATAAAACCATGAGAAAATGAGGGCGGTGATTTTATCCATGGTGTATGCTTTCAGATAAGTAATCCGCCTGTCATCCTCCTACTTCTTCAGACGCACTAAATGCTATTCGGGCAATTCCGCAATTACACTTCCACCCGTTGATAAGGTATGATTAGTGATTCGACTAAGCAATTGCGACAAGACAAGGATGCTGCCTTCGCTAGAGGTTTGACGGCATAGTTTCGAAGATTTGCTCTAAAGTGGGCGGTGCTAGGCCCCCTTCCAAAATTGTTTAATTTGATATTTGCTTTTTTCGAAAAAATCAAGGTCATAAAAAAGCTGGGGTCTTCCCGCATGAACAACTGACAGAGGCACACAAAGCCTCCCTAAAGTGGGATATGGGAGTCTTCGCCGCCAGTAGCAAGCGGGAAGACAAACCACCCGCTAATTCCAATCCGCGGTAGGACCACCGGTATGCCGTTTAGCGAAGTTGCCAAGGAGCACCTAACGCTGGCTGTGGTAGATGAAGGCCATCCAGACGGCCACATATGCACGGACAATTAGAAGTCCGTGCTAATAGGTCTATGCAGCGTCTGTAAATGGATACTCGAAAAGTGCAGATGAATGATATATGGGTATATATATATACATATTTCTTATAGATCAAACAGTGTTTCATTTTGGAAAAATTAGCGGTACCACGTCCTTACATTAAAAAAACCAAATTCCGTGTAACTCCACAACTATTTGATACATATGCACAATATTTGTTACATATATCCTATACATCAGGCTATATAATATTTGTTGGGTCAAAGGGCGAACTCACGTCACAATTTAAGACGAAGCTTCTATTCACAATATGCGCCCAGATATTTGACGTAGATATATGATATTCGGCACATACATATTTTCTTTAGATCACGGTATAATATATAATCCCAAAAGCACTGTCCAAAATCGGTTATGCGACGTTTATTGATTTAAATAAAACCGAAATGATTTTAACGTACCACATTCATTTTCCAAAATTGTGATCTTTAATTATTTCTCTCCCTATCCAAATTTGAAAGAATTCGGAACATGATGTAGTAAAATATTGAATATTTTGATTTTTGTAAATTTTGTATAAATTACAAAGAGGTTACGAATATATATGTATTTATTTGCTCTAAAGTGGGGATAACAAGGCCATTCCCAACATTTTTGATTCCACGTATTTCATTCTCAAACCCAATCTTGTAAATCAAATTTGTTTTGATTTTTGTGTTTCACCGTTATATGAGACGTGGGCATGGTTTTTGTTCGAAAGTGGGCGGTGCCACGCCTATTAACAATTTTGTATCCCGTGTGTTTGCTTGTGCAACCTCATTCTACATATTAAATTTAAGCAAATTCTCTTCAATACTTACTGAAATATCGCGTTTTCTTGATTTTTGAAAATTCGGTATATTTTTTAGTGAAACCTCATTCTACGTATTTAATTTAAACAAATTCTCTTTAATAGTTAGCGTTATATGAGACGTGGTCATGCCTATTTCTTCGAAAGTGGGCGGTGCCTCGCCTATTAACAATTTTTTATCCCGTGTGTTTGCTTGTGCAACCTCATTCTACATATTAAATTTAAGCAAATTCTCTTCAATACTTACTGAAATATCGCGTTTTCTTGATTTTTGAAAATTCGGTATATTTTTTAGTGAAACCTCATTCTACGTATTCAATTTAAACAAATTCTCTTTAATAGTTACCGTTATATGAGACGTGGGCATGCCTATTTCTTCGAAAGTGTGGCCTCGCCTATTAACAATTTTTTATCCCGTGTGTTTGCTTGTGCAACCTCATTCTACATATTAAGTTTAATCAAATTCTCTTCAATACTTACTGAAATATCGCGTTTTCTTGATTTTTGAAAATACGGTTTATTTTTTAGTGAAACCACATTCTACATATTTAATTTAAGCAAATTCTCTTTAATAGTTACTTCAATATCATGTTTTTTTGATTTTTGAAAATATCGTTATATGAGAGGTGGGCACAGTTTTGGTACGCTTTGTACAATTTTTGGAATTTTGCTTACCCACACAAAATGTGATATGTCTACGAAATTTAGTAAGCTGTGTAGCATGGTTTCGTAGATATACCACACCCATTCCTAATTTATTGATTCAGTATATATGTTAGCGCACTGCATCATATCAAATTTGAGCGAATTGTCTTTAAGCTGATCTGCAATAGTTACTGAAATATCGTGGTTTTTTGATTTTCATAAAACCCCGTTATGTGGGCGTGGTTATTTTCCGATTTTGCTCAATTACACATTTGCAATACCAATGAACTTTGGGTCCAGGGAAATGTGTTTACCAAGTTTCGCTAAGATAGCTGAATATATGCTCGAGTTATCCGACTGACAGACGGACGGACGAACAGACATGTCTTAATCAAATTCGCATTTTGGCATATATATATCTATATCTTACTAACTGACATAATTGGCGCTATAACCGTTTAAAAGATTTTGGCTGAACTTCTCCTACAATATGCGGTGTGCATCTTGATGTTGTAACACAAATTGAGGGGCCTACAGTTTTACACCGACTCAGAACGGCGAATATTTGTTTATAAGAAGTTTTTTCCATGGCAGAAATACAATCGGAGGTTTACCATTTCCTCTCGAGGAGCGACCGCTATTAGAAAAATTTTTTGTATAATTTTTGATGCTACTTGTCCGGCGTGGATTTGAACCTGGGACCAACCGAATGAAGCGCGCACACCCTACACACCCGGCTACGGCGGTGGTCTATATCTATCTCGTGTTTTTTATGCTGTTACAAACAACCGTTAGGTGAACAAAATTATAATACCCTGGGCACCACAAGAGTGGTGGGATAAATTTTTTTAATATAAATGAAAATGTATGAGTATTTAGAGGTCGATGAGATTCGAATTCATGTCCGCAACAGTATCAAACGGCTCGGAGAGAACGAAGTTGGCGTTGTTGTTGTCTAGAGTATTTTTTGCTGTGTTAGATATCGTTAGATATCGTTTTTAGATACTCAACTGCACGGAGTGAGGTCTTCTCTGGGAGTTTTTATATGTTTTATATATTGAGTGATCAGTTAATAGCGGTTTACACTCTGTTGTAGTTGCTGTGAGATCGTGTGTTGAATATATATTGTTTAGACCATTGATGTTAGTTTTGGTTTTTCTTTAATTGAAACGGCATTCATACATGGTGGAAGAGGTAACGTCTTCTTGTTTGTGGTTGCTTTTGCGGTGCGTTTGGTATCGTCAATACTAATTTGAGTGATAGTACAATGGTTTGTGGACGAGCTATTAGAAGTTGTAAGATCGTTAAGTGAGATGCCTTCGCAAGAGCTGAATGTTAATGGACTTGATTGTTGTTGCTGTTCTTTGTATATCATTAGTGCAGTTTTGCTATCTACCAAGGCGAATTTATTTGTATTTACGTTTGCATAGACACCAAACTTGACAAGAGATGACGGAAAATCGTTCCAGTATATATCACCCTGTCGGAAAAACAAAAGATAAAAAAATAAACAATTTATATCAGGCTGCGCCGAACGCCCAACAGCAAAATGCCCATTTACTTTGTTTTCGCTTCTACAGCTTGAGCGGCCAAAATCCATATTGCTATAAGATTTTTTTATGGCTTCAGATTTCACAGTAGTCAAAGCAAAAACAAAATACATGTAACTTGGAATTTGTAGCCGTAGGAAAAAAATCGCCATGCTGTTATACTCCATATATATGAATTCGCTTTGTTTTTGAAAATTCTTTTTGTTTCATGAAAATTGGAATTTTTTTTTGTATAAATATTTTGAACTAGCTGATCCGCCCGCTTCGCTATACCCCACTTTTTCCCCTTAATTGGGACTATAATCGCCTAGACGATTTTGGCCGATTCCAACATAGAATGACAGTCGTCTTTTGTCTTGCTAACTGGCGCCAGTTGGAGCCCCAAGAGAAGCCAAGTCCTTCTCTAACCTGGGCTTTCTAACAAAAAGGAGGCCTTCCTCTGCCATCACCAACGGGTACCGTGCTGAATGATATCAAGGCTGGATCCTTTTACTTCTAAAGTAAGTCAATGACTCCGTATAGCTCATACAGCCTACCATCGTTTGAGGTATTCGCCGTCGTAAAGATTTAAAGGTCCAAACATTTCCATGCTTCAGCAAATACAGTCGCACCAGCATGATAAGTGGCCTAAAAGACTTATAGGCTATTTGCCTACTTAGGCCAAAGCAGTACTTGTTGCCTAGATAGATTCTTCGCGGTTAACATTATTAGCGGTGTTAACGTTGGTTCCAAGATAAATAAAGGGCGTCCACTTTTTGAAATTGACGTTGTCAGCAGTTTATATTAGAGCTTGAAAAAGGAAGAACTAACGGTTGTTTTTCAACTTCATTTTACATATCTGTATAACTTTCTCTCGTGCTATCGCAAGGCTGATTTATTGTCCACACAGAGGAGAGGTGTGTCGATCATCATCTGCGAAACTGCTATGCGGATTTTCATGGGAATTTAACTGATGGCGAGACAGTATCCTTCAGGCATTAAACAGGGTATAGTATAAATTATTAAAGGGTATTTTTTATCAAAATATTAACTGGAAAAACTAACAAGAAGAGCCATTTTTTTAAATATGGTTTTTTTTAACGACATTTTTTGTTTTGTTTAATATTCAACATAAGATAAGAACGATGAAGCCATTTAAGATAGGCTGAAGAATACCGCGGAACATGATTTGGACGAAAAATTAAATAAAGCGTAGCGGCGTTCGCAAGATATAGTAAGTATATTATTTATTTATTCAAAACTTTATTCTAGGCACGCCTGCCAGATCAATTTCATGAGAAAATACGCAGCTTATATATTTACATATGTACGCTCAGGATATGATAAAACTTGAACTGTGAATAAGATTTTTGGAAATATCTCGTCTCCAGAACCACTTATCCATTCAATTTTTAAACCACATATTTATATTTTAAGTGGCTAGTACCCATTATAGGGGTTAATCGGTTGCTCTGCTGGCAGATGGCTTTAATAAGAGGAAACCATTGTTCGTATTTCGCATCAAATGTCTATTCGCTCAGGGAGCAGCGGAGTCCAATCAATTTTTGAATTACGTGATGGTGAGTATTCTGGCACTGGTAAAACAACAAAATATGTTGCAAGAAGGTCCTTGGGGCTATTCCAAATTCTCGGAATATGTGGAATAACGTCGAAATATCATAAAATCTAGACTTTCAGCACTTTTTGCGCAATTTCTCAGCAATGTTTCGAGGAAGAAATTATAAGCAAATTTAGCACTCAAGGAGTTTGTGGCCGCTTACAAATTCCAAACGATAATAAACAGTGACAACCCCGAAAGGATTGGCATCGCTTAGTGTAACGTTAATTTTAAGTGATATATTCTAAAACCTATAATTCTAATTTGCCACATTCACCTGATAACTGTATATGCAAGCAAGGCCCGTAATTTCAACAACTTCCCTAAATTTATACAGACCAAAGAAGTATTAAAAACCTATAATTCTAATTTGCCACATTCACCTGATAACTGTACATGAATTACTGGCGCAAATTGTCAAGCAAGGCCGTAATTTCAACAAGTTCCCTAAATATATACAGACCAAAGAAGTATTAAAAAGTATAACTATAAAAAACATACAATTCGCGAATCAATGAAAATACACAAGAGTTCAAGTCTCTCCCTCTCCGAAATTCCTCTGCATTTTCATTCACAGCCTCGCAAGCAATCCAAAATCAAAATTTTAATAAGCCCCGTTATCTAACCACCTGCCCCAATTACCTCGCCATAAAATTTTCGATACCTACGACAATACTCTTTCGACCTCCATCAATAGAACGTGTATAGTGTTACCACAAACACTGACACAATGCGAAGAAATACTACTCCTCACTCAGTCATTTTGTCTCACTGATGAATGTTATTAGACAATCAACCTCGGGGTTCGAAACCTCACTAACATCACCCAGAAACGGTGAGGCTCTGCCTCATCCCATTATTTCAAGCCAACGAAAGGTCTCGTCTCAGTAGACGGCCAAAGAACCAGATGCTTATATGTAAGAGTCAAAAAATCACGCTAGGGAACCCGGTGCTGTCAGTGCCTCGTTGGATCCGGCGATGTCAAGTCCACATCTTGGGGAACCGCATTGACAGTGCCAAAAGGGCATATACGGCCCAACAAACTGATGTGGTCATCCACAATTTGAGTGTGCATTGAAGCTCCTTTTAGTCGCTTTTCCTGTCGGTTTGCATCTCGTGCTGTTCGCGCCCACGTAATCCGGCATGTTTCTTGTTTCTGTGAACACTCCATCTCTCTTCCTTCCTCAACGCTCGGTAGCGTTCCATAAAGTTCGCGTTGCGCTCGATTGCAGCGTCGCCTTCTAGGCAGCATCTTTACTTACCGTAGCGGCACGGTATTGATCATCGTGCGAGTTGTTTTTATTTTTTTGTTTATTTGTATGAAAAGTCTTTGAATACAAATTCTTACAGACTAAATTAAGCTTATGTACAATAGTAATTACTATGAAAAAAAAGACCTGAGGTGATTCATTAAGGTGGCACCACTTGCTGGAGAAATAGGAGCATTCATACCATAATTGGTTTTCCAGCAACCAATTTTTAGGGTTTCGAATTGTCGCAGATTCTTGTAAGGAACATTGAACTGAATTTTACTAAGAAGGAAAGAACAATCAATAGTCCCAGTAATGATACTAATAAGAAATGAACACGATAAAATGGATCTTCTGCTTTCTAGGGTTTTTAAGTCAATCAACAAACATCGAGATCGGTACGATGGTAGAGGTTCTGAAAAGTTTAAGGATCGTAGCGCAAATCGCAGAAAATCTTTTTGAACTCTCTCAAGCCGATTAGAGAGACCTATTTGGTAGGGCCTTCAAATAACAGCGGCATACTCTAACCTCGATCTGACAATAGCACAATATAATGTTTTGAGAGTACGTGGGTTAGAGAATGCAGAGCAATTTCGACGTACATATGATAGCATCGAGTATGACCGTGCTATGACGTGGTTAATGTGACTAGTGAAATTTAACTTAGAATCGAAAATAACGCCTAAATCTTTAGTTTCGTCAACGGATTTCAAAGGAGAGCCAGCAATGCTATACGAAGTGTGCAAAATAGTAGCCAATTTAGCAAAAGTTATGTGAAAACATTTGCTTTGTTTAAGGATAAACGATTTAAAACACACCAATTGTGTACCTTATGTAGGTCGGATTGCAATCTTTCAGTATCTTGAGTGCTGTTAATAATCGCAAATATTTTAAGGTCATCAGCATACAGCAAGTATTCAGCAAACGAAAAGCATGAACCTATATGATTAATAAAGAGCTGAATAAGAGGGGTCCTAGAATGCTCTCCTGCGGGATACCAGAGGTTGCAATAAACGGACGGATGTGACATTATCAATGGCAACAACGCAGCATCTATTGGACAAATATGACTTGATCCACGACAAAAACACGGAGTAAGAACCCATTGACGCTAGTTTCAACAAGAGTATTCGGTGGGATACTTTGTCAAACGCCTTAGAGAAATCCGTGTAAATTATGGCAACTTGTGATCTTTTTTGGAAAGCGAAAATACAGTATTCACTGAAAATGGACAAATTATTGACAGTGGAGCGATTCGCAACAAAACCATGCTGATTATTGGAAATAAAGCTTTTGACCGCAAAAGATAACTTTTAATTCACAATTATCTCATAAAGTTTTGAGACAGACGAGAGCTTCGAAATCGGCGTATAACTGCGAACATAAAAACGATCCACACTTAAATATAGGGGGAAACGGATGTCAACTTCCACTCATCCACAAAGATACCAGAGACTAATGATTTATTGAAAATAATTGAAAGAGGTTCGGCAAGGCACCAAACAGTTTTTCAGCAAGATTGCTGAAAGGCCACTCGAGTCAGTTTTAGACGTAGGCTTGAGTTTACTAATACCATAGATGACGTCGGTTACAGATACGCGCAAAGATCCAAAATTTATCGAAGAATTGCTCCGAGAGGGAAGACTATTATTCATGTCAATGTCAAAATAAATTAGCAGAATCAATAGCAGAATTTGCACATTTACCATTAAAAAATACATTAATTGGCACTGTCGAACAAGGCTTTTTTGATTTGATGAACTGCCAAAAGGCCTTCGAGTTCGAAATGATATTGTTTTTCGAAATTCAGAATATAGTTCCTGTATAAGAACTTATTCAAACAGTCAGATTCCTTTGAGTAATACTGAAATTTAGAATAATGCACTGGATCACCAGTCTTTTTATACAATTTGCAAAATTTGTTCTTCAAATTTTTCAGATGCTTTAACCGTTTAGTATGCGAAGGTGGCTTATACAATTTCTTTTTATAAATCGGGACGTTTCAAACACAATTCAAAAAGCCTAGTTTTAAAGTAATGAAAACATGAGGTAACATCACTATCACGGAAGGCATCACACCAACCGATATTTAACAAAATTTCGTTAAATGTAGAGAAGTCACATGTATTGTAGTTGAATCTGATATTAGGCTCATCAGGGACATCAGCAAACTCATAAAACTCCAGCTCGAGAGAAAGAGGAACATGATGTTTATCAGTTGGTGAGATTGGTGTAAGGCATTCCATCAATGTGAAGTGAACATTATTGGAAATAAAAACTAAATCTAAGATTCTATTAAGGTTATAATGAAATCCATTAATTTGAAGTAAATCAATACTTAAAAAAACCATCAATGACGTGAATCTCGGCTGAGTAATTAACGTTAGAGGTCATAAATGCAGCTGAGCTATGAAGTGGAGACCAACTCAAATGTTTGAGGCTAACGACACAACGTTGTCAGCATGTGCAGAATATAAGAAATCGGAGCTTTTCGGCGGAATATACGAAGCGCAAACATAAACATTTCCAGACGAACCAGGAACGCATGCGCACAGCTGATCAATGAGAGTGTCAGAATTGATAAGTCTTACCAATGAGACCTGAAACTCTCTCCGAACACCACCACCTCTGGAACATCCAGTTTTTACATGGTCACGATCTTTACGAAACACATCATACAGATTGGGATCGAAAATTTCACAGTCGAAAAAGTTTTCATTCAGCCAAGATTCGACAAATATAAAAATATCAAACTCTAAGAAAGAACTCTTCATATATACAGTCGAACATTTAGGTCGAAGGTCTGACATATTTTGAAAGCAAATTTTTAAGCATTTATAACTAGCTATGGATTTGGACAAAGCATCAATTTTTGCTGAGTTATCTACTACTCTTGCTGAGAAGCACCTACTTTCCGAAAAAACTTAAATGGTCTAACCGTAACATTTTTTGGCCTGATATCTGAATTTAGTACGTTATCATAGAAGCTTTCAGAAAACCAAGAATTTTTTTTTCAATACTGGCATGGTTGGAAACATAAGACAAGATATCATCCACGGATACACTAAGAGAAAACGAGGAAATATGCAGCCATTTCGTTTTCGGTACAACACTTAGTTCATTATTGTTGTTCGCACCGACAATCAGAGGTCGTTTTAGCTTGCTGCGGATACCATTTGGGACAGTATTCCACTTGGGTGTTTGACTGCCAATTGCCATATTTGCGTTAACTGCAATAGAAGCGTCATCCATAATGAGTGGAATTGATGAGAGAATAGGCGAATCAGCAGCAACACTAGCATACGTTGTTGGTTTAGTAGTCACTACCATAGTGAGAGCGGTTGAAACAGGCGTAGCGGGCTGAGTAGGCTTAGTTAGAACAGACAACCTGTGAGCGTCGGCAGCGATGTTCGAAGTTTTCTTCGCAGCCTTTACTTTGGTAGCAGCATTACTGAGAGAAGCAGTATCATTTATTACAGCCGTAGCGGACTGGATGGGCATAGTTGGTGGAGATAACGCATGAGCGGCAATGTTTAATTTTGGCTTCGCAGCTACAGCCTTACTAACAGCAGTATTGTGTGAAGCAGCGGACGTCGACAAAGCGGGGGAAGCAGAATTCAAGCTTGTATTAGTAAATACAGCAGACAATGCTACGCAGATTTTTTATTTCCAATGTTAGCGTGCAAATGTCCGCATTTTTGCTGTCTAGTTCAGCTTGCATTGTACGAACATCGGCATGAAGGGCACCCGATTTTTGTTTATAACTCTAGTTTGCCTTCGTGTAGAGAGTTTATAAGAAATAAAACACGCGCGCTATCTGCTCCAAGAGCAGCAATCTCTTGCACTACCGTATTTAATGCTAATTGTAGCAAATTATTGTTCTCTTTCGAGTAGGAGTCCGATTTATTTACATAAGCGTGGGAAGATGCTGAATTGTTTACAGTTTTAGCGGTTGCTCTCTCCTCCGATACAGCCGGCGGGGGAGGCGAGCGAATTGATGACCGGCGCTCAGCCATACAAATATTACAAAAGAAAGGCTTCTCTGATGTAAGCAAAATGTCGAGATCAGCTGGCAAAATACCAACACATTTTAAATGAAAAAACTCATTGCACTTTGAACACTGCACTTTCGGTTGTAAACGATCAACCTTATGTCCGCAAGCACAAGGCATTTTAGATGGAATTGGATTTTGTGTTTATTTTTATTTTTTTAACTTTTATTAGAGCTTAGTACTCGGCATTTAGAGTCCCTGTCTCAATATGATATTACGATACCATCACCGATATAAAAATTCGCATTAGATAGTAGTGTACTTTACCAATGCGGAGCGAATAAAAACACGTCTGAACGCAACCACACAATTTGTTCTTTTTTACGAGGTCAGTGAAAGCCAATGACTTGTTCAACGGCAGCGCATTGTGATAGACAAATGTGCTCCTATTATTCGCGAGTTCCGGTTTGTTGCGAAGTGATCTTAATGAAAAGGTGTAAGAGCCGAGTAGGAAAGTTAGTAGATAAAGGGTCTTGCAATAGGGACGCTACAAAAGTATACCGATAGTGACAGCAAACGACGCCATGCTTTTTCCCGCTCTTTTGAAATTTCTCTTTAGTAAGGTTTGCCATTTCATCATGGACAGATATACGATCCTACAACGAGTCGAAATTATTAAAATTTACTACCGAAATTCGTCCAATTTAGCAAGCAATCCACACGTACTCCATGAGTCAATATTGCATTCCGAAAAAATTATGGTTTGGTGCGGTTTATGGGCCGGTGGCCTCATTGGACCGTACTTCTTCCGTGATGATCAAGACCGGCACGTTACTATGAATGGGAATCGCTACCGCTCAATGATCATCGAATATTTTTTGGATCGAATTGGATGATATGGACTTGGACAATATTTGGTTCCAACAGGACGGCACCACAAGCCACACAGCAAATGTCACAATCGATTTATTGAAAACCAAGTTTGGTGAACATGTTATCTCACCAAATGGCCCAGTCAATTGGCCGCCTTGGTCGTGCGATTTGACGCCGTTAGACTATTTCCTTTGGGGCTACGTCAAGTCTATGCCCATGCAAAAGAAATCGAGTTCCATACATAATGGCATCGAATGTACTTTCCCAGGAATAAAAAATTTAATTCATATCCCAAGCCGTTTTGGATTTTGATGGATTTTG
This sequence comes from Anomoia purmunda, assembly GCA_951828415.1. Lineage (NCBI taxonomy): Eukaryota > Metazoa > Arthropoda > Insecta > Diptera > Tephritidae > Anomoia > Anomoia purmunda. The sequence continues at coordinate 83,443,428 of OX639993.1, read as the reverse complement.
ATGGATTGTTCACATAAAGAAGAAACATGCCGAAATACGTGGGGCGAAAAGCACGAGATGCAAACCGACAGGAAAAGCGACTAAAAGGTGCTTCAACGCACACTCAAATTGTGTAGGGAACATTTCTCCACTTTGCTGAATGGTGATAGCGAAAGCTTCGCCGTAGAAGATAAAGATCCCGAACCTCAAATAAATTATGAGGGCATAAAATTCCCGAAAAGCAATAACGCGACTATGGAACAACAAAGGCGCTGGAGCTGATGGGTTACCAGCTGAGCTATTCAAGCATGGTGGCCGAAAGCTGGTAATGTGCATGCACGGGCGCATTTCCTGAATATGGTCGAATGAGTGCATGTCGGTCAGTTGGAATTCACGTAAGTTATACCCAATGCATTCCCTATTGTACCAAATGTGCTTTCCAGTTCGCTGAAAGCCAATCACTTTTTTAACGGTGAAACATAGTGAGAGAGAAATGTGATCCCCGGAATACTTTTCGAGTATCCTTTTATAGACCCTGCTTAGACGTATTAGCACGTACTTCCAATTGTCCGTGCTTATGTGGCCGTCTGGATGGCCTTCACCTACCCCAGCCAGCGTTAGGTGCTCCTTGGAAACTTCGCTAAATGACCTTTTAGTAGCTGAGGGGCTAGGGCGCTGATCGAGGTCATCAGGTGGGTGCAACTCATTGCGGTTCCCGAAGATTTGGACTTAACATCGCCGGATCCAACGAGGCACTGACAGCACCGGGTTACCTACCGTGATTTTTTTTACTCTTGCATATAAACATCTGGTTCTTTGGCCGTCTACTGAGACGAGACCTTTCGTTGGCTTGAAATAATGGGATGGGGCAGAGCCTCACCGTTTCTGGGTGATGTTAGTGAGGTTTCAAACCCCGAGGTTGATTTTCTGATAAGATTCTTCAGTGAGACAAAATGGCTGAGTAAGAAGGAGTATTTCTTCGCATTGTGTCAGTGTTTGTGGTAACACTATACACCTTTTATTGATGGAAGTCGAAAGAGTATTGTCGTAGGTATCAAAACTTTGATGGCGAGGTAATTGGGGCAGGTGGTTAGATAGCGGGGCTTATTAGTATAATGATTTCTAGTTGCGTGCGAGACTGTGAATGAAAATGCAGAGAAATTTCGGAGAGGGAGAGACTTGAACTCTTGTGTATTTTGAGTGATTCGCGGATTGGAAGGTTTTTATAGTTATACCTTTTAATACTTCTTTAGTCTGTATAAATTTAGGGAACTTGTTGAAATTACGGGCCTTGCTTGACAATTTGCGCAAGCAATGCATGTACAGTTATCAGGTGAATGTGGCAAATTAGAATTATAGGTTTTTAACACTTCTTTGGTGTATATAAATTTAGGGAAGTTGTTGAAATTACGGGCCTTGCTTGACAATTTGCGCAAGTAATGCATGTACAGTTATCAGGTGAATGTGGCAAATTAGAATTATAGGTTTAAGAATATATCACTTAAAATTAACGTTACACTAAGCGATGCCAATCTTTTCGGGGTTGTCTCTGTTTATTATCGTTTGGAATTTGTAAGCGGCCACAACTCCTTGAGTGCTAAATCTGCTTATAATTTCTTCCGCGAAACATTGCTGAGAAATTGCGCAAAAATTGTTGAAAGTCTAGATGTCATGATATTTCGACGTTATTCCACATATTCCGAGAATTTGGAATAGCCCCAAGGACCTTCTTGCAACATATTTGTTGTTTACCAGTGCCAGAATACTACCATCACGTAATTCAAAAATTGATTGGACTCCGCTGCTCCCTGAGCGAATAGACATTTGATGCGAAATACGAACAATGGTTTCCTCTTATTTAAGCCATCGGCTAGCAGAGCAACCGATTGACCCCTATAATGGGTACTAGCCAGTTAAATATAAATATGTGGTTTAAAAATTGAGCGGATAAGTGGACAGTTCATCAGAACTACATATTAAATCATATTTGTAATACTTTAACCGGAAGAGTGTAGTGGCTTAAAAGCTCAGCAGGGTATTCTGCGTCTGTTCACCAGCAGGTGTGGCTGTCAACGGGCGTCTGGCAAGGAGCTTGAGGCTCGCTATATAAATGAGTCATTTCATAAATCGCGCCAGTATCTGGGCTTGAGAGCAGCCATGTAAAAACTATCACAAAGTTCTGTCGTACGTGACGGACTGAGGCAGATCGACTTTGCAGCGGCCCAAAACATAGCACAAATTCTAGCACCAAAATCTAGCATAAAAAATTCAAAAGCACCATACACCTTCTAAATGCGTTACTCGGCCCTCACACCGCTTGATAAGAGTACTTCCTAGCGAACCGGAATTCGCGAGCATTTGCGACCCTAAAAGTACGTCTGCTACAATAGGGAATGCCACGTCGCTACGGAAAATAAAGCTGATGCCAACAAGGCAACTCTACGCTCGGGCGAGCTGTATGGTAGTTGAGAAAGAAAGACAGACGTATTATTAGAAGAAAGTAGAGAGCGAGAAAATACTCGATTGCGAAGTGATTGAAACGCTAGCCGGCAGGAGAAGCGCCCAAAAATGTTAGGTACGGTGACTTGCGGAAGATTTTAATACCGGAGCATATTCCTGTAAGAACAAGCACGGTGATATGCTCACTGATGTCCAAAGCACACTTAAATTGTTGAAAAAGCATTTCGCTATTTTGCTAAAAAATTCCAGGAAAAGTGTCGCCAGAGAAAGTGAATATGCTGAATCCCGAATCGCTATTGAAAAAGACGCTGAATCTGATGGACAAACAACCGAGATATTCAAGAATGGTGGCGAAGATGTGGTAAGGGGCAGCTTATTTGTAGGATATGGTCGGACGATTGAATGCCCAACAATCTGAATGTAAGTGTGCTCTGTCCCATCCACTCAAATCGTGTTCTTGAAATATGCGCCACCTAGCGCGGAATCACAGAGGGAATGAACTTATTGGACCTTATTAATGTGGTTTTAAATCTGGCAAGTCTATCATCGATCAGATATTTACGTGCTGAAAAAACCCCTTGGGCAGAGTATCGAGACACCTCACCCCTGTGCGGACAATAAACCAGCTTGCGATAGCACGAGAGAAAGTTATACAGATATGTAAAATGAGGTTGAGAAACAACCGTTAGTTCTTCCTTTTTTCAAGCTCTAATATAACTGCTGACAACGCCAATTTTGAAAAAGTGGATGCCTTTATTTATCTTGGAACCAACATCAACACCGCTAATAATGTTAACCGCGAAGAATCTATCTAGGCTACAAGTACTGCTTTGGCCTAAGTAGGCAAATAAGCTATAAGTCTTTTAGGCCACTTATCATGCTGGTGCGACTGTATTTGCCGACGCATGGAGGCTGTTAACATCGGATGAGATGACCCTTGGAGTTCTCGAGAGAAAAATTCTTCCAAAAATGTTTGGACCTTTACATCTTTACGACAGCGAATACCTCAAACGATGGTAGGCTATATGAACTGTATGGAGTCGTTGACAGACTTTAAAGTAAAAGGCTCCAGTCTTGAAATCATTCAACGCGGTACCCGCTGGTGCCTCTACGATTGAAAGACAAGGTCAAGGACAAAAAACGTTTCGGAAGGTAAATAATAAAGCGAATTCTGTTAGGGTGGAGTTTAGCAGCATAGCTATTGTTTCCAATATAAACTTTGGTAGCTCAAACCGGAAAAGCGAAAACAAAGTAAATGTGCATTTGGTTGTTTGGCGTTCCACACCACCAGATATAAATTATTTCTTTTTGATCTTCTGTTTTTAAGACAAGATGAATAGACTATGTATATTGGAACGATTTCCCGTAGTCCCTTGTCAATTTTGGTTTAGGGGCAAATATAGATATAAATAAATTCGCCTTGTTAGATATCAAAACTGCTCTTGCGAAGGCATCTCACTTAACGATCCTACAACTGCTAACAGCAAATGCAACAGAGTATAAATCGCTCTTAGCTGAGTACTTAACATGAAACACGTATCTCTACGACATTCAATTTCTACTATCGCGCCCTCGTCGCGCTCCCAGGGCAACGTGAGTAACCTTCCGGGAGATGCGGTACCTTACCGTTTGGACTTTTAGATCACGGTGAAGCAGTGGCGTAACAATAGGATGGCAGGGCTGGCAAAATGCCACGGGCCCCCGACCTAAGAGGGCCCCGGCCCAAGAGGCCGCGAGCGCAAAAATAATTTTTTACATTGTACCTGAGTATTTTATTTTATTTGAAATTTATATTTTTATAAGTTCTGCTTAAAGTCCAAAGTGAGACAACTAAAGTCCATAATACAATTTCAAGTTAATCCTTAAGCATTTCAACCAACCTAAACAAAAAGATGTTGATTCATTTTTAGAGATGTACACGTTACCCGTGACGAGTAATTTTACGTACTTATGACCGTCAAAAAACTGTCAATCAAAATACCGGTAATTACACATCTATATTCATTTTAGAACGCATCCATTGGTTTCTACATATACTGTCGCGGTACGTTGGCAACGCGGGTGAGTATTGACGATCAGGGAAATCCCCTTTTTGCTTTAATTTTTTTCGTGGCGCTGCTGCTAGGACGAGCTAGCAACACTATGTTAGGGGAATTCCGGATTTGATATTTTTTTATGAGGGCTCTACTGAGTGCGTATTCTTTGTGTGATTATTTTTGTTAATTGGTGATTTGTATCTTTGATTTTTCGTATTTTTTGTTCTTTTATTGAATATGAAAATGGTGGCAAAGTAAAGTTGATTATGAAAGTTAGATATTAAAATGTCTAGTTCCAGAAAATATTTAAGTGGGAGCGAAAAACGAAAGAGAAAGAGGGAGACTGAAGAAAAAAATAAAAAGCTACCTAAAATTAGTCAGTACTTGAAAAATGATGACTTAAATAATGAAAAGTCGAGTGAACAGTGCTCCAAAAGTGAAGAATTCGACCTTACTAAAAGTATACCAGAATTATCAGACGCAGCACCCAACACCAGTGACTATCCAGACCCAGAACAACCACAACAGGGTACTAGCAAAAATCAAAGAGAATTATATTTTAGCATGAACAATATTGTATCTTCGCCATATGTTACTGATAAGGGTAATTTTAAAGAGCTAACTGATCAAGTGAAGAGGTTCGTGATAGAAAACGGACATTGTATACCTAAGAGCCCTTTCTTAAAAGATAGCAAAAATAGATCTTTTCTAGAAAAACATTACTATATTGTTTCCAAGTCTGGCGTGGAACTTGAACGTACATGGCTATCCTATTCTTTAATACTTCAGAAGGCGTATTGTGAATCGTGTTGGTTATTCGCAAATCGGGCATCTAAGAAAATACAAAATGTTTGGATTGAGGGCTATGACGACTGGAAACATATTGTAGATGACATACAAAGACACGAGGCATCAAAAATTCATCTGGATTCCTGTCTAACGTATCAACAGTGGCGGCTACATGGAAAACTCGATGAAGAGCAAGAGTCTATGATCAAAAAAGAAAAATCTTTTTGGCGCCAAGTACTTTCTAGGCTCCTTGATGTTACTCTGACACTTTCAACGTGTAATTTAGCCTTTCGTGGCCACAGAGAAAACGCAGATAGTAGTGATCCAAGCTCCAAAGGAAACTTTTTGAGTATTGTTGAGTTATTAGGAAAATACGACCCGATTTTACGAGAATTGTTAAGTAAACCAAAGGGCCAGATAAAATACTTAAGTCCAAAAATACAAAATGAGCTAATTTCTGTCCTGGTTCTAAAAGTAGAAAATGCACTCATAAATGAAATAAATGCTGCACCATTCTACTCTATCATATTCGATACAACTCAAGATATTTCAAAAATTGATCAAATGTGTGAACTTTACCGTTATTGTATGATCGAAAAAGATGATAATGGGATCCCAAAGGCACTTGTCATTAAAGAAACATTTTTAGGATTTCATGAAGTTAAGGATCAAACTGCCTTAGCAATGTCCAAGCAAATTATTAAATCCATAAATGAAAAAAATATTCCTCTAAATAAGTGTCGAGGACAAGGATATGATGGTGCAAACACAATGAAAGGGACTTATGGTGGAGTTCAAAAACTCATAAAAGATGTCGAGCCAAATGCCGTATATGTTCACTGTGCTGCTCATAATTTAAATCTAGGACTCAATGATGCAGTGAGAGAGGTTATTGATATGCAAAATTTTTTTGAAACAGTTCAACAAATTTATAATTTTTTTGGGCATAGTATCAGAAGATGGAATATTTTATCAAGTTTTATATCTAATAAAGAAAGTGAGTCTTCAACTTCAATAACATTAAAAACATTAAACCCTACTAGATGGGCAGGACGTTATGATGCCGTTTTTGCTTTAAAAGTTCGGTTTGTTGAAGTCCAAAAAGCGCTAACGGAAACAATTCTGTTAAGTCGCAAATCAGATGAAAGAACAGCTTCATTTCTCACTTTCTTCATTCTTCACTCAAAAAGAAGATCGAAAACTACAATTTCATAATGTTATTTGCTTTCCATTGCAAGATCCTACTTACTATCGATGCTGCCTCTAAAGCACTTCAGTCTAAAGCCACCGATCTTTCAAATGCCTTAAAACGTTTGAAAATTTGTCTGGAAGAATTGGAAAGGTATCGACATGAATTTGAAAATTTAAAAATGGAAGCAAATAGTGTAGCAGAAAAATGGTCCATCACCCCTGCATTTTCTAAAACTCGTCAGAGGAAGGTAAAACGCCATTTTGATGAGCTTTGCGAAGATGAGCGTCTCCAAGATCCGGAAAGTTTGTTCAAAGTGAACATATTTTATCGAGTATTGGACATCATTATAAACCAACTGAAATCGCGTTTCCTTCCAATGAATGAAATTGTTTCAAATTTCAGTGTTTTGCAGCCTTCCACTTTAAAAGTTTTAAATGGCACTGATCTATCACATAAAGCTCTATCATTTGTTGAGATATATAAAAAGAAGCAGGCTGTGTCAGAGACACGGCCATTAAGTTTAACGTAGAATACGCCATCCGATAAGACAGAAAACATATGTAACAATAAATGATAAATAATACAAGCAAATGAATTTCTTTATTTGATAGTTACTTTGGATGATATACATAAGCTTATGATAGGAAAAATAGGATAAAAATGTTGTTAAATTATCAATTAAATTTCTCGCAAAAACGAAGTCAATGGCTGTTATCAATAGTAAAGATAAATGATAAATAACATACGCGAATCCATTTTATTATTTTTTTTGCAGTGCTTGGCAGCATTTTCTCTTCTTTTACTCTACTTTAACTTGCCCGCCTAAAATTATGCAATACAAAGAAGGGCTGCACGAGTACATTTAAATCGCCCAACAGCAAACACTCAACCAAACACCACACACATATTTGTGTGCATGTGTTTATACAATTTTCATTTGAGAAATTTAAATATTAGGAAGATATCAACCAACATGAAATGTATGTCAAACGAAAGCTAACATCTTCATTTGACTACAAAAAAAAAAAATAAAAATTAATCGAGCCGTTTCCTTATAATTAAAGAAATAGAGATTACCACAATAAAAACCTGACATTGGTGCCCATACCGTAAGGTAAGACGTATTCTACGCCAAAAAGACATATCTAAATCATTTGCCAGAGAAATTCTCAGTTTTCGATCCACTTTCAGAGACGAAATAAAAAAATCTTCGTGTATTAGAGACCTTGCTGATTTATTAATAATAAAAAATCATTTTATATCCTGCAGCTTTCCTGAAGTATGCACTGCATTAATGTTATTTCTTACAATTCCTGTGCCTACAGCTAGTGCTGAACGATCATTTTCAAAACTTAAATTGATAAAAACGTATTTAAGGAACTCGATGGGAAAAGACAGGTTATGTAACTTGGCTATTCTGTCTATTAAAAATTCTATGGCCAGATCTTTAAACTTTGATGATGTTATAGACACTTTTGCGGAACAGAGAGCTCGAAAAAAAGATTTTTCTTAATAAATATCTTATTGAAATTAAATTGTTATTTTTATTTCATTGTAAATGTATGTAGGTTTCCTCACGATGTTGTTCCTTCACCGAAAAGCTAGCGAATAGATGATGAATGCATTGAGATATTATGTTCTATGGATGAATGTGAAGTCTCCAATACGCATTGGGCTAGCATGGGGACTACAGACCATTCCTTCTCGACTAAGAGGGGAGGCCAATGGCCATCAGTGGGACATATACTACGTGTAATTGAGTCCGCTGAAAACCTCGAAGTTTATTAAAATTAAACTGGGTACAACGTGACGATTTTTACTGATAGGGCCCCGTGAAAAGAATTTGCCACGGGCCCCAGATGGTATAGTTACGCCACTGCGGTGAAGATAGTAGGGGGTTGCTGGTGGAGCACTTTTGACATATTTGATTTAAGAGCTCACCAGGATTTTTTTGGTTTCGTTTGTTCACCAGGTAAAGTGCGGCTGCAAACGGGTGTCTGTCTTGCAGCAAGCGGCTCGCCTAACCAAAAAAAACTGTGCTAGTCAGAAATGGACAGTACATCCCACTAGCTCTTGCTTTGAGCTTATAACCATAGCAAAGAAACTACCCATCGGATATTACGTTAGAAAACATGAACCAAAACGTTATGGAAAGTTGTCCCCATGGGGTACTCAGACTCTGACGAATCCCTCTGGCAGCACGCACAACGGATTTGGAGGTGCGAAGTTTATGTATTCTCAACGGAATTCATATATAGCTAAATGCTCAAAAAATGCTATACCAAAACCGTTCTCTGTTGAGCATCGAACGAACAACGCTACGTGGAATATCAGAACTCTTTTGCAATGCGGCAAAGTCTAACAGGCCACAGCTGAACTTAAGCGTCTTAATATAGAAATCATGGTAATCGCTGAAGTAATATGGAATAATTCCGGTGCCCATCATTTGCCCTCTGGCGAAAAACTACTGATCTGTGGCCTGGACCCAAATAATCATCATACCGAAGGCGTAGGGTTCCTGCTCATCAAGAAAGCTATCATGGCAACCAATCAACGAGCGGATTCTAGTGGCCCGGTTCTTTTCTCGCGCTAGAAACATTTCAGGTGTCCAAGTCTAGGCTCCAACGGCTGACAGATATTGAAATTATACATCAATTCTACAGCAAGCTAACTGAAACGTTGCCAAAATTTCCTTAAAGAGACATCACCAGCTGCATAGGTGACTTTAACGCTCAGATCGGCAGCAACAACAGCAGGTTTGAACACACAATGGGAAGACATGCGCTTGGCGACTTAAACAACAATCGTGAATTTTAGCTTGAACTCTGCAGATCCCTTGATTTGGCTAGTGGTGGCTTTTTTTTTGAATAAAAAAAAAGCCATGAAACATCCTGGTAGTAAAACAGAAAATCAAATCGATCATATATGCTTCAGTCGAAAATGGCGTAAACATCTGCTTGATGTGAGAGTTAAAAGAAGCGCTGACATTGGCTCGGATCCTCAACTAGTTAACGCTTCAATCAAACTAAAGGTCGCGTCAGTAAATAAGGACCATGAACCTCGTCAGAAATGCTTCTACATAGACAAGCTAAAAGACTGCAACACAAGACTTATATTCCAAAATGCTCTGTCTGAAGCCATGTCACGCCACGAGTTGTAAAATGACAGTGCCCACCATAAACAGGAACTGGTGAAATCCATCCTTCTCAATATTTGCGAATTCACTTGAAGCTACAAACCTCCAAACATCAATCCATCAATGAGCGAAATAACCGAGACCAAGCTACGAATATTAATGGCAAGCAACACGCTTCTGCAATCTACAACCAGCTCAGAAAGCATGCAGACAAGACAAGCGCAATTTTATAAATGGGCTTGCACACGAAGATGAACTATCAGCTCAAGCGGATAACAGCTTCGTGAAATCCTAAACCAATAAACTAACTCAGATGGTCCACTGCCGGAACCATTACGCCATAATTCATCCATGTCGTCGGAAATATCTTCTTCCCCACCATCCAAACAGAATAATCGCTGTAAAAAAAGCTCTAAAAGGCAATAAAGCTGCCCGTTGCGATGGTTTACCCGCCGAAACTTTTAAGGCTTGCCCAGAGCAAGCTGCAATTCTTCTTCAGCCCGTTTTAAGCGCAATGTGGGTGCAAGAAGAGCTCCCCGATGACTGGTTACAAGGGATTTTAGTCGTCCTGGAATTGAGTGTCGAAAGGCGAAAGCTAAACTCCAAACACCCATCAACGCTACATTTTCATTTTTATGAACCTTACATTTTTATACCCGAGCGCACTGGCGGTAAGGTACTTTGGTATTGCAAATGAGCAATCAAATCAAAAAACCACGATATTTCAGTAATTATTTCAGATAATTTGCTCTCATTTGATACATATGATTGGGTTTTGGAAATAAATACGTGAGCAACTTTTTTTTTTTGAAAGTGGGCGTGGACCACCCATTTTATAAGCAAAACTTATATCTCCGAAACTACATGACCAAACTCTACCAACTTTGGGGATATTGAATTTCAAGCCAATAGCAAAATTTCTAAGTTCATTTTCAAAAATAGAAAAACGCGATATTTTAGACAATTCGATATGAACGATGCGGGCGCACTAACAAAAATACCGAACCAAAAAAATTTGGAATGGGTGTGGTAGGACATCATACTTTGTGTAGGTAAGCAATGTTCCAAAAATTGTACATAGCGGACCAAAACTACGTCCACCTCTCATATAACAGTAGGTTTAAAAAATCAAGAAAACGGGATACTTAAGTAACTATTGAAGAGAATTTAAATATGTATAATGAGGTTGCACAGGCATATGCACGGAATAAAAAATGAATTGGTAATAGGCGTGGCACCATCCGCTTTCGATTAACTAGGTATATCTCAAAAACTGTGCCATCAAACTCCGCCAAATTTGGTGCACACTAGTCAATAAGCAGAATTTCAAAAATTTTAAAAGCGTACAAAAACCATGCCCACCTCTCATATAACGGCAAAAAACTATGATATTTATAAACTATACAAGGTAATTTGCTCAGATTTGATAGACAAGATCGTGTTTGAGAATAAAATCATAGAATCATAAGTGTTGGAAATGGCCATGGTTTTGCCCACCTAAGAGCAAATAGATATATGCCCGAAACGTCTTCAAATTCTACCACATAACGAACACTTTGCATAGAAAGCACAATTTTGAAAATTATAGAAATCAGATCAAAGCCACCCTCGTTTCTCATAAAACGGTAATTTACAGCAAATCAAAATATTCAATATTTTACTAAATCATGTTGCGAATTCCTTCGAATTTGGTATACGGACTTTCATTGGGGAGAAAAATAAGTGTGGTACGTTAAAATCATACCAACTTCCTTTTGTTTCTATTTAAATAATTTAACGTCTCCAAATGATGTTATACTGGCATGCCCGGCTTGCTTTGCCAATTAAGACATATTTTTTTTTAAAATATTGAATAGTGCTTTTGGGATTATATCTACCAAGATCTAAAGAAAATATGCATGTATCGAATACCATATACATATCTACGTCAAGTAGCTTGGAATAAATGTTGAATAGAAGCTTCGGATTAAATTGGGCGTGAGTCCGCCTGTTTTTCCAACAAATGTTATATAGCCTGAGGATATATACATATATACAACGTATATATAATATTGTACATCTCCATCAAATAGTTGGGGAGTTCCAAGGAGTTTTTTTTCCAAAATGATACATAGTTGAATCTATAAAACATATCTATGAACTTCCATATACCCAACCCTGTTTTTCTAACAAATATTATATAGCCTGAGGATATATATATATACAATATATATATAATATTGTACATCTCCATCAAATAGTTGGGGAGTTCCATGGAGTTCTTTCCAAAATGATACATAGTTGAATCTCTAAAACATATCTATGAACTTCCATATACCCAAATGTCATTCCTCTGCACCGAATAGTTGCGAATATAAGACGAATTAAAATTTTATCTTCCATGGGCGCTTGGTACCGCTCACTTTTCCAAATTTATATACACCTTACGCTCGGCTAGGGGATCACCTAAATCTACTGTACAAATAACTTAAATATCCGTTCAGTAATTTGGACACCTATAAAGGACTCACATTCATTTTTATATGTATATAAGATTAACTTTGAAATAAAAACATGCACCGGGTATGTAAAGTTCGGCTGAATCCGAAGTTAGACACTTATTTACTTTTTATATCCGAACGCAGTGGTGCCCAGGGTTTTATAGTCTTATTTACTCAACGGGTTTTTGTAAGAGTATAAAGCAACACAGATAGATATAGACATAGGCATGCATTTCAACTCAGTAAGAAACCTTTTGAAAATTAAATAAGTCGGACAAAAACTACGCCCACCTCTGATATAATGGCAAATTACCAATATCAAAAAGACCCCACACTTTAGTAACTATTCAAAGTAGTAACTTGCTCACATTTGATACACAAGATTTGGTTTGAGAACGAAATATATGGAATCAAAAAATTTGGAATAGGGATGACATTGCCCAGCAAGGGCACATACAAATACAAACCAAATTTCGTACACACTTTCCATTTCTGGTAAGAAAGCACAGTTTATTATAACTATAGAAGTAAGCCGAAAACCTCGCAACTTTTCGTATCACATTTATTTAAAATAAATTTGAAAAATGCGATATTTAAGCATATAACGCACTTAGTTTTCCAAAAAAATAAACATTATAACGTTCACTGATTTTATTGCATACAACAAGCGATCGCTGACCTTCGCTGATGTAATCCTCAGCTGATATATCTGAGCTTTTTCGCGCATATATTCCTTGAACATTCTTCAGCTGCTGCTTCAGGAATTTTTATTCCAGAAAATTTTTCGTCCACCATGATTTTATTTCTCTTGCGGGTACTACCACAAGCGAAGCTTCAGGGCCTTTTTGTCTCAAAGTAAAATATTTTTCAAATAATAGTTGTCGGTAAATTCTTTGGCCGGCTTTGTGGATCCCTCCTGTTCCGCAATATTTTGAAAGATGAACTCTTTTTTTTATCGCAGTATTATCTTCTGCAGGAGCCTTAGGACTTTCCTGTCTTAAGGGGCCTGTATTTTAAAAATTTGTTATTTAACGCTTTTTCTTTCTATTGCCAGTATTATCTTCGGCTGGTACCTTACGACTTTCTGGAGGAGTTTATAATTTCATTTGTGCGCTTCACCTCTTAAAGGTCCCGATTGTTATATTTTTCTTTGATTTTGTCCTTATTTACTTCGGTGGGAGCCTTAGGACTTTCGAATCCCAAGGCGCTTATATTTTTTAGTTTTTTTATCCATGTTTTGCCTTGTAAATTATTTTGCCTTTGCGTTGCTTATGATTTCGGGAAGGGCAACCCCCTTTCTCCTAAAAAACAGTTCTCATGGATATAGTTTATCCCTTCACTTTTTTCTTGCGGCCGGAAGCTACGGTTGTTTTCCCCTAGTTGCTTTACTCCATGCGCTCTTTGGACTTGAAATTCACTTGCAAGAGCGTTTGTGTTGACCGTTAAGGTCTTGGGTTTTAATTAAGAAAATAATTTTGTGAAATTTTTGTGCAAATTATTATTTGGATAATATTGCTTTCCCGTATTTCTTTCGTTTCCAAAGTTTTGTGCAAGCCGAACTCGTTGGTTTTTGTTTCAAGTTATTGAGCTTTTTCCAAAGCGTCTGGTAAGTCCTTCGGATTTAAAGAGAAAATTATATTCAGGAATGCCAAATTTAGTCCTGTCCTGCTTGATCAAAAGATATAGAAGAAAAATCGGAACGTTGAGCTAACAAAGCCATGGGCGTTGTATTGGCGCTCTTATCTTACAACGGCCCCTTCACCAGACTCAAGCTAATCTGTTAGTCATCCCCTAGTTCTAAGTCCGTTGTCGCCTGCCATCAACACACACACCAGGATGAATGAATTAACGCCTCATCTTCATGTTTTACAATGCATTCATAGGAAAATTATTAAAATTCCATTTACTTCACTTAAGATACCCTAATACCCTACTTATCTATAACCGAATTATACATATGTTATTTAACGGCAGCTAAGCAAACAAAAAATTAAAACCTAAGCATTAATGTATGTGTGCATTCATAGGAAAATTATTAAAATTCTATTTACTTCACTTAAGATACCCTAATACCCTACTATGTTATTTAACTCCAGCTAAGCAAAAAAAAACTTAAAACCTAAGCATTAATGTATGTATGTGTATATATGTACAAGCATAAATATACATATAAGCAATATTAGTAGAAATCAAAAGGATTAGGAAATACAAAAAAATAAATATATATGTATATTTGTATATACGTAAGATTAAAAATCCAATAAACTCACTCACCTTGTCCACTCCTTCTATGTTGGTACCAACATTCCGGATAAAAAGCTGTGTGGGAGACATTTCGTACATACATAGAAATTAGAACATATGAATGTACCCTTGCCTACTGCGGCAGTACTGTTTATACCATCTGTTGACTCGCGATCGTCCGTATTGAGCGGCTCAGAAAAAAAGAGTAAAAATGAATTGGAAGTTAAATTACTAATGTAAAATATTCTAAATCAAACTGAAACCAATATTTTAGCCATAAGTCTTCTAGGGAGTCTGAGAAAAAAAATAAATTGGGTAATTCAGAACTTAAACTACAGTTATCAAAAAATGTTTTTATGAGAAAGAAAAGTCCAAAAGAAAAAGCAAACAAAATTTTAAAAATAATACCTAAGAAAAGCCAACCTTCAGCATTTACATGCAAAATTTAAATAACATTAGTTAGGCTACTCAAATTAAATAATGCAGAAAAGCTATGTAAGTAATAATATGGGAATTCAATTTCCGACCAAAAAAATTTTAAAAAAAGAAAATGATTTATGAAAACTAAAAAAAGAGTAAATAGTACACAAATCGCAATAAATGGGAAATAAACTAGTTCCCAGCAAATTAGTTCGCATTAAGTATGGAAACATATGTATTTACAATGTATGTATGAGTTGCTACTCGACTATTGGTCATTATCCCGTAGTTGCTGGCTCCCTTCCTTCGCGACTCATTTACCCACTCCGAGTTGATGATCACTCTTTTCAGATTCCTTTTCCGACCCATCTCAACCTGCAGCGTATGCCGATATATGTACATACATATGTGGTGTTACGATTTCTTTCCGGGTGAAACCTCCCCTGCCAGCCACGGCTATCCAGTTTCCCCTGAAAATCAAAAGTTTTCAAACACATTCACAACTTTTTATACATCTCACCCACACACTTCCAACTTTTTTTTCGCGCTGTCAAAAAATTTATGTAAGTTAGAGCAGTGAAATCACCCTTTAAAAAAACCCTGTGTGTTGAAGCGAGCCAGTTAGATGTACGGGAGTTTTGACGAAAATTGTCAATTCATCGAACATATTGGAGGTAAGCATATGTTTTTATAATTTTATTTGTTTAAAAATGTAAATTTAGCTTTTATGTTTCCAGAATAGGTGCAACTCAACCCCAATTTAAAGGTATGTATTGAAATTACTGAAATATTGATATATTTTAAGTGATATTTTTGTCATTGCAGATTTGCGGCCAACCAAACACCAAATAAACAACGTAATGTATGTTATTTGTAATTTAAGTTATAGTTAGGATTAGTACCCATGTTTGTAATATTTAAATGATTGAAAAATAAAGAATTTATAACGTAAATGTTTTGGCTTAAAATTCTTAAAATATTTTGAAATCTTTTGAAGAAAAAAGCAACCCTGCGTAGGCTGGTGAGGGGAATTAGAGGAGATCAGCTATAGTTTTTTCTTTATGGCGGTGCTTAATGCGTACGACAGGGATGCCTGATCACACGTACAAGGGGAAAGTGGATAAAATCCGCACAGCGCATTCACAAAATTATCTACTTTTTTATCCAGTTTTGAAGATAACGTGAGCCACTTTTTATCCAGTTTTTTACCGGCTCATGGTTGGCAGGGTCTAGTTATGCTTGAGTTAGTGTGCGTGCATGCGTGCATTTTCCAGCCTATTCTGAATACCACGGATAACTTCTAACTCTTGGCAATGTTCGGGGTTGTAACTAAGGTTGCAACATTCCCGCGATGCTACCCTCTATCTATTGGAGGTCCATTCGCTTTTCAACGTCCGACCTCACCTTGATATTGTTCTGTTATTCTGGTATCATTCCACTCACACTCATGCTGATAACACTCCTTCTAAACGCTTACTAGAAGTCGACAAAGAAAAACCTCGTGCTCCAAATCAGGTACTATCAAAAATTATAATTGTTTAGTAGTGCCATTGACTATTAGTAGTTTGATAGCCCCTATTATTTCGGTCTCTCCGCCTTTGGCAGTTATGAATTTCCAGCCCTTAAGTTATCGGCTGAATCAAGTCCTCTTTACTCCCAGTAGAGCGCTTACATTTTTGCCTAGACGGCACTTGCACACTAGTACTTGGACCTAATACTTCCTGTTCCGCTATTTAGCAAAAAACCTATTATCTCTTTTGAGAGAAACTAATGTTTAAATTCTTTTATTATTTATTCTTTCTTTTAAACAATCGGCTATGAGGCAGTTTTAGGAAGAGATTTTTTTACAACTTGTAAGTATAAGTTGATGAGGGAAGAAACAACGAGAAAAGTTAAACAAAAAGGAAATGAAAGTAAAGACATTGCGATTGGTAATAATAGGAAACGTTTGCAAAAGGATACGGCGGAAAATATTTCGCAAAGTAAAATAAATGAAAACGATAATTGTGAGGTTAAGAGATTATTAAAGAACGATATAATTGAAACTAATGCAAAAGAAAATGTACAAAGAAATAAATTAGCAAATGATAATGAGGATAATGATGGTGATGTAAATTCTTGTTCCGAATATTGTTTTTCAAATGAAAATGAAAACGAAACGCGAGAATCTACTTTGTTTAATAGTTCTTTGCTACAAACAACACTTGATGAATGCGATGGATTTAATATTAAGATTGGTGATAACTTAAGTCAAGTTCAAGCGAAAACTAATCGTTTTGTTCGAAAATATATACATATGTACATATGTTAAATGGTTGCGTCCTCTTGAACCACAGGTAAGATGTGAAATGAAGTTAAACGTTGATAAAATTACACCGTTTAATTGCCCACCACGCCGTCTATCATACAGGGAGAAAAACAGCTTACAAAACCTGTTAGAAGAAGATCTAAAGAAAGATTTCCTCAGACCCAGGGAGTCGGAATTTTTATCTCCTATAGTGTTAGTGCGCAAAAGGACAGGTGACATTAGGATGTGTATCGACTATCGAAAACTTAATAAGGTAACAGGGAAAGATAAATACTCCTATGATAGCGACAGAAATTATAAGTGAACACTTTGACATTTTAAGAGAGGTATTTAGGCGTTTGGATATTTGAGAATTGAGAAATGTGAGTCCTTTCAGACGGACGTAAAATTATTAGGTTACACAATATCGAAAAGTGGAATAAAAGCAGACGAAAAGGGACTTGAGGCAATTTGGAATTTCCCTGTGCCAAAGAAGGTGAATTCCGTTCAAAACTTTTCTGGACTTTGCTCCTATTTTCGCAGGCTTATTGCTAAGCCATTTTATGATTTGAAAAGAAAGGATAAAAAGTTTAAGTTTGGAGAAGACGAATTAAGATGTTTTGAAAAACTCAAAGAAACGTTAGTAGAAGTTCAAATACTGGCTTTGTATAGTCCATAAGATGAGACAGAGTTGCATTGTGATGCAAGCCCGACAGTCTTCGGAGCGATACTTATGTAGAAGAAAGCAGATGCGAAAATATATCTAGTTTTTTGCTTCTCGAAACGCACAAGCGAAACAGAGTCAAAGTATTACAGCTTCGAGCTGGAAACCCTTTCCATAATTACACTCTCAAAAGGTTTCGTGTGTATTTACAAGACTTAAAGTTTAAAATAGTCACATACTGCAATTCGCTAGCACTGACTCTTAACAAAAAATAGTTAAATCCGAGAATAGCGCGATGAACTTTAGAACTTCGAAACTACGACTATGTTTTAGAACATAGACTAGGCTCTCGAATGCAGCACGTTGATGCGCTAAGTAGATGTAATAATATTGTTACGATTGAAACGAATACGTTTAAAGAAAGCATGATTATCTGTCAAGGCAAGGACACAAAGGAGTTACGTGAAAAGTTAGAAAAGGTGAACACAGTTTATTCGAAATGCGAAATGGGGTTCAATATATGAAAAGAGGGTCCCCTTTTATGTTCCGACTGAGATGGAAAGTCATGTCATGTTTAAATATCAGGAGGAGATGGGCCATACAGGTATTGATAAAACTTTAAATCTGGTTTCAAAAAGTTACTGGTTTCCACAAATGGAATTTAAAACAGCACAATATTCCAAAAGACGGTAGTTCTTTCGAAGTAGTACATATTGACCATTTTGGACCGGTAGATAACTCACGAGCAAAGAAACACATTTTGGTAGTAATTTGTCAGGTTATACCCAACAAACAAATAAACAGAGAGAGCCTAAGTTCTTACGTAATCCAACTTGAAATACCCAGCGCAAGTTTTTATTTCAAAAGAACATTACTTGTTTTATGTCAAAAGTTAACATTATTATAAAAACTAACGTGAGTATTTTATAGGCGTCCAAATCACTCAACTTATCAAAGTAGAACGGGTATGCTGAAATCCTTCTATGAATCTGAGAAATGCTCTGTGCTATCCTCATCCTCCAGGCAAGATGTGAACATCGGGTACTCGAGGATGCCTATGGTGGCCTTGTGTTGTCCCCATGAATCAACCCAACTGGAGCTCGCAACGCCTTCCTTCTCTATCTAAGATGGAATTTCGCCATAACTCTGTCCGGTCTCTTCAGGAATCACTTGGTTGTTTTGCAGGTGACGGAAGTGCACCAACGGTCCTCATGCATCTTATGCATGACACCCCTGATGCACCTTACCGTCCCTGCTATGCTTGACCTTATAATTGGCTGCGGTCCAATAGGGTATGCCAATTACCTGTAAGAGTTTATCCTCAAATTAGTTTTTTGGATAATTTATGAAGAAGTGCGAGTGGTATCCAAGGCCTTTGGTGCTGCTTGGCTGTCACTGAAGACTCTGATTTGGTTTCCATGCCGCCATTCGCCAATTATCCAGTCCGTTATCTTAAATATAGCAAATATCTCCGATTGATAAACCGTGTCATTGTGCCTTAAGCAGAAAGGCTTCTGAAATCGTCGTCCAGGTGTCAACCAGCTCCAGTTCCATTTTTTATTTTGGAGCCATCAGTGTAAAAGCATTTCACCGCACCTCCCAATAGAGTACAACGATATCTCCATTGTTCTCTCGTAGGAAAGCTTACGGTATACTTTCTACCAAAAGAGACTCTCGTTATCTGTTTATGGCAAAAACAAAGGTTAGTGCTCTAATAACGTTCCAAACAAGTTTCTGGGTCCGGAGTTCTCATCGTCATGCCATAATCCAAAAGAATGGTTTTCATTACTACCGGGTGCCAAGTCCAACAACGCACTCAGAGCCGCTTCTGATGCCGTACTCACGGCACCCGTAACCATTGTTCTAGCCCACCAAACTACAGCAGAATATGTGATGATTGATCTGATTAGGGCTGTGTATACTCAAACTACCATAGGGTCTCAAACCCCAAATCTTGCTAAAGGTTGTTCGACATGGACTTTCCAAGTAATTTTTCTATCAAGATATTTCACTTATTCGGAAAGTCTTACGTTTAAGCTTTTAAGCACCGGAATACTGAGATCTTCGAATTTCCTTTTCCTCGTAAGCAATCCTAGGGTTGTCTTGCTGGGATTGACAGATATACCTTTGGGCATCTTCCTGATGCTATTGCATAAACATGACCCGCTTAAAATTTAATAGGAAGTCCACTACCAAACACCATAAGAGAGGTTAATGTACACCGCCCTGAGGGCAACCTCTTCCAACTTTTCCCATGGTGCAAATACCATTTTTTCCCCCATAGTCAGAAATCTTCTAGATAGCATGGAGTGGGCCCGCCTTATAATTGTTTCCTCCTCTGCTGCTGAGCACATAAAATCAAGGCTAGCGTTGTGAACGGCCCTTTCAATATCAGCAAAAGCTCCCATTGTGTACTCACCTGCTTCCAGCCCCACTTCGATCTTTGTTACAAGATCATTTAGAGCTGATTCACAGGATTTTCCACCCAAGGGTGCATGTTGATAAATACTAAATGGACTGCTCACCAAAACCTTTGATCTGATGTGTTTTTCGCCCGTGCACTCTAGGGTCTTCAGCATGAAAGGCCAGACTTATTGGCCTGAAGCTTTTTGCTGGTGCGTAAACATCTCTTCCCGGTTTAGAAATGATCACTTCTAGTTATCCCACGTTGTGTGCTACCAGCCCGGAGGATAGAATAAAGTCTAGTATCTCGTTTCCGCGGGAGAGTGAGTTTGCTCCTCGGAGGAGGGGGATATATAGAGCCGTATGGCTTACGATAACCACGGTAGCACAGCACAATACAGTAGCTGATTTTATCGCAACGACATCTTGGAAAAAAAAACTCTTTAAGCATCCCACACGGACGTTACCCCAAGAAATCCCTCCAAGACCACGAATACGGGTTAGAGTTAGTTGCATAGAAGAGCAGTAGACGATGTGCTATGCTGCAGATTAATGTGCGTGAAAACGAATCCATCCCAGGTGTAGGTAATGCGGATATTCGTATCTACTTCGAATAACTTTCAACGAGTCAACGTCTATACCCAACACCAGAAAAGCGCCCTCTTCATTGCCTGAAGTCGGTTTTTTGTTAGGAAACTACACTCGTCATTACCTTAATTCAGCTCTTCGTTTTGGACACTGATACGTTTTAGATCCTCACTTGGTTTCCGGTGTGGACCCGGCATCCAAGCAGATGCTTTTACGAATCTGCGAAGGCTTGCATATTTTTCGCAGAATGGCATATTCGCTATCATTTTGTTTTGATCAGAGCACTATATCTTATTGATACCGCCTTCCACGCATATTCCTTCGAAATGTGGTTTGTCTTTCGACTCCCCAATAACCTTCCATAGATAGCTATCGAGAAAGTCTCCGTGCCCTTTGAACAGCGGTCCATTTTCATTGTGGGTGTGAATCTCAACTGTCATAGCCTTGGCTGCCATTCTAGCGAATTGGATGGTTGAGCTGCATCCGACGTTCGGGGTCCTTCGGCGTCCTCCTGTCAAGGTGCGGGCCTTTCAGAAGTTATTCGGGGTGCTCCAGCCTGGCAGTATTTGGTCATCGTTCGAAAAGCAGTCTAAACTAAGGAAATGAAATGCTTTTGTCAGTATTATTCCACACAATCACACTTCCACCCTTTGATATGGTCTGATTAGTTATTCGACTAAGCCCTTGCTCTACGGCAAGGTTGCTGCCCTCGCAAGGGGACGGGTATTGATTATTGATTTAAATAATAAATATGCATCAACGTACCACACAAATTTTCAATAACTTTGATTTTTACGTGTTTCTCACTTAATTAACTTGTTCGTACCGAATGTGAACGAATTCGCTGTGATTTAATAAAATATCTTAAGTGTGTAATTTTACACAATTGTTCTTAACTCTCGTACAATTTGAGAAAATTATCTTTAGGTAATGTAAATATTGATCTATATTACTGTTTTAATTGCTTTGGGAATGTTGTATTTTTTTTTTTAAAAGTTTGTTAACTTGTACGTCGCGCTTCCTTTATATGTTATTACCGCACAATTCCTCCCGTTTTCTCTTTGCTGCTTCTTTTTAGCGCTCCATGATATCTTATTTATATCCTATTTTTAAATTGAAAGTAGTTTTTACGAAGCGTTTTAGATTATTTATGCCTTAACTTTATATGTGGTTTCCAGTATTTTTTTGTGCACCACGCTTACTGTCTCTGGTAGAGTTAGGGACGCATATAAGTCTTTTATGTCAAACAATACTATTTTGCCATCTTTCGTGAATTTTACGCACTTCAGTATGGTCGTTGCGCAGCTCTAGATTATCGCGGAGACTCGTTTTTATTTATTTTGATAATCTACACACAGGAGCCGATTTGTAGTTTACGAGTTTATTACGGCGGTTGCATCTTTTAGGGGTTTTTCGATATCTGTTTGATATTCATCGGTTGGGTCCGCACCTATTCTTTCTCCATTCATTTCCTCAATAATTTTTTTTCGGTATTTTCTACGTTTCTTACAATTACATTGTTGTTCTTAAGTTTTCGCCTTAATTTATCGTGGTGGTTCCTTCCTCCTTGCCTATTTGATTGTCATAGTTTTTATATGTTTCTCAATAATGTCTCTGCATATACATATGTCACACGTCCTCTTGATTCTCGCTTGATATTCGTGATATTGCATTTTGCATCGAAGCCACTTCTCTAAATATTTCTTGTTCTTCTTTCTCCAATGGTATGGAGGTTAAGTTCACGAATCTGGTGCGGAATTCCTGCTAAGACGGTATGTTTTTTAAACCGCATTGACCTTTTAATTTGTCCACCTTCCAGTGTAATGTTTCGTACTTTATTTTTATAACGCTTTTGATGTATGTACTTATACGATGGATCCGTGTGTTGGTAGGGTATCTTCGGCTAGCTAGAGAGCTTTACTGCGCAGTTGTCTACCCAGGCCAAAGTACAACTTGTTGGCAAGAGATATTCTACCTTGGATTCCGAGGCTGAATTTACTTTAGGTGTTAAAGCTAGTTTCAATATAAACGAAGTCCTTCACTTTTTCGGAATTATAATAGTCAATTGTGATGGGTATCGAAATGTTCCCTCCACAATTTGAGTGTGCTTTGAACATCAGTCACCAGGTCGCCATTCTTGTTCTTATAAGGATTTTCCCTGGTCTAAAAACCTTCCCTAAGTCGCCGCACATTTTAGTAAAATTTTCTGGCGCTTTTCTTGTCGGCTAGCAGCTGAAGCTTTTCGAACTCTCGTATATTTGCCTCCACTTCTTCCTGCAAACAGTACGTCTCACTTCTTTTCTCAACTCCCAGTAGCGTTCCCATACAGCTATCGTTGCTCCCGATCGCAGCGTGGTTTTTTCGGGGTCGCTGAAAGCCAAAGGCTTCCTCAGCAGCGATACGTTGTGATAGAGAAATGTGCTCCCATTGCTCGCGGATGCCAGCTTGTTGCGAAGTAATCTTAGTGAGCAGGTGTGAGACTCGAGTGGGGAAGTTAGTGGATGTCGCTTGCGAGTGCAATTTTCCGACGTCGAGCCTTTTTTGTATAAGTCAAATTACCTAGTTGGGAATTTATTAAAAAATAGAATTTCGACACCGAACATTATTTTTTAGCGTTTGTCTTAAAAAATTAATTTACCAAAAAACATTAAATCTAAGTCCAAACTAAGCCCGTGTGCTGTCAACGTGACTTCAGGTATTTCGCTGATTTTGCTTTTCCTTTGGGAACGGTAGTCGCTGCTTAGTTGTTTGCTCGACTTTCGGGTTACGCGTGTGGGCTGATGCCTCGAATTACGCTATACTTGCTGTCTTAAAACAAACAGGAAAACCAACTTCAAATCAAGATCCTTATCAAAAACGGAAGAAAACTACGGCGCAAATGAAAAAGAAATGCTGGTGGTAATTTGGACATGGAACACGTTATATCAAACATTATTTTTCGCTTTTAAATTCTATCTACCAAAAAGGCGCGTTTTTTTTTAATTTTTAAACTATTACTTATTTTTTACTTTTTAGTTACATACATACATATATCTGCTATTAAGACGTACATATATTGCAGTTTTCGTATTTATTGATTCTATCTACCAAAAACGCGTGTTTTTTTAATTTTTAAACTATTACTTATTTTTTACTTTTTCGTTACATACATACATATATCTGCTATTAAGACGTATATTGCAGTTTTCGTATTTATTGATCTTTCTATCGTCCCGCTTAAGAAATGCGTTTACACTTTGCATCTACAGTGCGGCGAGAACCAGTAGCACAAAGCAGATAAGAATACCATTTCATAAGTATATATATACGCATATACACTTCTATACATACATATGCTTAATTTGTTGTGTCAACGTTTCTCATCGCAAAGGGATGATGTGTCTTCCATTGGGCCCGTTTTAATACAAAATAATGGTCCAGGATAAAATTTTCTTTAGTTGCAAAAGCAACCCAGTTAGCGTATTTCAGGACCATGCGATTGGCTTATTGCTATTTAAAAGCGGAAAATAGGTGTGTTGGCAAATGTTTGGTTGATCGGGCCATATATTGAAAAATACTACGCAAAATAAAGCAGATTAGGTGTTGAACTGAAACGTATTTTCTTACGGCTCATTCACAATAGCGAAGTTTTTGTTACTTCCCAACACTACACCTTAGTTCGGATATCATTTTACCTATTAATGCATGTTAACTGTACGTACATTCATATGTACATATGTGTTTAGCTACAATTGATTGCTGTTTAGCAAGTTCAATTGACCGCTGTTTAGCTCAAATCCGTACATGCATACATCATGTGTGTAATACATACACATCTCGTTCGCATTTCGAGTTCGTGTTTGATTGGCACTGGTATCCAAAATTTTGGCTTCGCTATTCTTGGGCACCAATAGTTCAGTGCTGGCGAGCATGCGCATTTTTTTTGTAAGTTTACACCAAAATATTTCAGCAACGAATATACTATTTTGTAATTTGATAATTTTGCACTCCGCCTGAATTTCACCATTACTAAAATACCAACTGGAGGTCGAAGTGTTTGTTACACCACCCTATGTTAGCACCACAAACGAAATGATTCCATTCGATCCGTCTGTTTAAAGTCAGATAACAATAATCTAACCTTCGAACTAGTTTTCAAATCTATTAAAGAATACCCCTCAACAATCCATTCAACGACTAAGAAAAAACGATTAATTAAAGATTAGGCTCTAAACTATCATCGAGATATAAAAGGGAAATAGTTGCAGAAAATAACGTGACAACAGTAAAGACTCAATCAGGAAAAAAAGTGCATAAAACTAACATCAGGAGTTAGCTCGCCATGCATGGCATTTTGGCAAATCGGTCATAAATCCACATAACAAATAAAACAAAAAAATATAAATAAAAACAAAAAACATAAGAATTTATAAATAAATAAACATAAAAATTAAAAAAAAATCCGACAAAATTTTTTAATCGAAACTAATAGTTGAATTTCTTCCAATTAATTTAAGTTCGTATCCATCGAGTAAAATTAATTCAAAAGAAATTAAATTAAACCAAATTCTGTCAAATTAAAATAGCTTTAATTATACAAATTTTAATCTGAGTCAATTTAAATATAATTAAGATTATCCTAAAGTAAGGAAACAATCGGTTAAAACGCCACAGGCGTTCGATTCCTAGAAATGTTAAGACTTTAAAAATAGACAAAATAAATTTAAATTAGTTAAATAACTACAAGTACATATTAAATTTTTTTTACAGTCTCTTTGCCTCCAGGGCTTACGCGGAAACCCAAATCCTAGACTACTCCAATGTACAACTGATAACTAGGAGAGACAGGACAGCGAGAATACAGGAGGGAACATTTCAAATTATCCACATTATAGACACGACACAGTATGACGAACTGACGAAAGAACTTGAAAATACAATTGTGCAGAATATCCTAAGCAATCATCCTTCGCACGCTCGTATCAAAATTAAACCCTAGGATAAAAAGTAAACGTTCTTTAGATTTTGTTGGTACAGCATGACTTTGAAATAAGAAATAGAAATATTGGAAACTTATTGGAAACAAACTATGGACAGCTAGTAATAAACAAAAAGATTTAAAGTAAAATCAATGAAGCAGCCACACTAAGGCTATTCTTCAACATTGAAAGGAAAATGAAAACGTAAAATTAGAGTTAGGACTTAAGATCAAATACAAATTGCAGTTTGTTAAAGAAGAACTCACAAATATTGAAGACGCCTCTTATTGGCTAAAATCAAACATTGTTAATTCATTTATACTGTCAAACCTAGAGATAAGTACAATTAAAATTACATAATTATTGAAGAAGACTTAGAATTTACCGATATAAGAATACACTCAAATGGCACATCCATAATTAATACTAAAGAGGCTTGTGAAAAAATTAAACTCAAAGAAATCGAAAAAGAAAAAAAAGAAAACAAAATAATTAATATTGATTTTGGAGAATTATTGAAATGTAAAACCAGACGTTTGGAATAAAAAATAATTGCAAATAATATAATAAAATAACAATTTGTAATGAAAAGAGTTTAATATAATTAAGAAATAATAGTTGCAAACCACATTAGCAGCCTGAAAGAACTAAAACCCGAACGCTTCTATTGAATGATTTCAGTGGGCCAATTGAAATAGATTGCAGACATATATGTAGATCTGAAAGGAACATTCATAATTCATCATCATAACCTCACCATTAAAGTGTAATATAAAATGCGTGCGGTAGATGAGCAATTGACCAAAAAAAAAGTCGAGTAAACAACTGAGCAGTGACTGCCGTTCCTGTAGGAACGCCAAATCAGCCATCACGCCAAATTTCTTCCCCTTCAGCAATCTTCTAGATAAAACCATGAGAAAATGAGGGCGGTGATTTTATCCATGGTGTATGCTTTCAGATAAGTAATCCGCCTGCCATCCTCCTACTTCTTCAGACGCACTAAATGCTATTCGGGCAATTCCAGCTTTACAGTACCTGGTTTTCGTTCCGCAATTACACTTCCACCCGTTGATAAGGTATGATTAGTGATTCGACTAAGCAATTGCGACAAGACAAGGATGCTGCATTCGCTAGAGGTTTGACGGCATAGTTTCGAAGATTTGCTCTAAAGTGGGCGGTGCTAGGCCCCCTTCCAAAATTGTTTAATTTGATATTTGCTTTTTTCGAAAAAATCAAGGTCATAAAAAAGCTGGGGGTCTTCCCGCATGAACAACTGACAGAGGCACACAAAGCCT
Organism: Anomoia purmunda; assembly: GCA_951828415.1. Taxonomy (NCBI): domain Eukaryota; kingdom Metazoa; phylum Arthropoda; class Insecta; order Diptera; family Tephritidae; genus Anomoia; species Anomoia purmunda. The sequence goes on along the minus strand of OX639993.1, from coordinate 83,416,497 downwards.
CCCTAAAGTGGGATATGGGAGTCTTCGCCGCCAGTAGCAAGCGGGAAGACAAACCACCCGCTAATTCCAATCCGCGGTAGGACCACCGGTATGCCGTTTAGCGAAGTTGCCAAGGAGCACCTAACGCTGGCTGTGGTAGATGAAGGCCATCCAGACGGCCACATATGCACGGACAATTAGAAGTCCGTGCTAATAGGTCTATGCAGCGTCTGTAAATGGATACTCGAAAAGTGCAGATGAATGATATATGGGTATATATATATACATATTTCTTATAGATCAAACAGTGTTTCATTTTGGAAAAATTAGCGGTACCACGTCCTTACATTAAAAAAACCAAATTCCGTGTAACTCCACAACTATTTGATACATATGCACAATATTTGTTACATATATCCTATACATCAGGCTATATAATATTTGTTGGGTCAAAGGGCGAACTCACGTCACAATTTAAGACGAAGCTTCTATTCACAATATGCGCCCAGATATTTGACGTAGATATATCATATTCGGCACATACATATTTTCTTTAGATCACGGTATAATATATAATCCCAAAAGCACTGTCCAAAATCGGTTATGCGACGTTTATTGATTTAAATAAAACCGAAATGATTTTAACGTACCACATTCATTTTCCAAAATTGTGATCTTTAATTATTTCTCTCCCTATCCAAATTTGAAAGAATTCGGAACATGATGTAGTAAAATATTGAATATTTTGATTTTTTGTAAATTTTGTATAAATTACAAAGAGGTTACGAATATATATGTATTTATTTGCTCTAAAGTGGGGATAACAAGGCCATTCCCAACATTTTTGATTCCACGTATTTCATTCTCAAACCCAATCTTGTAAATCAAATTTGTTTTGATTTTTGTGTTTCACCGTTATATGAGACGTGGGCATGGTTTTTGTTCGAAAGTGGGCGGTGCCACGCCTATTAACAATTTTGTATCCCGTGTGTTTGCTTGTGCAACCTCATTCTACATATTAAATTTAAGCAAATTCTCTTCAATACTTACTGAAATATCGCGTTTTCTTGATTTTTGAAAATTCGGTATATTTTTTAGTGAAACCTCATTCTACGTATTTAATTTAAACAAATTCTCTTTAATAGTTAGCGTTATATGAGACGTGGGCATGCCTATTTCTTCGAAAGTGGGCGGTGCCTCGCCTATTAACAATTTTTTATCCCGTGTGTTTGCTTGTGCAACCTCATTCTACATATTAAATTTAAGCAAATTCTCTTCAATACTTACTGAAATATCGCGTTTTCTTGATTTTTGAAAATTCGGTATATTTTTTAGTGAAACCTCATTCTACGTATTTAATTTAAACAAATTCTCTTTAATAGTTACCGTTATATGAGACGTGGGCATGCCTATTTCTACGAAAGTGTGGCCTCGCCTATTAACAATTTTTTATCCCGTGTGTTTGCTTGTGCAACCTCATTCTACATATTAAGTTTAAGCAAATTCTCTTCAATACTTACTGAAATATCGCGTTATCTTCATTTTTGAAAATACGGTTTATTTTTTAGTGAAACCACATTCTACATATTTAATTTAAGCAAATTCTCTTTAATAGTTACTTCAATATCATGTTTTTTTGATTTTTGAAAATATCGTTATATAAGAGGTGGGCACAGTTTTGGTCCGCTTTGTACAATTTTTGGAATTTTGCTTACCCACACAAAATGTGATATGTCTACGAAATTTAGTAAGCTGTGTAGCATGGTTTCGTAGATATACCACACCCATTCCTAATTTATTGATTCAGTATATATGTTAGCGCACTCCATCATATCAAATTTGAGCGAATTGTCTTTAAGCTGATCTGCAATAGTTACTGAAATATCGTGGTTTTTTGATTTTCATAAAACCCCGTTATGTGGGCGTGGTTATTTTCCGATTTTGCTCAATTGCACATTTGCAATACCAAAGAACTTTGGGTCCAGGGAAATGTGTTTACCAAGTTTCGCTAAGATAGCTGAATATATGCTCGAGTTATCCGACTGACAGACGGACGGACGAACAGACATGTCTTAATCAAATTCGCATTTTGGCATATATATATCTATATCTTACTAACTGACATAATTGGCGCTATAACCGTTTAAAAGATTTTGGCTGAACTTCTCCTACAATATGCGGTGTGCATCTTGATGTTGTAACACAAATTGAGGGGCCTACAGTTTTACACCGACTCAGAACGGCGAATATTTGTTTATAAGAAGTTTTTTCCATGGCAGAAATACAATCGGAGGTTTACCATTTCCTCTCGAGGAGCGACCGCTATTAGAAAAATTTTTTGTATAATTTTTGATGCTACTTTTCCGGCGTGGATTTGAACCTGGGACCAACCGAATGAAGCGCGCACACCCTACACACCCGGCTACGGCGGTGGTCTATATCTATCTCGTGTTTTTTATGCTGTTACAAACAACCGTTAGGTGAACAAAATTATAATACCCTGGGCACCACAAGAGTGGTGGGATAAATTTTTTTAATATAAATGAAAATGTATGAGTATTTAGAGGTCGATGAGATTCGAATTCATGTCCGCAACAGTATCAAACGGCTCGGAGAGAACGAAGTTGGCGTTGTTGTTGTCTAGAGTATTTTTTGCTGTGTTAGATATCGTTAGATATCGTTTTTAGATACTCAACTGCACGGAGTGAGGTCTTCTCTGGGAGTTTTTATATGTTTTATATATTGAGTGATCAGTTAATAGCGGTTTACACTCTGTTGTAGTTGCTGTGAGATCGTGTGTTGAATATATATTGTTTAGACCATTGATGTTAGTTTTGGTTTTTCTTTAATTGAAACGGCATTCATACATGGTGGAAGAGGTAACGTCTTCTTGTTTGTGGTTGCTTTTGCGGTGCGTTTGGTATCGTCAAAACTAATTTGAGTGATAGTACAATGGTTTGTGGACGAGCTATTAGAAGTTGTAAGATCGTTAAGTGAGATGCCTTCGCAAGAGCTGAATGTTAATGGACTTGATTGTTGTTGCTGTTCTTTGTATATCATTAGTGCAGTTTTGCTATCTACCAAGGCGAATTTATTTGTATTTACGTTTGCATAGACACCAAACTTGACAAGAGATGACGGAAAATCGTTCCAGTATATATCACCCTGTCGGAAAAACAAAAGATAAAAAAATAAACAATTTATATCAGGCTGCGCCGAACGCCCAACAGCAAAATGCCCATTTACTTTGTTTTCGCTTCTACAGCTTGAGCGGCCAAAATCCATATTGCTATAAGATTTTTTTATGGCTTCAGATTTCACAGTAGTCAAAGCAAAAACAAAATACATGTAACTTGGAATTTGTAGCCGTAGGAAAAAAATCGCCATGCTGTTATACTCCATATATATGAATTCGCTTTGTTTTTGAAAATTCTTTTTGTTTCATGAAAATTGGAATTTTTTTTTGTATAAATATTTTGAACTAGCTGATCCGCCCGCTTCGCTATACCCCACTTTTTCCCCTTAATTGGGACTATAATCGCCTAGACGATTTTGGCCGATTCCAACATAGAATGACAGTCGGTCTTTTGTCTTGCTAACTGGCGCCAGTTGGAGCCCCAAGAGAAGCCAAGTCCTTCTCTACCTGGGCTTTCTAACAAAAAGGAGGCCTTCCTCTGCCATCACCAACGGGTACCGTGCTGAATGATATCAAGGCTGGATCCTTTTACTTCTAAAGTAAGTCAATGACTCCGTATAGCTCATACAGCCTACCATCGTTTGAGGTATTCGCCGTCGTAAAGATTTAAAGGTCCAAACATTTCCATGCTTCAGCAAATACAGTCGCACCAGCATGATAAGTGGCCTAAAAGACTTATAGGCTATTTGCCTACTTAGGCCAAAGCAGTACTTGTTGCCTAGATAGATTCTTCGCGGTTAACATTATTAGCGGTGTTAATGTTGGTTCCAAGATAAATAAAGGCGTCCACTTTTTGAAATTGACGTTGTCAGCAGTTATATTAGAGCTTGAAAAAGGAAGAACTAACGGTTGTTTTTCAACTTCATTTTACATATCTGTATAACTTTCTCTCGTGCTATCGCAAGCTGATTTATTGTCCACACAGAGGAGAGGTGTGTCGATCATCATCTGCGAAACTGCTATGCGGATTTTCATGGAAATTTAACTGATGGCGAGACAGTATCCTCAGGCATTAAACAGGGTATAGTATAAATTATTAAAGGGTATTTTTTATCAAAATATTAACTGGAAAAACTAACAAGAAGAGCCATTTTTTTAAATATGGTTTTTTTAACGACATTTTTTGTTTTGTTTAATATTCAACATAAGATAAGAACGATGAAGCCATTTAAGATAGGCTGAAGAATACCGCGGAACATGATTTGGACGAAAAATTAAATAAAGCGTAGCGGCGTTCGCAAGATATAGTAAGTATATTATTTATTTATTCAAAACTTTATTCTAGGCACGCCTGCCAGATCAATTTCATGAGAAAATACGCAGCTTATATATTTACATATGTACGCTCAGGATATGATAAAACTTGAACTGTGAATAAGATTTTTGGAAATATCTCGTCTCCAGAACCCCTTATCCATTCAATTTTTAAACCACATATTTATATTTAAGTGGCTAGTACCCATTATAGGGGTTAATCGGTTGCTCTGCTGGCAGATGGCTTTAATAAGAGGAAACCATTGTTCGTATTTCGCATCAAATGTCTATTCGCTCAGGGAGCAGCGGAGTCCAATCAATTTTTGAATTACGTGATGGTAGTATTCTGGCACTGGTAAACAACAAATATGTTGCAAGAAGGTCCTTGGGGCTATTCCAAATTCTCGGAATATGTGGAATAACGTCGAAATATCATAAAATCTAGACTTTCAGCACTTTTTGCGCAATTTCTCAGCAATGTTTCGAGGAAGAAATTATAAGCAAATTTAGCACTCAAGGAGTTGTGGCCGCTTACAAATTCCAAACGATAATAAACAGTGACAACCCCGAAGGGATAGGCATCGCTTAGTGTAACGTTAATTTTAAGTGATATATTCTAAAACCTATAATTCTAATTTGCCACATTCACCTGATAACTGTATATGCAAGCAAGGCCCGTAATTTCAACAACTTCCCTAAATTTATACAGACCAAAGAAGTATTAAAAATCTATAATTCTAATTTGCCACATTCACCTGATAACTGTACATGAATTACTGGCGCAAATTGTCAAGCAAGGCCCGTAATTTCAACAAGTTCCCTAAATATATACAGACCAAAGAAGTATTAAAAAGTATAACTATAAAAAACATACAATTCGCGAATCAATGAAAATACACAAGAGTTCAAGTCTCTCCCTCTCCGAAATTCCTCTGCATTTTCATTCACAGCCTCGCAAGCAATCCAAAATCAAAATTTTAATAAGCCCCGTTATCTAACCACCTGCCCCAATTACCTCGCCATAAAATTTTCGATACCTACGACAATACTCTTTCGACCTCCATCAATAGAACGTGTATAGTGTTACCACAAACACTGACACAATGCGAAGAAATACTACTCCTCACTCAGTCATTTTGTCTCACTGACGAATGTTATTAGACAATCAACCTCGGGGTTCGAAACCTCACTAACATCACCCAGAAACGGTGAGGCTCTGCCTCATCCCATTATTTCAAGCCAACGAAAGGTCTCGTCTCAGTAGACGGCCAAAGAACCAGATGCTTATATGTAAGAGTCAAAAAATCACGCTAGGGAACCCGGTGCTGTCAGTGCCTCGTTGGATCCGGCGATGTCAAGTCCACATCTTGGGGAACCGCATTGACAGTGCCAAAAGGGCATATACGGCCCAACAAACTGATGTGGTCATCCACAATTTGAGTGTGCATTGAAGCTCCTTTTAGTCGCTTTTCCTGTCGGTTTGCATCTCGTGCTGTTCGCGCCCACGTAATCCGGCATGTTTCTTGTTTCTGTGAACACTCCATCTCTCTTCCTTCCTCAACGCTCGGTAGCGTTCCATAAAGTTCGCGTTGCGCTCGATTGCAGCGTCGCCTTCTAGGCAGCATCTTTACTTACCGTAGCGGCACGGTATTGATCATCGTGCGAGTTGTTTTTATTTTTTTGTTTATTTGTATGAAAAGTCTTTGAATACAAATTCTTACAGACTAAATTAAGCTTATGTACAATAGTAATTACTATGAAAAAAAAGACCTGAGGTGATTCATTAAGGTGGCACCACTTGCTGGAGAAATAGGAGCATTCATACCATAATTGGTTTTCCAGCAACCAATTTTTAGGGTTTCGAATTGTCGCAGATTCTTGTAAGGAACATTGAACTGAATTTTACTAAGAAGGAAAGAACAATCAATAGTCCCAGTAATGATACTAATAAGAAATGAACACGATAAAATGGATCTTCTGCTTTCTAGGGTTTTTAAGTCAATCAACAAACATCGAGATCGGTACGATGGTAGAGGTTCTGAAAAGTTTAAGGATCGTAGCGCAAATCGCAGAAAATCTTTTTGAACTCTCTCAAGCCGATTAGAGAGACCTATTTGGTAGGGCCTTCAAATAACAGCGGCATACTCTAACCTCGATCTGACAATAGCACAATATAATGTTTTGAGAGTACGTGGGTTAGAGAATGCAGAGCAATTTCGACGTACATATGATAGCATCGAGTATGACCGTGCTATGACGTGGTTAATGTGACTAGTGAAATTTAACTTAGAATCGAAAATAACGCCTAAATCTTTAGTTTCGTCAACGGATTTCAAAGGAGAGCCAGCAATGCTATACGAAGTGTGCAAAATAGTAGCCAATTTAGCAAAAGTTATGTGAAAACATTTGCTTTGTTTAAGGATAAACGATTTAAAACACACCAATTGTGTACCTTATGTAGGTCGGATTGCAATCTTTCAGAATCTTGAGTGCTGTTAATAATCGCAAATATTTTAAGGTCATCAGCATACAGCAAGTATTCAGCAAACGAAAAGCATGAACCTATATGATTAATAAAGAGGCTGAATAAGAGGGGTCCTAGAATGCTCCCCTGCGGGATACCAGAGGTTGCAATAAACGGACGGATGTGACATTATCAATGGCAACAACGCAGCATCTATTGGACAAATATGACTTGATCCACGACAAAAACACGGAGTAAGAACCCATTTACGCTAGTTTCAACAAGAGTATTCGGTGGGATACTTTGTCAAACGCCTTAGAGAAATCCGTGTAAATTATGGCAACTTGTGATCTTTTTTGGAAAGCGAAAATACAGTATTCACTGAAAATGGACAACTTATTGACAGTGGAGCGATTCGCAACAAAACCATGCTGATTATTGGAAATAAAGCTTTTGACCGCAAAAGATAACTTTTAATTCACAATTATCTCATAAAGTTTTGAGACAGACGAGAGCTTCGAAATCGGCGTATAACTGCGAACATACAAACGATCCACACTTAAATATAGGGGAAACGGATGTCAACTTCCACTCATCCACAAAGATACCAGAGACTAATGATTTATTGAAAATAATTGAAAGAGGTTCGGCAAGGCACCAACAGTTTTTCAGCAAGATTGCTGAAAGGCCACTCGAGTCAGTTTTAGACGTAGGCTTGAGTTTACTAATACCATAGATGACGTCGGTTATAGATACGCGCAAAGATCCAAAATTTATCGAAGAATTGCTCCGAGAGGGAAGACTATTATTCATGTCAATGTCAAAATAAATTAGCAGAATCAATAGCAGAATTTGCACATTTACCATTAAAAAATACATTAATTGGCACTGTCGAACAAGGCTTTTTTGATTTGATGAACTGCCAAAAGGCCTTCGAGTTCGAAATGATATTGTTTTCGAAATTCAGAATATAGTTCCTGTATAAGAACTTATTCAAACAGTCAGATTCCTTTGAGTAATACTGAAATTTAGAATAATGCACTGGATCACCAGTCTTTTTATACAATTTGCAAAATTTGTTCTTCAAATTTTTCAGATGCTTTAACCGTTTAGTATGCGAAGGTGGCTTATACAATTTCTTTTTATAAATCGGGACGTGCTTCAAACACAATTCAAAAAGCCTAGTTTTAAAGTAATGAAAACATGAGGTAACATCACTATCACGGAAGGCATCACACCAACCGATATTTAACAAAATTTCGTTAAATGTAGAGAAGTCACATGCATTGTAGTTGAATCTGATATTAGGCTCATCAGGGACATCAGCAAACTCATAAAACTCCAGCTCGAGAGAAAGAGGAACATGATGTTTATCAGTTGGTGAGATTGGTGTAAGGCATTCCATCAATGTGAAGTGAACATTATTGGAAATAAAAACTAAATCTAAGATTCTATTAAGGTTATAATGAAATCCATTAATTTGAAGTAAATCAATACTTAAAAAACTATCAATGACGTGAATCTCGGCTGAGTAATTAACGTTAGAGGTCATAAATGCAGCTGAGCTATGAAGTGGAGACCAACTCAAATGTTTGAGGCTAACGACACAACGTTGTCAGCATGTGCAGAATATAAGAAATCGGAGCTTTTCGGCGGAATATACGAAGCGCAAACATAAACATTTCCAGACGAACCAGGAACGCATGCGCACAGCTGATCAATGAGAGTGTCAGAATTGATAAGTCTTACCAATGAGACCTGAAACTCTCTCCGAACACCACCACCTCTGGAACATCCAGTTTTTACATGGTCACGATCTTTACGAAACACATCATACAGATTGGGATCGAAAATTTCACAGTCGAAAAAGTTTTCATTCAGCCAAGATTCGACAAATATAAAAATATCAAACTCTAAGAAAGAACTCTTCATATATACAGTCGAACATTTAGGTCGAAGGTCTGACATATTTTGAAAGCAAATTTTTAAGCATTTATAACTAGCTATGGATTTGGACAAAGCATCAATTTTTGCTGAGTTATCTACTACTCTTGCTGAGAAGCACCTACTTTCCGAAAAAACTTAAATGGTCTAACCGTAACATTTTTTGGCCTGATATCTGAATTTAGTACGTTATCATAGAAGCTTTCAGAAAACCAAGAATTTTTTTTTCAATACTGGCATGGTTGGAAACATAAGACAAGATATCATCCACGGATACACTAAGAGAAAACGAGGAAATATGCAGCCATTTCGTTTTCGGTACAACACTTAGTTCATTATTGTTGTTCGCACCGACAATCAGAGGTCGTTTTAGCTTGCTGCGGATACCATTTGGGACAGTATTCCACTTGGGTGTTTGACTGCCAATTGGCATATTTGCGTTAACTGCAATAGAAGCGTCATCCATAATGAGTGGAATTGATGAGAGAATAGGCGAATCAGCAGCAACACTAGCATACGTTGTTGGTTTAGTAGTCACTACCATAGTGAGAGCGGTTGAAACAGGCGTAGCGGGCTGAGTAGGCTTAGTTAGAACAGACAACCTGTGAGCGTCGGCAGCGATGTTCGAAGTTTTCTTCGCAGCCTTTACTTTGGTAGCAGCATTACTGAGAGAAGCAGTATCATTTATTACAGCCGTAGCGGACTGGATGGGCATAGTTGGTGGAGACAACGCATGAGCGGCAATGTTTAATTTTGGCTTCGCAGCTACAGCCTTACTTACAGCAGTATTGTGTGAAGCAGCGGACGTCGACAAAGCGGGGGAAGCAGAATTCAAGCTTGTATTAGTAAATACAGCAGACAATGCTACGCAGATTTTTTATTTCCAATGTTAGCGTGCAAATGTCCGCATTTTTGCTGTCTAGTTCAGCTTGCATTGTATGAACATCGGCATGAAGGGCATCCGATTTTTGTTTATAACTCTAGTTTGCCTTCGTGTAGATAGTTTATAAGAAATAAAACACGCGCGCTATCTGCTCTAAGAGCAGCAATCTCTTGCACTACCGTATTTAATGCTAATTGTAGCAAATTATTGTTCTCTTTCGAGTAGGAGTCCGATTTATTTACATAAGCGTGGGAAGATGCTGAATTGTTTACAGTTTTAGCGGTTGCTCTCTCCTCCGATACAGCCGGCGGGGGAGGCGAGCAAATATTACAAAAGAAAGGCTTCTCTGATGTAAGCAAAATGTCGAGATCAGCTGGCAAAATACCAACACATTTTAAATGAAAAAACTCATTGCACTTTGAACACTGCACTTTCGGTTGTAAACGATCAACCTTATGTCCGCAAGCACAAGGCATTTTAGATGGAATTGGATTTTGTGTTTATTTTTATTTTTTTAACTTTTATTAGAGCTTAGTACTCGGCATTTAGAGTCCCTGTCTCAATATGATATTACGATACCATCACCGATATAAAAATTCGCATTAGATAGTAGTGTACTTTACCAATGCGGAGCGAATAAAAACACGTCTGAACGCAACCACACAATTTGTTCTTTTTTACGAGGTCAGTGAAAGCCAATGACTTGTTCAACGGCAGCGCATTGTGATAGACAAATGTGCTCCTATTATTCGCGAGTTCCGGTTTGTTGCGAAGTGATCTTAATGAAAAGGTGTAAGAGCCGAGTAGGAAAGTTAGTAGATAAAGGGTCTTGCAATAGGGACGCTACAAAAGTAGACCGATAGTGACAGCAAACGACGCCATGCTTTTTCCCGCTCTTTTGAAATTTCTCTTTAGTAAGGTTTGCCATTTCCTCATGGACAGATATACGATCCAACAACGAGTCGAAATTATTAAAATTTACTACCGAAATTCGTCCAATTTAGCAAGCAATCCACACGTACTCCATGAGTCAATATTGCATTCCGAAAAAATTATGGTTTGGTGCGGTTTATGGGCCGGTGGCCTCATTGGACCGTACTTCTTCCGTGATGATCAAGACCGGCACGTTACTATGAATGGGAATCGCTACCGCTCAATGATCATCGAATATTTTTGGATCGAATTGGATGATATGGACTTGGACAATATTTGGTTCCAACAGGACGGCACCACAAGCCACACAGCAAATGTCACAATCGATTTATTGAAAACCAAGTTTGGTGAACATGTTATCTCACCAAATGGCCCAGTCAATTGGCCGCCTTGGTCGTGCGATTTGACGCCGTTAGACTATTTCCTTTGGGGCTACGTCAAGTCTATGCCCATGCAAAAGAAATCGAGTTCCATACATAATGGCATCGAATGTACTTTCCCAGGAATAAAAAATTTAATTCATATCCCAAACCGTTTTGGATTTTGATGGATTGTTCACATAAAGAAGAAACATGCCGAAATACGTGGGGCGAAAAGCACGAGATGCAAACCGACAGGAAAAGCGACTAAAAGATGCTTCAACGCACACTCAAATTGTGTAGGGAACATTTCTCCACTTTGCTGAATGGTGATAGCGAAAGCTTCGCCGTAGAAGATAAAGATCCCGAACCTCAAATAAATTATGAGGGCATAAAATTCCCGAAAAGCAATAACGCGACTATGGAACAACAAAGGCGCTGGAGCTGATGGGTTACCAGCTGAGCTATTCAAGCATGGTGGCCGAAAGCTGGTAATGTGCATGCACGGGCGCATTTCCTGAATATGGTCGAATGAGTGCATGTCGGTCAGTTGGAATTCACGTAAGTTATACCCAATGCATTCCCTATTGTACCAAATGTGCTTTCAAGTTCGCTGAAAGCCAATCACTTTTTTAACGGTGAAACATAGTGAGAGAGAAATGTGATCCCCGGAATACTTTTCGAGTATCCTTTTATAGACCCTGCTTAGACGTATTAGCACGGACTTCCAATTGTCCGTGCTTATGTGGCCGTCTGGATGGCCTTCACCTACCCCAGCCAGCGTTAGGTGCTCCTTGGCAACTTCGCTAAATGACCTTTTAGTAGCTGAGGGGCTAGGGCGCTGATCGAGGTCATCAGGTGGGTGCAACTCATTGCGGTTCCCGAAGATTTGGACTTAACATCGCCGGATCCAACGAGGCACTGACAGCACCGGGTTACCTACCGTGATTTTTTTTACTCTTGCATATAAACATCTGGTTCTTTGGCCGTCTACTGAGACGAGACCTTTCGTTGGCTTGAAATAATGGGATGGGGCAGAGCCTCACCGTTTCTGGGTGATGTTAGTGAGGTTTCAAACCCCGAGGTTGATTTTCTGATAAGATTCTTCAGTGAGACAAAATGGCTGAGTAAGAAGTAGTATTTCTTCGCATTGTGTCAGTGTTTGTGGTAACACTATACACCTTTTATTGATGGAAGTCGAAAGAGTATTGTCGTAGGTATCAAAACTTTGATGGCGAGGTAATTGGGGCAGGTGGTTAGATAGCGGGGCTTATTAGTATAATGATTTCTAGTTGCGTGCGAGACTGTGAATGAAAATGCAGAGAAATTTCGGAGAGGGAGAGACTTGAACTCTTGTGTATTTTGAGTGATTCGCGGATTGGAAGGTTTTTATAGTTATACCTTTTAATACTTCTTTAGTCTGTATAAATTTAGGGAACTTGTTGAAATTACGGGCCTTGCTTGACAATTTGCGCAAGCAATGCATGTACAGTTATCAGGTGAATGTGGCAAATTAGAATTATAGGTTTTTAACACTTCTTTGGTGTATATAAATTTAGGGAAGTTGTTGAAATTACGGGCCTTGCTTGACAATTTGCGCAAGTAATGCATGTACAGTTATCAGGTGAATGTGGCAAATTAGAATTATAGGTTTAAGAATATATCACTTAAAATTAACGTTACACTAAGCGATGCCAATCTTTTCGGGGTTGTCTCTGTTTATTATCGTTTGGAATTTGTAAGCGGCCACAACTCCTTGAGTGCTAAATCTGCTTATAATTTCTTCCTCGAAACATTGCTGAGAAATTGCGCAAAAATTGTTGAAAGTCTAGATTTCATGATATTTCGACGTTATTCCACATATTCCAAGAATTTTAAATAGCCCAAGGACCTTCTTGCAACATATTTGTTGTTTACCAGTGCCAGAATACTACCATCACGTAATTCAAAAATTGATTGGACTCCGCTGCTCCCTGAGCGAATAGACATTTGATGCGAAATACGAACAATGGTTTCCTCTTATTAAAGCCATCGGCTAGCAGAGCAACCGATTGACCCCTATAATGGGTACTAGCCAGTTAAATATAAATATGTGGTTTAAAAATTGAGCGGATAAGTGGACAGTTCATCAGAACTACATATTAAATCATATTTGTAATACTTTAACCGGAAGAGTGTAGTGGCTTAAAAGCTCAGCAGGGTATTCTGCGTCTGTTCACCAGCAGGTGTGGCTGTCAACGGGCGTCTGGCAAGGAGCTTGAGGCTCGCTATATAAATGAGTCATTTCATAAAACGCGCCAGTATCTGGGCTTGAGAGCAGCCATGTAAAAACTATCACAAAGTTCTGTCGTACGTGACGGACTGAGGCAGATCGACTTTGCAGCGGCCCAAAACATAGCACAAATTCTAGCACCAAAATCTAGCATAAAAAATTCAAAAGCACCATACACCTTCTAAATGCGTTACTCGGCCCTCACACCGCTTGATAAGAGTACTTCCTAGCGAACCGGAATTCGCGAGCATTTGCGACCCTAAAAGTACGTCTGCTACAATAGGGAATGCCACGTCGCTACGGAAAATAAAGCTGATGCCAACAAGACAACTCTACGCTCGGGCGAAAAAGCATTTCGCTATTTTGCTAAAAAATTCCAGGAAAAGTGTCGCCAGAGAAAGTGAATATGCTGAATCCCGAATCGCTATTGAAAAAGACGCTGAATCTGATGGACAAACAACCGAGATATTCAAGAATGGTGGCGAAGATGTGGTAAGGGGCAGCTTATTTGTAGGATATGGTCGGACGATTGAATGCCCAACAATCTGAATGTAAGTGTGCTCTGTCCCATCCACTCAAATCGTGTTCTTGAAATATGCGCCACCTAGCGCGGAATCACAGAGGGAATGAACTTATTGGACCTTATTAATGTGGTTTTAAATCTGGCAAGCCTATCATCGATCAGATATTTACGTGCTGAAAAAACCCCTTGGGCAGAGTATCGAGACACCTCACCCCTGTGCGGACAATAAACCAGCTTGCGATAGCACGAGAGAAAGTTATACAGATATGTAAAATGAGGTTGAGAAACAACCGTTAGTTCTTCCTTTTTTCAAGCTCTAATATAACTGCTGACAACGCCAATTTTGAAAAAGTGGATGCCTTTATTTATCTTGGAACCAACATCAACACCGCTAATAATGTTAACCGCGAAGAATCTATCTAGGCTACAAGTACTGCTTTGGCCTAAGTAGGCAAATAAGCTATAAGTCTTTTAGGCCACTTATCATGCTGGTGCGACTGTATTTGCCGACGCATGGACGCTGTTAACATCGGATGAGATGACCCTTGGAGTTCTCGAGAGAAAAATTCTTCCAAAAATGTTTGGACCTTTACATCTTTACGACAGCGAATACCTCAAACGATGGTAGGCTATATGAACTGTATGGAGTCGTTGACAGACTTTAAAGTAAAAGGCTCCAGTCTTGAAATCATTCAACGCGGTACCCGCTGGTGCCTCTACGATTGAAAGACAAGGTCAAGGACAAAAAACGTTTCGGAAGGTAAATAATAAAGCGAATTCTGTTAGGGTGGAGTTTAGCAGCATAGCTATTGTTTCCAATATAAACTTTGGTAGCTCAAACCGGAAAAGCGAAAACAAAGTAAATGTGCATTTGGTTGTTTGGCGTTCGACACCACCAGATATAAATTATTTCTTTTTGATCTTCTGTTTTTAAGACAAGATGAATAGACTATGTATATTGGAACGATTTCCCGTAGTCCCTTGTCAATTTTGGTTTAGGGGCAAATATAGATATAAATAAATTCGCCTTGTTAGATATCAAAACTGCTCTTGCGAAGGCATCTCACTTAACGATCCTACAACTGCTAACAGCAAATGCAACAGAGTATAAATCGCTCTTAGCTGAGTACTTAACATGAAACACGTATCTCTACGACATTCAATTTCTACTATCGCGCCCTCGTCGCGCTCCCAGGGCAACGTGAGTAACCTTCCGGGAGATGCGGTACCTTACCGTTTGGACTTTTAGATCACGGTGAAGCAGTGGCGTAACAATAGGATGGCAGGGCTGGCAAAATGCCACGGGCCCCCGACCTAAGAGGGCCCCGGCCCAAGAGGCCGCGAGCGCAAAAATAATTTTTTACATTGTACCTGAGTATTTTATTTTATTTGAAAAGTATATTTTTATAAGTTCTGCTTAAAATCCAAAGTGAGACAACTAAAGTCCATAATACAATTTCAAGTTAATCCTTAAGCATTTCAACCAACCTAAACAAAAAGATGTTGATTCATTTTTAGAGATGTACACGTTACCCGTGACGAGTAATTTTACGTACTTATGACCGTCAAAAAACTGTCAATCAAAATACCGGTAATTACACATCTATATGTGGGAATGGGAACGGACGATCAGGCAACTCCACACTAGGTAAAGAGACTGGCAACCCTACTACTACGAAGAAAAACTGGCGTCCATCATGAGTTGTCAGTCGCTTGAATATATGTATAAAATGAATTGGCATACTTACGCATAGGTGCCTTAAACCTAATTATAAACGTGTAATAAATAAATATATATACCACAATATTTGGGGACTCGACCGGAATGAAGACAAATTGAGCTAGCGAGTTGAAAGTGGTAAAATCTGTGTAAGTGCGTGAGTAATGCAAAAGACAATTTTTGGTTTTGCGTATAGTAAAATTCGTAACCAAACAGGGCGCGCAGAAAGTTGGCTTTGATATGTGCTAAAGACAAAGTCACAAAAAATTGCGTATGCAAATAGATACATATATGTACAGAAGTGAAGAAAATCTTACAATATTAAAAACGCAACTTATGTATGTAATAGACTTTATTTCGCATGAAAAGACATGAAAAGTACATACAATTCAAAAATAGCGAGTATTATACGCGTTAGTGAAAATTAAAGCAACGAGTAGAAGTAGCGTTCGATAATTTGAATTTGAGAGCACGCTCTAACGGCCGACGCCAATTCGACGAGTATGTGAAATATGAACAAACATTAAAATCAACAAGTTGAGAGCGCAAAGCAAAGTGCGCAAATACAATACTCAAGTCAAGTGAGTGAGAACAAACAACATATTACAGCGTAAAAACCAAAGAGATGCAGAAAACCAACGTGCTGAGAGTGCAAAAGCAAAATTTCGCAAACACAACAACGATCGCAACGAGTGTTGGTTCTAAGTGACTCTTCATATAAGTGCAGGGGAGAGACTTAATGAAGAAGAGCGATACAAAAAAGCAAACACACAGTGAGTAAGTGCGGCGAAAACCACCACTGGTAATTTGCAACGAATCGTGAGGGCCGAGGACAACAGCATGAAAACTACGAAAACGCAGATGCAGCAGTATTCGGATGGCAACCAGAGAACGAGAGGAGTTAAGATAAGTGAGCAGTAGTTTGTGTAGTTTGACTTTGATTTTGTTTTTCTTTTGAAATTGTTTTCACATAATAACTAAAAAGTAAATTCGTAAAACTCTGTGTAAATGTAAAGATAATGCTTTAGTTTTAAGCAAATTTTGGATTCACAAACCTTTGGTAGTACTTGTACACTATATTTAATATTCATAAGTAATTATATTTTGTTTTATAAAAATTTTTGCACACATTTTTGTAAGATGGACGCTGAGACGATAATTTCAATGACAGTTGACTTGTTAAAAGAGAAGCTGAGAGCGCTTAACTTAAGTACAGTGGGACGAAAGAGAGATTTGCAGGACAGACTTTTGGGTCATTTTGGCTTGAACTGTGACCAAAGTGAAGAAATTAGCGACAACGAATCGACACATTCTGTTTATGCTGACGCAGCGGTAGGGGGTGCACGTGCGCCAAGGAAAGTTATTTTCACTTTGCGAGATATTGAAGACAGTATTTCGTCATTTTCGGGAGACAGTTCACATGAGGTTAACCAGTGGGTCCGTGAGTTCGATGATGTGGCAGATACCGTGGGCTGGAACAGCTTGCAGAAGTATGTCTATGCCAAACAACTGTTGAAGGGAGCCGCAAAACTTTTTACTCGAGGTTTAGTTGGTGTAAGGGATTGGGGTTCACTAAAAAAAGAGCTCGTAGAAGAATTTGGAGAAAAATTATGTGCTTCAGAAGTACATCGCGCGTTGAATAATAGGAGAAAGCAGCCTAGAGAAAGTCTGCAAGAATATTTATATGTGTTAATTGAAATCGGAAAACCAATTTTACTTGATGAACAAAGTACTATTGAATACTTTGTTGAAGGCATACCAGACTCTCGAGTAAATAAAGCAATGATGTATCAGGCTAGAAATTTGAAAGAGCTTAAAGAACAAATTCGTGTTTACGAAAAAGTCAGGGGCCCTAATTTATCACAAAATAAATTTAGCGTGCAACAAAACTTTTCAGAAGATAAAAGGCAGTCAATAGGTACAAAGAGAAAATGCTTTAAGTGCTCCAAAGAGGGGCATATTGCGAAAGATTGCCAAAGTGCAACTGCTACTGGTTCAAGTGCCAGTGGTGCTAGCACTAGTGGTGCTAGTACTAGTGGAGGCAATGTTAGCGGGGTAAAATGCTTCAAGTGTAAGCAGGTAGGACATTATTCTTATCAGTGCAAGAGCAAGCAAACAAGTGAAAAGGACATAAAGTCAGAACGTGTCAATATGTTGGGTGCTGGAAAAGCAAGCGCACAAGCCAAACGGTGGGATGATTTATTTTTTTTGGATGTGACAATAAATAATTTTACTTTTAGCGCTCTGGTGGATACCGGTAGTAAATTTTCCGTGATGAGGTACGATACACTTATGATGTTAGGCGATATTGAACTGGAACCGGAAAAGTTACAAATGTACGGAATAGGTAGAGGCAAGTTAACAACTTTGGGTAGTTTCAAAGCAAATATTTCGGTTGACGGGGTAGAAATAAAGATAACATTTCACGTTGTAAGAGAGCGTGATCTTCCTTATGCCGCGATAATTGGAAGCGATGTACTAAGAAAGTTTGAGTTGATCGTTAAGGAAGATGGCATAGAGTTCCGAAATTTGGAAAAACGAGTAGCTGCGGTTACGGAGAGCAATTTAGTCTCGAAGGGTAGTGATGTTGTGCAGATAAAGGCTGACGAGAATGTATCAGTAAATACAGACGTTGACAAGGTGGCCAATAAACCTGTTGCTGCGGTAGCAGGGCACATCACTGGTGTGAGCAATGCTGAAAACCCTGTAGTGGTCAGGGATTTAGTAGCAGGAAAATCAGTAGGGAAAACCGATAATACGGAAGATGCTAGAGCAAGCTCTATAGTGGGTGGCAAGATTAACAGCGGACAGGAAAAGTTATTTATAAGCGGAAAAACTACGGTTGAGGATTCTCTGTTGAAAGAATTTGAAGCTTTATATTTGACTACGGATTTTGAGCAAGGTGATGTTGGTGTTGAAACAGATTTATCGCATCTGGGGATAACTGAAGCTAAGAAAATTCAGACGCTAATTAAAAAATATGTGCTAAAAAAGCCAGCTAGTTCACCGATGGAGATGAAATTAATTTTGATCGACGAAATACCAGTTTATCAGCGACCGCGCCGTATGTCGTATGCTGACCAACGCTGGGTTGACAGTCAGGTTGAAAATTGGCTAGAAGAAGGAATTATAGAGAGAAGCAATTCAGCTTATGCGTCACCAGTAGTGGTAACTTCAAAGAAAGACGGTTCCAAACGCCTATGTTGCGATTACAGAAAAATCAATGAAAAAATAGTAAGGGATAATTTTCCCATGACTCGGATTGACGAAGTTTTAGATAGGTTGGCAGGAGCAAAAGTATTTTCAACACTCGATTTAAAGAATGGATTTTTCCATGTACCCATTGAGCTTGGATCTAGAAAATATACTTCTTTCGTAACCCAGAATGGGCAATACGAGTTTTGCTTTGTCCCATTCGGAATCTCAAATTCGCCGGCAGTGTTTTGTCGCTATGTCCAAGCAATTTTCCAGGATTTGTTGAAAGAAGGCATAGTAATAGTGTATATGGACGACATAGTGATTCCCGCCAAGGATGAAACTGAAGGTATCCGAAAACTGGAAATCGTTTTGAAACATGCAAGTAAAAATGGGTTAAGCATAAAATGGGGCAAATGTCAGTTTTTAAAGAGGCAGATTAATTTCTTAGGGTATATTGTAGAAAATGGGGAAATTTTACCATCAAATGAGAAAACAATTGCGATCGAAAAATTTCCCATACCCATAAATACGAAACAAATGCAAAGATTTTTAGGATTAACTTCATTTTTCAGACGATTTGTCAAAAATTATGCAGTGGTAGCTAAACCGCTTACAGATTTGCTTAGGCAGGATGCGAAATTTAAGTTAGAAGAAGAACATTTGTTAGCGATTCAGGAATTAAAGCGTGCATTAGTGAATGCACCGGCCTTAAAATTGTACAACCCAACAGCTGAGACAGAAATACATGCAGATGCTTCCAAGTATGGATATGGAGCCATCTTGTTACAGAAGGACTCCGAAGATCAGTTATTTCATCCTGTAGAGTTTTTAAGTCGAAGGACTTCACCGAGCGAGGAAAGATATAGTTCTTATGAACTCGAAGTTTAAGCGATAATTAAGGCTTTACAGAAATGGAGAATTTACTTAAAGGACGTACATTTTAAAATCGTTACAGACTGTAATGCTTTCGCTATGACAGTCAGAAAACAGGACGTACCAGACAGGATAATGAGGTGGGCAATGTACTTGCAGGAATACAATTATGTTATAGAACATAGAGCAGGCACACGGATGAAGCATGTGGATGCATTGAGCCGTGCCTATTGCCTTTTGATCGAAGACTCGTTAAAGTTTAGATTGAAGGAAGCGCAGAGACTGGATGATTGGATAAGAGCGGTGAATAAAATTTTAGAAAAGGACAGCTACGAGGATTTCTTCATCAAAAATGGTATACTATATAAGGACCCAGTAAAAGAGCTTTTAGTAGTGCCCTCTGTTATGGAGGAAGAAATTATAAAGTTAGCACACAACCAAGGTCACTTCGCAGCGAAGAAAACGCAAGAATTGGTTGAAAAATATTATTATTTACCGAATTTAGGTGCGAAGGTGTGTAGGATAGTGAAAGGATGTGTAGTGTGTATAATAACGGAAGCCAAAACAGGGAAAAAGGAAGGTTTGTTGACGCCAATCGACAAAGCAGGTGAACCGTTGGGAACATATCATATTGATCACGTAGGTCCACTGACAGAGACGCGAAAAAAATACAACCATATTTTTGTTGTGATTGATGGATTTTCCAAATTCGTTTGGTTGTATCCAACGAAGTCAACTGGGGCAGAAGAAGTGGTTGACAGATTGCAAAAACAAGCTGCGACTTTCGGAAACCCAAAACGAATTGTGTCAGATAGAGGGAGCGCATTTACGTCGAATGTGTTTCGGGAATTTTGTGAGCGTGAAAACATACAGCACTTACAGATAGCTACAGGGGTACCTCGGGGTAATGGGCAAGTGGAACGGGTCCACAAAATAGTTGTTCCGATGATTTCCAAGTTAAGTCACGGTAACCCGACTCACTGGTATAGTCATGTGGACAAGGTCCAACAAATTATTAACAATACTGTCCCTCGTAGTACAA
Source organism: Anomoia purmunda (assembly GCA_951828415.1). NCBI lineage: Eukaryota > Metazoa > Arthropoda > Insecta > Diptera > Tephritidae > Anomoia > Anomoia purmunda. The sequence goes on along the minus strand of OX639993.1, from coordinate 83,395,857 downwards.
AAACAGCACCTTTCAAAATTTTGACCGGTTTAGATATGAAAACAGCCGAATACCCAGACTTACGGGAAATTTTAAATGACACAGAAATTGACGAATTAAATGTGGAGCGAGATTCGATAAGAAAAATGGCACAGGAAAATATAACCAAAATTCAAAATGAGAATCGCCAAGCATTTAATAGAAAAAGAAAACCGAACATCGAATACGAGATTAATGACTTAGTCGCCATAAAAAGGACCCAATTCGGAACTAGTTTAAAGCTAAAAGCGAAATACCTCGGACCGTACAAGGTGACCGACAAGTTTAATCACGGGAGGTATGCAGTAGAGAAAGTAGGGAACCAAGAAGGGCCAAAGAAAACGACAACAGTGTCCGAATTCATGAAACCGTGGCATTCGTCATTCGGGTCGAATAACCTATCAGGATGGCCGAATGTGGGAATGGGAACGGACGATCAGGCAACTCCACACTAGGTAAAGAGACTGGCAACCCTACTACTACGAAGAAAAACTGGCGTCCATCATGAGTTGTCAGTCGCTTGAATATATGTATAAAATGAATTGGCATACTTACGCATAGGTGCCTTAAACCTAATTATAAACGTGTAATAAATAAATATATATACCACATATATTCATTTTAGAACGCATCCATTGGTTTCTACATATACTGTCGCGGTACGTTGGCAACGCGGGTGAGTATTGACGATCAGGGAAATCCCCTTTTTGCTTTAATTTTTTTCGTGGCGCTGCTGCTAGGACGAGCTAGCAACACTATGTTAGGGGAATTCCGGATTTGATATTTTTTTATGAGGGCTCTACTGAGTGCGTATTCTTTGTGTGATTATTTTTGTTAATTGGTGATTTGTATCTTTGATTTTTTGTATTTTTTGTTCTTTTATTGAATATGAAAATGGTGGCAAAGTAAAGTTGATTATGAAAGTTAGATATTAAAATGTCTAGTTCCAGAAAATATTTAAGTGGGAGCGAAAAACGAAAGAGAAAGAGGGAGACTGAAGAAAAAAATAAAAAGCTACCTAAAATTAGTCAGTACTTGAAAAATGATGACTTAAATAATGAAAAGTCGAGTGAACAGTGCTCCAAAAGTGAATAATTCGACCTTACTAAAAGTATACCAGAATTATCAGACGCAGCACCCAACACCAGTGACTATCCAGACCCAGAACAACCACAACAGGGTACTAGCAAAAATCAAAGAGAATTATATTTTAGCATGAACAATATTGTATCTTCGCCATATGTTACTGATAAGGGTAATTTTAAAGAGCTAACTGATCAAGTGAAGAGGTTCGTGATAGAAAACGGACATTGTATACCTAAGAGCCCTTTCTTAAAAGATAGCGACAATAGATCTTTTCTAGAAAAACATTACTATATTGTTTCCAAGTCTGGCGTGGAACTTGAACGTACATGGCTATCCTATTCTTTAATACTTCAGAAGGCGTATTGTGAATCGTGTTGGTTATTCGCAAATCGGGCATCTAAGAAAATACAAAATGTTTGGATTGAGGGCTATGACGACTGGAAACATATTGTAGATGACATACAAAGACACGAGGCATCAAAAATTCATCTGGATTCCTGTCTAACGTATCAACAGTGGCGGCTACATGGAACACTCGATGAAGAGCAAGAGTCTATGATCAAAAAAGAAAAATCTTTTTGGCGCCAAGTACTTTCTAGGCTCCTTGATGTTACTCTGACACTTTCAACGTGTAATTTAGCCTTTCGTGGCCACAGAGAAAACGCAGATAGTAGTGATCCAAGCTCCAAAGGAAACTTTTTGAGTATTGTTGAGTTATTAGGAAAATACGACCCGATTTTACGAGAATTGTTAAGTAAACCAAAGGGCCAGATAAAATACTTAAGTCCAAAAATACAAAATGAGCTAATTTCTGTCCTGGTTCTAAAAGTAGAAAATGCACTCATAAATGAAATAAATGCTGCACCATTCTACTCTATCATATTCGATACAACTCAAGATATTTCAAAAATTGATCAAATGTGTGAACTTTACCGTTATTGTATGATCGAAAAAGATGATAATGGGATCCCAAAGGCACTTGTCATTAAAGAAACATTTTTAGGATTTCATGAAGTTAAGGATCAAACTGCCTTAGCAATGTCCAAGCAAATTATTAAATCCATAAATGAAAAAAATATTCCTCTAAATAAGTGTCGAGGACAAGGATATGATGGTGCAAACACAATGAAAGGGACTTATGGTGGAGTTCAAAAACTCATAAAAGATGTCGAGCCAAATGCCGTATATGTTCACTGTGCTGCTCATAATTTAAATCTAGGACTCAATGATGCAGTGAGAGAGGTTATTGATATGCAAAATTTTTTTGAAACAGTTCAACAAATTTATAATTTTTTTGGGCATAGTATCAGAAGATGGAATATTTTATCAAGTTTTATATCTAATAAAGAAAGTGAGTCTTCAACTTCAATAACATTAAAAACATTAAACCCTACTAGATGGGCAGGACGTTATGATGCCGTTTTTGCTTTAAAAGTTCGGTTTGTTGAAGTCCAAAAAGCGCTAACGGAAATAATTCTGTTAAGTCGCAAATCAGATGAAAGAACAGCTTCATTTCTCACTTTCTTCATTCTTCACTCAAAAAGAAGATCGAAAACTACAATTTCATAATGTTATTGGCTTTCCATTGCAAGATCCTACTTACTATCGATGCTGCCTCTAAAGCACTTCAGTCTAAAGCCACCGATCTTTCAAATGCCTTAAAACGTTTGAAAATTTGTCTGGAAGAATTGGAAAGGTATCGACATGAATTTGAAAATTTAAAAATGGAAGCAAATAGTGTAGCAGAAAAATGGTCCATCACCCCTGCATTTTCTAAAACTCGTCAGAGGAAGGTAAAACGCCATGTTGATGAGCTTTGCGAAGATGAGCGTCTCCAAGATCCGGAAAGTTTGTTCAAAGTGAACATATTTTATCGAGTATTGGACATCATTATAAACCAACTGAAATCGCGTTTCCTTCCAATGAATGAAATTGTTTCAAATTTCAGTGTTTTGCAGCCTTCCACTTTAAAAGTTTTAAATGGCACTGATCTATCACATAAAGCTCTATCATTTGTTGAGATATATAAAAAGAAGCAGGCTGTGTCAGAGACACGGCCATTAAGTTTAACGTAGAATACGCCATCCGATAAGACAGAAAACATATGTAACAATAAATGATAAATAATACAAGCAAATGAATTTCTTTATTTGATAGTTACTTTGGATGATATACATAAGCTTATGATAGGAAAAATAGGATAAAAATGTTGTTAAATTATCAATTAAATTTCTCGCAAAAACGAAGTCAATGGCTGTTATCAATAGTAAAGATAAATGATAAATAACATACGCGAATCCATTTTATTATTTTTTTTGCAGTGCTTGGCAGCATTTTCTCTTCTTTTACTCTACTTTAACTTGCCCGCCTAAAATTATGCAATACAAAGAAAGGGCTGCACGAGTACATTTAAATCGCCCAACAGCAAACACTCAACCAAACACCACACACATATTTGTGTGCATGTGTTTATACAATTTTCATTTGAGAAATTTAAATATTAGGAAGATATCAACCAACATGAAATGTATGTCAAACGAAAGCTAACATCTTCATTTGACTACAAAAAAAAAAAATAAAAATTAATCGAGCCGTTTCCTTATAATTAAAGAAATAGAGATTACCACAATAAAAACCTGACATTGGTGCCCATACCGTAAGGTAAGACGTATTCTACGCCAAAAAGACATATCTAAATCATTTGCCAGAGAAATTCTCAGTTTTCGATCCACTTTCAGAGACGAAATAAAAAAATCTTCGTGTATTAGAGACCTTGCTGATTTATTAATAATAAAAAATCATTTTATGTCCTGCAGCTTTCCTGAAGTATGCACTGCATTAATGTTATTTCTTACAATTCCTGTGCCTACAGCTAGTGCTGAACGATCATTTTCAAAACTTAAATTGATAAAAACGTATTTAAGGAACTCGATGGGACAAGACAGGTTATGTAACTTGGCTATTCTGTCTATTGAAAATTCTATGGCCAGATCTTGAAACTTTGATGATGTTATAGACACTTTTGCGGAACAGAGAGCTCGAAAAAAAGATTTTTCTTAATAAATATCTTATTGAAATTAAATTGTTATTTTTATTTCATTGTAAATGTATGTAGGTTTCCTCACGATGTTGTTCCTTCACCGAAAAGCTAGCGAATAGATGATGAATGCATTGAGATATTATGTTCTATGGATGAATGTGAAGTCTCCAATACGCATTGGGCTAGCATGGGGACTACAGACCATTCCTTCTCGACTAAGAGAGGAGGCCAATGGCCATCAGTGGGACATATACTACGTGTAATTGAGTCCGCTGAAAACCTCGAAATTTATTAAAATTAAACTTGGTACAACGTGACGATTTTTACTGATAGGGCCCCGTCAAAAGAATTTGCCACGGGCCCCAGATGGTATAGTTACGCCACTGCGGTGAAGATAGTAGGGGGTTGCTGGTGGAGCACTTTTGACATATTTGATTTAAGAGCTCACCAGGATTTTTTTGGTTTCGTTTGTTCACCAGGTAAAGTGCGGCTGCAAACGGGTGTCTGTCTTGCAGCAAGCGGCTCGCCTAACCAAAAAAAACTGTGCTAGTCAGAAATGGACGGTACATCCCACTAGCTCTTGCTTTGAGCTTATAACCATAGCAAAGAAACTACCCATCGGATATTACGTTAGGAAACATGAACCAAAACGTTATGGAAAGTTGTCCCCATGGGGTACTCAGACTCTGACGAATCCCTCTGGCAGCACGCACAACGGATTTGGAGGTGCGAAGTTTATGTATTCTCAACGGAATTCATATATAGCTAAATGCTCAAAAAATGCTATACCAAAACCGTTCTCTGTTGAGCATCGAACGAACAACGCTACGTGGAATATCAGAACTCTTTTGCAATGCGGCAAACTCTAACAGGCCACAGCTGAACTTAAGCGTCTTAATATAGAAATCATGGTAATCGCTGAAGTAATATGGAATAATTCCGGTGCCCATCATTTGCCCTCTGGCGAAAAACTACTGATCTGTGGCCTGGACCCAAATAATCATCATACCGAAGGCGTAGGGTTCCTGCTCATCAAGAAAGCTATCATGGCAACCAATCAACGAGCGGATTCTAGTGGCCCGGTTCTTTTCTCGCGCTAGAAACATTTCAGGTGTCCAAGTCTAGGCTCCAACGGCTGACAGATATTGAAATTATACATCAATTCTACAGCAAGCTAACTGAAACGTTGCCAAAATTTCCTTAAAGAGACATCACCAGCTGCATAGGAGACTTTAACGCTCAGATCGGCAGCAACAACAGCAGGTTTGAACACACAATGGGAAGACATGCGCTTGGCGACTTAAACAACAATCGTGAATTGTAGCTTGAACTCTGCAGATCCCTTGATTTGGCTAGTGGTGGTTTTTTTTTTATTCAGAAAAAAAGCCATGAAACATCCTGGTAGTAAAACAGAAAATCAAATCGATCATATATGCTTCAGTCGAAAATGGCGTAAACATCTGCTTGATGTGAGAGTTAAAAGAAGCGCTGACATTGACTAGTTAACGCTTCAATCAAACTAAAGGTCGCGCCAGTAAATAAGGACCATGAACCTCGTCAGAAATGCTTCTACATAGACAAGCTAAAAGACTGCAACACAAGACTTATATTCCAAAATGCTCTGTCTGAAGCCATGTCACGCCACGAGTTGTAAAATGGCAGTGCCCACCATAAACAGGAACTGGTGAAATCCATCCTTCTCAATATTTGCGAATTCACTTGAAGCTACAAACCTCCAAACATCAATCCATGAATGAGCGAAATAACCGAGACCAAGCTACGAACATTAATGGCAAGCAACACGCTTCTGCAATCTACAACCAGCTCAGAAAGCATGCAGACAAGACAAGCGCAATTTTATAAATGGGCTTGCACACGAAGATGAACTATCAGCTCAAGCGGATAACAGCTTCGTGAAATCCTAAACCAATAAACTAACTCAGATGGTCCACTGCCGGAACCATTACGCCATAATTCATCCATGTCGTCGGAAATATCTTCTTCCCCACCATCCAAACAGAATAATCGCTGTAAAAAAAGCTCTAAAAGGCAATAAAGCTGCCTGTTGCGATGGTTTACCCGCCGAAACTTTTAAGGCTTGCCCAGAGCAAGCTGCAATTCTTCTTCAGCCCGTTTTAAGCGCAATGTGGGTGCAAGAAGAGCTCCCCGATGACTGGTTACAAGGGATTTTAGTCGTCCTGGAATTGAGTGTCGAAAGGCGAAAGCTAAACTCCAAACACCCATCAACGCTACATTTTCATTTTTATGAACATTACATTTTTATACCCGAGCGCACTGGCGGTAAGGTACTTTGGTATTGCAAATGAGCAATCAAATCAAAAAACCACGATATTTCAGTAATTATTTCAGATAATTTGCTCTCATTTGATACATATGATTGGGTTTTGGAAATAAATACGTGAGCAACTTTTTTTTTTTGAAAGTGGGCGTGGACCACCCATTTTATAAGCAAAACTTATATCTCCGAAACTACATGACCAAACTCTACCAACTTTGGGGATATTGAATTTCAAGCCAATAGCAAAATTTCTAAGTTCATTTTCAAAAATAAAAAAACGCGATATTTTAGACAATTCGATATGAACGATGCGGGCGCACTAACAAATATACCGAACCAAAAAAATTTGGAATGGGTGTGGTAGGACATCATACTTTGTGTAGGTAAGCAATGTTCCAAAAATTGTACATAGCGGACCAAAACTACGTCCACCTCTCATATAACAGTAGTTTTAAAAAATCAAGAAAACGGGATACTTAAGTAACTATTGAAGAGAATTTAAATATGTATAATGAGGTTGCACAAGCATATGCACGGAATAAAAAATGAATTGGTAATAGGCGTGGCACCATCCGCTTTCGATTAACTAGGTATATCTCAAAAACTGTGCCATCAAACTCTGCCAAATTTGGTGCACACTAGTCAATAAGCAGAATTTCAAAAATTTTAAAAGCGTACAAAAACCATGCCCACCTCTCATATAACGGCAAAAAACTATGATATTTATAAACTATACAAGGTAATTTGCTCAGATTTGATAGACAAGATCGTGTTTGAGAATAAAATCATAGAATCATAAGTGTTGGAAATGGCCATGGTTTTGCCCACCTAAGAGCAAATAGATATATGCCCGAAACGTCTTCAAATTCTACCACATTACGAACACTTTGCATAGAAAGCACAATTTTGAAAATTATAGAAATCAGACCAAAGCCACCCTCGTTTCTCATAAAACGGTTATTTACAGCAAATCAAAATATTCAATATTTTACTAAATCATGTTGCGAATTCCTTCGAATTTGGTATACGGACTTTCATTGGGGAGAGAAATACATAATTAAAGAATAACAATTTTGGAAAATAAGTGTGGTACGTTAAAATCATACCAACTTCCTTTTGTTTCTATTTAAATAATTTAACGTCTCCAAATGATGTTATACTGGCATGCCCGGCTTGCTTTGCCAATTAAGACATATTTTTTTTTAAAATATTGAATAGTGCTTTTGGGATTATATCTACCAAGATCTAAAGAAAATATGCATGTATCGAATACCATATACATATCTACGTCAAGTAGCTTGGAATAAATGTTGAATAGAAGCTTCGGATTAAATTGGGCGTGAGTCCGCCTGTTTTTCCAACAAATGTTATATAGCCTGAGGATATATACATATATACAACGTATATATAATATTGTACATCTCCATCAAATAGTTGGGGAGTTCCAAGGAGTTTTTTTTCCAAAATGATACATAGTTGAATCTATAAAACATATCTATGAACTTCCATATACCCAACCCTGTTTTTCTAACAAATATTATATAGCCTGAGGATATATATATATACAATATATATATAATATTGTACATCTCCATCAAATAGTTGGGGAGTTCCATGGAGTTCTTTCCAAAATGATACATAGTTGAATCTCTAAAACATATCTATGAACTTCCATATACCCAAATGTCATTCCTCTGCACCGAATAGTTGCGAATATAAGACGAATTAAAATTTTATCTTCCATGGGCGCTTGGTACCGCTCACTTTTCCAAATTTATATACACCTTACGCTCGGCTAGGGGATCACCTAAATCTACTGTACAAATAACTTAAATATCCGTTCAGTAATTTGGACACCTATAAAGGACTCACATTCATTTTTATATATAAGATTAACTTTGAAATAAAAACATGCACCGGGTATGTAAAGTTCGGCTGAATCCGAAGTTAGACACTTCCTTACTTTTTATATCCGAACGCAGTGGTGCCCAGGGTTTTATAGTCTTATTTACTCAACGGGTTTTTGTAAGAGTATAAAGCAACACAGATAGATATAGACATAGGCATGCATTTCAACTCAGTAAGAAACCTTTTGAAAATTAAATAAGTCGGACAAAAACTACGCCCACCTCTGATATAATGGCAAATTACCAATATCAAAAAGACCCCACACTTTAGTAACTATTCAAAGTAGTAACTTGCTCACATTTGATACACAAGATTTGGTTTGAGAACGAAATATATGGAATCAAAAAATTTGGAATAGGGATGACATTGCCCAGCAAGGGCACATACAAATACAAACCAAATTTCGTACACACTTTCCATTTCTGGTAAGAAAGCACAGTTTATTATAACTATAGAAGTAAGCCGAAAACCTCGCAACTTTTCGTATCACATTTATTTAAAATAAATTTGAAAAATGCGATATTTAAGCATATAACGCACTTAGTTTTCCAAAAAAATAAACATTATAACGTTCACTGATTTTATTGCATACAACAAGCGATCGCTGACCTTCGCTGATGTAATCCTCAGCTGATATATCTGAGCTTTTTCGCGCATATATTCCTTGAACATTCTTCAGCTGCTGCTTCAGGAATTTTTATTCCAGAAAATTTTTCGTCCACCATGATTTTATTTCTCTTGCGGGTACTACCACAAGCGAAGCTTCAGGGCCTTTTTGTCTCAAAGAAAAATATTTTTCAAATAATAGTTGTCGGTAAATTCTTTGGCCGGCTTTGTGGATCCCTCCTGTTCCGCAATATTTTGAAATATGAACTCTTTTTTTTATCGCAGTATTATCTTCTGCAGGAGCCTTAGGACTTTCCTGTCTTAAGGGGCCTGTATTTTAAAAATTTGTTATTTAACGCTTTTTCTTTCTATTGCCAGTATTATCTTCGGCTGGTACCTTACGACTTTCTGGAGGAGTTTATAATTTCATTTGTGCGCTTCACCTCTTAAAGGTCCCGATTGTTATATTTTTCTTTGATTTTGTCCTTATTTACTTCGGTGGGAGCCTTAGGACTTTCGAATCCCAAGGCGTTTATATTTTTTAGTTTTTTATATCCATGTTTTGCCTTGTAAATTATTTTGCCTTTGCGTTGCTTATGATTTCGGGAAGGGCAACCCCCTTTCTCCTAAAAAACAGTTCTCATGGATATAGTTTATCCCTTCACTTTTTTCTTGCGGCCGGAAGCTACGGTTGTTTTCCCCTAGTTGCTTTACTCCATGCGCTCTTTGGACTTGAAATTCACTTGCAAGAGCGTTTGTGTTGACCGTTACAGGTCTTGGGTTTTAATTAAGAAAATAATTTTGTGAAATTTTTGTGCAAATTATTATTTGGATAATATTGCTTTACCGTATTTCTTTCGTTTCCAAAGTTTTGTGCAAACCGAACTCGTTGGTTTTTGTTTCAAGTTATTGAGCTTTTTCCAAAGCGTCTGGTAAGTCCTCCGGATTTAAAGAGAAAATTATATTCAGGAATGCCAAATTTAGTCCTGTCCTGCTTGATCAAAAGATATAGAAGAAAAATCGGAACGTTGAGCTAACAAAGCCATGGGCGTTGTATTGGCGCTCTTATCTTACAACGGCCCCTTCACCAGACTCAAGCTAATCTGTTAGTCATCCCCTAGTTCTAAGTCCGTTGTCGCCTGCCATCAACACACACACCAGGATGAATGAATTAACGCCTCATCTTCATGTTTTACAATGCATTCATAGGAAAATTATTAAAATTCCATTTACTTCACTTAAGATACCCTAATACCCTACTTATCTATAACCGAATTATACATATGTTATTTAACGGCAGCTAAGCAAAAAAAAAATTAAAACCTAAGCATTAATGTATGTGTGCATTCATAGGAAAATTATTAAAATTCTATTTACTTCACTTAAGATACCCTAATACCCTACTATGTTATTTAACTCCAGCTAAGCAAAAAAAAACTTAAAACCTAAGCATTAATGTATGTATGTGTATATATGTACAAGCATAAATATACATATAAGCAATATTAGTAGAAATCAAAAGGATTAGGAAATACAAAAAAATAAATATATATGTATATTTGTATATACGTAAGATTAAAAATCCAATAAACTCACTCACCTTGTCCACTCCTTCTATGTTGGTACCAACATTCCGGATAAAAAGCTGTGTGGGAGACATTTCGTACATACATAGAAATTAGAACATATGAATGTACCCTTGCCTACTGCGGCAGTACTGTTTATACCATCTGTTGACTCGCGATCGTCCGTATTGAGCGGCTCAGAAAAAAAGAGTAAAAATGAATTGGAAGTTAAATTACTAATGTAAAATATTCTAAATCAAACTGAAACCAATATTTTAGCCATAAGTCTTCTAGGGAGTCTGAGAAAAAAAAATAAATTGGGTAATTCAGAACTTAAACTACAGTTATCAAAAAATGTTTTTATGAGAAAGAAAAGTCCAAAAGAAAAAGCAAACAAAATTTTAAAAATAATACCTAAGAAAAGCCAACCTTCAGCATTTACATGCAAAATTTAAATAACATTAGTTAGGCTACTCAAATTAAATAATGCAGAAAAGCTATGTAAGTAATAATATGGGAATTCAATTTCCGACCAAAAAAATTTTAAAAAAAGAAAATGATTTATGAAAACTAAAAAAAGAGTAAATAGTACACAAATCGCAATAAATGGGAAATAAACTAGTTCCCAGCAAATTAGTTCGCATTAAGTATGGAAACATATGTATTTACAATGTATGTATGAGTTGCTACTCGACTATTGGTCATTATCCCGTAGTTGCTGGCTCCCTTCCTTCGCGACTCATTTACCCACTCCGAGTTGATGATCACTCTTTTCAGATTCCTTTTCCGACCCATCTCAACCTGCAGCGTATGTCGATATATGTACATACATATGTGGTGTTACGATTTCTTTCCGGGTGAAACCTCCCCTGCCAGCCACGGCTATCCAGTTTCCCCTGAAAATCAAAAGTTTTCAAACACATTCACAACTTTTTATTCATCTCACCCACACACTTCCAACTTTTTTTTCGCGCTGTCAAAAAATTTATGTAAGTTAGAGCAGTGAAATCACCCTTTAAAAAAACCCTGTGTGTTAGAGCGAGCCAGTTAGATGTACGGGAGTTTTGACGAAAATTGTCAATTCATCGAACATATTGGAGGTAAGCATATGTTTTTATAATTTTATTTGTTTAAAAATGTAAATTTAGCTTTTATGTTTCCAGAATAGGTGCAACTCAACCCCAATTTAAAGGTATGTATTGAAATTACTGAAATATTGATATATTTTAAGTGATATTTTTGTCATTGCAGATTTGCGGCCAACCAAACACCAAATAAACAACGTAATGTATGTTAATGTAAAAAATTATTTATTAATTGTATAAATACTTATTTGTAATTTAAGTTATAGTTAGGATTAGTACACATGTTTGTAATATTTAAATGATTGAAAAATAAAGAATTTATAACGTAAATGTTTTGGCTTAAAATTCTTAAAATATTTTGAAATCTTTTGAAGAAAAAAGCAACCCTGCGTAGGCTGGTGAGGGGAATTAGAGGAGATCAGCTATAGTTTTTTCTTTATGGCGGTGCTTAATGCGTACGACAGGGATGCCTGATCACACGTACAAGGGGAAAGTGGATAAAATCCGCACAGCGCATTCACAAAATTATCTACTTTTTTATCCAGTTTTGAAGATAACGTGAGCCACTTTTTATCCAGTTTTTTACCGGCTCATGGTTGGCAGGGTCTAGTTATGCTTGAGTTAGTGTGCGTGCATGCGTGCATTTTCCAGCCTATTCTGAATGCTACGGATAACTTCTAACTCTTGGCAATGTTCGGGGTTGTAACTCAGGTTGCAACATTCCCGCGATGCTACCCTCTATCTATTGGAGGTCCATTCGCTTTTCAACGTCCGACCTCACCTTGATATTGTTCTGTTATTCTGGTATCATTCCACTCACACTCATGCTGATAACACTCCTTCTAAACGCTTACTAGAAGTCGACAAAGAAAAACCTCGTGCTCCAGATCAGGTACTATCAAAAATTATAATTGTTTAGTAGTGCCATTGACTATTAGTAGTTTGATAGCCCCTATTATTTCGGTCTCTCCGCCTTTGGCAGTTATGATTTTCCAGCCCTTAAGTTATCGGCTGAATCAAGTCCTCTTTACTCCCAGTAGAGCGCTTCCATTTTTGCCTAGACGGCACTTGCACACTAGTACTTGGACCTAATACTTCCTGTTCCGCTATTTAGCAAAAAACCTATTATCTCTTTTGAGAGAAACTATTGTTTAAATTCTTTTATTATTTATTCTTTTAAAGGTTCTATTATTTTCCCTCCGTTCGCACTTTCTTGAAATTCCTGTTTTCTTCTTACTGACTATATCCTCGCAATATATTCGTCTACGTCGCTCTCCTTACTCTAACTTTCGCTGATGTAAAATTTTTATTTTCTACTTCCTTTCAACTGCATTGCTATTTTCTTTTTTTTTTGTTTCTTCAGTATTTTTATTTCCTTACTTCCAGGTTGCCTGTTTCGTGGCTAAAGCTGCCGGTCATTTTCGCCAGCTTGTAATTTTCCTCATCATTTCTATAGGTACAAAATGATAAATCACCACCACCAAATGATCCACAACCGCAAGGAAACACAACATCAAATGGAAGAGTGAAGGACAAAACGAGTTAATGGGGAACTGTGGCACATTGGGACAAACAGCAGTGGAAGTCGACGCACTATCACAAACTTTCACTATAAGGCCTCGGCCACGCAGTAAGCGGCTGAGCGTCTGAGCGGCTAAGCGATGAGCGGCTGAGCGGCAATTCTAAGCGACGTGTGGCCAAGCACTGAGCGGCTGCTCTTGAGCGATTAGTAGTTAAAATGCCGTTGTCAAAAGCAGGTCGCCGTATGTTATTGTCGAAAAGTCGTTTTTATGTATATAGATTACTTAAACGGGGGAAAAAAGAAGATTTGGTGTCCATACTATTAACCAATTAAGATCAAAATTCGGTGAGTTCAATCATTTATTTAAGAATCTTCGAAAATTTCCAAATAGATTCTGGCAATACCAACGTATGTCTGTATACCACAAATTTCACCAACTTCATTCCATAATTTATCAGTTATATTTTTATTTTTAAAATTAGGCAGTCTGTCTTGCCACAAATCTGATCGCGATTGCACAGCCGAAATTAACATTTCTACATTTATTGTTGACATGCAAGAATGATAGAATACAAGATTGCGCCTTCCCGCGGTGAAATGACAGATTTCGCCTTTAGTAAACAAGAATACGGGAGAGAGAAAATTGAACAACTTCCAATATTTCATTGAAAAACGTGTTCTAATTGTTCTAAAGTGTAAAATATGAATTTATAGGCAGACATTTAATAAATAAATTCGCAAAATACTAAAAAAAGTGTCTCTTTTTCTTAATTTGTGAAAAAAGCTTTGTCTAGTTGAAGTTGAGAATTGTCAAACCCGGCAAAACCAAAGTAGCGGTACTTCTAAAGGCGTCACCTTCCGTATTCAGTACACCGTGGTTGACATGTTATCTGTTTGCCGCTCAGAAATCAAATAAAAATTATAACAAGTTTGGTTGCTGAGCGGCGTCGCTCAGACGCTCAGAAATTGATTGCGCCGCTCGCTCATTGCGTGGCCACTTCCATGTAATTTCATATGTTTTATTTTTTTTTTGCCGCTCAGACGCTCAGCCGCTTACTGCGTGGCCGCGGCCTAAGGGTGTGGCTTCACTGGTTCTACCTCTATTTCATTTATTGGCTTGGTTCGACTCCTGTTTTCTCTTACAACTTTCTCTGCCATTTTGCACTCAGCTTTCAGTTCCGCCAGGGTTTCCATCTTGGACGCGATTGTCAAGTTTGCCATATAGGACTTGAGGTTACCTCCAAATATTTTTCCTCAGGGATCTTTTTCCGTATCTTTAAAGCCATGTTGTGGACTTAGAAGAATCCCTCAAAATTCTTAGGCTGCTGCTTTCGCTCCATGATTTCACGGATGATTTTGTAGTCAGACTCGGTTGTCTTAAAGTGGCTGAGCAGTTCGGCTTTTAGCTCGAAATAGCAAAGTTGGGATTACCTGCTTGCTTCTTGAGTACTTCCCAACAGCACTTCAAGGCGCCGGTGGAAACCAGACAATGAAAGACTGTAAAAAGTTGAAAGAAAGATATGTTATTCTGATAGCGCAATTTTTCTACCCTGGAGATAAACGTATTCACACCTACCCTTTTGCCAGTGCTACTGAATTTCATGTGCCACTTCTCGAGGTCTATTTTCTTCCACCTCGGTGGCTACTCAAAAAAATATAAAAATATATACACATATGTATATATATGATAAAGTGCAATAATACAAAATGTACGTGTATCTAGCGTGCATGCAATAGTAAATATAGAGATAATAATATGATATAAAAAATACAATGAAAATTTACTCAATACATGGTTTCACGTTTTAGTTGTTTACTTCACTTTATTTGTGCTGGTGTGTAAAAAATAATTTATAGATATTTTTATTGTAAAAATATATAAATGGTTATATTGGTTAGTTACAGATAGCAGTGAAAGGTAAGTGCAAAAATGTATCGAGTACCCCCTTAAAATACAGAGTCACCGTCAAAGACAATTTAGTCAAAAACTGGAATTTGAATAAGCAACTTGGAAAGATACTACGCACAAATCACCCGTTCATCATGAGAACACAAGTTTTTAAGTTACTCAAATTTTCTAAAGCTTGTGCAAACACAATCGGAAACATGTTCCCGCATGCGATATTTTCCTCTAAATGCAACCTTGAATTTGGCTCATCAGGCCGAAACAAGTTTTACCAACGGGTCCAGCGTGTGTGGTTGTATATGTGAATTTGTATATATTAATACACATATATCCGTGTCACATGTTGAAAACTGCACCTGTATTGTATGTATATGATTAAACCTAGGTATTAGAGTATCTCTATACTAAATTTAAAGTTACAAAAACACAACGTAATGAATTCCAAATTATTAAAAAAAAAATATTACTGAATTACTATAGTGAAAATAAACACAAAATCATAGTAATAATCAAAAAAAATATAATTTATCGGAGTATGCTGAATATAGCGTGCATTCGAAATAAGCAATGCTGGTTTGGTCAGCTTTTGAGTACACGTAAAGTGCATAGCAGCATAAACGGGCCATAAATATTCCGATTTTAAATAGCGACCATTAACTAGCTCGTAACGACTGCAACAACACGGTCAAGGCGTTTCAATGTGATATGCTGGTGAGGTGAGCTTACCACTAATTGCATTGATCCATATTAAAAGTGCTAAGCATTTTCCCTCACCCGCCAAGTATCATCTCTATGATTGCATTATACTTTGTCACAAATAAATATATAAAATATAAACATATGTATATTATCTCAATACACACTTTATGATTTGTTTTTCAAGTTTATTTTTTTAAGAATAAAACCATTCTTTCAAGCAAAGAGCTTTGGAAATTTCATAAAATATATTGTAGGAAACTTTCAAAACCAAAAAACACAAATAGTGGAGTTTTGCTAATTGTCTATTAAACGCTGTTATTATAATATGAATTCATCTTTTTTTTTAAATTAGTTAAATACAAATGTTTTACTAAGTAACCCATTTTGAGGTGTATGAGAAACGTAATTACGCTGTAGTTGTGCGATATATGTATTAATGTTAAATAAAAATTGTCTCACGCAATTTTTTGTTGTTTTTGAAATGAGAGAGTAGTGATGGGTAAGTAGTTTCCTCATGGATAAGCAAGTGATGATGGTAATGTAGATCCAACTTGGTGTTATAAAACATATTCCGTCATAGAAAACTACAGATGAGTTGGTTGTTTTAACTTTGCTAGTTTCTGTTTTGTTACGAGAGATATCCCTGGAGTTCCGGAAACTTTTAGGGTTTAGTATATCCGGCCTTTGAGTTGTGTTTGGCTTGATTTTTGATTAGCTTTTAGGGACTCTACAATAATGTGATATGAGGATAGCGGTGGAATTGAAAATAACCAGCCCGGCCAGTGAAGATTATATGTAGATATAGATTGATAAATCAATCTTAATCGTTACATTATTTGGGAATGATTTGTCTTTGGTTCACAAAATAATATAATTATTATTACTATTATTATTAATTTATTTAGAAAAGCACTGGCTACTGAAGGCCTTCGGCTAGTCCTTGTTAGACTTATACATAGGTAAATTTAATATACTGATAATATTTACAAGAGTAAGTAAAACGTTAAATTTCGTAGAAGTTATTCTTTTTAAAAATTTGGAGAACATTTTTGTTGTAAAAGGGAAGTGTGATGAGTAGCGTATTTAGCACGTGCATCTGCTTTATAGTTACCGGAGATGCCAAGATGGCTAGGTATCCAAAGTATTTTTAAAGTCCTGTTGTTATTAGTAAGGATGACTCTGATTTTGTTGATGGTAGAATTAATAATATGATTATAATGACTTGTTTCGTTCCAAATTCCGATATGTTAGATTTCAATACATATAGTTTTTTCCTTCTCATTTTAGTTTTACGGAGTAAAAGGGCTGGATTTTTTAAGGAATTGGCTGGCTTCGAGTTAAATTTTTCTTAGATGTTGCAACGTTTTTTTGTTATCTTGCCTTAAAATTGGAGAGTTAATCGGCTAGATTTTGCATATAATTGGATCTGCGCCAATCATGCCGACCGTTGAATAACTCCGAGTCTTTTACGTGGAATTTTGAATACTCGTATACAGATATTAGGGTTGGTTTGTAGGAGGTATCCTTGTTCTGTACGAATGCGCATATGTATTTATAATTGCATCGAATTATGTTTCATCTGACGATAGCTGAGTCACCATGTTAACCACCTATGTATAAGCCAATTCCCATCAAACTATCTTAATAAAAATATAGCCTATAAAATTAGTATGGTGCAAGAACTTAAACTTTTTTTGAGAATTTAACACTATTTTCAACTGATGTCTATAATACTAGTTATCCGACCGTTTCATCTGAAGAGTGTTACTACTCTAGTTACCAACAGTCCATGCATGTAAATCAGGAATGTCTAATAATTTTGTGCAACCATGTGTTCCACAAAGAGTGTACTAAAACTTAGCTAAAAGAACAATATGAATGCCCTTATTGACGTCTATGCCATCTCAAAGATTGTTTGCCCCTCGTCATCACCCCCCAAACTCAGAGTTTTGGAAGCAACCAGAAGTCAGTCAAATCGGCTTGCAAATGCCTTAATTTTCCGTTTGGTGGTAAGCCAGTCTCTGGAAGCACATCCCCAGAAGTTATCCATGACATGTTTAAGACGGAAATAAGTCGCAAAGGCAATAGTCAAAGATGTCAGTTGCCGGTGGAGGCAGCTATAGTTGATCATAACCGAGTTTACCAAATAGTTGAAGGAAGTGTTTCTCGAATACTATCCATCCTTAATACCGGAAACCGCAAATGGTGCGGTAATGGTTCCAACGGCTTTACGCAAAGTAGAGTTCGCCAATACTAATTGCTGGTTAATTGTAAAGCCAGAAAAAGTTCGCCCTTGGCTTGACGATAGGAAACATAGTGGCCTAACAAACAAAGGTGCTTACCTCTTGCAAATACATTTTTGCGCGATTGTCTAAAGGCAATATTTCGATTTTAAAGATGCTTATTGACAGATCGAATTAGATGAACATTTAAAATAAGAGCATTCACAGTGCCGGGTGCACTCTTATACAAATTTGTGGTTATGCCTTTCGGGCTGTGTAATACTCCATCAATGATGGGTAGAATGATGAATGATATTATGCCTCCCAAGCTACGTTATTGTGTCTTTGGTTATCTAGATGATCTCTGCATTATTTCCTGAACAATTCCAAAAGCTAATCTTATCCTCCACCTCTGCAAAAGTCAGTTTTATGTTACGAAAGCTAGTAGCGGAATTTCAACCGACATATAGTATACAGTCCACAGAGAGCATAAAGTAATTTTTTCTTGTACATATGTGTTACGGTATACTTACGTTTGTACATAAAAAAAGAGATCAAGTAATAGCGTAATAGTAATAGTAAGAGTTCTCACGTGTCCTTTATTTTGCGTCATATTCGGCAGTCAGCCTACCCACTGGCACAGCATATATATATATATATACATACGTATGTACATATACATAAATATATCAACAATTAGCGAACACAGAAGCAGCAATACAATTGTATGTGCTGTATTTGCGCAAGTACATTTTTAAAACAAACAAAAATATAAAAAAAGTGAAGAGCAGCATACATTGCAGCTGTGTGAGCGTTGGTAAAGCGGAACAATATAGGCCTTTGCATACTAAAAGGAGTCTACCCAGCAGCATGCAACAGTTGGCAGCCACCGATAAATTATTAAGTCAAAAATAAATATTAAAAATTTGATGGGTTTTTAATAATTAAATATTTTGTTTATTTTCATTGTAAAATAATAAATTTTGAGGGAAATAACTTTGGCAATTTTGTTGTTTTACTTTTGCAATTTTGTTGCATCTAATACGGCAAACTCTGAAAGTTTTGCCAGTTTATAAGCAAGTGCGTGTATTGTTGTGCGATTTGTATACCCGCTAAAAGTGACTAGACAACAATCCAAAACGTTTAAAATTGAAAATAGAATTTGTGTGCTTTTAATAAATTATTTTGAACAGAAATTCGAGTTAGATTAAATTTCCAAATTTTTCACTTTTTATAAATTTGTGTTCGCGTTCCAATTATAGAAAATTTAATTCAAAAGCTTTAAGAGTAAAATTTATAATTTTTACTTTTCTGGTGCTTTGACTTTGTTACGAGATTCCGTGTTGTTTTTAAATTAAAGCTCTAACCATGCAATTTTTTTGAGTTTCGATCATTTATCGACTCCTTATTTAATATTTCATTAAATATTTATTTTTATGTTCAAAATTTCGAAACATACCTTTACCAGACGTTTTTTATTATTTAGTTGTTGCGAATATTTCGTTAAATATTCAAAATATCCACAATTTCGTCAATATTCTTCTTCTTTACATCGAAATAGTGAAAATTAATATTTTAAATATTTTTGATGATTTTGTAATTGGTTTAAAATTTTGATGCGGGCATTCGATCGTTACCGATTCGGTTTATTAATTTTATATAAATAACACTACTCGACAAAAAAAATCTCCAAGAATAAAATAGGCCTTTCCTAAAGTGAAATTTTCTCCTGATTCCGAATATGACTTTCATTTTCTTGTGGCAGATCTAGTTTCCGAGATATCGGCGAAAATATGAAAGTTCCCATTTTTGCAGAACACTACTTCATATAGGTACGGCAAAAATTGGTATTTTTCATTTTTTCGTTTTAAACTGTTGAATTATGCATTATACTAATTCCCATAAAAATGTCTTGCCTTCACCTCCCTCAAGTATCTTCAGTAGTTTGGCGACTATGCCAAAAAAACGTTCAAAAAATGTTGAAAAAAAAAAAGAAATTTTTTACACAATTTCAGATTTAACCACTTTAAAATCGGAAAAATTCTATTGACGAAAAAAAGTTAGCCCTCCTATGTTGTAGGTAATTTAACTACGAAAATTTTAAGCATACCAGCACAACAATCGGACGTGCCATTGAAACTATAGCCCCGTTAACTTGCAAGCGTCTATCCTACAATTTTTTTATAGAGAAAATTTTTATTCAAACTAGGTTTTTATTTTTTTATAACGTTTTATTATAGACATATGTTTGCACGTTAAACTGTATTCAATTGAGTAATATGAGTATAAATCAGCAATTCAGTAAAAAACAACAACGACAACAACATTAAATACATACATATCTACATCTAAAAAAGTCAAATTGAGCGATTTTACCGTGGTGGTCAATAGTGAGGGACGTGGGTACTTCTAACTACCCGTTTATAATTTTCTGGGTTTGTCTCCCGTATTATTGTCCAGCAATAATCTCCCATCATTTCTTCATTCCAAAAACCTTGGTAACGCTTTTCAAAAATCATGAGGTCTTGGTGAAACCTTTCACCCTGTTCATCACTTTCAGCACCTAGGTTTGCGGGAAAATTATCCAAATGTGAATGCAAAAAATGCATTTTGAGGGACATGTTGCATTTCATAGCACTGTAGTTTTTCAACAAGGCTTTGACCATCTCTCTATAGTTGGGATCTTTGTTGTTGCCAAGAAACCCACTAACGACTTGCTTAAAGCTGTCCCAAGCCGCTGCTTCTACTGATGATAAATGATTCGCAAAATTTTCGTCTTTCAGCAACTTTCTAATTTGCGGACCAACAAATATACCTTCTTTTAATTTGGCTTGAGTTATTTTAGGGAAAAATTTCGTTAGGTACTGGAAGGATGGCGCGTCCTTATTTAAAGCCTTTACAAAATTTTTCATTAATCCTAATTTGATGTGAAGTGCTGGCAAAATAACTCGTTCGGGATTTACTAAAGGCGGGTTTGCGATATTGAAGGCACCTGGTTCGTACTCAGCTCTTGGTGGCCAGTTTTCCTGAATATAATGGGTTTCTCTAGCACGGCTGTCCCAAAGACAGAGAAAACAGCAATATTTAGTGAAACCTCCTTGAAGTCCGAGAACTATAGCTACAACCTAGGATGTATTTCATATACTATTTATTTTAAACTGTACCACCGAAACTGCTTACCTTTAAGTCCGCACAAATTTTCCAATTAAATTGTTTATATTGAATGAGCTCAAGTAAATTTGATATGCTTAAATAAGTTTCTTTAGTATTCTCAGAATGTGCCACTGGTATTGACGGTAACGAATTTCCTTTATGGAGTAATGCTGCTTTTAAACTATGCTTTGAACTGTCTATAAACAAGCGCCAATCATCAACTTTATTTTCTAATTTTAGTGCTTCAAATAAACCTTGAACATCATTGCAGTAGCAAATATTTTCACTTTTAGTAAAAAAAGAAGAGAAAGTCTTGTGTCTATTTCGAAATTTGGAAGTACTTGTCGAAGGGCCCAGGCTGCCCCATTGCTGCAAACGAGATCCTAGAACTTCGCTATCAAATTTCGATAATTTCAAATCTCTGACCAAGTCATTAAGTTCGGCTTGTGAGACTCGATGTGGGATCTCTCCTTCTTGTCCACTTTCTGAATTATCTGCTTCGGAGTCACTTTCGCTTGAGGCTTCAAAACTTATAGGCGGTCTAGGTATGGGTAAGGTATGGTCATGTAGTTTTGGTTTTTTAGCTGATGCCACATTTGGATAACTTATTAATTTCCTCTTTTTTCTCGTTTTACCTTTAAGGTCTATCACGCAAAAATAGCACTGGTCGTGGTTAAAGGGTTCAGTCCACATCATTGGAACACCAAACTTCATGTTATGACCTTTACCCGATACCCATCTCATTAAAGTTAATCTACAGGAGGCGCAAATAAAATTAGGTGTCCAAGATTTATCGAGATTTTTTACACGGAAACCGAAATAATGAAAGTATGCATCTCTGACAGAATTAGTTATTTTCCGAGCTGAGTTTCCGAAAATATAATGTCCGCAAATAAAGCAAAAATCATCCGGATTATTTTTACATTTAAAATCTCTTTTGCAACAAGCCATTTCGTAAACACATCTACCGATATAGTATGTATAAATTTGCACTACAATTTGCAAAACAAAATTTACAACAAACAGTAGTGACAATTAAATACTTGATGTCTTTTTAAATTTATTAGACCCTAAGGTAGAGTGACCAAATGAAATGTCTCGCCAATTTTATCAGAGTAATACTAAAATTGTAGGATAGACGCTTGCAAGTTAACGGGGCTATAGTTTCAATGGCACGTCCGATTGTTGTACTGGTATGCTTAAAATTTTCGTAGTTAAATTACCTACAACATAGGAGGGCTAACTTTTTTTCGTCAATAGAATTTTTCCGATTTTAAAGTGGTTAAATCTGAAATTGTGTAAAAAATTTCGTTTTTTTTCAACATTTTTTGAACGTTTTTTGGCATAGTGGCCAAACTACTGAAGATACTTGAGGGCGAAGAAGGCAAGAAATTTTTATGGGAATTAGTATAATGCATAATTCAACAGTTAAAAACGAAAAAATGAAAAATGCAAATTTTTGCCGTACCTATATGAAGTAGTGTTCTGCAAAAATGGGAATTTTCATATTTTCGCCGATATCTCGGAAACTAGATCTGCCACAAGAAAATGGAAGTCATATTCGGAATCAGGAGAAAATTTCACTTTAAGAAAGGACTATTTTATTCTTGGAGACTAAAGTTGATCAAAATTTGTCGAGTAGTGTAATCAATCGCTATATTTATATAACTAATCAAATCGTTCTTTAAAAAATATTCAGCCGGCACGGTTGGTGAGATATCAGTTATGCCTAGCATCTACCTGCCTCCACGCGATACCGAAATATTTCGTGCTGATTATTTAAAGTGGCCCTCCTTTAGGGACATTTTCACCGCCATTTATAGGAGTAGGAATAACGATAGATTATCTCCAGTGGAAAAGCTTTTCCACCATAATCAGAAAACTCGAGGTAAGGCGAAGGAAATAGTACAGAAACCCCCTCTCACTAATGGTGGGTTTGCGTTGGCATGGACTAACTTAAATGATAGGTACGAAAATTGGCGAATTCTTTTAAGCTCTCAGTTGAAGATACTGTACAATTTACGATATATCTCCTCAGAGCCTGAGACAGCGCTATAAAAAATAGTAACAGAAAATTAATAGTTGCATTTCAGCGCTCCAACTACAGGGTATAAATATTTAATGTTGGGATGCGATTTGCGGCTTTTTGTGTTCAACTAGGATCCCTGAAAATATCCGCAATCTGTTGGGACAAACTTTGGTAGAAACAACCGAAATTCCAAACTGGGTGGACTTAGACAGCTTTGCCACTAATAAGCTTCAAATACCTGAAACAGTGTCCGTCCAACACAACGCGAGCATGGCATTTAAGCATAATCCGATAAACACCTTCAAACCTTATAGCCAACTGCAGATAAAGAGAGTGAATGCAAATCTTGTTAAGACATCTCTGTCATAACTGCGTATCAGAAGCACTGCAAGAGTAGTTTCACGTGTGCTAAATGCAGGAAAAGGCACCATACTATGCTTCATACTGAGCAAAATGAAGAGCCGTGTACGACAACCGTACAACAGACTTCAACTAAGTCTCATACAGCGTCCACCAAAGCCAATGCTTCTTATTGTCCTGTTCAACGGATCTTGTCCCATTTCAAATGGCGGCAGCCTTAATGACATTTTTCCACTGGCTCACCTCTTCAAACTGATTAAGTTTTTCCTATTGTAAAGTGGTGATTATTCCAATATTTATTCAATGCAAAAATTGAGAAAATGTACTGACAAATAATCGTCAACCACAAGCATACCTCATACCAAGGAATCCTCTTTAGATATCAAGAACTTTTAGTTAGACACAGTCACCTTCGGTCTCAATTGTGCACCATAATTTGCAATTTGTTGTGTGCTACAACTTGCCAAGGACTCCAAGTCAAAATATCCCCTAATATCAGAGATACATAAATCAAGTACTTATGTTGGATGAAGTACTAGCTGGAGCGCATTATGTGCCCGAAGCAGTTAAATCCCGAGACCAGTTTCGAAAATATCCGAAAGTATGAAGATAGAGAATTAGAATCATGTAAGCTCCGACGATAACTCAGCAGATCCCGCTTGTCGTGTGTTTTTCTCATGAGTTAGCAAATAGTAGCCTTTGATGGCAGGGCCCCAAATATCTTAAGCTCTTTAGATATCAAGGGCTTTTAGTTAGACAGACTCACCTTCGGTCTCAATTGTGCACCATAATTTGCAATTTGTTGTGTGCCACAACTTGCCAAGGACTCCAAGTCAAAATATCCCCTAACATCAGAGATACATAAATCAAGTACTTATATTGGATGAAGTACTAGCTGGAGCGCATTATATGCCTGAAGCAGTAAAGTCACGAGACCAGTTTCGAAAATATCCGAAAGTACGAAGATAGAGAATTGGAATCATGTAAGCTCCGACGATAACTCAGCAGATCCCGCTAGTCGTGTGTTTGCCTTATGAGTTAGGAAATAGTAGCCTTTGATGGCAGGACCCCAAATGTCTTAAGCTCAGCCAAGCAAGCTGACCAAAACCATAATCTAAAGCCGTTGAAGCCACACTCGAAACAAAGGCTATTGGAGTCCATACGGCGTCAGTTCACCGGGCGGGGTGGATCTTTTGCACCCGCCTTGCCTAGCTACATTAACAAAAAATTATTTCATGCCGGTTTACAGAGAACAAGCAGAGATAGTGAAAGCGTAGATAAAAAAATATAGAAGAAAAATCGGAAGTAAGTAGAGAAACAACCAAAAAAAATAGTCAAGTTCGGTCAGGTGGGGTCTATCCACCCTCTTCAGCGTGCAGCTAATGCGAAGCCATGGGAATTGTATTGACTCTCTTATCACATAAGCTCACTTTACCTGACTCAAGTCCGCAAACTGTTAGCTTTTAAAATTTTCGTTACTACTAATTTGGTTTTTTTCGTGTACTTACCTCCACTCCATAATTCTGTTCATAGGTTCCACTTCCATCGCATTCACTAGCACATTCATACTCTTTTATCGGAATAATGCCAACTTACTTTACAATGTGGCAACCGCTTTTGCACCATTATATTATTGCATTATTTTACATATATGTATGTATGTATATGTAAAATTATATAATACGTTGTTACACAAAATGTATTTATGCATAAGATTATTCTAATTTGCAAGGAATTTTATAAGAGATCAGTTAAAAGGACATTTTGGTATTATTTTATAGTAGGGGAGAAGTGGCGGTTGTGGGCACCTATTTCATTTTCACTCATAACTTTTGACTACATGCATGTTATAAAGATGTGTAGGTATTTATAGAAAGGTAGAGGTATCAGCTAACTACTAATGAAGAAATGTTGTCAATTTCCTGAAATAGAAAATTTTTTTTTCAAATTTTGTAAAGGGGTCATTTTTGGCCATACTCATTTTTAGGGTCGCTTGTGGGCACCCCAAGTAAATCTGCAGGAAATGAAAATATATGAAGAAAAACCACCACAAATATTGAGAGAGTGAATGTTTATTAATTTTAGAATACTTTAGTTTCATTCATCTTCTGAAACACAATTTTTACATGTAAAGTATCCAGCACGCATGTTAGCACACTTCAGATGGAAGGGCCGATCACATTCGTTGCGATTCGCTTGCTACATCCACGGAGAAAATCCAAAAGAGCACATCGTCGACGGATTCGATGTCCTCAAAATGTTCCGTAGTTTTCTTAAGATAACGTTGAAGTGTTGCTCGGGCAATCACATGTATCTTGGCAGTCGATTTTGTGGGTTGTTTGTCCACGAGACAACGTTTGATAGCACGAAGCAGCACATTAAAATCTATATGAGATGATTTTCCAGATTTATCCTTAGAAGGCATGGCTGAAAAATTCGAAAAATGCCTAAAAAGATCAGTAACGCTAATATTCTACTATTTACAAAAATAAATATTTAATAAAAATGAATTACTATTTACAAAAATAAAAACTAATAACACGTTTAACATTTCTCCTTGAAAAACTTCTTTATCCTGACATGTTTATCTTCCGTCGGTCAGTGTCGGTACGAAAACATGGCATTGTACCGACATTTCATTGTAAACACATGAAAAAATGTGTTAATACTATGTTTTGAAAAGGTTTTCAAAGAAAAAATGGGTGCCCACAACCGACCTAATTTTGGTGCCCACAACCGACTTTTGCAAGCATCTTGAAAAGTAGCGAAAAAAAAATTTGAGGGCAAAATATTGGTAACTGTCAATTTTGGATCACAAAGTATAATGTATTTCCTCAGTACATATGTATTGCACTCACCTTTAGGATCAATTTAATGCCATTTACAGCACTTTGAAAAAGGCTCGAAGTTAATCTAGTGGTGTTTTGCTCGCGCAAAAAAAATAAATAAGTTCACTGAAAAAAGCACACGCGTGGGTTCACTTCGTTGCACGGTACAAAAGTGATGTGCTGCCATGAAGCACAAATGGCATTGGTCACACTAACCAAACCTGAGTTCCATCGAATGATATCCCGGGGTGCCCACAACCAACACCATGCCCACAACCGCCACTTCTCCCCTACACAGGCTGCAATAAACGAGGTGATATCACTACCTTACCTCACTCTTTTGGTGGCCTTATTTTGACAATGCATATAAAAGCGGGGAAAACATTTAAAGATTTGCGGCCCTTCTTACTTCTTTCTGAAGATGTACATATGTATTTAGCAATTTATTTAATTAAACTAACGTAGATTCAACAGAAGTTTTTATGCGTTTAAAACCCTTTATTTATGTGGGAAAAACAACAATCACAGCAGTAGCGATCAGAGCTGCTATTTCGGAGATCATATACTTCAATGGAAGTCTAATAAGAAAAAGCCTGATGAGGAGATGTGGTGATCTTCGGAATAGCAGATATCAGGAATGTTCTGGAAACCATGAAATTTCATGCCGAAATCAAAATTGCAAATCACAGGATTGGTTTAAACTGTGATGAAATTCAGGGGATTTAAATGAGTTTCGAAGTTACATTAAAAACAGCTGATTATCGGAGAAGAAATATTTCAATTTGAATAGAAGATTCGTGACAAAATGACGCATGTATTTTTTCCGCTTGTTTAAAAAATGCGGTACACACTAGAGCTTTCGATTTCTGCTCACACATTTTCGAGTATTTCGATACTCGAGAAATCGAGTTCTCGGTACAATTTCGGGTTTTGCCGTTATCGCGAGAAATGTTGATTACTTATTGAGACGAGTACTACGTATGCATTTGCAATCGAGTATCGAGAAGCACGCTACAAATTTGACGGATTTGACGCCTGGCTTACTATAGTGGGTTACGATGTGCAATACAGTTACCTAATCGAATTGAATGTTGAGAAGCTCGAGACTCCTACGAGCTTTACGATACACGAGAAGCTCGCGAGAATCTGGTCCTCGCGAGAAATTTACAAAACGACAAGTTCTGTCCACTATTGCCGAATTGTTTAATCCCGCAGGTTGGCTAAGCCCAGTTATCGTGGTAGCAAAAATTATTATGCAGCAAATGAAACTGGACAAAACAAATTGGATGAGAAGTTGAATTTAAAGTCTCTACATCAGTGAAAGATATTCTTGGATATGTATCCTCACATTAATTCTGTAAAAATCCCCAGATGCGTTAATTATAGTCCGAACTGTCAAATACAGTTTCACGGATTTTGTGACCCCTCAGAAAATGCATATTGATCTGCTTTTTATATTCGGGTGCAGCACGAAAATTCAAAAGTTGCTACTCATTTGCTCCTGGCCAAAGAAAAAGTAGCTCCTGCCAAAACCATCTCTATACCGAGATTGGAATTATCTGGAGGAGTTCTCCTTTCCAATATGGTAGATTTCCGGGTATTGGATATCAAGGGCTATACTTTTGGACTGATTCCACAATCGTTCTCGCTAGTCGTGTTTTTTCACATGCGTTAGGAAATACTAGCCTTTGATGGCAGGGCCCCAAATGTATTAAGATCAGCCAAGCAGGCTGACCAAAACCATTATCTAAAGAAGCCGTTGAAACCACACTCGAAACAAAGACTATTCGAGTCCATACGGCGTCATTTCTTCCATTTGAAAACATTTTAGAACGCTTTTCCAGCATTCCAAGGGCTGCTCGTGTAATTGCTCGAGTGTTTAGGTTCTTTAGGCAGATCCATCTCCGACATAAAGAACGCACAAACTTGTGTTCTGTATAAACAACGAGAGCAAACCCAACTCATGGCTGCTCTACCAGTGTCCAGAACGCAAATAAGGAGACCATATGAAACAAATGGTGCCGATTTCACGGGCTCATTTGAAGTGGAAAACTTAACAGGCCGAGCTTGTTTGATTACAAAAAGCTACGTATTTGTATTTGTATGCCTTTCTACAAAAGCCATACATCTTGAAGCCACTAGCGATCTTTCGGTGCGCATTTATCGCTAGGGCAGCAATTGTCTCGCGTCAAACCATGCTTTAAGCAAGTGCGGCAGCGTGATAAGGTGCAAACGATGCGTCAAATCTCACCCAACATTACTTACTGTCCCAAGCTCTGAAGAAGAAGAAGAATATGAAGGCGTCGTCGAGCTCTCATGGGTAAACCAAGCCAAGGAACACAGCCACCTCCACGCTCTACGATGCGACACTCTCCGCGCACACCGCTCACTCAAGAGCGAGGAAGACTGGATTCCTCTCGCCGACTTAAGCGAGGTGGTGACTTCCGTTTGGACTGGCCAAATGGAATCAACCGACCGCTGTAGCCCGGACCGAACAACACTCTATACGTCTCGCTGGCCACCCCAGTCGAGAGGAAGGCGCGGTCAAGGTGCCCATCAACGACGAAAGGCGCGAGAAATTATTGATCAAAGATCAGCAACACTCCTCTGACAGGAAATGATGGCGCTGTCACCTTCGGCATTGGTATGCATTCGTACTGCGCATAGATTCAGCATAGTCAGCATATTTGCAATACCAAATTATGGGACAAATCGAGAACTCATTTTGTTCGTTAATAGCATACGTGTACCAAATATCTACTTTATTAATATTTACTTGCTAATGCTATAACTTTTTGCTTGGTGAGATATGAAATAAACTTTGGCACAGGGTTACAAAAAGATTGCTATCATATCGTGCAATGAAACACACCGGGTTCATGGCAGCATAAGCATGAAAATACAGCTTAATTGAACACATAAAATTACAGAAAAGTTCTGCGATCATGCAATATATTCTCCGTACTAGACAATATGCAACGGATCGAGAATACCCCTAGTAATTCACTCACATAAAACTCACTTCACTCCTAGCATACGTAAAAGGAGTGTTTCACTACAGTTATTATTATTTTTGCCTTAATACGGAATTATTCAAAACGGAGGTATCGAATTTGTTAAAATTAAAACCAATACGAGTAGCCATCAACTGCCTACACTTTATTATTATTGCAACATGATAGCAACTCTATACACAGTGGCGACGAATAACTGTCGCCCGATTGTGTCAATCGCAGCAAACGTAGTATTACAATTTTATTATGTTTTGTTTTTATGACAATACTATGAATAAGTCGACTTATATATTTAAATAAACGATGAGTGTAAACAAATTTATGGGGATGAAAACCAAAATAATAGTGGCGATAAAACTTGATTCGAAAGGTGCAAAGCAAAGGGAAATTTTTAAGTCTTTGAAAAGCCTTGAAATTTAACAAAATGTTTGTGCATCGTACTATTACGCTATTCAAGAAAACTGCGAGCTTGAAAATTTCTAAATAACTGACCAACAACCAGCCGTTAAAACTCAAGAAATAGTGCAGATAGTGCGAGTGCCAATTTGAATAATTTGTTCTATTTTCGCAGGAAAAATTGTGTGCCAAAAATCCTTTAAAGATGAGGGCATTAGCGAATTTTTTCATTACAAATCGTCAAAAGAAATTGAGAGCAAAAAAGTTGTGATATTCTCGATCCGTTGCATATTGTCTAGCATGATACTTACATATGTATATAACATAAATAGCACTTTGTTGTTGTTTCATGTGTTCAATTATTGTGCAAACTTTTCATGCTCATGATACTATGAACTAGGGCTGGTAATTCCATTGGGATTTCTCAACTATCCATATAATCCGAACATTCGAATATCTGGATACTTCAATAAAAAATGCGGATATTGCGAGTTGCCTTTTTTCATTCGTTCACTGCGATTATTGGTAGTCGTGGATTTACAAACATTTTTCGAAGATTATTATAATTGTTCATCAATTCTTTGTTTTGGTTTTGGAAATCCGAATATTAACGGGATCTTCGTAAAGTCTTCTTCTTCTTCTTAATTGGCGCTATAACCGCCTAGGCGATTTTGGCCGATTTCAATATTGCACGCCAGCCGCTCCTCTGCTTTGCTGCCTGGCGCCAGTTAGATATCCCAAGTGTAGTCAAGTCCTTCTCCACCTGATCTTTCCAACGTAGAGGAGGCCTTCCTCTTCCTCTGCTACCACCAGCGGGTACCGCGTCGAATACTTTCAGGGCTGGAGCATTTTCTTCCATACGTACCACATGACCTAGCCAGCGTAGCCGCTGAATCTTAATTCGCTGAACTATGTCTATGTCGCGGTACAGCTCATACAACTCATCGTTCCATCGTCTGCGGTATTCGCCATCGCAAAGACGTAAAGGACCAAAAATCTTTCGGAGAATCTTTCTCTCGAACACTCCAAGCGCCATCTCATCCGATGTTGATAGGGTCCATGCTTCTGCGCCGTACATTAGCACGGGCATGATGAGGGAATTATAGAGCGTGGTTTTCGTTCGTCGAGAGAGGGCTTTACTGTTCATTTGCCTACTCAGCCCAAAGTAGCACTTGTTGGCAAGAGAGATTCTTCGTTGGATTTCTAGGCTGACATTATTGTTGGTGTTGATGCTGGTTCCAAGATAAACAAAGTCCTCTACTTTGTCAAAATTGTAACTGTCAACAGTGATGCGGGAGCCAAGGCGCGAATGCGCTGACTGTTTATTTGATGACAGGAGGTACTTCGTTTTGTCCTGGTTCACCTCCAGACCCATTCGCTTCGCTTCCTTGTTCAGCTTTGAAAAGGCAGAACTAACGGCGCGGTTGTTGAGGCCAATGATATCGATGTCATCGGCATACGCCAGCAGTTTCACACTCTTATAAAAGATGGTACCTGACCGGTTTAATTCTGCAGATCGAATTATCTTTTCTAGCATAATGTTAAAGAAGTCACACGATAGAGAGTCACCCTGTCTGAAACCTCGTTTGGTATCAAACGGCTCGGAGAGGTCCTTCCCAACTCTGACTGAGCTGGTGGTGTTGCTCAGTGTCATTTTACATAGCCGTATTAGTTTTGCAGGGATACCAAAGTCAGACATCGCGGCATATAGGCAACTTCTTCTCGCGCTGTCGAAAGCTGATTTAAAGTCGACAAATAGATGGTGTGTGTCGATCCTCTTCTCACGGGTCTTTTCCAATATTTGGCGTATCGTGAATATCTGGTCGATGGTAGATTTACCAGGTCTAAAGCCACACTGATAAGGTCCAATCAGTTCGTTGACGGTTGGCTTTAGTCTTTCACACAATACACTCGATAGAACCTTATACGAAATGTTAAGAAGGCTGATCCCGCGGTAGTTGGCGCATATTGCAGGATCACCATTCTTGTGGATTGGGCAGAGTACACTTAAATTCCAATCGGCGGGCATGCATTCGTCCGACCATATTCTGCAAATAAGCTGGTGCATGCACCTTACCAGCTCCTCGCCACCATACTTGAATAGCTCAGCTGGTAACCCGGCTTTGTTGTTCCGTAGCCGCATAATTGCTATTCGAACTTCATCGAGGTCGGGTGACGGGATGTTAATGCCGTCATCAGCGATTTGGGGTTCGGGATCTTCATCTTCTCCGGCGACGCTTTCGCTGTCACCATTTAGCAGAGTGGAGAAGTGTTCCCTCCACAATCTAAGTGCGCTTTGGACATCAGTCACCAGATCGCCGTTCTTGTTCTTACAGGAATTCGCCCCGGTCTTAAAACCTTCCGTAAGTCGCCGCACCTTTTGGTAAAATTTTCGGGCGCTTTTCATGTCGGCTAGCATCTCAAGCTCTTCACACTCACGTATTTCCGCATCTCTCTTCTTTCTACGGACGATACGTCTCTCTTCCTTTCTCAACTCCCGGTAGCGTTCCCATACAGCTCGCGTTGCGCCCGATCGCAGCGTGGCCCTGTAGGCAGCATCTTTATTTTCCGAAGCGGCGCGGCATTCCTCATCATACCAGTCATTTTTTCGGGTTCGCTGAAAGCCAACGACTTCTTCAGCGGCGGTACGCAGTGATCGAGAAATGTGCTCCCAGTGCTCGCAAATTCCGGTTTCTTGAGAAGTGCTCTCAGTGAGCAAGTGTGAGAGTCGAGTGGTGAAGTTTGCAGCTGTCTGTTGCGATTGCAGCTTTCCGACGTCAAGCTTTCGCTGTGTATTTACACGCACGTTTTTTGATGCACAGAGGCGTATGCGCATCTTGGCTGCGACAAGATAATGATCCGAGTCGATGTTCGGTCCTCGGAGTGTACGTACGTCTAATATACTGGAAGCATGCCTTCCGTCTATCGCAATATGATCGATTTGGTTTCGCGTTTTTCGATCTGGAGACAGCCACGTAGCCAAGTGTATTTTTTTATGCTGAAACCTGGTGCTGCAGACCACCATGTTTCGGGCCACGGCAAAGTCGATCAGTCTCAGTCCGTTGGCGGAGGTTTCATCGTGGAGACTGAATTTTCCGACAGTGTGACCAAAGATCCCTTCCTTTCCCACCCTGGCATTGAAGTCACCAAGCACGATTTTGATATCGTGACGGGGGCAGCGCTCGTAAGTGCGTTCTAAGCGCTCGTAGAAGTGATCCTTGATCACATCGTCCTTCTCTTCTGTCGGTGCGTGGGCACAAATCAGCGAGATGTTGAAAAATCTCGCTTTGATGCGAATCGTGGCGAGACGCTCGTCCACTGGAGTGAACGACAGTACTTGGCGACGAAGCCTCTCTCCCACCACAAATCCAACACCGAACTTGCGCTCCTTTACATGGCAGCTGTAGTAGATGTCGCAAGGCCCAACGGTTTTCTTGCCTTGCCCCGTCCATTTCATTTCTTGGATGGCGGTGATGTCAGCCCTTACTCTTACGAGGACATCAGCCAGCCGGGCAGCGGCACCTTCCCCATTAAGGGCTCGGACATTCCAGGTGCATGCCCTTAAATCGTAGTCCTTAAAACATTGCTTGTGGTCGTCATCAAAAAAGGGAGATCTCATCCGAGGCACATTGAAATTTTTCATTGGGTATAGTTTTTTACGTGGCGGGTCCCAAGCCCAGCGCACAACCAAATACTGGAGGGTTTTTTGTTTTTGAAGACACATTTATATAGCGAGCCGCTTGCTCCAAGTCAGACGCCCGCTTGCAGCCGTACCTCCTGGTGAACAGGCCCTTCTGACTTCAGTGAGCCCTTAAACCGAATATGTCGGAGTGGCCCCACTGAAGCTCCCTCTCTTTCTGCCGTGACCCAAGGCTCCACACGGGTTGGTTACCATATCTCACACAAGGGTTGCTCACGTTGCCCAGAGTGCGCGACGAGGACGCCAGAGTAGGGATTGAGTGTAGCCACTCATCTGTAACTGCAGGCCCAAAAGAGTTACCACACCCCATTGCACTCCATTCGTAAAGTCGGATATACAAATAATTGCACCCAAGGTTAGTAACATTTGACACATACATGCTATGAATGAACAAAATGATTTCTCGATTTAGTGGATACCTTGGTATTGGAAACTGTAAAGTACCTTTTCCTGACGAAATATACAATATAATAATATTTTTTTTCGAGCACCGGTACCAAAGTTTTCTCGCCAAACGGAAACTATTACTTGTAAGAGTGATTAAAGAAGCATATGGTGCCAAAGGTCATCAATTTATTTGGCAAAGTACGATGTTATCCAGCAAGGTTCTACTCCAGTTCACAAGGATAGAATTGTTCAGAGCTGGTACAGAAGTGATGCTTGCTTATTTTTTTCATGAGATGACTGACCGTTCTCTTCCCCGGATCTAATTATATTAGTTTATTTCACATGGGAATACATGTTGGACATAATTAATAACATAAAATAACATGTCAAACTATTGTGACATTTAGAAGTATCATTTTCATGATTAAGTTTTCTGAAGCCTCCTACCCATTTTGCAATATTTCACTTCCATCATTTCTTTAAACGAATTTAACCTTTTAAATAAGTGGCAACCTCCTAAAAAAAATTTTTCTATTGTACCGAATATAACAGGATAAATAATATAAACTACAGAGCGTCGAATCCGTCGAGCATACTTACACATTCATTCACACACAAACTTTCACGTTTACAATATTAGTAGGATTTATATCAACCAAAATTTCTTCATTTTTGAAGCGTGGCAATTCTTTTACGAACAGCGTTCATCCAAACTTTGTGTAAATATGTGTATGTATGAAGGTAAATATGTGTATGTATTTATGTATGTAGATATGTATGTAAATATATGTATATATATTTGTATTTAATTTTCAAACAGCAATCCCTAAAAATTGTTTTTAGACTAGGTTTTCCTAAACCATGCATTTAAACAGGTGGCAACCATCTTTGAAAACATTTGGGAAATTACGCTTTACTTGACTTCATAGCTTTAATAGAATTTAACTTTTTAGGCAGGTGCAACTCCCTTCAAAAGATTGATTCTATGGTAACCGATATAACGAATTATACATGACTTCGAAATTAATTTTCTTCGGTTTTCGGTTTTCTTTTCGGACATAAAACGATCAGATGCACGCTACCTTTCGTGCTTATTTATGCCCTTTTTATGTGATGTAACTGGCATTTCTCATAAAATGTAGGTATATAGTCTACAAAATGGCATTCTTCTTTAAATTGAATTAGTTACAAAGTTGCGAAAATTTTTAACGAAATTTCTTTAAAATTTGATGAAATTTTTTTTCATTTGTCAAATTTTTACAGATTTCTAGAAAGTTTCCAATTCTACCTAAAAAGATTTCGGTATCAGGATTAAACTTAAACGCATAAACTATGCGGGTATCGTTTATTCAGAGTATTGACAGAGTTTCGAAGATAGGTGAGGAAAAGTTGTTAACAGAGGTGGATATTAAAAAACAACTACCGAGTAATAACGATGTTTCAGCAGGAATATAGAACGTCCGGGAACAATATCCGCTGCCGATAAGCATTTTATGAAAATCCGGATTTTATTCAAAGTTGGTAGTTGTAGTACCCTACTGCGCATTGCGACTTCTACCATTTGGTTGTGAACCACCGCTTCCCTACATTAGGAGGTGTCGGTTGCACAGAAACACCGAATAGATCGTCTATCAGCAGCGCTAGCTGTTGACCTACACAACACGCCTACGCGTTTATAAAATTATAAGTTTCAATAAGTTATTTGCTTTAATGGGATGTAATGCATGATCGCCTCCTCGTGGTGCATCCTGGGTAACGCTAAATGATCGTGCGGCCTTGACGGCCTTAACCTGAACGGTAACGACCCCTGTTTTGTTCATGGACTATTCTTTGTTTTATCTTTTCGCGATTCTGTTTGCTTTGGGCTGGTGGTCGTGGTATTCTGTCACCTTAGTATGCTGGGGTGAAACTCAGCAGAAATGGCTGGTAGGCTAATGCCACCTCCGCCTCCGTCCCGTTAAAATCTGGCAAGTCTCAGAGTACGTTCCAATTCCCGTCGTCATTAGGTAGGTGGTGTAGGTGCGGTTGAGAGGACTCCCGTCTTTACGTCTGGTCTGGCTCTGAACGTTCACCTCATAAGAGTGTGCGTCATCCAAAGACGTGATTAGACCGGGGGGTACAGTCACTGCCACTCGCGCTGTGGGAGGGGGAGAGTCGAAGCCGACCTCCGCATCCTCTAGGTTAGGTGGGGGCGTTGTTCCGGATGGCCGCGCAGGTGGGTCGCAGGGGAAATCGCCCACGGTCTCTGGAGGGGGCGGCACTGGACGATATCGCCAGTACCAGCAAGGGTTTATCCTGCAGCGCACCAGTGCAGGCGAAGGAGACCCAAAGTCAGCCCGCCGAGGGATCTAAGCGGCGTTTGGGTACGGGTAGAAGGGCCCACTCCGATCGTCGAATGGCCTCCAAGATTCTGGAGCGCTATGGCGACCAATCTATCGCAAACGTCAAGCTGTGTAGTGGTCAATTTTGCTGTTCCGTACTATTTAAATAAATAAGTTTAATTTTAATTACTTATATTTAAATATTTTGTGTGTGAAATCAGTGCGAACACTTTGTTGATCGACTAAGATAAGTTCAATCAAACTGCTATTGTTTTGAATCAATTTAATTTAATAACTCATTTAATTGCCGAGTCATATTTTGCAATTGTATTTTGTTGTTAATTGGCTTTGTTTGTTCTTGCAGTTGTTTCTGTGCGTGCATATTTGTTTTGCTTTGTACTTTACTCATCTCTTGCTTTCTCTTTTTTGTCACAGCTGTTTGCGTGTTTATTAAGTGTCACAATACAGTGTATCCAAAACTGTTCGTTTTATAGCTTCAAAACTTTCATCAATATTTTGTTTTATTTTTATTTACACTTTTCTTTGATCTAATATGGCTTGCATATTTGCAAATTGTCAAATTAAAAGTGAGTCCGAACGCTATGTGTCGTGCTGGCTGTGTGATGGGTTGGCCCATATGAAGTGTGCTGGATTGACAGGTAGAGTTTTAGACTCAATTAATGATGGCAAAGGCTTACGCTGGGCATGCTTAAATTGTAGATCGACCGAAGGTGATCTTTTTAAATGCTTTAAACATACTAGGAACGGGTTTTCTGAAATTGGTAAGGAGCTTTCGGTACTTACCGAAAAATTTAGTTTTTATGAGAATTTGTTTAAGTCGTTTAAATGCTTAAATGATTCAACCTCCTGTCAATAACTCGAATCGTGAGAATAAACCTAAGCGAGTTGAGAGTCCGTCTGAGAGTCCGTCTGATTCAGTGATTTTAAATCCAACTCCGGTCGTTATTCCAACTCCCTCATTACAACTAATTAATTTAGCTTCACCAATTCCGCAGATAGTGGAGCCTTCCACATCCAAATCCTCTTCAGCAAGGTCAATTGCCAGTAAAAACCGCGAACTTTCTATACCGCCTAAAGTTGTTGAAACAACTACAAAGAAGCTGGTTGTGGTTCCGCAAAGAAAATCAATTTTTGTGTCAAGATTCGCCAAAGATACTACTGTCGAGGACATTGAGTTTTACATCGCATCAAAAATTAAAATTGACAACCTAACAATCAGGAAATTTAATTTGAAATATGAAAGGAGTATTTCCTCTTTTAAAATTGATGTTGCTTTAGAAAA
Source organism: Anomoia purmunda (assembly GCA_951828415.1). NCBI lineage: Eukaryota > Metazoa > Arthropoda > Insecta > Diptera > Tephritidae > Anomoia > Anomoia purmunda. The sequence continues at coordinate 83,358,410 of OX639993.1, read as the reverse complement.
GTTCGATGCTCTTCTAAACAATTCATTCTGGCCGATCGGGGCGATAGTCCGCGAATTCGAGTGCAAACCTAATATAAATGACCAAAATGTTGTAAAGATTTCTCGTCAAAACACTGAGCCAAAAAACTGATTGTTAAGTCTGATTTGAGTATTTATTATCAAAATGTAAGAGGTTTGAACACTAAATTATCTGACTTGTATTTGACAAGCCTTCAGTGCAATTATAATATTATTTCATTTACCGAAACATGGCTTAAGCCTCACGTTTTTAATTCGGAATTCTTTTGCAGTGAATATCAGGTTTACAGAAATGATCGCCTGTGCAGAGTTGGGGGTGGTGTTCTACTCGCTGTTCATTATTCTATTCCTTCAGAAGAAATCTGTGTCCCTGCTATGGAATCCATTGAATTTATGTGCCTCCGAGTGCAGCTTGGCACAGGTTATATCTACTTAGCTCTCTGTTATATACCTCCTCAGTCTGATTTGTCTGTATATACCCAACATATTTCTCTTCTTAAAATCGTTAGTTCAATGACTGAATCTTCTGACTCTATGATTGTCCTGGGTGACTTTAACCTCCCGCACATATCCTGGAAGATGATTGACTATAACATTGTACCAGTTTCTACGCGATTGGGTAGCTGCGACTTTTTGGATGAGATGGCTGAACTGTGCCTAAGTCAGATTAATGTTCTTCCAAATAAGTTTGGAAAGGTTTTGGATTTGGTTTTCGTTGATGATATTTCCAGATCTTCTCTAAATCGATGTGATCCTCTAGTTTTGCCAGAAGACGTTTACCATCCTGCAATTGAGATAACTTTCGAAATCATGGGTGTTGCTCGGGGGTATGATACGACAGCAGTCGGTTCTAGTACTCGCTTTGATTTTGCTAAGGCCGAATTAAAAAAAATTAGAAATGAACTTTCCAATTTAACATGGCCCAATTATAGTGGTGATGTTGAAGAAAACGTAATGCATTTTACCCCACTTTGTATAGTTTATTTCTAAAATACGTACCTAAACGTGTATGCGTTCAAGACGAACCAATACAGTTATGGTTTAATAAGGAACTGAGAATGTTGAAAAATAAAAAATCGCGTATCTTCAAACAATATAAAAAAACAGGTTTACTTACAGATTACTTAAAGTACTCAGTCCTGCGACATAAATATTTCAAATTAAATAAGAAATCTTACCAAGAATACCTAAATAAAATGAAAAAGAATATTATTTGTAACCCTAAATCATTTTATGGTTTCGCAAACTCAAAGCGTAAGGTAAATGGTTTTCCTTCAAATATGAGGTATCAGAACACTGTGTTCAGCGACAATGAAGACATTGCTAACCTATTTGCACAATTCTTTGAGTCTAACTATTCCACTAAAGTCAATCTTCCCCCTTATAAATATCCATATTATCTATATACTAATAATTCGATTAATGTTCCAGTAATATCTTCTGAAGATGAATTATTTTATCTGAAATCTTTATAAGAATCATTCAGATACGGTCCTGATATGATTCCGACATGTATTCTTAAGCAATCTGCTGATTATCTACATATATCTGAATTTATCAAACTTGTTTAACTTGTCGCTAAAACAAGGTAATTTCCCGTATGTTTGGAAAAAGTCTTTTATAATCCCTCTTCATAAAAGCGGCAATAGGTCTTCGATTGAAAATTACCGTGGAATAGCAAAGCTATCGGCAATTCCAAAACTATTTGAAGCAATTATTACTAATCAGTTAAAATATACGATCTCTTCATCAATCGCAAACTCTCAACACGGATTTTGTAAGGGCAAATCAACTATTACCAATTTACTGGAATTCACAACTCATGTTTCAAATGGTTTTAGAGAAAATATTCCAACAGATGTTGTATACACCGACTTCAGTAAAGCTTTTGACAAAGTTTGTCACCCCTTACTCATCCACAAACTTGATCTGCTGGGCTTTCCACCCTCTCTCCTCCGCTGGATTTCTTCTTATCTACATGATAGATCTCAAATCGTTATATTCAAAAATGCTTTTTCCAATGTCATTAATGTTACTTCGTAGGCCCGATTCTGTTTTTGTTATTCATAAATGATATTACTACTGCAATAAGATATTCGAATATACTAATGTATGCTGATGATGTAAAACTTTTTAAATCATACGCTTCGATTGAAGAAAGAAATTTATTACAAATAGATATTAACAGCTTAGTTGATTGGTGCAACATAAATCATATGCCACTTAACCTTAAGAAATGTAAATTTATGTGTTTTTCACGAAGAACTATTCAGCCAGCTTCTTACATAATAAATAACTATACTCTGGATCAAGTGTTTGACTTTGTTGACTTGGGAGTTACAATGGATTCCAAACTTAATTTCAATAGTCATGTTAATGCTATAGCTAATAAGGCTAGAGGGATGTTTGCCTTTATAAAACGATGGTCAAAAGAATTCAAGGACCCATATGTAACAAAGGCTCTTTTTACAACTTTAGTAAGACCTATGCTAGAATACGGTTCGATAGTTTGGAACCCACGTTATCAAGTTCACATTGATCGGCTGGAATCAATACAAAAACAGTTCTTACTTTTTGCCCTAAGAGACTTTAGATGGGATTCTCGGCTTAATCTTCCTCATTATACTGATCGTTTGAAGCTAATAAATCTTCCTACTCTTTCCAGCCGTAGAGAAATGCTAGGCACAATATTCATTACTAAACTACTCACAGGGTCTATCGTAAGCACATTTCTTATTACCGAAGTTAAACTTAATGTTCCTTCTCGGATTTCAAGACACTTTAAACCTCTTTATTTAAAACAGTGTAAAACCAATTATGAATTAAATGAACCTTTCCGATGTTTATGTCAAGATTTCAACTGTCTTTCCAGCACTTTTGATATTTCGGACTCACTTTTCACCATAAAAAGAGCTGTACTGTCCTTTCTCAATAAATGATTAACGGAGGTATAATATATATTTGATTCAGCTGATGAAGTTTTTTTCTGTAGCTGAGCAGTTTTGGATCTCGACGCTTAACAAATTTTTTCCTTTTAACAACTCGGCACAAAAAAAAAATTAATTAGAAAAAAAAAACAAAAAAAAAAAAAGATCCGTACGTCATGCGGACTGTGCCCCTCGTGTCGGTTGGGCGGGAAAGAGGGTAACCGTTGGGCTAATTAAAAAAAAAAAAAAAAAAAAAACGGGAGAGACATGTTAAGTCGCTCGAGTGGGCCAAAGGGGTGCTGAGGGAGAGCGCGAATGCGCCTTCGAAGAGCTCAGCCCCTAAGAGACAGCAGTCGCAGGAGGGGGAGACCTCTTCTGTCAAACGGCCCAGGACTGGGGTTGCGCAAAAAACGTTCAGCGAAGTCCCGAAACAGGCGGGATCCATTATCCTGGGTGTCGTGGACCGCAGCAAGGAGGACGGTGCCATCTCTAAGATGGACTGGAGGCGTGTGGCGGCAGCGATCTCTGCCGTCTTTATGAAGGTGATCAGGGATAATCCTGGTCCACCTCCTCGCTGTGAGAGTGCGGGTTGGCACTCTGGCCTCTTCAAGAGGATATCGTGCTCTGACGAGCGGTCGGCCACGCTTTATAAGGCGGCGGTTGCCCTGGTGGGGGAGGTCTGGAAGGGTGCCAGACTCGAGGCCGTGGATAAGAAGGATTTGCCTTTGCGTCCGAGGGCTCAGGTTTGGCTCCCTGCAGAGCCTTCCGCACCGGGTGACATTGAGGAAATCCTCCGCTACTGTAACCCGAACCTTCCGGCGCACTATTGGAAGGTTATTCGGTTTGAGGGGTCCGAGGAACCATATCGGCAAGCGCTGATTCTGCTCAACGCGGAGTCCCTCGGCCCTCTCGCCGAGCAGCAGGGAGTCATTTCCTATGGCTTCGAGAAGGTAGCCCTCAAAATCTACCAATCCGATGCCAGGGGTAGTGACGCCATCCTTCCGGTTGAACCAGAGCTGGTGCCGGAGGTCTGCGAACCTGACGCGGAGGAAGCGGTGGAGGTTATGGAGGCCTTCATGAGCATGGAGATTGACTCCGTTAGGTCGGACGCCGAGAGCGCTGGGGGAGTCTCCTCGGTAGCGGGGTCCGTCCTAAGCCTAAACAGGCTGTTCGATGGGGTGGAGGAGGAGAGGCTACTTGCCTCGGATAGTAAGGACGCGGCCGCCGGGGGGCTGGAGGAGATTACTGAGGATGATTATCCTGCAGATCAATCTCCAGCACTCTAAGGCCGCGTCCGCCAATTTGATGCTCCACCTTGATGCTCCAACTGGGGGCCAAATATTGAGGAAAGGGGGGAAAAAGGCTTCGACTTGGCTAGACAGGGCATCTAAGGTTAAGCAGCTAGAGCGGGTGCAGCGGTCCGCGCTCATTGGGATCAGCGGGGCGCTAACGACCACACCCAGTCTCGCGCTCAATGTTATGCTTAACGTGCTACCTGTGGACATTGCAGGCAGGGTTGCAGCAGCCCATGCCGCAGCCCGGCTTGAGTGCAATGGATACAGATTCAGCTCGGCCTTTCGGCATTCTAGGATTCTTGCCAGCTTCGACTTTGTCCCTCCGGAAGCAGATTACTGTCTGCCGACTCCAGCTCAGAGTGGCTCCTTCTCCACTTACATCCCGCGTAGGGAGGAGTGGAAGGAGGGTGGCCTGTGGGGCGGTGGGACGGTGAACTTCTTCACGGATGGCTCGAAGCTGGATAGTAAGGTTGGAGGAGGGGTATTCTGCGATGAGTTTTCCCTCAGCCGTAAATTTAGGCTCCCGGACTATTGCACAGTAACCTAACCTAACCTATTTGCTTTAATTATTAAAAAAATCCCCATTTGATTAAATAAATAAAAAACCGTCATAAGTACTTGGCGAGAGCGGAACAAATATAGGAAAGGAATATGTAGGAGATGGCGAATTAAAATGGGAAAGTGTTAAATGCCCAAACAAACGGAATTATGTTGACTATAAATAGGAATTACATGAAGCGGTAAGTGATAAGGTCGATCTTCTAGGTATGCAGCTCCAGTTGAGAGACTATACTCAATCCCGTTCGTTCCTTTTGGACAACGTCGAGCCTTGGGTCACGCTAGAAAGAAAAGGAGCTTTAGTGGGGCCATACTACGACGTACTAGGTTTAAGGCCCACTAAAGTAAACAGCGTCTGGTCACCAGTAGGCGCGGCTGCAAGCGGGCGTCTGACTTGGAGCAAGCGGCTCGCTATATAAATGTGTCTCGAAAACACAAAAAAAAAACCCAGTGTCTGATTGTGAGTTGGGTTTGGGACCCGCCACGTAAAGACACTAAAGCCAATGAAAAATTTCCACAAGCCTCAGACAAGATCTTCCTTTTTTGATGACGACCTCACGCGAGAGAGATTTCGTCGCCAAGTACTGTGGTTCACTCCAGTGAACGAGCGTCTCGCCACGATTCGCATCAAAGCGAGATTTTTCAATAATTCGCAGATTTGTGCCCAAACCGCCAATCGCTACCCCCGTCACGATATCAAACTCGTGCTTGGCGGTTCACTACTGGGGTAGGTAAGGAAGGGATATTTGGTCACATTGTCGGGAAATTCAGTCTCCATGACGAAGCCTCCGCTACTGGACTGAAACTGATTGAGTTTGCCGGGGCTCGAAACATGGTAGTCTGTAGCACTAGGTTTCAGCACAAGAATATACGCCAAGCCTGCTGTCTCCAGATCGAAAAACGCGAATCTATTTATAGGCATGCTTTCAACATATTAAATGTACGTACAGTCCGAGGGGATCGAACAGCGTCTCGGATCATTACCTTGTCACAGCCAAGATGCACATACGGCTCTTCGCGCTAATGTGCATCTAAATCAGAGGTGGGCACAAGTTGATTTTCCTATGCACGCGTGCATAGGGCCTCTGCTGCGACGAGCAGCACAAAATATTACGCTATTTATAGAATACGAACGATCGGTAGCCCTCGGCACAATGAAGACTGAATGCTATCATACCAGTGGCTATGGGAAAGCAAAACAGTCGCATGCAAACACTTGTTCAAGCAGCACCACGCTGCGCTATTTCAAATATACAGTGAGAGCTAACAATGTTTATGCGCGAATGGGAAGAAGATTTTTTCTTTATAGAAAATTTGGATGGAAGAGGACAATGTCTTATTTGTTACGACATTGTTGGTCGCAATTCTGAATTTTGTTTAAGCCGACATTATATCTCTTGCCATACAAATTTTAAATTTTTTACTGGAGGTGAGCGGAAGCTAATGCTTTTGCAATTGCAAGCAGAATTTTTTTTTTAAATTCATTGCAAATGATAATAATAATGATACAAAAACTGATAATGGTAAAAATAATAATAAAGATATTGATTTGCCTTTAATAAAGGCATCTTTTACTGTTGCGTTGGCTTTGGCAAAATTCATTGCAAATGATAATAATAATGATACTGAAACTGATAATGGTAAAAATAATAATAAAGATATTGATTTGCCTTTAATAAAGGCATCTTTTACTGTTGCGTTGGCTTTGGCAAAGCAGTGTCGCCCATTTGAAGATGGCCTTTTTTTCTTAAATTTGTCTTCAAAAGTTTTGAAATGTTTTGGTGAAAAATGGCAAGAAGTTTTGAAAATCATAGAAAAAGTGCCTTTATCTCGTCGTACCGTCACACGTAGGACTGAAGATATAAGCAAATTCATCCACTCTGAGACTAAAAATAGATTGCTAAATTGCAAATATTTTTCTCTCAGTTTGGATGAGAGTACTGATCTAAATAGTATTTGTCAACTAATAATTTGAGTAAAAACTGTCGATCAAAACTTTCAAACTTTCGAAGAAATTTTTGATGTTATTGCTTTGCATAGCAATGTAACCGGTGAAATTTTATACAATGTTTTGGTTGAGAAAGTCTTCTGCTTCGTTGATAAAAATAAATTAGCCGGAATTTGTACGGACGGGGCCAAAGTAATGGTGGGATCGAAAAAGGGCTTAGTAGGGCAATTATTAAAAAATCATTTCAAGGTTCTTTTTTTCCATTGTATAATCCACCAGCAAGCGTTATTCGCAAAAGGGGATTATTTGAAAAGGGCAATGAATATATCAATAAAACAGTCATCGACAAGCATTCGCCGTGAACGGTTGTTAGCGCTCCTCGATCGAATATATTATAGTGTTTCTCAGTGCTTAAGCGTAGTACCTACGTGTTACTCTCGTGCTTTTTCTTCTGTTTTCATCACACGTACATACTACCTTAACCCTTGTGCATTGATAAGAGTGTAAAATGGCCCCTGGGGCCACTAACTTTGGGGATAATAGGTTTGCCCTATTATCTTCCAGCCCACGTCCGAAAAGAAAAAAACCTCAAGCTGGAAACTTATTTGAACAGTTCCCAGAACTTCCAGTGACCAAAAAAGATGATCCAAAATTTATCACAATCAAAGCCACCGATCCTAACAAAAATCTTTCGTCCTATTCAATATTTGCGATTCACAAAGCCTTACTTGTTATATGTAAGGAAATCAATAAAATCCTTCCGCTTCCAGACGGAAGCTTGGTACTGCTACTCAAAAATCAAGCATTCGCAAAAAAATTTTTGGATACAAAAACTCTGCCTGGTATATGTGAAATAACTGCCAGATATCACGAAAACCTCAACAGCGTCAAGGGTACAGTGTATGCACCATTCTTAAATAACGTCTCCGAAGGAGAAATTGTGGAAGGACTTAAAGAATATAATGTGACAAGCGTATATAAATTCCAACGCACGATCGATGGAGTCTCAAAACCAACTGGTGTTGTACTCATTACATTCGATAGCTATCACCTACCCGATAAGATAAATATCGCATGGATCAGCACATCTGTCCGGCCTTATTACCCCAACCCAATGCGCTGCAAGATTTGCCAAAAACTGGGTCATACCCAAAAGCATTGCAAGAACCTTCCCGCTTGTTTCTCGTGTAATCTTCCCCCACATGTTCCAGTACCATGCATAAGAACCTACTGTGCGAACTGCGCTGGCGAACACGCAGCAACCTCCAACTCTTGCCCAAAATACCAACAGGCAAAAGAAGTGTTAAAAATAAAAACGGAAGAAAAGTGCTCTATGCGCGAAGCCACCAAAATCTACAAGTCTCGTAACCCACTTCAGCCGAATTCCCTTTCATATGCAAGTGCGCTTGCAAAAAACAACTTACCTGAAAAAACAAACGTAAAATCAAATGCCAACAGCTCTGCAATAACATCCAAAAACAACTCAATCAACAATAACATAATGAACCAACAATCTACAAAAGAAACCGAAAACTACACCCACCAACAAGAACAGCATCACAACAATAATTACATCACATCGAGCAATATTCAAAACACGCGTATATCAGCAGCTGATACATACGGTACTTTGAATACAAACTACAACGAATATTTGTCTCCTATTCTCCCAGCAAACCACGCTACCTACGAAGCAACTACAGCAAGTACCATGGAATTTGACACTCTCCCACAACAACAATCAAACGCAACAGAACACTTCCGAGTGTCAGCTTCGACCACTAACAATAACATAGTCACGTCTCCAACAATAGCAACGCCTGTTGAAGAACACCTAGAAACAATAACAACGAACAATATTAACTAAAACTTCTCTTCATTCAATTAATAACATATTTATTTACATACATACATACAATTCTATACAAAAATTTACTACAATCGATAAATGATATGTACAATCATGAACAAGAAATATGCATACATTCTACACACATACATATACTTAAAATTTATTTATACATATACATATATATCCAAAAGCTCATCTACTATAACAATACTTTGCCAATATTATAAGTATTTACTTTAAAGCTTACATTATATATCCAACTAATGTCGTTTAAAATTGCACAATGGAATATCAAAGGATATTTTAATAATTACAATGAGCTTGATCTTTTAGTCAGGGACACCAAACCTGGTGTGATATGCCTCCAAGAAACCCATATTCCCCTCAATACTAAACACATAGTTACTCCAAAAAACTACTTAGGATACTTTAACAATAGCCATTGCAATAATACTTCCAAGCAAGGAGTGGCCATTCTCATTAAGAGTGATATACCCCACAAAATAGTATTCCAAAACTCAACCCCTTTGTCCATAGCCATCGAGTTCAACCTTTCCCCTTCATTTACAATAGTTAACACTTACATACCGCCTAACCAAAACTTTTCCGAAAGTGATATTTTCTCTCTGTTATCCCACACCCACAATTCCACGCTACTTTTAGGGGACTTCAATGCCTGGAGTCCGTTATGGGGCTCACCAAAACCTAACGCCCGCGGTACAACGATGGAAAATATTATTTTCACGAAAAATCTCGTCATCTTAAATGATGGATCTCCCACACACTTCTCTACGCATAACACGTTTACACATATTGACCTTACATTAGTTGATGCAAATTTAAGCCCTAGGTGCAATTGGTATGTCCTCGACAATCTATATGGAAGCGACCATTATCCGGTATTTTGTGAGATTCAAACCAACCTAATTCCCTGCCGTCTAATGAGATCACCAAATTTTAAGATGGATGCCGCCAACTGTCAACTCTATCAATCCATTTGTGAAAAAAACTTCAGAGATTGGAGCTTTACTAACACCCATCAATATGCATCAAAAATCACAAAAGCCATTAAATCGGCGGCCAATATAGCTATCCCCCAGAGCAACACTTCACATTTAAAAAAGAAATATGCAACGTGGTGGAATAAAGACTTAAACACTCTTCGTACCAATAAGCAAAGGCGTTGGCAAACATACAAATCCTTCCCGTCCCTTCCCAACCTAATAGAGTATAAAAAAGCTAATGCACTGTTCAAAAAATCCGTTAAGACCGCTAAAAGGACAGCAATCACTGAACTTACAGAAAAAATAAACCCAGCATCCACACCCAAGAAAATCTGGGCTTCTATAAAAACTATTACAGGTCTCCCACCAACTCCCATCACAGCCATCCACCTCCCAAACAACATACTAACCTGCTCTCCAGATATTGCCAACGCCTTCGGAAATACCTGGTCAGATTACGCAATGGATTCCAACTTCCCGTCGAATTATATCACCAGCAAACGAGCATTACTGACCCAATCATATAACCCGCCTACACTAACTAATGATGCCCGAAGTCTAGAGGTTAACTTCACTCTGATAGAACTACAACTTTCCCTGCAACATGCTAAAGGAAAAACCCCTGGAAGGGGTCGTAGATTCCAGACTCGAGTAAATGGCTATTTTTCTTCCACATATTCGCTCGAAAACGGCATCCCGCAGGGTTCACCCCTTTCCGTAGTCCTTTTTGTTATAGCCTTTGAACAGCTTAATAAAGTCGCATCCGTGCACAAAAGCTTAGACTTCAGAATATATGCCGATGATGCTTTCTTTTATACAAAAGAAAAAGATATCAGCAAAGTACAAATAACCCTTTCGAAGTTGCTAGAAGATATTAACTCCTGGGGGCAATACTCAGGAGCAATTTTATCACACAGCAAATGCAAGATTTTACACATTTGCCGAAAAATGAACTGTCCTCAGTTACAAGTAAATATAGCAAATGAAATTATAAAAAACGTAAGTTATTTGAAAGTACTTGGCATCATATTCGATTCCAAAAACACATACAAAGAACACTGTCAGTACCTTAGAAAAAATCTTATGACGAGACTTAACATAATCAAATACCTGACTTCAAAACATCTACACATTCACACCAATACACTTGTGGATATAACTAGGGCATTAATTTTATCCAAAATAGACTATGGCCTCTCTATTTATGGAGGATGTGCAAATTCTCATCTTAAACTGCTTAACATGCCTTATCACACCGCAGTACGCAGAAGCGTGTACGCTTTTCCAACATCTCCAATTAAATGTGTCCTTGCCGAGGCCGGACTGCCATCCATCCCCGAAAGACATAAAATGGCTACTATTAAGCTCATTCCAAAGCTCTTAACTACAACTAATAGACCCCTGTTTGATATTTTGAAAAACGCTGCTCGGCACAAACGCACCTATAAAGTTAAGTCCACCATACGCCATTGCATCTCAAATCTAAAAGACCTGGGTATCCAAATTCCTCCAACTTGTTCTATGGTAAGCCGCCAAGCACCTTGGCTCCTACTTTCCAGCTCAATTGATTCCAGCCTCCATTCCTTTCCAAAAGGTAGCACGAGCCCTGACACATTTAAACAGCTCTTCCACGAATTAGCTGGCAGGAAAGATTTAATCAATAGATCCCAAATATACACCGATGGTTCAAAAGTTGAATACAGTACCACGTTCGCTGCTGTTGATAGGGACGGTAAATTGTTAACCGGAGGTCGACTCCCAAGCCACAGTTCTATCTTTTCATCCGAAGCTTTCGCGATTCTGAAGGCAGTAATACACGCATCCAATGCTAAAGGAAGGTTCGCAATTTTCACAGACAGCTATTCTGTCGTACAGGCTCTGGAAAATATTCACAACAGCAATCAAGTTATTTCTCAAATTCGTGACTGGTTAATAAAAAAAGCGGGTAAAATAAAAGTAATATGGATCCCTGGGCACAAAGGTATCACTGGAAACGAATATGCTGATTCTGCAGCCAAAAGTTTGCATCTCTCCCCTGTAATAACGTTTGACCCTCACATACCAAAGGATATCCGTCAGCTTATCACTAATTACCTCTCGCTACAACAACAAAACACATGGACTCACTTCAATCACCCCTACACTAACTTCAACCCTAAATGCATAAAATCAATCTTTCCATCTACCCTATCAAAAACGCAAACCAGTATCTTTACCCGTTTAAGGATTGGCCACTCAAAACTAACACACGAACATCTCCTTTTATCCACTCCTCCGCCCGTTTGTCCATTTTGCAGAAATAACCTAAACCCTCTACACATCCTTGATAACTGTTCAGTTTTATACACCAAAAGACTATCCCACTTTCCATCCATCCAACCTTCCGTACTCCTAAAAAACATCACAGTAGATAATGTACTTAAAATATTCAACTTCATAAAAGATATCGACTTAATCAATAGCATTTAAACAAATATTGACAAATCTAAAAATTTATTATTTTTGTACCTGCAAATAAAGTAGTATAATGTTAAAAAACAGAAGCACTGAAGGCCTAAGTAGCTAGTGTGCTCCATTAATTAGTGTAATATTTTATATTGCTCTAATAAATAATAATAATAATAATATCAATAAAAATTATAAATAAAATTAAAGGGGGCCACAACTCTTTAAACCACCGAACATTCAAAACGCTTCTTGAGGATCTAAAAGCGGAATACGGTGACGTACTATTATATACTGAGGTTCGTTGGCTAAGCCGTGGGAGAAGCCTTCAGCGCCTGTTCGATTTACGGAATGAAATCTTAACATTTTTTGAACAAAATATGTCTGCAGATAATGGGGATTTCGTTTTAGAACTAAAAAACAAAATTTTTTTGTATGATCTAGCCTTTTTGTGCGACATAACAGAATTATTCAATGAATTAAATTTACAGCTTCAAGGAAAACACAAGATAATAACACAATTAGTAACCACAGTACACCATTTCAGCCGGAAAATTCAAATTCTAATAAATGAAATAAAAAATGGAAATCTTTTAAATTTGAAAAAAGTAACAGAAATCTATAGCCAATTTAAAACATTTGATAAGAACATAGAATACTGCAACATACTAGAAAACTTATACACAGATTATCATTTAAGATTTAAAGATTTTGAAATTATAAAGAATATAATAGATCTGCACGAATATACCCTTATCTGCGATATTGAAAAGCAAGACCCTGAACTGCAACCAGAGTTAGTTAACATGAGACAAGATTTCTCAATTCCGTTGCTAACTGGCGAACAATTTTGGAGGGCAATCGACGAAAAGAAGTATCCAAAGACAAAGGATCAGATTTACAGACTGTATTCTATGTTTGGATCGACATACAACTGTGAATCTGCCTTTTCGTCGATGAAACTTATACTTAACAAACAAAGAAATCGAATGACGGACCAGCATTTAGCAGACCTCCTCCGGATTAAGACCTACGAAGGAGAAATAGACATAGATAGTCTTATTGAAAAGTAAAAAAGGGTAATAAATAATTATAATAATAAATAAATAATAATAATGAAAAATAATAATAAAATAAATATTAATAATGAAAAATAATAATAAAATAAATATCAATAATGAAAAATAATAATAAAATAAATATTAATAATGAAAAATAATAAATAATAATAATAATAATAAATAATAATGAATAACAATACTAATAAAAAGTAATAATAATGAATAATAATAAATGATAATAATAATAAATAATAATGAATAATAATACTAATAAAAAGTAAAAATAATGTATAATTATAAATAATAATAAGAATAAAAAGTAATAACAATAAATAATAATCATGAATAGCACATTTGTACGTTAACTTGCAAGACTCAGTGTACACTGTTGTTGTGCCGAACGACATGCTCAAATTCGTGCTTTCGCTGCTTCACACACAAATAGTAATAGTATGCGTGTAAAAATGTAACAATGTGTGAGTGCCCACCTCTGATCTAAATACACAGGGAAAGCTCGACGTCGAAAAGCTTCAAAAGAGTACTTCACAACAAACCGAAGTTCGCGATCATTGGGAGCACATTTTTCTATCGCTACGTACCGCCGGTGAGGAATTCGTTGACTTTCAGCGACCACGAAGGAGCAACTGGTACGATGAGGAATGCTACGCCGTGAAGTAAACATGCTGCCTAAAGAGCCACGTTGTGATCGGACGCAACGCGAGCTGTATGGGAACGCTACCGGGAGTTGAGAAAGAAAGAGAGACGGATTGTTCGCAAAACGAAGAGAGGTGCCAAAATACGAGATGCTAACCGACAGTAAAAGCGCGCGATAATTTTAACAAAAGGTGTGGCGGCTTACGGAAGGTTTTGAGACTGGGGGAAATTCCTGTAAGAACAAGAATGGCAACCTGGTGACTGATGTCCAAAGCACACTCAAATTGTGCTGTGCTAAATGATGACAGCAAAAGTGTCGCCGGAGAAGATGAAGATCCCAAACCCCAAATCGCTGATGACGGCATTAACACCCGACCTCGATGAAATTCGAATAGTAATAACACGGCTATGGCTATTCAAGCATGGTGGAATTTAAGAGTGCTATGCCCAATTCACAAGAAGGGAGATCCTGCAATATGCACTGAATACCGCCGCACGGTGGTCGATTTCATACATCAGTAGCTGGACAAAAGTCAAAAATGAACAAAGTTTTTCAACATTTTTTCCCGTAACTGTACTTTCGCCGAAATGAGTCACTTTGATTTCAATTTGTTATTATGTGCTCCTGTTGAGAATTTGCATTGTCACTGTAAGTACAAGTTTTTATTGGCTAAAGAAGAATAAAAAAAAGCAAATATGTCGCAAGATCCTCATTGTAAGTACTTAACAAAAAATTTATTTCATATTTATATTATAAAAATTAAGGATTGAAAATGGTGTCTATATTTTTTGCTTACAAAATTAATAATTTTTTTTAATGAACTATATAAAAAAAAGTCCGACATAGTCTGATCACGAAAGTAATTTTATTATAAAGTTTCAATCATTCACTTTAATTAACAATTAACATTACGTGCCAAAAGCCGCCATAAAATATATTTTTTGTATTTTTTAGGTAGCAATGCTCTTCAAACGGAGAGGCCGTCACTAACAAGAAATGATATATTTTTATTTATGAGAGAGAACAGACTTTTCAGACTTTTTGGCGTAGAATACGTCTTACCTTACGGTATGGGCACCAATGTCAGGTTTTTATTGTTGTAATCTCTATTTCTTTAATTATAAGGAAACGGCTCGATTAATTTTTTTTTTTTTTTTTGTTGTCAAATGAAGATGTTAGCTTTCGTTTGACATGCATTTCATGTTGGTTGATATCTTCCTAATATTTAAATTTCTCAAATGAAAATTGTATAAACACATGCACACAAATATGTGTGTGGTGTTTGGTTGAGTGTTTGCTGTTGGGGATTTAAATGTATTGCATAATTTTAGGCGGGCAAGTTAAAGTAGAGTAAAAGAAGAGAAAATGCTGCCAAGCACTGCAAAAAAAATAATAAAATTGATTCGCGTATGTTATTTATCATTTATCTTTACTATTGATAACAGCCATTGACTTCGTTTTTGCGAGAAATTTAATTGATAATTTAAAAACATTTTTATCCTATTTTTCCTATCATAAGCTTATGTATATCATCCAAAGTAACTATCAAATAAAGGAATTTGCTTGTATTATTTATCATTTATTGTAACATATGTTTTCTGTCTTATCGGATGGCGTATTCTACGTTAAACTTAATGGCCGTGTCTCTGACACAGCCTGCTTCTTTTTTTTCTGTTTCTGATTGTGCGGGTGAAGTCGTAAAGTTTGTTTATTCAAAACTTTCCATATTGGATGTAAATGAGGACCAACATAAAAAAGGTTTCCTTTACACCGAAAAGTTTGTGTCATTAATTTTTCAAAAGTGGGTTGCACAGAAACGTACGCTTCGTGTGTTCTTAAATTCAGAAGAGAGTTGGCTATCTAAGAAATTTCAAATGCCTATAGAAATGGAAATAAATAAGCAAAAATCACAGCTTGTAAAGGTAAAGAAGGTAAACGTTCTATGGCAGAAGCCGTAAAAAAAGTTGTTGGCAGTTCACCCAAGACTCTGAAGAAACTAAAAGTACCTCAGATAACAAAATCAGCAATCCCGTATACACCTGAAGAAGCGTTAGCTCTAATAACAGAATTAAAATTAACGAAGCATCAGTATAAAAATCTTCAAAAAAGTGCTAAAGAAAGAAATGCGAACATATACCCTAGCTATGATTCTATACTGGAAGCATAGAAAAGATGTTACCCACCTATTACATTAATTACGATTACAGAAACCTTAGCTGAAGTCAAGCTACAGCCCTTATTGGATTCTACTGTTCAGCGTCTTTCAGAAGCACAGCGTGAAGTATTTGATATTGGATGTGAAAATGGCGATACTTTTGAATGTATTTACTTGGAAGTTGGGAGTGGGGAGTAGTGGGGGACACTCCCGCTATAAGCAAAATTTTTTAGTTAATGCTGCCGCAAGCGATTCAGATATACTGTTAACATGCATCGTGCCTTTAGAAATCAATAAGAAATGTGAAAATAAACGTTCAAAATTATGGATAAATCCAAGAACTTCCTCACCAAGATATTGCCGGCCAATTAGGTTTGAATTTGCTAAGGAAAGTTCGGATACCACTTTGGCAGAGTTCAATCGAATGGAATCTGAAATAAATATGCTACAACCCACTAGTTTAACTATAAACGGAAATCCCATTAACATATATCACGTGCTGTTGAATACAATGGTTGACGGTAAAACTTGCAACACACTTAACAAAAACAAAGCTAGTGCTGTTTGCTACATATGTAAAGCATCTCCAAAGGATATGAATGACTTGGAGAAATGTTTAAACAGACCCTGTGATAGTAACGCATATGGCCATGGTTTACAAACTCTCCACGCACACATACGATTTATGGAATTATTATTGCACCTATCATACAAACTTGATAACAAATGTTGGCAGGCAAGAGGAGAGGAGGCCAAAAAACAGGTTCAAGCTCAGGAATGAGTTTGGAATATTAGTAGATTTTCCGAAACAACATGGTAACACTGCCCGTACGTTTTTCAAGGACCCTGCAAAAACAGGTAGTATATTGGAATTGGATTGGAATTGGAATTGATTATGAGCTCGTGCAACGTTTTTCCATAGTTCTGGTTACTCCTTCATCCGGACACAACCAAATTCCGAAAGTATTGTTTAGACACAGCCAAACTATTTGTCAGCAAATATAGTAGGTATAAAATGCCTGTGAGCGTTCATAAAATACTTATTCATGGTGCTGACGTTATTGAAAACTTTGCTGTTCCTATTGGCAGACTGTCGGAATACGTTTTAGAAGCCCGTCAAAAAAACTACAAGCTATATCGTGAAAGCTTCTCAAGAAAAATGTCGCGAGTCGCAACCAATGAGGACGTTTGTCATAATTTGCCTATTTCCTCTGATCCTATTATAAGTAATATACGGCGCATTCCAAATAAGAAAAGTAAATCTTTACCTCCTGAAGCTTTAGATATGATAATACAATAATAAATAAATAAACTTGCATTAAAAAAATCAACAAAAAAATATGAAAAACAACTTTAAAAAGAAACAAAAATATAAATATATTTAAGAAAAATTTTTTTATTTAACTTTGTAGCTTAATCTATTTTGAACTGAAGAAAAAATATTACACAAGCAAAAATAAATTTTCCCTAAGCGCTATTAATTAAACGCCGCTAGATGAGCCTATTCGGCCGCTATGCGCCGGATCAGCCTCCTTAACATTTCGTACAAGGTTCGTACGAACTGATTATACCGTAGCAGTGTGGCTTTAGACCAGAAAAATTTATCGATATTCACGATACATCCAATATTGGAAAATACCATCTATTTGTTCACTTTAAATCAGATTTTAAGAGCATAAGAAGAAGTTCTCTATATGCCACGATGTCTCAATCTGGATTCCCTGCAAAGCTAATACGGCTATATAAAATAACACTGAGCAACACCTCTAACTTAGTCAGGATTGGAGAGAACCTCTACGAGCCGTTTGATGCCAAACGAGGTTTCAGAGAGGGTTCCCCCCTGTCGCGGGACTTCTTTAATATTATGTTGGAAAAGATAATTCAAGCTGCAGAATTACACCGGTCAATCACCACCTTTTATAAGAGTGTGCAACTACTGTCGTACTGCCCTCCCTACCTTCTGTCATCAAATAAACAGTCAGCGCATTCGCGTCTCGGCTCCCGCGTCACTGTTGACAGTTACAATTTTGACAAAGTACAGTACTTTTTTTTATCCTGGAACCAGCATTAAAACCAACAAGAATGTCAGCCTCGTTGTCCAATGAATAATATCTCTTTCCAACAATAAGTGAGAAGGGAAATGAGCAGTAAAGTCCTCTCTCGACGAACGAAACCCACGCTCTATATGTCCCTTATTATGTCCGTGCTATTTTATGGCACAGAAGTATGGACACTGTCAACATTAGATGAGATGGCCCTTGGAGTGTTCGAGAGGAAGATTCTCCGAACGTTTTTGGACCTTTACGCCTTTGCGACGGCGAATACCGCAGACGATGAATTTAGATTCAGCGGCTACGTTTACTAGGTCATGTTGTTCGTATGGAAGAAAATATTCCAGCCCAAAAAGTATTTAGCACGGTACCCGCTGGTGGGGGCAGTGAAAGAGAAGACCTTCACTACATTGGGAAGACCAGGTGGAAAAGGACTTGGCTTCACTTGGTGTCTCTAGCCCATACCAGTTAGCAAAGCAGAGAAGCAACTGGCGTGCTATGTTGAAATTGGGCAAAATCGCCTAGGCGGTTATAGCGCTAATTAAGATGAAGAAGGTATGTGTGAATAAAAACATAAAAATAAAAAATTAAAATCCCTATATCAAGATATGTATGTATATGGGGTTACATCTACCTTCTTTCTCATCATTAAACAGCAGAAAGGGGAAGTGTTATTTTAATTAAAAATATGACTTTTTTCTTACCATTGTGAGTTCTATGCAAATGTGCATAACTACATATATATGTAATAAGTTTATTTTGATCTAACAGCTTAGAACGCTTATACCACTAGACTTAAGTTTTAAATAAGAGGTTACACAAATTGAAATGTTCGATTTAAGGGTCTATTTTGCGGTCCCACAACACGTTAGTCAAGTTCAGAGGTGACTTTTTGAATAACTGCTCGTCATACATTTTGATGCTTGCTGTTCTGTAAATCGTCTTATAGTCCGTTAGTTATTTTCTTGATTCTTGTTTCTGTCATTTGTCTATTTGTGTAAACGTAAGTTTAGCGCGCTTAAGTATTGGCCCCACAACCGGCCATCCCGACTTTAGTTCATCCCGAAGGACGGATCGAATGGCTTCATGTACTCCGCCACCGTTGTGCTACACCTGTGATCGTCATGGTATCTCACCTTTAACCTCTCATATCTACCGTAATTTAAAATACTTACTTTTGAGCTTCAAGTCTACACAACACTTGGTAGGCTTGATGGCTACCAGCTGGCCTACGGAATATTCTGTTTCCGCTTCTATTTTCGTTGAAATTCTTTCTATTTTCTTGCTGAAGTTTTTCAATATTCCCCCCGCTTTCTGTCGCATCTAATGAAGCTCACTCTCAATTCTTTCAATAAATCTTTAAGTTCTGGTGTATCTGGAACTCTCATTTCTAATCCTGTTAGTATTTCAAGCTGTTTTCTCAAACGTTGAAAGAGTACGCCTTCGTAATAGGCAAACATTTAATTAAAAAGTGTCAAATGCCATAGAAAACAGTAAGAAGGGCGAGCGTTTTTCTTTATCACCACGGGTCCATTTTCCATTTATATATCTTAAAGGTGTGTCGCCTTCCTTGGTGGCTGTAAACAGGTTTTCGCTTTCCATAGAGAACACTTTGCCCTGGTTGGTTACAAGATTTCAATGGATTTGGCTTGAGCGCGGTGTTCTGCAGTCTTGAGGGATCTACTTAGCTGTCGTGTTGCTACTCTAAACCGTTCTTTTGCAGCAGATGATCCGTGGTTCGGCCATTCTCTGCATAGGCGACGCTTCTCGTATACAAGCTGTTCTATTTTCAATTTGATTTCTTATTTTCATTTGGGGGTGGCCTACTAACCAGCAGCAATTATAACTGAGTTTTCTGCCGTTCGGATTAATCAATGCCAGCTTCACTCCTAATGCTTGGACTAATTTTAATGTCTCTGCTAATGCACAACTTATATTTCAGCCAGTTTGTTTTGTGAAACGTTAGTCTAATGGAGTATTCTTTAGGTTTCGGGCACTTCAGCAAGAAAAAACAACAGGAGAATGATATGAATGTAGATCCGAAAGGGCCTCGGGCTATATCAGGGTATTGTGGATTCTTCCTGTTACAGCAAGGTCTATCAGCTCGGGAATCTTTGCATGGTCTATTGGCCAGTAAGCGGATGTTCCTGATGATGCTTATGTGGTTTGATGCATTAAAAAGTGCAAAGTTATATTGCCAGAACTCGAAATCACCCTTATTGAAGTAGTTTGCAGGAAATTCGTATCTAACGGTAGAAGAATATTGTGTATTATTTGTTTTCTAATAATTACTGCTGTTCCGCCATGCGATTTTCCATGCCGATGATTTGTTGTATAAAACCCGTATCATGATATACAGAAGCAATTTTTGTTTGTTAAATTCGTTTTGACCGATAATAATGATTTTTTAGCTACCTTTCCAATTTGATTTGTGTTTTGTCGGCTCGAGGTCAAGGGGGTATTGGATATTATTAGAAACGAAGGACTTACTTTTTCTTCAATATATTTCGGTTACACTGTTGTAACCGTCTTCTTGGCAACTGATAAGAATATAAGCATTAAAAGGAACAACAATTTAACATACATAGAATTTAACAATAAATACATTGTACATGATTACACGCCCGCACTGTCCGACGTGGAGCTTTTTACTACATCCTTGCTTGTCAGCAAGTGTCTATACAAGTGAGCACAATTGTCAGTATCCGTTTTGTAGTTCAGTCTTATGTTTGTCGGTATGTTTATTATGTGTAGCATATATGTTAAGGTCTGCAAACATTCACAACGGAAAACTGTCACAAGGAGATGTCGCTGTAAGCTACTCGCTGACAGGACTCGTTACTTGGTTTGCTTTTGCACGAGTACTGTTAGCTGAACCTGTTGCCAGATAGTGGTGCTATAAAAGCGACCTCCCAGCAGCAGCAGAAACAGCAAAAAGGAAAACCTGGTGAGTATCACAATTGAAAACCTAAAACTCTGTTTCAGCGAAGGCGACCTGCAGTTGTCCAGTTCCAAAACGGGAAGACCTAGCGGACCGCTAGCTAGCGGTGATAAACCGCTATAGAAGCAGGACACTCAGGTTACAAAAAGTGAAAAAATTAAAAAGTGAAAATCCCTACAAGTAGGGCAGTGGGCGTCGGCAAAAAGTGCCAGTGTGTGTGAAAAAAAAAAGTGAAAACCCCTACAGGTAGGGTAGTGAGCGCCGGCAAAAAGTGCCAGAAAAATAAAAAGCGCTATAATTTCTTGAAAAAGTGGAAACCCCTACATGTAGGATAGTGAGCGCCGGCAAAAAGTGCCAGAAAAGGTAAATCGCACTAAATTTTATAAAACTTTATAAAAAAGCCGAAAAGGCAGTGAAACAAATTAATTTGTGTGAAAGTCCCTGAATAGCAGGGCAGCAAATTAATTTGTGTGAAAGTGAGCAGTGAGCGCAGGCCACGAGGGCCAACAGGTAAGACGCGCTGAAATTGTGAAAAAGTCGAAAAAGGCAGTGAAACGAAATAATTTGTGTGAAAGTCCCTGAATAGCAGGGCAACAAATTAATTTGTGTGAAAGTGAGCAGTGAGCGCAGGCCACGAGGACCAACAAATAAGACGCGCTGAAATTGTGAAAAAGTCGAAAGAGGCAGTGAAACGAATTAATTTGTGTGATAGTCCCTGAATAGCAGTGCAGCAAATTAATTTGTGTGAAAGTGAGCAGTGAGCGCAGGCCACGAGGGTCATCAAATAAAACGCGCTAAAATTATAAAATTGTATAAAACAGCCATGAAAGCCCCTGAATAGCAGGGCAGCAACTTCAGTTTGTAGGAAAGTCCCTAAAGGTTGGCGCAGGCCACGAGGGTCATCAAATAAAACGCGCTAAAATTATAAAATTTTATAAAACAGTAATACTGGCAGTGAAAGTCCCTGAATAGCAGGGCAGCAAATTAATTTTGTGAAAGTCCCTAAAGGTAGGGCAGTGAGCGCAGGCCACGAGGGCCAACAAATAAAACGCGCTATTTAAAAAAAAATATATATATACAATAAATCAAATAAAGGCAATTAAAGTAAATTGCCCAGTCATCGTCAACGCGAAGTGCTGCAAGGGCCTTACCAAAGCCCCAACGAGCTGCCATAAGGAGGTACGCTGAACTTTTGGCCGCACCAAACAATAACCCCAATACTATAAGCTGCAGAAAAGGTAAGCCTTTGAAATTCACCACGTATATTCGCGTATTCGGGCGCGAGGCAAAACGTTTCGTGGGACTGATTGAACGACGAAAATACCAGTCTCACATCTAAGTGGTAATGATTACATATATAAGAAAAAGCCAAGAAGCAAGAAACCGGGATCACCAAGAGGAAGAATACACCAGGTGACAAAGCCAGGCAAAGGCTTGAAGGAGTTCGCCATCGGTATACTCACCCGGATCCCCCAGTAAGACGTAATTTCACCCCAATCAGAGTCAATCAACAAAAATAATAAAAAAGAAGCAGGCTGTGTCAGAGACACGGCCATTAAGTTTAACGTAGAATACGCCATCCGATAAGACAGAAAACATATGTAACAATAAATGATAAATAATACAAGCAAATGAATTTCTTTATTTGATAGTTACTTTGGATGATATACATAAGCTTATGATAGGAAAAATAGGATAAAAATGTGTTTAAATTATCAATTAAATTTCTCGCAAAAACGAAGTCAATGGCTGTTATCAATAGTAAAGATAAATGATAAATAACATACGCGAATCCATTTTATTATTTTTTTTGCAGTGCTTGGCAGCATTTTCTCTTCTTTTACTCTACTTTAACTTGCCCGCCTAAAATTATGCAATACAAAAACAGGGCTGCACGAGTACATTTAAATCGCCCAACAGCAAACACTCAACCAAACACCACACACATATTTGTGTGCATGTGTTTATACAATTTTCATTTGAGAAATTTAAATATTAGGAAGATATCAACCAACATGAAATGTATGTCAAACAAAAGCTAACATCTTCATTTGACTACAAAAAAAAAAAAAAAAATTAATCGAGCCGTTTCCTTATAATTAAAGAAATAGAGATTACAACAATAAAAACCTGACATTGGTGCCCATACCGTAAGGTAAGACGTATTCTACGCCAAAAATTTTTTTTTTTATTTTTATTTTATTTTCTTGTAAATTTTTTAAAGTTGTTTATTTTGTAACTCAACCTTTAAAGAAATAAAAAAAAAGTTTGTTAACAATGGCTCACGCAAACGGTTTTTCATGCGCCTGTAGTGCCCTGTTGGAGTTTGAAGAGAGGTACAATACAACTCCAGGAGCAAGTCATTCGATATTTTCTCCTGAGATTCAAAAAGAGGAACTCAAAGCATTATGGACAAAAGTAAAATAATCTTTTGACAGCCAGTCACGGGATTTGTCTGAAGACGAATCAAATAGCGCGGCCATGAGTTTAGCAAAGTGTAGGTATCAGGATTGCTGGGTGAAACCATTCATAATCGGACTTTTGTTCAGAAAAGCTCATCAACGGTAATCCCCTCAAACCGCTATTCTGAGCCACCTCTGCGCTCAAACGTTAATCTTCCTCCGTGCGATACGAAAATTTTTTATGGGGATTATATGGCATGGCCCTCTTTTCGGGATTTATTTACAGCCATCTACGAAAATATTTCGCATCTAAGTCCGGTGGAAAAATTATACCACCTCAATGAAAAGACTCGTGGGGAAGCCAGGGACATCGTGAAGAAATGCGCCTTGACCAATCACGGATAGATACGAAAACAAACGAGTCATGGTGAATAGTCAGTTGAAGATCTTTTTCAACTTGCCTTCGGTGATAGTCGAACGCGGCATCGAGATAAAACATCTACAGCGTTCCGTAAATAATTGCATCTCAGTTCTGCAAATGTATGGCATTGAAATTGAAAACTGGGATGCAATTTTTGTCTTTTTGGTCTCCATTCACCATTCACCATGCACCATTTTTTTTTTTGCATCGCTCTCCTAGTAGCAATCAACGTCCGTCTACAAAAGACGGAGAGGCTCGAATGCCTCACCCCCCAGCCCCAACCGGAAATGTAAATGCTCTGTTCGCCGCAAGTGCCAAAAACGTTGTTTTGGGTACGGCCATGATATATATTAGTTACTTAGGAGTAGACTATAAGGCCAGTGCCCTTCTTGATTCAGGTTCAGAAGGAACCTTTATCAAGGAGCGGTTACAGAGACGCACCAATCTTCCGACACGCCAAGCTGACACACAAGTCTGTGGAATAAATGCGACAGCTTCGGCTAAGGTGCGAAAAGTCGCCCACTTTTTTATAGGTTCTCCTGTCAACTCCCAGATTAGAATTGCGGCAAGAGGTCTGATTCTACCCGAACTGACAGGAGACCATCCCCAGTTTTCGATAGATCAAGCACATCTTGATCTACTGCCCCCCATGAACTTAGCCGACGTTAATTTCCACAGAAGCCAGCAGGTCGATGTTATTATTGATGCGGACTTGTACCCAGACATAATGAAGGGAAACATAAAACGAAATATTTTAGGCTCTCTCCTGGCACAGGAAACAGTATTCGGCTGGATCTTGATTGGCCCAGCCCCCCAATCTGCGGCAAAGGGGCCAGACTCATGTGTTTTTCTACTTGCGGAAATTTCAAGTTCTCAGATAACTCGGTTTTGGGAGCTTGAGCAAGTCAAGAAGCAACTCAGTCCGGAGGATGCGTTTTGCGAGCAACATTATACGAAGACAACTACGAAGAATGACCAAGGGCAGTATGTGGTGGCATTACCATTTCGTCACAAATTTCCCGAAAACATCAGTCTTGGAGATTCACGAACCATCGCATCGCATCAATTCGTGCGAAACGTAGCAACAATGATGAGAAGACCGGAGCTGAAGGCAGAATATCATGGAGTACTGCGAGAATACATCACACTCGGTCATATGGAGCCAGTGAGCAGCGCCGATTGTTAACCACAATCAGACACATACTACCTACCCCACAATGCAATCGTAAAACCGGGCAGTACCACCACAAAGGTTCGAGTGGTATTTAACGCATCAAGTTCAACTTCGAATGGAATTAGTTTGAATGGTGCACTCTACCCTGGGCCGGTAGTTCAAGCCGACCTTATCGCACTGCTATTGAAATGGCGGTTTTTCAAATATGTTTTCAATGCAGACATTGAGAAAATGTATAGACAGATCCTTCTGCACCCCGATGATACCCGGTACCATAGAATTCTCTTTCGAGAATCACAATCCGAAGAGCTTGTAGACTATGAACTCCAAACTGTGACGTTTGCGGTGAACTGCGCCCCCTATTTAGCAATAAGAACTCTTCTGCAATTGGCGGAAGACGTTCGCCTGAAATTTCTGTTGGCTTCTAGGGTCTTAACCCAACATATGTACGTTGACGATGTACTGGCAGGAGCTCATGATTGCAAGACTGCCAGTCGCACCCACGACGAAATCATCGAAGCCAAAAGCCGCCATAAAATATATTTTTTTGTATTTTTTAGGTAGCAATGCTCTTCAAATGGAGAGGCCGTCACTAACAAGAAATGTTATATTTTTATTTATGAGAGAGAACAGACTTTTCAGACTTTTTTTCTGTTTCTGATTGTGCGGGTGAAGTCGTAAAGTTTGTTTATTCAAAACTTTCCATATTGGATGTAAATGAGGACCAACATAAAAAATGTTTCCTTTACACCAAAAAGTTTGTGTCATTAATTTTTCAAAAGTGGGTTGCACAGAAACGTACGCTTCGTGTGTTCTTAAATTCAGAAGAGAGTTGGCTGTCTAAGAAATTTCAAATGCCTATAGAAAT
Organism: Anomoia purmunda; assembly: GCA_951828415.1. Taxonomy (NCBI): domain Eukaryota; kingdom Metazoa; phylum Arthropoda; class Insecta; order Diptera; family Tephritidae; genus Anomoia; species Anomoia purmunda. Next base: position 83,332,635 of record OX639993.1, on the reverse strand, counting down.
GGAAATAAATAAGCAAAAATCACAGCTTGTAAAGGTAAAGAAGGTAAACGTTCTATGGCAGAAGCCGTAAAAAAAGTTGTTGGCAGTTCACCCAAGACTCTGAAGAAACTAAAAGTACCTCAGATAACAAAATCAGCAATCCCGTATACACCTGAAGAAGCGTTAGCTCTAATAACAGAATTAAAATTAACGAAGCATCAGTATAAAAATCTTCAAAAAAGTGCTAAAGAAAGAAATGCGAACATATACCCTAGCTATGATTCTATACTGGAAGCATAGAAAAGATGTTACCCACCTATTACATTAATTACGATTACAGAAACCTTAGCTGAAGTCAAGCTACAGCCCTTATTGGATTCTACTGTTCAGCGTCTTTCAGAAGCACAGCGTGAAGTATTTGATATTGGATGTGAAAATGGCGATACTTTTGAATGTATTTACTTGGAAGTGGGGAGTGGACGGTAGAAATGTGAAAATAAACGTTCAAAATTATGGATAAATCCAAGAACTTCCTCACCAAGATATTGCCGGCCAATTAGGTTTGAATTTGCTAAGGAAAGTTCGGATACCACTTTGGCAGAGTTCAATCGAATGGAAACTGAAATAAATATGCTACAACCCACTAGTTTAACTATAAACGGAAATCCCATTAACATATATCACGTGCTGTTGAATACAATGGTTGACGGTAAAACTTGCAACACAATTAACAAAAACAAAGCTAGTGCTGTTTGCTACATATGTAAAGCATCTCCAAAGGATATGAATGACTTGGAGAAATGTTTAAACAGACCCTGTGATAGTAACGCATATGGCCATGGTTTACAAATTCTCCACGCACACATACGATTTATGGAATTATTATTGCACCTATCATACAAACTTGATAACAAATGTTGGCAGGCAAGAGGAGAGGAGGCCAAAAAACAGGTTCAAGCTCAGGAATGAGTTTGGAATATTAGTAGATTTTCCGAAACAACATGGTAACACTGCCCGTACGTTTTTCAAGGACCCTGCAAAAACAGGTAGTATATTGGAATTGGATTGGAATTGGAATTGATTATGAGCTCGTGCAACGTTTTTCCATAGTTCTGGTTACTCCTTCATCCGGACTGAAAATTGACACAACCAAATTCCGAAAGTATTGTTTAGACACAGCCAAACTATTTGTCAGCAAATATAGTAGGTATAAAATGCCTGTGAGCGTTCATAAAATACTTATTCATGGTGCTGACGTTATTGAAAACTTTGCTGTTCCTATTGGCCGACTGTCGGAAGACGTTTTAGAAGCCCGTCAAAAAAACTACGAGCTATATCATGAAAGCTTCTCAAGAAAAATGTCGCGAGTCGCAACCAATGAGGACGTTTGTCATAATTTGCCTATTTCCTCTGATCCTATTATAAGTAATATACGGCGCATTCCAAATAAGAAAAGTAAATCTTTACCTCCTGAAGCTTTAGATATGATAATACAATAATAAATAAATAAACTTGCATTAAAAAAATCAACAAAAAAATATGAAAAACAACTTTAAAAAGAAACAAAAATATAAATATATTTAAGAAAAATTTTTTTATTTAACTTTGTAGCTTAATCTATTTTGAACTGAAGAAAAAATATTACACAAGCAAAAATAAATTTTCCCTAAGCGCTATTAATTAAACGCCGCTAGATGATCCTATTCGGCCGCTATGCGCCGGATCAGCCTCCTTAACATTTCGTACAAGGTTCGTACGAACTGATTATACCGTAGCAGTGTGGCTTTAGACCAGAAAAATTTATCGATATTCACGATACATCCAATATTGGAAAATACCATCTATTTGTTCACTTTAAATCAGATTTTAAGAGCATAAGAAGAAGTTCTCTATATGCCACGATGTCTCAATCTGGATTCCCTGCAAAGCTAATACGGCTATATAAAATATCACTGAGCAACACCTCTAACTTAGTCAGGATTGGAGAGAACCTCTACGAGCCGTTTGATGCCAAACGAGGTTTCAGAGAGGGTTCCCCCCTGTCGCGTGACTTCTTTAATATTATGTTGGAAAAGATAATTCAAGCTGCAGAATTAAACCGGTCAATCACCACCTTTTATAAGAGTGTGCAACTACTGTCGTACTGCCCTCCCTACCTTCTGTCATCAAATAAACAGTCAGCGCATTCGCGTCTCGGCTCCGGCGTCACTGTTGACAGTTACAATTTTGACAAAGTACAGTACTTTTTTTTTATCCTGGAACCAGCATTAAAACCAACAAGAATGTCAGCCTCGTTGTCCAATGAATAATATCTCTTTCCAACAATAAGTGAGAAGGGAAATGAGCAGTAAAGTCCTCTCTCGACGAACGAAACCCACGCTCTATATGTCCCTTATTATGTCACATTTTATGGCACAGAAGTATGGACACTGTCAACATTAGATGAGATGGCCCTTGGAGTGTTCGAGAGGAAGATTCTCCGAACGTTTTTGGACCTTTACGCCTTTGCGACGGCGAATACCGCAGACGATGAATTTAGATTCAGCGGCTACGTTTACTAGGTCATGTTGTTCGTATGGAAGAAAATATTCCAACCCAAAAAGTATTTAGCACGGTACCCGCTGGTGGGGGCAGTGAAAGAGAAGACCTTCACTACATTGGGAAGACCAGGTGGAAAAGGACTTGGCTTCACTTGGTGTCTCTAGCCCATACCAGTTAGCAAAGCAGAGAAGCAACTGGCGTGCTATGTTGAAATTGGGCAAAATCGCCTAGGCGGTTATAGCACTAATTAAGATGAAGAAGGTATGTGTGAATAAAAACATAAAAATAAAAAATTAAAATCCCTAAATCAAGATATGTATGTATATGGGGTTACATCTACCTTCTTTCTCATCATTAAGCAGCAGAAAGGGGAAGTGTTATTTTAATTAAAAATATGACTTTTTTCTTACCATTGTGAGTTCTATGCAAATGTGCATAACTATATATGTAATAATGATGGCCACCAGCTGGCCTACGGAATATTCTGTTTCCGCTTCTATTTTCGTTGAAATTCTTTCTATTTTCTTGCTGAAGTTTTTCAATATTCCCCCCGCTTTCTGTCGCGTCTAATGAAGCTCACTCTCAATTCCTTCAATAAATCTTTAAGTTCTGGTGTATCTGGAACTCTCATTTCTAATCCTGTTAGTATTTCAAGCTGTTTTCTCAAACGTTGAAAGAGTACGCCTTCGTAATAGGCAAACATTTAATTAAAAAGTGTCAAATGCCATAGAAAACAGTAAGAAGGGCGAGCGTTTTTCTTTATCACCACGGGTCCATTTTCCATTTATATATCTTAAAGGTGTGTCGCCTTCCTTGGTGGCTGTAAACAGGTTTTCGCTTTCCATAGAGAACACTTTGCCCTGGTTGGTTACAAGATTTCAATGGATTTGGCTTGAGGGCGGTGTTCTGCAGTCTTGAGGGATCTACTTAGCTGTCGTGTTGCTACTCTAAACCGTTCTTTTGCAGCAGATGATCCGTGGTTCGGCCATTCTCTGCATAGGCGACGCTTCTCGTATACAAGCTGTTCTATTTTCAATTTGATTTCTTATTTTCATTTGGGGAGTGGCCTGCTAACCAGCAGCAATTATAACTGAGTTTTCTGCCGTTCGGATTAATCAATGCCAGCTTCACTCCTAATGCTTGGACTAATTTTAATATCTCTGCTAATGCACAACTTATATTTCAGCCAGTTTGTTTTGTGAGACGTTAGTCTAATGGGGTATTCTTTAGGTTTCGGGCACTTCAGCAAGAAAAAACAACAGGAGAATGATATGAATGTAGATCCGAAAGGGCCTCGGCCTATATCAGGATATTGTGGATTCTTCCTGTTACGGCAAAGTCTATCAGCTCGGGAATCTTTGCATGGTCTATTGGCCAGTAAGCGGATGTTCCTGATGATGCTTATGTGGTTTGATGCATTAAAAAGTGCAAAGTTATATTGCCAGAACTCGAAATCACCCTTATTGAAGTAGTTTGCAGGAAATTCGTATCTAACGGTAGAAGAATATTGTGTATTATTTGTTTTCTAATAATTACTGCTGTTCCGCCATGCGATTTTCCATGCCGATGATTTGTTGTATAAAACTCGTATCATGATATACAGAAGCAATTTTTGTTTGTTAAATTCGTTTTGACCGATAATAATGATTTTTTAGCTACCTTTCCAATTTGATTTGTGTTTTGTCGGCTCGAGGTCAAGGGGGTATTGGATATTATTAGAAACGAAGGACTTACTTTTTCTTCAATATATTTCGGTTACACTGTTGTAACCGTCTTCTTGGCAACTGATAACAATATAAGCATTAAAAGGAACAACAATTTAACATACATAGAATTTAACAATAAATACATTGTACATGATTACACGCCCGCACTGTCCGACGTGGAGCTTTTTACTACATCCTTGCTTGTCAGCAAGTGTCTATACAAGTGAGCACAATTGTCAGTATCCGTTTTGTAGTTCAGTCTTATGTTTGTCGGTATGTTTATTATGTGTAGCATATATGTTAAGGTCTGCAAACATTCACAATGGAAAACTGTCACAAGGAGATGTCGCTGTAAGCTACTCGCTGAGAGACTCGTTACTTGGTTTGCTTTTGCATGAGTCCGGTTAGCTGAACCTGTTGCCAGATAGTGGTGCTATTAAAGCGACCTCCCAGCAGCAGCAGAAACAGCAAAAAGGAAAACCTGGTGAGTATCACAATTGAAAACCTAAAACTCTGTTTCAGCGAAGGCGACCTGCAGTTGTCCAGTTCCAAAACGGGAAGACCTAGCGGACCGCTAGCTAGCGGTGATAAACCGCTATAGAAGCAGGACACTCGGGTTACAAAAAGTGAAAAATTAAAAAGTGAAAAACCCTACAAGTAGGGCAGTGGGCGTCGGCAAAAAGTGCCAGTGTGTGTGAAAAAAAAAAGTGAAAACCCCTACAGGTAGGGTAGTGAGCGCCGCAAAAAGTGCCAGAAAAATAAAAAGCGCTATAATTTCTTGAAAAAGTGGAAAACCCTACATGTAGGGTAGTGAGCGCCGGCAAAAAGTGCCAGAAAGGTAAATCGCACTAAATTTTATAAAACTTTATAAAAAAGCCGAAAAGGCAGTGAAACAAATTAATTTGTGTGAAAGTCCCTGAATAGCAGGGCAGCAAATTAATTTGTGTGAAAGTGAGCAGTGAGCGCAGGCCACGAGGGCCAACAGGTAAGATGCGCTGAAATTGTGAAAAAGTCGAAAAAGGCAGTGAAACGAAATAATTTTTGTGAAAGTCCCTGAATAGCAGGGCAACAAATTAATTTGTGTGAAAGTGAGCAGTGAGCGCAGGCCACGAGGACCAACAAATAAGACGCGCTGAAATTGTGAAAAAGTCGAAAGAGGCAGTGAAACGAATTAATTTGTGTGATAGTCCCTGAATAGCAGTGCAGCAAATTAATTTGTGTGAAAGTGAGCAGTGAGCGCAGGCCACGAGGGTCATCAAATAAAACGCGCTAAAATTATAAAATTTTATAAAAAAGCCATGAAAGCCCCTGAATAGCAGGGCAGCAACATCAGTTTGTAGGAAAGTCCCTAAAGGTAGGGCCGTTGGCGCAGGCCACGAGGGTCATCAAATAAAACGCGCTAAAATTATAAAATTGTATAAAACAGTAAAACTGGCAGTGAAAGTCCCTGAATAGCAGGGCAGCAAATTAATTTTGTGAAAGTCCCTAAAGGTAGGGCAGTGAGCGCAGGCCACGAGGGCCAACAAATAAAACGCGCTATTTAAAAAAATATATATATATACAATAAATCAAATAAAGGCATTTAAAGTAAATTGCCCAGTCATCGTCAACGCGAAGTGCTGCAAGGGCCTTACCAAAGCCCCAACGAGCTGCCATAAGGAGGTACGCTGAACTTTTGGCCGCACCAAACAATAACCCCAATACTAGAAGCTGCAGAAAAGGTAAGCCTTTGAAATTCACCACGTATATTCGCGTATTCGGGCGCGAGGCAAAACATTTCGTGGGACTGGTTGAACGACGAAAATACCAGTCTCACATCTAAGTGGTAATGAATATATAAGAAAAAGCCAAGAAGCAAGAAACCGGGATCACCAAGAGGAAGAATACACCAGGTGACAAAGCCAGGCAAAGGCTTGAAGGAGTTCGCCATCGGTATACTCACCCGGATCCCCCAGTAAGACGTAATTTCACCCCAATCAGAGTCAATCAACAAAAAAAAATTTTTTTTATTTTTTTTATTTTTTTTTTTTGTAAATTTTTTAAAGTTGTTTATTTTGTAACTCAATCTTTAAGGAAATAAAAAAAAAAGTTTGTTAACAATGGCTCACGCAAACGGTTTTTCATGCGCCTGTAGTGCCCTGTTGGAGTTTGAAGAGAGGTACAATACAACTCCAGGGGCAAGTCATTCGATATTTTCTCCTGAGATTCAAAAAGAGGAACTCAAAGCATTATGGACAAAAGTAAAATAATCTTTTGACAGCCAGTCACGGGATTTGTCTGAAGACGAATCAAATAGCGCGGCCATGAGTTTAGCAAAGTGTAGGTATCAGGATTGCTGGGTGAAACCATTCATAATCTGACTTTTGTTCAGAAAAGCTCATCAACGGTAATCCCCTCAAACCGCTATTCTGAGCCACCTCTGCGCTCAAACATTGATCTTCCTCCGTGCGATACGAAAATTTTTTATGGGGATTATATGGCATGGCCCTCTTTTCGGGATTTATTTACAGCCATCTACGAAAATATTTCGCATCTAAGTTCGGTGGAAAAATTATACCACCTCAATGAAAAGACTCGTGGGGAAGCCAGGGACATCGTGAAGAAATGCGCCTTGACCAATCACGGATAGATACGAAAACAAACGAGTCATGGTGAATAGTCAGTTGAAGATCTTTTTCAACTTGCCTTCGGTGATAGTCGAACGCGGCATCGAGATAAAACATCTACAGCGTTCCGTAAATAATTGCATCTCAGTTCTGCAAATGTATGGCATTGAAATTGAAAACTGGGATGCAATTTTTGTCTTTTTGGTCTCCATTCACCATTCACCATGCACCATTTTTTTTTTGCATCGCTCTCCTAGTAGCAATCAACGTCCGTCTACAAAAGACGGAGAGGCTCGAATGCCTCACCCCCCAGCCCCAACCGGAAATGTAAATGCTCTGTTCGCCGCAAGTGCCAAAAACGTTGTTTTGGGTACGGGCATGATATATATTAGTTACTTAGGAGTAGACTATAAGGCCAGTGCCCTTCTTGATTCAGGTTCAGAAGGAACCTTTATCAAGGAGCGGTTACAGAGACGCACCAATCTTCCGACACGCCCAGCTGACACACAAGTCTGTGGAATAAATGCGACAGCTTCGGCTAAGGTGCGAAAAGTTGCCCACTTTTTTATAGGTTCTCCTGTCAACTCCCAGATTAGAATTGCGGCAAGAGGTCTGATTCTACCCGAACTGACAGGAGACCGTCCCCAGTTTTCGGTAGATCAAGCACATCTTGATCTACTGCCCCCCATGAACTTAGCCGACGTTAATTTCCACAGAAGCCGGCAGGTCGATGTTATTATTGATGCGGACTTGTACCCAGACATAATGAAGAGAAACATAAAACGAAATATTTTAGGCTCTCTCCTGGCACAGGAAACAGTATTCGGCTGGATCTTGATTGGCCCAGCCCCCCAATCTGCAGCAAAGGGGCCAGACTCATGTGTTTTTCTACTTGCGGAAATTTCAAGTTCTCAGCTAACTCGGTTTTGGGAGCTTGAGCAAGTCAAGAAGCAACTCAGTCCGGAGGATGCGTTTTGCGAGCAACATTATACGAAGACAACTACGAAGAATGACCAAGGGCAGTATGTGGTGGCATTACCATTTCGTCACAAATTTCCCGAAAACATCAGTCTTGGAGATTCACGAACCATCGCATCGCATCAATTCGTGCGAAACGTAGCAACAATGATGAGAAGACCGGAGCTGAAGGCAGAATATCATGGAGTACTGCGAGAATACATCACACTCGGTCATATGGAGCCAGTGAGCAGCGCCGATTGTAAACCACAATCAGACACATACTACCTACCCCACAATACAATCGTAAAACCGGACAGTACCACCACAAAGGTTCGAGTGGTATTTAACGCATCAAGTTCAACTTCGAATGGAATTAGTTTGAATGGTGCACTCTACCCTGGGCCGGTCCTTCAAGCCGACCTTATCGCACTGCTATTGAAATGGCGGTTTTTCAAATATGTTTTCAATGCAGACATTGAGAAAATGTATAGACAGATCCTTCTGCACCCCGATGATACCCGGTACCATAGAATTCTCTTTCGAGAATCACAATCAGAAGAGCTTGTAGACTATGAACTCCAAACTGTGACGTTTGCGGTGAACTGCGCCCCCTATTTAGCAATAAGAACTCTTCTGCAATTGGCGGAAGACGTTCGCCTGAAATTTCTGTTGGCTTCTAGGGTCTTAACCCAACATATGTACGTTGACGATGTACTGGGAGGAGCTCATGATTGCAAGACTGCCAGTCGCACCCACGACGAAATCATCGAAGTACTCAAGGAAGCCGGGTTCCCCCTCCGAAAATGGACGTCGAACCGCAAGGACATCCTTGCAGCCTTGCCAAAGGCTCATTTGTTACAGGAAGATTTCTTGGAGATAGATGATCTGAGCGAAGCTAGAATGTTGGGCATTCGGTGGAATGCCGCTCGGGATATGTTCCATTTTAGCGTACAAGAAATCCCCATTCGACCAAGCTATACCAAACGAGAGGTTTTACCGTGTGTTGCCAAGTTGTTCGACCCAGCCGGGTGGCTGGGCCCCATAGTCGTGGAGGCAAAGGTTTTAATGCAGGACATCTGGTTAACCAAGATAGATTGGGATGACACTTTACCTCAAGGTTTGTATTTGCGATGGGAAAATTTCCTTAAAAATTACACGTTTATTTCGAATATCAAGATCCCAAGGTGGATCTAATTCACCCCGTGGAATGAAATTGAATTTCATGGATTTTGGGATGCCTCTGAGAAGGCATGTGCAGCTGCTCTATATGTGAGAGTTCGCGATCGAATCTCAGTGAAAACAGTCTCTATACCTCGATTAGAATTGTGCGGAGCGCTGCTCTTAGCAGAATTAATTAATGCTTTACTTCCACAGTTCGACGTTGGCCAGTGTGCTCTCCTGGCCAAGGAAGCCTCCTGTTACTGGACCACGTTCGTGGCAAATCGAGTTTCCAAAATAGAGGAGCTCGTCGGAGTGATATGATGGAATCATGTGGATTCAAGCGATAACTCGGGAGATTTAGGTAACCGTGGCTTATCGCCCCAAGAATTGGCGAAGAGCACTCTGTGGTGACAGGGGCCTAGTTGGTTAAAGGAGAAACCGACTGGCTGACCCCAAAAAACTGATGAGGTGACGGTGGAGACAGGGCTGGAGCAGAAGGTCGTTCGAGTCCATACAGGTCATATTTTGCAATGGACGGACATTTAAGAACGATTCTCCGACCTCTCTCGTGCCCTAAGAGTAATTGCACGAATTTTTCAATTTTACTACAAGAGATATCCGGTACATAAATCAACCTAACGACAGGAAACGTCAGAAATAACAGCGGTAGAAATTCGAAAGGCAAAAATGTGCGTTATTATGTTAACTCAAAAACAGTGCTTCTCCAATGAGTATCAAGCACTTGTGACGTCAAAGCCAGTAAGCGCAAAAAGCTCCATCCGCACTCTCAATCCCTTCCTCGATGGGAACGGAATCATGAAAGTGAGAAGGGGGTTTACGTTAGCTGGGCTACCTTACAACGAACGATACCCTGTAATTTTACCGTATGATTGCCAATTTTCCAGACTTCTCGTCAGATTCTCACACCTGATTTCTCTGCATAGGGGAAATCAACTCATGTTGAGACTATTGAGATCCGAATTTTGGATCGTACGAATGAAAAGTTTGATAAAAAACATGATTCGTAATTTTAAAATTTGTCTAATTCACAGAAGAAAGACACGAGAGCAACTGATGGCATCATTGCCCCCTGAACGCTCGGACTTATCTCGCCCCTTCGCCAACACAGGCGTGGATTTTACTGGCCCGTTCGAGATAAAGAATTTCACCGACAGGGCGTGTCTAATAACAAAGGGTTATGTATGCGTTTTTGTTTGTTTTGCTACGAAAGCAATACATTTGGAGGCAACCAGTGACTTATCGATTTCCACGTTTCTGGCGGCATTTTCTCGTTTTGTAGCAAGACGAGGCTGCCCCCGTAGCATGTACTCCGACAATAGGACACATTTTGTTGGAGCCCACAAACCACTAAGGCAAGATTTCCGACACGTTCTTGCCGAAGTCTCGCGTCTAACCACACAATCATATGCACATCAATAAATAACATGGCACTTCATCCCTCCGGGAGCTCCCCACATGGGAGGGCTTTGGGAAGCAGGTGTAAAGAGCTTCAAAACCCACTTCCGTAGGGTAGCTAACACTATGCGATTCACGATGGAGGAGCTCTCGACGTTGCTGGTCAAGATAGAAGCTTGTCTGAATTCGCGACCAATTAGTCCGCTTTCAGAAATCCCCGCGTCCACAGAATCCCTCACGCCAGGACATTTTTTGATCGGCAGTCTGCTACTCACGATTGCGGAACCTGAAATTAGAGAAACCCCGATGACGATCATCAACCGATGGCAAAAGATTAAGGCAATCTATCAAGGATTCTGCCAGCGGTGGAAGGAAGAATATCTGAAAGAACTACACAAGCGAGGCAAGTGGCAATACCCCCAACGAAACATCGAGGTGGATGATTTCGAGGAGAGGAGGAGAGACTGCGTTCTGTCCTCCTGCACGGCCACTGCTCAAACTGAATGTCACCGCGGCAGGCAACCAACGAGTGTCCTTCACCGCGAAACTGCGCCCAATGTCAGGGACGACACCACAGTCTCCTGCACCTGTGGGAAACTCCCAGAAGCGAGGAAGACGTGTCGGAAGGACAAAGGGCGGTAGACGAAGGGCACGAACAATCAGCCAAAGCACCAACTGTGCTGATCGAAGAAGTGCTGGAGATCGATGCGAGCGATGAGGACATCCAGCAGGCGGTTGAAGATGCGCTTGCTGCAACTGAGCCCCGGGTATTCAGACCTCCTCTGTCGGGTATCCGGTCGGCAATCCAGCGCCCGTCACCTCGCCCAGAGAGCAGAAGATCGAATTCTCACCAATCCGATGACCAACACAGGCGAGTAAGAGACTCCCGAGAGCTAATCAAGGGACCTAGCCGAATAGCTCTAGGGCAATCTGCCCTTACTCCAACCATATTGGTGAAGGTGACGACCGGCGGAAAGATACACACGGTACGCGCTATCCTTGATCCTGGTCAGATCACCACGACCATATCGAGAGCCCTCGCTCGTCGACTACACGCCGCGTCACGAAGTGGAGAGAAGTGCTCCCTTATACTAAAAGGCTGGCACGAAAGGCTGGAAGCTAGAGCGACGGTGCTAGCCAGCCTGATGCGGAACTCGCCAGAACGTACCGTCGATGCTCGCGTGGCCAATGAATTCGACAATCTGCGATTGGCAGACCCCACGTTCTACCGCGCGAGTACCGTACCGCTGATCCTAGGAGCAGAAGTTTATGGGGCCATAATGCGACCTGGACTGTGGCCCGCAACCCCCACTAAACCAGCCGTTCAAAATACAATACTTGGGTGGGTTATCTCCGGTGAAACCCCGTATTGAATCTGAAGTAGGAGACCCCAGAACGCGGCATTGGGTTTAAGCATTTTTGTTAAAATGAATTTTGAAATTTTTATTAATAAGAACAAAAATAAATTATAAAAATATGTAAATAATAACATATAATAATATTGTAATATGTAATATTGCAGTGATACTGCAAGGCGGGCGGCATGGTAAGTTCTGCAAACATTCACAATGGAAAACTGTCACAAGGAGATGTCGCTGTAAGCTACTCGCTGACAGGACTCGTTACTTGGTTTGCTTTTGCACGAGTCCTGTTAGCTGAACCTGTTGCCAGATAGTGGTGCTATAAAAGCGGCCGGCAACCAGTAAAACACTCTTAGGCCTCGGCCACGCAGTAAGCGGCTGAGCGTCTGAGCGGCAAAAAAAAATAAAACGTATGAAATTACATGGAAGTGGCCACGCAATGAGCGAGCGGCGCAATCAATTTCTTAGCGTCAGAGCGACGCCGCTCAGCAACCAAACTTGTTTTAAGTTTTATTGGATTTCTGAGCGGCAAACAGATAACATGTCAACAATAAAAGTAGAAATTTTAATTTCGGCTGTGCAATCGCGATCAGATTTGTGGCCAGACAGACTGCCTAATTTTAAAAATAAAAATATAACTGATAAATTATGGAATGAAGTTGGTGGAATTTGTGGTATACAGACATACATATGTAGGTATTGCCAGAATCTATCTGGAAATTTTCGAAGATTCTTAAATAAAAGATTGAATTCACCGAATTTTGATCTTAATTGGTTAATAGGATGAACACCAAATCTTCTTTTTTTCCCCCGTTTAAGTAATCTATATACATAAAAACGATTTTTCGACAATAACATACGACGACCTGCTTTTGACAACGGCATTTTAACTACTTATCGCTCAAGAGCAGCCGTTCAGTGCTTGGCCACTCGTCGCTTAGAATTGCCGCTCAGCCGCTCATCGCTTAGCCGCTCAGACGCTCAGCCGCTTACTGCGTGGCCGAGGCCTTACTCTTTGATTTCAATCATCACAGCGACATCTCAGGTGAGTGACACTCCTCTATTGTGTATACAAAATCCAGGTTTCTTTACAGCAAATAAACGGCGGGTTTAAATATAAAACAGAATTTCTGTTCTAATTTTTTATCTGTGTGTATGCACACAGTGGAATTGAAAAAGTACAGGTAATTATCTGTCTTAAAGGATCGGCCCCCATTTTATGATCCCCGTTTCCAGAATTCAAGAGGAACAATATCTAAGGTAAAGAGTTTATTGTAGTGTTTTTATTGTTGAAGAATCGTTGCTTTGTCGAAATCCGGGTCTGCTTTTTGGAAATCTCTATTATATCATTGTTTAAACTCCAATGCGCGCTAGTCTAGTTTTTTAATTTTGATTTTGTTATCCCTAAGTATAGGTTGTCACATGACTCGTTACTTTTATCGTTGCAAGGGATTTGATAAATTACATGATTTTTTTCCATTGGACGTATTATTGATTAAGTGTTTGAAGGTATATGGGCTATTTTTATTTCTTATTTATAGTAGCAGTCCGTTTTCATTAGACGTTTCGATATATGAGGTACATGGTTACGGACTTAAATGCTTTAGGTTTTTCTGATCTATGTTAATGGTTTGGTGATTGAGATTTTAAATTAAACTTTTAATTATATGTTCAGGGAAATCATTGTTTTTTAAGGTCGATGTTATTTCCTTCTCTATCTCCTTTTGGTACGTTTCATCCGTTATCTGTATCATTCGTCGTATACAACCCATTGCTGTATTCATTATGATCGTCTTTCGGTGCTTAGAGTTAAAGTTGATGATTCGTCCTGATGATGTTGGTTTCTTATACCACTTTAACTTTAATTGGTTTCCTCGTTTGATTATAATAAAGCCCAGGTAAGGTAATTTTTCCTTTTATTCTAGTTCTATTGTGAACTTTATATTTTTGTGAAAAGAGTTTAGTGCGTCAAGTGTGTTTTGTACCTCGTTCTCGTTTATTATTGCAAATGAGTCATCAACATATTTTGAAGGTAATCTCGGTTTTCGTTCTAATTTTTTTAAAATTATTGTCCAACAGTTTTTCCGTTATTATATCCGCAATGACCAGGGAGGCAGGGGATCCCATCGGCATACCTTTTAGTTGTGTGTATATCGTGTCATTAAATTTGAAATTTCGGCTTTCTTGTATACACAATTTTTGTATGTCCATAAAAATTTGTTTTGGGATCAATGTGTATTAGTGTATATTTTTCCAATATTGTGTCAAGTGCTAGATGTATTGGTATGCTCGGAAAAAGTCAGACCACGCCAAAAGAAATAAGTTTTTCATCGTCACAAAGTGTTGTTTGTCATTTCCTTGAAGTCTAGATGATTTTGGATATTGTATTCTGAGATAGCCGAGATGCTCCCTAAAATATTAACAATATATGTATGTATCTGCATAGACCATATGATGGCGATCCAATGGATGAGCATTTCGGTCTAATTGGAGTTCCTTCTTTGTGTAGCCCACAAACTGTTTGACTCATCATGTGTATTGCGGAACAACTTTTCGATCCACTGTGGAAAGATCTTGTTCTGCAAGTCGGCTTTTCAGCTCGCTTACGGTCAACCCTAAAATTTAACTTTTATTCCTTTTCATGCCACCGCGGATAACAAAATGATGTTACTATTCTTTTACTTTTGTTTTTAATTAATGTTATTATCACAAATGGAGGATGGGGTCGTGTGTAGAAGTCGACGCAAGGGGAAAGTCTGATCGCCATTCACCTGGGAGTGGCCAGAACGATTCTTCTGCATACGGTTCAAGCAGCTCACAACTTCCGGGGGATTTCACCCAAGTGTACTCTGGATAGCTCCCGAACACCCGTTGGGGGGTGAGCTAAAGTGAGAAGGCGAACCTGGAGTGGCCACTCCGACGTTTTCGGTTTTAGGGCCCTCCAGGTTTTTCGCAGCGTCTGTTCATCAGTAGGTGCAGCTGCGAGCGGGCGTCTGACTTGGAGCAAGCGGCTCGCTATATAATTTTCAATGAAAAATCTTAGCAAAAAGCCTCGGATGAAACCCCTCTATACCGATGACGACCACGGCAAACGTTTAAGGGCTACGATTTAAGAGCATGCACCTGGAATGTCCGAACCCTTAATTGGGAAGGTGCCTCTGTCCGGCTGGTGGATGTCCATTTAAAGGCAAAGGCTGACATCACCGCCATCCAAGAGATGCGATGGACAGGGTAAGGAATGAAGAGAATCGGACCTTGCGACGTCTACTACAGCTATCATGTAAAGGAGCGCAAGTTCGATGTTGGATTTGTGGTGGGAGAGAGACTTCGTCGCCAAGTAATGTCGCTCACCCCGGTGGACGAACGTACTTAAACAATCTGGCGATCACAATTTTTGTCGACAATTTTTGGCGTTTGCACTAGCGATTGTGCGATTCACTTCTTATTCTTAACGACACTTTACAGCTGTTTCATCGTATTTTTTCAAAGTACTAAAGAGTGGCATCTTGGTCAAATTAATTGCCAAAATAAGCGAAAAACGCAAAAGGGGAGGAAAAAAATTAATGGGTGCTGCCGACTAAAAGTTTGAGCGCATTTTTTTATATTTGATCAAAGTGAAATTAAATACTACTTCAAATACAAACTACAAATATTTGTAAATGTTTTAATATACCGCAATGTTCCATTGTAAATCGACTGTAAATTTGAATGGTAGATATTATAGTTGACATAAGCCTCCTCGTGATTCTTTGGCGCCAAAATTGATACATGAGTACAATCGACGGTCCCAATAGTGCCTCCCACAAAAGGTGACGACACTGAATCAAACATTGATTTAGCACCTTGACGATCCGCTTGGGTCAGACGAAACCTGTCAAGCTGAGAAATTAGGTCTTCAGCCAAGTCTGGAGCTTCTGAAATTCAAATCCATTCAAAGTAAAGCGATTGTTCACATCCTGGAGTAAACGTCGGACCATTCTTAGCGGGCTTAGATCTTCGTCACCTTTTGATAAATCATATTCTAAATATTCAAACGACAGTATTTAATTTGCTGATTCGGCGATAGCGAAAATCGTAAAAAAATGGCTGTTGAATAGCAACATCATTAAAATTTTCGTTAAGGTGAGTCAACCATGCGAATATCGTTAAAATAAGTTAGTGAATCGCATCACAGAGTTGTATATATAACTGTTCGCCGCCAGATTTTCAACTAAATTCCTTGAGACTTTTTGGTAGAGTTTTGCACTCTTTATTTCAGTTTTCTTAAAACGTTTTTAGTGTTTTTGTTTTAGTTCATTACTCTACCATACCACCTTGATTTGTCACTTCTGATCGAGGGCTTTCTTTTAAACGAACCACCGCTTCTTTGTTGATTTCCTCTGCATTTCAATTGATTTTATTAAAAGTAAGTACTTATGTAGGTTTACTTTGATTTAGGTGTATAGATCGCTTATGCCACTAGACTTTAGTTTTAAATAACAATTTACACAAATTGAAATGTTCGATTTAATGATCCAACACCTTTGTCAAGTTCAGTGGTATTTTCTTGAATAACTGCTCGTCCTACATCTTGATGATTTTCTTTGTTCTTGTTGCACCAACCACGAGCTACGATCAATTACCGAGAGCAGTAGAGTACTTGAAGTGCAGATGGCGAAGGCTGATGCAATCATCATATCTACCATGAGCCCTGCATCTGATGATGACTTAAGGCGAACCCCTATTTATCGGAGCTGGGATACAGTGTAAAGAAAATCTATAAAAACCAAAAAAATTAGATGCTACTCGAACTTGGTGGATAAAGTTTTGGGTACAGAAGCCGAAGGGGAAGCATTATCGGATCACCTTGAGGGATCGACTTTAGAAGTGTCGACGGTTAAAAATATGCGCAAAGCATGTGGTAATGTCCAAATGGATATAATCAGCGTACCGATGACTGCAGCCAATGCCAAGACAAGATAAAGGTCGATCAGACGCAACTCATTGGCAAGCCGAAAAAAATTTATATCAGCGAGCACTACACGAATAGCGAACCCACAACCTATGACTTGCTGGGCAAGTGCTTAGCCAATGGACCACAGTCGGCCGGTGGAGACATGAAAGAAATCTGGTGAGGAGATGTGGTGATCTCCGAAATAGCTATCGTTTCTAGCACTTCTTACTGTTGTTGTCTTTTTGCCAATATACTTTTCCTTATACTTTGCCATTGGCAAAGAGTGATAATTGAACTTTCAAAATTATTCGGATAAACGTGAGATAACTGTAAACAATTTGCCGTACAAAACAGCTGGTGGAAACAACGTCTGTATTCCTTTTCAGATCTATTCATGCAAAATGCTAAATTCGCCGAAATCGAATTTTGATCAGTCACCGTTTTTCGTGGACAAAACCTGATATTTAAGTAGTCGGAATAATTATTATTTCGTATTTTATTTTAAAATCTACTGAGTGAACAACCCGAAAATAAAGGATGAGTAACGTCAGTCGGGCAGTGGCAAACTGAAAACTAATTTCTAGTTTCAGTTTACAAATAACCTCGTATTCGATCAGACATAAAGTAAAGGTTTATTCTTAAGTTCTAAAATAAAAAAAATATATTTGCAAAACTAAAGATTAGTTTGACTGTTAATTTTTTTATTTTCCAAAGAAAATATAAATTTAAGTCGGGCGTTGCCAACTGTCCTTCTTAAGGTGTTAATTACATAATGATACATGTGAAGTATAAATATAGTATAAGATGATAAGTAGTATAAGAAGCACCGTGCATACACTAATGAGTATTGTTGTGTTCCTAACTTATGTAATATGTATATTTAGTTTGATTTAATTTTTTCATGTATATAAGAGACGAATATTTTATAATAAGCAGGGCGTTGACATATGCATAATTCCTATGTTTTCAAACCAAATATGAAAGCGTAGCGATTATTCGCTGTTCATTCTTCAATGCCTTCAGAAGATATTTGTGTTCCTCCCATGGAGTTCATTGAATTTAAGTGTATGCGAGGCTTGGGAAATCGTTAGTTCTATGACTAAATTGTCTGGTTCAATGATTGCCTTGGGTGACTTTAACCTCCCGTACGTATACTGAAAGATTGTTGACTATGACATCGAGCCAGTTTCTTCGTGATTGGGTAACGGCGATTATTTGTATGAGATGGCCGAACTTTGCTTAAATCAGGTTAATGTTATTCCAAATAAGTTTGGGAAGGTTTTGGATTTGGTTTACGTTGATGATATTTCTAAATATTAAATCGATGCGATCCTTTGGGTTTATCAGAAGACTTTAGCATCCTGCTATTGAGATAACATACGAAATATTAGGTGTTATTTGGGGATACGATACCACAACAGGCGGTTCTAATACTCGGTATGATTTTGCTAAGGCCAAATTAAAAAAATATAAACAATGAACCATAAACTTGATCTGTATAGCATTCCTCCTCATCTCCTCCGTTGGATTTCTTCTTATCTACATGAAAAATCTCAAATAATTATATTCACAAATGGTTCTTGCAATATCAATATTGTTTATTCGGGAGCTCCCCAAGGCAGCCACCTAGGCTATGTTCTGTTATTGCTATTTATAAATGATATTACAACTACAATAAAATATTCGAATATATTAATGTATGCATTTAAGTCTGTTTAATTTATGCTCTTCGACTGAAGGAAGATACTTACCACAAACAAATATTAGCAGCTTTAATGGTTGGTGCAATATAAATTGTATGCCAACTAATCTTAAAAAATGTAAATGTCTGAAATTTTTACGAGGAACTATTCAGCCATTTCCTTTTTACAAAATTAGTAAACTAAAAACGTAAACGTAATGTTTCTTCTCGGGTTTCAAAATACTTGAGACCTCTTTTTTTAAAGCAGCTCTAAATTAATTTTGAATTAAATGAACCTTTCCGATTATTGTATCAAGATTTCAACTGTCTTTCCATCATTTTTTATGTTTCGGGCTCACTTACCATAAAGAAGCTGTACTTTACTTTTCAATAAACAATTAACGACGTTATAATATTTTTGCATTTAATAACTACCTTATTCAGCTGATGACGTTTTTTTCTGTAGCCAAGTTGTTTTACATCTCGACGCTTAACAAATTCTGGCTTTCTGACGGCTCGGTGCAAAAAAAAAACATATCAGTGCGTCATGCGGACTGCCCCCCTCGTTTTGGTAGGACGGGAGGAGGATAACCATGGGGTTTATTATTATTACTATTTGGATGCCTTTGCTTTCTTTACTTTTTGTTGCTCTATGCGACGGCGGCTAAGCTCCTGATGTTCTCTTATAGTTAAAACTATCTTGCTTTCGGAAAACATCATATGATTCTTTGGCTAGACAATTTTGCAAGTGCCTCTTTCTCAATGTGCAAAACCTTTTTTTTTATCTTTCAATGATAAATTTAGACTTTATGGGCCTTATTCATAGTAAAAATTTAGTGGGTACTTAAAATTAGTTGCAGCCAAAAATTGTACAGTAGTTTAAGTACCAACTAAATTCTGTCTGTTAGACTTAAGTGATGGCATGGTATTTCACCAACGATCTCTCCTTTCTCTCTTGATGCTTTGGACGGTATTTTAGATATCTTGCCATTAACAGAAAGGTCTCAGTGGCATTCTGAAACCCAAGATTATTCTGGTATATTAAACAAGTTTTGCTTTATTTTGAGCAATGAGGATCGATGTGCTACGACTTCGGTTTCCGAAAACAATTTTATTGCAAGAATTCCAAGTAGAGAGGAATGGAAATTAGATTTCAACACTCCACCTGATAAAATCGTCATTTATACAGACAGCTCGAATGCGTCAGTAAGGTGGGAGCGCTTTCTTACAAATGCTGAGGTTTCAGCTGTTATAGAAGCTGTAGAGAAGCTGGAATTTTAAAAAGAGACAGTTCATTTTTAGTGATAGCAAGGCTGCAATCAAAGCTCTCAGTTCTTTCATTTGGGTCCCTGGCCAAAGGGACATAGAGGAAAAAGGCTGAAAGGCTGAACGTGCCCTTTCGAAGATGCTTTCGAATCTGTAAGGACTACGAGTGATGTCAGTGTATGTGGTAACACAATGAACTTCCTATCTATGACATTTGTGTGCTTCTGCAGGCGGCAGATACTCCTGCCAACCTATCTATTTCCGACATACATATAACATGTGTTATATATTACAATTCGTATATACTTATAATACCAACATGCATTGTACGAAAGAGAAATAGACAAATTTCAGAACATACATCCTACACACGTGCATACATACAGATGTACTCGATTTATGAGTTACATCTCTAGAACTTTAATTTATCGCGTACAGCTCGATGTTTGGTCGATTTCTCTTTTAATTCGTGGTGTTCATGCACATTTTGTACAACGGTGTGTGTGGCTAATTGTTTTACGCCAACTCGCATCACAAATAAAAGGTGAATATGATCGAAATTATTAAAATTATTACTTTGTCAACACAATTTCATCATTTTCCATTCATTTAATAAACTTCAGGAAATACTTAAAAAATAGATAGAATATAGAGCAATGCTTTTTTTAATTTTTAGTAGAAACATAACTATTACTTACCGAATAGAAATAAGATGTTGTCATAGGTTTTAATCAAATTTCGTTTTTATTTAAGAGTTTGCATACAAGTGTCTTTAAGTCTGCGAGGATCGCTGTTTTTTCTTAAGCAAAGAAATCTGAATATAACCGAGCTTTGTATACTCGCGCACTTTTTATGAGATGGAGAATACTGTGTAAATTTAAAGGTGTAACAAACATATTTATAAGTTGACATTTTCGCGCTTTCTTTTTGTCAAATTTAATTTTATCATCTGAGGCATATTGACGAGGTTTAAGTAGCAGAGTTCGGCTAAACATATTTGAATTCTAAATTGTCTATACTTGTTACATATTTTATGTTTTCATATAAACTAAGATGACAAACTATTTTCCATAATATAGAACAACCAACAACAAAAAAACGAAGTTTTTGTGTTTTTTCTGCTGTCATTACCAGTTTAATGTGTTTTGATATCCTGGTATCTAATTTCATTAATGTTCGAAAGGTTAAATGAAGCTAGAAGCATTTAAAATGAACAACATTAGATTGAGTATAAGAATGCTTCTGAGTTTGATAACTTATTTACCGGCGAGGAATTTTTTGTTTATAAATCATTATCTAATGGTTACTCAAATATCACAAGTATCTAATTGTTCTATTTTGGCGATGAGTACCATGTCCAGCTATCGATTGTTTTTAAACATTAGTAATTTCAGAGGGCGCAACACGTAAAAAAATGGCTTACAGTATTTTTCAGTTATAAGGATTTAATTTAATTTTCTTATTTGAAATATGCACAAATATTAATGGTGAAAACGGCTGGCTTATAAGCATTTCCAGCTAGTATAACCACTGAAAATTGGTTCAATATTCGCACTAGTAAGAGTTAGTGCATGTATCTATGACGGCATTTGTGAATATTTACAATGGCTACCCTTTGCGACAGTACTTACACGTTAATTGTGTTCATTATCGTCTTTTTTTAATAAGAGTAAATTATTTGTTGTGTCATTTGAACACAAACTCCCCACGTAAAATTTTAATATATTAGCAAAGTTAAATCGCCTGTCTAACTGGTTCGAAAAATATGTCGATATAAATGCCTATTATTTTTGAAAAAAAGAAAATTTTTCAGTGAAACCCATTTAGTCCGAGTTTTTATGAAATATGTTCGCAAAGAAACCATCATAGTGCGAACTTAGTATGAATGTATTCCTTTGTATTAAATCGACTACAGGGATCGCATTTTCGTAGATTTTACGAAAATTCAAAAGTGCGAAAGAAGCAGGTGCTCCATAACTTGCGAAGGGTGCACTTCAATTGTCATTTTACGCAAGAAAATAGAGTTTCAAGGAAATATTACGGTTTCATACGTTCTTATGTTGGTCCCAACAGGAAATTCTGTGTATTCAACTTAGGTTGGGTTTTCATTGGGCCAAATTCGACGTCAAATGCTGTCAGTTGAATAAAAATTAAAAAATTTGCCAAATTATAAAATTGTAACATGGTGGCATTGCGTGTCACATTTTGAACTGACAGCCCGCTGTGTTGAAAGGCGATAAATAACATGTTATTTAAGCTTTGAAGATTTTGAAGTTGTTTGCGTTCTTAATTTAAATTGATTGTAAATTCCAAATTACAGTCCCGAATAGCACTGTTCTTCAAAAACCACTGATCGGCCTTCCTAGGTTAGAAAGGCGATAAATAACATGGTTTTGAAGTTGTTGGTGTTCTTAATTTAAATTCACTGTAAACTCAAAATTACAGTGCCGAACAACACAGTTCCTCAAAAACCTCTGATCGACCTTCCTAGGTTAGAAACTCGATTAATGCTTGCATAGGTGCATGCGCAGGTATATGAAAACACCATTTTTGAACATTCGTTAATTTGACAAGGTAACAACGAAATGGTCAAATATTCTGTCTATGTATGTATGTATGTATGTGATGAGTGGAAGGTCTCTGATGCTTTTTTTTAATGTTTTCCATGTTAGATCAGATTCCTTAATTTTTTGTATAAATGTACAAATCTTGTTTAAGCTAAGTACCTAGTCTCGAGAAACCCAAAAATGCATATCAAAATACGCTCAAGAAATGAAAAAGAAATTGTCTTCTATGGAAATAGCTTAACTCAGTTTGCAGATCTCAAGAAACAAGTGATTGTTTATTTATTTCTTCAGGAAAATTTACTGCAACTGCAAAGTAGTTTTCTAAGCAACAGAAATAATGAAAAATAGTACTTGGGGTTTTTTTTGAGAGCTGGATACTTAGCTTCACAGTGTAAAAATGCCTTGGAAATTAAAGTGTAAATTTTTGTACAAAAATATTGAAAAAGGTTTGGTACAATATTAAATTGGGGGTGTTCTGAAAAACTCATCATTTGTTAACTTCGCTCACTGTAATATACGTACGAGTCCGTTATTTTTCCGTAACCGAAACTTCATCTGGTTGAAAAATCAATAGTGCAGCGAGTATTAAAGGTATTAAAATATTTATTGTAGCGTAGCTTTTTACCACGCTCTGCCTTGCAAAGGCAAATATCCCGTGCACTGTTGTTGATGACCGTTTGAAATAAAAGTATTCTGACTACGATATGCCATAGCCAAACTGTTTGACATCAACGAATTATTGCAAGATTGTTGCTGTATTTGATTATGCCCTACGATCGTGCCATTATAACTGGCAATGAGTGAATTTGACGTATCAGGCGAGTGAGAATTAGTTGTCTCTCCTGTAATAAGGTTCAAGCTACTTGCAATGCTGCTATTTATTTCCGCGGACCCATTGTTTTCGTTTATGTTAGTGTTGTTGTTGCTATTAGTGCTTGCATTACTAGCAGTACCAGCTTGTTGCGATTGCGGAGTACTGTTATTTCCCGCGCATGGCTTACCATCTTTAACCAGTACAGGTACAGCAACCCGCCTAGGTGAACTTGAAGTCTGTAAATATAAATAGATAAAAAATTTATCAATTAATATTTTAATATTTAGAGTTTAGTTTGCACTTAAAAAAAAACATTAATATTAAAACCCATACTAACGACTTTGATACCTTGCCAATTAGCCATTTTTGGAAGCGAAACTCCTTAGGTGGCGAACCGAAACTGGAAAGTAAAATTTTTCAACCAGATTTCGGTACATTCTTGAGCCGGAGAAAGAAAGCGACGACAACAGAGCCATGCAAAGTGGTAGAATACGCACCTCTTTATGAATAACTACTTCAACTTGCCATACGGAGGCAAATTGTCTATCAAATTCAAGTGCGTGGTCTCAAGGTTTAGGATTCCTTTTAACAATTGCGAAATCTTTGCTCTTAAAATTTTTTTAATTCTTTCATCGAGCAAAGCATTATAGTGTTCATTTCCATAAGCAACGCATCAGCGGACAAGTAGTTATTCATGAAGTACATATATGTATGTAAATAGGTATTCACAAAAATTAATGTGTATGTTATTATAAAAAAATGCGTATTCTGTATATTCTTTCAAGTTCTTTCTTTTTCTATGTCACATCTTACATCTCAATTATGTAATGAAAACTGGTTGAACAGTTAGGAAAGGAAATCATTTGCAAGGCATTTGCAGTTAAACAGGTGCTGGTCTTTCATGAGGGCAAAGATAAAATCCCTATGATTATCGGGCGATATTTTAGCATAAATTTACCGATAACCACAAACCGATATCAGTGATATCAATTGAAATATTAACCATTCACTTGAATAAACTTAATATTTCTACGCAAATTTTTGTATTCTTGTATATTTTCGAGGTGATCTATCCCCGTCCGCCTCTCACACTAAGTCCCTCTTATTTATAATTTGTTGTGTGGTTTCACTACTATCATGTATATGGTGTTGCACGAGTTACATATGCAACCACTTCCAACCCAAATACAATATACAAACATGCTGATGATATCGATTAATTTATTGCAGCAATTAATAAAACAATGTAAACAGGCATTGTTAACACAATGCCAAAAAGTGCTGTTAATAGTAATTATTTTATTAATAAAAAAATCATACTATGTACTTTCGATTAAACAAATCAATACAATGTAGATGTAATTTAAAACCATTTAATTTCAATCGAAATTATTGTCGCAAAATGAAACAAAACAAAATTATTTCTTGTACCAATTCTTGGAATTGATCAAATTTGTGAAATTCAATAATACCAAATCAATGTAAAGCACTTAAACAACATTATCATAAATTCAAGTAAACAATAGCAAATTGTGAACGTTCGTTTTTTCTAAATAATTTTCAATAAAGCCACTTTTGATCGATATTCTTGTCAGTGATAGTTCGCCGCGTCACGCGTCAGGCGACTTTTTTTACTACGAAAGTATTTGTGAGATCCACAATGAGCACTGGCGAACTGGTGTATGCAAATCATGTCCCATGCATTTGTCCATTCTCACTCAGAACGACCTAACGCTTTCACCGACACATAAGAAAAATTATAGCTCTGAACCATTGTTTCCAATTTATCCTGTTTGCGCTTGTCGCCAATCCTTTTGCTACCCTTTGTAGATGTTTTTAATTTTTTCCCTCAGCCTCGTGTCTTAGAAACAAATTATTTTTGAACCTTATAAAAAATAATATAAATAAGCGAAAACGGTATACAATTTTTTATGAAACTGTAATACCAATAAAAAGTTTGAATTGTGGATTTATATTTTTTTCAGCCTTAACAAATTTAGCAACAGTTAGCAAATAAAAAAAAGTCTTACGTACTAAATTTTTTACAAAACATGCCTCAAATAGTTGTTTATTTATTACGGCTCTTAAAAAATAAATTATCAACATGATAATGCATATGAAATATTGAAATATGTACCACAAATCAAAAAAAAAAAAACACAATAATTATTGTCATTGTTATCCTCGGTGATTTTGTGTGATCATATAATCTTTTATTACATAAGCTATTATCATAATTTTTAATATTTATATGTAATTCTTTGAAGCATTTTAACCCTTTATAAAGCAAACAGATTCTTTTTTATCATTAAGTAATTTCAAATAATTTTTCTGCTGTGTATTTCTATCGTGTCAAAACGAATAAAAACGAATTAGGTCTTAAACTGAAATTTCTCATGTATTTCCTTTAGGCTCACTCACAATAGCCCAGTTTTTTCCCTCCCCATTACTGCATCACCGGTCGGATATCATTTTACCGAGTTGGCTCAACTCGCATATTTTTCCGAGTTAGTGTTGTTGCTTTACATGCATTTTGTTATCCTACCTAGTGTTCTTTTGCAACTAGGTTACATTTTATAAATCGCATAGGTTTATTCTGCATGTTTTGCAGTTTATCAATTTGTGAAGCTTTTATTATATCGATATATGTATATACCTCTGCTTTATAATAAGTGCTTCAACTTTTTCGAGGTATTTTATTAAACCATATTTTTGTTGCTATTTCATTAATTATTTAATCAATATGGACGTAAAATTTTAGTTTGCAATCTATTACGATAATCCGGTATTTAATTTTCTGTACGTTTTCAATTGCCGTATTATTTATATTGATTGCTTCAGTATCAGTAATGTTCTTTCTGTTTGTTAACATGTATTTAGTTTTCTCGATAATAATTTTGTTTACAATAATATGTTAGTACACAGCTGAATATAAATAGTGATATTCCGATACTACTATGTACTCGATGTTGGTACTCATTTAAAAGTATCGGAGAGAATACTCGATGCTATGGAAAGTTTTTTAGGATGATTCTCGATTCTACTTTGTTCTTGAAAGTACTTTGTCAGCTTCTAACTTATTTTCAGTTTTTTCTTAAATAAACAATGTCAAGTTTTATATGCACATATAATCTATAAGTGTCATTAGAACTTCATTTACTTTTCTGCTCTTGAGTGGAGTGAATGACAGAGAAAGACAGCCATAAATGAACGGAGGGAAGATCAAACAAAAAAATAAACCATTCTTTTCTCAATTAGAATGTAAATAGAAAATGCAAATGTACACCAAACAAACAAGTTTGACATTTTCCCCCGGTTTCTATAATAATCGTCTGTGAACTAATGTTTTTTACTTTTCTTTTAGTGATTTTCCCATTTCTGCAAAGCCAAAATTTATTAATATTTGTTAAATAAATACATATGTATTTATTCAAGTGTTATTCGACGCTGCTCGCTATAACACATCAAAATAAAATTTTCTAAAAGTTTACAATTGCAATACGTGCCTCGTTTCGATGTAATGATTTAGACATAAGATATGATAAAACTGCGCGCTCTGTAGCAGGCGCGGTCTGGGCAGTAACTGGCGTGGTGTGTAGTTTTACTGCTCTTCGACGAGCCGTTCCCGATAGCGCAGCAAAGGTTGGTGGCGGCGCAGCAATAGTTACTGCCACACTCCCTTCCGAAACTATCACGCCTCTGTTACGGTGAGGGCAGTAACTGTTCGTGTTTGCTCCTCTCCGTGTACAACGCGCAAATCAGGACTGCACAGTGGAGTAAATCTGGATTAAGGCCTGATTTTCTCGGTGATAAGATTTTAAAGTCACATTTTCGTTTGGGGAAATCTTGACAATTCAAGTGGACTGGCAAGATAATTCCCATAAAAGCGACAATTACAAGCTTAAGTTTTGGTCTGGACATATTATTACATATTTATGGCTCGACTTAGCATAAATCTTATAAGCTTTGCGCATTTAAAAATAATGTCCCATAGTCATAGCCGAGATAAAGTTAACACTTATGTTATTTTTTTGCAGATATCTCGTTGAATATTATGTCAAAAAACTGCTACTAACTTTAGAGTCGACTTAATCTTTATTGTGGCTGTGGTGCATTGTTTTTAAATTCATGGAAGTTTTACGTTTAGCTTTTAAAATCTGATGTTAGTATATGGAAACGTAGTAAGCAACACTGATAAAGCCACAACTAGTTTAATACACTAATTAATAATTGTCGAAACATAAATATACGTATTTTTACTATGTATGTATATACGAGTATTTACTTTTCAATGTCTAGTACAGGCTCTTGCGGAATGGACATTGTTTTATAAAAGCTGGTGGAAAAATTCGGTTTCCAGCTTACAGTTTCAAAAATAAGTTTGTTAATGCTCTTTTGGAAAATTATTGTCCCCTTGGAAAATAAACGCTCAAACGGAACCGACGTTGTCAATACGCAAAATAAATTTTAAATAAACTTATAAAGTCCTGGGTAATGGACTTTTAAGCACTCTCCCTCTAAAAGGGGGTTTCTTTTAGGAGAAGGAGAGGAGTTGCTAATAAATGAGAAACATCGTTCATATTTTTTACCCGAGTCTCATTAATTTTGCTACGAGTAAATAATTGTACAATGTACCCGATATCCACCAAGTACTTGTACACGTGTATCGGAGTACAAAAAATACTCGGATTTAGTGGAAGAACTCGGGTATTTACTTCGAAGTAGTGGTATCGGAACGTCACGAAATATAAAGAGTATCTAAATCACTTTGTAAATTTTCTATTATATCATTTTCGTTTTTACCATTTATCTAATGCATCGTCAGCAAACAGTTTTATAGAACTGAGTTTTAAGATTTCATATGATAATATCAACCAACAATTGTTCCTTGTTTACTGTTCAGTAACCGCTCGACACACCCTTTATCAGCTTCGCGTACACAGGCCATTCCTAAGCTCATACCGCGACTCGATATACTTTTGTTTATTACGCATCATATGTACATACATGCTTACGTATATCTAAGATATTTATGCATATAACTTTGTACAAGTTAACTTAGGGTAAGTTAATACCACCCAAGCTGCTTGACAGATGACTCGCCGTCACATATCAAACACTCCAAGCCGATACGTTAGAACCACCCATGGAGACAACATAACTTAAAACCCGAAACCACTTCCACAAGATGTCGTAAATTAGTTACTTATAATATACCCGCATTCCAGAGAATCAAATAACGCATTCATATTCCGTTATTTGATCACTAATCATAAACTGGCTACATTAAGTTGACCCACATCAATAATCAACTTAAGAAAGTCAATATTGCACATGTTGCCCGAATTATGACCACCCATCACAAATTCGGCCGCATCAACAAACGCATAGCAAGACGACAATGCTAAGTGGCGCACAGCTACATATGTAGAACGGAAATCAACAAACAATCGTCTCAGCCGAACTGCACTTGTAAAACCAAGTACATGATTTACTCAACAAACAAACATGTGGGGCACAGACGGAGTCAGCACAAATGTGACCGAAATTAATGTTGTAAACATTACCAGTACAACAACACATGGGAACCACGCTAAATTCAGCGTCAGCACGCGATCGCAGCGAAGCAGCATGAATTTACCACGCAGCAAAATACAGACGCTACGCAGCAGAATGCAGTTGCAGCACAGGCATAGCTAGGTATAAATAGTCAAATTATTGTAACTTAGCTTTAGATTCAATTCTCATATTAATAAACGCGGTTATGCTGTCTTCTATACAGCCCGCAATAAATAAGATTCAATTCTCATTTCCAATAAACGCGGTCTTGCTGTTCTAGTCAGCACCCGCAATTAACAATAAAACTTTCGATTTATTAACTGGCGCCCGAGTGCAATAAAAAAGCCTGAAAATTAAAAAGTAAGGCAACGCGAAATAAAATCCTGAAAATCTAAAAGTAAGGATACGCGGAATTAAGAAAAGTTAAGTGAAAACGCGAAATAAAATCCTGAAAATCAAAAAGTAAGGATACGCGGTATTAAAAAAGTTAAGCGAAATATCGAAAAAAAAAATCCTGAAAATTAAAAAGTAAGGATACGCGGTATTAAAAAACTTAAGTGAAATATCGAAAAAAAAACCTGAAAATAAAAAAGTAAGGTATCGCGATAAAAACTCTCGGAAACCTGAAAACGACAAGTAAGGTACGTGTAAAGCGGCAAAAAATAGTTTCGCAACGAAATAAGTGCGTGTTAAAAAATAATAACAACACGATTATAGTGATAGGCCCCCTAGTAGCCTAGGCAAACCGGCGGTATCGTTCATATACCAGCCTACGCTATAAAAACTGACAAAATAAATAAACGCTATAAAACTGACAAAATAAATAAACACTATAAAAACTGGCAAAATAAAGTGCGGAATAGTGAACTACCGAAAAGCCTTAAGAAAAAAAAAAAACACTTTTTAACAAACATTTAAAAAAATAAATAAATAAATACACTCCTTATAAAAGGAAAAAGTGAAAAGTAATAATCAACTCTAATCCTCAACTGTCGAGAGCAGCCAACATCCACTAAACGGACGAAAGCAGAAAATCAACTCAACGCCCGCAGCTACAACGTTCGTATTGACGCAGCAAACAAACGCAGCAGTAGAGTAAGAAAATATTAATAAGCATATAAATATATTTGTATTAGGTTAGAAGTTTTGTTCATTAATTCTAAATACCCCACTAATAACCCCATAAAATCAAATGGACGCATTACCGGATAATTTTGACTACGACAGTCTAGACGGTATCATCAAAAAAGTAGAATCAGACATTAGGGCAAATAGGCAAAAACCGTTCGTAATCACAAGCATTAGCAACGAGGAAAAAGTTAGGGCAATGCAGTTAATTTGCAATATAATAGGCGAAGACAAGGTAGCCACTTTACAGGACTATGACAATAGAGACAACATTGCAGAGGAAATGGCACGACTAATGCAGGCCTCTAATAAAACTTTTATTGGAAAACATTAAAAATATATATATATATACAAATATATAAAGAACTGATAGACAAATAACATGTATAAAAATAACTAAAGGCTTGTACAGCCAATAAAATAAAAAAACTAGGAGCTGCGATTCACCACCGAAAGGGGGACCCTCCAGTTCTATAAATAAAGCTTAACTTTGCGATTCCCACGGGACCCTCCAAGGTAAAAAAGCTCCCTTTCACAGAAGGGGTCACATTGAAAATATATAAAAAAAATATTTATACAGGACCGTACAGGTCAATACCACAAACATAAAAAATAAAAATAATTGTGTTCGGAAAAAATATTTTAATAAAGTATTATAAATTTATTTGAAAAATAAACTTTTTTATTACAAAGGAATTTACATTTATTAAGGTTTTAAAATGGCAAACCCCAATAATCTAATTAGGCCTCCAACCCTCTCTCAAAATTCACCTGCTCTTCAAGCACCAAATAATGCACAATTAAGCATGAGTGACTTGACAGCCCTAATTACGGAAATTTCAGCCAATGTCTTAAGGCAACAAGGACCACAAGTCGTTCAAACTGTCCTAGCCACGGCAGTTGACCAAACAATAGAAGAAGGGCATAGAGGAAACCTTAAAGATTTAGACAAGATACCAGACGTGATTAAATGTCTAAAAGAATTTTCGGGACGCACAGGGGAATTCAACTCCTGGAAAAAGAGCGTGGACCGTATTCTAAATATATATGAACCACTTAAAGGATCTCCAAAATATTATGGAATCCTAAATGTCATTAGAAATAAAATTACTGGTCAGGCAGATATGGCATTAGAATCGTATAATACACCACTAGACTGGCCAGCAATTACAAAATGCTTATCCATGCATTACGCGGACAGACGCGACCTGTCAACTTTAGAATATCAAATGACTACACTAGTACAAGGTGGAAAACAAATATCCGAATTCTATCAACAGGTATATAAACATCTCTCACTAATTTTGAATAAATTAGGTTGTGAGGGTATGAGCAACGAGACCTTACGTATGTTAACGCAGTCTTACAGAAGCAAGGCGTTGGACACATTCATAAGAGGTCTAAATGGGGATCTGCCAAGGTTGTTAGGAATGAAAGAACCTGTGGATTTACCCCAAGCTCTCCATTTGTGCCAAAAATTGGATAATCAAAACTTTAGGACGAATCATGCCAACAACATAGGGCAATCGTACCAAAAGCAAAAACGACAAATAGCGCCGATGAAATACCCTTCGCAAGCAAAATCAGAGGTATTTTACCCACAGTTAGCACATACACCACAAACAAACCAGCAAGGATGGCAAACCAGACGGCCTCAGCAGCTTGTAAACGCGCCACCCAGACCTCCTAAGCCACAACCTCGGCCAGAGCCAATGGATGTCGATCAAACCATGTATTCACGTCGAGTGAATTACATTAATAAACCACAACAAAACCCACAAACTGGGAAAAGACCAAATCAATTGTAGGATAACAAAAATAATAGTAAAAACCAAAGGATGTAGCATTTAGAGGCATCAAGGGAAAAGGACGAGCAGAGCGAAGAGCCCTCGGACGAATATTCAAGTAAAAACCTTAATTTTTTAGTATGATGAGCTCTTCACTGCCATACTTTGAAGTTAACGTGGAGAGCGGGAAAACCTTAAAGTTTCTTGTGGACACAGGATCCAGCAAGAATTACGTTAAACCCGAGTTAGTAAAAAAACGCATACCGAATGAGACACCATTCTATGCGAAATCAATTGCAGGAGAAATCAAAATAATTGACCATACTAATGCACAATTCTTTAATATAAAGGATAAAATTAAATTATATTTAATGCCTGCATTAAAATCGTTTGACGGTATATTAGGAAACGATACCCTCAGAACCATGAAAGCGGTAATACATACAGCCGAAAATTGTCAGACATTAGGAAATGGATGTAAGGTCCACCTAAAACAACTTCCCACGCAATGCATTAATACAATTAATGAACAAAATCTGTCATCCAAACAGAAAAGCATTGTGGAGGAGATAACAACAAGGCACCCCAAGCTTTTCGCTGACCCAGACGAAAAGCTCACGTATTCAGCCAAAGTTGTTGGCCAAATAAGAACCAGCACAAATACGCCGGTGTACTCAAAATTTTACGCCTACCCAGCATCTTTGAAATCCGAGGTAGAATTTGAAAAGTGGTTTCCATCAGATTCCATTAAGGAAATCCGACATAGAGAAAACCGCATTTTCTATTAATAATGGTAAATACGAATTTACACGTTTACCATTTGGCCTAAAAAATGCGCCATCAATTTTTCAACGTGCATTAGACGATATACTAAGAGAACATATCGGCAAACGCTGCTATGTGTATATCGACGATATAATTATCTTTAGCAAAACCGAAAAGGAGCATTGCGAAAATATAGAAAAAATTTTCAAAACATTAAAAGAAGCCAACATGAAGGTTCAGTTGGACAAATGTAATTTCTTTAAAAAAGAAACATAATTTTTGGGGTATATTATAACTCCAGACGGCATAAAAACCAACCCAAAAAAAGTGGAAGCTATTTCAAGCTTTCTACAACCAAAAAATTTAAAAGAACTCCGCAGCTTCCTAGGACTATCGGGATATTATCGCAAATTTGTAAAAGATTATGCAAAAAGAGCTAAACCGCTGACGTCACTACTAAGAGGGGAAGACGGGAGAATTTCAAAACACAAATCTGTAAACACGAAGATTTTGTTAAATAATGAAGCACAAGAATCCTTCAGGAAAATTAAGAATTCATTAATTTCCGAAGACATTATCCTTGCCTATCCAGACTTCAACAAAGAATTCGAATTGGCAACGGATGCTTCAAACTTCGCCATAGGTGCAGTATTATCACAAAGTGATAGACCGATAGCTTTTATATTGAGAACTTTAAGTAAAGCCGAAGAACATTATGCTACTAATCAGAAAGAACTCTTAGCAATAATATGGGCATTAAATACTTTCAGAAATTACTTGTATGGATCCGGAAAAGTAAAAATTACAACGGACCATCAACCTTTAACTTATGCCTTAAGCAATAAGAATAATAACAGTAAAATGAAAAGGTGGAAGTCAATTCTTGAGGAATATGACTATGAATTAATATACAAGCCCGGCAAAGCAAACATTGTAGCCGACGCGTTATCAAGAATTCCATCACAAACAACACAGTTGAACACGCTATCAACAGACAACAAACTCTGATTCAAAATTATATAATTATATTTAGGAAAACAACTCAAAATAAAATTAAAACCATAGAGGACGAATTGGAATTTATAAGGCACACATATCAAATTAATAATGATATATCACTTTTACAAAGCCACATTAATGACATAAGACAGGTAATTTTTTCAAGTAAATTGGGTATAATACCAACAGACATATTAACGCAAACCGAACTTAACCTTATCAGTGACTTTGACATGTACAACAGCATGCAGGTAGCAGTAATTTTTTATAATGACAATATTATTATAACCTTACTAATACCTCAATTTTCCTCCAATATCCTATCTAAAATAATTTTTGAACCTATTCCCGATCAAAAAAACTTATCATTATTTTTAGATGAATACGAAATACTTACAGATGAAAATAATAATTTGTATAAAAAAATTGTAAAGGACAACCTAGAAAAACATTTAATCAAATTAGACAATACCTGTTTAAAAAATATTATTAAATTTAAAGAAGCTGATTGTAACCTAAACCCATTAGAAGAAACAGAAATTAAAGAAATTTTAATTGGAATATTAATATTCAAATTTTTTTATTCAATTATAACTCACAATTGTAACAAATTGGAAATTAGACAAACAGACACATTTTTAATAAAATTCGAAAATTGTAAAGTAATAGCTATGAACAAAACATTTGAAAATATCAAAATTAAAATGTATGATTCGTTTATACTACCAAATAAAATCACAAAAATTAAACAAACTAAAAATATTACTCAAACAGAACTGAAACTAGAAAAATTGTACTTAAAGCAAATTAACCAACAAGAACACATCGAACTATTGGTAAAAGATAAAAAAGTGTTCATTTAATTAGTTTAAGTTCAGATTTATTAATTGTATTATCTATTATTGTAGTAATTTTTATTCTAATATGCATTAATAAATATAAAACAAAATTATATATATCGCCTGAACTGCAATCACCGAAACAAGATACCGCAAAAACAATGGAAGGACCATTTCTCCAATTAAGAACCATAACGTAACCTATCCACAACAACAATACCGATTGAGGACAATCGATTTAAGAGGGGACGAGTTAACTTAGGGTAAGTTAATACCACCCAAGCTGCTTGACAGATGACTCGCCGTCACATATCAAACACTCCAAGCCGATACGTTAGAACCACCCATGGAGACAACATAAATTAAAACCCGAAACCAACCACTTCCACAAGATGTCGTAAATTAGTTACTTATAATAGACCCGCATTCCAGAGGATCAAATAACGCATTCATATTCCGTTATTTGATCACTAATCATAAACTGGCTACATTAAGTTGACCCACATCAATAATCAACTTAAGAAAGTCAATATTGCACATGTTGCCCGAATTATGACCACCCATCACAAATTCGGCCGCATCAACAAACGCATAGCAAGACGACAATGCTAAGTGGCGCACAGCTACATATGTAGAACGGAAATCAACAAACAATCGACTCAGCCGAACTGCACTTGTAAAACCAAGTACATGATTTACTCAACAAACAAACATCTGGGGCACAGACGGAGTCAGCACAAATGTGACCGAAATTAATGTTGTAAACATTACCAGTACAACAACACATGGGAACCACGCTAAATTCAGCGTCAGCACGCGATCGCAGCGAAGCAGCATGAATTTACCACGCAGCAAAATACAGACGCTACGCAGCAGAATGCAGTTGCAGCACAGGCATAGCTAGGTATAAATAGTCAAATTATTGTAACTTAGCTTTAGATTCAATTCTCATATTAATAAACGCGGTTATGCTGTCTTCTATACAGCCCGCAATAAATAAGATTCAATTCTCATTTCCAATAAACGCGGTCTTGCTGTTCTAATCAGCACCCGTAATTAACAATAAAACTTTCGTTTTATTAACTTACATATGTGTGCATGTATTCGCGAGTAGGTATTAAGCTTGGCTTTGACAATTATGGGTACGTATGTCTGTATATACAAACAATCATACATGAATACAAACCAATTACTTAGTTCTTTATTTTTTGTACGTAACCTTGAACTTGATATTTTGCTAAATAATGTCACCGCATATTACGGGACATTAAGACTTAATATTCGGCTGTTTAAGATTGCATTGCTTCGTAATGTAATCATTCGCAAAAGGGTACAAGTGTGCAGAACAACTATTTCTCTAATAAAGTTAATTTAGTTTAGCTCAAAAGGGCAAAACCGGCTTTTCAATTTACAGTCCGCTTATTCACATACATAAGAATTTGGTCCTTCGAGCCGGATTAGACGCGGTTATATTAAGTTAATTTTATTATCACGGGTTCGGTTATTGTTCTGCATCAAACACTGTACACGGGTTAAACTAGTCAATCAAAATGCAGAAATTGAAGGCTAAACGGGCAATGCTGAAGGGAGCCGCCACAAGAATTTCTACATTTGTGACTACTAGTGGTATCGATCAACCAGTTGCAGATTGGGAGTGCCGCTTGGAGCGCCTCGATGAGGTTTGGAACGAGTACAAAGAAAATGTTAATATCATGATCGAGAGGAACGACGACGATGAAGAAGTGGTGGCAGAGATCGAGGCAGATTTGGAAGAATTCGAGGAGCGGGTGCTTACATTAAAAATCAAATTACGGTTACATATTTCACAAAGGTCTCATATGGCAGCGAATACAGCAGCTGTTTTCGAATCAACTCGACGGGATACGTCGCCGACGAGTATTCTTTC
This sequence comes from Anomoia purmunda, assembly GCA_951828415.1. Lineage (NCBI taxonomy): Eukaryota > Metazoa > Arthropoda > Insecta > Diptera > Tephritidae > Anomoia > Anomoia purmunda. The sequence continues at coordinate 83,296,661 of OX639993.1, read as the reverse complement.
GTCCCAAACAGAAATCCTCAACAATTTAGCAACACAAGTGTCAAGTTCAAAACTAAACTTTCTACCTAAGTTTAAAATAAAGCCATTCTCTGGCAATCTAACCGAATGGAAGTCATTTCACGATTCCTACATCAGCGCCATTCACAACACCTCATATACTGCTTGTCAAAAGTTTCAACTTTTGAAAAGCTATTTAGCAGAGTCAGCATACGACGTTGTTGGGCATATTCCAGAATCAAACGAGAATTATACAGAAGCATGGAATAAGCTGTATTCACGCTACAACAAAATGGGTATTATCGCGAAGACACACGTTACAAGGTTGGTTAATTTGTCAACCTTGAGCAGTCAATCAGCGAGTAGCTTGCGTAAGCTATACGATAGTGCGGATGAGGTTGTGCGTGGGCTGCGTGCCTTGGGTGAAGATGCAGAAAAACGCGATGTTTGGCTTATTCATATTTTGATATCCAAGTTGGATTCTGTTACATCGCAAGAATAGGCTAAGTTCAATAAATCAAACATTGATTTCCCTACATTTAATGAATTTTTGAATTTCCTAGATACAACATGGCTCGCCTTGGAATCGACTGCACCGACAACCACGTCATATACACGCAACCGCATAGTAGCAGTGAAGGCCCATCAAACAACGGTAGGCATTCAAACACGATGTGTGAAGTGCAACGATTCCCATGAGTTGACCCAATGCAGTATCTTTTTGAGCTGGAATGTTAAGGAAAGACGGGAATTTGTTGCAAACAAGCGAGTTTGCTACAATTGCTTGAGAGTGGAATAATTGCCGCTCTAAATATTCATGCCGGACTTGTCGTAAACGCCATCACAGTCTACTTCATTAGTTCAGCACAGCCAAGGCAACAGGCTGAGGGAAAGACCGTGAACGTCAACTTCAATTCCTTGCCTGAGATCAACACACTTCTCCCCACAGCGGTATGTAAGGTTACTGATTGCTATGGCGAAGAACAACAATGCCAGTTGTTGTTGGACGAAAATTGCATACGTCGTTTGGGGTTGCGTCGTCAACATTCCCGTATACCAATACATGGGTTGAACAATGCAGCTACTGGCATTTCTCATGGTTGGGTGTCGCTGCACATCACTTCTAATGTAGGTAGCGAATCATTTAACGTCGATGTGTTGATTATCCCAACAGTCGCGTCATCCATGCCAGTACATCAGCTAGAGACACGGCAATACTCATCGTTTCTGTCGCTGGATTTAGCTGATCCTCAATTTTACGTTCCGTCGCCTATTGACATCCTACTAAGAAATGAAAAGTTTTTCGAAATACTAAAAGGCGAAAAAGTTCGAGGGGTAAATCAAAGTCTCAACGCCTTTTCAACAACGTTAGGCTGGATTGTGGGAGGAGACTTAACTCGTCGTATGGAGGAAAAGAGCGTCGGAGTTTTCTTCAGCAATTTTGACATAGACAAAGCTCTTACTAAATTTTGGGAAATAGAAGAGATTCAAGGCACCGTTCAATATACAGAAGACGAGGAAAGAGCAGAGAATTCCTTTTCACAAACTTACACGAGAGTTTATGGTGGTAAATTTAGTGTTGAGTTACATACCTTTCAAGTCTCAACGTCCCATCTTTGGCGATTCAGTTGACCTTGCATTAAAGCGTTTGGGCTCAACTGAACGCAGGCTTGCATGTAATCTAGAGTTACAATCACAATATTCAGAGTTTATGGCAGAATATATAGCGCTCAACCATATGGAAATAGTTCCGAATTCAGAAATTGCAAAATCACCGAATGGGGTTTACTATTTGCCTCATCATCCGGTGATTAAAGCTGATAGTACAACAACGCGTGTTCGAGTAGTATTTGATGGATCTGCTCATACCGGCAAATATTCGTCGCTAAATGAAGCCCTACTTACCGGAAAGTAGGTAGACCTGAGGAGCACACTGTCAATGCTGAATACACTCCAAATACCGAGAAGGGCGCTATTCATGCTTGGGCACAACGAACTCCATGGTTTCTGTGATGCTTCACAACGTGCTTTCGGAGCAGTTGTATATTGCCGTTCAGAGCACGAAGGCGATATCATTACTCGGCTTGTTGCTGCTAAACGCCGTGTAGCTCCACTGAAAACTGTGTCCGTGCCACGACTCGAACTGTGTGGTAATGTGCTTTTGTGCCGATTGATGAACCAAATTATAAAGGCGCTCGGATTTGACAACTCGAATGTATATATGTGGACAGATTCATCTATAGTTTGGCCGGTATACGTGGCAAACAGAACATCGGAAATTTTAACATCTTACACACGATCACAGTGGAGTCACGTTCGATCTGCAGACAATCCAGCTGATCATGCTTCAAGACGTATCATGCCCATGGAACTAAAATCGCTAACTGTCTGGTGGAATGGTCCCTGTGGGCTTTTTAAGAGCCAGGAACTATGGCCGAAATCTATACCGCTGTTAGACATACCACAAGATATATTAGAAGAGCGTAAGCATAAACCACATTCTATTACTAAACAATTTTTTATATCAACAGAGCATCACGTCATTCTTGGCTCATTACTATCATTACTGCAACATATATCTAAGTGGCCTCGTTTGGTTCGCGCTGTAGTTTACTGCTTTCGGTTCATCGGTTCACTACGTAAACAAGCACACACCCCTTTTTTGTCATCGATTGAACTTCAAGGCTCTACAACATTTATAATTCCTGCGGTACAAGAGAAAATGTTTTTTGATGATATAGCTGCGCTAAAGGAAAAACAGGCCGTTGCAAATAGAAGTAAACTTTCATGCCTTGCACCATTTCTAGACAGAGCTGGAGTTTTGAGAGTGGGTGGTCGCATATCAAATGCTTCAGCTTCATTTGACGTTAAACATCCCGCAATTTTATCATCAAAACATGTGGTCACTGAAATGATTGTGAAATATATGCACTTATCGAATCTGCATGTCGGTACAACGCAATTGATATTTTTAACTAGACAACAGTACTGGATTTTGGGCATGCGAAACATCGCGCGACGTATTGTGCATAACTGCATCACTTGTTTCAAATTATGTAAGCCTACACAGACTCAGATGATGAGTGATCTGCCTGTTGAGCGAGTGCGATTTCAAGGACCTTTCAGCAAGGTGGGTTGTGATTATGCCGGCCCGTTCTTATGCAAGGTAGAGATTGGTAAAGTACCAAGGAAAGTGAAGTGTTACGTTTCACTTTTCGTCTGTTTTACGACAAAGGCGATACATATAGAGTTAGCATGAGATTTGACTACAGAGTCATTCATTGGAGCTTTAGATCGCTTCATATCGCGCCGTGGAAAACCATTGGAAATATGGTCGGATAACGCAACGAACTTCATTGGAGCGAAACGCAAACTCGATGAAATGCAACATAATATAGAAAGGAACTACAAAGGCATAAACACAGCTGAATTTCTTTCACAAAATGGTATCACATGGCGATTTATTCCACCGTCATCCCCACACTTTGGTGGATTATGGGAAAGTGGCGTTAAGTCCGTCAAAACTCATTTGAAGCGCGTAATTGGGCAGACTGCCTTGACCTACGAACGCTTGTGTCCCAGTAATGATGGCGAAATTGATGCACTCACCCCAGCTCACTTCCTTATTGGTCAACCGTTAACTGCCAGAACTGAGGTGCCTGTAGATTCAACCATAAATACGGACCCATTGAAGCAATGGGACAAAGTAAAGCATATGGCTCAAGGGGTTTCGAAGAGATGGCACTCCGAATATCTTACCAGCCTCCAACAACGACAGAAGTGGCGAACTAATAAACCGAATGTGAAATTGGGCGAAATTGTTGTTTTGCGTGAAGCCAATTTACCGCAGTCACACTGGGTTCTCGCTAAGATCATCAAGCTACATCCCAGCGCCGACAACAAAGTAAGAGTGGTTACGGTGAAAACAGCGAAAGGGGAGTATATGAGACCCATCACTAAAGTAGCACTGCTTTCAAGCTCAGGAGAACGGAAGTCCTCCAGCGGCAGGGAGGATGTTCAGTAACCGCTCGACACACCCTTTATTAGCTTCGCGTACACAGGCCATTCCTAAGCTCATACCGCGACTCAACATACTTTTGTTTATTACGCATCATATGTACATGCATGCTTACGTATATCTAAGATATTTATGCATATAACTTTGCACATATTTGTGCATGTATTCGCGAGTAGGTATTAAGCTTGTCTTTGACAATTATGGGTACGTATGTCTGTATATACAAACAATCATACATGAATACAAACCTATTACTTAGTTCTTTATTTTTTGTACGTAACCTTAAACTTGATATTTTGCTAAATAAGTCACCGCATATTACGGGACATTAAGACTTAATATTCGCCTATTTAAGATTGCATTGCTTCGTAATGTAATCATTCGCAAAAGGGTACCAGTGTGCAGAACAACTATTTCTCTAATAAAGTTAATTTAGTTTAGCTCAAAAGGGCAAACCCGGCTTTTCAATGTACAGTCCGCTTATTCACATACAAAAAATTCACATAGTAAAAAAAAAATTAAACCAATAAAATTCAACATGTTTAATACCTATGCCTGATAATTTTTCTATTAATATTTTGTGGCCTATAGTTTCAAAAGCTGTTTATGGACCAATGACAACTATTATTATCGACTATTCCATTCGCCAATGACCATGTTCAATGCTTTTTCACAAGAATAATTTTGTCTAAATTTGATTGCTGAATTATCAGTATCTTGTTATTTTTTTTTTTTTTTAATTTACTACTATTTGGGGTTTTATCATTAGTTGCAGGATGTTTCTATCGCTAGCCAATGTAATAACTGACCCCTCTGCTTTTGTAGTATTTTTAAAATTTTCTATTGGACAATAATTGAAGTTTTCCACATACTTGGAACTATGATACTACTAAAATTTCATTGATTATCTCAGCACAAAAAAATCCAAATAAGGCGCCACATCCTTAACAACACCTTCCACCGTTAATTTTATTAACTAGTTATTCGATGTCATTCGTTTTAACTTTGGCAAATTTAAAAAACGTTATTTCACTGACTACTTAAAGTAGCGGACAAAAAAACAATGCACTTAGTCTTAGTGGTTTAAAATCGAAGTAGCATTAATAAAACAAATCGTTTGATACAAATAAGTATTTAATATATACATTACATTATCTAGCTACAATTAAAAGTTTAGTTATAGATTCCTTGTGCAACTCACGGCTAAAAATAAACAGGAAAACGGAAAAGTCCACAAATTCTGAAGCGGATAAACCCATAGTTTTGGCTTTCCGTTCTCAAAACATGAGCATACGCGATGCTAGTGAAAAAGTAAGATTCTGCAAAAACTACTGTGGGCACTTTTTTTCAAAAATAAAATAAATAAATAAAATCAAAAGTATGCCGGACAAGGTGTTGGTGTTAGAAATTCAGCCTTGGTGGATGGAAATGTGAATGCAATTAGAGTACCTTTTCTACGTGGACGATGCCATCTTTTATGATGATTATGCCATCTAGTCAAATCGGTAAGTAATCTTTTTTTTTTATTATATGACAATAACGATAATTACACGGCGCTACAAAACGAAAAAAATCCAAGTGATCTAGTAAAGGTCGTAGATCTGGTCGAATGGTTCACAAAAATGTGTTTGAAAATTTCCAAACCCCCTCAAATTCTTAACTTATTCATAAAAAACCAATTTGGCATGACCTCGTCTACAAAAATTTGTTTTCCATTTTTTTACCTATTTTAGGTTTTGATATACATATATGTATTTCAAAAGAAAAATGTTGGCACTTGTTAGATCAATAATGATTTTCAAATAGTCCAAGTTTTCAATGAAACCGAAAATTTTCATTGCTGTTTCGATTTTTTTATATTTTCTTTCTGAAGTAAATTTCATAACCCTTCAGTTAATTCTGAGCAATTATACCTTATTTTTTTCAAAACAGAACGTTAATGGTAGAAAATGACTTAAATGTGAATGATTCCTTGTAAAATAATAGAAAACGGAGCTACCAAAAGTGGAAATTTAAAAAGAAAATTCTGTAACTTTCAGATTGATTGCAAACTTTTTTCACCGATTTAAACTATTTTCGCGAAAGTCATTATTGACATAACAAGTACACAAATAGCTAAAAAATTAAAGGAAATAAAGTTTGTTTTGCAGAAGGGCAGGCAAATGGCAAGACAGGAAACAAAGAATATTTGTTCGCCGGTTTACAGTTAAGATTAAAATTTTTTGTGTTATATTGCTTATCAGATGCACGCGAAATAAATGATTGCACGTGTGTGAAATGCACGTCACACGTACAAGAGACTTCAATGAAGTCTCATTCGGCGTCCATCAAATCCAATGCTTCTGATTGTCCTTTTGACAATAACCGACGTATGCTTTGAGGAACTGCCACGGTGACCATTTGTCCCAAAAATAGCTCGTACACTGCCAGAGCCTTAATAGATTCTGGAACCGAAGTGGCCTGACTACTAACGGTATATACGCACAGATAATAACTTCATTAAGAGCCAACAAATTGACTGGCTAATTAGTGGAGACCTTTATCCAAAAACTGTTCGGATGGATTTTAACCGACCCGTATCAAGTATAAGGGTCCCAAAAACCACGTATCTTTCATACATTAGTGAGGTCTCACTAGATCAACAAATCACTAAATTTTGGCAGTTAGAAAAAATACCAAAAATCAAGTTTCTAATGGTCGAATAAGAACAGTGATTAAAGCCCCGTTTTCTATGTTAAACAGACTGCAGGAGTGCGTGTGTATAGAAATCACGGGCGCCATGAGCATGACATCAGGAGCGTCTCTGGATGTCTTGTTGGAATTGCTGCAGGAGGGAATTAAAGCCACGTGCCGACTACGACACATTAAGTTGTTTGGAATATTGCCAGGGCAATATCATGTGTTTTTGGCTCCTAATGACAACCTGATACTGAGAGTCCTTTTGGTAGAAAGTATGCTGTAACCTCGTGCCAGGCTGGGTAAGGAAGATATCTTTGGTCACACTGTCGGAAAATTCATTCTTCGTGACGAATCCTCCGCTAACGTACTGAGACTGAACGATTTTGCCGGCGCACGAAATATGGTAGTGTGTAGCACCAGGTTTCAATACAAGAAAATCAACCAAGCCATGTGGCTGTCTCCAGATCGAAATCGCAATCATTAGCGATAGAAGGAAAGCGTGTCTCCACTGCCTTAGGCGTACGTACACTCCGAGGACCGAGTATCGACTCGACCTACATGGCAACGCTACCGGGAATTGAGCTGTTCAAGCATGGTGGCGAAGAGCTGGTAAGATTTCCAAACACGGTCGGACGAGCCCATGCCCGCCGATTAAATTTTAAATGTGCTCTCCCCAATTCACAAGAAGGGTGGTTTTGCGATATGCGCCAAAAACTGCGGGGTCAGCCTCCTTGACATTTCGTACAAGGTTCTTTCGAGCGTACTGTGTTAAAGACTAAAGCCAACCATCAACGAACTGATTGGACCTTATCAGTGTGGCTTTAGACCTGGTTAATCTAACATTGGCCAGATATTTACGATATGCCAAATATTGGAAAATACCCGTGGGACGAGAATCGACACACATCATATATTTGTCGGCTTCAAGTTATATTTGTCGACTTTGAATTAGCTCTCGACAGCCCGAGAGGCAGTTGCTTATATGCCGCGGTGTCTGAATTTGATATCCTTCAAAACATAAAAGGCTATGTGAAGTGACGTTGAGCAACATCACCAGCTCAGCCGGAATTGGAAGGACGTTGCCGAACCGTTTGATACCAAACGTAGCTTCGGACAGGGTAGCTCTTTGTCGTGTGACTTCTTTATTATTATGTGGGAAAAGATAAAACAAGCTGTACAATTAAACCGGACAGACACTATCTTTTATAATAATGTGCAACTACTGGCGTATGCCGATGCTATCAACATCATGGCCTCAACAACTGCGCTGCTAGTTATGCCTCTTCCAAGCTGGATAAAGGGCGAAGCGAATGGGTCTAGAGGTGAACATGGGAAAACCGTGATACCTCCTGTCATCAAATAAAAATTCAGTGCACCCGCGGATTGGCTCGCGCGAGTTAAGTGCCCGCCTAGTAATAGTAATAAAACACTATACTTTTCTGAGCGGAGCTCCTTTTCGAATTCATATATTTTCAGAACTGACTTTACATATTAATGCTTACATCTATTTATACTATCTCTATTTGTGATGATAAATGATGTTTGTTGTTTATTTGCTGATTAAGTTGTTATTGAAAATTGTTTACGTGTTTAGTGTGGTGTTATCTTATGGCTATTGTTACTTATGATAGGAACAAAGAATATGCTTCTTTGTTTGTTCTATATTATCACTTGAAGGGGCAAAGGGTATGTTATTGCTTACAGATATTTTAATTTGTAAATCATAATTATGTGTGTGTGTGGTATTTATGTATGTATGTACGTATCTACCTAGTGTTTGTACTAACAGCGACAAAGTGGAGGTCTTCGTTTATCTGAGCACCAACATAAACACAAACAACAAGTGATACTTTGGGCTGGGTAGGCAAATGTTCAGTAAAGCCCTCTATCGACGAAGGAAAACTAGGCTCTATAAGTCCCTCATCATGCACGTGCTATTGCATAGTGCAGATGCATAGATGCTGTCAATATTAGACGAGATGTCCTTTGAAGTGTTCGAGAGAAAATTCTTCGAAGATTTTTGGACCTTAACGTCTTGGCGACGGCGAATACCGCAGGCAATGGAACGATGAATTGTATGAGCTTTATAATGATAGTGACATAGTACATCCAGGAAAACGCCTATCTGGTGGTGGGGGCATTTTCCCATTTTCCACCAATAAATCATGACGAAGTAGAAAGTGCGATGAACAGGATAAAAAGCAACAAGGCCCCGATGGGATACCGAATATTGCCATTAAAGTGACGATAGATAGCTAGCATTTGTAAAAGTATTCAATACATGCCTTCGAGACGGTGTATTCCCCAGTAGATGGAAAAGGCAAAGACTGGCTCTAGTTCCAAATAGATTTAAATTCTTATAGGCCCTTGTGCATGGTTGATAGTCTAGGTATGTTATTAAAGCGTATCATATGTAATCGTTTCTGGAGACACATCGACGCTGAACAATGCTTGTCCGATGCCCAGAACGGCTTTCGAAAATGAATGTCAACAGTCGATACATATCCGATGAGGCAATAATAGGAAAATGCTGGAAGAACGGCACAAAGGAATGTGCTGTAGTAACCCTATACGATAAAAAACTCGTTTGAGTCAATAAGTTGGGCCCATATTATTAAAAGGCTGGTTCCGATCAGAATACCAGAAAAGCGTAATAAATATCAATATATCTAAACGAATTATGTTTTAGAGCACTGATACAAGCATGAAGCACTACACTGTTATAAGATGTGTTCCACAAGGCTTCGTCCTAGGACCTCGGTTTTTGGCTTTGTGCCCTACGAATATGCAATGCTTTCCGGACAGTCTCAGATGTGACAGCCTGTATAATGCCCGCCGATATACTGACAAATGAAATGCAGTGAACCTATCTGACATACAAAACCAACGGCACAGACCTCTCTATACCCGAGATTGCGGGAAATGCTGTACAGAGCACACTTTCGCAAATACGCCTCAACTCTTGACCGCACATGTGGATGGCGAATATGGAAATGGCGTTATGGACAGTGCGCTATCCCAACGTCCGTATAAAAAAAATAAAAACAAAACAGACATAAGCAAGTACATGCATACGTTCGCGACTAAGTATGCGATACCCAGTTGCAGAAATTTCAAAGCTGCACAAAGAGGCAACGGAATAGACAAATACAACGGCTAAAACCAAAAGAAGAGAGCAGTACGTGCAAACCGTAAGACAGGGAAATTGCCGGGAGTCAACATGCAGTAAAGGCCTGGTACTGGTGTATTCAAAGAAGAGCCATCAAAAAATAAATAAGCAGGAAAGGCCGTAAGGCGCAGTGGTTCAAAACCAGCGGAATCTCAGTAGCATTTCGAGAAAATCATCGAAGCCTGACGCAGTCTTCTTATCAAAACAGGTACAACCATATACGCAGATGTATTCAAGCAGATGAAGCAGCAGCTGGATATGAAAGAACTTAGGGAGAGTGCGAAGAAAATCACCAAAACAGCGAGCGAAAACCTATTGGTCCAACTTCGCGATAAGTCTGCCCAACTGGTAAGCAAGTTTAACAATTAAAATTTTAAGCCACACAAATACGGTAGAGACCTGTGACGCAGATGTGACCACAATCGAATACATTGGCATCGCAATAACGGATCAGTTCCCAAAATTAAATCATAGGGTAGTTGCGCTTAGGGGAATTAACCACAATGGAGGCCGCCTGCACTTTAATATATTATACCCTTTGATTTTCCAAATCTGTATATACATACATACATTTAAAAGAGAGTGATGTTAGTTACTGCGCTTATAATTCAATAATGCCTGGACCGATTTTGATGTTTCGTACAAATTCGGACTGATATCCGGCCAAACAAGAAGAATACTCAAGAAAATAGCTCAAAAAAAAAAATTATAAAGAAAATTAATTTTTCCATCTATTGCATCCTTCCGTTCAAATTGGCGTAATGGAAGTAGTGTGTAACCATTGCGGTGCATTGGAGTTCGCTGGAGAAACGCCGTTGTGGCGAGGTTAAATTAACACCGTTGTCCTTGCTACCAGAGCCATTGTATTCTTTGCTTTGTGTTGAAAATTGCTGTAGCAGTTCCTTCTTCGGGAATAGCGGCTAGCTAGCTGGAAGGTTGCCGAACCGCTCATTTGGCATTAAAATTGCCAGTAAACCTTCAAGCGGTTGAAGAACCAACATGTAACATTACGACACGTTCAGCAATGGCCAACGTTTTGGTAGCAAGCAAAATTATTATCTGGGACGATTGGATGAGTGAAAGAGCAATTTTAGCAAAAGAACAGGGATTTGGATCACTTTAACTGCACAAATCAAAATCAAATCGTTGGTTCACTGCCTTCCTCAAATATATCGACTGTGCAACAACCGAAGACGAAGCAACCAACTATCCAACTGTGTTTTTGAGATCCTTGGATGATCCTGGCTTGCCACCACACAATTTTCTATTGAAGGTTGGTTCAATCGTCATTATGCTCATTTGGCATTAAAATTGCCAGTAAACCTTCAAGCGGTTGAAGAACCAACATGTAACATTACGACACGTTCAGCAATGGCCAACGTTTTGGTAGCAAGCAAAATTATTATCTGGGACGATTGGATGAGTGAAAGAGCAATTTTAGCAAAAGAACAGGGATTTGGATCACTTTAACTGCACAAATCAAAATCAAATCGTTGGTTCACTACCTTCCTCAAATATATCGACTGTGCAACAACCGAAGACGAAGCAACCAACTATCCAACTGTGTTTTTGAGATCCTTGGATGATCCTGGCTTGCCACCACACAATTTTCTATTGAAGGTTGGTTCAATCGTCATTATGCTTCGCAATCCCAATCAACCAAAAATATGCAATGGCACGCGTTTAGTGGTCACAAAACTCATAAGCAATGTGATTCACGCGAGAGTCGTAAAAGGAAAGTTCAAAGCTGAGGAAGTTCTTATTCCGAGAATTCCAATAATCAGAACCGATATGCCATTCGAGTTTAAATAAATCCAATTTCTAATTCGTCTTTCATTCGCCATGACAATCAATAAATCACAAGGCCAATCATTGAGTGTCAACTGTATGTCGAATGTCGGCGGAAAACCATTCACTTTGATCGTTTTCGCACCTGACAACAAAACGAAAAATATCGTTCATCACAGGGTGCGAGGAGGGTGAGAGGAAATACAATTCAAAATAGACCCGACCGCAACCCATAGAGCGGGCATTTTAACACAATGTATCAATTCCAATGGACAATTGACCACAGATTTTCTGCAATTTGAAATAACTTTTCGGAAACGAAATTGAAAATTTCCAATTTCTCCAGTATATCATTTGGCAGATTCAAATTGACTACATCAATGTTCAATATTATGAAAACACTTTTGATTGATATTTAATTTTGTTTATTTTAAATCATTCTGAGTATTCAGTTCATGAATAAAATTCATACAAATAAATATGAATGAGTCTTCTTATTGCTAACAATAAATAATTGGCATTAGCCAGTCAATTTTCGAAATCATCTTCTTCGGACCGAACGAAATACAGATCGTCGGCTTCACACATTATCAGAGAGGCGGTAATTAAAATTGTAATTTAAAAGATACAATTTTACGTAGGGCAACGCCTGCCTGGACAGCTAGTAATAAATAAAAAACAAATTCAAAATATCGGGTTTAAGTAAATTACTTAATTAAAAAATTCGGCGGGGGTGGACACGTCCTTTCATTTTGACATCCGCAAAATTGTCTTTCAAATGTTCGGTGTAATTCGCAATCATGTTTGCGTATTGTACAATTTGTGTGTGTGTAGGTATGTGGTTAATTCATGGGTTTGGTGTGTTGAATTGAAGTGTGCTGTGTATGTTGGCATGATCGTTTCCAGTAGAGGGGAGCACGGTTTGAATTCATTTAGCCATCCCGGCCCTCCTAGGCGAGTCTTCAGCCTAGCAAACGCTGCAATTGCTGCAATGTCTCTACAACATTGCTTAGCCCGGTTGGGCGACGGAGGCGTGGTCTGGACTGCTGTCCATGGGGCGTAGTTGTTGCAGGACGATACCGGGCTCCAACGTTTTTCCAGGCGTCGTTAACGCAAAGTGTGGCTGGGTGACCAGTGACGCCGCACAATGCTGCGTCAGACCATTGTTTCCGGTGCGGAACGTCTGGATGTGCGATGTAGCAGAGTGTAATGCGGTATATCACACAGCTGGAATATGATGCTGGAGCCGCCCGCTGCTGTTGTGTGCAACGAAGTGATGTTGCTAGTGGCGTCACAATGCGTGATACAGAGCGTGGAGTTGTGTCTGGTATTGCCACAGGGGAGAAAGTAGGACTTGGCTGAATGAGAACGTTTTGATATTTCTATTTTATTTTCGTTTTAGTTTCTGATTTCGTGCGGAAAAATGGTGCGACAAAAGCCGCGGTTGCCAGAGCTAAACATAATTCAAGGTGCACCGCTTTTATCGTAAAACATAAAAAAACGGCCACGTAGTCCTTCGTGAAGGTGGAAGACCTTAACATAGATGCCTTCATCTGAAAAGGCCCCGCAAAGTCCACACCCGTGATGGTACAGCTGCCATAATAAAGTGTAAACTTTACACAGGTAAATTCATTTTTTATCTGAGACTTAAGTTGTGGGATATAGAACTCTTGTCGGATCATTTGTTGTATGAGCCGATATTCGGCATGTAGCATCAAAAAATGTTAAAAGTTTAAATATAATGTGACAAGGGGGGTTTTTCGGCCATTATTATGAGCTGCCGTTTGTTATAGCTCAAACTTGAGTTTGCTAGACGTCAGTTGGCACGAAGTAGTACCTTCGAATCTAAAAAGGAGTTGAGAACTAAGAGTGGGCTATTTTTATCTTTTGGCTTTGATCCCATAAAAGTGTTTTTTCACGGCCGTAATAGCGTGTATGAGTAGCAGTAGTCAGGTATATTTTAGCCACTTGTAAGTCTTGATGCCGTAGCGCATGACTTGGGGTGTTAGGTGTTCCTTTTACCTTTTTCGGGAGGCGGTTTATAAATTGGAACAAGTACGCTATTACTCTGAGGACTCGGGGAATCTATGAAAATCGTTCCATTTAGTAATTAGTAATTTTTTTTTGGGAATTGGGACCATTTTACCAATTGGATTGGTGTAACTTGTTCGTCCCAATCTGTCCAATCTAGTCATAATTCTTGTACGAAGATCTTCGCTTGTATTGTGATTGGCGCAAGCCACAGAGGAGAAAATTTATATTTTTGGCTTTGCGAATATAGCAGATATTGACTCAAGAGCGTATGAGAATTGATCTGATATCGCATTCCATTGTGTGCCAGGAGTTTTAGTTGTACTTTCTTTTTTAAATTTGAGGAAGTTTGTATATAATAAGTAGTCATTATTATATTTTTTAATTTCTTATTTTTAATTTTTTTAATTTTTTTTTGATTAATTGAAACTATAACTGAATTATAGTACAACAAATAAAGCTATGGGTGCAGCAGCCTTAAGCTAGTTACTGGTCTTAATCTTTTTCTTTATATTTTATGGCTAAAGTTTATGTGTGTGTGTGTGTGAGTTTTCAGAAGTGTTTCTTTGTTTGTTTAGTTAGAAAGGTTTTTGTCAATTAGATGCTGATGAGTGAGTCTAGTGTGTCCTAGCCGCAACCTTAAAATCTTAGTTTGCTCCTTTCTAGCGAGATCATTCGGCTTGACTTTTAAGAAATCATATGCTGATTTTGAGTTTCTGGTTATGTTATACCATCGAGGTAAGCGATTATTAGGTGCATGGTTTCGTTGAAAGTGGACTTCAAGGCGCTTTTTGATATCTGAGAAGAGCAGATTTGGTGTAGTTATGAGTGGTGCCAATAATGCGTTTTTGGCGGTGGGGTGCAATAAAGCCATACGCAATAAAGCCATAAGGCAATAAAGCCATATTTTTTGGAAATAAAGCCATATGGGAAGGAGAAATAAAGCCATACAAAAAATTTTACAAATGAGAAATAAAGGCATATCTTGTAATAATATGTTGTACTAAAAGAACATGTCTGGCAATGCTGCTTTTTGCATATCTTGTAATAATATGTTGTACTGAAAGAACATGTCTGGCAATGCTGCTTGTATATCATATGTAAAGTACGACTTGTAGTGACCGCGTGTTAAAGTTGATCTCGTCTTCTACATTTTTCTATTTGAAAATGGCAAATGAAACCATTTTACAGTACAAGTTAATACCAGGATTTAGGAAATCATCGCAACTATTATATATTGAGTCAGAAAATGAAATTTACAAATATAGATATACTCGGAAAAACTGCATATATTATTATTGCTATAATCGCAACTGTAAAATGAGTGTTGTAGTGGAGTTTAATAATAAAACATATTGCAGACGGATTGAAAATTGCACAGCCCACAATCATTGTCCACAAACTGCATTGCTGGGAAAACTAAATTTATTGAATTCTATTAAAACTGATTGCAAGACGATGTCGCTAAAAAGATCAGGCGTGCGAGATATTTATGATAAGAATTGTAAGAAATTCAAAGATTCCGCACACTTGGTGCAGTTTGGTGCATTGCGTAGGCAACTTCTGAATATAAGGAAAGAAAATTATCCAAAAGCCCCAACTTGCTTTAACGAAATTATTGAAATATTTCAAAATGAAAATGTGGTAAAAGAATTCGCAATGTCGAAAAATGAAACTGACAAATTTTTTTATAAAGACACAATTATAACAACGGATTTTGCATATACTATATTTGCTTCACCCACTATCTGCGATGCAATCAAAGCTATGGGCTCGGAACCATTGAATTATGTAGCTGATAGCACCTTTAACGTTGTGCCTGTTTCCAAACAATTCAAACAATTGTTAATTTTTCATATTGTTCACTCTGATCATGTAAGTGTTTTTTATTTTTAATATTTAATAGCATACCTATATGTGAATCAATTTATAATTTCAGGCTTATTCATTCATATATATATTGATGTCTAGTAAATCACAAGCAGCATATACCCATGCCATTCAATATATTAAAGCAAATGTTTTAGACATGAATCCAACATCCGTGGTCACAGATTTTGAGTTGAGTTTACGTAATGCTATAAAATATGTGTATCCGACAGTACTTATGAAAAGTTGTTGGTTTCATTTTACCAAAGCTCTGCGGCGTAAAGTTTTAAAAATTCCAGGTCTTATCGAACATTTAAATAGGAATAATCGAGCCAAAAAGTTATTGAACAAATTCATGGTTTTACCACTCCTTAAACCCGCTGACATTAAAATTGCTGTTGAAATGTTAGAAATGGAAGCCAACAGTCAACAATTTCTAAAACAAAATGGATGCAAAAGGTAAGATTAAAAAGCATACAAACGGTTATACATATAAATATAATTTATTATATATAAAAGTGACCGAATTTTATAATTATAGGAACGCCCTGAATACTTTTCCGTTTATAAAGAGCCTATTACAACGAGCAGCGCTGCTGAAGCTGTCCACAGCCAGCTAAGAATGAAGTTGCCGAAGCAAGGAAATTTCTATAGATTTTTGAGCGTTCTTAGCGATGTAGATACGGCAAAATCAATTGATTTTTTGAAATCAATCGAAAGCAATACAGCTTTATACAAAAAAAAAATAGATACTATAAAACTCGTCAAAATTTTATTCGTGAACGCATTCAGCAATTCAAGAAAAAAAAAAATAATATTGAAAGATATACCTACTCAATCAGCTTTCCGTGAAAGAAAGTTGTATATTCGCAGTAGATTTTGTCAATGAAATTCAAACATCCGATGATGACAGTGATGATGATGATGATGAGGGGGAGGAGGAAAGCTGTGAAAAAGAAAATAGTGAACAAAGCAATTCCTTATGTGTTTTATGCTGCGACAAAGAACGTCAAGTTTTGTTTTTGCCATGCAAGCATTGCAAAGTTTGTCGTGACTGCTTCGGCCGAATGAATGAACAGTCTCAAAAGTATGGAGTTAAACCATTGTGTCCAATTTGCCGAGCAATTATCAATGATTCCATGTTGATTTACATGTAAAGTTACATTCATATTTTTGTTTTTATTTTATATTGTTCATTCTGTGAAAGGGAGAATTTTTGTTAATAACGAAATACAAATGTGTTCTTACGTTAACAAGGCGAATTTATTTTCGAGAATATTATTTTCATTTAATTTATGGCTTAAATACATATATATGATATATAAGTGATATATTAGGAACATAATTTTGAAAATGCGTAAGGCCGCCGCGGGCCACGTTCTCGCATCATCCGCTCCGCGCGGCGCCGCGTCCCGCTGGCCTCATCTTCGCGCTAATGCAGATATATTTATTTCCTGTATACTTACATGCGCGTTAATTGCCTAATATTAATTATTAGGAGTTGTTTGTATCCACATTGCGGAACAATACTGAAAGTGGCGTCCATCAAATAGGGCTGGTAATTTTTGTCTCACCAGCAACGCTAAACATTAACTGAAACCCCTAAGCTAAGAAAGAAACAAATTTGAAAGCGAAATAAAGCCATATGGCTTAATTACCAATTGCAATTGGAAACAAAGGCATATAGGATTTATGGCTTTATTACCAAAATAATATGGCTTTATTACCAATATGGCTTTATTGCGTATGGCCTTATTGCACCCTTTCGTTCCCTTTTATCTCGATGTGGCCTGGAATCCAGATTAGTTTGGTTTTTTCTGGTTTTCTTAAGAGGAGTTGTTGAATTGTGTTGATATAGAAATTAGTATTGTTTGATTTCGAGTTTTTTATGGCATTTAATGAGCTCAAAGAGTCCGTGCATATCGCACATTTCTTTGTTAAATTTGAGGCATGTTTTACTGCTTCGTGTATGGCTATTAGCTCGGTGGCATAACTTGAATTGTAGTGGGGTAGGAGAGCATTTTTAACAATTTCGTTGTTTTTAACTATACTGTAGCTACTACTGTCGTTTTGTTTTGACCCATCAGTAAACATTATTTGGAAGCCAGAAATTGTTTGGGCTTTGTGGTTTAAGGAAATGTCGAGCTGCTGTGCAAAGTTTTTAATTCTACTTATACAGGATGGAACCCTGTTACATATTTCTGTGGTTTTTAGTTCTTGAAATGAGTGTTAGGAGAGGGGACTGGTCGTTGATGAGAAGGGATTTACTAAGTTTGGCTGTTATGAAATCCCTATAGTTGTTTAGTGGTTGTATACCTGCTTCACATAACATGTTGGATGTGGGAGTAGTTCTGTAGGCGCCGAGTGCTATCCTAACGCTAGAGTTGATGATAGTGTTTAATTTGGTAGATACGGATTTTGGGGAATATACGTAAAGATAAATTCCGTAATGTTATTTTGATATTATTAAAGACTTTACTGCTGATAAAATTGCCACTGAATTACAGCTGTATTTTTGGTTCGCTAAACATTTAATTATGTTGAGTCGCTTAGAAAGTGCTGAAAGGAGATATTGTATATGACTATTCCATTTGTATTTTTTGTTGAGGACTAAGCCCAATATCTTTAGGTTGTCGACAGAACTAATGTTTATATTATTGCACAATACATTAGTTGAACAGTGGTGTTTCCTGCATATATGTAGATGTTTGCATTTTGGTAGTGCGAGTTGAGCTTCTGAGTATTCAGACCAGCTCGAGATATCGTGGTGTAAATTATTAAGATTTAGGGTATAGCTCTTATGCTTGTTCCACTTCGCTATGATAATAAGATCGGCAGCATACGCATCTAACTGTTTATGAAGCGAGATTGTATTAAATAGTTCATTGTAAGCTATCAGGAAAAGTATGGCAGATAGTGAAGATCCTTGCGGAATGCCGTTATTTAACGGGTATGTTTTTGAAAGCTTCGAATTGATTTTAATTCTTATTATTCTATTTGTCATGTAGTTCTTAACATAGTTAAAGATTTTTGGTCCTATATTCCAAAAAAGGAGTTGGTCTAGAATTGTGTGTAGTCCCATTTTATCGAATGCTTTTGAAAAGTAAAGTGATATTAGTGACATATGGTTTTTCTTTGAGAGCGAGTCTGTGATCTGAAAGTCTAGATATACTAGAAGGTCAGACACAGCTTTGCCTTTCCTAAAACTGATTTGGTGGCAATGTAGTAGTTTGCCATTTAAAACAAACCACCATAGCCGGTTAGCAACGATCTTGTCAAGCTCTTTAGCACAACACGAGTTGAGAGATATAGGACGATAAGAACTTAGCAAGGTTTTGTCTGTATTAGGTTTGGGGACTGGAACAACGAGGCTATTTTTGTAAGCGTGCGGTATATAATTGTCTAGGATGTGGAAGGTTTTTTATCATTTGGTATGATATCCGGTCAAGACCGGGGTCTTCCCTTTGAGTTTGTTTAGAGCGACCTCTAACTCTATTTGATTGATTTTAGATTCGATGAGGGTAGCAGTTTTACTCGTATTAAATATGTAGGATTTTTTGAGCGCTTCATGTTTGTGCTTTTGAAATGTGGTAGGGAAATTGCTATCATTTGCTTCGTTGGACCAGAATTGACCAAAACTATTTGCTATCTCAGATCTGTCTGTGATGATTTGACCATTCGGGGGTATAGTTTCAATGCAGTGTATTGAGGCTTTGGTCTTCAGTCCACTGAAGATGCGGATTGTTGACCATCCTTTTGCTGGGGGTGTATTGGGGTTAATGTTTGCGGTGAAGGAACTGATTGATTCCATTTTTGCTAATTTTAAATTTCGTCTGAACAGGGCTTGTGCTTTTTTATATTGATGATTATGATTATGTTATCGGTTGCAATGTTTCTTTTTAGCTTATTCCAAAAGTAATTTTTTTCTTGTTTTAATTTTTCTAAATTTCCGTTCCACCATGGGACCGTGAGTTTGGTAGAGCTCTGTGTTTATGGTATAGATTGGTTTTCACTCTGTATTATTGTTTTTTGGATGTTAGCGTACTCTTTATTAATATTAAAACTGATGGGCCTATCGTCACTGAAGCGTTCTGATAGAACTTGGAATTTTAACCAGCTAGCTTTTTTCAGGTTAAGAGTAGGTGTATAATTGTTTTGCAACGAATCATTTTTAGGGAAAAGTGAAATTATGATCGGATAGTGATCACTACCGAATAAATTTGATTCCTTTTTCCACCGTTGCTGAATTGCAAATATTGGTGAAGCTAGTGTTAAGTGGACGCAGGTGAACGTGTTATGTGTTGAGAAGTGAGTAGGTGAACCGTCATTCATGAGTGATAAGTTCGATTGAGTTAAAAATTTGAAGATTGTTGCGCCCCTTTTGTTGTTTCTGTTGGACCCCCAGCTAGAGTGCCAGCTATTGAAGTCACCCATGTTGAGTACAGGCAGTCGTGGCGATGAGACAATGTCGTTTAGACTATTGAGACTAACTCGCGTAGATGGAGCGTAAACAGAGCTTACAATGAATTTAGGTTTGGATTGTATTGAGACGGTTACTATATCAAAACTGCTGTGAGAGGTGGTTATAAGCTGATGTTGCAGAGATGAGTGAATAAGTAGAGCTGAGCCGCTATAAGTATTTCGAGTGGGTGTGGATGTATATAAGATGTAATTTGTTGGTGTAGGTATAGTTTGAGTATTCTGTATATGTGTTTCTTGGAGTGACATAATCATTGGGTTATAGGATTTGAGGAGTATTTGTAGGTCAGTGTAATTATTCATGTATCCTCTTATATTCCATTGCAAAATAGTAAGAGTTATGTTGAGCTATAGTCTGTCTGTCTGTTAAACTAATTAAGTAAATACTTATAATTACTATGTAAAAGAGTATATTAAAATTAGTTAGATAGAGTGGTTAATCTTCCATAAGATCATCAAACTCTTCTAGATTGTAGTTGTTGTTGCCGGATATCTTCTGTGTTGTGTTTGTGATGTTGGTGTGCACCCTGAGTTAAGCTTTTTTTTGTAGAAGTTTAATTGTGCTTTTCGGAGTATTTTTTGGAAAAAATTTTTATTTTTGTATCTGATAATCGCATGGAGTCAAGGTTTACTTGTAATTTGTGATGAACAGAAAGCATTTTGGGATCATTAGTAGTTGCTTTAGGTTCGGCTGGTGATTTTGCAGTGCTTTGGAGTGTATCAGTGGAGAGTGATGTTTTCTCTTTTATGGAAGAGTGTGTGAAGTGGTGGGTAGCACCTGTATTTATTTATTTATTAATTTAATCTATGAACAGAAGTTTCTTACGGACTATTTACAAAGTAATTAAAATAAGATTTAAAAACCTAGATAGCTAAATTTCAAATATGGGAAAATAAATTTTTCGGATTTGAAAAATCAAGTTGGATGGAACTCGAGAGTGAATTAAATACAATTAGCGCTCGGACAAGGGGAGCATTTCGCGAATATTCTGTTTTACAGTTACTCCATAGAAAGGCAAAGAAATACGAAGATTACGTTGAGGGATGTTGAAATTAATTCTTTCCAAAAGAAAGGAGCAGTCAATGTCCCCATTGATGACATAATGAACAAAAGAAGGTGAGAGGACCGATCTTCTTGCTTCCAAAGTCTTAAGATTAATTAAAAGCAAGCGATATTTATAAGAGGGAATTGGCTCAACAAAACTCAATGAACGTAAGGCATATTTAAGAAAAACTTTTTGGACCCGTTCAATCCTATTTATATAATTTTTATGATTAGGCCTAAAGATAAAAGTAGCATATTCCAAGTTGGAACGAACAAAAGCCGTATATAATAACTTAAGAGTATAGGGGTCAGAAAATTTGGAACTATTTCGCCTAACAAACCCTAATACCGAGTAAGCCTTCGAAATAATAAGGCAAATATGCCTATTAAAATAAAAATTACTCGAAAAAATTACACCAAGATCTTTAATTTCGTCCAAACTTTGTAAAAAAGAATGAGAAATCATATAAGACGTCGGCAAGATATTATGAGTTTTCGCGTATGTGACTTTAAAGCACTTTTTCCTTGAGCCGCTCCGTGTTCCTCCGTCATCGTCTCCTGTGCTCTACTAGGAAGGACGGTAATAGAAAAAAAATAATAAGGCTGAACATACGTGTGTTGTCGCGCTAGTTGGGGTAATTATATGGGGCGTTTCGTCGTAGTGATCGGGAAGGACGTGTTCCCGAGTCAACTCGCCGCCAATTCTTTTGGATATCAGATGGTCGGAAAGAACATGTTCCCGAGCAATCCGTTCGCTGATGCTGAGCTGGTCGGGAAGGACGAGTTCCCACGCCAGTCGCTCGTCGTTTCTTTTTCATGAGCAGACGGTCTGAAAGGACGGGATCCAAAGCCGCGCTGCCTGGGCCGTCGGAAAGGACTGGTTTCCGAGCCGCGCCTTCGCCGTTCATGCTGCAGTGACGATCGGAAAGTACAGGTTTCCGAGCCGCCACCCGTTGAAAGTGGTCGTAATATTTGGTGGCAAGTGATATAGAAAAAATTACCAAAGAAAAAAAAAATGATTTTATTTTATGAAGTTATGGCATGACAAAAATTGTATGCATATATATAAATGTATTTTATTGTAAATTTTATGTATTTATGTATTTATTATGTATTTGGTGCATTTATGCGCCAAGTGTCCAAAAACTTTCATCCCCCACTGTAAAAATGGTATTTGGGTGTGATCGCATCGGTACACTTGCGCTCCCCATCGGTAGATGGTGCCTAACTCCAGTAGCTCTTGAGGGTGGTGGACTTGGCTATGTTCCACTGTTGCGAACGATATGCAAATATATCGTAAAAACACCTGATTGCATATGATGTTTTTAATATTATAAATAAATAAAAAAATTGATATGAACTACCTATTCCTGTATTTCGGTAATCGCGGAAAGTGCCCCCCACCATGAAATGGCTCAACATTCTGTTTTTTGTGTGGTTTATGTATGTACATTAGATATTTGATTGTGGTGAGGTAGGTCAGCAATCTGGCATCCAGCAATCTGGCCTACCACCCACAAACAGTTTGTATGCCACAATGCTTAATTTGCTGACCACAGGGCTGTTCCAAAACGAATTATTTAAACGTGAATTTTGACGCGAGTGGTAGTGAAAATTTTGTAAATTAAATAAAAATGTGTTAATATAGAAAATAAGTGAAAAAATCTTTGTCGTGCTCGGACTTGACGTTGCTCTGCTCAAAGCAAACAAGTTTTCGGAAAATTTTATAAGGAAATACCGTGTTAAAAGCCATTCCAAAAGTGTTACAAGATTTTGTTAGCATTTCCGTTTTGTTTGTGAATAAAATTAAAAAATTAATAGAATGGCTGGAGGCAAAGCAGGCCAGGATTCTGGCAAAGCAAAGGCGAAGGCAGTATCTTGTTCAGCACGAGCGGGGCTTCAGTGGTCATTTTTGAGGTTGGCGTACATGTCGCCATGTGCAGCTGGCCAACAGTGCCTGTCGTACATATGCGTACATCGCATTCATGGCGATGGTGGACGCATGCATGTGTACGGCGGCGATGATCAGGTAAGTGGTATTTATATATTTATACTAATAATAATATAATAATTTTTTGTACATAAATTTTTGTGTTTTTTACGTACATAAGTAGGTATATGTGTATGTATGTATATCGATATACATCTACATGCACATGGTGGTGTGTTGCATTCGATTGCGGCACAGTCGGAGGGAGGAGGGGTATGCCATGCGAAGATGGCGGATGATGACCGGAAGCAAAAAGGAGGTTGTAAAGTATCAATGTGGATCGATTTTTTTTTTTGTCTTATCAATTTTGTACGCTGAAACTAATTTTTTTTCTTTCCCAACAGGTGAACAATTAAATGATTTTCACGATGTGAGGAGCAGGACAACAGTGGAGCTGTAACCAAGTAACTGTTTTGTTTTTATACGTATATATATATATATATATATATTCAAAATTTTTATGTGTATAGAATAAACATTAATACTTAGATGTTTCCAAAAAAAAAATTTTTTTTTTTTTTTTTTTTTTTTTTTTTTAACGGATAAAATTCGAAAGATCTAAGTACTAGCAAGCATTTGCAAGTTGGTTAAAAAAAAATGATTGAAAATTATTGAGTTGATCCAACAAAAAATATAAAGTTATAATTAAAGTTATTAAAATTTGGAAAATGATAAAATATTTAAATATACAAAATTTTTAAATATATCGAAATATTTAAAATATATAAAAAAAACTTGCAACTTCTCATTAGTTTTACGTTCTCTCCGCTTCTTGCGTCTTTACGTTTTCCATTATTGCGTGTTTCTTTCATTGAAAGCAAATTTTCTTTACGCTCTGAAATTTAGTTAGTGGATAGGGTTTTTAGGGTTTAGGGTTTTCACAACTAATGTTAGGGTAGGACCGGGCTGATTTTTGACAATCGGTCATAAATTCCGGAAAATTAACTCGAGCTATTGGTTAGTTGTCGGTTAATTTCGAAATAGTTTCGAATATCAAAATGACCACTTTTCAAAGTTAACTGAAACTATTGGTGAGTTTGTCGGTTAGTTTTGAAACTGTTCCGGGTATTAAATGACCACTTTTCAAAATTAACTCAAAACTATTGTTTAGTTTGTCAGTTAATTTTGTACGGGTATCGGGTACCAAATAACCACTACTTGATGTATGTAAAAAACATGATTTCGCAGATTTATTTATTTCTGGACGCCATCGTCGTAGGTAATCCATCGGAACATGTTCAAGTTAAGTACTTATATTATTAGAAACAATGGCAGTGCAGATTTCTTTATTTTCTTGTACTTCACGTACTGTTTATGAAATATTTTTTTTTTTTTTTTTTTTTTGTTTTTAAAGTACTTATCCTTGGGTAGGGGAAGTAGCGGTACTTTCGATGGAGGGCAGCAAAACCAATTTCGTTATTGGTCTGCTGGTTTGTCCCTTCGTAGTATAGATGTCGACGACGCGTACCCGGTTATCCGAGCCTGGGTGTAAGTTGATGACTCGTCCCAGTCTCCACATGTTAGGCGGTAGATTATCTTCTTTTATAACCACAAGATCTCCTGTTTTGATGTTAGTTTGTGGATGTTTCCACTTTGTGCGTTTCTGCATTTCCAGCAGATATTCAGCCTTCCATCTTTTACAAAATGTTTGATGTAGGGCTTTAAGTTTCTGCCATCGGTTTACGATCGAGGCAGGGCTTTCGTTGATTTCTAGTTCAGGTGGAGCTAATAGGTGTCCACCTACTAGAAAGTGACCGGGGGTAAGAGGCTCCAAGTCGGAAGGCTCATTCGAAGAGGGGCTTAACGGACGGGAGTTAAGGCATGACTCGATTCGGCATAAAAGAGTTGTGAACTCTTCGAATGTATAACTGAAGCCGGAAGCGATCTTTTTAAAATGGGTTTTAAAACTTTTTACCCCTGCTTCCCACAATCCGCCCATATGAGGCGCTGCAGTGGGTAAGAAATGCCATGTGGTTATCTGATGGCTATATTTAATCATTATATTATTTCGCGCTCCAGTTATAAATGCTTTGAATTCTGATCGTAGAGATCGCGAAGCTCCGACAAAGTTGGTGCCATTGTCGGAGTAAACATTTTTTGGGCATCCTCTCCTGGCTATGAACCTAGCAAAAGCTGCCAAAAAAGATGCAGTGCTAAGGTCATTGGTGGCTTCCAAGTGTATAGCCTTAGTGGCGAAACACACAAAGAGGCAGACGTAACCTTTTGAGATGCGACAACCTCTGCCGCGGAAGTTTTTGATATCGAAAGGTCCTGCGAAATCTACACCCGTGTTTGTAAATGCACGCGAATAGGAGGTGCGTTCCGGAGGGAGCACTCCCATAAGCTGCGTTTGGGTTTGTTTTCTGTGGATTGTGCAGACCTTACAATTATGGATGACGGACTTTACGATATTTTTGACTCGGGGAATCCAGTATTGCGTTCGAATGAGACGCAGCATTAATTGGTTCTCGCCATGCAAGGAGATTTTATGGATAAATTGGACAACAAGACGGGCTAATCGGCATTTATAAGGAAGGATTATTGGGTGACGCTCGTTGTACGCTAAATCTAGCGATGCGCCAAGACGACCTCCAGTCCTCATAATCCCATTTTTATCTAAGAAAGGGTTAAGGGGTAGCACTTCGCATTTTCTATCGATGGGTTTCTTTGACTCTAGGTTCGAATATTCATCACTGTAGTATTGCTTCTGATAAAGGATTATTAAGCGTTGTGTCGTTGCCTTAATTTCATCGGATGAAATTAAACAAGACTCTGCTCCAAAGGAAGCTTTTTTGTTCGGATGAGTGCTTTGGTAGAATCTCATGATATATGACAAGATTCTCAAAGCTCTCGGTAAATCTGAAAACCTATCGAGAATGTCATCAAAATTTTTTATTGTTACGGTTGCACATAAATGCGCCCTTTTTTCTTCGATGTTGATGTTATAGTTTGTCTCTTGTCTTGGCCAATTTTCCTTGTCTTCTTGCAACCAAGAAGGGCCATGCCACCACAGAGTGTTATCGACTAATTCGTAGGCGAGAACTCCTCTGCTTGCCATATCTGCTGGATTTGATGCCGACTCCACATGAAGCCAGTCAGTATTTCCGACTTTGTCGACAATTTTGGTTATACGATGTGCTACGAACGTTGACCACGAACATGGAGGTTTACGTATCCATGCAAGCACAATTGTGGCATCTGTCCATAAGTGTACTTGTACCTGTCCTAGTGGTAGGTTGCCAAGTACCGACTCAATACTTTCGGCGAGCAATACCGCGCCGCATAGTTCTAATCGGGGCAGGGAAATAGTTTTAACTGGAGCAACTTTTGTTTTTGCTACCAGCAGATTCACTAGAACTTCACTACCCTGCTTAACCCGTAAGTATACCGGAGCTGCATACGCTTTTTCTAAAGCATCGCAGAATCCATGTACTTCGACGTCATGGGCGGGAGAAAAATAGACCCAACGCGGTATCTTAATCCTCTCTATCTCGCGGTAGTGTTTGGTGAAATTTTGCCATTTTTCCAAAGTAGTTGAAGACACAGGTTCATCCCACTCTGTGCCTTCTAGCCAAATGTTTTGCATCAATATTTTGGCTACTATTACAATGGGCGCAAGCCATCCTAGCGGATCGAACAGCTTGGCGATCGAAGACAATATCGACCTTTTAGTGATTGTGTCACTATGCTCCATTGGTCTTGTTAGGAAGTAAAAATAATCCGTATGGGCGTTCCACCTTATTCCAAGAGCCTTAACTGTGCTGGTGTCTTCGAATTCCAAAAAATCTTCGCTTAGTAGAGCCTTCTTCGGAATGTCTGCAATTATATCCTCGCAGTTGGCCATCCATTTTCGTAAGGGAAAACCTGCTGACCGCAGTACCGTAGAAATTTCGTCCCTTGCCTTTATGGTAGATTCGATGCTGTGTCCTCCTGCAAGTACGTCATCTACGTACATGAATTTTCGCAGAATATTAGCTGCTATTGGATGCGAGCTTTCTACGTCATCGGCCAACTGCAACAGTGTTCTTATCGCCAGGTAAGGAGCACAGTTTATTCCAAACGTAACCGTCTTTAGTTCATATAGGCTCTTTGATTCGTTCGGGTTTGCCCGAAAGACGATGCGCTGATATTTGGACTGGTTATCGTTTATCCTGATTTGTCTGTACATTTTCTCAATGTCACTGTTGAAAACATATCGGTATAATCTCCAGCGTAGAATCAGTATTGGAAGATCTGATTGCAGTACTGGACCTGGTACGAGGACGTCATTTAAGCTTTTCCCATTAGCGGTTGCACTTGAGGCGTTGAAAACCACGCGAACTTTAGTTGAGGCACTCTCTGCCTTTGTAACGGCGTGATGAGGCAGGAAGTAATTTTCACATGAGTCCGCTGAAATGTTACTATTTCTTCTCGTCATGTGTCCTAGTGCCTCATACTCTGCTAACACCCTATTATACTCTTTTTGTAGGACGGGATCCTTGGCTATCCGTGTCTCATTCCGGAAGAACTGAGAGCAGGCTTTCTTAAGAGAAGGGCCTAGTTGTATGGTCACTGGAAATTCCTGTCGGAATGGTAACGAGACTATGTATTTTCCCTCATTAGTTCTGATAGTGGTCTTTTTATAAAGCTCTTCGCAATATTTATCATTTTCATTGAGGCTTTTGGTTTTGGGTAAATCTTCTAACTCCCAGAATGCCGTAAGTTGCTTATCCAGCGAAACTTCGCTGAAGCACGAAACTATATTTCTGTACTATATTTCTACTCTTTGTAGTATCCGTACTAACAATTATAATCCAACCGAATACGGTTTCTTGGGCAAGAAGTGTCCTCAAGGCGTTTTTCTTTATCCCACTTAATATGATTTGTGGATAAATGTCCCCACCGGCTCGAAGGACCATGTACAAATGTCCAGACGCACGGTTGGATATTTGGAAATAGAAATTAAAAAGATTTTGTTTAGTTTTAAAATGTAATTGAAGTTTATTCAAAGGTATATATGGAGATATACATGAATGTTGCTTTACCTGTGGTGTGAATCCGTGGTAGACCTGTGTCGCTCTTGAAATCCTGTGATCGAGTGCCAGTATGAAAAAACGTACGGTTGCCGTCAACCGCAGTTTTATTGGAAAGCAATTAATGGAAATGTTAGCAAAAGGAATTATCCGGCGGGAAATACGGAGTAATTCGCAGTTGCATGTGTATGCGTACATACACGCGTATTAGGGCGGTTAGAAAATATTTACGCTGCGGCGTAAACAAAGGCAAATATGCCTATTAAAATAAAAATTACTCGAAAAAATTACACCAAGATCTTTAATTTCGTTCAAACTTTGTAAAAAAGAATGAGAAATTATATAAGACGTCGGCAAGATATTATGAGTTTTCGCGAATGTGACTTTAAAGCACTTTTTTATGTTTAAAGAGAGCTGAGTTAACACACCATAGATGTAAGCTGTCAATGTCATTTTGAAGCTGAAGCGCATCATCGGGGTTTTTAATTATCGAAAAAACTTTTAAGTCGTCGGCATAGAGAAACAATTGTGCAAACCTAAAGCAGCTACTTATATCATTTATAAACAGAACGAACAGAACGAACAGTAACGGACCTAGTATACTCCCCTGGGTAACCCCAGAGGAGGCAAAAAAAGACTCAGAAGAATTGCCGTCAATTGTTACTACGTAAATTCTTTTGTATAAATAGGATTTAATCCATTTAAAAAAAAACTGAATGAAAGCCTATAAGCGCCAACTTATAAATCAATAAAGAATGTGAAACTTTATCAAATGCTTTGGAGAAGTCTGTATATACACAATCAACCTGCAGCCCAGCAGAAAAAGACGCAATGCAATATTCACTAAATACTGCTAGATTCGAAACTGTAGATCGGTGAGGGACAAAGCCGTGCTGGTTTGGCGAGATCAGACTCTTAGATGCAAAATATATATAGGAAATAGGACGATAAGAATTTAGCAAGGTTTTGTCTGTATTAGGTTTAGGGACTGGAATAACGAGGCTACTTTTGTAAGCGTGCGGTATATAATTGTCTAGAATGTTATTGTAAAATGTTACAAGTCGATGTTTGACGTTATGTGGAAGGTTTTTTATCATTTGGTATGATATCCGGTCAAGACCGGGGTCTTCCCTTTGAGTTTGTTTAGAGCGGCCTCTAACTATATTTGATTGATTTTAGATTCGATGAGGGTAGCAGTTTTACTCGTATTAAATATGTAGGATTTTTTGAGCGCTTCATGTTTGTGCTTTTGAAATGTGGTAGGGAAATTGCTATCATTTGCTTCATTGGACCAGAATTGACCAAAACTATTTGTTATCTCAGATCTGTCTGTGATGATTTGACCATTCGGGGGTATAGTTTCAATGCAGTGTATTGAGGCTTTGGTCTTCAGTCCACTGAAGATGCGGATTGTTGACCATACTTTTGCTGGGGGTGTATTGGGGTTAATGTTTGCGGTGAAGGAAATGATTGATTCCATTTTTGCTAATTTTAAATTTCGTCTGAACAGGGCTTGTGCTTTTTTATATTGATGATTATGATTATATTATCGGTTGTAATGTTTCTTTTTAGCTTATTCCAAAAGTAATTTTTTTCTTGTTTTAATTTTTCTAAATTTCCGTTCCACCATGGACCGTGAGTTTGGTAGAGCTCTGTGTTTATGGTATAGATTGGTTTTCACTCTGTATTATTGTTTTTTGGATGTTAGCGTACTCTTTATTAATATTAAAACTGATGGGCCTATCGTCACTGAAGCGTTCTGATAGAACTTGGAATTTTAACCAGCTAGCTTTTTTCAGGTTAAGAGTAGGTGTATAATTGTTTTGCAACGAATCATTTTTAGGGAAAAGTGAAATTATGATCGAATAGTGATCACTACCGAATAAATTTGATTCCTTTTTCCACCGTTGCTGAATTGCAAATATTGGTGAAGCTAGTGTTAAGTCGACGCAGGTGAACGTGTTATGTGTTGAGAAGTGAGTAGGTGAACCGTCATTCATGAGTGATAAGTTCGATTGAGTTAAAAATTTGAAGATTGTTGCGCCCCTTTTGTTGTTTCTGTTGGATCCCCAGCTAGAGTGCCAGCTATTGAAGTCACCCATGATGAGTACAGGCAGTCGTGGCGATGAGACAATGTCGCTTAGACTATTGAGACTAACTCGCGTAGATGGAGCGTAAACAGAGCTTACAATGAATTTAGGTTTGGATTGTATTGAGACGGTTACTATATCAAAACTGCTGTGAGAGGTGGTTATAAGCTGATGTTGCAGAGATGAGTGAATTAGTAGAGCTGAGCCGCTATACATAAGTATTTCGAGTGGGTGTGGATGTATATAAGATGTAATTTGTTGGTGTAGGTATAGTTTGAGTATTCTGTATATGTGTTTCTTGGAGTGACATAATCATTGGGTTATAGGATTTGAGGAGTATTTGTAGGTCAGTGTAATTATTCATGTATCCTCTTATATTCCATTGCAAAATAGTAAGAGTCATGTTGAGCTATAGTCTGTCTGTCTGTTAAACTAATTAAGTAAATACTTATAATTACTATGTAAAAGAGTATATTAAAATTAGTTAGATAGAGTGGTTAATCTTCCATAAGATCATCAAACTCTTCTAGATTGTAGTTGTTGTTGCCGGATATCTTCTGTGTTGTGTTTGTGATGTTGGTGTGCACCCTGAGTTAAGCTTTTTTTTGTAGAAGTTTAATTGTGCTTTTCGGAGTATTCTTTGGAAAAAGTTTTTATTTTTGTATCTGATAATCGCATGGAGTCAAGGTTTACTTGTAATTTGTGATGAACAGAAAGCATTTTGGGATCATTAGTAGTTGCTTTAGGTTCGGCTGGTGATTTTGCAGTGCTTTGGAGTGTATCAGTGGAGACTGATTGTGGCTGAAGAATAAAAGCGAAGTTATTTTGATTTGTATAATTTTATTATAATAATTCTGTCTTCTCATATGCTTATATAGTTACAAGAAGTTGACTTGGTTGACCTGTTCAAATTTGGTATTTTCTCTTGCTCTGCTTTACTACGAATACCAAAGAAACTTCCAGAAAAATAGTTGCATATAAAAGTTCGAAAAAGAAAGATTTTACGATATAAGGCAGACTTCAAGCAATTACATACAGCAATATTTGAAATACATATGGCAATATTCACAAATACATAGATCGATGTTCGAAAATGAGAGGATTGAGAGCATTTGAAATTAGATACATAAATGAGAACATATGTTTGATTTATTCGCTAGTAGAGTTGCATTTTGTTGTTTTTGAGGGTATTCACGAACTGAATATAGAGGATATTCACATATCTCGCCAACATTCTACCTCCAGGTGAATCCTTACTGGGATTCACAAATATTTAAAGCGGCTAGCTTTGAGGTTGGTCTTCTTAAATCTCCAGTGTTGGTTTGAACAATGGCTGCTCGAACTTGGCCATCCTTGGCGGTAAACACTTCCTTGACCTTACCTTTGGCCCACTGACTTCTCGGCAAATTTGGTTCGCAAATTATAACCAACTGTCCTGGCTGTAGTGGTTTAACTGGTTCTCTCCATTTTGAGCGACAAATTAGTGATGGCAAATATTCCTTAGTCCACCTTTTCCAAAGACGATCTTTCAGGGCTTGTGAAATTCTCCATTGTTTCCGCATACATAACTTTCCTTCGTCGTGAGGTAACACTGGAAGGTCAGTAAGCGGACGGCTATTTATAATGTTTCCGGCTTCGATTAGAGTGCTTCTGAATGTCTCCAAACGTGGGGCTTCTTCCTTCAGTACTCGCTCCAAAAGTCTTTTCACACATTGAACCAATCTTTCCCAACATCCACCAGCTGCCGGGTTAGCAGGACAATTAAAGACCCATTCTATGCCTCGCTCAGCGCAGTCTTGTTCAATTCGCTTAAAATCGAATAATCTGTCTTTCACACCCAACAGTTTTTGAACACCAATGAAATTAGTTCCGTTGTCACTCCGGATTCGTACGGGTTTGCCACTACGGTTGATAAAATTTCTTAGGCAGATTATAAATGCATCAGTCGATAAGTCCTCAGCTACCTCCAGGTGTATGGCTCTGACGGTTAAACATGTAAATAATGCAACCCAGCGTTTTTCTTGACGACGACCAATAGAAATGAAAAACGGACCACAGTAATCGACTCCTGTATAGGTGAACGGACGAACGTAAGGCGTGAGGCGATCGACCGGTAGCTGACCCATCATCGGCGTATTTGGTTTGGCTTTGTTAGTGATGCATACTGGACAACATTTTTTTACTGACGTAAGCACTGCACGGATGTGTGGTACCCAAAACTTTTGGCGTATTTCGTTTATTGTGAGGCAGTCATTCTGATGATGAAGCTTTTTATGCCAATAAAAGACTAACAGACGGGTTACATGATGACGCTGTGGCATGATGATCGGACGACGTGCTGATAGAGGAAGGCAATATGCTGCATCGATGCGGCCATTAACTTTCATCACACCATCTGTGTCTAAAAATGGCGTAAGTTGGTATAACGAACTTGACTTCGGCACCCTTTGTTTTAAGCGTAGCTCTTCTAATTCATAGGGGAATGCCTCTTCCTGAACGCGACGACATACGAAGACTTTTGAATCGGTAATCTCAGCTGCGTTTAGCTCTCCTGAACGGCGAATATAGCTTCTGGTGTTGAAGATGAATCGCATCACCCAGCTCATTACCCTAAGTAGCTTCAAAAAAGAAGAAAACTTTGAAAAATTTATGATATACTCATCTGCTGTTAAAGTGAAAAGTAAGCGTTTCTTTTCTTCGGCAGCACATTCTGTCGACGTGAGGGGTGCTACTTCCTTTGGCCACTCGGAATCTGGAAGTTGCAGGAAATTGGGGCCTTTGAACCAAATGCTTTGTGAATCGGGTTCTGCCATGGGCTTTGATCGTGTGGCATCGTCGGCAATATTCAACGACGTGGGCAACCACCTCCACTCTGACGGCTTTGTGGTATAAATGATTTCCGCGATTCTACCAGCAACGAATTGCTTGTATTCTCTGGTAGTCGAACGGATCCAAAGCATTACTGTCTTCGAATCACTCCACAATACGATGCGATGTATGTTGATGTCGTGGTTTTCCACAACTGAATTTTGTAGACGGCTTCCAAGAACAGCAGCTTGCAGTTCTAAGCGGGGAATTGTCATGCCCTTAAGCGGAGCACAACGAGATTTAGCGGCGACGAATGCTATATCAACGGCCTCTCCTTTGCTTATGCGCAGATAAGCGACGGCTGCATATGCACTGGAACTGGCATCTACAAACACATGTAACTGCACCTCATCTGCAACTGGCAGCGTTATAGAGTAGCATCGAGGAATAGACAGACTAGTTATATTTTGGAAACTCGTCCACCATGACGTCCACTGTGCCACGAGTTGCTCCGGGATTGGCTCATCCCAATCGGTTTGACGTTTCCACAAAGATTGCAGAAGAATTTTCATACATATAGTGACATTAGCTAGAAACCTGAAAGGATCGTATATAGCCATCACGATTCCCAACAGTTCGCGTTTTGTTGGCGGCCGTACGCAATTAAGGACATTAGGTGCTATCTGATGGAATCTTAGGTGAAACTCAAAGCAGTCAGTGAGGGTATTCCAACCCATACCCAACACCTTGTTAATGGTAGACTTTCGCTCTATGTCCACGACGCTGTCTGCGAGATCGTTGTCACCATTCAACCTGGCTTGAAGGCTTTTTTCATTTGATACAAAGCTTCGTAACTTGAACCCAGCGGCGGAATTTATGGCAATGGCTTCTTTAACGACTTCCTCGGCTTCTTTGGCGTTCGTAAAACTGACTACTAAATCATCAACATACATATTTCTTATGACGGCTGGCGATCCGCGTGGCATGTGTGCTTCAAACTTTAAAGCATTAATATTCTTTACATACTCTGCGCAGCACGGCGAGCATATGGCCCCGAAAATCATTGAGGACATAACGTAAGTCTGTATCGGCTTGGATGGGTCGCCATCACGCCATGAGAACCGTTGCGAGTTCTGATCACTAGGCTTGATGACAGCCTGGGAAAACATCTCTTGAACATCTGCAGCAACGGCAACAACTCCTTGGCGAAATTTGAAAATGATTGTCAGCGAAGGTTGCGCATGCTCAGGGCCTTTAAGCAAAGCTGAGTTAAGCGAAACATTCGAGGTGGCAGCGGCAGCATCAAATACAACACGTAGCTTGTCCGGCTTATGGGGGTTGACGACCCCAAAGTGAGGTAGGTACCAGGTCGTGGAAGTCATTTGCGAGACCTCTTCTGGTTTCAGCAATCTGGCGTACCCTTTATCGACATACTTTTTCATTTCACTTTTGTAACTATCGGCGTAATTGACATCCTTCATCATCCGACTTTCAAGCTTCTGCAGGCGATGGAGCGCCATTTCGTAGCTAGGAGGGAGCACGGTGTCATCTTTCCTCCATAATAGACCAACTTCGTATTTGTGCCCAAGAAACTTTGTTGATTTTCCCAAAATCTCTCTTGCACGACGGGTTTCGTCTGATTCTAAAATCACTTCGGTACTACGGACGCCAAAACTCTCTACTGAAAAGTATTCAGTTACCAACCTATGTAAAGCTTGAAGCGACTGCGATTGTGATTCGCGAATATGTAGAACGCGCGGCTGGCGTACCGTGTTATGACAGAGTGGGCCGTAGGCTACCCACCCTAGACGAGTTTCAATGGCTATTGGCTGTTCTGGTCCTGCATCAACTACCTTTTGAGCAACACCCAGATAACTGTTGTCTATACCTAGCAAAATGACTGGCTTGGCGTTCATATAATTCGCCATCGGCAATGGTAGCAAATGACGAAAATTATTTTTATCAAACGATTGTTGCGGCAGGTTTAATGATTTGACGGTATAGATGTTTTTAATATTGAATTCGGCAGAGTTAACTTTAATATTGACAGATACCTTACGCGCCCTTTCGTTAATTTGACTCTCACCGTACCATTGTAATGTTAATGGTACATTCGGACCCCGTAGACCTAACTTGACGGCTATATTTTCCTCAAGAAGTGTTATGGACGACCCTTCGTCGAACATGGCGTAGGCAGATGTACTTCCATTAGGTCCTGACAACGTAATTGGCAGAATTTTAAAAAGATTAGCCTGATTTTCAAACAAAGAATTCAGTACGCGTTCAACATTCTCCGTACTTGGCTGGCTTGTACCCTGATGCAGCGATTTGTGGTGCATACGCTTGCATCCGTTGACAGAACATACCTTACTTTGACGGCAATTCGAAAGGCTATGCCCTTTACACAAACACCCAAAACATAAGTGATTGCTTTTTACGAAACTCCATCTTGACTGTATATCGCGCGAAGAAAACTTAGGACATTCAACGAGCTTGTGTGTCTGTCCACACTCCAAGCAATTCATCTTTTGTTCGGCCCGAAGTCGTTACTGTAAAGAACGCGACGAGTTGCACCCCGCTTTGACGAGTAGAATTGCGTGGCGGCACAGCCGACGTCGACTGCGTGACGCTTGATTGAATTTGACGCAACGACAGGTCAGAAACCCCCGGCAATAACGACACAAATCTGGCTATATCGCTCAACCATTCACTAAAATCCTCAACAGTTGGGAACGGCATTATATTAACGGCCCTCTGACTCCATTCGTGCTGTTTGGATGGAGGAAGCTTTCCCACCAAACTCTCCAATAGCGTAGGGTTCATTAAGTGATGCCCGCACCTAGCAGACTTGAAGAAAGCGACGATGTTTCTTACTCTGTTGGAAAAGTCAAGTATCTGATCCAGCTGGCTCTCATTGATGGACGGAAAACGTTGTACCTTTTGCAACTGTGACTTTATGAGCAGCTCCGGACGCCCAAAGTTAAACTCTAATTCTTTAATAACCTTCGGTACGTCTTCGGGGTAAATCAGTAATGAGGTAACAGCACGCTTGGCAGCACCTTTCAAAGCTTTATGAAGGCGCATTAGATTTTGTCTATGGCTGTATTGAAATTCATTCGTTGTATCGTTGTAATTGGCCAAAAACATTCGCCAATCCTCCGGATTCCCATCGAAGGACGGCAATGGAAACAATTTTGCGGCGGAATTGTCCATAAAAGTCAAGGCGGCTGTGTTACTAGTCGGCGTTTGGATTATACGTGGCGGCATTTGTGTAAATTGTGGCTGAGATTCAGTTGACGCAGGCGCTTGCGTCGACGTTCGCATAGGCGGCGCGGCATTGTCAGATGCGGCAGCGTTGGCAAAGCTGTCTCCGACTTGTGGCCTACTACGTAAAGCGTCGTTTCTCAATCCATCAACACATTCTCGAAGTGAGGTTATGCTGGACACCAGAAAGGCAATCTGGTCACATGGAATAACAGCTTGTTGTACGTATGATGACTCCTCCGGTTGTTCCATGTCATTCACTGTTGAGCTATACTCTGAATTGCAAATAGACTCCGAACTACTTGCAATGTTTTCTGCTTGAGCTCCCGATTTAGAACTGAACTCCAAACTGCGTTCAAGTTTCTTCGCTTTTGCTCTAGTTAGAATTTATCGCAGGAAAACTAACGCAGGAAAACAAATTTGAAACTTAATGTGGCTGGAGAATAAAAGCGAAGTTATTTTGATTTGTATAATTTTATTATAATAATTCTGTCTTCTCATATGCTTATATAGTTACAAGAAGTTGACTTGGTTGACCTGTTCAAATTTGGTATTTTCTCTTGCTCTGCTTTACTACGAATACCAAAGAAACTTCCACAAAACTAGTTGCATATAAAAGTTCGAAAAAGAAAGATTTTACGATATAAGGCAGACTTCAAGCAATTACATACAGCAATATTTGAAATACATATGGCAATATTCACAAATACATAGATCGATGTTCGAAAATGAGAGGATTGAGAGCATTCGAAATAAGATACATAAATGAGAACATATGTTTGATTTATTCGCTAGTAGAGTTGCATTTTGTTGTTTTTGAGGGTATTCACGAACTGAATATAGAGGATATTCACATATCTCGCCAACAGTGATGTATTCTCTTTTATGGAAGAGTGTGTGAAGTGGTGGGTAGCACCTGTATTTATTTATTTATTAATTTAGTCTATGAACAGAAGTTTCTTACAGACTATTTACAAAGTAATTAAAATAAGATTTAAAAACCTAGATAGCTAAATTTAAAATATGGGAAAATACATTTTTCGGATTTGCAAAATCAAGTTGGATGGAACTCGAGAGTGAATTAAATACAATTAGCGCTTTGACAAGGGGAGCATTTCGCGAATATTCTGTTTTACAGTTACTCCATAGAAAGGCAAAGAAATACGAAGACTACGTTGAGGGATGTTGAAATTAATTCTTTCCAAAAGAAAGGAGCAGTCAATGTCGCCATTGATGACATAATGAACAAAAGAAGGTAAGAGGACCGATCTTCTTGCTTCCAAAGTCTTAAGATTAATTAAAAGCAAGCGAGATTTATAAGAGGGAATTGGCTCAACAAAACTCAATGAACGTAAGGCAAATTTAAGAAAAACTTTTTGGACCCGTTCAATCCTATTTATATAATTTTTATGATTAGGCCTAAAGATAAAAGTAGCATATTCCAAGTTGGAACGAACAAAAGCCGTATATAATAACTTAAGATCATAGGGGTCAGAAAATTTGGAAGAATTTCGCCTAACAAACCCTAATACCGAGTAAGCCTTCGAAATAATAAGGCAAATATGCCTATTAAAATAAAAATTACTCGAAAAAATTACACCAAGATCTTTAATTTCGTCCAAACTTTGTAAAAAAGAATGAGAAATCATATAAGACGTCGGCAAGATATTATGAGTTTTCGCGTATGTGACTTTAAAGCACTTTTTTATGTTTAAAGAGAGCTGAGAGTTAACACACCATAGATGTAAGCTGTCAATGTCATTTTGAAGCTGAAGCGCATCATCGGGATTTTTAATTATCGAAAAAACTTTTAAGTCGTCGGCATAGAGAAATAATTGTGCAAACCTAAAGCAGCTACTTACATATATCATTTATAAACAGAACGAACAGTAACGGACCTAGTATACTCCCCTGGGTAACCCCAGAGGAGGCAAAAAAATACTCAGAAGAATTGCCGTCAATTGTTACTACGTAAATTCTTTTGTATAAATAGGATTTAATCCATTTTAAAAAAACTGAATGAAAGCCTATAAGCGCCAACTTATAAATCAATAAAGAATGTGAAACTTTATCAGAAGCTTTTGAGAAGTCTGTATATACACAATCAACCTGCAGCTGTAGATTCGAATTTGTAGATCGGTGAGGGACAAAGCCGTGCTGGTTTGGCGAGATCAGACTCTTAGATGCAAAATATATTTTCTCTTTAATAATACTATCAAAAAGTTTCGAAACAGTTGATAACTTTGATATGGGCCTATAATTACAAACATTATTCTTACTACCACTTTTGTGAATAGGGCTAATGGAAGTGAATTTCCATTCATCAATGAAAGCTCCAGACGTCAATGACAGATTAAATATTATTTTTAAAGGCGAAATTAAAGCGGGGCAATTTTTAAACAAATGAACTGAAAGCCCATCAATATCCGTTTTTGTAGATGGTTTTAGATTAGTAATGCCAGTAATAACATCATCCGAAGAGAGGCTAAGAGAACCAAAGCTTAAGGTGGAGCTGAGGTTAGAGGTAGAGCAAGGTAATGGGTTCCCATCATCAGCAACAAAATTTGAGCTGAAAAATTCAGCAAATAAATTGGCCACGCCATTTGGAGTGTTAGCAAACTTTTCCTCATAAAATACGGCTGAAGGAATAGCAGAGTTCGACTTTTTAGATTTAATAAAATGCCAGAAAGACTTTGGATTTGATTTAATATTCTCCTCCATGCTTAGGATACAGTTTCTATAATGAAATTTATCTAAACAGTTGAAATCTTTGGAATAACGCTGATATTTAGCGAAAAAAATTCGGCTCCCAGTTAATTTAAACTTTCTAAAGAATTAATTCCGGAGGTTCTTTAACTTTTTCAAGTTAAAGTTATACCACGGTAGTTTATAAGGCTTTTTCTTTATGATCGGAACGTTAGTTAAACAGAAATCAAACATTAAAGTTTTAAAAACATAATAGCATCTGGAAACGTCGGAGCAGGACAATATGTCATTCCATTTGTATTCCATTAGTAAAGTATTAATCAACTCAAAATCACATGCTGCAAAATTAAAAGCTATTCTATCATCAGGCACAGATGAAGAAAACTCATAAAATTTAAAATTCAAACTCAGAGGCACATGATGCTTATCACACGGCGTAATAGGAGAAATGCATTCCGAAATATTTTTGATCAAATTATCACTAATAAAAATGAGATCGAGCAATATATCCAACTTGTTAACAAAACTATTAACTTGTATTAAATTAAGACTTAAAATACTATCAATAAAATAGGATTCATGAGCTGAAATAACATTCAAAGGGGTGCGACCCGAGTTAGAAAAACTACCGGACCAACTCACATTATTTAGATTAAAGTCACCCAAAATGCATATTTGGTTATCACTTAACTTATTTAAGACTACAGAGGTAATATTGTCAGCATGCAAGCGATAAAGAAATTCTCCACTATTTGGTGGAATATACGAAGTCACAAAAAACAATGAGCTATGTGCTGTCGCACTGCTAGCACAAACGCACAGTTGATCTAATAGAGAATCATCGTTCTCAAGCGAAACTAAATATGCATGAAATTTACGTTGTGCCGCAATGAGTACACCACCACCTCTTGCGAAACCAGTTTTAGTTACATCACTATCCTTACGAAAAACATTATATAAATTAGAGTCAGAGTATTCCTCATCAAAAAAGTTAGAATTGAGCCATGTCTCAACTATTACAAATACATCGTAATCAAGTTGCGAGCTAACAACAACAAATGTTCACATTTAGTACGTAGACCGGATACATTCTGAAAATACACATTCAGGTCGCTAGAATTATCAGAAGTTATACTTGATTTTGTTGCTTCTCTTCTTTTCGAAAAAAAAACGAAAAGGGCGTATGTTGACATTGGCAGGCCAAAGATCAGTCGAAAACAGCTTATCATAAAAAGCAACAGAAACACCTAGCTTAAAATTAACTTTTTTATGCTACTAAGTAAAATTTCTCTTTTAACTAGTGCATAGCACAAAAGATGTTTTTTATCAATAGCTGCATGCTTGACAATAAACTCAATAATGTTGTCAGCAGAAACAGAAGGCAGAGGTGGCGATAAATGCAACCATTTCATACGGCCAGCCACCTCCAAATCCGTATTTGTGTTTATACCAACAATTCTTAATTCATTTCGACGCTTAGACTTTGTTACTTTTGCCCACTCAGTGTTCACCGTCACCGAAGAAACAAACGAAGTTCGATCAATAGCTGGCACAGCAGAGCGCGATTCAAGGGATCACTCCCAACACACACAAAAAAAAAACGATTTCGTGCTCCTCAACTGGAGCTCACAAATAAAATGGTTAACAATTTTTGACAGCAATATGGCAAGTAAGTTTATTAATTAAGTTTTAGTGCTATTTGTGCTTATTTTGTACCTGTTAGTAAGTATTACAATATTGTATTTGCTTAGTAAGTAATTTATTTCATATACCTTAATTCTCTAGAAATGTTATTTTGTTATTTTGCTTAGTAGCCTAAATATTCGTTTTGTGTTTGATAAGCAATTATACTTAAAGTTATTTTGGTTAGTATTACAATAGATATTCAGTATGTGTTTAATATGCAATTTATTACATATACTTAATTTCTACAATTAATGCTACGTCTGCATTTCCGGAGTTTGATGACCGGCTAACTTCTTGCCCTTGGTGGCTTTACCGGTGGCTCTTGTGTTGGTGTTGTTGTAGGCGTTGAGGTTGCTGTAGCGGCCGTAACTCCTCCCCCCCCCCTAGAGTAAAGCGATGGCCACAAAGATGTTGTAGGGGCAGGAGCGTTGAAAATATAGTTCGGTAAGAATTTAGCGTTAGGTTTCTTGATGAGATATGCGATTACGAAGATAGCGGCAATCCCAAATGTGGATATTATGATTAGAAGGATGTTGCTTTTCTTGGATGTTGCTTCATAGCTTTCTATCTGGTACTTTCTTAGCTTATTCAGGCTTAATTTTTCTATAATGAACCTTGGTCTTACTTCTGAATGGGTAGCTGGTGGTAAGTGGATTTCTTCCATGTGTTGTAGAGCGGTGTCTGTGAAGGCTTCGTCATTAACATAGATTGTGCAATTGACATAGTGTAGAAGAGCAGTGCCATTTATCTCGTATGGTTCTTCGCTGCAGCTTGGCTTAATTGTGGCTTTATTAACGTTGATGAATAAGATATAGTTTGGCTCTGGTTGGGTGATGGAGCTTATCTCGCCACAATCTTCCAGGTCACATATTGCGTCTTTGTTGTTTATTAGTGGAGCGGTGCAGGTGGAGTTTGTGGTGTGTCGGGTGTGTTGCGATGACATGCAGTAGTACTGACCTTCTATCTTTGGGCAATTTGTTTCAAAAAACTGAATGAGGTTTTTATTATAGGTGATATATGGTTTTATTTTAATTGGTTTTGTTTTATTTATAGGTAGGGGAACAATATGGAATAGTTTGCATTTTTCTTTCGATAGATTTGGTATTTGAATATTGAAAATAATATTTGAATTATTGTAGTATGCTTGTAATTCAAGTAATTCATATATACATATGTTCTTTGGATATGATTTGAACTGATTGATTTTTCATATGGTCATATATTTCACCTATTTCTGTGGTGCTCAATATGAATTTAGGTATTATCTTGAGTTTCGCTAGAATAATTGATTCAGCGATATTGGTTAGGTGATTATTTAAAAGGTCTACTATATTGTAGTTTATTTGGCTAATATATTGGAGTTCCAAAAATTTGTTATCTTCTTTTGATATACTATTCATTAGTTTGTTAAGGTATGACTCGATTTTATCTTTTTCTGTGTTTATGTGATTAGTAACATTAAGTAGTCTGTTTTGCAAAGCTGTGTTAAATTTGTGTTGGTACTCTAGAGTGGTTTCAATTTGATGTGTGTTTGATTGAATGATTTCAATTTGTTTATTTATAGAAATTGCATCGTTAGCATCCATATTGCCAGTTATGAATTTGATTGTGGTGCCTAGCCCAATGATAAGGCCACGTCTAGATCTGTTAACTGGTATCTATGTGTGTATTTTGTTTTCGAGTTCTGCGAGTTTTAGTCTAGTGACTGTTGTAAATATAGTGGTCTTGTGAAGTTTTTCGAAAGTATTGATAGTAGTGTGTATTTTGTTAGCGTTTCTTATGTATTCTTCGAGGTTAATGATGTGTATAAGGTTATTGTGGCTAGTAATTATTCTTGCAGGTCACAGTTCAAATTTTACTATTTTCTGTCGGTAATTTATGTCTCGTATGTCAATTTGTTGGGAGAGTATGTGTGGAAGCCTAGGGGTAAAGGTATTATATTAGTTGTTAGTTTTTCGTGGTTTGTGCAACTTTCTAAGTTTTGATTTATGCAGTTTTTTATCTTTTGTAGTGATGATTGTAAGTCTATTATTGTGTTTTACTTTATGTTTTGTGAATCTTGGCGTTATTTTATTGCGTCTTGATTCTTTTCTAAAAATTATTTGGTCTTCTAAATTTTCCGGTTCTGATCGATCTTTGTTCAATTTATCTATTCTTTGGCTTGTGTCCAGTTTCATTTTTTCTTTGATGGTTGGATATAGAGTGTTTTGGAATTCATTGAGTTTTGTAAGGTATTCGTGTTCGCTATTAAATGTAACTGTATTATTGAATTTGAAAGTTCTACCAAAAAATAATTCAAAAGGTGTCAACTTAGTTGCGGAGTGTATCGAGTTATTATATGTTATGAGTGTTTCTGTAAATACATCGTCGTGGTTTTCACTTAGGTGGTTTTCTTTCCTAGTTGTTGCCACGATTCAATATATCTCAGTAAGAGTGGAGTGAAGTCTCTCAACCGGAGCATTGCTTGTGCTCTGTTGGAATGAAGTGGTATGTAATTGAATTTGAAATTGACGGCAAAAATCTTTGAAAATGTTAGCAGTAAATTCTGCACCTTGATCAGCGACTATCTTTTTTGGTATGCCGTATAGATTAATGAAATTTTTTATAGAATTTAATATGCAAATGCTATTTCGGGATGGAAGGGTGTATCCTGCAGCAAATTTTGAGAATTTGTCTATTATTGTAAGGATTTGTTCGTTATTTATGCTATAGATATCTATATGTAGGATATCCAGGGGTTTGTCGGGGGTTTCTGGTTTTTGATAAAGAGGTTTCGGGGGACTTCTGTCGTACTTGAGAGTTTGACATTTATCGCAGTTGTTTATTGTTTGAGTAATTTTGTTTTTCATAAATGGGAAATAGAATTTTCTTTTAAGGTGGAGATGTGTTTCGTTTATACCACGATGGTTATTGTTTTGGTGGTAGTTCCTTATTAATTCTTCCTGTTCGTCAGTGTTTGTTATGTCTTTTAGCAAGTCCTTACATCGCAATACCTTAAATAACTGGCTGTTCGAGAAAAATTTTGAGTAGACTGTTTGGATTATGTGGAAAGTGTCATCGTCAGTAAATATAGCTGATACCTTGTTTGGATTGAGGAATTTTTTGAAAATTTCGGTTATTATTTCTTCAGGGAATTGTGTTTTTTTAAATATGCGCCGCTGTTTATTTTTAAAAGGCATTTGCGTTAACGTTTCTGAACCGTATGCATTTTTTTCGAAGATGTATTGCAGATTAAAAACATTTAAAGGTTTTTCTGATATATATATACCGTCGTTGAGGTTTTCTTCTGCTGAATGTACCGTGCTACCAGAGGTGTCTTGATTGGAAAGTGTGTCATTTATGTTTATGTCAACTGCGGTGGGTGTGTTTATTTTGATTCGTAGTTGAATTCTTCTAGTTTGAGCCGCCATCTAACCAATTTTGAATTAGGTTCTTTTAAACTCATCAACCATGTCAGAGGTCTGTGGTCTGTTATAATGGAGAATTTACGTCTGAATAGGTAAGGACGAAAATATTTAGTAGCCCATACTATGGCTAATAATTCTTTCTCTATTGTCGAATAGTTGCATTCTGATTCGTTGAGTGTGCGGCTAACATAACAGATTGGTTTATCGCTCCCTATGTGTCCTTGGGATAGGACTGCACCTAGCGCGAAATTACTTGCGTCTGTGGTCAAAATGAAGGGTTTTGTAAAATCAGGGTATTGCAGTAAGGGGTCGGTTGTTAAAATATATTTACAAGTATTGA
The DNA here is from genome assembly GCA_951828415.1 of Anomoia purmunda. Lineage (NCBI taxonomy): Eukaryota > Metazoa > Arthropoda > Insecta > Diptera > Tephritidae > Anomoia > Anomoia purmunda. The sequence goes on along the minus strand of OX639993.1, from coordinate 83,252,283 downwards.
AAGCATTTACATAACGGTCGTTTAATTCTATTATTTTTTCTTTTTTCAGGCATTCAGTTAGTGGTTTGGTGAGTTTTGAGAAATCTTTTATAAATTTTCGGTAGTATCCTACAAGTCCTATAAAGCTTTGAATTCGTTTACGGGTTCGAGGTATTGGAAAGTTTTTTATAGCACTTATTTTTGCGGGATTGGGCTTGATGCCTTCTGTGGAAATAATATGTCCAAGGAAAGTGGTTTCTTTGTGAAGAAATTCTGATTTATCTGGCTGAATTTTAAAATTGGATGCTCGCAATTTATCGAACACTGTTTGTAGACTTTGAATATGTTCTTGAAGAGAAGTGGAGTATATGATAATGTCGTATAGGTAGACAAGACATACATATTTTGCCTACGAGTTCACCTAGGACATTATCCATTACTCGTTGGAAAGTTGAAGGTGCATTTTTTAAACCGAAAGGCATTCGTATATACTCGTAATGACCGCCTTCTACTGTAAATGCAGTTTTAGGGATATCCTTTTCGTCCATTTGATGGAAGCCACTTGCTAAATCAAGCGTGGTGAAGTGCATACATTTGCCTAATTTATCTAGAATTTCGTTAATATTTGGAAGGGGGTATCTGCCCGATATAGTCTTTTCGTTTAATTTCCTATAGTCGATCACTAACCGCCACTTCTGTTTGCCACTTGCGTCTGGTTTTTTGGATACAATCCATACTGGAGCGCTCCAAGGGGAATAGCTTGGACGGATGAGTCCTTGTCTAAGCATATCCGCAATTTGACGTTGGACTTCAGTTTTATGTACATGAGGGTAGCGATAAGATTTCGTGTATATAGGAATGTCGTCTGTTGTAGTTATCCTGTGTTTAATTTGATTTGTAGATGTTAAATTTTCAGTTTCTTTAAAAAATATGTCTGTGTAGTTTTTGCAAAGTTTTAAAATGTTTCGTTTTTCTTCAATGTTTAAATGTTCTGTTCGAATTAATGGAAGAAAGTCAATATTTTCATTATTCAATTTATTTGTATCGAAATTAAAGGCTTCGATGAATTCTTCGTCGTTATATTTTTCTACTTTTATGGGCTGTTCAATAAGTACGAACTGTTGCTCGTCTGAAATATTTATTACTTCAGCGAGACTATACCAGTTTTTTCGCGTAGTATATTCCTTCTGGTATGTAAAGCACCTTGTTGATGTAAGTCGTATTTATTAAGATGTTTCCTTCTTGGATGCCTACAGGGATTTTTATAACCGCCTTTGAGTTGTCAGGAATGATATGTTTGCCGGAAGATAAGTTTGGCTTGAATTTTAAAGGAATTATCGCATTTTTCGTTTTGATATGTTGCTTTTGCAAGTCTATTTTAGCTTCCAATTAAGTAAGCATGTCGATACCGATTAGCCCATCAAAATAATTGTGGAAATCGAATACTAAAAATCTTTGTTCCCCTGGTTGTTTAAATTCAATGACATAAGGAAGGGACGCTTCTTTGTCTAGTGTATATTTACTTAAAATTGTTGTTATAGTTAATGGGTTGCAGTTAGTTAAGTCTGAGGAATTTACGTATTTTGGGCTTATGAATGATGCAGATGCCCCTGTATCGATTAGAAATTTAAGTGGTCTGCCAAAAGGAGATGAGATGTTGATGTAACCTAGTTCAGAACCGTGTTTGTTAATATCTAGGTACCCTGTTGGTGGTTCGAGGCAGGATATTGAAAATTTTGGTTATCTTCAATATTTGCCAGGTTTCCGTGTGAGTTTTGGTACTCATCCAGGTTTTGTCTATAGCCGCTGCTTGGTGGTAGAGATTCTAATGGCTTAGAATGTTGAAAGTTAAAAAGTTCGTTTTTTGGGAAATCAGGTTTTCTTGATGCAATAGAGCGCACAGTTTGGTCTGTTCTAAAAGATCTTTGGGTAGGAGCTTGTGTTTTTATGTACGTGGAGCTTGTGTCCATGGGCTCCGGTTTATTATATTGGGTATAAGTATTATTTCGGGATCGGAATGGATTTTGTGAGTTGTTTTGATTTGAGAAATATGTGTTCGGATTTAGGGTGATATTTTGGAAGGTATTTTGCCGTTGGAATGGGGATTGGTTATTGTAATTTGTTATTTGATTTCGGTGTTGAGGGTATGTACGTTGAGTAGGGTTGTATCTATTGAAGTTGGTGTTATACCTGGAATAGTTATTGAATTTCGGCTGCCAATTGCGTTGAAGCCTGTTTGGATCTGATTGCATATAAAAAATATTTTGCTCCTTTATGCATAAGGAGAATGCTTGTGCAAGGGATTCCGGTTTAGATGCTCTTATTGTAGAGCCTAGGGGTTCTCTTAATCCAATAAGGAAGCTGTTTAGGCACATTTCGGCGTACAAATCTTTTTTTGCTTTTATTATTTTTTCGTCCTGCTCGTGAATTTGTATGTTGTTGAGGAGTGATGCTTGCAGTTCTATTATTTCACTATAAAATTGTTCGATATTATTAGATTTCTGACGGACGCTATGCAAATCCCTAATAAGGGAGGTTTCAGATCTTTTATCTGAATAATGTAAAGTGAGATTTTGTTTTATTTCATCCCAATTGAGGGATGTTCCGTACATATTTAGTACTTCGTTAGCTTGACCTACAACTCTGTTTCTTATTGCGCGTAGCAATATTTGCCCCTGTGGGGTTGCATCACAATTCCTAATGTGGAGCAGAATTTCTTCCACATTATTAATAAATTCATGTAAAAGCCGCGGATTTCCGTCATATACGCGTAAATCTTTTATTGCGTCCGGGATACGAAGGCTTTCGAAAGAGAAGCAACCAGCAGAAATATTTCTAGAAAAACTTGGTTGTTCTTCGTTAGGGTTTGCCATTATAGTAGAGTCTTGCGGTAGGGAAATATTGTCAAATTCGTTATATTCGGGTATTGAGTTTAAGCTTCTGCTTTTGAATAATTTTCCTAAAGATATTGGGTATGGTCTGAAAATCAATTGTCGTCCTGCTGTTTTCTTTTTGTTCATTTGGATCGTAGATGGAACTATTGGGGTCGTGTGGTCCTTGTGTAAGGGTGTGTATCCTTAGGTATAAATTTGAATATGGGTATCTATGTATTTTATGTAATATATGGTATATGTATGTGAATATTATTTAAATAATGTATATTGTATAACTAATAATATATATTTTATTAGTTTAGTTTTCTGGTATTAGTTCAATTATCTGGTTATATTCGTGGATTTTCTGTCTTTGTTTTTTTTTTTTTTTTTTTTTTTTCAATATTTCATGCATATATGTATATTTCTTTTTCTATTGTTCCCTCTATTCGATTTTGGTTATGGCTCTTTTAACCTGGAGGGTCCGGCTTTAGTGGCTACGGAATCGCAGATTTGAGTTCAGTTATAGGTGACCTTATTCAAATATATGAATAAAAGTCGGTTTATATATATATTAAAGGATGTACAAGCCTCGTTTGTTATTTTGGTTTATATTGGCTATACATACACATGTGCAAGCGTTCTTGGTATTGGAATTATTTACTAACCTTATAAGTTGTTCTTATTTAATTTATGTTTGGCGTACATACAGATGTGCAAGCGGTAATAGATATTCAAGTTAATGTACGAGACACATTTATTACAATTTTGTATTTCATTTATCTTTGGCGTGTATACAGATGTACAAGCGGGTGGAGATTTTGTACAATCCACATTTGTTATTTCCTTTTAAATTTTATATTTTTGCTATGCATACAGATGTGCAAGCGTTAATTTATTTTTTGTTATCTATTTTGTTGTTATAACAGTTTTTTGACTTACCACAAAACCAGGATGGTCGCAACTTGCATTTTGATTTAGGTCCTCCAGTGATAAAATAGTAGAAACTATGCCGGTCCGGGTGTGCCTTAGGTCTTGGTTCCTTCCGATATGCCCTCGGAATTTTGTTGGATACCGTTGTTAGACTCGTTAATTATCCTTTAGTTGGCTACGATATTCTCTCGGAGGTCACTTGGGGATTTTTTTAACGTTTAGCACTCACTCGCGAACCGTTCACTGGGCAGCCGACTGCGCCATTTAAGGGATCACTCCCAACACACACAAAAAAAAAACGATTTCGTGCTCTTAACTGGAGCTCACTAATAAAATGGTTAACAATTTTTGACAGCAATATGGCAAGTAAGTTTATTAATTAAGTTTTAGTGCTATTTATGCTTATTTTGTACCTGTTAGAAAGTATTGCAATATTGTATTTGCTTAGTAAGTAATTTATTTCATATACCTTAATTCTCTAGAAATGTTATTTTGTTATTTTGCTTAGTAGCCTAAATATTCGTTTTGTGTTTGATAAGCAGTTATACTTAAAGTTATTTTGGTTAGTATTACAATAGATATTCAGTATGTGTTTAATAAGCAATTTATTACATATACATTCTTAATTTCTTCAATTAATGCTACGTCTGCATTTCCGGAGTTTGATGACCGGCTAACTTCTTGCCCTTGGTGGCTTTACCGGTGGCTCTTGTGTTGGTGTTGTTGTAGGCGTTGAGGTTGCTGTAGCGGCCGTAACTCGCGCAGTCGACAGACCAACAACAGCAGCAGCAGTAGTACTAGACGAACGCAAAGAAGCTCCAGCATTATCACCAGCTTTGTCAGGTACAACAGCAGCAGACTTCGGTAAAACTTTCTCAGCTAGCACCGCACTGCACGTAGGCGACAGACCAACAACTGCACGTGAATATGATAAAGCCGAGAGAGCATTCGTGTTATTACTGACACCAGTACAAGAAACAGCAACTGAAGGCGAACTGGTGGGCACGGACGGATCATCCTTAGTAGCAACAATTGATGTTTTATTAGTTGAAATTTTATCAACATCAGCAGTACTAATCAGCTTCGAGACTAAGACTTTAAGGTCATTAACGTCCTTAGTCAGATATGCAATTGATGACACCAGGTTTGAAGAGTTATGTAGGCAATTATCGCAATTAAACACAATGTTTGTGTTATTAGGAAGCAGTTCACACATTTCTTTGCTATCAACCTTAGCACAAATCTTATGATACATACTTATTATTACAAGCATGGCAAGAGATTTCATTACCAACACGTAAAGATTTAAAGCATTTAGCAAAAGTTGAATTATTAGACCGGTTTCGATTAGTGTTTCGTTATTGTTTTCTTAACTTTTGAAACATTTTGACCTTTAAGTTCGTTTAGTATTTCGTCTTCTTTTATGCCGCGCAAATCGTTACAGTAAATAACACCTTTTGTGAAGTTCAGTGAATTATGTGTTAATTTTATGAGTTTTTCAGCTTGTGTGTAAGTTTTAGTTTTGATTAATATGTCACCACTCCGTAATTTTTTGCACGTTTCAATTTCGCCACAAACACCGTTTATAACCTTTTTTATGAGAAAGGGTGAGACGTTTTTTAAAGTTTCAGTATTCACCTCACTTTATTATTGCTTGTAATTAGTGTAAACGAAATAATAGAAGAACTATGGAAAATAATCACCTGATCGCACGTCTGTTTAGAATGAGCGGTAGTCATGAACTGTATTTTTTAATATTTCAGGATAATTGGCCGTAACCTTTTTTAGGGGGAAGCCTGCTGAATTGAGGGCTTGTATCACTTAGGTAGTAGTGAAGTGTACGAATAGCTAGAAAGAGGACGCAATTGACACCGAATGTGGCTGTTTCTAATTTGGAGTCGTGTATTGGACTATCACTTGATATGCGGAAGACGAACCGCTGAAAGTCTTGATTCATCCAGATGAGGATTTGTCTTTAAATTTTTTCGACGTCTCCATTGAAAACGTATTTGAGCATACGCCAACGAATAATCAGAAGCATTGAATCGGGTTGTAATGTGGGTCCGGTATATAATACTCCATTTAGTGAATTATGTACCTGAGCTTGTGCGTTTCGATGAATTGAATACCACTCTTACTTTAGTAGTAAGTTTTTCGGATTTTAAGACTGCGTGGTGGGGGGAGTAAAATGATATATATTCATATTTCCTTATTTTTTCATATGAATAGACTTCTTTCATATGACCTAATTGGAGGTATTCCTCGAGGACATTGTCTTACTAAGTGCTAAGATTGGGTAGTGACATAACTCTCAAAATTTTCCCAACTGTGAATTTAGATATTAATTTGATATTTCTTCCACTTGAGTTAAAATCCATCTAAAGATGGTATTTTGGGCTAATAATGTGTTGCAAATTTTCTCAACGCCTTCGAGTATTATTTGTGGTATGAGGTAGTTGGGGTCTGCTAGTTGCAGATGTGAAAAGTTTTCCCATTCCTTTGTATTTATGTGATATTTTGGAAGCATATTTGTGAGTTGCGGCAGAACTACATACATATGTCTTGAGCTTTTATTCTTTTGTCCGCTTTGGGGAAATTAGGGTAAGTGAACATATTTTATTTGAGTTTTGAACTTACTTTTTCAAAAAAGGAGAATGGAACAGTTAACGTCACCATGAAGTAAATCGAAAATGAAAGACAAAGATAAGATTGTTCTTCTGATTTGTAGTGTTTTTAAGTTCATCAGTAGGCACCGCGATTCATAAGAAGGGATAGGATCCGAAAAACGTATTTCACGCAACGCAAAACGAATAAATACTTTTTGGATCCTCTCAATTCTAGCTGCATGACACGCATAGTAAGGTGACCAAATGAATGAAGCATACTCAAGCTTGGAGCGAACAAAGGCCGTATACAAAAGTTTCAGCGTATAGGGGTCAGTAAAATCCGAGCTGTTTCGCCTAACAAAAGCAAGCATGGAGTAAGATTTAGTAATAATGAAATTAACATGACTGGCAAAAGTAAACTTCGAATCAAATATAACCCCTAAGTCTTTAATTTCTTTTAACCGCGACAGGGGCGAGTTAGAAATATGATAAGAGTTGTCAATGATATTGAAACGCTTAGAAAAGGTTATTTGGAAACATTTTTTTACATTCAGCAATAAGCGATTATTGGCACACCAGTTACTAACGTTATCCAAATCAATTTGCATCAACTCAGAATCAAGAGAGCTACTGATTAAAGAATAGATCTTAATTTAAACTGAATGTAATATTTAATCAAAATGATTAAAACTGAAATTGCATGTGTTGTAAAATGTTATTTCTAATTGCTCTCGCTTCCTCGTTCACCACTCCACTACCTTCAGTAATTGTGTAATCCTGAGTTCCTTCATTTGTGTCTTGATAGTCAATAGTTTCTCCATCCGATAACTGAGCATTGTAAGATATACAAATATTGTGAAGAGCTGCGCATACGTTCAGTATTGTTGTAGCTTTTTTTGGTTCGTAGTGGAGCGCCCGAGCCCCCAACAAGCACCTAAATCGCTTTTTTAACACCCCTATGGTTCGTTGAACAATATTCCTTCCTTGGGAATGCTTTTTGTTAAACATACTTTCAGATGATCCGGCTTCAGGGTTCCGGTATGGCGTAAGCATGTATGGCTGTAACGCGTAACCTGCATCAGTAAATGGATAAATGTTTACTTTTATTAGAATCATCCAAATGCGAAAACTATTTAAGCATAACATACCCAATAATATATTACGTTCGCCCCTACGGTAGTCGTCTTCTTATTGTGGTTTCAATGCAGACATATTAAACACGTTAGCGTCGTGCGTTGCTCCAGGAGTCTTCGCATTTACATACATATATACCGAATTTTCATGGCGTCATCACAAACCTATGAACGTACAACAGTTATCATCTGAATTGCATTTTATTTGTAAATACTCACTATCATTACATTCAAGCTAAAATATCCCTTGCGGTTGTAGTACAAATGCTGCAGCTCTTTTTTTGGGGCAATGATTTTGACGTGCGTTCCATCTATACAACCTATTACGCCTGGTATTCCGCTTTTTTCAAAGAAATAAAGCTTTGCTTTGCGCTTCTCCTCTTCAGAGTATTAAATGGTTGTAGTTTGCTATCTGGCAATGCAAGCAAATGCGTAAATGCAGCTTTTGGCAGACGAAAGTTTTTCAAAAATCTATAAAGCGGAAGTTTTAATACTTTTTCAACACAGCAAATATAACATATATATCGTATACAAACATTTTTTCCTTAAACTCCAGAGGATTGGAGGAGTCTCTCAACTTTCTCCTCTCTCTAGCTAGGTCCGCTAGCTTTAAACTTGCATCTTCATCCTCCTCACTATCACTAAACCACAGTTCTATAGTATACATTTTTATTTCATTTATTTATTTATTAAGTTATCACTTATGAAATTAAATTGAATTGATAGATAGAGAGATAGATATATATTAGAGTATTGCACTTCGACCTTAAAGATCCATTGTGCCCTCTGCTCTTTACAGTACCTCGTCTAAACCCAACTCCTTTATAAAGTCTAATATAATAGTTGGTGGCAACGAGCGAACATGCTCCTCAGCTGGGTATGTGTACCCAGGTAGCTTTGTCGTCTTCTCGAGATAGCGTCACACTCAAGCAACAGGTGCATCGGGGTCTCCGGAGCTAAGTCGCAAAAGCGACAGGACTCGTTCGACCATATTCCGAGCCTGAGCAGATGACTTCTCAGCCTGCAGTGTCCTGGGAGAAAGCCTGTCAGTATCCTCAGACTATTCTTCGAGAGGTGCATAAACTGCTTGAAGCGTTTATGGTTGTAACCTCCCAGTAGACACTTCGCCTGACGTAACCCCGGCTCAAGCTGCCAGTGTTCCACCTTCAGGTTGTTTTCTTCTATCCTAAGCTCTTCCTTGATAGTGTGTTGTCCTATCGCTAGGAAAGGCTCAGGTCCTATAGGCGTTTTTTGAGCCGCCTCCCTTGCTAATCTATCAGCTTCCTCGTTACCTTCTATACCTTGATGGCCTGGGATCCAGAGAAGCTGAATATGGTTTAGTATTGCTAGTGTGTTGAGTCTCTCTATGCATTCAAGCACTAGTGAGGATTTCACCTCATACAAGGCTAGCGCCTTGAGTGCTGCTTTGCTATCGCTCAGAATGATTATACGTTCATTGCGATAGTTTCTACTCTGGTTGACCTCTGCACATAACAGGATGGCATACACCTCCGCTTGGAAGATGCTTGGAGTCCTTCCCATTGGTACCGACATGTGTGTTCTGGGGCCAAAGACCCCAGCTCCTATGCCTTCCGGAGTTTTAGAACCGTCAGTGTACAGTGCAGGTTGCTAGCTTGGAGGTGTCATTCTAGTGCGGAAACGCTCCATGTTACTTTGTTTCCTAATTCAATTTTAAAGTTCCTTTCAAAATTGGTTACTTTGATGATATCGTCCCTGGGGAATTGAGCTAGCGGTAGCCGTGCGCTGAGGCTTCCATTTCCTTAGACGATATGACTTTCCCTTTTCCATACCCTTCCTTAGCAATATTCAGTAGGGTTCTTTTTGCTGTCTGTTCTATAACTATGTGGAGTGGCGTTAGGTATAGGATCACCTCTAGTGCTCTAGTCGGACACGTGCGCATGGCTCCTGTTATGCACACACACGCTAGCCGTTGGAGCCTTGTTAGTGATTTCCTCACCGTTGAAAGGGAGGTTCTTGATACCCACGCCACCGCCCCATAGGTTACTATCGGCCTAACAATCATAGTGTACATTAGGGTGGAGCGAAAAAAATATTTGATCGTATTCGTTTTGGAATACCTGTAAAAAGTTGCTTTTGTTACTTACAAATATGCACACAAAATTTTATTTGGCGCTTAATATATTTCGAGGTGCTCCCAACCTCATAAGTTTTAGAGATATTCACGAAAATTAGCCAAAAAAAAAATTATTATTATTTTCGCTAAACTAAATTCTGAACGTTGCCGTGTTAGTCTTTGATAGCGCGGGGGGTATGCGGGGAAGTATTTTCACCACTCTCATCACACGTTATTTGAATGCCATTAAGTGCACACGCGCGCGATTTTTTATTCTTGTCTTTTTAAGACGCAATAAGCAATTTACCGTTGCACTGTTCATAGTATTAACTTCATACTCATAAGCTCTGGCGACACTGCGATTCGCGTTGAAAAATATTTGTGTTTTGGTGACAGCGCTGTTCATCGAATTTTTTTTAAAAACAAATAAATATGAAATAAGTTCGGCGAAGTAAAACAAACAATTACATTAAAACAAAGTTCGGGAAGGTAATTAAAAAATTTACTTTAAAGTACTTTGAATTGGAAATACAACCTATTTACTGTTCATTGCAGTAAAATTTCTCAAGTAAAAACTCGACAAACGACGTCATGTCCCGTGTTTGGTTTGCCAGAAAAGTTACCAGTATCTCAATTGCCCACTTATAACGATGTTATGAAATATTATCTGTTTATTAAATATGAACTTAAGACGGATAAAAATACAAAAGAGCCAACGGTCCAAGACATATCAGAAAGATTGGCTCAAGAAATTATAGATTTTTGGAAAAAAGCATCGCTGCCAATAGTTAGTCGTAAGAGAGTGCTTCAACTAATTCGTGCCTACCACGGCAAATATAGAAGTTTAATGAAGCCTTATCAAGGTCGTAAATCAAATAAAAACTATCAAGAAAAAATTAATACATTTAAAGCTGAGTTCCACAGATTATTTGACATCTGCAGTTGCAAATGCCAACTTACCTCAAACTGTTCTTGTTTGAGGGACAGTCGTGTTCCCAAAGCAGAAATATCTTTTTTACTAGATCAAAGAACTACAAGAAAAATGATGATAGGTGGTGTAGATCAAGCTGCGACTATTAAAAATAAGAAAAACCAAGAGAGAAAACAAAAAAGTTCATTTCGTAACCGAGACACAATTGTTTCCGAGAAACCGTGCTCTTCTCGCTCCTTACATGATGATGTGGAATTGACAATCGAAACTATCAGTGCCAGTTCCAGCAATAGCGAAGCTTGTAGTCCACAGAAAAATCCAGTTGCGCCACCACCAAAAAAGAAGAGATTTAATTTACCTTCCTTAGCTCTTGCGTGCGATCGCACTGGAGTTTCTGACAGAGCCGCTGCTATAATAGCTTCTTCTGTGTTAAAAGATGTGGGAATAGTTTCATCAAACGATACCAGTGCTGTCATTGACCGTTCTAAGTTACGCCGTGAGAGAACTAAAATCAGATCAGCTTTACAGAATGTAGATCGTAATAGAAGCATACGCGGTATTTATTTTGATGGCAGAAAGGATAAAACTTTGGTTAGTGAAGGTAAATTTTACAGAAAAAGAGTTAAAGAAGACCATTATGTGATTTTATCGGAGCCAGGAAGTCATTATTTCGGCCATGTCACGTGTGAGTCGGGCACTGCGAAAGGTATTAAAAGTACTATTTTAACTTACTTAAAATCCAAATCCGTGGAACTCAGTGAAATATCTGTTGTCGGTTGCGATGGAACAGTAGTTAACACAGGTTTTAAAGGCGGTGTGATTCGCAAGATGGAAGAAGAACTTAAAAAACCATTACAGTGGTTTGTCTGTCAGTTACATTCGAATGAATTACCACTGCGACACCTATTATTGCATTTAGATGGAAAACCCACAGGGCCTAAGTGCTTTTCAGCTCCTATTGGATCCGAATTACAAAAATGTGGAACTATGCCAGTAGTAAAATTCACCGCCATTCCATCAACATTACCTGAGATTACTAGAAATGATTTGAGCACGGACCAAAAATATCTTTACGATATAGCGACGGCTATCAGCACTGGTGTTATTTCTTCCAATTTAGCTAATATGGAACCTGGGCCCCTGAACCAGTCTAGATGGCTTACGACGGCAAACCGAATTTTGAGATTATATGTGACTAAAACAGATCCCGAAGAAAAATTGGTGATATTAGCCACGTACGTAACAAAAGTTTATGCTCCAATGTGGTTCACAATAAAATGTAATCCCTCGGGCATAAATGGAGCTAAGCACTTGTGGAAAACGATTAGGCTGAGTCGCTATTTGAACATGGATTTAAAAGAGATCGTTGACAAGGTAATCCAACGAAATGGATATTTCGGCCATCCAGAGAATGTTCTTATCACTATGCTCGGAGACGACAGAGAAAGCATACGTGAGTTAGCTTATCAACGAATTTCAACAGCAAGATCAGAGGATGCTCCAGGTCTTCGAACATTTCATTTCATTTTCATTTATTGCCCAAAATCACATTAACATAAAACTTACTTACTTATGTTAAAAAATTAAGTTCTTTAGAGTTATCCTAACATACATATGTATTTATCTAGGAGTTTAAAATTTATTGTGATATTTCTTATGTACTATAAGTTACGATACTTGTATATACATTTGCTTTAGGCAAAAATTTTGAGGCTTAATAATTTCTCCCAAAAAGGGCTTAAAAAGAGATATGCTAAGGTCTGTAAGTGTATGTGTATAATAAATTTTTAGCTTCTTATGTTGAGTTACTTTATGTTACTTTACTATAAATTGCTCAGTGTTATAAACACAATTTTCTTCATTGAAATTATAAGATTTGTAACGTCTATGATAGTAGATTGTTTTTTTGTTTTTATGTAGAATAAAATTATTTTTCAAAATTTTTAAATATATTGGAGATAAGTATCTCTCTCTTATAGGTAAAGATATTTCTGTTTGTTTTGACAAATATTTTTTGATCAACTCGTTTTCTAAGTGTGTCATTTTTTCAACAAATCGGTCTGAAGAATTAATTAAGAACGAATCTATTCGTGAGATTTTACATTTCTCATACAAAACTTTATTAGAGAATCTTTTTTAACGGAAGGTGCCACTTCTGTAGGGTTGGCGATTAAGTCCGCTACAAAGTCTTAGGATATATCGTTCAAATCGTCTAAGTCTCTCCATTTGGCTCGACGAAATGTTGAACCATATAGGATGCGCATAGGATATTATTGGTCTAATTATTTGTTTATATATATTTAACTTAATACGGCTTGAGAGACCACCCTGTCTTCTAATTAGATTGGAATAACTGAAAAACATCTTTTTTGCTTTTGCCAGAGTATAATCTAAGTGACGCACAAACGCAAATTTGCTATCTACTATTACACCTAAATATCTTATTTGGTCTTTGCTTCTTATATTTATACCATTAAATTTAATTTGAGGCTCGTACTTACGGGCGTTTGGTAGCAGATCTTTCTTAATGCCCCTAATAGCAACCGTTTCGCTCTTAGTAATATTGACTTTAAGTTTCCATTTTTGGAAGTATCTATTTATTTCATCTAGATATACATAGGTTAATAGCACCATTTGCTTTTGCTATGCGTGGATCAGTACCCAATACAAGAATGTCGTCAGCGTATATTATAACTTTAATGTCAGAGCTATTCATAAATGTGTTCGCTGGTGGATCTGGGAAATCTGCTAGAAATATATTGTAGAGGATGGGTCCTAATAATGAGCCCTGCGGCACGCCTGCACCAACATCCCTAATCATTGAATTGTGTGAATTCTCACAAACGTAAAATGTGCGCTCCTTTAAATAGCTAAACAGAATTTTGCATAAACTTTTATCAAATTTAAACTTTCGATACATTTTATATATAATTCCTTCTACCCAAGCAGTATCAAAAGCTTTTTCTAAATCTAGACTGACTAGGATGGTTGCTTGCCGGCGATTCAGATTAGTGCATACAAAGGCAGAGAGCAAAGTTAAAGCATGACTAGTTGAATGGTGTGGACGAAAACCAAACTGGTAATCTTTCATAAAGTTGTGCTCTTCCATGTGTATCTTAATTTTTTCAAGTATAATTTCTTCTAGAAGTTTACTTACATTTGAAAGAAGGGATATTGGGCGGTAACTACGGACCGAGTTAAGATTAGAATTTGGTTTTGGCACACATATTACCTTTGCCGTTTTCCAATGTTTGGAGAAATATCCTATATTGAGTGAATGGTTGAATAGAATAGCTAAAAACCTCCAGAAATTATTATTTGTTTTCTTAAGTAAGAAATTTGGGATACCGTCATCCCCAAAACTCTTTTTATTATTCTTGAAACCTAAAATTATACGAATTTTTTCAGCGTCTATCCAGGTGTACCTGTGTAGCGAATTGTTTTCATTTAGATCACCATCAGCTGTTAGGTGGTTTGAGAAGTTTACTATCGGCTCGTTTAAGCTGGTTAACTCAGCCACGCCATTTTCAATAAAAACTGAAAAACTTTCGTCACTAGGGTGCTGGTTTTGAAGGTGTATTCTTTCAAATACATAAGCTAATGTATTTACTTTGGATATATTTTCCTTTAGGACAATATTGTCGCTAATATTGCTGTTGGTCGAGTCTACATGAAAGTCGGTATCGATATCTTCTCTATTAATTATCAGGTCTGGGATTTCATTTTTTTTCTTTAGTCCACAAAGTCCCTTAATTTTATTGTATGTTTTGTTATTCATACGTATTTTGGCAAAGTAATTTGACCAATATTTATCGTCATGTATGCGAATACGCTCTTCTATAATTTTACTCAGATTGCGAATAATAGCTCTCAGAGTATTTCTACGCTGAGGATCTACACATCTTGAGGCGTTGCGACGTAAGCGCTTCTTTTCAGATATTAGGTCAACTATTTCAGTAGGAAGGTTTATTAGGCCTCGATTGCGTACTTGCACTTTCGGGATAGCTCCTGAGTTAATGGCAGAGTCAATGGCTTTATTGAGATTTAGAACACAATTGTCAATATCGTTTTGAGATACATTACAATCGATTGGTAAATATTTCGTGTTAAGCTTGGCTGAAAGAGTATTGTTGAAGATTTTAAAATCAGTTTTGTCATAATTGAAAAACTCGGTTGGCTGGCAATCGAGCACATTATGTTCTGATTCTATAATCAGTTCTACAGCATTATGGTCCGATTCAAATTCATGTGTTTTTAAGCAGTGGATGTATCCATTTGTTTCATCAAAGCTTATTCCAGCAAATGGTGTCACAAAAAAAATATCTAAGTATGATGCTGTATGCGTAGTTACTCTAGTGGGATGCTTTGTTGGTATTAAGTTTAAAATGGGACATTCCTGTAGAAAATTGTTCAATATTCTCCCATTGTTGTTTGTGAGGGAGTCCCCCCAATTGGGGTGCCTGGCATTAAGGTCTCCACCAATTATTATTTTGCTTGTGTTAAGAGATTCCAAAACTGTATTCAGGTCACTGACGCGAATTGAGTCTGATGGGCGATTATATAAGGACACAAACGATATTTCGTCACCATTTGTAAAGAAGATTTTTATCGCGACCTTTTCCAAATTAATTGTTTCTGGTATTTTAACCAATTCATATTTATAATGTTCTTTTATGCAGATTGCAGTGGAGGTACTAGTTGTGGACTTCCTGTTATTTACATTTTGTGCTTTTTCAACCAGAGTTATAAAGTTATAACCTTTAAAGTTAAGTCTATGCCTATGGTTAAGTCGATGCTCAGCTATTAGGACTATATCTGGCTTATGTTTTTTTAAAAAGAGGTTAAAGAAATGTCTTTTGTGTTTTGATATCAATGAGTTCACGTTAATAAGTATGCATTTAAGTCTTTGGCTAGTCATGGTTAAGTCTTAATTCTGTTAAAAGGCCAAAGAGCGCTATTGATTTTTCATTGTCATTTTCCAACTCTTTGTAGGTTTTTGAAAAAGTTGCAATTTTGTTCATGCAGTCGGAAATATTGCTCCCAAATAGTCGAACACATTCACTATTTACACTTTCGAAAGGTTTTATCCCTGATGGTATCTTTGGTTTCATGTTGCTACTTTTTAAAGTGTCGTCTCCACGCATAACTGAGGCATATGAAGTTGGCTTTTTACCTAGCTTTATACTACTTCTTGCTACTGGCTTTGATGGAATATTATTATTGCTATTATTATTGTTACTATGATTATTGCGTTCACTTATTCGTTTAATTATTTCTAATCGCTTTGGACAATTTAAATAATTGGCTGTATGCCCTTCTTTATTACAGTTTACACAGCTCACTGGAATTCCTATTTTTTTAATTAATTGACCTGTCTCACTATCGGTATATACGCGTTCTTTATTATTATTTTCCTTTTGGGGCACTTTACATTCACCAGGGCCATGACTATCAATACATTTTACACAACGGTAAGGCAAAAAACAATTACTGGCTACATGTGTGAAACGTTGGCAGTTTTTACATTGTGAGGGTACCATTGGCTTTAATTTTTCGAAATCTACCTTACAATTAAGAATGTATTTAATATTATAAAATTCAGATAGCTTAGAGTTATGGCTGAGTTGGATTAACCAATTGCCGTTTCTAAATTTTGCGAATTTTACAATTTCAATGTCAAGATTAAGGTCACTAAGATAAGTCATAATTTCATCACGTTCATAAACATTTGACAATTTTTTTATAATGATTGAGTATGGTTTTTCCTCATTAGGGGTAAATGTATAAAATTTTATTTTCTCATTTATTAGAAAGGTCTTAATCTCTTTGTAGTCATTAATAACACACGAGCTTATGTGTGTTACGTTTTTGTTAATAATATTAAATACAAAGTTTTTGTGGTTTAGTAATTGCTGTAAATTATTTGACATTTCTTTTTGATTTATGTTGTAGCAAATAAATACAGGCGGATGCTCTTTAGCTTTTTTGCTTTTTTGATTTTTTTGATTTTGTATTGATTTTGTCTGCTTGTCTGTTGTTTTTGGAGGAGCCTCCACGGCCTGCGTATGGCTCTCTACTCTTTGAAGCGAGGGAAAATTCTCTTCCATATCAACGTTATTTAGGTCTGATATAAATGTATCATGATCTTCTTTATTTTGGTTTATGTTTTTCTTTAGTTGATCGTTTTCTTCTTTGAGAATGGCTTTTTCAGAGTTAAGGTGTGATATTATGCTTTTCAGCTCAGCAACCTGCTCGGTAAGTGATTGGAGTAAGGAAATCAATGACTGCTTGCTCTTAATTTCGTCAGCATTATCTTCAACTTCGCGACGTGCGTCTGTTTGTTCATCTCTTTGTTCTCTCCGTCTCTTTGAGAGATAATCAGATTTTACACTGTTCCCAGCACTAGAGTTATCACCAGCATTGCTGCTGCTTACTCGCACCAATTCAAGGTCACCTTGTCTTAGATTTTGCACGTTTGTATATATGTTATTGTCTGTAGTATTAACTAATTGATTATTAATCAAACTGTAATTAGAATAATCTTCCAATAATTGGAATGGATTATTGCTGTTGTCTTTTTCACTCATTTTGATGATTTTTAAAACTTATTAGGATTTTTATGGGTTTAACACAGTTCTTCACTTGGTTATGTTGTTTGCTAAGCACACGTCCGCTCTCAATAACAGATCAAATCGAACTCCAATCTTCGAACATTTAAAGTGCCTGCCTTCAATTTCAACGCAGAAGATTATACCGAAATGATTACATGGCAAGAATGTAAAATAACTGAGCCACCGCTGATTTTCAATTATCGGATGAAGCCTTGAAAGCGATTGTTAAAAGTGGTTTAGGTAGAGTTCAGAATATAAAAGATTTTCCATGCCACACCCAAGCCGTGGAGCGATGCATCAAATTAGTGACAGAAGCTTCAAGTGCAGTTTGTGGAGAACACAAACGAGACGGTTTTATTAGGGCAAGACTTCTTTCACGTCAGCAAATGCCACATTTCGATACGAAAAATCAATTTCACGTTTAAATATTATTAACATTACGCATTTTTATCTTGCTTTTTTCAATAAACAAATGATCCAAATAAATACTGCTCTTTAAGTTAGCGCATTCCCAAGTTATTATACTGTTATTAATTTTGTAGCAGTGCTGCAATTCAGAATAATACATTCACAGAACAATCTTAAAAATATGGCAAAAAAGGGGAACAATTGTTATTCTTAGCGATTTTCAATTGTGTTGGGGCACCTCAAGATATCAAGATAGGTAAATAATATTTCGTACGTTTGTTTTTCTCATTCATAGACAACTTTGTATCACTATGCCGTTGAAAAATAGGCAATTTTTTTATTTCTCATATAAGATCACTCCACCTTAGTGTACATCCATCTAAGAAAAAAAAAACAAAAAAATGGAATTGAACAATTTTTCGCCAATGTAAAAATGTAAGCAAACACAAAACAGCCGATTGAAATTCAACGAACCGTTCACAATGGTACATTTTTTGATCGATCAATTTACTCAATACCGAAATAAAATACAATCGACTCAATCGACAAAAGCCCATTCTACTGCCAATCGACACTCGCAATAGGGGTGTTAATCTGTTTTGGACCTTCGTTGATATAAACGATCGTTGCGATCCTAAGCCCTAAGCTTATACAGCTCCCTTTGATGTTGATAATTAGTAAATAATGTTTGTATTATTGCTGCTTTTGAACATTTTCGGGATTTTCTTGTCTTGCTGTTTCAATTAGCCCCGTCGTTCTCTTTGTGTTTGCGTTACTTTGGGATGTGCTTTGGAAACTTATAAAATAAAACATCGAATGTTGTCTCTTATGACAGTAAACGTAGTTGAATTTGCTCTCACAGGCTTTAAGCATTTCCGAATGTGATAAACAATTCGTACAAAGTTTTTTGGTTCTGACGAAGTTGTTTCTTTCGTTTATTGTAAATTTTTTTGAACTTTTCGCAAGGTTTTAATATGTGACCTTTATAACACACTTCGCACGCGCAGTATTTGTTTCGTTCTGAAACGAACGACTGTAATTTTAGAAATTCTTCACTTGTTTCTCTTTGTATTTTTGGCAAGTTCATTAGAATCGTAACTTGATTATATACCAATACTCTCCTATTTTCTTATCGAGATTGTCGTCCTTAAGTGCGAACTGTTTTACTATAGCGCCTGACCTTTTTTGACCTTTTGTTTTGTATCTGAGATGATACAGTATTTGCGCTTGAGATAACTTTGGATGGTTTATGTATACGGCTTCTTTGCATCCTGTTTTGTCCTTTGATGTTTGTCTTCATCAACCATTTTAGGAATTTGTAAAAACTGAGATGTTTTTTGGTTCTTTTATATGAGACTTATCGGCTTGCATTTAAATGCGGACAGCTTTTGCTTAGGATTTTTCTCAGTATATACTGAATAAGTAAACTCCGCTTGAGTTAACTATGCGATTTAAGTATGCGCGTTCTTTGTCTTATGTACCGTTTAATTAAACTTATGTAAACAATTTTTTTCGGTAATTGTAAAATTTGTTTAGCTTCAGTAAATTTTTGACTGTGTGAAACGCGATTCAATTGTTTAGTTATATTTATGTATGTGTATACGTGTAAGTACTAGTTTTCGATCTGTATAACTGCAGTGAATTCCTTTTATTTTTAATATATGTACATACTCGTATGGGCAAGTAGTTTCTATTTGTGTTTGATTGATTTAATTATTTGCCAATTAATGTTATTCGGCTTAAAACCGTACTGTTTTATTTTGGATGAATAATTTTATGTTTTATAACTAATTGCAAATTAGTATGTATGAATATATGTACAATCACATATGTGTAAGTACATGAAAGTACATGCACTGATGGGAACATTGAAAGTTGCTTGCTGCTCTTTCTTATGGGTGTATGCACGTTAGGGCGGGTCGAATTTTTTCCGCATAAAGCGGCTAGCAAAAACGAAAACTACAGAAAATTCTAAGAAAGTTTCGCCAAGAAACCATGGGTCTAAAATTAATTCCCAGTTCGCGCAGAGCGACTTTAGATTTTGTGGTCATACTTATTAAATTGTACTCAAAAACCTATAGTTTTAAAAATAACAGCATGCCATGCAATTAATGCAACTTACATAATGAAAGTTTACGTACCGATGTACTTTAACATTAAGTTCTACAACGCAGTTGTATACGGCAGTCTCTTGTTTTTTAAATTTATACAGCCAACGCGATATTTACCACCAACGCTGCGAGAAATTGTTAACACTGTAATCCAAAATCATTCATACTTCGCTCATCCTGAAAATATCTTACTGGCAATGCTTTATGATAAGAGAAAAGATGTTCGCGAAAGAGCCATAAAAAAGATACTACATTATCGTGATAAAGTTTGTGATCCGACTAATCTAAGGGTTTATGATAAAAGGCACGCAATAAATTTTGAATGCTCAGACTACTTTGATCTGGTTGACCTAGATGATGACAGTGTTTTGTCTGAGCCTCCATTCTCAGCACACATTCCATACAAACACTTGTTGCAGTTTATTGAGTCTGATGATCCGCCGCTTCTTGACCCAGGGATTCCATGTCATATCCAAGGAACTGAGCGTTGTGTACAACTTCTGACAACAGTTTCCCGACGCGCTATCGCAAATAATAGAGACGATATCATGGCCGTAACTATAGAAAGTCGTACTACAACACCACGCATGGAATCCAAAAAACCTTTAAAACCTAACAAATCTAGAACTAGAAAATATTCCCAGTCATCAGCATAAAAACCAATGTCTGTAACTTGCACCACAAAAACATTTAATTTTTTGAAAACTTAATTACAATAATAAAATTTATTTTCGATCCACCGTATTTTCCACAATTTTAGCATTTTTTAAAAAAATATGGGAATATCTGTATGCTGCATACATACATAGAAGCACAAACTTTCGTTATAATCGAAGAAACCAAGCACAATTTTTCGGATCGCTTCTTATGAAAGTATAGGTTTTTGAGTACAATTTAATAAGTATGACCACAAAATCTAAAGTCGCTCTGCGCGAACTGGGAATTAATTTTAGACCCATGGTTTCTTGGCAAAACTTTCTTAGAATTTTCTGTAGTTTTCGTTTTTGCTAGCCGCTTTGTTGGTTTTTTTCCACCCATGCAAATCGACCCGCCCTAATGTACGTGTGTATGATTGCTCCGTTTTATATTCATTTTAGGTACAAAGAGCGGGAGTGAATTCGTAGGTATGTACGAGTATGAAAGTATGTACATATGTATGTACATAAGTATATGACCGGGCGATAAATTTTAAGCCAGTAATGTATGCATGTACAAATGTACATGTGTATGTATATTATGTTAGGCGCAGAAAATAGGATATGTAAATTAGGAGTTGTTGTATTTAATTGTGTTATAATATAAGTATGCATTTATATTTACATAGAGTTTTTTATTTGCAATATTTATGTTATTATGCTCTGCTGCTTATTTGTTCATGCAATCCTGCTACTGTTTGTAATACAAACAGAGGGGTATTGCCAGAAAATTTGCAAGTGTCCACTTGAGTATATTAATATTTTGCTTTCTAATTGTTTGTGTTTTAATACACGACATATATGTAAGCATAGAAGCCGAGCAGGTTTAGTATACTGTTTTTGTTGTATGTTTTTTGTTTCCTCAGACTGGGTTCAAACGGGAAACTTTTGTTGCTTATTATCGGCGACTTCCCTTTTGGTGTTGCTCGTCGCGTTCACACAGAGCAACTCTGTTCAGCCAATTTTCTGGCATCTCATTTTATATAATTTTCGCAAATTTCTGTACGCTTCGCTTAAGCGGCATTTACTATTCTGATAAATTTTGTGATTATAAGTAAAAGGTGAGTTGAAAAATGAAGTTTTAACATAATTTACGTTAATATGTATAGTATATGCATACACATGTATGTATATATTTAATCGCAAAAAAATAAGAACAAAATTTCATTTCCCAACTTGCCGTATGTATTCACTTAAAACTCAACAAAACTGCAACCACTGAAAGAATGATAAATGAAAAGGAATGTCAAATTTCTTAGCTGCCGACTGAGACGAATAAGAACACAAAGCGTGTCGCCCGAGCACGAGCAACTCGGTGCCCTTCCCCTTTCCCCGTCCCTCTCCCTCCTACAAGTGACGAGTTGCCGCGACAAAAGTTTCCCTGTCTGAACGCTGTCTAAGCGAACAATATTTATGTTGAAATTTGTGTACATATATATGTACATACATATATAAATATATGTATATACTTATATGTAGATATACATTTGTGCCCTTTC
Source organism: Anomoia purmunda (assembly GCA_951828415.1). NCBI lineage: Eukaryota > Metazoa > Arthropoda > Insecta > Diptera > Tephritidae > Anomoia > Anomoia purmunda. Next base: position 83,230,409 of record OX639993.1, on the reverse strand, counting down.
TTGTGTCAGTTAATGAAGTGGACTATATAAAAACATACTAGGGGAGTGGGGGTGTATACATATGGATGTTTCCAAGTATGTAAATATTTGCTGTATTTAGCTGACACAGAGAAAAATTGTATTAAAAAAGAACAGTTCGATTAACCAATCCGTTTTCTGCTTTTTTTGTTAGTTAAATATGTAAATGAACGATACAACCCACTGCGGTATATGCAACGGTTTTTGGACAAAGGAATTGATTAACGGGGAAACTAGTTTCTACCTCACGCAGTTCACCGGGCATGGCTGTTTTTGACTCTACCTACACAAGTACCTACATGCAGGCAGACCATCCTCATTGTTATTATGTTGGGTATCACAACCTCAGCGTACGAAGGAAGTTGGGTTTAATCCGTAGGTGCCAGGTGGCAAATTTAATTTCATGAACTGCAATAAGCATAATTTCTTAAGTTTGCCAGTTTTGCCATTTAACAAAATTTTTTCTTTTTTCATAAAACATAGAAATTCCGTCCGTAAACCAATCAATGTTTATATGAATTTATTTTCTCTTAAAAATACCATATCTGGTCCACTCTCCATTTTTCCTCGTTTACAAATTTGGCGAAGGGGTGAATTGAATATTTGATACTTTGACAATTCACGCCGAAATCCGTTCTTGCGGGTTCTGCTTAATTACGTTCTCTGACATAACTGCAATAGAGCCTTTCAATTCCATCGTAATTCTCCGTATTTTAATTTTGCTTTTAAATGAACACAACTTATCTTAAAACATACTGATATTTATAATTGAACTTGCAAATAATTTAACCCAATTAGCGAAATATTAAAAGGCACTTCTTTTAAATTTAATTTCTCGAAAGTGTATTTTTTTCACATCAGAACGAATACACCTCAAATTGCTGTTAGCCAAAACTTTTTGTTTAAGGGATACAATTTTTTTTCCAGATTGCAACCTAGCACGAGTAACCTTCAGGAATGATAGAATACAAGATCGCGCTGTTTTATCAGAAATTCGTGAAAGTAATTTGGCTGTGACATCACACTTTTACATACATACACGGTATTTGTAAACTGTTGTTACATTGCTGATTCTGTCAAAATTTCCAAGAGACTGTTGGCAGTACCACCATCAGGCAGTAATATAGTGCTTCAATTCACCTTCTCGTTTTTAATAAACAACTGCAGAATGGACCGTGCACTAATTCTTACTATAAGAAAATCCCTTCGCAACAACTTGAGCGATAAGGGCAAAGTTGTTGGAGAAATCGCTCTGCAGAATTATCATTATCGTCCCTGAGAGTAACTTTTCTGTATTTGAAGTAACTCGACTGATTTTTTGCGATGAAATAGTGCTGCCAAAGTTTTTAAAATCACTTCATAGATATGTAACAAATTCAGAAGCAAAATTTAAACAAAATTACTTACACAGGCCGCTTGTCGGGCGGAATACCTCTGTATAGAACGGAGCATCTAAAAAACTCCGGAGGTGCAGAATAATTACTTAAGACTTCTAGAGGAATAGTTAATTTTGGACCACATGACACCCATTTGTTCCCCCGAAATTATACCGGCGGGGAAGTATTTCTCCTGCTTCTTTTCACAAGTACGTATTTAACGGCGCCATTGAGAGAATGTACCGGCAAATATATCTCCATGAAGATTACCAGAAGTTGCGAAGAATCCTCTTCTGGAAAACCCCTCAAATAGAAAACTTTAAATTAAAAACAAGAACTTTCATAATAAACTGTGCCTCTTACTTGGCCTTTCAAATTATCCATCAGTTGACAAAGTACTCGAAGGAGAAACATTGTCGAAGCGATCAAATCCTAATTACTTAAACATACGTTGATGACTTGTTTTCAAGGGGTCATCGCTAGGGATGCAATGCCCAACGGCGTCGAAGTCTTAAAATCGGCGGGTTCTCTATTAAATAAAAGGACGGCCAATCACAAAGGATTACTGCAATACATACCAGAGTCCGATCTCTTGGAAACAGACCCATGACTCAGGCGTGACTAAAGAGCTTGGAATAAAATGGAACGCACACACAGATACATTATCTTACTCAGTTTACTCACTCCCCAATACCAATTCTACAACAATGCGAAAAATTCTGTCGGCTGTCGCGAGGCTTTGCGACACGGCAGGATGGGTATCACCAAAAATGATAGTTGCAAAGATCCTCCTCCGAGTTGAACGAAAACGCTAAATAGAAGGAATTAGCACTGGACAAAGGCATGTAAATATTTTAAAGCAAGCAGATCAGAGCCTATCTAGATCTGTCAGACCCCGAGCTGACCCTGTGGACAGACTAACCCATAGGAAAGGACTCCATGAGACTGGAAAACGTGCACAGCCTACATGACGTCCCGGATCTTTCAAGACATTAGTAACGCTACTTGGCGACATGTGCCCAGCACCGAAAACGTAGCTGACTTAGGAACCCGAGGATGTGGACAGATCGAGCTTGCCCATAATTCGCTGTATAGGAAAGGTCCCGAATAACTATCTTAACCACCCGTATCCTGGACGAAGGTTACCCCTCAAAATCCATCCCCTCCGGCAGATGTCTTCGCTGTCGTCCCTTTCGACCGTTTCTTTTCTTTCCTAGAGCCTCCCGAGTAGTCGCTTTTTGTGCCAATTTCTTCGAAATCCCAGTCACTCTCACGCTCACAAAAGATGAAATAAGCAATGCAAAGACATGACGTATCGTAAACGCTCAACGCAAATATTATGTAGAGCCAATAGCAAGAAATGTACATGTGCTTAACACACTGCTGGATAAAGCTGGCGTAATGCACGTTAATGGTATATCAGATAATGGAAAACATTTCTTGGCGCACAACGATTACTCTAACGGGAATTGGCCACTTTCCTTAAAGAAACCGCTCCTGAGATTGCAGAGTAATACGTGATCTACATATAGGCTCTCCTGGAAACTCATCCCACCTATCACTCCCCAAATGGAAAACCTATAGGAAGCAGCGGTTAAAAGATAAATGACACAATTCCAGAGACTTAATGGCTCTGACTCCATGCTACTTTTTACGTGGGCCTCCTCTTCTCGTTTTACCAGAACCCAACGCTTAGATACTCCACTTATAAATATGTCAAAAACTCAAAGTAATCCACCATCATTTCAGCACCCTTTGTAAGAATGAGTATCTGAAGGAACTACATAGAAGGAGGAACTGGAAATATCATTAAAGACTACTTCTTTCCTCCGAATGGCGACTCGTACGCATTATGCATCTTCATCCCCGTCCTGACCAGAACGTTCGCGTTGCGGGCATTCGTATCAAAACCGAAGTTGGCCACAAACCTGTATTAATCTACCACCTCAAACATCACTCGCACGGTTCTAATATTTTATTTCGACTTGTCGTTAAAGATACGTAACATGATAGACTGAAGTAAGTGCCAGCTGTGCTGCCGGACCCACCCGTTGCGGCATTTCCAGGCCTGTTTGGTCATGACTCCGGAACAACGCTACGAATCAGCGCGTATTCAGCGATACTTTGTCGATTGTTTGGCTACATTTCACACCACGTTGCCACCGCTGCGGCCTCGTTCGCGGTCGTTACGGCGAGTCGAAAAGACCGTTCGTACGAACGCATGTTCGCCCCGCTATCAACGTCGCATAAGAGAGCTCTTTGACGTGGCAGTCCCAACGCTCGAAGAGCTATAAGAGCTCATGCATCTGCCACCTGCGCAGGCCGGCCACCAATCTTATAGACTTCGATTAAATTTGCCAATAATTGATTGTAACTATAAGGCACCTCACTATTATAAAAACATTTTTCACTTTTATTTTGTTGTCTTAAGCACGGTACTGGGTCAGCCAGTTGCTGAGGGGTGCATGCAATTTCATTCGCATTTGAACCGTGCAACAGCCCGTTTCCTGCATTAAAGAACCATCCTTTTCTACTCACGGCCTTCACTACAATTTGCACTAAAATCATAGAAAACTACAGAGGCTTATAACAAATTTGTATTTTCTTAACAACGTTTTTCATTGTTCAGTACAACACTGAACACTCAGTTATCTTTCATCTGGTGTTATCTTAATTTGAGTCCTAAGGAGTGTGTTAAGCGACATTAGACCTTGAGAGTGTAATTGTTTTTGGCGTAACATATATATAGGTTTATATATATTTACCTCCCTATTCTACGCCCTTGAAAATTTCGCCATCTTGCTTTTTTATAAAGATTTACTCTTTATCAAGGTTTTAATATTCTGTGACAAAAATAAAAAGCTACTTCATTTATAAATTATCAAGGTGCCAAATGCTCTTGACAAATAAAATATCTGTTTTACTGCTTGTTCAAAATTGTGAAACTGCGCTCTGAAACTTTAAGTTTGTAGAGAATAATAATAATACATACATATAATAATAATAATAATAAAGGCTTTACCCTTGTTAAAAATTATGATAGATGATAAATATTTTATTAATAAAAGTGGACAGAAACACTAAAAGTACAAAGGAACCTGAGAAAATTTTCAGTATTTCGATGTAATCTTATCTTTAAAGTCTTTGAATAAAATCAAAAAGGTCAATGTAAAACAAATAATTATTGTGTATTTATATCATGGATAATCATGTTGCCTTTGTATTTTATTGGCAGTGGATTTAATTTATATGCATCTGACGGTTCATATGATATTAAGGGAATTTGTATGTTCAGCTTCTTTTAGTTCTGTTTTTAATAGGTTTGCAGGATATTTTTGCTCTCGTATTCTTTTTATAAATCACTATATACATATAAGCTTACAACCCTTATTAATTTAATAAAACTAGAATACTTTAATATTACCTCATCTAAGAAATTTGATTATTTTGGTGTTGTGATATACACTGCATCGATTTGTACACTATTCAGTGTTGGCCATTGATATGATTCTCCTTGTAACCATTTGGGTCCTCTCCAAGCAAATATTTTGTGATTTAACCTTATCAGCAATTAAGCAAGTATATAACACTTGCCCTTTCATTAATAGGTTTTTCGTTGAACGATTCATATTAAATCCATACATGTCATGCATTTACGGTTTCGTCTTCTGCTATTTTTATTACCTCATTTTCGGCATTTGTTGGAATTGTTGCTATAATCTCACTGCTCCTGTCATTAAATCGTCCAAGTAGAAATCGGTTTTAACCCCGCAACGAGTGAGAAGGTCCTTGGGGATTTTTTCCATTTTCAAACTTAAATTACTCCTATTTCGACGAGGACAAGTAACCCCAAATTTTGTGGAGATATTGATGATGACGAAGAGGTGGAAAATAATGGTACGCAAACTAGTAACATTTATTACATTTCTAACGATGGCAACCAATGGTGTAAAAAAGCACCACCGACTTCTCGCACTCGTATTCATAATGTGGTCGACTTCACAAGAAGGAAACCAGGATCAGTGGGAACTGTCCTGTTCCTGATCATTTTACTATATGCCGCTCGTTGATCACCGAAGACATAGCGTACATCATAAAACAAATCGAGTATGCAGGGCAGTTACAGCAGCATGGAATTTGGCAAATCCAGGAATGGAAAACATTGACTCTTAAATTATTCAATGCCCTTTTTGGCTTATGGACTCACAAAATCGAACGATGAACCTGTTAGGAATTGTGAGGCCCAACGCGTTGTCCAATATAAAGCTGAACTATCATATGATAGCATTATGTGAATAAAACAATTCCTTAGATTCGACAATGGAAACTCCCGACAGCAGCGACTAATCAACACCAAGCTCACAATCCGCATGTTGAACTGACCGTTGATGAGCAGTTAAAAAGGCACCTGTTACATCGAAGCTACCCAAGTACGGTATAAAGATGTAGTGGTTGTGCGAATCTAAATTATTCTATCATGTCAGAGGAATGATTTATTCCGGTAAATTGCCTAATCAGGAGAGCGAAGTTAATCAAGGGCAAAATGTGGTTCTTGAGCTTGTGTAAAAACATTTTTTTAATATCATTGGATTGGCGCGTATTTTGAAAGAAGAAAAACAACTTATGTTGAAACAATATGCTCCAATCGTTACACTTGCCTTGTTTTATAATGTGGTGGCCATTGCTCATTAGCTGTATTTACTATTTAAACGATATGAAGCCGATAAGAAGCGATAGACGACGGTCATTCCTGCTATTACTTACGAGACAATTGGCAATACCCAACATAGAGGATAGTCCTCTGAAAATGAAAATCATTTGCATGCCGCCTATGCCGTTCTGAGTACGGACGGCAGCGGAAAACAAGGACCTATTGTAGTTCCTGCAACAGTATGGTAGGCACGGAAAACTCTCCACAATAGCTTTTTTATATTAAAAGTGATTAAAAATTAATTATAATATGCAAAAAGAACATTATAAAATTAATTTTTTTTTAAGTAATAAACAATAAGAAAAAATAAAAAACAAATACTTTTCGTTCAAAAACCATACAAATAGAAATAGGTCCCTGCGGGCCTTGTCACTCGACCAAAGTCAACGGACCAGTAACTCATCGATGGGTAAATTATGCTTGAAAGTAAATAATTGTAAGGCTCGAAAAATTTAGCATTTTCTTGTAATGTTCACGTTGCAAGAAAAGGAGCTGTTTGCAGTTTGTATTCTTCTAAGGCCCTTCTTTTTAAATTTCCGGTCGTATGAAAAAGATGTCATTTAAACTGCTTCCATTTGAACTTTTTGCAGATGTAACGAAAATTGCTAGTATTTTGTTGGTAAGACTGCCTTCTCGAGCTACGGCTTGATGTGCCTAATAGTATTCCCACTTCCTTTTTTCATGTGGCCCATTCTTAATACTGTGTCATAAATTGTCCAGGTTGGTTTCTTAGCTCTTCATCTGAAGCATACTTATTCTCAGGAACAAGAAATCTCGCCATTATTTTCACCTCTTGTTGTCGTTTATCAAATACCTTCAGATTTTCATTTTCATCTGCTACATTTCCCAAAGCCTCTCCCACGTTGTAGCACCGTCGTTAGAATTCTACCATTTGTTCTCGGTTGCTCTAACTTCTGACAATATCCATCTTAATTTCGAGCATTCTGTAATATACAAACTCAAGACGTCATAATTGACCCTTAAAACTTGATACAAAAACCAAAATAAGAACTACGGTAGAGCAACGGATATCAACATACAGCACCAATACAAAATATCCCACAAGACCAAAATTACCAACTTCTACGGCCGCGAAATAATCCAAAATTTGTGTAATAAATATATACTCACATATGAAGCGGCTATAACACAAACATTTAGTATCTGTTAATAACAGGTGAACAGACGGGAACAGAACGAAAAATGTCTCCTAACCAAACTTGGCAAGGGATGAAGGAAGATAGTTCCAATATAGTTAATCAATTTCGAAATTATGATTATCAAGTTGAAATCTATAGTGTGTATCATACTTGGTATGGTTTGCATCGTAGCAACCCCATTGTCATTTCCTATTTTCATTATAAGTCTCGCCACGATTCGCATAAAAGCTTGTTTCTTCAACATCTCGCTGATTTCAGTCCACGCCCCTACGGAAGAGAAGGACGATGTGACCAAGGATCACTTCCATGAGCGCCTTAAACATGCGTACGAACGCTTCCCCCGTCACGATATGAAACTCATGATAGGCGATTGGTACCAAAGTGGGAAGGGAAGGAAATTAAGGTCCCACAGTCGGTAAACTCAGCATGCGCTATGGAGCATCTGCTAACGGACTGAGGCTGATCGGCTTCGCCGAGGCGCGACACATGGTAATATGTAGTAACAGGTTAACGCATACAAAGATACATCCAGTTACATGGCCACTGGCATGCTTCCAGTGTCTTAGACATGCGTACTATTCGAGGAGCTAACATCGACTCGGATCATAACATATAAGGTTCTGTAGAGCGTATTGTGTGAACGACTGAAGCCCACCGTATACGAGTAGATTGGACCTTATCTGTGTGGCTTTAGACTTCGCAAATCTACGATCGACCAAATATTCACGATACACCAAATCCTTGAAAATACCCGAGAAAGAAGAATATACACACACCATCTTTCCTCGACTTAAAATTCGCTTTCGATAGCACGAGAAGAAGCTGCCTACTTGCCGCAATGTCTGAATTTAGTATCCCAACAAAACTAATACGGCTATGTAAAATGACGTTGAGCAACGCTTCCAGCTCCCTTAGAAACGGGAAGGACCTCTCCGACAGGACATTGTTTATTTGGGAACCAGCATTAACACCTTCAATAATGTCAGCCTGGAAATCCAACGTAGAATCTCTCTTCCCAACAAGTGCCACTTTCGTCTGAGTGGGCAACTGTGCAGTCAAGCCCTCTCTCGACTTACCAAAACCACACGCTATAAGTCTCTCATCATGCCCGTGCTATTGCATGGCACTAAAACACGGGCACTGTTAGCATCAGATGAGACGGCCCTTGGAGTGTTCGAGAGAATTATTTTACGAAAGATTTATGGACCTCCACGTCTTTGCGATGGCGAATACCGCAGACAATGTAACGATGAGCTGTATGAGGTTTATTGCAACATAGACATAGTCCAAGGAATTAGACATTTGTTGGACTCAACCAATTGAATTGGCGCTATAACCGCTTAAGCGATTTTGGCCGAGCTTCTCCTACAACTTTTGGTAAGCGTTTTCATGTTGTAATACAAATTGAGGGATCCACAGTTTAACGCCGACTCCGAACGGCAAATGTTTTTCTGTGAGAAGTCTTTTCATGCCAGAAATACCCTCGGAGGTTTGCCGTTGCCTGCCGAGGGGCGGCCGCTATTAGAAATAACTTTTTCTGTCATTTTTTGATGTTACTTTTTCCGGCCAGGATTTGAACCCGGGACCCACCGAATGAAGCGCGCACACCCTACACACTCGGCTACAGCGGCCGCCCTCTAAAGGGGTTATAGCGCCAATTAAGTAAGTAATTTTCCGGGACATAAAGAAGTATGTACGACAATGTTCGACCTGCCAAATGGACAAACCATGCCAACAACTAGCTGCAGGCAAAATACTGACTCAGATTGCGAAGGAACCCTGATCTACGGTGAGTGCAGACTTCATCGGATTGCTACCACGATCAAAGTACGGAAATACCATGGTACTGATTTTCCTTGACCGTTTTTCTAAGTGGGTACAGATGATACCCCTACGTAAGGCTATCGCCAAAAGCCTTTTCAAAGCGTTCCCAGAAAGGATATTGGCCGTATTTGGCGTCCCGAAGATTACAATCACAGGTGAGATGACCACACCGATCGTGAAGGCGATGAAAATGAGGGAGATCTTCAAACTCGTACAGCGGAATTAGCAGCGAGGAAGAGAGAGAGAGAGCCTTCGTGTTGAAGCCATTAAATTAAACAAAAAAAGAACGCTAAAATACCAAAATAGAAGAGTCGAAATAATAATCAAATATCTAATATTGCCCCTAAAAATAAATATCACGAATTTATGATAATAGTTACCTTAATATAAAAAAAAGGATTATTAACTTAAAGATAAAGAAAAAAATAATAAAAATAATACGCGCTGGCAACACTGTACTAAATACAGCAAATTATCGGCCCTTAATAACTCCTCTTTTATAAGTGGGCATCACTAATTCGAAACAGCAGCTGAGACGGAAAACTAAAAAGCAAAACAAACACACAAACAGAAAAAATATATAAGTTAAACAAGCGGAGTTGTTTACTAAAAAATTTTATTTCCCTTGCTAGCACAAGGGCAGCCGGTCTCAGCGGAGGAGTTATTATGACTCATTACATACGAGCGACGTTAGCGTCTAAATACCTACATTACTTGCCCTAACTTCAGCTACTGCACGTTATTAGCCGCGTGACTTCTTAGTTGCTTGCACTAGCAGTTGTTGAACCAATTCCGCTTATTGCCCTGTATTCGCTTTGTTGTTGTCACGCGCAAAACTGTAAGTGATCGGTCAGCAAAATCCATGAGAACGGTATTTTGACCGGTTAAATTATTGCGATTTCGGATTCTTTTTTGGTGTTGCGTGCAAAGTTATAGACGCGTTGTCAGCAAATTCGCGTGGGAGCGGTGTTTTGGCCGGATGAGTGGTTATTGTGTTAACTACTCCCCCTCTTGAAGTGAAGGCGTCCCCGGCTTCTTTTATGACATTCTTCAGTACTACCTTATTTCTCTGTCGTCTTCTCAGAGATATTGCTATGCAGGTAGCTATGGCTAATAGGATTAAGAGCAAGGCGCTTCCTGATTGTATGGAGCGGGTATCAATAAGACTCCTTAGGTGCGCTATGTGCCTCAGGTTTTTTATATTAATCCTCTGTAGGTGTGTAAGCGATAATAACTCGATGTGTTCGGTAAAGCTAACGTGCTGTGCGGGTACCGCTTCGGGATGTGAACGCATTACCTCATTCCAGTTGCTATAAATAGTGCTGTTTATCGTAATATTGCCTTTAAATGTTATTAAAAAAGTTCCTCTAGTCAATCTTGTCAAATTTCCGTTTTGTTTTACCGCAGGTTGGTCATTAATCAGAATTACGCCGTCGTCGATCTCCTCAATGGCGGGCACGTGATCGGCGGATTTTGATTTGCATTTTGCGAAGTGTTGGTTAAGTAGTTGTCGTACACAGGGACTTTCCTTCAGGGGTTGGCAGAAGTTTGCTATTATGGCTTCCTTGCAGAATACCGTTGCATTCGGCTATAAGATTTGTTTCTAAAGAAATGATCCTCCCTTCCTGGATAACGGGCAGCAACTTTACATTATTACAAATCCTAGCTATTTTTGGATATTTAATTATAAAGTAAATAAACTGTGTATCCTGAAATATCTTAAATTTAGAAACAGAAAGTATGTCAGTTATACTAATATTTGTAGAGAGCTCAGCAGCTAATATATTGTTTATTTCCATGCCATTAAGCAGAATGGGATTAATAACATTTACCTTTCCTAGAGCTACTGATGTTATAATGGTTTCTAATTCCATTATTACCGCTCTATTTCTAGCACTAACTAAAGAAAAGAGATTTCCTGTGTCGATCTGCGTCCGTTTTGCCTGTGTTAAAAGTTTATTAACTGTCACCGTCAATTCGTTAATCTGCTTTTGCGTGACTAAATTAACCTCTGCCTGCTGTTCGTTTGCTTCTATTAGGGCTTCGGCTCTGGTCTCAATTGTTTGAAAGTCGTCAAAGTCTGGAGTCCCGGTTACGTACTTTAATGCAGTGCCCAAGATGTTAATACCTCGCGCATGTCGACTATGTATCCTGACCGCGTCTAGTAGTTTTAGTATTTCATTAGCGTCATTTCGGAGAAGTTGCCTGGCGTGGGAAAGTGGAAATTGTTCTAATATTATGTCCGTCTCTTCGGCTATCACTTCGAATTCTGACAAGTTTGTCCTGTGGAGTAAAAACTCATAACGCTCGTGGAGGGCTACTTTTCCTGTTGTTATCGGGATGTAGTGGGAGCTGGTATAGTTGAATATCCTCGCGTTAGCCCAATGGCCCATTATCAAGAGCAGAGTTACCCCAAGAAGACAGGAGAAATTTCAGTGTTTTAGATTGGTTTTGTGAACCTTACGTCTGTCGATTAAAACAAAGGTACCCAAATCGCTCTGGACAGTTTTTTCGATGTAAAGTTTAGTGAATTTGTTTCCTATTCTCCTATTGGTCTTTACAAAAACTTTTTCGCCTGGTTTATATTGTCTTGTTTGTCTTTTTATGTTTTGTCTTTTTAAGTCATTTTGTTGGGTACGTATAAGTCTGTCCCTTATTTCGTTAACCAATTCGTCCGGCGTTGCATGGATGATATCTATGGGTTTCCTGTCTGTTACGGAATGGACAGTGCGGTTGTATTTTGTCGTTGCTAGCTAAATTAATTCGACCGTGTCGGAAATGCAAGTCTCTAGCCTTTGGCAGCGTGAAATTTCCGTGAGTGTACTGTGCAACCTTTCCACCTGGCCGTTAGTCGTACTGTGGTGTGGCGTAGATAGTGACTCCGAAGTGATTTTTTAGAATTGCCCTAATAGTTTCCGAATTCAGTGACCTCTCGTTATCGCAAACTAGAACTCTTGTGTTTTTGTAAAAGTTGAGGAGTTCATAGATTGGTTCCTTAATGTCTACTATGGCTCTAGATTTTATTGGAAAAACTATTGCGAATTTAGAGAATTTATCTATTGTTGTGAGAAAATGTGTTTTGTCTGTTGAATAAATGTCAACGTGAAGGATTTCTCCTGGGTACGAAGGTATGGGAGTTGATCCTATTTCAGGTTTTGGGGGGTGTCGTTGGTATTTTGCTTCCTTACATATTTTGCAATTTGAAACTATTTCTTTTAAGATTTTCCTTAAGTCGGGAAAGTAGTAATTTTCTAAGACTTGCTGTTCATTTTCGCGACAGGATCTATGAGCACGATTATGTTCAGTTTGGAGGATTTCCCTTTGGTCTTCCTTATTGAAAACGTCGATAACCTGTTTTGTAGTATGGCGGAACTTCACCCCTGGAAAAGATGTGGTAAGCTCGTTTTGGATTAGTGCCAAAGTGGGGAGTTCGCATAGCAACCCGTTAACAACGTTTGGATTAACACATTGTTTCATGGATTTCAGTAAATCCCGTAGGTTACTAAAAGATATTCGATGCCTCACTCGTGTCCTAAAGAGGATTGACGTGCTAACCGGTAATTTGCCGCCTTCTTCTAGAATAATCTGAGTTTGAAAACAATTAATGGGGTTTCTTACTGTAGGTATTGTTTGAGTAAGTGACAACTCGCTGTTGGTGGCCATACTTTCTGTGTCTACCTCGTGATCCAATGCATTTATGTGTTGCCGGGGAAGTGCATCGGCGACAAAGTTTTCCTTGCCTGGTTTTTAGTGGAACTTTGGTGAATACTCCTCAACAAAAGCGCGCCATCTTTTCATCTTTGCGTTTGGATTTTTGTCGGACAAAGCAAAGGTGAGTGGTTGATGATCTGTATAGATGTTCAAGTGTTTTACGCCGTACAAATAGTTACGCAGTTTTTGTAGGGCCCATACAATCGCCCAGAGCTCTCTTTCATTGGTCGCATAGATTTCTTCTGTCGGAGACAGAGTTCTCGAGATCATGGTGATAGGTCTGCCGTTTTGTGACAAAACGGCGCCTATGGCATGTGAAGAGGCGTCCGTTGTCAGGTCAAAGGGTTGCTTGTAGTCAGGGTAAAGGAGCAGCACATCTTCTGATGCAAGAATCTTCTTAATTATACCAAACGCGTTAAGAGCTTCTTCGTCTAAGGTTATTTCTATTTTCCGAGATTGGTTAGCACCGATATTTCCATTTTCCCCTCGTAGGTATTTTGTTAGGGGCTTTGTAATCGCAGCGTAGTCCTTTACGAATCGTCTGTAATAGCCAGCCAACCCAAGGAATGATCGTAAGGCTCTTAAGGATTTGGGGACAGCGAAATCCAAAATATCCCTGACCTTATCGGGGCATATCTTGATACCCTCTTTGAATACTGTAAAGCCTAGAAACTCGACACTTTCTTGAAAGAATTTGGACTTGTCGGCAGACACTCGCATATTAGCAGCGTAAAGTTTATGTAGTACCTGGTCTATGTGCTTTAAATGTTGCTCAGCACTTTCTGAAAAAATTATGACATCGTCTACATAGACGTGGCATATTTTACCGATTTCTTCTCTCAATACGTCATCGATGGCCCTATGAAAAATGCTGGGAGCTGGAAAAATGTTGATCGTACATTATTTGTCGATTTTAGTGGTGCCGTTGATAGATTTGACCGTAAATGTATGGTTTGTGGGTTTGATTCCCCTTAGGTCGTTAAGTTGTTTTATGTACCTCTTCGCAGCACCAGTGTCAATAAGGAATTTTATACCTCTTCCCCCGATTGTCCGTTCGATATAGGGCAGGAGGGATTTTGTCCTAAAAAATTCACATCGTCATTTGTTTCGTCTTGGTATTCAGCTGGGTTACATTCTTCGTAAACCTCGCTCTGGTAATAATTTTCATATCCGGCATTACTCCAATATTCTCCTTCAGGCTCTTCCTGTTCCTGGGTAAGGTTGTTTATCCTTTGTACCTTTTGTAACGCTTGTAACGCCTGCTGGTCACTCCCGCGTGGTCCTTGCTCTGGCCTTTCCCTACTTAGAGGAGCTGATACCTGTTTTCTAAAGGTCTGGGTGGTGTTTCGGTTGGAAAAGCCACTCGGGTTGGCAATATTTGGACGAGAGGCTCTTGGATAGGCCCCTTGATGGAACCTCTCACCATTACCATTTATTGGTTGAGGTCTATTCTGTCTGAACCTTGAGAGTGATGGGTCTACATCTATTGGTACGGTCCTTTGTGTCTGAGTTTGTCGTTGTTGGTCCGGCTGAATCGCTCGGTACTGTGGTAAATACGGATACTGACTGGGACCCTGAATTGTTTGCCTGTTAAAGGACTGGGCAAACATGGACCTAGCTTGGTTTGATTCAAGTTCCTATGCTTAAGCTTAAGCGGAGGAAAGATCACTTGGTCTGGAGGAAAACAGTATGTCGCATAAAGGACGATTGAGTCCTGAAATAAAAACACGGAGAGCGTCCTCGCGGTATTTACTATATAGTGCCTGGTAGTGCTTGGAACTACCTGGGAATCCCTCGAACACTTTATACGCAGTGTGCGCCGCTTGTCTCCAGGAGACATAACGGGTAGGATCACCCTTAAATTCCGGCATGGTTTTTACTAGGTCTAAGGACTCGTCACACTGTACATTTGGTTCAATTGTAACCGGCTCATATTGAATCACCTGAGTCGGAGTCTCTATTCTAGCTAACAATTTGTAAGTTCGTCTATGCGAGCCTGAAATTCCTGTCTAGAATGCTCGGTCGCCGTACGGATTGCAGTACTTAGAAGGGCTTGGAGAGTTTGGGGGTCCATTGTAAAGAAATCTCCGATTCAAATGCTATCTTTACACCTTTTTATAAAATCTCCAATAGAAATCTCTAAAAAATTTTATTTGCTACACTTTTTATTGATTCAACTGAGTCATATAGAATCTCTGATTCAAATGCTATCTTTATCTTTACATCTAATAGAAATCTCTAGAAAATTTGATTTACTTTACACTTTTTATTGATTAAATTAACGCATAACGCCAAACTTTCTACTTACATGAATATCTCCATATTTATTCTCTATGTCCTTGTATCCGGTAAATGGTGTAAATGGTTCTTGACTGCTTGTTGTCCCTCGCTGGCAACGCCTCTGCTTGGCGTGCAATGCCTTAATATTTTCTAGATATGTTAATGATGGCACTTCTATGGTGGCACCTGTGTTTACTGATTGTTTTATTATATTTATTGTTTTTTTTGCACTTCTATGGTGGCACTTTCGATTTTTTTATTTCAAATTTATTTAAATTAAAGTTAATTTATTCTGGCACTCTATGGTGGCACTTGTGTTTCTTGTTATTATATTTATTTTTTGTTTTTTTCCTTTTTTTCACTTCTATGGTGGCACTTTCGATTCTTTTATTTCAAATTTATTTAAATTAAAGTTAATTTAAAACTAATTTACTTTGGCACTCTATGGTGGCACTTCTGTTTCTTAGATAATTTCACTTAAAATAACTCGATGGTTCTTATTTTTTTAGGAGGTGGGTCCGAACCCACGGCCAAACTCGCGTGTCCTTTACAAGGATTTTTTCGCTTGCCCCACGTTGGGCGCCAGTTAAACAAGCGGAGTTGTTTATTAAAAAATTGTATTTCCCTTGTTAGCACAAGGGCAGCCGGTCTCAGCGGAGGAGTTATTATGACTCATTACATACGAGCGACTTTAGCGTCTAAATACCTACACTACTTGCCCTAACTTCAGCTACTGCACGTTATTAGCCGCGTGACTTCTTAGTTGCTTGCACTAGCAGTTGTTGAACCAATTCCGCTTATTGCCCTGTATTCGCTTTGTTGTTGTCACGCGCAAGACTGTAAGTGATCGGTCAGCAAAATCCATGAGAACGGTATTTTGACCGGTTAAATTATTGCGATATCGGATTCTTATTTGGTGTTGCGAGCAAAGATATAGACGCATTGTCAGCAAATTCGCGTGGGAGCGGTGTTTTGGCCGGATGAGTGGTTATTGTGTTAACTTAGATACACTAATTATCGGAAAATTGTGGAAAAGTGCCGAAAATCCGTGAAAATACAGTTGGTCGAGCAATGCCCACTGTCCGTATAAAAAGGAAGTGCCACAGGCGTCAAACATAAGTGAAAAAATGTTAGCTGCAAGAAAATTTGGCAGTAGGCGATCTAGTGCGGTTAAGGAGCTTGACATAAAGAGAAATCCGAAAACATATTGGTAGCGAAGGCCGGCAAACTAGCCAAAGCGAGTGTGACAGCAGCGAAAGCAATCAGCAAGATGCCGGGGACAATGATTGCGTCGAATGTACGCAACCATTTGTTCTACAGGAAGATAGTAGCGATTATTGGGGTGCAGAGTACCCTGACTAGCGAAGGTTAAGAAATGGAGCACGTAAGTGTATCATGCGACAACGGCGAGCTGAATTATGGATGAGAAATAGCGCGAGCACCGACACCAACAAGTGCGTTTTCTTCCGACGAAGAACAACAGCGTCCAAAGAGACAAGGCGATTTCTCTGTCGGAACCAAAGACAGCAAGGAATTGCGGAGTATGCGCGCCACCTCGACATGCACATAAGACGTACGAAGAGTCTCGCCCGCCGCCGGCAGAACTATTCATCGGCGACAGCGGGAACCAGGCTGAGGCTGTGGGAGACAGAGCAAATGACGATTGTCTGGGGGAAGCCTTGCTGGATATATCGGCCGGAATTAGTGGCGGAAATACATTCGCGTACAAGCTTCCAGCACCAAAGTATCATGCGGCAGTCGTTCAGACGCGTCATCTACGGCCAAGCGTATCGGGTACGCATAAGCCCTGACCGTTTGTTTCGCTGGCGGAGGTAAGCAGGGAGTGTGAAGACCCGAGGATTCCATGGCCTGGGCCCCACAACGTATTTTATTTATTGTTTTTATTTTTTAATTTTCAATATGAATATATAAATATATTGCACTGAATTTAAATATGAGTCCCTAAATTAACTTATGCGAATTGTACACATTATACACATGTATAGTTTAGTATTGTAAATAATAACTGTCTGCCTGCGCGAAGAATAGTATACTAGGAGCGGCGATGAAATGAAGAGGGAGTCGTCAGGTATAGGTGATATGCATTGCAATGTCCATTACACGGGTAGTCAAGGAGGGTTCAACCTCCGCGATTATTATTTTATAATTATTTATATTGGAAGTGATTTCAACCAATGAGACGCGTGCTAGTTATTGGGCTTTAACCAAACTCTAGCTCTAGGCTTATAATTATAGAAGAAATACCATAAATTAAGAGTATAAAGAAAAGTTAATATTTTATTTGGAGGAGTCAAGCTATTCTTTTTACAGAAACCCCGGACAGCCGAGAGCTTACCACAGCATCCCGGAAAGTTTATTACAGAGTAGGTGCAATAACAGGTAAAGCCTGAAGGTAAGTATAGTTCATCGGAAATTATAGCCTTCGTTTCTTCGTGTTGGTCTGAGCAATTTTCATATTTGGCGTAAGCAGAGGATCTCAATTATCTGGCAGATCTGAACAATCAGTGTCAATGATTGCGTCGTATGCCGTTTGTAGACGTCCTCAAAAATTATCGCGACTTTGGGTTTTTACTTCCAGAACTAATCCTGAATAGTCTTGTATTGGCGCTTAAGCAAATCTAGTGCAGTATCTTATTATTCTTTGATATGCTTTGCATTGTATTGCTTTGTTGTTGTTGTTGTAGCGGCTAGTCGCGCCCCGTAAAGAGCGGATTCACCCATGGTCGTTGTCGTCGAACTCATCTAGGGGGAGGCCCAGGAAACGTGCAGTTTCGACAGGGTTGGACCAGAGGGAGAGGGGGGTTAGATGAGTGGGTTTGAGAGGGCATGTGAATAGGTGGTTGGTGTCGTGCGGAGAATCTTCACATGCCGGACATGTGTTGGGTATGTCGGGGTTGATTCTGGATAGGTAGGAGTTGAGCCTGCTACAGTATCCAGATCGTAATTGTGCCAGAGTGACGCGGGACTCACGGGCCAGCAGGGACTCCTCATCTGCTACTGTTTTAAGCACGAATTGTAAGCAAAATAGCCTTCATTGTTTTGTTTTATGTTTGGTTGTATGGAGGTTACATGTCTGAGCGAACTGTTATAGGTTTGATAATTTATATATACATATGTACATTTATGTGTATGTACATTAAGGGTGTCCTTATTTGTAAGGGGAAATTTCAAAATGTTTATATTACAGTTTCGCGGCCAGAATTTGGTTCCTTTATGTATTTAAAGTAAACAGTTAAAATTTGGGGTCAATACGATAACATTTAGTGGGCCCGGAAGCCACCTGAAAAATTTAATAGGTCAGTATGGGCAAATATTGTACATTTTTATTTTTTTTCATACATATTACATATTTAAATTTATATTTTACATTAAATCAATTTTTTTGTATGATTTGTATTTTTTGCGATACGATTCAACAATTTGGGGTACCAACTGATTTTCCTCTTCATCATTCGTTAAAATTTTGTTGTAGTCTTGCAAAAATTTTATTCCTCTTTCAGTGGGATCATTAACAACTTGTAAGTTGCGGCAAAAAGTCCAATTATTTTCGAAATCTGAATTATTTTCCCATTGGGATGGATCCACGCCCAAAAAGGCTGAAGATAACCCAAAATTATTGAAAAAAAAATTTGTCTTTTCTGAAACGAAATCGCTAAGTTCGTAAGTTCGAAAATCTATCAATTTTGAGTGGCTTCGGCAATTTTTTAAATGAACAACTGGTTCCTTGCTTTTTAATTGTTTTATCATTTTACGTTTTTCTGCGTGGGTAACTGATAAGTCAAAAAATGATAACGCTACTGTTTCTTCGGCGATGTACCATAAGTGGTTAGACATTTTTTTAATAATAGCTTCTGAAATTGTTGAATCTGTATCTGTATAATTTAGAGCGTCTTTAATAAAGAAAAGATCTTGATTAGGTGCTGAATTCGCATTTGTACCTCCGAACCAACTTTTGATGTACATTTTAACAATGAAAATACAAATATCGCGGATGCCACTCCCTGGTTGTAAGTTTAAACTGATCACGTAATAAATATATTTTGAGACAATAGATTGCTTTTGCCATCCACCGTGCGTTGCTGGTTGCACCAGGAGCACATAAATTAAAGCAATCTGCACCAAGGAAAGTTAAAGAAAGTTGTAGCATTTCTTTGTAGTCATCGCGGCTATGCGATTTTTTTAATTGGTCCTGCAAGAAGCTTACAAGAGCGTCCCGTTCCACTTGGCTTATTTTTGATGCCACAAATTTATCATCAACACTAGTTTTAAACAAGGTTTTCTTAAGGTTTGGCCAGGCCTTCACAAATCGTTCAAACAAGAGTATTTCAGGAGCTGACTTTGACATCATCTTTGATTCAAAAACGTTGCGCAAAATAATTTCGTACATATGATGACGGCATGGTAGGTGCATGAGATTGCGTTGCAGTTTGTTTTTCCAAAAGGACTGCGGCTCCATTTTTAACACCAGTATTGACAGCAGTTGTATCATAAGATATGCCTTTAACAAGTTCAACAATGTTCCAATCGACTAATCTCTGATAAACAGTTTCAGCAATATTTGCACCAGTCGACGACTGTATCTTTGGTGCTCCAAGAAATTTCGATGTTCCATCGTAGCTAATTAAAACAGCAATTCTTTCCACTTTACTACGACCTTTTATATCTGTCATGAACTTCCCATCAAAATGAACAACTAGTGCTCCATTTGCATTGGCCTTGTTAAGTGTTTGAATAAATTAACATTAATAAAAGTGCATTGTCAACTATAGGGAACTCACCTTTTCTTTAAATTCAGTAGAAATATCTTTGAATTCTGCAGACCGATTTTGTTGACGCATACGATGAATTGTTGATCGATTAATAACAAGTTCTTCCACACAATGACCCAATGCTTCAGCAGCGGCTACTAAAATATGTACGGCCATACCATCTGACACTTTGGCATTGTCTAATGCTGCTAACAATCGTGGTGTTATGATACTTTTAGTGCCTCGTCGCTTTTTACACTTAGTTTGCAAACAATTTTTTTCCAACGGAATTACTACATTTTCATTTCCAGCTTCCACAAGTACTTTATCATTTTCATTGCTTTCCTCGATTATATTAGAACATTCAGAATTTTTTTCTTCATACCGCCTTTTTCGTAATGCTGCTTTCTCCTGTCTTTCTTGTGCACGCACTTCACGATCGTACAAAACCTTATCAACACCCATCATGCAACCTGGCCGTCCTTTTTGACGTTGCATTTCAAGAAATTTCTTATATTCTACTAACTTCATTTTTTCAAGCGCATTAGCGGTGGCCATGTCAAATAAATCATCCAAACTTCCAACAAACATATCAACGACTTCTTCCTGTGAATTGGATCTCTTTTCTGGAACTGTTTTCAGGATTTTTTTCCAACTTTCTTACAGTTTCAATAACTTTTCAACACATTTATCTTCTTTTCTTATCGGTATTCGTGCTTGTTGCCAAAATATTTGTGCTGCTTTGATAGCAAGTTTTGCGCTTTCCTTTGCTGAAAGATCTACAAATCTCATATTGTAAAACAAAACTTCTAAAACCTGCCGATTAGATGGAAGTTTTGCACCTGTAATTTGATGCATTGTGTATCCGATCAAACTAACTTTTCTTAAATTGTGTTGCTAAACTAGACATATTAGTTTATTTTATATACTTCACTTTTACACTTTAAATAACTCGATGGTTCTTATTTTTTTAGGAGGTGGGTCCGAACCCACGGCCAAACTCGCGTGTCCTTTACAAGGATTTTTTCGCTTGCCCCACGTTGGGCGCCAGTTAAACAAGCGGAGTTGTTTATTAAAAAATTGTATTTCCCTTGTTAGCACAAGGGCAGCCGGTCTCAGCGGAGGAGTTATTATGACTCATTACATACGAGCGACTTTAGCGTCTAAATACCTACACTACTTGCCCTAACTTCAGCTACTGCACGTTATTAGCCGCGTGACTTCTTAGTTGCTTGCACTAGCAGTTGTTGAACCAATTCCGCTTATTGCCCTGTATTCGCTTTGTTGTTGTCACGCGCAAGACTGTAAGTGATCGGTCAGCAAAATCCATGAGAACGGTATTTTGACCGGTTAAATTATTGCGATATCGGATTCTTATTTGGTGTTGCGAGCAAAGATATAGACGCATTGTCAGCAAATTCGCGTGGGAGCGGTGTTTTGGCCGGATGAGTGGTTATTGTGTTAACTTAGATACACTAATTATCGGAAAATTGTGGAAAAGTGCCGAAAATCCGTGAAAATACAGTTGGTCGAGCAATGCCCACTGTCCGTATAAAAAGGAAGTGCCACAGGCGTCAAACATAAGTGAAAAAATGTTAGCTGCAAGAAAATTTGGCAGTAGGCGATCTAGTGCGGTTAAGGAGCTTGACATAAAGAGAAATCCGAAAACATATTGGTAGCGAAGGCCGGCAAACTAGCCAAAGCGAGTGTGACAGCAGCGAAAGCAATCAGCAAGATGCCGGGGACAATGATTGCGTCGAATGTACGCAACCATTTGTTCTACAGGAAGATAGTAGCGATTATTGGGGTGCAGAGTACCCTGACTAGCGAAGGTTAAGAAATGGAGCACGTAAGTGTATCATGCGACAACGGCGAGCTGAATTATGGATGAGAAATAGCGCGAGCACCGACACCAACAAGTGCGTTTTCTTCCGACGAAGAACAACAGCGTCCAAAGAGACAAGGCGATTTCTCTGTCGGAACCAAAGACAGCAAGGAATTGCGGAGTATGCGCGCCACCTCGACATGCACATAAGACGTACGAAGAGTCTCGCCCGCCGCCGGCAGAACTATTCATCGGCGACAGCGGGAACCAGGCTGAGGCTGTGGGAGACAGAGCAAATGACGATTGTCTGGGGGAAGCCTTGCTGGATATATCGGCCGGAATTAGTGGCGGAAATACATTCGCGTACAAGCTTCCAGCACCAAAGTATCATGCGGCAGTCGTTCAGACGCGTCATCTACGGCCAAGCGTATCGGGTACGCATAAGCCCTGACCGTTTGTTTCGCTGGCGGAGGTAAGCAGGGAGTGTGAAGACCCGAGGATTCCATGGCCTGGGCCCCACAACGTATTTTATTTATTGTTTTTATTTTTTAATTTTCAATATGAATATATAAATATATTGCACTGAATTTAAATATGAGTCCCTAAATTAACTTATGCGAATTGTACACATTATACACATGTATAGTTTAGTATTGTAAATAATAACTGTCTGCCTGCGCGAAGAATAGTATACTAGGAGCGGCGATGAAATGAAGAGGGAGTCGTCAGGTATAGGTGATATGCATTGCAATGTCCATTACACGGGTAGTCAAGGAGGGTTCAACCTCCGCGATTATTATTTTATAATTATTTATATTGGAAGTGATTTCAACCAATGAGACGCGTGCTAGTTATTGGGCTTTAACCAAACTCTAGCTCTAGGCTTATAATTATAGAAGAAATACCATAAATTAAGAGTATAAAGAAAAGTTAATATTTTATTTGGAGGAGTCAAGCTATTCTTTTTACAGAAACCCCGGACAGCCGAGAGCTTACCACAGCATCCCGGAAAGTTTATTACAGAGTAGGTGCAATAACAGGTAAAGCCTGAAGGTAAGTATAGTTCATCGGAAATTATAGCCTTCGTTTCTTCGTGTTGGTCTGAGCAATTTTCATATTTGGCGTAAGCAGAGGATCTCAATTATCTGGCAGATCTGAACAATCAGTGTCAATGATTGCGTCGTATGCCGTTTGTAGACGTCCTCAAAAATTATCGCGACTTTGGGTTTTTACTTCCAGAACTAATCCTGAATAGTCTTGTATTGGCGCTTAAGCAAATCTAGTGCAGTATCTTATTATTCTTTGATATGCTTTGCATTGTATTGCTTTGTTGTTGTTGTTGTAGCGGCTAGTCGCGCCCCGTAAAGAGCGGATTCACCCATGGTCGTTGTCGTCGAACTCATCTAGGGGGAGGCCCAGGAAACGTGCAGTTTCGACAGGGTTGGACCAGAGGGAGAGGGGGGTTAGATGAGTGGGTTTGAGAGGGCATGTGAATAGGTGGTTGGTGTCGTGCGGAGAATCTTCACATGCCGGACATGTGTTGGGTATGTCGGGGTTGATTCTGGATAGGTAGGAGTTGAGCCTGCTACAGTATCCAGATCGTAATTGTGCCAGAGTGACGCGGGACTCACGGGCCAGCAGGGACTCCTCATCTGCTACTGTTTTAAGCACGAATTGTAAGCAAAATAGCCTTCATTGTTTTGTTTTATGTTTGGTTGTATGGAGGTTACATGTCTGAGCGAACTGTTATAGGTTTGATAATTTATATATACATATGTACATTTATGTGTATGTACATTAAGGGTGTCCTTATTTGTAAGGGGAAATTTCAAAATGTTTATATTACAGTTTCGCGGCCAGAATTTGGTTCCTTTATGTATTTAAAGTAAACAGTTAAAATTTGGGGTCAATACGATAACATTTAGTGGGCCCGGAAGCCACCTGAAAAATTTAATAGGTCAGTATGGGCAAATATTGTACATTTTTATTTTTTTTCATACATATTACATATTTAAATTTATATTTTACATTAAATCAATTTTTTTGTATGATTTGTATTTTTTGCGATACGATTCAACAATTTGGGGTACCAGCTGCTTTTCCTCTTCATCATTCGTTAAAATTTTGTTGTAGTCTTGCAAAAATTTTATTCCTCTTTCAGTGGGATCATTAACAACTTGTAAGTTGCGGCAAAAAGTCCAATTATTTTCGAAATCTGAATTATTTTCCCATTGGGATGGATCCACGCCCAAAAAGGCTGAAGATAACCCAAAATTATTGAAAAAAAAATTTGTCTTTTCTGAAACGAAATCGCTAAGTTCGTAAGTTCGAAAATCTATCAATTTTGAGTGGCTTCGGCAATTTTTTAAATGAACAACTGGTTCCTTGCTTTTTAATTGTTTTATCATTTTACGTTTTTCTGCGTGGGTAACTGATAAGTCAAAAAATGATAACGCTACTGTTTCTTCGGCGATGTACCATAAGTGGTTAGACATTTTTTTAATAATAGCTTCTGAAATTGTTGAATCTGTATCTGTATAATTTAGAGCGTCTTTAATAAAGAAAAGATCTTGATTAGGTGCTGAATTCGCATTTGTACCTCCGAACCAACTTTTGATGTACATTTTAACAATGAAAATACAAATATCGCGGATGCCACTCCCTGGTTGTAAGTTTAAACTGATCACGTAATAAATATATTTTGAGACAATAGATTGCTTTTGCCATCCACCGTGCGTTGCTGGTTGCACCAGGAGCACATAAATTAAAGCAATCTGCACCAAGGAAAGTTAAAGAAAGTTGTAGCATTTCTTTGTAGTCATCGCGGCTATGCGATTTTTTTAATTGGTCCTGCAAGAAGCTTACAAGAGCGTCCCGTTCCACTTGGCTTATTTTTGATGCCACAAATTTATCATCAACACTAGTTTTAAACAAGGTTTTCTTAAGGTTTGGCCAGGCCTTCACAAATCGTTCAAACAAGAGTATTTCAGGAGCTGACTTTGACATCATCTTTGATTCAAAAACGTTGCGCAAAATAATTTCGTACATATGATGACGGCATGGTAGGTGCATGAGATTGCGTTGCAGTTTGTTTTTCCAAAAGGACTGCGGCTCCATTTTTAACACCAGTATTGACAGCAGTTGTATCATAAGATATGCCTTTAACAAGTTCAACAATGTTCCAATCGACTAATCTCTGATAAACAGTTTCAGCAATATTTGCACCAGTCGACGACTGTATCTTTGGTGCTCCAAGAAATTTCGATGTTCCATCGTAGCTAATTAAAACAGCAATTCTTTCCACTTTACTACGACCTTTTATATCTGTCATGAACTTCCCATCAAAATGAACAACTAGTGCTCCATTTGCATTGGCCTTGTTAAGTGTTTGAATAAATTAACATTAATAAAAGTGCATTGTCAACTATAGGGAACTCACCTTTTCTTTAAATTCAGTAGAAATATCTTTGAATTCTGCAGACCGATTTTGTTGACGCATACGATGAATTGTTGATCGATTAATAACAAGTTCTTCCACACAATGACCCAATGCTTCAGCAGCGGCTACTAAAATATGTACGGCCATACCATCTGACACTTTGGCATTGTCTAATGCTGCTAACAATCGTGGTGTTATGATACTTTTAGTGCCTCGTCGCTTTTTACACTTAGTTTGCAAACAATTTTTTTCCAACGGAATTACTACATTTTCATTTCCAGCTTCCACAAGTACTTTATCATTTTCATTGCTTTCCTCGATTATATTAGAACATTCAGAATTTTTTTCTTCATACCGCCTTTTTCGTAATGCTGCTTTCTCCTGTCTTTCTTGTGCACGCACTTCACGATCGTACAAAACCTTATCAACACCCATCATGCAACCTGGCCGTCCTTTTTGACGTTGCATTTCAAGAAATTTCTTATATTCTACTAACTTCATTTTTTCAAGCGCATTAGCGGTGGCCATGTCAAATAAATCATCCAAACTTCCAACAAACATATCAACGACTTCTTCCTGTGAATTGGATCTCTTTTCTGGAACTGTTTTCAGGATTTTTTTCCAACTTTCTTACAGTTTCAATAACTTCTCAACACATTTATCTTCTTTTCTTATCGGTATTCGTGCTTGTTGCCAAAATATTTGTGCTGCTTTGATAGCAAGTTTTGCGCTTTCCTTTGCTGAAAGATCTACAAATCTCATATTGTAAAACAAAACTTCTAAAACCTGCCGATTAGATGGAAGTTTTGCACCTGTAATTTGATGCATTGTGTATCCGATCAAACTAACTTTTCTTAAATTGTGTTGCTAAACTAGACATATTAGTTTATTTTATATACTTCACTTTTACACTTTAAACACAACCGCCCACCGAAATTCAAACAATTTTAAAGTATTTATTAAACCAAATAATTATTCTTCAAAATAATTGTTATTTATTGCTTGTGAACGCTTACAATTATATTTACTTATTAAAATCACAATATGCACAAGAACCTCTTGCATGCTTTTGGAAATATTTCACAGCAGAAATGTCCCGTTATGAGCAGTTACTATTTTATTTTCTGAACGACTTATTGTCGCCACACAGTTCACTTTTTCTCAGGAAATTTGTTTGCCTACAAACAGCGCGCTCAAAATGTAGAAACAAATTTCGGTAAATTTGCAAAATATCAAGCTTGTGTTGCCTGCCTTTTTTTTTAAATACGCAAAATTATCACAATTATTTTAAATGTTATTACCGAATAAGAATACAAAAATGGAATAATTATTTTTGTATACATATGTATATGTTTTGTTAAATATACTATAAAAACTGCGTCTAATATAAGGCGAATGTATGAGCATTGATATTTGCCCATACTGGCCTATTGAATTTTTCAGCTGGCTTCCGGGTCCACTAAATGTTATCGCATTGACCCCAAACTTTTACCGTTTTATCTAAATACATAAAGGAACCGATTTATGGCCGGGAATATATAGAAAACCGATGTTTGAAAATAAGGACACCCCTAATGTACATATGTATAAGTTAACACTTGTAACAGTGTTCCCACCGAAAATACTAATACTTGACACAATACCGACGAACGGCGAATTGTTGCTCAGTAGAGGTAACGTTCGCCCAGTAAAACACGCAAGTCGCAATTCAAATTTTGATTTTCAATTAGTAAAAGTGAGAATAATATTTTGTACTGCAAATTAAATATTTTGATTTAAACCCCCTGAGTATATTAAACATATGGCCACAGTGGATTGTATTTTGCCGCTGCTGCCAGCGACGGCAAAAGAAATAAGTCTATCGCAACGAATGTTCGTCGGTCGAAAGTCTTTGTTCGCTTTGGTTGTGTGCATTCTCACATAAGAATGTCAGTGTGTTCTATTTTTGACAGGGAACGTTCAGCGGCATTGTGTTTTAAGCTTAACATGCAACTTACCCTCCGCTATGACAACGATACCACCAACAACAGTAATAAGTTTACGTTCTCACCAGGAACGCTGGCGATGCAACTTACCTTCCGCGTAAGGCAACAATACCAGCAACAGCTGGTGAAACAACATCGACGATTGCGACGCATAGGGTAGCTTCAAGTTAGGAGCTTGTGCAAGTAGCTTTTAGTCAAAGGTCGACGCTTTAAACGGTGGCTTCGCACAGCGGAGAAATAAAAATAAATCGTTAAATAACTTAAATTTGTATTAATTTTTTTTTAATAGGCACCCAGCGAGGAGTCATGCAAAGAAATCTTCATAGAGGATAAGATAGTGTTGCCGCCCACCCGTACAAAAACCCTTATAAAAGGATACGTAAGCGTGGAAAGTGAGAACATTGATTAAAAAAGTAAATGCAGTTTTATTGAAACAAAAAAAATGTGAAAAACTATATAACTATATGAATTTTCCAAGAATAAAAGAGAGCAAAAAAAATGTTAGCAAACTAAATTTGCGTGGAAAGGAACATTGAACAAAAAATTAAATGCAATTTTATTGAAACAAAATTAATTATGAAATCAAAGTTAATATAAAAATTATAATATAAATATCGTGAATCTTCAGAAAATTAACATTATGAGAATTCCAAGCAATACGAACATAAATAAAAAAAATCCGAATATGAAATCATAATTCTTGTCTACGAACATGTAATTCGGCAATAAGAATTTAAATCCAAACCCGTTGAAATTGATTGTGACGTTAGATTCGAGGAATCGCTATATGTCGTAAATTCACTGCCAGAATTCAGTGGTGGCAAAACCCATTATGTGTTATGGAGGCAGGCTGCCTACAAGGCAAATATATGAAGCCTACGCAGGTTGTTCAAAGCAATACCAGGCAGTTGCCATAAGAAGCAACAAGATCGTTGGCCCGGCGGACATGGCTCTCCACTGGATTCCAAATTCAGACATTGCGGCAAATAGGCAGCTTCTTCTTGTGCTATCGAAAGCGGATTTGAAGTCGACAAAAAGATGGTGTGTCTATTATTCTTTCTCGGGAATTTTTGAAGATTTGGCGTATCGTAAATATTTGGTCGATGATAGATTTGCTAGATCTAAAGCCACACTGATAAGTCGTTCACACAATACGCTCGACAGAACCTTATAAGCTATGCTAAAAAAATTGATCCCGCGGTAGTATTGCAGGAACGCCCCTCTTGTGGATTAGGCAGAGTACACTTAAATTCCAATCAGCAGGCATGCGTTCGTCCGACCATATTTTGTAAATGAGGTGGTGCATGCACTTATCCAGCCCCTCGCTGCCGCACTTGAATAGCTCTGCTGGGAGTCCGTTAGCACCAGCGGCCCTATTATTTTTTAGCTGCGCAATTGCGGTTCAAGTGTCGGCCAGGTCGGTTGACGGTACTCGACTCTGTCTTCATTGATTGGAGGTTCGGGTTCATTATCTTCAAATCAGCTAGATGTTGAACAATCTAGCTTTGATGACAATCGTGGCGTGACTTTCGTCCACCGGGGTGAACGACAGCATTTGGTGTCGAAGTCTCTCTCCCTCTACAAATCCAACTTGCGCTCCTTTACATGGCTGCTGTAGTAGAAGTCACAAGGTCCGATTCTCTTCATTCCTTGCCCCGTCCTTTACATATCTTGTATGGCGATGATGTCAGCCTTTGCCTTTACGAGGATATCCACCAGCCAGCCGGGCAGAGGCACCTTCCCAATTAAGTTTTCGGATATTCCAGGTGCATTAAATCATAGTCCTTTAAACGTTTGCCGTGGTCGTTAACAGAACAGAGCGTCTCATCCGAAACTTTTTGTTAAAATTTTTCATTGGAAGGTGTTTTTACGTGGCGGGTACCAAGCCCAGCGCACAACCATTTATTACGGTACTAAATTTCAGGACTTTTGTATTAGCAAGCCTTTGTGTGAAAACCCTTCTCTTTGAGACCCACCGATATGCCATCAACTCTTGCCCGTACACAAAAGCTGGTATTCCTTGCTGTACCGTCTCCATAGGCGATGTGATCATTTTCTCAAAAATGAGGAAACAGCACCTCGTGGATGGTTGAGAACTTTGGGCAGGCTCTATGATGCAAAAATGTGGGTCTCGCCAAACTCCACACTTTTCAAAGAGGAGATTGAATTCTTAGGGCTTGTAATTTTTAGCAAAGGTATTAGAATTTGTCCGATAAAGTTAATGCTATTCTTAACTTCGAAACTCCCAAAACCCTCCGCGCCCTACGATCGTTTCTCGGCCTTGCCGATTATTATCGTCGATTTATTGAAGATTACGCGTTAATTGCGAAACCTCTTACCAAATTCCTAAGAGACGAAAATGACAGTAAGAGAACATTTTCCTTTTATATCCGCAAGTTTTTTTCTTTTGATTGTGCGCCCGACTCAATCTGGCAAGTTGATACGTGCAAAGTTGTTGCAATGTACTATGGAACCTTTTCTCTATCACTTTCAGATAACTTGATAACTCTTTGCGAAATTGTGCTAAATGCAAAGTGGCTGCGCCTCTGCGCACTTCTTCTGATTGTCGAGTGTTCTCCCTCTTTAGTTGTTGTTGGCGTTGGGGTACTTGCAGGCGTCGTTGAGACATAAGGAAAATAAGAATTGTTGCGTTGTACTGAGAGAGGACGCTCGTCCTGAGTGTGAATATAACTCTGGCTCAGATTTCATCCTGGTATTGGGGTATATATATACATATATACATGTATTTATTGATATTTGATTTACATACATATATTATTTTTTTTGCCAATTTTTTTTTATTAAACAACAATATTAATTTTTGAGCTCAAGGCCTGTAACAGAAAATCATTTTGGAAATAAGACTCCAATATACTTTTCCTTATACTGGCCTTGAGCTCAAAAATAGATATTGTCGTTTGAAATTTGGTTTATTTATTTTTGTGTTCGGTTGAGTTTTCACACAGTTTATTGACCACGAAACGAATTTTAAAGCACGTCTGTACTCTTCGACGTTTGCACGAAATGTGTTGCACTGTGTATTCTTAGATGCGGAATGGATTTTTCCATCACATGCTTGAAATTCTCCTTGGCTATGTGTTCGCCGGCTTCTTGGCTCTGTTTCGCCACAATCTTTGTATGACATTTTTTTAATTCCGTCCCCATTACTTGGATACGTTGAATATATTCAAGACATGAAACTTTTCTTATTTTGGCACTTAAGATCTTCTGTTCCTTCTCATCCAACGCAGCAAGATCGCCCAACTTCTTTTGTTTTTTGAGTAAATTTCCAGGTTATGTTGAAGTTGTTTCTTTTTTGTAGATCTTGGTTTTTTTTTTAATGTTTAAACACCGCACGCGTTGTTTTAGCCACGAGGAAGGCTTTTAGCACTTTTCACTTCTCCGCTGTGAGCCACGAATGCATAGAGTATTTGCTGTTTCGGCTTATATATAACGTATACATATATAATGTATGGTTGCCAAAAACCTGTTATTTTGCTGTATTTCCCCAGTGCTGCTGAAATATCTGGATTCCCCCATGGAGGCTCCATCTCTTGGGTAGGATGCCTTAAGCAGCGTTACAGGAGCTTAAGCGCAAGTACTCTGAAAACGGAGAGCATTTTATAGTAGCGGATCCAGGGAAGAAGGGAGGGCCTATGGTGGCTGTAGCCCCCCGGGCTTTGGCTATCGGTTTACGTCTCTAAACATTAGAAATTGTTAGTTCCGAAATAACTTGTTCTTTAACTTTGTGCTCAGCATGCTACTCAAAGAAATTATTTATTGCATTATTTTCTATTAACTGTAACGTAAGGTATATATGTTTATGTGGGATTCGGTAACCGAACTACTGCAGCTCCAACAAAACCGATGTGAACAAACCTTCGAATGTAGAGTGTTTGGTTGCTGACTGTTACCCTTGCAACACCGGTCGTTACTTCAATGTGGTTCATTTTGTTGTCCGAGTAGAACTCTGTGAACATTTTTAGGTAACAGCGGTTTCCTTGTCGCTTATCACCATTTCCGGACTACCGAAATTATTGACCCATGTCAGCATATGTCTTACAACCTCTTTCGCCTTAGTCGATTTTGCCGTGAACAGCCACACAAATTTCGGGAACCCGCCCACGATGGTAAATATGAACTTATACCCTTTGACCTTCAACAATGTTCTCCCTGAATCGGTGGTCTAGTCCCTCTTAGAGTGGAGGTACAGCAGGCAGTCGTGGACTTTTTTGGGCTCCTTCACCAAAAACTTTTCTCTCCGATCTAGGGGATGGGACCATAACAAAACATGTGACCAGAGGCACCCCCGAAGTTGGCGTCCTCTCCCCTCTACTTTAGAATCTAGTCGTTGATGCCCTACTTTGGAACCTAAAGGGCACTTGTTGCTAAGTCGTAGCGTACACCGATGACATAACAATCGTAACAACCGGTAAACATCTGCAGGTTCTGAGTGAGCTACTTCAATATGTCCTCAGCCAAGTAAACATCTGGTCAAAAGAAATTGGCTTAGCGGTAGCCCCACAAAGACCGTGATGGAGCTCTTCAATATAAAATTCCTCCATTCAAATTGCCTCATTAAACTGGGTTAAACTTGCACTCTCTATCGAGGTCATGTACCTTGGAGTTATTCTAGACAGGAAGCTCAAATGGAAGCGAAATACCGACTATCGCTCCAGGAAGGCCATCACCCCCTTTAACGCTTGTAAGGCATCTATAGGGAAAAAATGGAGAACAAAACCACACATATTACACTGGATGTAGTGGTACCAGCCTTAGCATGATCCATCCGTGGAAGGAGCTAAGATACGGGCGTGAAAATGTCCTGGAAGCTCTTTCGAATACTCTAAGGCAACTAGATTACACTACTTCTCAACACTGCTTGGAGAATGAAATTCTCTCAATTTCCCATAGCGAGAATTCTCTTCACAGATGGTTCCAAACTTAACGACAGAGTGGGAAGGGGATTCACTCCAAAGAAATTATACTGGACCTCTGCTTTCGCTTATTCGTTCACTGCAACGTTTTTCAGGCAGAGGTAAATGTCATAATGGAGGCTGTTCGGTGTCTGACAATGTCCGCTCCTACAGAGAGATCTGCCACTATATATTCCGTCAAGCGGCTAGAAATCGCTTAATTCTCACCAAACAACGTCCATAGTTGCCACAAAATCTGTTCACGTCTAAACGTCCCGTGACTATTGCATGGGTTTCTGGGTACGGTGTTATTCCCGGGAACTGTGTGGCGGATAAATTGACAAGAAAAGGGTCGGAATTATCTGTTCTGCTTCAGACGCTAGCATGCTTTTGCAAATACAAACTCGTTAAGAAAGTGAATACCAGGTGGGTCATGGAACTAACCTGTAGGATTACCGGACAAGTAGGCCAAAGGTTGACATAAAGTGATCCAGAGCTCTCAGCCGTCTGAACAGACCTTCTCTCACTGAATAGATAGGGATGCCTAACCAACGATTCCTGTCTAAGTTTCAGGGAAGCAGGGGATGTGGAGAGGATATAACATTATATCTCCCACGGTCTCGCCCTGGTCAAGACTGGAATCCAATTTTTAAATAGGTACTTCCCTGGCTGATTGGCTGACCTGAGTTCGGCAAGCATTTTCGATTTTCTGTCCTACGTAAGGCGCATTGTGGCGTAGTTCACCTTCTAAGAGAAGGGAGGAACGAAATTCATGGCCTCCGTGGTCTTGTAGCCGCTCCGAAGAACCTTAACCTAACCCAAAGAAATCTGAACAATACCCCAAATGCGCATGAAAATAATCTCAGTCATACTTACAAAGGTAAAACCGCGAATTATTAATTCGTCTGTCCCCACTCCTAATCTAGGACTTGGATATGAAACCGTCCCAGATTTCGGTGGGGGCGGGGTCCGTATCTCGTTCGAAGAACTTTCACGTCTATACTCATCACCAGAAAAGTTTCCTCTTCATTGCCTAAAGTTGACTCTTCCCGGTCGACACGGTATTCAAGAAGAGGCTCTTGCCAACCTGTGAGTACTTCCGTCTTTTTGGACGAATTTCAATTTTTTGCATAATGGTGCCATCCCCCACCCGCCTTCATTCGAAGTGTGGTTTATTTTTCGACTCTTCAAGAGCTTTCCATAGGTCCTTTGGACAGCGCACCTTTCTCAATGTCGGGATGGATCTTAACCCTCATAGCCTTGACAGCCATTCTTGCGAAGGAGCCTGGAATGTCCAGACCAGACCTGCCCGTCTGATGGATGTCCTCGTAAAGGGAAAGGCTGACATCACCGCCATCCAAGAGATGCGATAGACGGGACAAGGAATGAAGAGGATCGGACCTTGCAACATCTACTATAGCTGCCACGTAGGTTAGGTTACTGTGGTAGTTCCCCAAAGGGAACTCACATAGACATAGTAAGGGTCCGTTGTGATACCACCTAAATTACGAACGGTAACGTGAATCGGAAAGTCAGGAAAGACTAACCTGAGAAACATTGCGTGCCCCGAATGAAGTCACGCAAATTACCAATCTCCACTCCAGAAAGGTCTTCTGGAGTGCTAAAGAAGTACGAGCCTAGGTACTTGAACTTCAGTCTCGCAAATGCAGGGCAGCTGAGCAGAAAATGACAAGATGAATCCACCCCATCCTCCTCCATACAGCTGCGGCAGAAAGGGTCAGAGACTATTTTCAGCCTAGCCGCGTGAATACCCAACGGACAATGCCCAGTCAAAACACCAACCAGGGTCGAGAGTTGCCACTTAGTAAGCGACATCAGCTCCCTTCAGCGCCCACGATCCACTCTCGGCCAGAGGGACCTTGCAGTTCTAAGGCCTTAATAGCGGCCTGGCTATCCGAATAAATGTTGGGCCGTCTAGAGGGCAAGCTGCCACGTAAAGAAGCGTAAAATTCGGTGTTGGATTTGTAGTGGGAGAGAGACTTCGTCGTTCTCCCCGGTGGACGAGCGTCCAACCTCGATCCGCATCAAAGCGTGATTGTTCAACAGGTTCAATCATATAAGGATACATCAAGCTACATGACTATCTCCTAATGGAAAGAAACGAAATCAAATTGATCCTGTTGTGGTGGATGAAAGGCATGCTTCCAGTGTCTTAGACGTGCCCACTATTCGACGCGCAAGACTAACACGTGTCTCTGGGCAGTAAAAGGTGCGCGCTCAGTGACAAGAGGGAAGCTCGACGTCCCAATACTTCAATTACAATAGATAGCAGATTGTTACGCCAATATCGAAGATAAGGCACCCGAACCTCCAATCAATGAAGACGATTACCCGAGCTGGACGAAACGCGTACAGCAATTGCGGGGCTAAAGAACAATAAATCCACTGGTGTGGTTGTAATACCAGCTGTGCTATACAAGTGCGGCGGCGAGAGTCTGGTAAAGTGCATGCACCTGCTCATTTGCTAAATATGGGGTGAACGGCTGAAGCCCACCGTGAACGAACTGACTGGACCTTATCGGTGTGGCTTTAGACCTGG
This sequence comes from Anomoia purmunda, assembly GCA_951828415.1. Taxonomy (NCBI): domain Eukaryota; kingdom Metazoa; phylum Arthropoda; class Insecta; order Diptera; family Tephritidae; genus Anomoia; species Anomoia purmunda. The sequence goes on along the minus strand of OX639993.1, from coordinate 83,195,835 downwards.
AAAAGCAACCATTGCCCAAATATTCACGACGCGCCAATTCTGTGAAAAGACCCCAGAGAGAAGAATAGACACACACCAACTTTTTGTCGACTTCAAACCCGCTTTCGATAGACGAGAAGGTCCTACCTATATGCCGCAATGTCTGAATTAAGTGTCCCAACAAAACTAATTCGACCATGTAAAATGACGTTGCGAGACACCACCAGCTTCGTCAGAATCGAGAAGGACCTCTCCGAGCGATTTGAAACCAAACGAAATGTATGGATATGAAGGTGAACGAGGGTGAAGCTAAGTACCTCCTATCATCAAGTAAACTGCCAGCGCGTTCGCATTCAGCATCACTATTGACAATGACAATTTCGAAACGTGGAATAAAGAGGAAAAATTATAAATAACTGCTACACTTAGAATCTAAAGCACTGGCTGCCAAGGCCGTCGGCTTGTAATTTTTTAACATGACGATAATTTGCCACAAATATACATACAAGTGCGTTTACAGAAAAGGCTTCCGAGTAAATACACGCACATGAATGTACTTAGCATATTATGGAGATCTGGGCATACATCCAGAAGGTGTGCAATTTTAAAGTTGTTGTCGCCACATAAAGAGCATGGCTGCGCAGTCCGGCCATTGAGAACATGTGTGTGCGTGGAAATCGTATGCCCAATCCTAAGTCTTGTTTAATTCTTTATAATTTTGATAGGTATATTAGCTGGGAAGATTGGTCGGGCACCAGTAGGGTTATATATTTTGTAATTATGCTCATATTTGTCCCATTCTGTTAGCCAGCTTTCGTGCAAGAGATTTTTGTAGTGTATGCTGATATCTCTATTTATAAAATAGTCGAAGAGGTAAAGAGGTTCCATGCCCGCTTCTTTTGCTCTCGTGTCTGCAATTTCATTTCCGCTAATGCCTGTGTGACCAGGTATCCACATAATTTTAATGGATCTATGACCGAGGAGGAATTCACGAATTTGAGCTACGAGGTGACAGCCGTTCAATGGATTTAAAATAGCTTCTAGAGAAGATTTGCTATCTGTGCATATAATGTTCTTGTTGCCAATACGTGAGGCGTACATTACCGCTTCCAGCAAAGTAGCTGCTTCGGCTGTAAATACCGAGCAGTATGTTGGGTAAAGCACCAACGGTAATGGTATCACCATTTCTATTTGTTACCGCAAATGTAGTATTGGTTTCAGACTTTGATCCGTCGGTGTAAACCACTTCCCAACCTTCGTAAGACTGTAAGGTTTTATTATATAGTCGTATATACTCATCCGAGCTAGTGTTATGCTTATGACGATTCTGAAGGTCAGTTATAAATGAATATGTAGGAACCTTGAACGGTGGATAGGTGGATGTGTTAATAAATATTGGTTTTGATCTGACGTTCGATTTATGTATTAGTGATATCCACCGTGATAATGTAGATACGACTTTAGTATTGTTTGATTGGAGCATGGCAGATTTTACTTGTTGAAATAACAGCGTGTTTCTGCAATGAAGCAGTTTTGGTACTAGCATCATAGTGTTGTGTGTAGCTCTGTTCGAAATATCGGGTAGTCTGGCTTCGGCAAGGACGGCTGTGATTGGTGAAGTAGCAAAAGAACGATTACTTCTTCTAGCAGCAACATGGTACGGCGAATGTAGGAGTTTGATTTGCGTTTTTGCGCAGTTTCCATAAATCGAGAGTCCGTAGTCGATTTTTTTAGTTATATTAATAAGGGTGTTAGTATGTACTATGTTTGGATGACCGAAATTTCATTATATTTAATCTAGAAAATTAGCTTAATCTAACGTACCGGCAGTGATCTCTAAAATTTAATTCTTTATCAAACACTATGCCTAATATTTTCAGTGTGTTTGGGTGCGAGATTTGGGTATTAGAAAACGATAGGAAAGGGAAGGAGCACTTGTGTTTCCTGCATATGTGAAAAGTTGAGCATTTTGTTAACGAAATATTGGCACCTGATATTTGAGACCAACTTAAAATATCATAAAGAATATTTGAAAAAAAAGTACTTGACTTTATGCAAGTTTTGAGTCCTCGTACAAATCAGAACATCATCGGCATAAACAAAGTGTTCAACAGAACTGTGCGATGCAATAATCCTGCTTAATTTTTGAAGGCTATTATAAATAGTGCAACGGATAGGGGAGCCCCTTGGGGTATTCGATTAAAAGGATCATGGGTTTCCGATTTGTGATTATTAACTCTTACCGCGAATTTACGATTACTTAAAATGGACTTTATAACATTGTACAGTTTGCTACCAATCTTCCAACGTTTAAGTTCTCTTAACACGATGTGCGTACCGATTCGGTCAAACGCCTTTTCAAAATCTAGGCTTAGTAAGGAAACGTGTGTTCTAAATGCTAAGGCCGTGGCAGCGAAATGTTCAAAATATAGAAGAGGGTCGATAACCCCTATGCCTGTTTGGAAACCAAATTTGGTGGGGTGTTAGCTAGCCATCCGCTTTAGCAAACCACATTATACGGGTGGAAATAATTTTTTGGAGTGCGTTTGATTTACATGGGAGCAAGGACATTGGTCTCTAGCTTGATATAAGGGACGTAGGATTGTTTGGTTTGGGAATGTGAAGGAAAGACGAAACTTTCCATTGAGTACCCTGAGGGGAGTGGACAAATTGAATATTGGAAGCAGAGCGGGCTTCTAAGAGGGTTTTTATATCTGCCCAAATTTGTTTTAGACTTAATATTCGACGTGAATGTCTCCATGTGTTTTCTTTTTGCCGCTTTTAATTATTTTCTAAATAAGGCGTTCGATTTTTTGTAGCTTATAAGATTCACGTTGGTCCTGTATTTCTTATATTTTGCCCATAAGGATTTCTTGTTATTTGTAAGGATTGAAAGTAAGTTCGACCAGTATGGCATTTTAACAGAGAATTGTTTAGGGCTATTTTGTGGAATAGCTACGTGGACCGCTGAGCGAATTATTTTGCTTATCGAAGCGGCTTCGGCGTTTACGTTGGGTTTGTAAGGCATTTCATTTGATACCGATATGAAGAGCGAGCTGAATTTAGTCCAATCAGCTTTATCAGTTAAGAACAAAGATTTAGGCTTGATATGATACAAGGAAGGGGTGGATAGGGATGTAACAAGAGGGAAATGGTCGCGGAGGAGGAAGGATGATGTCCGGGTGGGAGAAGGTTTTGTGTGTGGAAAAATGGGTAGGGATCCATCATTAAGGACAATAGGACTGTGCGCCAGGATAAAGTCTTCCAATATTTTCCCCCTCTGATTAACTATAATTATTGGGTAGTTAAATAAATTTATTATATTAGAGAGAAAAGTAATGGTAAATGTTTGATGGGGAGGGATATAGCAGCTAATAGGGATGAATTTAAAACCGACATCCACTTCAATAGCCAGAGAAGATATAATAGATGCGATGGTGATTTGCCTGTGATTAATATTTTTCTTAATTAAGACAGCGATGCCTTGTTTAGCTGTGGTATTTCGGCTATGGTTGTGAAAATAGCTAACGTGTTTATTAGGTGGATAAGCAGTTTTGTTACACGGAATGTGGGTTTCTTGTAATGATATGATTGCGGTCGAAAAATCGTTTATTAAAACGTTAAGGTCTGCATAAATATTATACATTGTATTTTGTGCGTTTTAATTGCTTCGCGCATGGAACATCTGTTGTCTGTTTTTATTTTTATGATTTTTTTCATCTGCAAAAACTTCGGGCATGTCAATTTACGCAAAAAATACGCGAGCATGGTATAGGGGAATGGGGAGGGAGCCCACATGAGTCACAAACAGGGAGTTTAGTACAGCGTTTTGTAGTGTGCCCAAGAAATTGGCAATTCTTGCCGTAATTTGCATAGCTACTTTATTTACTTTATAAAATGTAACACCTAATTGTTGTAAATACTCTCATCAGTCACTCTGTGAACATAGGTATACATATCTGCATACATACCAATTAATTCACGTAAATTTGTATTTGTGTACAAGTATAATGAATGTACAAGTATGTATGATTTCTCATTAAATGACCGTTTGCAAATTATGCTCATATTGGAAGACTGCAGTTATAAATATCAGGCGATTTAGGCAATCAGCATATTAAGAAAAGAAGTTACAGTTTTGTCTTTGTTAAGCGCACGGTCACGTATTTGCGTTTTTTTTATTTATACGGAATCTTTTTAATTAGCTGCCAAAAAAGCTTGGTAGTTTAACACCGAGTTTTTTTACTAAGAGCAATAGATTGCCGTCTCTAAGTTCGGAAATACTAACAATTTCGGAACTGATGTTTTTAGTGCTTTATGTACCTACTGCTAAACAAGAATATTTCTTAAGCGGTTTGTTTGAGTTTATAGCACTTGCTACGAGATATTTTGGGTGGTCCTTTTTTATTATTGGTGAAGCTGGGAAATTATCATTTGTTATGTTAGTCACTTTTTTTATTTTTGATTTCGGGCTTGTTGACAACAGGCTAAACCGGTTATCCCCAAGCGGAGGTACCGGGGGGCATTTTAACTACACTCTGATTGTTAGAAAACGATAAAAAGCGCGAGTTTAACAACAGGTATGTAGAAATGCATTAGTGAGCACAAAGTATGTAAGAAAAGAAAGAACGAAATAAAATAAGAAAATCACCAAGTAGACTGAACGCACAACCTTTCGCGACGAGTATCAGCCGATGACTGAGTGCGTAATTTAAAAGTGGCTGTTGTTAAACTTACTCGGTCCTGTCGCGGAAGAATTGGGCGGTCGTACCATACCTCGCCAACTCATCGGCCTTGTAGCTACACCCAATGTTTCGTTGTCCAGACACCCGTATGAGTCGAATTCTGTGGCACTCAGTTAGCAACTTAAAGTAGTTTTGCCAACGCAAAAGTTGCTTGACTCTCAGATAAGATGAATACATGTTTTTACTGTATGGACTTTAGCACCATCTGTGGGAAGAACACCTATTCTGTTATGCTTAACAGCACACTCCTGTGTTCCCTGTGGAATTGCCTAAGCGCTGCCGATTAACTAAGAGCTTAACACTAAACCAGGGCTTCGTAGAGTAGGCTCGGACGAAAAATGGGCTTGTAGTTGCAGTAGATTAGCTTGGGTGAAAATTCCAATGATACAACAATCGACCTTTGGCAGGCACGTAGCGCTGTTCTGGGTTTCTTAATTACCAACAAGACTTCCTCAAAGATACTTGGCAGTACGTTCAAACTGCAGACTTGAAACAATGAGTTTAATGGGAGTAAGGGTCAGTACTTTGTACAAGCATCAGCTTGATCGCACAATATTAAAGGATATTTTCCCCCTACTTTGTTCGCAATAGTTGATTCACCGGTAATGCCCGTAGGAGTGAGAAGAAAAGTCTTAACTGCGGATTACCCTTCCTAAAAGATCTGCGAGACGTCCGACCCCACTCCAAGCTCACTACCCTGCTGGTTAGCAATTGAAGGATGAGCACGACCGACGTGATCATTCATAGGAAGACATTGTTAAAAGCACTTGCCATATCAATAAATGCCTATCTCTAGGGATCGTGCAATCAGCCAGACTAAAGAATCTAGAGCCGTTTGTGTGGACCTTTTTTTGCTGAAGGCATGCTACGCGGTATCATCAACAGAACCCACTTATATTAAAAATTAACAGAGATAGTGGACGGACTCTAGGTGAACGCTCCAGAACCAGAAGCTGGTACCGCGTTGAATACTTTCGGAGCTGGAGCACTTGTTGGCAAGAGAGATTCTACACTGGATTTTTGGGCTGACATTGTAATCGGTCTTAATGCTTCTTCCCAGATAAACAAAGTATTCGACTTTTTCGAAATTGTCGGTGTCAAAAGTGACGCGAGAGCCAAGACGCGAGTGACTGTTTATTTGATGATAGGAGGTACCTAGTTTTGTCCTAGTTCATCTCCAGATGTAAGAGTTTCCCTTTTTGATCCTGTTTGGAAAAGGCAGAAGAAATGGCGCGGTTGTTGAGACCGCTGATACCGATATCATCAATATTCGCCAGAAGTTGCACGCTTCCGTAAAATATGGTTTATGGATGGTTTAATTCAGCAACTCGAATTATCTTTTCTAATGTAAAATTAAAGAAGTCGTATGAAAGAGGGTAACCCTATCTGATATTTCGTTTGGTTTCAAACGGCTCGAAGAGGCCCTTCCCGATTCTTGGCTTAACGCCATTTTACGTCGCCGTATTAGTTTTGTTGGGATACTAAATTCAGACATTGCATTTGCCGCAGCTTCTTCTAGTGCTATCAAAAGCGGATTTGAAGTTGACAAAAACATGGTGTGTGTATATTCATCTTTCTCTGGTCTTTTCCCAGATTTGGCGTATCATAAATATTTGGTCAATGGTAGATTTGCCAAGTCTAAAGAAACATTGATAAGGTATTATCAGTTCGTTCACGGTGGGCTTCAGTTATTTGCACATTACGCTCGACAGAATCTTATATGCTATGCGAAGAAGGCTGATCCCGCTGTAATTGGCGCATATTGCATGATGGCCCTTTTGTGGATCTTTTAGTCGCGCTGTTGCTCCTCGGGTTTCGTACACGTGCGGGTACCCGTCTTAATGGAATGGAATGTCCACCCCAAAAGTAAAAAAAACCTGCATGTGCATATACTTACACATATACACCGATTATTGTTAGAGCTCACATAATCAAAGGCAAGTGTGCAGAAATCACCAAAATCATGAGATACTGTTGTGGCAATGAGCCATCTGCAGAAAAGATAAGTCCTTGTATTTTTAATTATGCAATTACTTGACTTCAGTGAGCAGGTTTTTTAGTCCTTCATTTTTTAATATAATTTATTTTTATCTTTAAACTTTGTTTTTCATAGTTTTTCATAGTTGAAATACATTTTGATATTGTTTTAGTATGTTGATCGCAAACTGGTTTCTTGCAAACGCTGCAGACTTTCCTTGTCTTTCTTCTCTTTTTATCTGGCAAAGAAGCGCACAAATAACAGCTTCCTGTTATTGGCTTCCTGCCATCAGTAGAAGCGGCCGTAGAAGCAGATGGTTGCTCGGTATAGGTTACCGTCTCCAGTGGTCTTCCCAAAAAGCTCTCAATTGCTGTTTTGGTGGAAAAGAGGCGCGTTGCTTGGCGATTGGTTACTCTTTCTTCTATTATTGGTGCACACAAGTCTTCAGCAAGGTTCCGCAAAAAGCGTTTTCTCCGTGTTGTTTGATATGAACCAGCTGTGTTGTTTGATATGGGACAGCTGTGTTGTTTGATATGGGACAGCTGTGTTATTCTCATAAAGTATAGTGTATGCCGCGAAAGCACTAACATCGAGCATATTGTACAAAAACGACAAAGGCCACCTTTTTGTGTGTCTCTGTGTGGTATACTCCCGAAGCGTCTGGTCCATAACATCCACGCCACCTTTCGTTTTGTTATAAAAATTGATGATTTCTGGTTTGCCGTTTTCTTCTACAGTTGCATCATCATGCATATTCGACAACATTATTACGGAATTTGTTTTCCTCTGTTTGTATATTACCATAGTCACCTTCTCGTGGAAACCAAATTTGTTTGTCCACCTCTTATCGTCTTTCATTTCTGTTGGTATATAGGCTTTGTTTCGCCGCAGTGTTTCGACAATGCGAAGTTTGACGGATATCAGCTGCTTTGCCAGTGGCAGCGTCGTAAAAAAATTGTCCATGGTGATATTAGGTCCACTACCGTACTATGACCCAACCAAATCTCTGACTACTCTTTCGCCTACACTAATTTCTCGACCACTGTCTTGTTTGCCAGTATATATTTGGCCATGAAGAGAATATGAATTTTATTCTCGCATATCCACCATACCTTGATACCGTATTTCGCAGGCTTCGATGGAATATACTGGGTAAATTTCGTTCTGCCGCGGTACGGATACAATTGTTCGTCGATTGTTAAATTTTCTGTAGGCACATAATATTTTGCGAGATTGGCGTTCAGCATTATCCAAACATCTCGTAGTAGCAGCTTTGTCTGTACGCTGCCTCTCGTTTCTTGTTCTCGCGTCATCAAAACGAATAAGATCCCAAAAGCGGTTTAATCCCATTGTTGCGCGGAATAGAGGATGAGACAATTGCGTCCATAAGTCCCTTGCATTTTCATCATTAGAATGATTTGTGCCTGCCATTATCAGCATTCCAATGAATGCGTATATTTCTGCCACTGTCGTATCCCTCCGCTTCAATTGACGCTTTGTTGGGTTTGCTGCATTGTAGGCATCATAAGTTGAATTGGCTTTTTTGTTGGTATGACGTACGATTATATCGACCATTTCTATTGTAAAATAATTCTTGAAGCATTGCATACCAGCCATACTTTCTGTCATTCGTAATGGACCACTGCGAGTTCTAATGATGTTGTGACTCCTTATTCGTTGACAAACAGGCGGTGTTGGTTGTCATTGAGTACCATCACGTGCAATCATACTTTCTGTTGTGCTTGATGTTGGTGCATTTTCTTCAACCATATAATTTTCATTGTCACTTTCATCTTCAATTACATCTAGCTCAATTTGCATTGGTGTGTCAATATCGGCTGGAATTTCGTTGTCATTGTCCCAGTCTTCACTCTCTGACCCTTGCACTTCTCCACTAAATACCTCTTATTCTTCCTCAATTGCCACTAAAGCGTCGTCCTCCTCAATCATATCATCAAGTATAGACTCAATATATCTGCTTCTGGCTTCTTCACTCAAACACAGGTATTGTCCTTCCGTTAAAAATTCTATTTTGCGGTTCATTTTTCTTAAACTTCACTGTTCAACTGTTCAACTTATAATGCGAAATCATTGAAATGTATTCTTTTTCTAGCGTAGCTGAACATTTGCTACCTAAAAGCACAAACAATTCACAAGCAGGTACCAAAAAGAACCAAAAAACCAACCCATATAAAACCAGTTGCCTATAGAAACCAATATTATCTTACAAACATGAAATTTGTGCAGTTCAGATGTAAAAACTAAGTGTTTATAATAATCTGTGCAGATATATATTATTTTATTTCAATATAAACGAAAAAACTGCACTAGGTACCCGGGTACGCTGGTTATGGACTCCCGTTCATCCAGCTGGTTATGGACCGTAGGGTTAAATTGAGTTGTATTTAATATTACTCGGTCATGGTTTCTTACCGATATCTCAGCCTAAAGTTTAATAAATTTTCTTGCAGATCACAGGCACTGTACTCTGCCAGCATGTCCGTCATCTTCATATAGATGTGGTCACTCTCCCGTGCGTCGCGGAGATTAGCAACACGCTCTGCTCACAAATCAAGAATGGCCGCTTCGCCGTCCTCAGTAATTCTTTTCAGTTTTAGAGCTAATCTAAATAAAATACATACATACATGTGAACTGCACCGCTACATGTGGAAGTCGCCCTTCCGCTGCTATATAACGAGATATCTACAAGGTGGCGCAAAAGTAACCTTCCGATGTTTTTTGGCCGTAGTTTAAAAAAAAAAAGAAAAACTTTGATTCTTCTTGTGGATTATTTTTATTTGGTCTTTTAATTTTTTTACATCAAGTCGAGAATATGATGTCATGTAAATAGCCGCCGCCACAGTTGATTGTCATTTGAGCCCTTTTTATGGCATTTTCCATCACTTTGGCCAAAACTTCCGGCGATAGGTCCTCACATTCTTAACGGATATTCTCTTTAAGAGCTGCAAGAATCTGAGGCTTGTTGACATAAACCTGCGACTTCAAAAAGCCCCACAAAAAGAAGTCTGGAGCGGTCAAATCAGGCGATCTTGCTGGCCAGTGCAAATCGCCAAAACGGGAGATTAGGCGCCCGGGAAATGCATCCTTCAGCATATCGGTTGTGGCACGTGCAGTGTGTGCCGTTGCACCGTCCGGTTGGAACCACATGTTTTCCAATCCCAATTCATCAAGTTGCGGCAAAAAGAACTCGTTGATCATTGCTCTGTAGCGCTCACCATTCACAGTAATCGTTTGGCCCGCGACGTCTTCGAAGAAAAAAGGTCCGATGACTCCTCCAGCGAAAACAGCACACCATACAGTGACTTTGAGCGGTGTAATGGCTCTTCGTGGGTTACACGCGGATTTTCAGTGCCCCAGAAGCGTAAATTTTGCTTATTTACGTACCAGCTAAGATGGAAATGGGCTGCATCACTCATGTTTATTTTTGATGAGAAATCATCTTCCTCTTGGTGGTGATTAAGGATGGCTTGAGCGTATGTTAGACGCGATTGGCGGTTAGCAGCTAACAGCTGATGCACCGTCTGGACTTTGTACGGAAACATCTTCAAATCCTGTACCAAAATTCGCTGTAAAGACCGTCGACTGATACCCATTTGCGTGGCACGTCGTCTGGTCGATGTCGACGGCGCTTCCATGACATCCTCGGCTACAGCAGCAATATTCTCTGCAGAACGGCTACTCCGGAGTCTGCCACGCCTGGAAGCATCTCGTGTTGTGCCAGTCTCTTCGAGGCGAGTGGCTAAACGTCGCAATGTTTCACCAGTAGGTGTTGGACGGCCAGGAAATCTGCGACGAAATTCACGTTGTGCCAAAGTCATCGACCGATTATTGGTCAAATAAATAGTCAGCAATATTCCGCGTTCTGGAGCAGTGCAGCGTAATATTGTTTATTAACGTGTATTTCGCATGTGTTTACTACACAAATGTCAAAACAGAACTGACATTAGGGGCCAATCGCAAAATTTATAGCATTTTCTGATAGGAGGATTACTTTTGCGCCACCTTGTATTTGTACCGGACAGTGGCTAACACTCTACAGTGTACCGCACACTTACTAGGCCTACTTTTCGATTGAGCTATAGCACAGAAACACAATCCATACACTCTATAAAATCACAAACTTTGGAGTGTGTTGCTTCACACACTGCACAATGTGCTTGTTTGTTTTTTATACTCATCAGCAACTCTGAAGAAGCTAATAAATGAACAATTTACTGAACAAAAGATTTCAATCTTCTCATCACTCGGCAAGTAGTTAGATTACCACCTATTGAGCAGAAAACATTTATACAATTAGAAGACGACGAATGGTTGCAGAAACAAAAAAGAATAGATTCAAAATACCAATAGTGGAAGATGTACACACTAACTTACAAAAAGCAAGATTCTTCGCTGTCATGTAGGGATGTGTAACACAACATAGTGTTGTACTATTGTGCTAACACTCTTCAGTGTGCCTCACACATGTGCCTACTTTTCGATTGAACTACATCACAGCAAAGCTACACGCTCGATACTCATCGCGTAGAAAATTTAAGCTAAACTGAATGTAATTTTTTTTCGAAAATTTAACAAATTATCTATAAGTTATTGTATTGCATTTTCTATCGTTGTTTTTTAACCTTTTGTGAAGAGTAAGAAATCCATTTTTTATGGTTTAGCACTATACCATTTTTCCTGCCCATCTCAGTTTTTCTTGAATAATATCACATAATGTCAGCGGATATTTCCCGCTTCTTACCAGGGTAAGATCATCCGCATAAGCAATAACCTTACACCTCCCCTCTCTCTATGCTGTTCGGAACTGCGCTTACTGCTGCGACCCATAGAAGAGGGCATAAGACACCCCCTTGTGGGGTGCATAACAACAATTGGTTTACGAGCGTCACGAGATGCGTGTCGATGGTAGATTCGTCAGTGCCACCGTTATTGCACTAGGCGGAACATTATTAACAGTACCCTCGATGCCTAGGAGAGCTACCGGTGGGCATTCCTTGAGGATTTTGTTACAAGCGATACGATTTTATGATGCGCCATTTTTGTAATTTTTGTTGATTTTCCTTTCATGAAGGTGTGTTGTACAGTTGATAGCATTCTTGTGACAGATTCCGTGAAGTGGTGATCTATCAAGCGTTCCATTAGTTTCATCTGAAGATGATAGGGTAATTGGTCTCAAGTCTTTTGGTTTAACGTGTGTGGTCCTTCTCGCTTTGGTGATGAATACTACTTTTAATTCCCTTCAGCCGTTTGGGATGTGTAAGACACCGCTTAATAATTGAAAGCAGTCTGGTCGAGCTCAATTCTATCATATGCGTGCACTACCGTCCGACCTTGGGACTCCTGAGATCCTGAGAGGACCCTCCAGGTTCTTATCCCCTCCGAGGCTTCGAATTCCGAAGAAGTTTTTTATTCTCCCTTAGGTTTCCCAGTATGCTTGGTTAACTGATACTGTGGCAATGTGAAGTGCTTTGCCGCAGGCCGCAGGCCGCTGTAAACGGCCCACCAGACGAAGTCGTGGCCCAATCCACATCGAACTGAATATATCGATGATACATATATTTGAGACCAAAGTAACATTTAGAGCTTCCCTAAGTTTTTTTGTAATAAAGGTTGGGGTAGTCTCTTGATTAATAATAATAAGCTTATGGCTAAAAATATAGTGAAAGAATAATTTATTGCGCTCATTAATGTCGTTGGTGCCCAGGTTTCATGCTGTACATTCGGATCAACTCCTAAAACCAGCGTTTCGTTGCTGTTGGTAACCAGCTTCTTCACTGAGTGCACTGGCAGCTCTCGGTCGTACGCAAGATAAATTGAGGCCAACCTGTATTTGCACCCGCTTAGTTGGCTGTTTTAAGAATGTTTGTCCGCTGAGAAGAAGTAGGCAAGCTAAAGCGATCCCATGGTAAAACGCTGAAATTACCAAACTTCGTAAACGGTCCATAAAACTTTTAATAGACGTAAGTTTAGATGTTCGAACTTAAGCTTTGATGGGTCTTCTGTAGCGGTATTGATAGCATGAATGGATCGGCAAAGCTGTGCAGGGTTCTTCAATAAGACCAAATAGTTAAGGTATACTCGCTCGAAAGGTCTGATTGGTCCTATACTGCGCCGATAAGGAGCAGATAACATGACGGGAAGCTTCACTAGACTAAACTGGTATGTTGAATCACTGCGCCGATAAAGGGCAGATAATATGACGGGAGGCAGTCTCCGACTGATACTCATCGCGAGTGGACGTTTATTTCTGACTGTGTTTTTCTCACTCCGTTGGTTGCTTAGCAAGTAATTTGCTTCACTTCAAGCGCTTACTCAATGTTCGCAAATTACATTTTGCACGTGTTAACATAAACATAATTTTGAATACTTAGAGTTAGAATTTAACCATGGTCCCCGAGCCACCAAATTTTGGAGACAACAGGTTCGCCCTGCTTGCCTCTAATCCAAATCCAAAAAGAAAAAAAACCTCGTATAAACCTTTTGATTATCCCGAACTTCCTACAATAAAACAACAAAATCCCAAATTTTTGGCCATATCTTCAGCAAACCCTTCAAAACCGCTTTCTAAATATTCCTGCAAGGAAGCTAAACGCGCTAGTTTTGAAGCATTGACAGAAGCGATAACCCCTAACACGGATCCCAAAAAGGTGTGGTCCGACATAAAAATGCTTTTTGGCTACTGCAACCTAAATTCCATTAACTTTGTTAATGGTCGGGACGGTCCAATATTCGAGCCGAACATTTTGCTTTGACGTAGACAAACTATTCTCATAACTCCAATTTTAGTAATGCATTCAGCAGAGAAAAATATTTAGCTCTCAATAGAATTTACAATCAGCAAAACTCGTCGACGATCATAATTGAAGAAGATATAACTGCCCTAGAATACGAATCTACGACCTCTGAAATGTCCGGTAAAACGCCAGGGCCCGACAGAATCTCCTATGCAATACTTAAACACCTACCGTTTATAGTGAAACATAGATTGATTAATCTGTTTAATAAGATACTACTCACGTCCGTTTACCCAAAAAGCTGGAAGAACGCTGTAATTGTGCCTATTGCGAAAACAAACAACTCTTCAACCGATGTACTTGGATATAGGCCTATATCCCTAATTTGTTGCATGAGCAAAGTTTTAGAAAAAATCATCTCAAGGCGAATAGTGTGGCATATCTCCAAAAACCGCCTTATTCGCATCAGGTTGCCTTCAAACATAGCCATGGAACTGATGACGGCCTTTTGTACTTTGAAAATTTCGCTTCTGGTGGCTTATCCAATCGTTGTCATATCTCCACTTTACGTCTGGATTTTGAAAAAGCATTCGACCGGATCAGTATTCATATTGTTTTACGACAATTAGAGAAATGGAGATTTGGGAATAAACTCTATAAATTTACTAAATCGTTTCTCACAAACCGTAAATTCAAAGTCAAAGTAAATGACGTTTTTTCGAGCCTTCTCAACCTAGAGAACGGTATACCACAAGGGTCTCCACTTTCAGTGACCCTCTTTACGATTACTTTCGACGAAATTAGCCACGTAGTATCTAAATACAAAAACATCTATCGCATTATGTACGCTGATGATGCGTTGTTATTTTCAAAATTAACCAATTTGAATGTAGTACAGAAGAAATTTGTAGACATTCTGAACGATATCGCCGAGTGGTCTAACTGTTCGGGTGCAAACCTATCACTCAGCAAATGCAAATCATTTCATATTTGTAGAAAATTTAAATGTAATAGCTTAAATATTGTCTTTAGAAATATCAATATTGTAAATGTTTATATTTTCGATTCCTGGGAATTATTTTTGATAAGCGCCATACTTTTAAAGATCATTGTCTATTCATAAGAAAAAGCATAGCTGCCAGGCTAAAAATTGTTAAATATCTATCTTCTAAACATAGTCTTATTCATCCATCCAGCTTATTAAACATTACAAGAGCTCTGACTCTTTCTAAAATCGACTACTACCTATATATGGCCATTGCACAAGGAGCAACTTAAAATTGGTATCTCTCCCCTATCATGCAGCTGTTCGAAGGAGCCTCCGGGCCTTTCCAACATCCCTTACACATTGCATCTTAGCAGAAGCTGGGCTCCCTAGTATTCCGGAAAGAGTAGAATACAAAACTATGCGGCTAATTCCAAAAATACTCACGTGCAACAATAGTATGCTGCTTGACCCCATCTTAGCAGCGTCGAATGCAAGCAAAGTTACGAATCGCAAGTCAGTCATTATTAAGTACTTAAAATACGCCGAAAAAATAGGATTAACACCACTACCTCAATTCCGGCCTCCCAGCAGCTCGCCTCCCTGGCAAATACAAAAATCGTCGTTTCTCCTTGGCCTCACAAAATACAGAAAAATGAACACCAGACGTACAGAATATCAACGCTATTTCGCAGAGTATGCCGCGCCCTGGTGTCCCGAGTGGGAAATGTTTTTCACTGATGGCTCTAAGGCTACGGATCATACAACTTTTGCAGTCGTACATTCTGATGGAAGAACTGTTATGGCAGGCCATCTACCTAACTATTGTTCTGCATACACTGCTGAACAACGCAATAGCATCGGCAGTGAAAACTAAGAAAAAAACAATAATATGTACGGATAGCAAATCTACAATATCTGGTTTATTGAACGTTTCCAACAAATCTTTTCTAGTTTCACACAGGTATAAAAGGTAATGAACTTGCGGACCAAACAGCTAAAGAAGCCGCAACGGAACCACTTTACACGTTTGACCACATGGTCTACAAGGGCATTATACGTTTGATTAACGAACACTTGAGTACACAGAGAACGGTAAAATGGAATACCGTCCAGCACTATTTTGTGGGTGAATATTAATACAGCAGGTACCAAACCGAGCTACCCAGTAACATGTCGGACCAACGATATCACTACCTTTATAAGCCTTCGAATTGGTCACACCACCATAACCCACTCCTACTTTTTAAAAGGGTTGTCTCCAGCTCCTTGCTCATACTGTTCTTCGGCATCATTATCAGCTAAATATCTCCTAGATGACTGCGCGCATTTTACTTCCACCAGGAAACAGCTATTCGCCAACGAAACTTCGTCGGACTTATTGAGAATATCCTCTCAAGAAACATCAGAAAAATTATAGATTTCCTATTAAAAACTGGACTGCGTAAATTAATTTAAACTTCTCATTATACTTATTGTTTTCCTGCTCCTATTTCTTAATGTAGTATTAATTAATGTATCGGTAGTAGCTAACTTTATCGAATTTTACTAGCACGTCTTTAGCAAAATAAGTCTATTAAAACAACGAGCCGTAAGCCCTAGCAGCTAGTGCTCTTTTTGTTTTTACTGTAAAATAATAATTGTATTGTTATTTTTCATTTAATAAATAAATAAAATAAATGACGTGACGCTTCACTTGACTAAACTGGTATGTTGAATCACTGCGTCGCTGTCTCTTTCTGGATAAAGACATTGGTAATTTAGTGATGAGTGGGCTACGCAGGGTCTTCCTGTTAACTGCACCAAGTCAACCCTAGTATAGTTTACAATTCAAATCAAGTTGGTAAGTCTTAGACTCTTGGAGATTAGGAGCGTAAACGTAAGACTTTCCGAGGAAGTGAAATATGTAATGTGATATAAAACTTACTAGGAAAGCTCATGTCGAACAGAAGTTAAATCGAGCATTAAAAGTATTAGGAAAGTGTCGGAGAAGCTTTAGTTACTCATGGGGTCAGAGACCAGCTGTGGTACTTTGAGTATGCACAGCCCGCATTAGGTCAACTATCACGAATTCTGCAGTAGTTTGGTGTCCTACAACCATGGTTAAATCCACGGATACTGCGTTAAAAAGGCTGTAGAGGAGCGTATGTATAGACATTTGGGTCTTATATATTTATTTATGGGGCACTCTATCGAACGCCTTGGCAAAACCCGTATATACTGTATCTATTTGATACCCAGCCAAAAAAATCTCTCTTGTTGATTCTGACAAATTACTTTCTGAATTGCAAAAATAATTTCATTCTTGACAATGCTTTCGAAGTAATAATCATGTGCCTTACGTTTAAGAAGGTCAAAACTATGAACTAAAAAAAACTTTTCCAATCAACCTCAACCAAAGGGTTGTTAAGGGCATCGAAAATAAAATATTTAATATTAAAATTCAAAGCATTACTTCCGAAGGGGCATTCATTCATAGAATTTTAAATCTAACACTAACGGAATATGATCCCAGTTAGCTGATGAAATTAGCGAGTAACATTCCAAGAGCGTAAAATTTAAATTACTCGATAAGGCGGAAGTCTACGCTTAATAATCTATCAACTACGCATAATTTAAAAGCTTTGTTAACATTAGTAGTTATAGTATAAGTGCTGATCTACGATCATTGCATGTAACGCTGCGAGATTGTTAATATGCTGATTGAATAATGACTATTGCGAGGCATGTAGGAGGCACAAATGTAAAATATGTCCGATAAACTATATGCATAATTGATCCAGTATGTAATCATTATTATTAAAGTGATATATTGTGGTTCGCAAATTACTCTTAGCGGCAATCAAAGCTCCACCAAATCTGGTACATGAAGTTTTTACAGCATCTCTATCTCTCAGGAACACATCATACAAATTACAATCAATAAACTCCAAAGCGATGAAAGAAGGATTAAGCCGAGTTTCAATTAATACAAAAACACCATAGTATGAACGCCATTTGATTCTGTTCTCATGCCAGAGACATTTTTACAATAAATTTGAATTTGCTTGTTAGCTTTGATATTTACGATTAATTTGTCTTACATCCGCTTTTGGGAAGGACAGACTCTTACCATAGCTGGTCAGAGATCAGCAGTAGGCATTTTTTCGAACCACGACTCAGGAACTTCTAATTTGAAATTTATGCGATTCGTAGAGATAGTTAGAGTATCTTTCTTAATAAGACTGCAGCACCTTAGCAAATGCTTCTCAATACCCGAATGCTTAACAACATGTTAGTAGTTGTAACAGCAGGAAAAAACGAAGAGAAGAGTAACCACTTAGCACGAGCAGATCATTGTCTACTTCGCTATTGTTGATAGAAAGCAGATCAGCGTCGGCAGCAGCAGTACCAGTACACCCAACAGAAGTAATATCATTGGTAGCGGTCGCAGCAGTAGCAGCGAAGGTTAGGGAAGTTATAGCGGGACTAAGAGAATACTGATTATTTGCTTTGGGTAGAGCTTTCATACCAGAAGCTTTGTTAATATTCTGACTAGATCATGCATTCTCACGTAGGCATTTGACTTCAGCAATAAAACTGCCGAGGCCAAATGCTCATAGCGGAGGTTCCATTCCATATCTCGAACTTCAGCGTGCAATGATTCTGATGTTTTTATTAGATGCAGCAGCACAGGAGTGGAAGCAGTTTGAGGTACGTTCATTGTCTGAGTTGTTATCCATAAATTTTGATTGTGTCCACTGAAGTTTCTGCTACGCCTAAAAATGTCCTGCACCTCGTATATCACTTGAAAACTGTTTATTCCAGTTTAAAGATGAAACTCTACGAAAGCTTTATATTTAAAGGTAATATCCTCTATAAAAGTACGAATTAATCTGACTTACTTGTAGTGACTAAAGATATGGAACAAGACGATCATCAGCGGCCTCTAGCAGTATATGTATGTTTTTAATGTTAAAAAAGCAATCCACATTCCTATTCACAACTTGACAAGGTAGTATTTTCGAGCTTATGTTTGGTTATTATAAAACGGAGAAAGTTAGCGAGCGACTTTCGGGTCCTTGCGAAGTTATACAGGTCAAGCGAAACAGTCGCTATGCAGTGCGAAAATCGTTTAATATCGAGATTCCAAACGAAACAAACTCCAGGCTCAGATAACAATAAGCAAAAAACAAAGAACATTTTGTAGTTTTGCGAAAATTGTTAATTGTTATTCGCTTTTTTAGTGAATGAACTGTGTGAAACACAATTAAAAATGTTTTATTTGAGGAGAAAAATATGGAGCATAAGAGCGCTTAAATTGGATAGACAAATTATTACAAATTAAATAAAAGCGCTTAATTCAAATGTTTGTAAATTTCTTTATTCCAGTTCAAAATCTGCCAACAACTTTTCATTTCTCGGTGCAAGGGCCAGAATGATCATTTAATGTAATATCACGTACTATATGGATTTGGGTACGATGATTCTGAAAATGGTTCATGCATAGGTTGACTTTTTTCAATGTTTTGCAACACTGTTTTACGAATCGTAATTCCAAAAATAGATCTGAGCTTACCATACAATTGTGAAAATTTCCACAATAGCGAAAACTTTTTCATTCTGACAGTTTTTTAACTGTTAGAGTCAGTTTGGAGCTAAAAGATGTCTTAAAATCGAAATAATTTCATACTTTCTCGAGTTATTTCCTGCTATACCTTCTGAATCATAAAAACTGATACCTCCAGTGAAACCACTATAATGTTGCCTATACAAGTACAAAACTATTCTTACATATATCGGTGTAGAGGGTCTGAATGTATTTACCTTTAAGACAATACCCATAGAAGGTTAAGTTTATGTGCTATTCTGGAGTTGTTTGGCATTAACGGCAAAAGGACTTCGAAAAGCGGATTTTTACCAATATCCCGAAAACGCTTCTTTGGAAAAATAAATGAAACTAATTTTCGTGTCCAGTGTCCCACTAAAACACTTTTTGAATTAAGTAAGTACTTTTTTTCGTGTAAACTACTGATATCAACTGAGTTAGATGAAGATGAACAAGGTGCGCAGAACAGAACAATACCGCCACATGTACAAGTCGCCTTTCGGTAACTACATATATACAAATGTCATTCACCAGTTATTAGAGTCGCGTCGTCCAACACTGTCCGTCCACAAGTCGTTTGTTGCATTCCACGGTCGCAGTTGGTATTTTCCTCCCTTGCAAATAATTATTCAATTTAATTTACCACTTCTTTTTTATATCCTCCGAAACACATATAATGAACAAAACTACCGGATTCCCGTAACACATACATTCATTCATTTAACTCTATAAATATATTATTGTATCAGTTCATGGAAAATTTTAATGAATGTTGTTTTTATAGTTACAAGTTATTTATTTGAAAGCGCTGAAATATACATCTATTTAGTGAAAAAAACCAATATAGAGTAGAAGCAATATTGCCCGAGTCAGCATTTTCCCACGCCGAACAATTGCAAGCTTACTGGCAAGGGCTATAACAAAGAAACTGCACACTTACCGGCCAGCACGGCGGCAGCAACAACAACACTGGAAATTGTGCCAAGCAGATAGGTAAAAAATAATTTAAGTTAGTTTTAAACAGCTCGTCAAATAAACAGCAGCGCACTTCGGGTAATAAACTCTGGGTCTCTTTTAATGAGAACATAGTGCTTACCGAATAATTAGAGCCCCCGTTAAAAGCCTTGCCGAAAGTGATAATAATAAAAAGAAACGTTTGATAAAAAAAATGAGAAAATTTAATTAAATCCAAAGCGGACAAATAATTTAAAAAAATACAATGGAAGCCAATGTGCGACATTATGTTTTCATCACAGCCGAAAGATATGCAAGTGCCTTAGCACTAAAAAAATATAAAGACTTAACCACTTAACCCAGAATTCGGTCGGGGAAATCTTTTCTGAGGATGAGTCTCAACATGACCTCTTAGAAGAAGATAACTTTGTAGACAGAGGTCGCTCCTGCCCTTTGTAAGTAGAACACTGGCAGGGTGACCGCTAAAATTATTAATCGATACGGAGGCGGGAAATTTTTTTATTAAACTTAATGAAAATTAAAAAGGAGTAAAGAAAATTGTGAAATCTTTCAAGGTTAAATCCCTACACGGTACTGCTGAAATCAAGGAATGCGTCTTTCTATCTCCTTTCAGGGCTAAAACCTTTCAATGGAATTATCGGATTTGACTTTTTAAAGGATGCCAATGCAACGCTGAACTTGAAAACCAGAACCTTGCATTATAAATGTGCTAAACAGGAATTACAATATTATTATTGTAGAGATGTAAACAAACTGTACCAAAGAGTTGTAGCAGGGTTTCACTTATAACACAGTACGACAGTGGTTGGTACACATGACAGAATATGAAAATAGGCTTAAAATAAAGAAATACTTGTCTCGGCGTTTTGCTGTAGCACGTCAGAATTTTGAGAAAATGGATTTTTAAGCTTCAAAGGACCGTGGAAGTTAACTTCTAATGTAATACGTTTATTTTATTAATATTTCATTTTTCATTTTTTTTCATTGTGTTTTTTTAGCCTATTTTCATATTCTGTTAAAATTTAACAAAAAAAAATTTGATTTTGTCGTACTGTGTAATGGAGGAACATTCGAAAATTTTCGCAAGTCCAAAGAAGCTTTGCGCTTTAACACTAATGTGGTTGACAAATATCCTATTCCGAATATTTCTGTCATTATAACAAATATGGGGAAATCTACTATTTTTAGCCACGATTGATTTAAAGTCTGAATTTCATCAGATTAAGTTGGCGGAAATGGACAGTGCAAATACTGCGTTTTCGGTGAAGATAGGTGAGATAGGAAAATCTTACCATGCTTACATTAAATTAAATTCATCAAGGAAGAATTCCTGGTATTAATTGTTTCAAAGAGGGAATTAAAACGTGTCATGATAAAGTCAATGATTTTTTAAACTATTGGATTCCTCTTGGTAATATGTGATCGTTTTTAAGATTATATGGATACTACAGGAGGTTCATTAAAGATTATGCCTCTATAGTAAAGACCCTCACAAGGTATTTAAGAAGAGGTAATGTTCAAGTTAGGATTGAGTTATGTCAGGGCTTTGTTGACCACCGAGAAAAATTACGCCACTAGGGAGAGGGAACTTTTGGCAATTGTGTGGGCACTGCAGAAATTATGAATCTATTTATATGGTGTACGACGCCTGAATATTTTCACCGACCGCTCAGCCTTTGACCTTTGCGGTTTCGAATAAGAATCCAAATAAAAAATTTATGCGATGGCGAGCATTTGCTTTAAACCCCGGTAAAGAGAATCTTGTCGCCGATTCGTATTGGCAACACATTAAGGCAGCAGAGCATTCAGAGGATTCCACATCCACTACGATCTATAGCGAGAAATCTCGAACGGAAGTAATTTCAGTGGTGGAAAACCCTGCCCATTCATTTCGAAATCCGATAATCTTGGAAAAGGAGAACACCACAACCCAGGTTACAAAAATTATTTTTAAATCAGGGATTAGGCATCAAATTACATTTAACAACATTGATTGATGAGTCCGTAAACATTGATGTTTTTAATGCCATTCACTGGGGAAATTCAAGATGAAATTAAAAACATTCAGGATGAGATTAAAGGAATTCGGCACAGAATGAACCAAGCTAATGATATTTTTAACGAAGATGGTCAGAATGAACCACAGGTAATGGAACACAGTAAGGCACATCGTTCCATCCGGGAGAATATAAAACAGGTACTTAATGATTATGCGAAAAGTATTAAGTGAAATTACATTAAACTGAAAAACTTGTAAAGCAGACAAACCAGAGCTAGGTAAAACTCCGATACCATCCCGCCCCGGGGAAATGTTACACATAGATATGTTTTCCACTGATAACGTCATTACTTAACTTCCGTAGAAAAATTTCCCCATTAAGTCTAGAACCATTGCTGGAGTTAGGCAAGCGTTTTGCAAATTTTTAATTGTTTTGAAAATACGAAAAATGTAAAATTTGATAAAGAAAATTCACTGAATTCCCTGACAATTAAGCCCCTTATCATTTTGGAGTGGAAATTTATACAATCCCTCCTTTTCGTAGTATAACAAATGGACAAGCACCCATACGGAAATCGCTATGTGCACTAAGCTGGAGCAATCTGTAAGTGACACCATCTACTTGATACTTCTTACTACTGCAAAATACAACCGATCAATTCACTCAGTAACAGAACGGAAACCTATTGAGTTAAATTCTTCGATGGCATCAGATCCTAAGGCCGAGATAAAACCAAAACTAATTACAGCCCAGGAAAATGAGTTGGTAAGTTGGTAATAAAGGTAAGCTTCCCAAGTTTTTTAATCCGGGAGACATAGTTTATGATAACACCAATAGAAAAAGTAGTTTAAAATTATTTGGGAGCCGCTGTTTTAATAGATAATGGGAAGGTTCACAAAAATAACTTATGGTAATATGTTTTTTTTCTTTTCAGATTAGTACTCATAACGCGAGAGAAACGGAAATTGACAAGGGCCGTCTACTTGAATTATTAATGGCTAAAAATAGAGCTGTTATAACGGATCTGGACAATATCATCTAATCTATAAAAAAATATTGATCACTGAGCACACTTCTAATGTAAGCATAAGTGATACTGCAAGTAACTCAAAGCTGAAAATTTTTCAAAAGAATGAAATAATTTACTTTGAAATCACAAGAATACAGAAATTATGTAGTTTAGTTAGGGTCTCTCCGGTGGCACATGACGAAAAAATATTTTTTTTGGAAACCGACACTGTTGCGGATTACGGAGTCTCAATAATTCCTGTTACAAATTGCATGGCGGCGTTATCTGCAAGCTTCTGCAAAATAAAGACACACAATTGTGCGACAATCACTCAACAGTCATAGGGAACATGTAAACCTAATTATAACAAATTTTGATCCAATCATCGAAGTCGGCAGTGACTTAATTGTCTATATAAGTCGAAGTTCGAGAAGCGGAAACTTCGTCGGTTACAATATCCGAAACTTATTTAATAACCTTTGAAGACGAAGTCGGCATTTTTCAATGCCGAACAATTACAAGCTTATCGGCAAGCGCTATAACAACAAAACTGCATGCTTACCAGCCAGCTTTACAACAACAAATAGCAAGCTTACCGGCAAGTGCTAAAAAAATGAAACTTTGCCAAGCATAGTGACAAACAGATGGGTAGAAAATTATTTAAGCTAGTTCTAACCAGCTCGTCAAATATACAGCAGCGCACGGCGCGAAATAAGCTCCAGTTCTCTCTTAATGAGCACATAGTGCTTACCGAATATTTGATATGCTTCATGAGCGTTTCCGGTCCCATTTAGACCACGTTGGCTTTGAAGTTCGGCAAGTCGTGTTTTGACTCTATCTGTCCCCAGCTTGTTTGTATATACATACACCTTACAAGTTGCAGTTTACAAGTGCCAAACGGCACACCAATACGTTCTCCATCTTGAAAAATGTTCTTGGTTGTGCCTTGTCTTGGAAGTTCATCTGCTATGCAGTTTTCTCTATATTCCTGTGACCCCAAATAATGTACCGTCTGTTCCGATTGGACATCTCCTGTAGATATTGGCGTATGTTAGTGGAATGTTTGAGTAAAACTGAAGGAGCTCAGAGCTTGGATTTCAGCCTGGCTAGCAGTAAAAATGAAGATGTCTCTTTCTAGGATTCCGGTTCCAAGCTTCTCTGTAGCCTCCATAATGCTGAGACCTCAGCTAAAGGAAATAAGCAAGGGAGGGTTTCGTGAGTAAACGCGTGATAAACTCAATAAAGCTTAAGGTGTCTCAGTAGATCGGTAGACATATTTGTCATTAGATAGTAATCGAATATCGATGGCACCAGGGGGAAGCTGCTAACAATCCTTTCAAGTGTCTTAAGAGCAAGTAATATAGACTGATAGGCCTAAGGTCCTTTGAATTAATGTGTGCGGCCTTTCTGATTCTAGGAATAAAAAAGACCTTGACATCTCTTCACAGCGGTATATGACTCAGTTTGAAACAGGCCCTTAAAAGCCATTTCGCAGACACTTCCAATGATTGATTAAGTTCCGCCCAGGAACCGCCCAGGAACCGTCCTGCTTTTTTAAGAAAACTAGTGAGTTAGAGGAGAATCTTCCTCGATATCACCGCGGAACCTTCTCCGCGAAAAGAGCTGATGCTTATTCTCCTGCTATTTCAGCTCATGGGCAAGTCTCTTTGCCTTGTTGAATTGCTTCTTAGAAGATTTGCGAAGTTAGTCTAGCTTACGCGACCACCTATTAGGTTTACGTTTGCCAAATGGTTTAGGGTCAGGTCAAGTCTGAGAAGGTCCCATAATTGGCATAATTGGGCACTTTGAGGGATAGGTTACTTAACTTATTCTCAAATAACTTTTTATAATTGCTCCCATCCGTGGTTTTTAGGTATTGGGCTAGTCGGAGAGCAATTTTGTACAAGCTCAATGTAACGCTCGCCAGAGAAGGAATGTTCATCTAGATCTTGCCAACTCTCAATAAACTAATATATATACTGCATAAAGTTAAGCATAATATGTACTTCCTGACGGCTTTTAATAATGAAGTTGGGTTCCCTACATTAATTAAATAGGTTAACTATTAGAAGGGAGTTGAAAAAGAACTCACTTCCATTATTTATGTCTGTGATGCCCCCTGGATATGATGAACATTCACTTCGTTACCGAAAAGAATAGTTTCGTCTCATATTTGTTCACCAAGTTGCGCGCCGTTGAATGAACTGGTACCAGGGATACCGTGACACTCAACCCATATACCCTTTAACTGCAAACCCATGGTTTCTGTGTAAGTTCCATCGCTTTGGTCAGTCGACCTAGAATAGCAGGTGAGGCTCAGATATGGAATTTATTTGATTTATGGTCCACAATGACCGTCACGTTTTTTCAGAGGATGTACTCTCTCTATATATTATTATATATTGAAAGGATTCGCATATGCGGGCTTCATTCGGAGGATCCAGGGTTCCAATACTGGTCGGGGCAAAAAACATAAAAAATTATAGAAACCTTTTTTTTTAATAGTGGTAGTCCTCGGAAGGCAGTGGCAAACCTGCGAGTGTATTTCAGCCATGAAAAAGCTTCTCACAAAAATCATTTGCCGTTAGTCGTGGCGTAAAACTGCAAGCCCCTCGATTTTTGTTACTACATTAAGGGGCACACAACAAATTATCTCATTATTATTATAAGATTGTACGTAACAGGTAGCTTCGTACTGATTAATCGGACACCAAACAATTTTTCTGGTGCTGACTTAAGGTAACCAATAGGTGTTGAATTGTACTCAAGGATTCGATATTCGATTTCAGCAACTTGATAACGGCGATTTCATCTATCGCTATGCCTTCTTTAGATAGACCATTGGTTTCTGGATCGTAGAGGCCTAAAACTTCTGTTGAAGATTACATTCAATAGACAAGTTTTTAAACAGCAATGATCCAAAGATCACTTTTAACACATCTTATAATTGAAGGAACTTGGTAGAATCTTCTTTGGGGGTAGTTTTGGTTATCAGATGGTTAGAGTACGCATCAAAGAGTGTCAAATAGTCCTTTTCAGCATAAGTATTCAAAATAGTCAGTACCAACTCTATGAAACTTGTTCTGAGGGGTATGTTCCTGCATTTCAAATATACTACAGTTAGAGACAATTTGCTTAACTTGCTGGCTCATACCTGGCCAGAAGTTATGTCTTGAAGACAATCGGCTGTAGTAGCGTTGGTATCACTAACCGATGATTTCTAATAACCGACTTTGTTGTCTTGTCTATATTTATAGTAGTCTTTTTGAGGCCTGTTATATCGAAGCCAATTCACCCAAACATACTCACAAACTCGCCTATAATTTGGCGCTTACACCATATGAGTTGTGAATCTTGATGTTGTAACAGAAATTGAGGGGCAGACAGTTTTACGACGACTACGAATAGCAAATGATTTTTGTGAGAAGTTTTTTGGCGAAGGATTGCCATTGCCGGCCGAGGGGCGAATGGTATTAAAAACAAAATTTTGATAATTGTTAATATTACTTGCCCGGCCAGGATTTGAAACCAGAATACACCGAATGAAGCGCACACACGCTATACAGTATACTACAACAAGACACAACAAATTCCCTCCTTCGATACGTCTTCGATAATGTTCGCGTTGAATATATATGTTAAGTGGCCTTGGATCAAGATAAAGGCAAAGTTGTTGATCTTGTTTTTCTACAATTTGCAGGTTGTTCTCTGATTCTGTTGGGTGGTTGACCCCAGAGATAATCCCTTCCTTTGCCGTCACAGCAAGGTGTGTAGGGCGTGCACGCTTCTTTCTTGTTTCCTGTTTCTAATAGCAGCCACCCGGGAGGCATTCGAGTATATTACTGCTATATGGTGACAGCGCCAAATTACTATATTACTATTATTAATATCGATAAGCATTTAGTTTATAATTTTTCTCAAGGTTTGCACTACCTGATTCGCAGCACCAATTTACAGAGTAATTAGTTGGCCGCCATTTTCCATTTCTATCCCTGCTTTTGTAGCTGCTAACCTTGTTCATTTGTGTGCCACGAAGATGACTCGGTTAAAAAAGTTGTCCACAGTTGTAACAGGAGTCGCTCGCTTTTTTCTCGACCTCTACCTCATTCTTGGTTACGCCACAGTCGATGGTTACTCTGATATTCTTCACAAACTTCCAATGAAAAATTTCAATAACCCTCGGACGAGATCTGCGTTTTTTGATGAACACTAAACGAAATGTGTTAAGGAATACGATTTGAGGGTATACACCTGGAATGTCCAAACCCTTAACGATTAAGGTGTCACTGTCCGGCTGGTTGATATTCTCGTGAGAGTAAGGGCTGATGCCACCGCCATCCGAGAAATAGAATGGACGGCCCAAGGTAAGAAGGCCATTTGTCCTAGCGATCTCTACTTGGATTTGTGGTGAGATAGAGACTTCGTCGTGAAGTACTGTCGATTATTGCGATGGATGAGCGCCTCACCGAAACGTCCGGTAACAAACTGAGACTGATCGACTTTGCCGAGGCTCGAAACATGGTAGTCTGTAGCACCAAGCTTCACCACAAGAAGATTCACTAAGTCACATGAATGTCTCCAGATCGAAAAACGTGAAACCAAATTGATCATATTGCGATAGATGGAAGGCATGTTTTTAGTGTATTAGACGTACGTACACTTCGAGGGCCTAATATCGACTCGGATCATTATCTTGCTGTAGCCAAGATGCACATACGCCTCTGCGCAGCAAGAAAAGTGCATTTAAATACACAATATACTCGACTCACTGCGAGCGCTTCGCAACAAACCGGAATCCGTGAGCATCGGGAGGAGATTTCTCTGAGTCATTGGCTTTCACATGCTTAAAGATGCTGCCCACAAAGCCATGCTGTGCTGTATGGGAACGTTACCGGGAGTTGAGAAAGTAAGAGAAACGTATGTTCGCAAAAATAAGGAAGAGCCCGAAATGTGTGAGTGCGAAGGGCTTGACATACTAGCAGGCAGTAAAAAGCGCCCGAAATTTTACTAAACGTGCGGTGACTTACGGAAAGTTTTAAGGCCGGGAAAATTTCTGTAAGAACAAGAACGGCGACCTGGTTACTGATATAGAAAGCACATTCAAATTGTGGAGGGAACATTCCTCTGCTTTACTAAATGATGGCATTAACATTTTGCGATGTACCGTCGATGCATTGTCAACTAATTCTTTCCCACCATATAAACGCTACATGATACACAAATGATAATGATTTCATGGTTGGATGAAATATTCAGATATATCGAGTGCTTAATTACGTCCCTACCTATTGAAGGAATATGAAAGTAGTTTTCATTCCGACCTATTAGCCTTCATAATTTATCTTAAAACCCCTCAAGAGGCTAGTGTAAATACAAATACGCAATAGGTTGGAGTTATCTGCAGCGCTACTCTGGTGGAATATCGCGGCTAAAACGCGTTTAAGTGAATTATGTCTCAGCGTGTCTGTTGAATTGTTCGTTTTACCGCCCTGCGGGAGAAGCTAGTGAATAAGAAGCGAGGAGGTATTTAATAGCCTGTGCACTATATGTCTTCTGAATATTTATTTATAATATTTATGTTCTCGCTAATAAAAAATAAGAAATGAAATATTCAGCTACGGCAACTCTCCAACCGAATATATGAAAATTTAGACGAAAAATCGGCTAGCCGAAACCAAGCTTGTGGGTTTATGGTCGGATGGTTCTGTTTAAGTTAGTAAAAAAAGTAAATGTTTTTCTGAAGTTTTTTATTCAAGTTAATCGTTCGCTACCAAAGCAAATCCCAGAGCAGCTAAAGTGTTTAAGTGCAAGCACCTATCAAAGCACTTATCAAATGCTATCCAGATATCATTACCCAAACCCGTTCCAATCTTATCTTTCACAGCGTTTTTGGCACATTTGTGTTAGGTTAGCATGTTTTTTAATATTAAATGGTGGCAATAATGTTTTTACATGATTTTTTCTCTTTTGTTTTTTCTTTTTAACGATTTATGGTAACAATATTTTCCAGCTGGCCAATATCGTTACGGATTGTGTCTAAAACATATTATGTTTATCTGTAAACATGGAATATAATTAAAAAAAACAATGCTTCCGGAGTACAGCCAGCGAATTGCGCGGTCGCTTTAAAAAATCGCATATACATATCTGCAGAAATGGCGCAGTCACTGGCAACTTTTAGAGTTTTAACCATTCCCATCAAAAACTAAGTAGGTAAACAAACGAATTCCAGTTTCAACACAATTTCCTTCAAACACACAGTGCAATCCAGGGCTTGACTTAAGTAGAATGCTAAAAAACTGCATTGTTATACTGAATATTACTTAAGTATTATTTAAATAAAAAAATATTTTCTTGCCAAAAATATTAAGATATATTTACTTATAAGCCAAACTAAAAAATACTTTTCGAACCTGATTTTGCTGACTCTGTTCCGCCATCGCCTTTTCTTTCGCTTGTCTTTTGCATTTATACCTATGATTTTGAAACCATATTTTAACCTGGAAAATTTTAAAATAGATGTTTGTTAAAGTATTGGTTTGTTCTACAGAAGAGAAGAATTGCAAACATATATGTATATTATAATAAGCGCTTAAGCCATAAATATATTGGAGCTACGTATATTTCATGTTTTTTAGGAAACAAGAGGCTTAAACCACGATTGTCCGTCATCCCTTGTCAAGTTTGGTTTGAAGACAAACCAGTTTCGGCGTTGTGCCATCTTCAGTGACATTTTTGTTCTGTTTTGTTAACGTCTACTGGTTCGTATTTATATGATGTTGTTATTGTTTTGATTGCATGCACCAAGTTATGTTTATTGCAAATAAAAATTTGCGCTGGGTATTTAAAGTTCCTTAGACTCTTTCATACTTGTTTAGAATATACGCTTCTCAATTCGCATCTGAGGAAATCTTTTCAGGCGCTTGCTTCTGTGTTTGTCTTTTCAAAAAATTTTGCAAATTTTTGAGTAATATCAAAAGTAATTCCGTTCATTCCCTTTTGGCAAGTGAACTAGAAATAGTTGACGATGCAGACGTATGAGGCCTCCTCCTCTCTTCTCACCCACTTCGCCTACGTAACGGCAGAATTGAAAGCAATACTTAACATGTCTGAAAAGAGACTAAGCTTAACATATTTTCACCAATCGATTCTTTACTTCAGTTATGGCTACTTCTGGTGACAACATAGTTCCACTTAAGAGAGCTGAAAAACGAATAAGAGCTTATCTTTAAATACAGCCCCTTTAAACAGGTTACTTATACCAACCGACTGATAGTAGCGGTAGACGAACCCCAGTCTTAACAAAGGCTGCACTTGAAGACGACGGTAGGTAAACGTTATACGAACTCTGTAATGTTCGCTTATACAAATTTTCAGTTATCTGAACACCCCTTACGCTAAGTGATACGTACTATTGTTGTTGCTCTCTATCTTAGTACTTCTAAATAGAATTCAAATACGGCAGTCTGCCACTGGTTGTTGTGGATAATAACAAATCTCTTTTTATGATAGTTATATTAATTGTTTGGTCTGATTATATTTCTTTATATCAACGACATTTTTTTAGGTTAAGGCCAGTTTTTATTTCAAAGTTATTGGAAAAATCAACAACAATCAAAGCGATAGGACTTACAGCTACTCTTTCGGATATCACCATATCCCGGCATCGACTTTCTTTCTAAACTCTTAAACTTTTTAAACCATCCAACTGGCTAAACCTTGTCCACACCTTATATTTCTGCCTGCGACTTTGAAAGGTATTCACTTAGTACTAGCTTAAACACAAGAGCGCATGCCGTAAACGTAACTTGTGGTTGGAGTGATGAGGAGAAAATAACGGGGGGGTTTAAGCCGATTTAACTTCTGCTAAATACCACACGAGACTGCCTGAACCGCGAAAACATTTTCAACGTATGTAAAAACATATACATTTAAATCGCCTGTGGTATTTGACAAATTTTGAAAGAGTTAATATCCCCAGTGATGAGTATTTCAGACTAATTTTGATTTATTGAGAAGAACGTACTCCAAAGAAAAGATCAGCTGATTCAGGACATGAACTTTGAAATGTGTATATTTTTAACCATATATATAAATGATATTCCTTAGTAAAAAATTGTTAAATTATAAAATTAAATATTTTTGTGCGAGTTTTCAAATAGATTGCGTGAGATAGTTGCGGGATTTGCACCAATTACTCCCGCAAAAGGAAGTTATCAATGTACAATATATAAACATGCGTTGCTTTCGAACATTTACATATATCTCCTAACTAGAGTTGCAACGGGCTTGTGATCTCCTTTTCGATTTGAACCCGCGTTTGAACAATTGTCGGCTATCCCGCAGTCAAAGATGCGCCTGTTTGTATGATCACAGGCTTTGTTTTGTAATGGAGCTCTTTCGCTGGGGATGACGCTATGATATCTACTAAAAACCTTGCGAAATAAGTCCCAGTAGCCAAAGGACGTTCAGTTTACTTTCTGGTTTTCTTAGCATTGGAATGGCATCCATATACATTGTTTCTCGTTTTACCTGCCCATGTGATAATACATGCCCCATGAATTTTACCTTGAGTTTCACGAAATTGAACCCGTTGGAAATTTAAATTTGCCCCATTGAGCGTGAGTTCGCTCAAGGACTATTACTAGTTTTATCGTACTCGACTACATTACAAAGCAGTATCTGATATGTCACCGAAAGTTTGTACCATCTTAATACCAAACGGCTTTCGATTCATCTGAAATTAACCAAATGGAATCATGAACGTGGCTAGGTGAGCGATTTTCCGTATAACTCCATTAGTTAAAATCCATTGGATTGGCCAAAAACTGAGAATATTTTTGTGACCCATTTGGCTGTTATAGTGATCAATTATGAGAAAGTGCTCGTGTTTGACTGTGCGGCCTAAGGGATTTGGGTATAGGCAAAGTCTATGTTTTTCAATCTGTGTTACTGGTGAAATGATGCCCTTTTGTACTATTAGTTTCCCTAATGTTTCGAGTAAACTGTGACGGGTACGTGTTATGCAGTGCAATGTAGTTCCAGCACTATTGTGTTTGCGTGTCTGAGTCTATGTCTAAACAGTTGCCCAAAATAATGTGTATCGCTGTACTTAACCCCAACATCGCATAGCAATTGTTATCCACAACTAGAAATATTGATCGTTTAATTGATTTAATTTTTGAGTCGAAACTACATACTTGATCGGACCCCGAAACGGTATCGGCCTAGTGTTCTTATATCTTAAAACCCGGTGACCGAAATCATTTTTAGTTCTATCAAAAAAAATTTAAATTTGATCAGTATGTGTTTTAAGATTTTAAATAAAAGTTATGTATCGAATTGTACATTTACAGCAAAACTGTGGGCTCGTTCCAGCCGCTTTTTTTAATGAGCGCAGGCCCTCAGCATAAAGTAATAATCACTTATTTTCTCGTTTGCCAGCTTCTTCTGCGCTTCTTCCTCTTCTTTTATGCATTTTTTCTTTGCTTTCTTCTTCTGTAGCTATTATTATGTCAGTATCAGTTACTCTCAGCGCGGAAGGCGAAGTTTTGTTTTCTATCATTTTGTACTTCTTATAGTTCTTCAACGTCGAACAACAATAACAACACCAAGCCTACTACAACTCTACATACGACAGACGACCAAAGAGCATGCCACTGCCATCAACAGCAATTCTCACGACTACAAACATGCAGTCAGCATCCGCAACAGTCGCTGCAGAAAAGAGCGGGTAGCAAGCAGCAAAGCCTAATAACAAAGAATGTATGGAAATCCACAACAATGCAGACTAGAATTGATCGGTACTTTCTCGGTAAGTTAAACCCAATGAAAATTGCAAAAGTCAACGCTAAGGAAAAGTCGATTTAGTTTATTTGCTGAAATTTCATATTTCACTTCATATTTGCTGAATTTCATAGAGTTAATAAGGAAAAATAACTTCCATGTAGTATCTGTCAAAAAAAGACATATTCAGGAGGTGAAAATCCAACTTTATGACGAGGAGAAGAGGATTGCTATCGCAAATTCGCAAAAAATGTTGAAAAAAAATGTCTATATACACATCAACTTTTAATGCTTTAAGAGAACAAATTTTTAAGGTTAGATATGAGTACAACATAAAAAATAAAAAATGTACCCCAATCGATGTGTAGGGTTGAGATAGAAACAGATTTTCAACTTAAAAAAAGGGAGAAGTTCATAACATTTACAAATTGCGGTATCTTCTTCCCCGTCATATTACGGTAGAGGAACTATAAAAACATGTAGGTCTGTCCAGTGTCATAATTGCCCAGAGTTTGGTCGCACGAAGCGTTATTACACCTTACCTAGTGTATTCGTAATTTGTAGGGATTTACATAGCTCAATAGACTGTGTGAACCCGAAAATAAGTTCTGAATATAAAAATGTAGTAGCTGTGGTGAAAATCCCACTGCAAAATTTAAGGGCTGCACAGTATATGCATATGCCAGTAGAAGATAAGATAGACAAAAATGTATTATCAATAGCCCTGTCACTCAGACTCAACCATATGTAACTAAAACAGACATTTCTGCCAGGACCAACTTTGTATATTTACCCAAGCTTTAAAAGGCGCCGGACTTAAACTGATATTTTTTTTGGGAAATAAAAAACAAGAACAGTCAAACAAAACTTTAGTTTTGCAAATATAATCTTTATTAACTTTAGAATTTACACACAAAATTTTACTTCATGTCCATTCAAATACTTTATTCAAGGCGAATTCATAAAAGGTGTAGTTTCTATGACAGCCGATTTGATTTTTTTTATTCACCTATATGTATTTTGTGTTTGCTTTTGCATATGAGTTTTCAAAAGCCGTAAAAGCAAGAAAAAAGTGTATGTAAATTATGAGAAATCTTACGCAGAAAGAAAAACAAAATACATAGGGTTTTTGTAGTTGTATTTACAACACCACCGTATATGAATTCGCCTTGATCTTATTATTAATCTAATATTTCAAATTTGTTTTCAGTTTTGAACTGGTAGGTTTCGAAATGCAATGCAAAATAACAAATATTCCGACTATTCAAATATTACATTTTGTCCTTTTTGTCAGATTTGTCATCTGAGCATTCTTTTTTAGTCACCACTTGTCAATAGTGCATTTAGGCGAATTTAGCGTTTTGCATGAATAGATATGAAAACCAACGCAGACGTTCTTTGTACCAGCTATTCTGTAC
This sequence comes from Anomoia purmunda, assembly GCA_951828415.1. Classification (NCBI taxonomy): domain Eukaryota; kingdom Metazoa; phylum Arthropoda; class Insecta; order Diptera; family Tephritidae; genus Anomoia; species Anomoia purmunda. The sequence goes on along the minus strand of OX639993.1, from coordinate 83,161,616 downwards.
GCAAACACATGCAAATTGCTTAAGATATTTATTAATTAATATTTAATTAATATGAAAATAATATTCCATTTTTTTGTTTAATATATAAAAATGATTTATTCTAAAATTTATTTTTGAAATTTATTATCATTTAAAATATTTATTAATTAATATTTAATTAATATAAAAATAATATCCCTTTTTTTATTTAATGTATAAAAATAAATTTTTTATAAAATTAAATATTTAAATTTTTTTTTGAGTAGTCTTAATAATTGTAAATACAATTATTTACATTTTTTTTATAGTTGAATAATTTGGTAAAATTTATAAATAAAAATTTTTACATAGTAACAAAAGTTTAATAATATAAAATTTAGTCCATTTTTTTTTTAAATATATTAAAATTAAAATTTAAAATATAATTGAAAATTATTTATTAAATTTGACTAAATTAAAATAATAAGGGATTTTATATTTAGTATTTAATGAATAAAGAGTATTATTATATTAATTAATATTTATTTATTTGTGTTAATTTATAAATAATTTTATTTATAATTATTTAATTATTTCATAACTAATATAAATAAATTTTATTTTTAATAAATTTGTTTTATATTTATTTTAATTTAAATATTAATTTTCAAGTTAAATAATAGGGGTATTTAAATTAAATTAATAATTATTAAAATAATTATTAATCAATATTTTTAAAATTTTCATTAGGAAAATTGAAAAAAAATTTGTATGGGGGGGAATTTACTTTACGTTTATCCAAATAATTCTGAATGTTCAAATATTACCCTTTGCCCATGGGAAAAAACGTTTTGCAAAGGTATTACTATTCTTAAGTTAAGCTAATCAAGTATCGAATTAAAACTCTTTCGTTTTAGTTGGTTGCCATTAAGGAAGGAAACATCAAAATAGAAAGAGTAACGAAAGCCAAAGCAAGCGTTTCGCATCCATATTTACTTAGTAAAGTTTATTGGAGAAGGAGTTGGTGATGAAGGTGTCACTCCCCTCCCCTCGGTATGCGGCTTATCCTGAACTCTCTCTTGTGCAACATTTATTTTTACATTTTTGTGACATTTTATTTATTTTGTGGCTTGCAGTTTTTCCGAGTTTCTAATTTTTATTTATTCAAACATAGTATGTGTTTGAAATATGTATGAGATTATAACTATTGCTTGGGTAGAAATGTTTATCAATAAATGAGTGCTTTTGAGGGCCGTCTCATCCGATGCTGACAGTGCCAATGCTTCAGCGCCATACAATAGCACGGGCATGATGAGATACTTGTAGAGTGTGGTTTTGGTTCGTCGAGAGAGGGCTTTACTGCGCAATTGCCTACTCAGTCCAAAGAAGCACTTGTTGGCAAGAGATATTCTACGTTGGATTTCCTGGCTGACATTATTGTAGGTGTTAATGCTGGTTCCCAGATAAACAAAGTCCACCATTTTGTCAAAATTGTAATTGTCAACAGTGATACGGGAACCAAGACGTGAGTGCGCTGACGGTTTATTTGATGACAGGAGGTACTTAGTTTTGCCCTCGTTCACTTCCAGACCCATACGATTCGCTTCGTTATCCAGTTTGGAAAAGGCAGAAGTAACGGCCCGGTTGTTGACGCCGATGATATCGATATCATCAGCATACGCCAAAAGTTGCACGCTCTTATAAAATATAGTGACTGAACGGTTCAACACCGCAGCTCGAATTATCTTTTCAAACATAAGGTTAAAGAAGTCGCACGAAGGAGAGTCACCTTGTCTTTTCCAAGATTTGGGGTATCGTGAATATTTGGTCGATGGTAGATTTGCCAGTTCTAAAGCCACACCGATAAGGTCCAATCAGCTGTGGTTGGCTTCAGTCGTTCACACAATACGCTCGACAGGACCTTATAAGCTATGCTAAGAAGGCTGGTCGCGCTATAGTTGGTGCATATTTCATATTTGTTGATTGGGCAGAGTACACTTAGGCATGCGTTCGTCCGACCATATTTTGCAAATGAGCTGGTGCATGCACTTTATCAGCCCCTCGCCGCCGCAATTGAATAGCTCTGCTGGCAGTCCATCAGTGCCTGCGGCCTTTTTATTTTTTAGCCGCACAATGACTGTTCGAGTTTCGGCCAGCACGGGTGACGGAACGTCGACTCCGTCTTCAATGATTGGGGGTTCGGTTTCATAATTTTCAATGTTTTCCGCGCAACTACCATTCCGCTGCGTGAAAAATTGCCCCGGGCTTGAAACCTTCTGTAAGCCGCCGTACCTTCTGATACAATTTTCGGGCGCTTTTCCTATCGGATATCATTTCAAGCTCCTCGCACTCGCGCATCTCTGCCTCTCTTTTCTTTTTTCGGAAAATGCGCTTCGCTCCTTCTTCAACTCCCGATATCTCTCCCGCACGGTTCTTTTCTATGACGGCGGGGCATTCCTCAACGTATCAGTCGTTTTTTCGGGCTCGCTGGAAACTAATTACCTCTTCAGCGAGAAATGTGATCTCATTGCGCGCAGATATCCGCTTGTTAAACATTGCTCTCAGAGAGCTGGAGTGCAAGTCGAGTGGCGAAACGGTCGGTTATCTGTTGTGATTGCAGCTCTTGGACGTCAAACTTTCCTCGTGTCACTGAACGCGCGCTTTTTGCTGCACAGAGGCGAGCGCGAATCTTGGCTGCGACAAAATGATGATCCGAGTCGATGTTAGCTCCTCGGAGAGTGCGCACGTCGAAGACACTGGAAGCATGTCTTCCATCCACCACAACATGATCAATTTGATTTCGTGTTTTTCCATGAGGAAATAGCCATGTGGCTTGATGTATCCTTTTATGCTTGAACCAAGTCCTACATACAACTATGTTTCGGGCCCCGGCGAAGTCGATCAGCCTCAGTCCGTTAGCGAATGTTTCATCGTGTATGTTGAATTTACCGACTGTGAGACCAAAAATTCCTTCCCTTCCCACCTTGGCATTAAAATCGCATAGCACGAGTTTATATCGGGACGGGGGCACCGTTCGTATGCGCGCTCTAGGCACTATTAGAAGTGGTCTTTGGTCACAGCGTCCTTCTCATCCGTAGGGGCGTGGACGAAAATCAGCGAGATCTTAAGGAATCAAGTTTTGACGCGAATCGGTGCGAGACGTTCGTCCACCGGGGTGAACGAGCGTGTTTGGTGACGAAGTCTCTTTCCCACCACAAATCCAATAACGAACTTGCGCTCCTTTACACGGCAGCTGTAGTAGACGTCGCAAGGTTCGATTCTCTTCACTCCTTGCCACGGCCATCGCATCTCTTGGATGTTGGTGATGTCAGCCTTTGCCTTTTCGAGGACATCCACCAGCCAGCCGGGCAGAGACACCTTCCCAATTAAGTTTTCGGACGTTCCGGGTGCATGCCCTTAATTCATAGTCCTTTAAACGTTTGCCGTGATCGTCATCAGAATAGGGGTCTATTCCGAGGCTTTCTGCTAAAATTTTTCGTTCAAAGTTGTTTTTACGTGGCGGTTACCAAGCCTAGCGCACAACCAGATTTTGGAGATTTTTTGATTTAGGGCACATTTATATAGCGAGGCGTTTGCTCCAAGTCAGACGCACACTCGCAGCCGCACCTACAGATGAACTGACGCTGCAAACCCCTGGTGGGCCCTTAAACCGAAAACGTCAGAGTGGCCCCACCAGGTTTATCTTCTCACTTCAGCTCACCACCAAACGGGTGTTCGGGAGCTACCCAGAGGACAGTTGGGTGAAATCACCCAGAAGTTTTGAGCTGCTTGAAACGGATGCAGAAGAATCGTTCTGGCCGCTCCCAGGTGAATGGCTATCAGAGACTTGCCCCACTTGCGTGGACTTCTACACACGGCCCCATCCCCCAATGGACGAAAATGCTCCAGCCCTGAAAGTATTGAACGCGGTACGAGCTGGTGGTAGTAGAGGAAGAGGACGCCCTCCTCTGCGTTGGAAAGACCAAGTGGAAAACGACTTGACGTCACTTGGTATTTCCAATTGGCACCAGTTAGCAGGAAGGAGTGACTGGCGCAATTTGGCCAAACTCTCGTGATAAGTTAAGCGCCAATTAAGTAAGTAAGTTTGCTGATGCTATATTATCTAGTGTTTGATCTATTTTGTTAGCTAAAAATTTGGGTTTCAACAATTGGTCCATGCAGAGTAGTTCTTTGGTTATCTCCCTATGTCTGAGTTCGAAATTCTTCATTGTTTTCTTGATTTTATTCCTGTCTTCGTCAATGGCTTCTTTCATCATTTTTATGAATTAATTGAAATTCTCGCTAATGGAAATTTGATTACTGAGATTTTAAGGTGAATTCATATAAGGTGGTGTTATAAGTAAAACTACAAAATTCACTTGTATGTACATATGTTGTTACAATTTACATACATTTTGGGTTTGCTTTTACATCCTTTGAAAGCTTATACGCAAAAGCAAAAATAAAATACATGAAGGTGCATAAAAAAAATCAAATCGGCTGCTATAGTAACTACACCTTATATGAATTCACCTTGTGAGGTTTGTAATTGCATTGTGGTCATTTTCTTCGATAATAATTAGATGTTTATTATCGACATCCATAGTACCAAATAACCATTTTCGAATTGTGCCTAAGGCATTAACCAATTCTCGTTTGCTTCGTTTTACCTCAGTTGGCATTATTAAAATAATTTTTCCTTTCACTGAATTAATTCCGCTTTTATTATGATTTCGTTTAATGACTTATGTATATCATTTATATTTTGTTCAAGGGTGTTTATAGCTCTACTGGATGTAATGTAAAATAGTATTTGTTCTATTAAATACAGAACTTCGCCTTAACCGATTCGAATATAACATACGTACTAAGGCACTGGAGTCATCTGTAGTCGTCAAAGTGCCAGTTCGGTCAGTATTAGTACCGTCATCAATGTCTAGTTGGCCTGCAAATTTACTTTTTTCGTTTAATATTACTTGAATGAATGTTATTAAGGTTAAGTTTTTTAAGTCTGGCTTCATATTTATGGCCGGATGCCTTGTTGTTTTTTAAATAGCCTTCGGATGGTTAATTTTCATAATTTTCTCGACCCTGGTTAATTTTGTTTATCGTTCTAGGTTTTGCTGTTACCAAGGAGTTTCAAATTTTTCCACTGCTTTTCTTACTGTATCCAACGATCTCTCCTTTTTGTTGAATGAATTGATTTAATATATAATGAAAATTTCCTTTCCATTTTCATTGCCAGTGTGGTTATTCGGTATGGTTGTATTTTTGTTGACAAAATAACCATTTTTTCAACTATAGTTATACGATACCTATCTTTTAAACGATACGCTATCACAAATTTAGAAAATTTATCACTATGTATAGTTGTCTAAATGAAGGATTTCATGTGGTATATTTGCATGTCTGTGATACAAATTGTAGCCGAATTTTGGATCGATTATAAATATCACAATTGTTAATAAATTTTTGAATTATTTCCCTCAGATTGTTATAATATTTATATTCATAATTTTCGTGGATGCTTCCATGACTTGTGGCATTTCGAAATCTCTTTATATGTCTCGGTTTCATCCCTCATATCACTTGTTGAAACTGGATTTAGGTTCCAAAATATTTATAAACTTAAGTTGAACTTATTATATTATAGTATATTCCCATTTTACCGTGTTGTTGGGATTGGAAATTTATTCTCTATGGTAATTTCATTGAGTTTGCGGAAATCAATTAAAATACGCTTCTTTTTCTTTCCTGAACTATCTATTTTTTAGGGAGAATCCAGTGCTGCGAATTGTAGGGGATATTCTTTGTTTTATAGTCTTTTGGTCCAGAATTTCTAAGATTTTTTTGTTAATATTCTCGTGGGTTTGTAGGTAACTGCACATTCAAAAATATATGACTTCATGTTGAATTTGACGGATATGACTTAGTGGCTACCTTCTAAAAAGAACACATCTTTGTTGGATTCATTGGTTTGTGATTGGACTGTGATGGCTTGTTCCGGCCGTTTTTTTTGCATTAGAGTTAAAGGCCTGACGGGCATTAACCGTTTCTTTTTGATCTTCTATTTTAAAGACAGGGTGAAAAGTTGATGTACATGGGAACGATTTTCCGTCATCCCTTGTCAAGTTGGAGTTGGAGACAGATATATTGTTAAACAAACAGAATAAGGTGCTTTTACGAATATTTTTACTTCACTACAAGGTTCCACCCATAATAAATGTGCATTTACGAAAGCGTTTTTTTTAAGTTTTTTTCATAATTACTTAACTGTGTTTTACTTTTTTTTAACTTACACGAAAATATGCTCTTTAATTTTGGCTTTGAAATCTTTTTTGGAAGTATGTATACATTTTAGATGTTCTGTTTTCACTTATACTACAATATTAATTAATTTGAACTTAATTTTTCAAAGGGTTGGCAACTCTATAAATTTGTTTGAGGCTAAGCCTTTTTAAAGTTCTCTCGGTTCAGGCCTGTCTTAAACCTTTTTGTTTGACACCAGTATTGAAGAAGGTTTTCTTATTAACGGCATCCTTTTACACCAACACTGCTATATTTAATTTTTCTTATAAATTAATTTAAGTTATTATTTAAGGCTTACTTCCTTTGAATCCCATACCGTTCTTGGTTTGAAATCCATATCGTATTATTTGATTTAAATTGTTATAAATTTAACTAAGGTTTTGAGCAGGTGGCAAACATATTTTTGAAACTAAGCTTTCTTAAGCCTTTAGTTGGTCATCCATACTGCAAAATTTCATTTAACGTTTTAATTAAACTTTATTTATGTTTAGGCAGGTGACAACCTTCTTTCAAGATATATTAAATATGGAGCTTCTGTTTGGTACCCAAAGGCGTTAACTCCCTTTAGGAACTGTTACTATCAAAGCTTAAACACCTGTGTAATTTGTAATTTGGTCGAGTCATTTTCTAGTTTTAAGCATCCCAACAATTTGTATATATATGTATGAATATGGAATAGCTTTTTACTTATGATCAAAATTAAAAGTGTCGAATAAAAGGTCAATCGTACTTCAGCACGCTCTCGGACAAAAAATTAGGGCACGTAAAACGAATGTTGTCCAGGCAAGAACTCTGATGCCCCTTTAAAAGCTTTTTTCTAGCATTAGGAAATTCTATTCTAATGTAAACGTTTTAGATATCCACATTGCTTTTACATTTTGCGTACACATTGCTCCGGGAAGAAAACAAATTACATATGTATATACGCATATGTACTTATGTAAGTTAACGTGACATCTGCCGAAATTGGCTTCCATAGCCTCCCACAAATATTTAACACCACTGGACTCGAGCAGGTCCCGTCTTCAATTCATCTATAACTGTAACGTGACTTCTTATCTCAAATTAGGTATGAGAAATTATTAATGTAAATTCTAAGTTCGGCTGCCTTATTAAACGCACGGCTCGCTGCCGAAAAAAATATATTTTTTATGTCTTTCAATGCAACATAGTTTATCTTGTACATACATACACATCATGGATGGGCACACTGCATTGTGTATTTACTGCATTACAAGCAGCAGTAACCAGTAAAATCATACTGATAATCAACTTAAATTTGCAGAATCAGTCAACTTTTACTAGTGACTTGAAAAAATTGTAATAAACTTATTTGTTTGCTGATTACTGGAAAATGGGGTTGAGCTAATGCAGGGTGTGGATTAAGCGTAACACAGCACACAGGGGGCCTTGTGTGCCTAGCCACTCCCACATTAAGACCGTAGCGCGTGATGATGAATCGCATCTTTCAAGAGGTGACCCTGTTTCCACCGACACTATGGATCTAGGCAAGGATGGCGTCGAGCCTACCCTCTTTCCCTAATCCAGGGTGTTATGCGTCACCGTGCCCACTGGATGGTTTGCAGTCAGGGGGCGTTTCCGTCTGTATTCGAACGGCGCCTCCCGGAAAACGATCCACATCTGGGAGTAACGGTGGACTTGCTGCGGCATGGGGGTCCGCCGTGGTCGACGTTTTCTTCCTCTTTTCTTTATTTCCGGCCTCCGAAAGGTCCTATCTTAATAGGTGGCTGCATTAGTTGGAATGTACCGCCCGCTACTCCGGTTTTAACAATACTTAATTAGAAAAATTGTGCTGCACTTTTTATTTTTATAGCGTTTTCTTTTCCAAACAGAAATGTTGCCCTGATGCTGCCACCTGCAATTCCTTTGCTGTATTCTTTTGGCAAATTTATTGCATTACTTCCAGAGGGCAACATTATCTTTTCTCAAAGGGTAGCTCTAAAATATGGGAGAGTGCAACATTTCATTTTGGCGGCCTTGAACTGAAACCGAGAAATTTGTGCTTATACCGTATACAACTATTAAAATTTTCTGTTTTCTCAGGTAAGTAGGGTTCCCAGAATATATGGAGTGCAGTAACTTACGGATAAATTCTTGGTGACCATCTGGTGTCTCCCTCCTCTTCTCCAGATTATGAGTACCATGTACACATACCCCGATGTAATTTGTTTTATATGGTACGGTTTAGTACTACGCCCACCAAGTTTTAAAAGCAGTTTTAAGAAAAATACTTTCTTTGCCATCAAGCTAATAAAAAACCTGGCCTCAAGCTCAATAAATTACAATCGTTTCAAACATATACGGCCAAAAATAATAAGAATAATTGCAATAAAGACGAGCACGCCTAAAAGCAATTTATAACTAGAACATAATGCTTATACATTTGTAAAAACAACAATACCGACCACGCTGTTAAACACATAGTGGCGACGTCTTACTTAATAGCGGTAGTGTTGGAAATAGGCAAGAATGATAGAAATCAAGATTACGACAACGCCGGCAGCGTACACGTCATAAAAATCCTCTGCCAATAATAATGAAAAAAGGAGGGCGATAATTTGACAATAACAAAGCATTTACAAAGAATTCTACTCAAATTTTGGCCACAGCGTCATCAGCGGGAAATTTGAAAAAAACTGCACTTTCTATATTTGTTTTTGCTGTTGCTTGCACAATTCAAAACGCGACACTTCATTTTCTTTATTTTTAATATAGTTTTATACAAATATTTCAAAATTAACGTTTAGAATAAAATAAACGCAGCACAATCTATATTTCCCAGTCTGTATTCGTAAACAAACACTCAGAACATCTTGCTACGTCATTCTATCAAACGAAACAAGTACGAAGTAACGGAAGTGCTTTCGTCGTTCCTTGTTTTCTCTGCGCCGTGGGAGATAGGGATAATGAGGAAGCAAACGAATTTCACACGGTTAGCGTGGCTGAGAGGTTGCGTGCACGCCTAGCAACTCCGTGTACCATGGTTCAAAGCCTGGTAAAACCTAGAAAAAAAGAATTCTGATGGTTAGATCTGGTGATCTCCGAAATAGCAGCTATCACTTCTACCACTTTGAAAAATCGTTGTTTTCTCATATTATTCCCTAATAAACCTGGCTTCAAGCTTAAAAAATTATAGTCGCTTCAAACATATAAGGCCAAAAAAAATAATAATAGTGAGCAAAATACAGCATATAAATCATAATACCCTACAATTCTGAATTCAAAAACAGAGTTATGAAAGGTAAAATAGAAATATGTATGCCAAATTAAAGAATTTTTCTTACTGTATAGCTTAAACTATATTTATAAACCTATAATGATATAATTTGAGAAAAAGTAGACTTGGTTATAAAATTTCATATATGTATCTTATTTAAATAAATGCGGGTTCTTGTGAAAACTCTATCAGACAAATGTAAGGTATGCATACTAAATTAAATAAAATAAAATTGACTAACAAATCACAAAAAATTTACAAAATTTATACTTTGGGTTTAGAAGAATTTTGGTTTAAAAAATTTTTAATTTGAAATTTGACCTTTCATAACTTCTAGTTGTTGTTTCGCCCAAAAACAAAGTATATCGTTGTACAAACCTCAATAATTTCTATCGATCCCTACTAAAATACTAAAACAGCACTTCCCAATTTTCTCCAGTACTACTACTACATATTGTATTTTTATATATTTATATGCATTTATAATTTATAGTTCAAACGAAATTTTCGCGTTGAACGTGAAACTGCGGAATATTTACATAATTGTAAAATATGCAAGTGGTTCGGTCTACGTAATGAGGAATTACAAAGGCGGGACACAAGCAGCTTCAAGCGCAAATATGCTATTGTTTTATGGAACAATGAATGATGCCTATAAGTATGCATTTATTATAAGTAATTTCTTTTTGTAAGTTTTGCAGGAATAAAAGAACTATACGCGAAGTAAGTAATCTGTTTAACATGTTGTATTTTTATATCCATTACTTGGTATAAAATGTTATGTAATTCTTTTTGAGCTTCCACTCAGCATTATTAAATTACACAGTACTACTGAAAAAGAGAATACAACAAGCTAGCTTGTGGTAATCTGTGGCTTTCCTAACGAATTACTATGCATTGATGGAACTTACATTTCGACCAGGGAGTCGAAACAAAAAATTTCTTCGGCATATATATATAATTTCCGTCACGATGCAGCGTATATGTGGCGCAAATTTAAAGTTTATGTCAAAATATCATCGGTGTGGTGATTCGGCTTATCCGATCCGTATAGGGATTATGGAAATTTAGCTGAGCAAGAAATGGTGTATAATTCAATATTTTGTCAAGCTCGGGTGCGAATCGAAAACGCCTTTGGAATACTAAGATGTCGCTTCCGGCAACTCATGCGACTAGATTTTCATACGACAGTACAGCAAAGTTATACGAATACTTCATAACATTGGCATAGACAAAAAAGATGTTAATGAGATAGATTTATATGAAGTTGAACCTGCTTCAATTGAGGAACAACATTTTTCTTCCGAAGTAAGTGGCACTGTTCGTAGGAAGCTGGACGAAATAAAAAGTCAAGTAAAACCGCTCTTTTGACATTTTTGTTGAATCCTACAATCGTAAAACAGTTTTACCTTATGCTATTCGTAGTACACGTAACTTATACGTACCACACCGTTTACGTATGTTATTTTAAGTAGAGGTTTACTGAAAACTTATCTGTCTTCTACATATCTTTTAATAATAAAAATAATAATAATTTGGCGCATACCACATATAGATTGACGCGTCTTGATGTTGTAACACAAATTGAGCGACCCATGTAGTAACACAATTGAGGGAAATGATTGTTCGTGAGAATTATTTTCATGGCAGAAATACACTCGAAAGTTTTCCATATCCTACTCAGCGGCGACCGCTATTTGAAAAAAAAAACTGTTCTATAATTTTTGATGTTACTAGCCCCAGTCTGGATTTGAACCAAGACTTATCGATTTTATTAAATGAAAATATAAAGTTCTTTGCTTAGGAGATGTTTGCTGTCTTTTTTTTTTTGGCTAAGCCGTTCTTGCTTTTGTGCCTAAAGTGCTGGCTCCATTTAAAAATTTTCATAAATATCTGAATTGTTCGTATATAATCAAAATGAGTGTGCCCTAAAGAAGTTTTTTTCCTTTATACAAACTACTTGTTGGAGGATTAGTCCGTGTGTAGAAGTACACGGGGGTGGGGAAAGTATCTGATGGTTATTTACCTGGGAGTGTCCTTTGGATAGCCCCGAACATCCATTTGGGAGTGAGCTAAAGTAAGAAGACGAACCCGGTGTGGTTATTCCAATGATTTTGGTTTAAGAGAGAAAAAGTAGTTGTGGCTATGATCGAGCGTCTGACAAACGCTCTAGTATCTGGTTGCGCGCAGGGCTTGGGACCCGCCATTTAAAAAATTATATGTAATGAAAAATTCTAGTATGCCTCGGATGTGATCCCCTTTTTCGATGACGACCGACGTATTAAGGCTTATGACTTTAGAGTAACTCCGGCTATTGATATCCTCGAGAAAGGGCAAAGTAAGAAAACTATTGAGCCTTGCGACGTCTACTACAGCTACCATTTAAAGGACGCCAGTTCCGACACAGTGGATGAAGCTGCAGAGCTGCCAGAATGCCGCACTCCACACGGTGACGGGATGCCTGATGATGTCGCCTGGGGAACATCTCAAGAGGTAGATGTGCTCCGCGTTAAGGAGCTCAACCTCATGCTCAGCAAGCACCCAAATAGGCATTTGCTTGCAGTTGAGCCACCAACCAGGTACATCAGAAGGCATCTCCTAGAACTGAAGGACGAGATCCAGCCGTAGATAACGCAACCGATCCGTAGGCGTACCGGCGGGTCCTAAGCAACATCCACAAAGAGACAGTCACCACCACCATCGACTATCGAAAGGCATACCTCGTATTAGGAGGCTAACCCCCACCAATTGCAGATGAGGAGTCCCTGCTGCCTCGCGAGTCCCGCGTTACTCTAGCCCAATTAAGATATGCATATTGTAGTAGACTTAACTGAATCAACCCTGACATCTCCGGCATGTGGTGATTCTCCGCACGATGCTAACCACCTATTCACATGCCCTCTCAAACCCGCTCGTCTAAACCCCCTCTCCCTCTGGTCCTACCTTGTCCAAACATCACGTTTCCTGGGCCCCCCCCCCCGAGAAGAGTTTGACAACAATGACATGGGTGGATCCGCTCTTCACAGAGTGTGACTAGCCGCTACAACAACAACAACAACTAGGATTCTAGATCGATTTAGCGAAATATTTAATATGAATCACCCCGTTTTTGCTATTCTTTATATCACTCTTTTTTCTAGTATTCCTTTTTTGGCCAAAGTGAATTGTCATGTTCTTAATCTTCGAGTTGTACACTTAAGTTGAATACCATGATTATTACTAAACAGACTCATAAGCTTGATTTTGTTATTTAACATACATTCCGAATTATTTGTTCCATTGAATCGATGTGCATTGCTCATTATTTCAACACTCAGTCCGGTCAATTGAGTCGATATTTCAAAAGAAAAACTATCTTCCCTTAGGCGGGTACCATCTCAGAAAATATTTTTAAACAGTTTTTTATGGAGGCAGGGGCCACTCTAACGTACATACATATATACATACATTATGATTGAAAAGTTGTTGAGATAGCCACCATGCTTTCGAACTCCACGCCGTTTCGTAAAATTACTTTTTTCTGGTTCCCCACGATATAAAACATATAAGTTTGATGATTTTGTGAAATTTGAAATATTTTGGAGGGGCTGTACTTATTGTCTCTTTTCGAAGTTGTTTGGATTTTATTTATTTTCTCGAGATTGGTAACACCGGCTCTGGTAATTTTTTAAACATTTAAGAACTATGATGTTTTCTTGCAATTTTAGTTCTATATTTTTTATAAAATTATATACAGTTACTATAGTTATTGACAATTTTCTCTTGACGCGCAACGTCTTTGGTAATTCGAATGCTTTTTAATAGGTATATTCTAGGTGTATAGATAGAAATTTTTGAAACAAATTCTTTATCAGCAATATATGTTAAGCTATTGGAACATTATTTTTGCATGTTTTGGAACATGAGAGCAGCCGGTAGGCACAAACAATGCAAAAGAAGAAATTCGTAGTACACGTCTTCTTTCATGTTAAGTAATTCATCGCATATATTCATCCAAGAAGTCTAACTACTCCAAGTTTTATGAGGTGGATGAGATCTATTAGTTATTTTCCAAAGGAGTTTTGTTGTGGTAAAAAACCTTTTACGATGTTTCACGAATTTTCTAGATTTAAAATTCTAATCTGATACTGAATATCGGCGTTGAATAGAATAAGTTGCCATATTGCTAATTTTTGTAGCCACCCGAACACATTTAGCATACCCATGCCTGGAAGATGGCTTGCAATTTCACATGTATACCAACGCTTTTGCAGGGGCATAATACTATGACGACTTTTGACTTTTCCCATTGCAAAAATCATAACTTTTGAACTTGAGCAGACATTTTGAGAATTTAAATTGAATCGGAAAGTAAAACAGCTAAGCTTTTATCGTCAAAGCTGAGAAAATAAAATGGTAAAAACAGTATATTATTATACTAAAGAAAAATTACTAAAACTTTATCTGTAAAGTAGAATTTACGGATAAAATAAAAAAGGTAACTATATTCTAAAATGATGTGGCATCTCCCAATTAAGATACAAAGTTTTATCTCAGTAACCGCTTTACCAACCTCTACTAAATTCGATACACGCATTGCCATCTGTAACAATTTAATATTCTTCTAAAATACAAATATTTAGGTGTTAAATAACATATTTCTTGGCTTGAGTAATTTGTTGGTATAAGGGAGGAATATTGGAATTGTGGTGAAATAATGACTCTCGTAATGTTAAATATATTTCCTTAGAGTTTATTATTTCATTTAAGTCAATGGAATATTACATCTTTACAGAATATGTATATAATTCGTGTCGATTATACACGTAGTTTCAAACATAATTTTTAACGGCATTATATAACACTCGTTTGAGATAATATCTAATAAATTTTAATTTGATAACACCCTATTGAATTCTGAAAGCGATCTAGTGGTAGCTTCATTTAAACCTTAATTAGCTATGTATTATATAGAACAAACTATTATGTCGCAAATATTTAAGATGAACATTAAAAGTAATATGTTCTGTCAAGTAACAAAATAAATTTCAGAATAAGGATTAGTTAATTATTTGCAATAAAAAGTGCTTTCATGCTGCTTTATAAATTTAATAGTAAAACGATTGACTGGTTGTTATTTGCTTTTTATTTTGATGTAAGTTAAATTGGTTTTTTCCGTCCGTCTTCTTCTTTGTAGAGAAGTTTACTCCTTAATTCTTTAATAGTAGCCAAAACGAAGTCGTTTTAGTCTCCGAAGCTTTACTTTGGACATAATTAAAATGAACTAGAAAATAAATTATGAATTCTATTTAAAAATATTATTCACAGCTACTTAAAGTATAACAAAATACTTTACTCCTGAAACCACAAAAATGACGTTTGTTAAACACTGTGCTATACATCAAACGCTTCCCTACTTTTTACACATTTTGAAAATAAAATGGGTGAAAACTGGAATTAAATTTCCCTACAGGTTCCTAACCAAAAACTATAAGTTCATTAACAAATTCCAACAACAAAAAACGGTCTTCCTGCCGTACTATGTACATTCGCGTACTTCTTATACCTGCTCAGGCGTGTTTCGCGCAAGGTTGTTTCATTTTAATTAGTATAAAAAGTAAAAGAGCTGTCAGGAGAAGATAAAATTTTGAATTCAGGTTAATTAGTACTTAATAAATAACCAGGGTTGATTTTCCAGAGAACATTTGTTGGGGCTTTTTGTATCATGTACCAAAGTTGGGAAAAGGGTCCAAACATATACTTACGAAAACAGATATGTAGATCTAATAACTTTTGGGAAAAAGGAACTCTTCTGTTTTGTTTATTTTTAAAGACTCTTTCATTAACATACAAATACGAAAGCAACCTGTCGTTTATTTACAGGAAAAATCTTAAATATGAAAAAAAAGAACAAAATATGCACGTTACCAAGGCGAATTCATATAAGGTGAAGTTGATCAAGCAGATGATTGAATTCGCTTGGTGAACGTAAAGTCAAAGTGGTGTGTTTATTTTAAATCATACAGTCATTGTGCGTATATTTTGTTAATGTAAATTTTTGTTTTTGTACTTATAACACGACCTGATATGAATTCGCCTTGTACGTTACACTCGTTTCTCAGTTTTTAGCGACTCTACGTCCTGAACTCTATTAGATAGGTATCTACATTCGCTTTATAGAACGCTTTAATGAAATGTTTGAATTTTGTAATGTTTTTGCGGCAGCGGCGCCATAATGCGTCGCTAAAATTATCAGTGGAATAGCTTTGTCCCCAATTTGATTTAACAATTAAAAATAAACTTATTAAAGTCATCAGGCTTTTTGCCACAAAATAGTTTTTCCTTTTCTGTGGACACAACTCCCATTAATATTGGCCGCAGCTGTATTCTGGAACTTTTAAAGATGGAAGTCTGCCTGTATTGATATAAACAATTAATTCTTCTAAACATAAATATTCACTCGTTCCACTACGTTTATTCCAAATATTTTTGGAAAAGTAAGTAAATACATTTGCGAAATTATTATCAATATTCTGAAGATCAGCATCGCTCTCGGAATTTGTAAATCTTTTTTCTTCACATGTTTTTGATGCAGTTGGATGTCATTTGCAGATTGTTTACCTTTAATGACTTTAATGTTGTGACATTTATTAAATATTGTGTTAAAAACTTTTCTGTATATATGTATAGACTGTATTCACTAACTGAATTACTTATTGTATGAAATTTCATATACATATATGTACATATGGATCAAATATTTCTACGCTCAAATGGATCTCCAAATATTTTTTTTAAGTAGTTGACTTGCAGTAATGGGATCCAATTTTGAACAGACTTGAAATGTGGGGTTTCACCTCTATAATTCGACTTAATTTTATACTTAGCCTCTACGGTATCAACTTCATACTACTTCGCAAAAAAGTAATATATTGTTCGTTCAGAAATTGATACGAGTATTCACACGGTTTTGTTGTTTGATTCCAAAATAAAATGGAAACAACTTTTTTCTTGGCAGCTCCTGTCCTTTGCAGTTTGCTCTTCTACGCTTAACCGTGGCATTCTATTCGAAAGTACCGTAAAATATTTGTTTTTCTGACGAATTTAAGCTCCAAAAATGGGAATGAATATTCTGTCGTACAAAAATGCTGATGATACCGATGAATTCATTGCAGCAATAAATAAAACAATGTAATCAAGCATTGTTAATACAATGTCAAAAAGTGCTGTTAATAGTAATTATTTTATTAATAAAAAAATCATACTATGTACTTTCGATTAAACAAATCAATACAATGTAGATGTAATTTAAAAAAATTTAATTTCAATCGAAATTATTGTCGCAAAATGAAACAAAACAAAATTATTTCTTGTACCAATTCTTGGAATTGATCAAATTTGTGAAATTCAATAATACTAAATCAATGTAAAGCACTTAATCAACATTATCATAAATTCAAGTAAACAATAGCAAATTGTGAACTTTCGTTTTTTAAAATAATTTTCAATAGTCAGTTGGATCGATACTCTTGTCAATGATAGTTCGCTGCTAAAATAACTTCTTGTCTTTTGATTTAAAAACTCGCTTGCCGCGACACGCTAAAACGAAACAGGAGCAGTTGGTTGTCCTTTTTTGAAAACAAAAATAAAAAAAGGTATAGTGCTCGAATTGAACTCGCAAATAGAAATAAAATAACAATTTTTTTCTGTAACACCCAAAACTAAACTCTGCGATTCCGTAGCCAAGGATAAGACCTTGACCAGACCTTCCAGTATTATAATTAATTAAAACGCTAAACTGTAGAAAGTGAACACCATTCAATAATTAGTGTAGAAAAAAAAGAAAAGAAAAGTGAACACCGCTCAGATTAATGTTTGCAGTGAACATTGATCAAAACCTACAAAAAATTTAATGTGTGCAGTGAACATTTATCCAAACCCAAAAACAAAAAAAGTGTAACAAGAGGATTGAACATTTATGTCCATAAGTGAACACCACAAACAAGCAAACGAGCAAGCAAAACCCGCAAAAATTCGATCATCAAGGCAAAAAGATCACGACAAAAGAAGAGAAATGGCGCACGATCAAGCTCAAATACTCCCCGTCAACCTAGTGGAGGAATTAACGGAGAGGGAGCAACAAGTGGAGTATTTAAGAAATGCATATATCGAACTACAACAGAGGCAATCTATAAGCAACAACAGGATGGACCAGATTTTCAAAAATATTTCGCATCTACCAGTCTTCACAGGATATGGCGACGTAGCAATAAACTCCTTCTTCAGCAGCTGCGAATATATGCTTTCTTCAACCAAGGATGAGGAACAAAGAAAGGCAACAGTGACGCCAATATACTATAGAGTAATACAAGGTGAGACAAAAATTACAGTAATCAATATTCCGGAGCCGGACAACTGGGCACTCATCACGGAGACACTAAAAATGTGGTACAAGCCGGACACAGAGACGCATGAAATATATAAAAAAAATATCAAATTTACGAGTGAATTCGGTAAGTGAACTTATTAAAGAAATTCAAAATATTAAATATAAGACAGACGAACTAATAGAATACTATAAAGGTGGACATGGAATTGACTTGAAAAACATAGCCAGCCTTTTAGTGAACACACTAAAAGAAATTATGAATATAAGGAATTAAGCCCAATAGTAACGATAATGGATCAAAGAAGATTTGAACATACGTGTATTAGACCAGAATTTAGAAAATTTAAAAAGGAAGATAGAGCAATTAATTCCCAAAAAATAGATACAATTCGAATAGTCAAAGAATAGTGGAAAGAAACTATTAAGGACCAAATGGAAGGTGGACCAATTCTCAAATACCTAATAACAATTTAAATAATAATAAAAATAATTTTAATAACAATTTTAATAATTCAGGACGAGTTAGATACCAAAATTATAGGGGAAATAATAATCAGTCACGGCAATTTCAACGAGGTCAACAAATAGGATACCCCAGGCCAAATTCGAATCAAGTTAGGTGGAATCACCCTAGGCAAGACCGAACAGAACCTATGGAGGTGAATAATATTGAAAGAGTTTTTAACAATCCTCAAACGGCAGGAAACCATAATCGACAGTTTAGCCAAGATCGCTTAAGCTTCGATTGGCAAAGCCAAGAAGGATTAGAAAAAATTTATAATAGAAGAAAAGATACTAATCCAATTTTTTTATATAAAAGCCTCGGAAAATGTACCAAAAATAATTTTAACAATTGAAAATAATAGATATATCGCTTTAATAGATACATGAGCTAGTATGAGTTTGATTAATGCAGAGCTAGATGAATTTAGAAAAATTCCTTTAGAAACAGATATCACCATAAGTACCCTAACTAGCTAGGATATTATCAATTATGAAGTACACTCAAAAGCACCTGTCGAATTTATATTACCAAATAATGCAAGAATAAGATGGAAAGTTATGCAATTAAAAGGACGAAATTATGATTTTATAATAGACATCGGTATTCTTAACTCACTTAAAGCATTAATAAACGTAGACAAAAGGAAAATTACATGGATTGAAAATGATTTCGAATTGAATTTTTTAAAAATCCTTACGATACGAAATTTGCACTTTGCAAGCAAAAGATTTTGCTTGGAGTAGGATTTAAATGCACCATTTGAACACGGGGAAACCCCAGGAAGTAACAATAATTTTAAATAAATTCAAAAATTTATTTTTTAAAGAAGGTTATCGTCTTACCAGTACAATGGAAGTACGACATGAAATCTGGACCACAACGGAGGAACAGATAAATGCTAAATTGTACAGATAACCTCCCCAAAATGGGGCAGAAATACGAAAACAGATACGAGAAATGGAGACACAAGGAATCATCAGAAAGAGTAAATCGCGGTATTCAAGTTCGTTGATTGTAGTACCGAAAAAAATATATAACTCAGGGGAGAATAAATACAGGATTGTGGTAGATTACAGGAAATTAAATGATGTTACCATAGATGACAAATACCCATTCCCAAACATAGGATCAATATTAGATAAATTAGGCAGGGCTCAATATTTTACAACGAGTGATCTGGCGAAAGGATATCACCAGATTTTGATTAAGGAAGAAGATAGGGGAAAACCGCGTTCGTCCCCCCACACGGACTATATGAGTTTATAAGGATGCCTTTCGGACTTCAAAATGCCCCAGCGACGTTTCAACGTCTAATGAATGAGACATTGAGGGACTTTATTAACAAAACGTGTGTAGTTTACCTTGGCGATGTATTAATATTTAGTACATCCCTTAAAGAACATGTGAAATCAATCGCAGAGATATTCAAAGTATTGGAGCAAGGAAATCTGAAAATTCATGTAGATAAATGTAACTTCATGAAAAGAGAAACGGAATTTTTAGGGCGCACCCTAACTAAGGATGGTCTTGAAGCACAGGAGCCCTCAGCGGGCTAAATGATCGCAGCACAAGTTGAGTCGCTGCCCACATTGTCACATTGTGCGACCCAACTGGCGCTGCCGCTGCCCCCATTGCATTTAGTAATAGGTAATAGCGGTCTATTATTTTGCATGACACCGCTAATCGGGAGCATATGTAAAAGTGCGTGCATAAAAAATGGATTTTCGGCACGACAATATCACACCACCACTCATTATTGATGCAGCCCAAATTACACACGTTTGTATACCTACATAGATATGTGCATAGGTACATAATGGAATGACACCAGGCTGCAGTTAAATCACGCCACCTAACTCCCGCTATTCATCGTCAGCGTCACTAGTATATTAATTGCCCATACAGTCCACAGCAGATTCATTCGCTTTTCGTTGCTCACCTACGCACCACCAATTACTTTTCGTCTCGTCGATTTCTTCGTTATTCGACATACGTACATATTTTAACTCAACAAATAACTTAATGTATAAACGATAAATAAAATAATTTCTAAGTACATAGTACTTTCGGTTTGTTTAATTTCGAGGAAAAGGGCTAAGGAAAAAGCTCCTAGCTCCATCATACTGGTCCTTCGAGCCGCATATCGCCCGGCTCATAAAACTTCGCAAATTTTCGTTATCGTGATTAATTCTAAAATTTTTTCCTTCGTAGTTGGCCATTAGTATGTCTGATATCGAACAAGAAGATACAGGGGTGCAAACTCCTCTGTACCGCGAATCGCGTCCGTGTAAAAAAGAGTCAGCGATTATCACTAGTAAATCGCTTGAAAGCTCTTGAAATTACGTCGGTTCAATTTAGCGCGTTATCTGCACCACACATAGAGCTCAAACTAGCGTTTATCGAGCGCTACTACAATTCGTTCGAGGAGCTACAGACGCAGCTGGAGATTTTGGACGAAACCCAGCTGGATGAACACCATCGCCTGGCCATGGACGAAAGCTATTGCAGGGTCAAGGCTTTGTACAGTGAAAGGCTCTCATTTTTGCGCACCAACTCATCCGACATGCAGCTGAGCAGCACCCAGATCTCACAACAACACACCCCATCTTCATCGCGGCAGAGAATCAATTTGCCGAAATTAAAATTATCGACGTTTGATGGTTGCTATCGGGAGTGGCTGGATTTTTACAACATATTTGTGGTTCTCGTCGACAAAAATCCAGACCTCTTGGATATTGAAAAATTTCAATATCTGCGCTCAAGCCTGTCAGGGTGCGCAGCTACCCTCATACAATCGTTAGAAGTGACCAACGCATATTACAAGAAAGCGCTGCAGCTGCTAGAAGCCCGAGTCGACCATAAGCGGTACATATTCCAGGCGCATCTTCAGCACATCTTCGACACCCAACGCATCGTCAACCCAACCGTTAGAAGTCTTCGTAGCATTGTTGACGTCATAAATGCCAACACGCGTGTCATGCAGTCGATGGCAACCTCCTCACAAATCGGTAATGGACTACTGCTCCACTTGGTAGTTTCTAAACTCGACAATGAGACACAAGTGAAATGGAAAGAAGAAGTGGCTGCTAAGTGGGATCAGCGAACACAGCAGGCCTCACTCACATTGCCAACACGGGAAGATCTTGCAGCATTTCTCGAGCGTCGTTGCCAACTCATCGATATCATTGATCACAGCCCTATATCCACCAAATCGTCGCATCGGTCACCAGAACAAACATCATCATCGCAACCGAAGTCTCAGTCTCTGCAGTCACCACAACAGTTGTCGTTCATCGCCACCAATCAACCAAAATGCAATTTATGCGAAAACGTTAGCACTCATAAGGCCTTGAACTGTTTGGTCTTCATGAAGCTGACACCAGTCGAACGGTATGATATAGTAAAGAAGAAGAATCTGTGCTTAAATTGTCTGGGCTCACATCACTTATCGAAAGACTGTCCGTCCACGCATAGATGTCAAGTGTGTCGGGTCAGTCACCACACTCTCTTGCACCGTTCGCAACCGACCACAACCATACAACAATCAGCGCCTTCGCCATTGACACCATCCACCTCCATTAAATCAACTTCGACACCAACAGTGCTTCAGGTTTGTGACAACGGTCAAGAAGTCCTATTAGCTACAGCCATAATTCAGCTTCGCAGTCAATCGGGTGCAACGATTTTTGCTAGTACACTGCTTGATTCAGCATCGCAGTTATATTTCATAACTGAACGCTTGGCCCAGTTGCTTCGAGTACTTCGCAAAAAGATTCCATTAGAAATCAGTGGCATAGGATTATGCGGCTCAAGATCGCAATTCTTATGCAAAGTGGAGATATGCTCTCAATTCACAACATATTCGTCGACAATAGATGCAGTCATCATGAACGCGATAACGACATGCCAACCGCGCACATCGCTAAGCACCACCGTATGGGGCATGCCAAAGAACATCAACTTGGCTGACAATGATTTTAATAAACCGGGCCCTGTTGATATCCTCCTCGGAGCGAGCATTTTTATGACTTGCTGATGGTTGGACAAATCAAGTTGGGTGAAAACCTACCCGTTCTTCAAAAAACCAGGGTCGGGTGGGTGGTGGCTGGAGCTGTCACAATTCCACCACTACTATCTCCGGCGTCATTGGTCGCATCATACACCACGTCAGTAGGCACCGACTGCGTACTGTCCAACTCATGCCCTTCAAAAATATCACATGATTCAACAGTCCCGGAAGCTTTATCACTCACGTTGGAGCCTTCACTAGATCATATTTTGGAAAAGTTTTGGTTCATCGAACATAATCCACATCAAACACTAGACAAGGAAGACGCACAATGGCAATCCATTTTGTGGCGCGATGAGATAACTGACCGTTTAATCCCATATCAGTTACAAACAGTGACTTACGGTACAGCATGTGCGCCTTACTTAGCAACAAAGTGTATGCAGCAGCTGGCGAGCGAACACATGGCATGGCATCCAATAGGCGCTCCAGCTATCCACAATGATATGTATGTAGATAATCTGATGACAGATGCCTCTACCATTGAAGAAGTCGTCGAAATCAAGAAACAGGTCATCGAGATAATGAACGATGGGGGATTTCCATTGCGGAAGTTCGCATCTAACGATACATGTATCATCGCAGACGTACCAGAAGCAGATTGTGAAGACATCATACAGCTAGATGACATTGACCACATCAAGGCACTCGGCCTGATGTGGTCCCCATCGCAAGATAGTCTTTTGTTTCACTACACACCATCACCACCATCATCAAAAGTGAGTACGAGAAACATTCTATCTCACATCGCCAGATTCTTCGGCCCACTGGGATTACTCAACCCACTCATTGTCACGTACAAGGTTATGTTGCAGCAGTTATGGAAGCTTCGTCTAAATTGGGATGAAAGTGTTCCTCCTTGCGTGTACTCGCAATGGGAGTCATTTTGCGCAAACCTGTCACTCATCGAAAATCTTCGATTACCAAGGTTAGTAACTTTCGGCTATGATTCTAATATCCGTGCATTTGCAGATGCCAGTACAAGGGCATATGGAGCCTCCATCTATTTAGCAACGAGATCTAGCTCGTCACTTTTGTGGGCAAAGTCTCGCGTCGCACCTACCAAAGAAGTCAGTCTGCCTCGCTTGGAGCTGTGTGCTGCATTGCTTCTGGCTGAACTACTTGAGTCAGTGTTCAAAAAACTTCGCTACGATCCAAACAATGTTCACTGTTGCACAGATTCGATGATCACGCTTGCCTGGATAAAGGGTGAATCATCACGGTGGACAACGTTCGTCAGCAACCGCGTGACCAAAATTCAGTTGCTCACGAAGCAATACCAGTGGCACCACATCCCCAGCGAGTTGAATCTAGCAGATATACTTTCATGGGGAGCCAAATCTGCCCAGCTTATCGACAATAAACTTTGGTTCCACGGACCAAATTTTCTAACGCTTGAAGCTAATCATTGGCCATCACCACCACCATCACCATCGTTCATCGACATCGAAATCCCAGAACAACGTCGGCAGCACATCACGTTGATAACAAGACCGACATCAGATATCATCGGCGAGCACAAATTCACCACCAACTACCACAAACTCATTCGTATTTTTTATTATGTGCGGCGCTTCGTAGACTTCACCACCTCGACTACCAAGATCACATAACCGCATCAGAAATTACCGATGCCCTACTCACC
This sequence comes from Anomoia purmunda, assembly GCA_951828415.1. Lineage (NCBI taxonomy): Eukaryota > Metazoa > Arthropoda > Insecta > Diptera > Tephritidae > Anomoia > Anomoia purmunda. Next base: position 83,137,524 of record OX639993.1, on the reverse strand, counting down.
ATATGCCGCATTATTCAAAATCACATTTACAGAAGAAATGACAAATCTACAGTCAAATCGTCCAATTCCTCGCAAATCACCACTTTCGCAGTTATCACCATTCTTTCACCAGGGACTTATCAGAGTCGGAGATCGTCTTAAAAACTCTTCGCTAAGTTTTGATGAAAAACATCCAATTTTGCTACCAAAATCGCACCCTTTCGTACACACGATCATCATGTATTTTCATCGACATCACCTTCATGCTGGTTGCCAAACTTTGCTAAGCATTCTTCGAGAAAGATTTTGAATCATCAATGCTAGACGCATCATCAAGCAAGTACTTCACAAGTGCATTATATGCTACCGGTTCCGGCAAATTTTGACTGACCAGTTGATGGGCGACTTGCCAAGAGACAGAGTAGTGCCATCACCTCCATTTGAGAAAACCGGTCCTCTACCAATCACCCAAAAACTCAGAGGTAGAGCTCCTATTAAAGTTGACATCGCTATTTTTATATGTTTCAGCACCAAGGCATCTTGAGTTGGTTCCGGACCTCACCACAGACGCATTCATCGCCGCCCTAAAACGCTTCATATCTCGTCGTGGCAAATGTCGTGTCATATATTCAGACAATGCCACGAACTTCGTCGGCGCAAATCGAGAGCTACGTGAGCTCTTGAAATTACACATATCGCAACAACACATTTCTGCCGTAAAGGGCGCATGCTACAAGGAAGGCATTGAATGGAAGTTCACACCACCCAGATCGCCACACTTTGGTGGCCTATGGGAGAGCGCAGTCAAGCAAGCTAAGCATTATCTTCGAAGGGCGATTGGCGCCCACATTCTCACCTTCGACGAGTTGCATACCATTTGTTGCCAGGCTGAGGCAATGATCAACAACAGACCCCTCATGCCTATGTCCAGTTCACCAGATGATCTTTGCTCATTAACACCAGCACACTTCTTAATAGGCCGATCCCTCACTTCTCTACCTGAGCCATCGCTGGGTTCTTTGAATACTGGGACACTGAAACGGTATCAGGTGATGCAGTGGATTCAGCAACAATTTTGGACTCGATGGAGTAAGGACTACCTTCAAGAGTTACAGTGTCGCAAGAAGTGGAAGTCATGAACACCAAACCTAAAAAAGAACGACTTGGTCTTGCTCTGTGAAGATAACAATCCATCATTCAAATGGCCAATGGGGCGGATTATAGACACCTTTGAAGGCACAGATGGATAGGTACGCGTCGTCATCGTACCCACAAACGAGCCATCACAAGGGTAGCAAAATTGCCAGTAGAAAATCTTTAATCAAATACTGAGAAGTATCACTTCCCAGGGGGAGTGGATATTGAAGCACAGGAGCCCTCAGCGGGTTAAGTGATCGCAGTAGCCGCGCCAGTTGGGTCGCTGCCCGCATTGCATTTAGTAATACGTAATAGCGGTCTATTATTTTGCATGGCACCGCTAATCGGGAGCATATGTAAAAGTGCGTGCATAAAAAATGGATTTTCGGCACGACAATATCACACCACCACTCATTATTGATGCAGCCCAAATTACACACGTTTGTATACCTACATACATATGTGCATAGCTACATAATGGAATGACACCAGGCTGCAGTTAAATCACGCCACCCAACTCCCGCTATTCATCGTCAGCGTCACTAGTATATTAATTGCCCATACAGTCCACAGCAGATTCAGATGGATTAAAACCAAATCCGGACAAAATAAAAAGAATTCAAACATTTACGCTACCAAAAACGGAGAAGCAAATAAAAAGCTTTTTAGGCTTAACAGGCTTTTATCGAAAATTGATAAAATATTACGCTAAGGTAGCGCCACCTATAATAAAATATCTTAAGAAAAATGCGAAAGCAAATTTAAAGGACCCCACTTACATTGAAGGATTTGAAAAATTGAAAACATTTATTAGTTCGCATCCAATATTAAAATATCCAAATTTTAATAAAGAATTTTCATTGAGAACGGATGCATCAAACTTGCAATTGTCGCCGTTTTATCACAGGAAGGAAACCCAGTAATTTAAATTTCGAGAACGTAAAATAATCAAGAGAAAAATTATTCCGCTGCAGATAATGAATTTGTGGCAATATTATGGAGTGTTAATTACCTAAGGCCATATCTTTACGGAAGAAAATTTAAAATTCTTACAGATCACTTACCAATTAAGTTTTTTCACACTAAGTATAGATGAAAGGATATAGCACCAAGGCATCAAAGGTAAAGAAAACAAAGTGGCAGATTTTCCTAGCAGGATAGAAAAGTGTGAGGACAATAGTTCAAAAACGAGGAGAAATACAATTAGTTGTCCACATGACATTGGTTGTTCACAAGACTCAGAACAGGAATCAAATTTAAGTAGCATAAATAATATCGAAGAAGATACAACGATGACCACTATACATTCAGCAGAAGAAAATTTAGGAGAGCATTTCTTAAAAAATAGGAATACATTCCGAACTATCTGATCATAAATATAACATAGTACAAGAAAAATTAATAAGTATGTATTCGAATGACCATCAAATCAAATTTACAAAATGCGCTATGAGAGCACAGGATATATAGACAGAAATAGAAGCAGTGAAACAGATATCATTTTATCATGTTAGGGAAAGTGCACATTCAGGAATACAGGAAACCTATAATCAGCTAAGAGATACAACTTATTATCCAAAATTAATGGAATTGATACAAATGGTTATAAACCAATACGAAATTTGTCAAGAAATCAAATATGATAGAAATCCAATTAAACCCAAAATGAAGTTCACTGGGACACCCACAGCCAAGAACGAAATCATACATATTGACGCGTTTGTCATAAAAAAATTACTTTTTTTTAACTATTATCGATAAATATTCCACCTACCCATTAAATGACCGAAATCATGTAACTATAATCGAAAAGTTAGAAGATGATTTTATACAAATAGGAAACCCAAAAGGATAATTGCAGACAACGAATTCAACGCCGTCAGGATAGAAGAATATTTAGATAATGAAAATATAGTATTACATTTAACAAAAACCAATTTACGCACAGGTAACTCAGATATAGAGATTTCACAGCACTATATTAGAAAAATTCAGGGCATTGCACAAATTCAATAAAAATATATCAATCAAACAAGTAATACAAAAATCCATTCGTAAGTACAAATGAGAATACAAGAAGTAGTAAGGGACTCAGACATAGTACTACATATAATAAACCTAATCGAAATTAAGGATATTTTGCACATAATAACAGAAAATATAAGTTCTATAAAAATTAATCATAAAGAAATACCAAAATCTAACTTATTGGACGCAAAAAAATAAATTATTGACATTATTACCCAAGGAAAATAGAATAGAGGTTTAACAAATGGAATAGGTAGCTTGACGAAATGGCTGTTCGGAAATATGGACGATCACGACAGACAGGACATACAGAGGCGTCTAGTGAATACTGACAATGTAATAGAAACAATAAATCAACAGATTCAGATTAATGATTACTTTAATAATACAATAAGAAATTTTAAAAATATTATTCAAATGATAGAAAAGAAATAGAAAAGGAAATAAATGAAATAAGTTAATTTGTATACTATGAATTTCAACAAAACATGTATTTAGAACAACTAAATAGAACATAACTATTAAAAAATAAAATTGAACAAATCCAAGAAAATGTTATATCATCCAAATATGGAATTATACATCCAAATATTTTAACTTATAATGAAATGGAATGATATGAAATAGATTATAATAAACTCAGGCACCTTCAATTAGGGACTGCTATTTTAAATAAAACTAATTAAATTTTAAAATTTCGCGAATATTTGTAACGATTAAGCTTAGAAAAATTGTACCACTACCTAACATCATTTATAACGAAATTAAATATGAAGTAGAAGAAGTATTCAATTTAGAAAATAAAACTTATAAATTTGAAGAAAATAATACAATGTAATTTGGATTAAACAAATCAGAACAATGTAGATGTAATTTTAAACCATTTCCTGCCATTCTTGTACCACTTCTTGGAGTTGATCAAAATTGCCAAATTCAATAATACCACATCAATGTAAAGCACTTAATCAGCATTATCATAAATTCATGTAAACAATAGCAAATTGTGAACTTTCGTTTTTAAAAATAATTTTCAATAAGGTCACTTTGATCGATACTCTTGTCAGTGATAGTCCTCCGCTTAAGTAACTTTTTGTCTTTTGATTTAAATCCCCGCTTGCTGCGACACGCTAATACGAAACTCGCGCGCTTGTTGCTGCGCAGAGGCGCGTGCGAAACTTGGCTGCGACAATGTGACAATCCGAGTCGATGTTAGCTCTTCGAGTAGTGTTAGAGTTAGCATGCCTTCCGTCTACCATAACATAATTTGATTTCGGGCATTTCTGTTAGGAGATAGCCACGTAGCTTGATGTATCTTTTTATGCATGAACTCGGTACTACATACTACCCTGTTTCGGGCACAGTAAAGCCTCAGTCCGTTAGCGGTTGTTTCATCGTGTAGGTTGAAGCTGCCAACTGTGCTACCTAAGATCCCTTCCCTTCTTGGTATTAAAATCGCCTAGCACGAGTATTAAATGGTGACGCGGGCAGCGTTCATACGCACGCTCAATGCACTCAGAGGAGTGATCTTTGGTCACGTCGTCCTTCTCTTACGTAGATGTGTTGGCGAAATATTGAAAAATCTCACTCTGATGCGGACTACGGCGAGACGCTCGTCCACTGGGGTGAACGACAATACCTGGCGTCGTAATCTCTCTCCCAGCACAAATTCGACCCCGAATTTGCGTTCCCTTATGTCGAAGCTGTAGTAGACGTCGTAAGGTTCAATCCCTTTCATTCCTTGCCCCGTCTGGGAATCTTAATAGAGAGGTTCCATCCGAGGCTTTTTGTTTAAATTTTTCATTAGAAAGTTTTTTGACGTTTCGGGTATCTAGCACAGCGGACAACCAGATTCTGAAGGATTTCTTGTTAAGGACACATTTATACAACGAACCGCTTGCTCCAAGTCAGATGATGAGCATACGCTGCAAACCCTGGTGAGCCCTTAAACCGGAAACGTCGGAGTGACCCCACCGGGTTCACCTTCTCACTTTAGCTCACTCTCAAATAGATGCTCGGGAGCTACCCAGAAGACACTTGGATGAATTCACCCGGAAATTGTGAGCTGCTTCAACCGCATGTAGAAGAATCGTTCTGGCCACTCCAATGTGCGTGGACTTCTACACACGGTTCCATCATTCAAATCGCTGTTTTCTCATATTACTCCAAACAGTCAGCGTACCTGAGTGGTTGAATGCTCGCTTAGCAATTTCGTGTAACATGGTTGAAACATTGGTAAAGTCTAAAGAAAGAAGTCTGATGAGGAGAATTGGTGATCTCCGAAATAGCAGCTATCACTTCTACCGCTTTGAAAAATTGTTGCTTTCTCATATTACTCCCAATAAAACCTGGCCTCGAGCTCAATAAATTGCACTTGTTTTTGACACATAAAGCCAAAGGTAATATAATAAATTCAAATTGGATATAATAAGCAACAAAAATTAACTTAAATCGTGAATAAGCTAACTAACTTTAATTCTTTTAATTAAACTCGTTAATTTAAAACATGCATCTATTTCTTAAGGTGTTGAAAATATAGAAAGGCATAAGCAGACCTTGGAGATGCCGTCCTCCCGAAACGTTTGCTCGTCTGCTATAAGTACTGAATTCTCTCTCAGCTTTTTAATCATATTTGAAATTGTTATAAACAATCATTAGACGATATTTTTTCTTTATTTGACTTTTTTTAAAAGTTACATTATCACAAATGAGTCACACGTTCACTCTAAAGGAAAGTGGGTTTGTTTTTTGTATTAGTGCAAGTTGATGAATAATACTCAAGTGCATAGATCAATAAACTTGACGAGTTTCCATAGCGAGAATATGTATGTACATTTACCCATGTGAGAATCATCCGATCCTCAAATTGGTGTACATGCGTGGAACAGAATGGGGCACAACAAATTGACCGCCTAACATATTTTAAGTTTGGCGTTTGAACGGAGAGAATACTGTTCAGCAATTTACTGGACGTCGCTCAAGCATTAGAACGTCTAATATATATAATACGGCGACTACTTCCTACGAGCACTCACAAAGTTCTTGAAGGCTATGTTAGAACCCGAGTTTTTGCAGAATCCAATATGAGTTCATAACGCAAAAATTCGATATCGCAGTCGGAGTTCCACAAGAAAGCGTGGGTCAATTCCATTTGCTCTCTACACTGCAGTCATTCCGACAGACACATTATCAACCTTTGCGGATGATTCTGCTATCCTTAGCGGATCTCGATGCTCAAACAAAGCATGCAGACTTCTAGCTCAGTATTTACTGCTCATGAAGGAGGGGTTGGTTAACTGGCGCATAAGGGCCAATGAACAAAAGAGTAAACATGTCAACTTCACATTAAATAGGAATTTCTGTACGCCACTGCCCTTGGCGGGCATCTCGACAGGCGTCTCACTTGGTGCAAGCTCATTGGTTCTAAGAAAATTCAAATAAAGCTGAAATCCAATATATCATGAACGTGCATTCCCCAGGAGTACAGAGTACTTCTGTACACCAGTATTATAAAGCCATGCTGGACGTACAGCCAGTAATGTGGACATCATTCAAAGAGTTCAAACAAAAATCCTTAGGACAAATACTGGTGCTCCATGGTACATTCAATATAAAAACATCCATGATGACCTCAATATCCCACCCGTAGAAAATGAAATAGCGAATATCAAGGAAAAGTATTTAGACAAGCTAAAGGCACACTTACCGATCATCACATAATTTGAACAGCTTCGCTGTGAAACTTGCCGTTCAAAATGATAGCTTCAAGAACATTTCCATGATATTTTCATTTTTCATTTATTATTGCACCACTTAGGAACATTTATATTCAGTAACAGTATAATTGGTGAGCTGATTTTTAATCGCATGCTCTGTGGGGGTAAGACTACGCACGTGCAAGCGCCAATTGTGCATTTTTGCTCCAGAAGGGTCCGGGCAGAAAGTGGGGGAAAGGCACCATAAAGCTGCGGCGATTATACTGGGAACAGCAGATCAATCAGTGGTGGAAGGCTTTAGGGGCCTACCAAACGCCGGCGGCCCATGGTGGATTAAGGAGACAAGCAACTCCAAATGAAAATACCGAGGACATGGCAACGATGGAAACCACGAGCTATGTCTCTCAGAAACTCGAAGCGCTATCTCAAAGTGCGAAGGAAGAGGTTGAAACAGCGAAAGCCCTGCTACCAAGTTTCCGGGTCATTTGGGCTTCGGTGGAAAATCTGCTGCATGTAGGCCCTATTTACCTTTGGGCTAAGCAGAAGGTGGTGGACTGGAATGATTTTGCAGTCATCCTTAAAATGCGTCAGGTGATGAACCCGGTACTCCCGACTTCTGCTTAAAGCAGATATAAATATCTTTCTTTTACTTAATTACAGTGATGGTGATGTCACGGCAATCATTGTGGAGCTAGGAGGCGTGTCCATCGTACTGCTGTCAGCGTACTTGCCTTATGACGTTGGTCACGCTCCTCACTCGACGGTATGAGACTTGGTGACCAAGCATGAGAAAGGAAATATTCTTTTCAGCAGCGACGCGAATGCTCTCCGCGTTCAGCGGGGGAGTAAGAACATAAATGTTCGAGGTGGGTTACTTGTCAACTACTTTCTAACAACTAATCTTATTGAATGCAGCAACGGTAAGTAACCCACCTTCATAACCAAAAATCGTAAGGAAGAATTGGATAATACTTTAGGCAGTGTTAGCTCATATGAATTGATTGAGGGATAACTCACTAGTAGAGTTTGTCGGACAACTACTCTGCTGCAGAGTGGTAAGGGCGAAACTCAGAGCGAGCGAATTGTTGAGGCACGCGTCGATGGGAAGGCCTGTAAATACGCTTCTGCGAGAGATGGATTGAGGAGGCACAATAGTAGTTGCACACGCTGATGAGGTTGCGATCGCGCAGAGGGGAAGCTTGCGCAAACACCTTGCGAGGTGATGTAACGAACGATTTGGAAAGTATCCAAGTAGTCCAACCGATGCGGGCCCAAATAAGGTGGAACTCGTTCTCCTTACGAGAAGTTGTAAAATACCTTCTGTAAATAATCGGCGTCCGGTTAAGTCTTGCTATAAGTGCCAAATTCTTAGGTGTTATTTTAGATAAGCAGTTGAACTGGAAGGAAAGCATAGTTCACCGCCATAAAAAGGCTTACCTATCCCTCTATACCAGTAAGAAAGCCAATGGGGCCTTGATACCTGGATCTTTCAGTGGATATTTACAGCAGTCGGCAGACTAATTCTCCTATATAATGCTAACCTTACAATACTCACCAAAGTGCAAAGGTCTCCAGCCATTGGATTTCGTATGAAAACAGATGGTTGCTCTGCGGTCAAGTGAGACATCTTAGTGGCATCCCGAAACCCAGCGCTACTCTTGCATATTGAACAAATTTCACTTTATTTTGAGCAGTAATTCCAAGTTGGGACGATCGAAATCTAGATCTGATAGTATTGCCATCTATACAGATGCCTCGAAGCTAGATAATAAGATGGGAGAAGGCGTTTTTTCGCGTAACCCTTCCCTGCACATTTTCTTTACACCATTGCAGCGTTTTCCAGGTTGAGGGGGAATTCAATTAAGACACATCTTTATTCTTATTGAGAGACTGGCTGCATTCAAAGCTCTACGTTCTTCCACGTTTAACTCAAACATCACGCTGGGCTGCCGCGTACCTCTAAAGGAGATGGTCAAGCAGATCATACTGCATCTGACCATAGGGATATATATGTATTTAAAATGTGTGACAGATGAACTTGAAAGGCAAGTTCTTATCTTCAGGATAAAGTACGCATTGGTATGTTACTTGCCACTTGAAAACTGCTAAATAGAGAATATATGCGAACATGCGGATGGTGTCCATGCTTGTGGGCACAGTGGGTCTTCTATGTATGGCCTAAGTGTGCCCCTACAGGCGGGAGCCCCTCCTACCTAAGATGCTTTTCTGAGTGCCTATTATATTAAGCCCTTACCCATATTCCACAATTTGATGTTTTTTTCCATTCTTGGAAATAAATAATCATTTAGTATTTGTTTATCGTTTCATGGGGCAACATGATGCGTTCGTGTTTGCTCCTGCGCGACTATTTCTATTTGTTTGTTAGTGCATTTTTGTCATCCTCATCATGTCGTCCTTTGTGTTGCTGGGAATGGAGGTTAAGTGGTGATAGGTTAGTCACAACACAATGAACCATGAGGAACACTAACTATAGAACTAAAATATACGATTGTTCATTCCGAAGAATGGATGGTGGCCATAGACCATAGAAAAGAGTGGAAAAGAAGGGCACTTCCAGCAAGAAGAACTTTTGAAAAAATCACCGATAAGGTCAGGTGGCCAGATGACTGATGCTTTCTATGAAGTAGAGTAATTCACGAAATCACGAAGCAGGGCTTTCCCCGGTAACTTGACTCATGGTCTTGAAAAAAGACGCTGCAGCAATACTGTATAGGTCTAGTTTTGTTTTGGTTATAAGCGAAATTATGGAACGAGCGCTAAGAACGGTCCTGGGCCATAAATTGTTCTTTTGGTGTGAACGCTGAAAAAACTGGTATTATGCTTTTCACAAATAAAACAAGATTGCCTAGTCCGATCCATATTCTCTTATACGGCGATTCGATGTATCTTAAATAACAAACATCAAGAAACATTAAATACCAACATCACGGAATTGGATTCTCAGCGCATATCGACCAACGACAAATTTACTTTTCGCTAGCCTGCACATACATATATGGATTTTACTGTTCTTTATCGGCAGACTTAATCCATTTTAGTTCACCTAGAGCCCTAAACGTTCTGTCCCCTAGTGTCTTGGAAATCCAAGACAGAAGAGCCTTTTTCCCTAATAAATGAATCTCCTCTGCCTAAAGGTCCTCAACTACTCAACTTATATGATATTGACGCTTTTGAATTTAGAGTTTTGAGTTCTGGTTAAAATTATTTCTCTATTTGTTTGATTATCATGAAGTAAGGATTTGTGTAGCTATCACCGTTTACCATGCATTTCGATTGTTTTTCTTTAATATATATTTCATAGGCGTTGTGCGCCGCCACGCTCCTGGGTACATAATACTCACGTTGTTCCGAAAATTCGCTTACACAGCCCGATATTAACTTGCAACCACAGGCTTTTGGGAAAAATTAACAATTTGATCCTACAATCCCTTAAGTTTTTCTTCAAATTCTCTTCTTTGTGGTCCGGAACCCGCGGAAACGGCTACGTTTATTACCTAAAATTTGAAATTAAGTCAGAGCGGTCTGTCGTAGAACCGTTATGCCAATTGACATAACAGGACCGGGACAATCGCGAAATGTTAAAATAAATATTTGGCTTGGTTTATAAACAGAACTCTGTTTAGAACTTTAACTTAGTTCAAATATATTATAGTATAAGAATTAATTTTATTCAAAAAAGAAAAGCGAAGTCACTTAACTTGCAATAATTTAATGACGTCGAAGCTTTTCTGCTTTGGTTGATTTCTTGAATTCCGGCTCGCTGACTAAATATTTAATATATGTGCTTTATCCCGTCGCCCCTAATTCTGGCTCGCTATTTAAAGCTTTAATTTTCATACATTATCCCGTGGTGCTTGAGTTATGATTCGTTTATTGAAGCTTTATAAAAAACATCATTTGCGAAATGATCGCAGCAAATCACAAATCCAAAATAAATTAACTTTCTTTCGATGATTCTTGATTTTTTTAAACTATCGAACTGACTAATGACAAAATTACTGAACAGACAGCTACAAATGAACTTATGAGCTTATGCAGTTATGTATTTTAAATACAAAAGTATTTAAATTGCAGATTATGAAGGTGGTTCGAGTATTGAGCAAGATTCCCTGAACAAAGATTATAAAAAACTGATTAAAGTAAAGTTTACAGTTAGTTAAGTGACTCAATGATGGGAGTATAAATATGAAAAGAGACTGCAATTTTATTCAATACTCTGTTAACATTACCATGCCCTTTTGTAGTAGAAACAAATACGCCCAGGCACCATTCCTTAACCGGCCTATTTTTTCCAAAATTTGGTATTATTGAAGTATAATCCTCACTTCTAAGTCTATTTCGTTAGTGTGCTTAAGAATATTATTTTCATTCAAATAATCAGTGGTTAAAACAATAAATATTTTGTAGTTTTTTGTAATTGTAGCCCGCCATGCTTATTAACATTGAACGATTTTTAAATATCACTTGTAAAAATTTACCAGCGAATACCAGTTGAAATCATTCATATGCAAAAAGTAAATAGTATTTTAAAGTTGATTATTTTTACGCTAACAAAGTGTTTTTTATTTTTTGGCCTATTTATTTTATGAGCTCAAGGCCAGTTTTTAATAGGAAGAATAATCGAAAAAACAGCAATGGTAGAAGTTATAGCTACTTCGGAGATCACCACATCTCCTCATCAGACTTTTTGCGGGGATTCGAACTCACGACCCCTAGCTTAACTCATTAAGGCAAAGCCTAAGCGAGATGAGCCAAGTAAGCTGTGTATGCTGTTATTGTTTTTTTCTTTCTTCATACTTTTGCAAGCACATTTCAAGTACGGTTGTTGATTATAACAAATTCTATTTGTACTACTATTGTTGTTAGAAAATTGTTATGGTTAGGTGTGCTTTTCATTACATATACATATGTATATATTAATATTTTTTGGCCTATTTATTTTATATCAAACAATAATTTTATGAGCTCAAGGCCAGTTTTTAATAGGAAGAATGATAGAAAAAACAGCAATGGTAGAAGTTATAGCTATTTCGGAGATCACCACATGCCCTCGTCAGGCTTCTTGCGGGGATACGAACTCACGTCCACTAGCTTATACTCATTAAGGCAGTTCTGCTGCATGTATTATTTCTAGGAAGGAGAACCTCATTCGATCTTGATTGGAATTGTTCAATCGGCGAAGTCTTTGGGCAGCGGATCCGAAACACATTGTCTATTCAGATTGGAGGACGCGTCGTGGGTACAAATTTATATACCAACTCCCTTGCTGCTGGTCAGACTCGCACTCGCAGCTGCACCTACTGGTGAACAGTTGCTGCAAACTCCGGTTAGTTTTTAAACTGAAAGCATCGGAGTGACCCCAACAGGTTCGCCTTATCACTTTGATCAGTCCATATTGGATGATCTGGAGCTGCCCAGAGGACACTTGTGTTAAATCACCAGGAAGTCATGGGTCGCTTGTACTGTATATAGAAGAATCATTCTCGTCCCTCGCAAAGTAATGGCAATTCTTAGACTTGAATAGACTTCATGGATCCATCCTCTGTCCTGATAATACCAAATGATGATGGTAAATTGGTTGAAGTGTCATTTAAAATACTTTTAACATTTTCACTTTGTTATTATTTTTTTCGACATTTTTTTTTAGAGATAAATTGGTTTCGGCATTGTGCCATTCTAAGTTCTTGTTTTATTTTTAGTAAACAAGTTTTAATGGTTCATATACAAAGTCTAAATTGGGGTTTGCCTGTTCGTTTATTAATCTTCTGTCAAATGTTTTCTGTTCGTATGTTTCCATATTGTCAAATGCGTTCAGGTGGCACCCTTTTTGTTGCATATGCATGACTTTAATTGGTGTTTACTAGTAAATTCGTACAACGGATATATAAAAATCTTTCCAATATTATACGTCATAGGCACTTTTAACACTTGCTGATGGATAAATCTTTTGTGGATCGAACTAGGCCGTGTCTACGAATATGTATGGTGCTAAACCTACAACTCTGTGAATATATTTCTTCATTAACCCCATTATGAATAGAAACTCCTGGGGAATTTGTTCCCTTCCTCATATTGTATAAACGTTCTATTCAGAATTGGCTTGTATAAATGTGATCACTTTTGTACGAAATATACAGGGGTGGCCAGTTGAAGTGTTACTAACCTTACTCTGGTCATATTAGTTATACTACTCATGGCAATTCAATTCAATTCATTCCGATGACTGTCGTGCAGAATGGAACTCGGCTTTTGAAAGCAATACTCAAGTAAAAAGGTGATCGAATCGAGCTTAAGTAAATAGATACTAATTGTTTGATGATTTTCACACATTGTTCTACTTCAAATCAATAAGAAAAAGATATGAACTGTTCAAGAAGAGAAATATAAATTAGGCATATTACATAAAAAGTAACAAGAAAACGTTTTTTGGAAAAAATTCGGTCTTGAGGCAGACATCCCCTGGACAAGCAGCTTTGGTTCAACTAATTATGGAAGATTGAACTTATTTTGGCCACAAAATTTTTGCTCACATAACTAGTGCAGCAGCCGCCGTAGCCGAGTGTGTAGCGTGTGCGCGCTTTATTCGGTGGGTCCCGAGTTCAAATCAGGCCCAGGGCAAGTAACACTGAAAATTTAAGCAAAGATTTTTCTTTTCAAAACTTCTCACAAAAATCATTTGCCGTTCGAGTCCGGCGTAAAATTGGGCCCAAATTGTATGTATGTATGTTACACCATCAAGACGCATACCACTAATTTAAGTTACATGGTGTAAGCGTCAAAATATTATTATTATTAACTGATGTTAACCAGAATCTTATATTTCGCTTAAAAATCATGTTGAATTTTTTCATGTTGGGATATACAATGCTGAGTGGCGGCGTAAAGTATATTTAAAAAAAAAAAAAGTATCGCGCCCGCAGAAACAAACTTTTTACCGAAGGTTTTGTAAGAAATAAAACAAAACTAATTCCATTTAAACAAAACTTCAGTTTATTGAATATTTTGATAGCAACTTAAAAACTAACTCGAACTTATTGTAGCAGTATTGGTTATACCATTCACTTTGTGTACCTTGCATATTTAGTCAGTTGGCAAATGTGAAGAAATGCAGTTAAAATTTTAATTTATTAATTTGTTATTTGCACGACTGCTCCAAAGAATTGCTTTTGTTTTTAATAAGTGGAAAAATATTCGCATGTGCAGGAAATGCCAATTCAGTAAATTCGGTAAATTAAAGGTATCTACATATATTATGTTAAAGGATTTTTTTATAACATCAGTTTTATTCATTTTGTCTACCTTGCATAGTTAGTCAGTTGGAAGATGTGAAGAAATGCAATTAATATTTTTATTTATTAATTTGTTATTTGCAAGACAATTTCAAAGAATTTTATTTTTTATTTTTCAAATAAAGGAGATGGTCAAGCAGATCATACTGCATCTGACCATAGGGATATATATGTATTTAAAATGTGTGACAGATGAACTTGAAAGGCAAGTTCTTATCTTCAGGATAAAGTACGCATTGGTATGTTACTTGCCACTTGAAAACTGCTAAATAGAGAATATATGCGAACATGCGGATGGTGTCCATGCTTGTGGGCACAGTGGGTCTTCTATGTATGGCCTAAGTGTGCCCCTACAGGCGGGAGCCCCTCCTACCTAAGATGGTTTTCTGAGTGCCTATTATATTAAGCCCTTACCCATATTCCACAATTTGATGTTTTTTTCCATTCTTGGAAATAAATAATCATTTAGTATTTGTTTATCGTTTCATGGGGCAACATGATGCGTTCGTGTTTGCTCCTGCGCTACTATTTCTATTTGTTTGTTAGTGCATTTTTGTCATCCTCATCATGTCGTCCTTTGTGTTGCTGGGAATGGAGGTTAAGTGGTGATAGGTTAGTCACAACACAATGAACCATGAGGAACACTAACTATAGAACTGAAATATACGATTGTTCATTCCGAGGAATGGATGGTGGCCATAGACCATAGAAAAGAGTGGAAAAGAAGGGCACTTCCAGCAAGAAGAACTTTTGAAAAAATCACCGATAAGGTCAGGTGGCCAGATGACTAATGCTTTCTATGAAGTAGAGTAATTCACGAAATCACGAAGCAGGGCTTTCCCCGGTAACTTGACTCATGGTCTTGAAAAAAGACGCTGCAGCAATACTGTATAGGTCTAGTTTTGTTTTGGTTATAAGCGAAATTATGGAACGAGCGCTAAGAACGGTCCTGGGCCATAAATTGTTCTTTTGGTGTGAACGCTGAAAAAACTGGTATTATGCTTTTCACAAATAAAACAAGATTGCCTAGTCCGATCCATATTCTCTTATACGGCGATTCGATGTATCTTAAATAACAAACATCAAGAAACATTAAATACCAACATCACGGAATTGGATTCTCAGCGCATATCGACCAACGACAAATTTACTTTTCGCTAGCCTGCACATACATATATGGATTTTACTGTTCTTTATCGGCAGACTTAATCCATTTTAGTTCACCTAGAGCCCTAAACGTTCTGTCCCCTAGTGTCTTGGAAATCCAAGACAGAAGAGCCTTTTTCCCTAATAAATGAATCTCCTCTGCCTAAAGGTCCTCAACTACTCAACTTATATGATATTGACGCTTTTGAATTTAGAGTTTTGAGTTCTGGTTAAAATTATTTCACAATTTGTTTGATTATCATGAAGTAAGGATTTGTGTAGCTATCACCGTTTACCATGCATTTCGATTGTTTTTCTTTAATATATATTTCATAGGCGTTGTGCGCCGCCACGCTCCTGGGTACATAATACTCACGTTGTTCCGAAAATTCGCTTACACAGCCCGATATTAACTTGCAACCACAGGCTTTTGGGAAAAATTAACAATTTGATCCTACAATCCCTTAAGTTTTTTTTCAAATTCTCTTCTTTGTGGTCCGGAACCCGCGGAAACGGCTACGTTTATTACCTAAAATTTGAAATTAAGTCAGAGCGGTCTGTCGTAGAACCGTTATGCTAATTGACATAACAGGACCGGGACAATCGCGAAATGTTAAAATAAATATTTGGCTTGGTTTATAAACAGAACTCTGTTTAGAACTTTAACTTAGTTCAAATATATTATAGTATAAGAATTAATTTTATTCAAAAAAGAAAAGCGAAGTCACTTGACTTGCAATAATTTAATGACGTCGAAGCTTTTCTGCTTTGGTTGATTTCTTGAATTCCGGCTCGCTGACTAAATATTTAATATATGTGCTTTATCCCGTCGCCCCTAATTCTGGCTCGCTATTTAAAGCTTTAATTTTCATACATTATCCCGTGGTGCTTGAGTTATAATTCGTTTATTGAAGCTTTATCAAAAACATCATTTGCGAAATGATCGCAGCAAATCACAAATCCAAAATAAATTAACTTTCTTTCGATGATTCTTGATTTTTTTAAACTATCGAACTGACTAATGACAAAATTACTGAACAGACAGCTACAAATGAACTTATGAGCTTATGCAGTTATGTATTTTAAATACAAAAGTATTTAAATTGCAGATGATGAAGGTGGTTCGAGTATTGAGCAAGATTCCCTGAACAAAGATTATAAAAAACTGATTAAAGTAAAGTTTACAGTTAGTTAAGTGACTCAATGACGGGAGTATAAATATGGAAAGAGACTGCAATTTTATTCAATACTCTGTTAACATTACCATGCTCTTTTGTAGTAGAAACAAATACGCCCAGGCACCATTCCTTAACCGGCCTATTTTTTCCAAAATTTGGTATTACTGAAGTATAATCCTCACTTCTAAGTCTATTTCGTTAGTGTGCTTAAGAATATTATTTTCATTCAAATAATCAGTGGTTAAAACAATAAATATTTTGTAGTTTTTTGTAATTGTAGCCCGCCATGCTTATTAACATTGAACGATTTTTAAATATCACTTGTAAAAATTTACCAGCGAATACCAGTTGAAATCATTCATATGCAAAAAGTAAATAGTATTTTAAAGTTGATTATTTTTACGCTAACAAAGTGTTTTTTATTTTTTGGCCTATTTATTTTATGAGCTCAAGGCCAGTTTTTAATAGGAAGAATAATCGAAAAAACAGCAATGGTAGAAGTTATAGCTACTTCGGAGATCACCACATCTCCTCATCAGACTTTTTGCGGGGATTCGAACTCACGACCCCTAGCTTAACTCATTAAGGCAAAGCCTAAGCGAGATGAGCCAAGTAAGCTGTGTATGCTGTTATTGTTTTTTTCTTTCTTCATACTTTTGCAAGCACATTTCAAGTACGGTTGTTGATTATAACAAATTCTATTTGTACTACTATTGTTGTTAGAAAATTGTTATGGTTAGGTGTGCTTTTCATTACATATACATATGTATATATTAATATTTTTTGGCCTATTTATTTTATATCAAACAATAATTTTATGAGCTCAAGGCCAGTTTTTAATAGGAAGAATGATAGAAAAAACAGCAATGGTAGAAGTTATAGCTACTTCGGAGATCACCACATCTCCTCATCAGGCTTCTTGCGGGGATACGAACTCACGTCCACTAGCTTATACTCATTAAGGCAGTTCTGCTGCATGTATTATTTCTAGGAAGGAGAACCTCATTCGATCTTGATTGGAATTGTTCAATCGGCGAAGTCTTTGGGCAGCGGATCCGAAACACATTGTCTATTCAGATTGGAGGACGCGTCGTGGGTACAAATTTATATACCAACTCCCTTGCTGCTGGTCAGACTCGCACTCGCAGCTGCACCTACTGGTGAACAGTTGCTGCAAACTCCGGTTAGTTTTTAAACTGAAAGCATCGGAGTGACCCCAACAGGTTCGCCTTATCACTTTGATCAGTCCATATTGGATGATCTGGAGCTGCCCAGAGGACACTTGTGTTAAATCACCAGGAAGTCATGGGTCGCTTGTACTGTATATAGAAGAATCGTTCTCGTCCCTCGCAAAGTAATGGCAATTCTTAGACTTGAATAGACTTCATGGATCCATCCTCTGTCCTGATATATGATGATGGTAAATTGGTTGAAGTGTCATTTAAAATACTTTTAACATTTTCACTTTGTTATTATTTTTTTCGACATTTTTTTTTAGAGATAAATTGGTTTCGGCATTGTGCCATTCTAAGTTCTTGTTTTATTTTTAGTAAACAAGTTTTAATGGTTCATATACAAAGTCTAAATTGGGGTTTGCCTGTTCGTTTATTAATCTTCTGTCAAATGTTTTCTGTTCGTATGTTTCCATATTGTCAAATGCGTTCAGGTGGCACCCTTTTTGTTGCATATGCATGACTTTAATTGGTGTTTACTAGTAAATTCGTACAACGGATATATAAAAATCTTTCCAATATTATACGTCATAGGCACTTTTAACACTTGCTGATGGATAAATCTTTTGTGGATCGAACTAGGCCGTGTCTACGAATATGTATGGTGCTAAACCTACAACTCTGTGAATATATTTCTTCATTAACCCCATTATGAATAGAAACTCCTGTATAAACGTTCTATTCAGAATTGGCTTGTATAAATGTGATCACTTTTGTACGAAATATACAGGGGTGGCCAGTTGAAGTGTTACTAACCTTACTCTGGTCATATTAGTTATACTACTCATGGCAATTCAATTCAATTCATTCCGATGACTGTCGTGCAGAATGGAACTCGGCTTTTGAAAGCAATACTCAAGTAAAAAGGTGATCGAATCGAGCTTAAGTAAATAAATACTAATTGTTTGATGATTTTCACACATTGTTCTACTTCAAATCAATAAGAAAAAGATATGAACTGTTCAAGAAGGGAAATATAAATTAGGCATATTACATAAAAAGTAACAAGAAAACGTTTTTTGGAAAAAATTCGGTCTTGAGGCAGACATCCCCTGGACAAGCAGCTTTGGTTCAACTAATTATGGAAGATTGAACTTATTTTGGCCACAAAATTTTTGCTCACATAACTAGTGCAGCAGCCGCCGTAGCCGAGTGTGTAGCGTGTGCGCGCTTTATTCGGTGGGTCCCGAGTTCAAATCAGGCCCAGGGCAAGTAACACTGAAAATTTAAGCAAAGATTTTTCTTTTCAAAACTTCTCACAAAAATCATTTGCCGTTCGAGTCCGGCGTAAAATTGGGCCCAAATTGTATGTATGTATGTTACACCATCAAGACGCATACCACTAATTTAAGTTACATGGTGTAAGCGTCAAAATATTATTATTATTAACTGATGTTAACCAGAATCTTATATTTCGCTTAAAAATCATGTTGAATTTTTTCATGTTGGGATATACAATGCTGAGTGGCGGCGTAAAGTATATTTAAAAAAAAAAAAAGTATCGCGCCCGCAGAAACAAACTTTTTACCGAAGGTTTTGTAAGAAATAAAACAAAACTAATTCCATTTAAACAAAACTTCAGTTTATTGAATATTTTGATAGCAACTTAAAAACTAACTCGAACTTATTGTAGCAGTATTGGTTATACCATTCACTTTGTGTACCTTGCATATTTAGTCAGTTGGCAAATGTGAAGAAATGCAGTTAAAATTTTAATTTATTAATTTGTTATTTGCACGACTGCTCCAAAGAATTGCTTTTGTTTTTAATAAGTGGAAAAATATTCGCATGTGCAGGAAATGCCAATTCAGTAAATTCGGTAAATTAAAGGTATCTACATATATTATGTTAAAGGATTTTTTTATAACATCAGTTCTATTCAAAGAATTTTATTTTTTATTTTTCAAATAAGTGTTGGTATGTGTAGGAAATGCAAATTCAGTAAATTCGGTAAATTAAAGGCACCTGCATATATTATGTTAAAGGGTTTTGTAAATTAAAGTTATCTATATTATGATAAAGGCTTTTGTTATAACATGAGTTGGTAAATATGAGGAAATGTAATTTCTTTTTTTATTTATTAAATTATTATTTCCAAAACGATTTCAAAGAATTGTTTTGTCAAAAAAAATGGAAAAAGTTAATTATATTGTGTTAAAGGGTTTTGCTATAAAAAACAATCGCACCAATATCTACAAAAAACAATTAAGGAGACGTCTACGAAACACAAACACATCAAGTCTTCGCCAGAATCAACAACTAGTCTATAATGCATTGTGTTCAAGTTTATATTAATGGTCGACAAACGGTTAACTTTTAATTTTTTATGGTCGTTTAAAAAATATTGCTTTGTAGCTGTTATTACTTTAGCACCGATAAAATTGGTACTATTGGTCAAGCTAACATACAAATATCCTCTTTTACATTATAAAGATAGTGCAGTTTTAATATTGCTTATTGTATATAACATTTTCAAAAATGGAAATTAATGAGTTAAATTAAATGATTTAGTGAACTACAAAATCTTTTCAGTTTTTATTTCATTCATGTATTTCTTTCTTTAATAAAATGTAAATACGAAAATAGCATAGTGAATGCACTAACCGCATTTATTTGTATGTTTATAGCGCTTACTTTTTGAAATACATTAATGTATCCTGCACACTTTACAGCATCCCTTAAGGGAGATATGACAATACAATGCGAAACTTCCAAGAAATATTTTAGGGTAGTTACATACATTAACTCAGCTATTGTATAGATAGTATTGAATTATTCATTGTTTTTTAACAAAAGAAATATTAAATAGAAAGCCAGTATATTTGATATTACATGCCTTAATTTTTTATATTTTTCATTGTTTGATCACGTAGTAGCTGGTAGGGATTTTTCATTCTACTTTTTCTACATACTTATGTGCACGTACAAGACATTTACCAATTAGTAGAAATGTCATTTGTACATATTGAATATAGAATGAAAGTAGATACAAATATTTCCCTAAAACAAATTCAGGGTTTAATATAAACGCTTAATTATTTATTTGAGGTGAATCTTATTTAAAAAAACATAAAATATATATCTGTTTTAAAATTACGCGTTGCCTTACATTTGTGGATTTTCCAGTATCAGTAACAACATATCAGCGCCAACTTTAGTTTATACGAGAATCGGATAATAAGAGTTTTAAAGGGCCTCTAAATAAAGATATATCAAATCTTCCGAAAGCTTTTCATAATTAACATCCACTCTCAATATACTCCTTGAAATAGCTCCGACAAAAGTCAAAATCTGTGTGCTTTACGCTGGGGATTCAACCCCAGATTTAAGTCATAATTGAAATTTTGTTGAAGTTTTTGAATTGATAATTCTATTATCGAAGACGATAGAAACGCTGTTGGAAAAACTATCGTGGATGGTGCGGCGGAGCAGAACACAGAAAGAACAGAAGAAATGTATCGAAAATAAGAATAACGAGTCGTTAAACCAGCTGGTCGTATTGTTAACGCTGAAAATACCAGCGGACGAGAAAAGGCAGACAGGCTCAACAATTGCATCCGACTTTGTTGAAGAAAATATGCCAGTGAAGCGCTGGTTGCTAACTTCAAACTAAATTCGACAGCATAAGGGTTAAATCTTATACAGAAATATATGAAGGCAAGGTCAAAAACGACAAGAACTGCAAAATTATTTCTAGAATCAACGGCTGTTTGCGAATACGGTGGGATGCGCAAGATGCTAGAAGACGAATTCGATCGATCAAATGCGTGTAGTGCAGGCATTCATACAGGGCTACGAGAGCGGAAGAAGAATTGACATGAAAGTTTTCCCAAATATGTATTGCAGATGAAAAAAGCGGCTTCACGTAGTAATATTGACATAGAGTAGTTGATTCGTATATTGTTGAGGGACTGGAATTAAAGGACGAATCCAAGTATAGCCTTGCCAGTGCAAGTCATATAAGGAGCTGCAAGAACAATACGGTGTTTATGACAAAATAATCGCACGGTAAAGTGGATAAGATATCAATGCATCCCAACAAGAATCGTTGCCACAATACTAAAGACTAGAGAACACACTGTTTTAACCGTGGCGCTACTGATCATTGGCTAGGGGTTGCCAAACAGACACGAAGTGTTTCCGCTGCTATAAGAGCGGGCATTTGTCGACACATTGCCCAACTGTAACTGCAGCAATAAACATAGTGCAAAACGCAACGCTAACAATGTTGGTGTTAGCTGCCTGGTAGATAGGGTTGGTGATATAACAATTCTAAAAAAGAGTGTATTCGACAAAATTGGCAGCTGCAATTTGCAGAAATTTGTTGCACATCTGCGTGGTCTCGGCAATACGATTACCACCCAGTTGGTTACTTCGTCGCTGATGCTTTGCTCGACAACTTACAAACGTTACAAAAATTCTTCATAGTTGCTGACAGGGACCTTATATATGACGCGCTGCTAGGATACGATTTTATCTCGAAATTCAATCTAACTACAATGGCAGATGGATATAAGTTTCCTCCTCGGAATAGGGAGGAAACTTATGAGGACTGTAACCAGATAAGTACTTATAACGTAGTCGAGGCAAATTCTTATGTTGATGTTCCCCCACAGTATGAAGCTGAGTTTCGCTGTATGATCGATAACTATAAGCCGGTCGACACTGTTGCTGAATGTCCAATAATTCTAAAAATAATACCGAATCATTTCGGCATTCTACAAGTCGCATTCCTGTCACCGAAGCCGAAGGAGTCAACAATCAGATCAATGACTGTCTTAAAACTGGAATAATGCGACAATCTTCATCAAATTTCGCCAGCCGCATCGTAATTGCTAAGAAAAAAAATGGCACACACCGCATATTTGGCTTTTTCCACGTTCCAATCGAGGAGAGTAGCAAAAGCTACACCGCATCATCAACCATGTTTTCCAGAGTCTCATAAATAATAACTTTCTAGAATTGTATATGTATATGGATATTATTATTCACCCGGAAACAGCTGAAGAAGTCTTCAAAAACGAGACTGACGCTTGCAAACGCTGCTGAGTACGGTTTAAAAATTAAATGGCCAAAAGCTCATTTTGTGCAGATGTTAGTAAGCTTTATTCTAAGACGGATGTGTGTGGCAAAGCAAGAAAAAGACGGGTGCAGTTTGTAAGTTTTCGATTCCATGGTATGCTAAAGCCGTGCAGTCGTTTTTGGACTTAACAGGCTTCTTCCGACATTTTAAGGGTTATTCTCACATAGCTAGACTTTTAAAAAAATTTCTATACAAAAACGTGATGTTCATAATGGGCTCAGCGGAAGTTGGAGCAGTTCGAAAATTAAAAGGCTGTTCGACTAAAGAGCCGGTCTTAAGACTATACTGCAGAAGCGCAACAACTGAGCTACATACACGCAGACGCATCGAAAGTTCGGTTCGGTGCAACACTGTAGCAGTGGTTGGAGGACCAGTTATATCCAGGGTATTTCTGGAGTAAGACGTCGGCGAAAGCAGAGTCGCTTTTAAGAAGTTCTGTCACTACCTGTTAGGCATATTGTTTAAGCTGGTAACGGATTGCGCAGGGTTCAAGCAAACTTTGAATAAGAAAGATGTGGCACATGAAGTGGCATCGTGGGTCGTTTATCTGAAAGACTTCGACTTTGCGGTAGAACATGGACAAGGTGAACGTCTCATACACGTCGATTCTCTTAGTCGCTATCCGCAGCAGGTGATAACGGTCGAACCTGAAATAATTACATGTTTTAAAAAATCACCACAAAATGATTCAATGACAAAATCGGTTGCGGAGATACTTGCAACAGTAAGCCATATGATGATTTAAAGATGAAAGGCGGTTTCGTGTACAAAACAATAAATGGTAATGATCTTTTGGTGACTCCAAAGCCGATGGAAAAAGAAATTATTGTTGACGCCCATAGTTCTGGTCACTACGCTGTGCAGATACCAATGCACGCTATTAAACAAACTTTATTGGAATCGTCCTTTAGAGCAGCAAGTTGCGCAAGTCATCATCAACTGCCCAAAATGCATTATTTTTAACAGGAAGATGGTAAAAATGAAGGTTACTTGCACCCAATTGGAAAAGGAACATATTGATCACCCATGGACTCTACCTCGAAGTAGTATAAGTATGTTTTGGCAATGGTTCACGCATTTTCGAAATGAAAGCACCGGATGTCAAGAAACGATTCAAAAGATGGAGCTGTAGTTGGCAGTATTTGGCAGTTCGCATCATAACCAATAAAGGAGCAGCCTTTACGGTACACATTTTTGCAGAGTACATAAAAGGCAAAGGTATTCAGTACATTTGGAGCCCTACTGGAGTTCCCGTGGAAACGGTCAAATCGAAATAGTCAACCGTTCAGTTCTGTCAATTATTTCGAAGCCGTTGTCAGAGGAACCTGCGAAATGGTTCAAGCGTGTGTCAAAAGTGCAGCAAGAAATTAATTCGTACATTCACGCCTCTACTAAGCGAAAATGAGCAACAAATCGAGCTTCCATATCAAAACGTTGCTGGAACAAGAGCTACTTGATGCATTTGATAGAGATGAAGATCGAGCGAGCGCAGCGCGAATATATGTAGGAAACATTTCGATAGCAAAAGAAGAGAAGAGTACGGATATGAGTAAAGCCACGTCTAGTGATCCCCGAAAATTTCACTAAATTTTGGATTCCAGAAACAATTATTTTATTATGAAGTGAATGTTATGCTTACATCGCCCCATTAATATTTTGCAAAAATTCGAATTATTGTTAAAGTTATTAACAATCAAAGTTTTGTGCACGATCAAATTAAAAAATTGATATCTCCTAAACTACAATAGATAATGAGATGAAACTTTCAGAGCTTATTGAAAAGTATTTGCACTATTTTTTCACTGAAAACAAACATTAAATGGTTATAAATAATTGATTTTGCAATAATTTATTTTAAACAATTGCAATTTTCAATGCTTTCTTCACGCTGTAAAAAAAATGAAACTTACGTGGAATTGTGAGTAAACCTCCTTCACCTTTAATAATCTGTAAAAAAAATTTTGTACTTTTTCTTCGTTCCGGAGATATTCAATCGTATTGCTTCTGACGTGGTGTGTCGCGCGCTTAGTATGAATAAGAGTATACACACAAATTAAGAATAAATTCTAGAGATTCGCATTCTTGAGTGTAAGATGTAATTAATTGCTAATTTTCTATTAACTTAATAAACAAAAAAAACTTAACACGCACATTAGGCATATATTTTCAGAATCTAAATGTACACATTTTTCAGTTCACGTCTATAGATACATTTTAATACATATCATCATGTAATGAACATGCATTGAACAAATTTTCTCCCTGCATACGTTTAATTACAGATATTGACCATATTATATCTAAATAAGTTTAACGACTACAGAACGAGAATGTTTCGTTACAAAATTGTTTGCAAAAACCGGCTTACATGCCTATTACAATGTTCATTTACTGACGGGTGATCACATAAGCTGTCCGAAAGCTCTTTATAAATGGGCAAAAAATGCCTTCAAAACAAACGATTTTGATTTCTGCTCTCAAGATGATCATAATGACCACGAAAAAAATTTCAAAGACGCACGAGTAAAGCAATGGCGATTAAAAATACGCGCCAATTTCATCAGTTTCAACCTGCAATTAAACACCAGATTGAAAGTAAAATCTTTTCAAAAGACATTTCTTCGTTCAAAAGTACGATCAGTAAATGAACATTGCAAAAAATTTTATAACGAAACATTATCGTTCTGTAGTCGTTAAACTTAATTAGATTAATATGGTCAATATCGGTAATTAAACGTATGCAGTGAGAAAATTTGTTCAATGCATGTTCCTAGTACGTCATGATATGTATGTATTAAAATGATCTATAGACGTTAACTGAAAAAAGTGTACATTGCGTGTTAAGTTTTTTGTTTATTAAGTAAATAGAAAATTAGCTATTAATTACATCTTACACTCTAGAATACGAATCTCTAGAATTTATTCTTAGCATTGAAAAATGCAATTGTTTGAAATAAATTATTGCAAAATCAATTATTTATTACAATTTAATGTTTGTTTTCAATGAGAAAATAGTGCTAACACTTTTCAATAAGCTCTGAAAGTTTCATCGCTTTATCTATTGTAGTTTAGGAAATCGTGCACAAAACTTTGATTGTTAATAGCTTTAACAATAATTCGAATTTTTGCAAAATATTATTGGGACGATGTAAGCATAACATTCACTTCGTAATAAAATAATTGTTTCTGGAATCCAAAATTTAGTGAAATTTTCGGGGATCACTTGACGTGGCTTTACTCATAAGTATAAGGTCGGTGACCTTGTAGCAATACGACGTATCTGGGGCCGTACGAAATAATGTAGGTAGTGGACCCTAATAACATTTCCACAAGTTAAACTGTGGAAAGATGTGGTCAATAACGACGAGCTGTTGCGATCTGAGACAGATAACTAATCAGGGTGACCGGATGTGACATCGGTACTTTGGCGGCATGATGTTTCAACAGCGATGTTACGAGTAAGCGAACATAAAAACGCTCAGTCAGAAGCATATTGTAACATTCGGCAAGAAGGAAGGAGAGCGGGAATCGTCGCGCCAGTCGTCAGTAAGCAGCAGTAGTATACGCGTCGGCAGTTAGACACTTGACATAAGCAGCAATTTTCTATACGTATTTTCGCCTAATATTTAATCAATTTGAGTGCTTAAATGCTATCTTTTGTACCTACAATTACCTGTAATAAACTTGCTTGGGTTAGCAAATTTTCAACTTTACATTTTTCAAGTTCAGTCCAAACGCACAGATTCAATTAGTATAATACCTATTAAAAATAAGAGGTATAAATAAGCTATCAATTACTTATAATTATATATATATTAGTTTAATTTTTGAAACAGTCCCCAAGTAATGCTATGAATGTGTCTATGGATAAGTCGACGTCAATTTGAACTGGCACAGTATCAAATAATGATGTTAACTTGTGAATCGATTCATTCAAAACATACTGAGTTCTTCGAATGAAGCTAGCATATATACGGTGCATAATCGTATCATATTTACAAAACAGAACGCGAAGAAGTAATGAAATTTAACCACAATCCGTACCGTATACATAATTGCATCATATGGACAAAACAAATCGTCAAAGAGCAACGAAATTTAACAACAAGCCATTGATGTTACACCAAAATATTAGGAAGTTGATATCACCCTCCAGCTATTTACATTCTTCGAGACATGTTTTGGGATTATATACTTTCAACATGAAAGCTTTTACTACATCTTTAATGACGCTACCTTACGGTACATCAGAGGTTGCTGAAATTGAGCGAGGGTACGACGGAGTGGGATAAACAGAGTTTATACGAAAACAAGGCGATAGTAGGCCATACCAGCAGCACCTTTTGTGACATCCAAAGTCAATGAAGACTTCTGGTTCCGTAACAAACAGGGATAGCTGTGTAATTGAAACAATCAGAAGTCCTATTCAAAATACCGCAAACAGATTAGAAGCTTCTAAGGGGCAAATGGCAAAGGATTCTCCATTGACTTGAGGTTGGTATTCACTTTGCATTTGTTTTAATAATAAGCCCAACGGTTACCCGCTGTCCCGCCCAACCTACACGAGGGGCACAGTCCGCATGACGTACGGATCATTTTTTTTTTTTTTTTTTATAATTTTTTTTTTGTGCCGAGTTGTTAAAAGGAAAAAGTTTGTTAAGCGTCGAGATCCAAAACTGCTCAGCTACAGAAAAAAAACTTCATCAGCTGAATCAAATATTTATTATACCGCCGTTAATCATTTATTGAGAAAGGACAGTACAGCTCTTTTTGTGGTGAAAAGTGAGTCCGAAATATCAAAAGTGCTGGAAAGACAGTTGAAATCTTGACATAAACATCGGAAAGGTTCATTTAATTCATAATTGGTTTTACACTGTTTTAAATAAAGAGGTTTAAAGTGTCTTGAAATCCGAGAAGGAACATTAAGTTTAACTTCGGCAATAAGAAATGTGCTTGCGAAAGACCCTGTGAGTAGTTTAGTAATGAATATTATGCCTAGCATTTCCCTACGGCTGGAAAGAGTACGAAGATTTATTAGCTTCAAACGATCAGTATAATGAGGAAGATTAAGCCGAGAATCCCATCTAAAGTCTCTTAGGCAAAAAGTAAGAACTGTTTTTGAATTGATTCCAGCCGATCAATGTGAACTTGATAACGTGGGTTCCAAACTATCGAACCGTATTCTAGCATAGGTCTTACTAAAGTTGTAAAAAGAGCCTTTGTTACATATGGGTCCTTGAATTCTTTTGACCATCGTTTTATAAAGGCAAATATCCCTCTAGCTTTATTAGCTATAGCATTAACATGACTATTGAAGTTTGGAATCCATTGTAACTCCCAAGTCAACAAAGTCAAACACTTGATCCAGAGTATAGTTATTTATTGTGTAAGAAGCTGGCTGAATAGTTCTTCGTGAAAAACTCATAAATTTACATTTTTTAAGGTTAAGTGGCATATAATTTATGTTGCACCAATCAACTAAGCTGTTAATATCTATTTGTAATAAATTTCTTTCTTCAGTCGAAGCGTATGATTTAAAAAGTTTTACATCATCGGCATACATTAGTATATTCGAATATCTTATTGCAGTAGTAATATCATTTATGAATAACAAAAACAGAATCGGGCCTAGATGGCTGCCTTGGGGAACTCCCGAAGTAACATTAATGACATTGGAAAAAGCATTTTTGAATATAACGATTTGAGATCTATCATGTAGATAAGAAGAAATCCAGCGGAGGAGAGAGGGTGAAAAGCCCAGCAGATCAAGTTCGTGGATGAGTAAGGGGTGACAAACTTTGTCAAAAGCTTTACTGAAGTCGGTGTATATAACATCTGTTGGAATATTTTCTCTAAAACCATTTGAAACATGAGTTGTGAATTCCAGTAAATTGGTAATAGTTGATTTGCCCTTACAAAATCCGTGCTGAGAGTTTGCGATTGATGAAGAGATCGAATATTTTAACTGATTAGTAATAATTGCTTCAAATAGTTTTGGAATTGCCGATAGCTTTTCTATTCCACGGTAATTTTCAATCGAATACCTATTGCCGCTTTTATGAAGAGGGATTATAAAAGACTTTTTCCAAACAGACGGGAAATTACCTTGTTTTAGCGACAAGTTAAACAAGTTTGATAAAGGCAGATATATGTAGATAATCAGCAGATTGCTTAAGAATACATGTCGGAATCATATCAGGACCGTACCTGAATGATTCTTATAAAAATTCAGGTAAAATAATACATCTTGAGAAGATATTACTGGAACATTAATCGAATTATTAGTATATAGATAATATGGATATTTATAAGGGGGAAGATTGACTTTAGTGGAATAGTTAGACTCAAAGAATTGTGCAAATAGGTTAGCAATGTCTTCATTGTCGCTGTGTTCTGATACCTCATATTTGAAGGAAAACCATTTACCTTACGCTTTGAGTTTACGAAACCATAAAATGATTTAGGGTTACAAATAATATTCTTTTTCATTTTATTTAGGTATTCTTGGTAAGATTTCTTATTTAATTTGAAATATTTATGTCGCAGAACTGAGTACTTTAAGTAAACCTGTTTTTTTATATTGTTTGAAGATACGCGATTTTTTATTTTTCAACATTCTCAGTTCCTTATTAAACCAAAACTGTATTGGTTCGTCTTGAACGCATACACGTTTAGGTACGTATTTTAGAAATAAACTATACAAAGTGGTATTAAAATGCATTACGTTTTCTTCAATATCACCACTATAATTGGGACATGTTAAATTGGAAAGTTCATTTCTTATTTTTTTTTTAATTCGGCCTTAGCAAAATCAAAGCGAGTACTAGAACTGACTGCCGTCGTATCATATCCCCGAGCAACACCCATGATTTCGAAAGTTATCTCGATTTAGAGAAGATCTGGAAATATCATCAACGAAAACCAAATCCGAAACCTTCCCAAACTTATTTGGACGAACATTAATCTGACTTAGGCACAGTTCAGATATCTCATCCAAAAGGTCGCAGCTACCCAATCGCTTAGAAACTGGTACAATGTTATAGTCAATCATCTTCCAGGATATGTGCGGGAGGTTAAAGTCACCCAGGACAATCATAGAGTCAGACGATTCAGTCATTGAACTAACGATTTTAAGAAAAGAAATATGTTTGGTATATACAGACAAATCAGACTGAGGAGGTATTTAACAGAGAGCTAAGTAGATATAACCTGTGCCAAGCTGCACTCGGATGAACATAAATTCAATGGATTCCATAGCAGGGTCACAGATTTCTTCTGAAGGAATAGAAGAATGAACAGCGACTGGAATACCACCCCCAACTCTGCACAGGCGATCATTTCTGTAAACCTGATATTCACTGCAAAAGATTTCCGAATTAAAACGTGGGGCTTAAGCCATGTTTCGGTAAATGAAATAATATTGTAATTGCACTGAAGGCTTGTCAAATACAAGTCAGATAATTTAGTGTTCAAACCTCTTACATTTTGATAATAAATACTCAAATCAGACTTAACAATCAGTTTTTTGGCTCAGTGTTTTGACGAGAAATCTTTACAACATTTTGGTCATTTATATTAGGTTTGTACTCGAATTCGCGGACAAACGTCCCGATCGGCCAGAATGAATTGTTTAGAAGAGCATCGAACTTTTCTAAAGCAACACCAATTTTAAAAGAGGAAATATTCCTTTCATATTTGAAGTTAAATTTCCTGATTGTTAAGTTGTCGATTTTAATTTTTGATGCGATGTAAAACTCAATGCCCTCGACTGTAGTGTCTTTGGCGAATCTTGACACAACAATTGATTTTCTTTGTGGAACCACAACTAGCTTCTTGGTAGTTGTTTCAACAACTTTAGGCGGTATAGAAAGTTCGCGGTTTTTACTGGCAATTGACCTTGCTGAAGAGGATTTGGATGTGGAAGGCTCCACTATCTGCGGAATTGGTGAAGTTAAATTAATTAGTTCTAATGAGGGAGTGGGAATAACGACCGGAGTTGGATTTAAAATCACTGAATCAGACGGACTCTCAGACGGACTCTCAACTCGCTTACGTTTATTTTCACGATTAGAGTTATTGACAGGAGGTGAATCATTTAAGCATTTAAACGACTTAAACCAATTCTCATAAAAAGTAAATTTTTCGGTAAGTACCGAAAGCTCCTTACCAATTTCAGAAAGCTCGTTCCTATTATGTTTAAAGCATTTAAAAAGATCAACTTCGGTCGATCTACAATTTAAGCATGCCCAGCGTAAGCCTTTGTCATCATTAATTGAGTCTAAAACTATACCTGTCAATCCAGCACACTTTATATGGGCTAGCCTATCACACAGCCAGCACAACACACAGCGTTCGGACTCACTTTTAATTTGACAATTTGAAAATATGCAAGCCATATTAGATCAAAGAAAAGTGTAAGTTAAAATAAAACAAAATATTGATTAAAGTGTTGAAGCTATAAAACGAACAGTTTTAGATACACTGTATTGTGACACTTAATAAACACGCAAACAGAATATGCAAACAAATATGCACGCACAAAAACAACTGCAACAACAAACAAAGCCAATTAACAACAAATACAATTGCAAAATATGACTCGGCAATTAAATGAGTTATTAAATTAAATTGATTCAAAACAATAGCAGATGCAAACCAAATATGTTTGAACTTATCTTAGATCGATCAACAAAGTGTTGGCACTGATTTCTCACACAAAATATTTAAATATAAGTAATTAAAATTAAACTTATTTATTTAAATAGCACGGAACAGAAAAAATTGCAACTACACAGCTTGACGTTCGACGTTTAGAATAGCAAAACACCCAGATGGACTTTGAGCTGCACTTAATAATTGTCTCCATTAAGTTTTTTTGCAGACAGTGGGATAAGGTATAAAAGCGTTTCTAAATTTAACGAATATTAGCTTCCCATCTGTGGACGCTGTTTTTGCCTTATTTTTTGGTATTTTAACATTAGCAATCTATTACACAGTACGAAAAAATCAAATTTTTTTTGGTACACCTGTTAAATGTTAACAGAATATGAAAATAGGCTTAAAATAAAGAAATATGTGTCTCGGCGTTTTGCTGTACCACTCAAGAATTTTTAGAAAAGCGAATAAGCTTCAAAGGACCGTGGAGATTCACTTCCTTATTTTAAGCGTATTTTCATATCCTGTTAACATTTCTCATGTGTACCAACCACTGTCGTACTGTGTTATTATACCAGGGTAAGCTAAAGAAGCTTTCCCTCGTTGCACAGAAACGTACAGACTTAACCTTTCTTCGACCGATCTTCTAAATGTATAATAAATATTAACGAAATCTAAGTGATTTCACATGCTCTGCCACTTGATTGAACCGAAAAAGAAGTTGTTTATAGCAATATATTGTAATTTTCTTGGGAAAAGTTAAAGTTATAGCTTTATGATGACCGATTAAAATGTTAAAGGCGAATCACATCTAAAAATCGTATATGCTAGATCATTACTCATAAAAACTACGTCTAAAATTCGTTTAAGAGAATTAACAATAAAATTAATTTCAACAAAAAGTGAATAGGTATAAAGGTTCGGACAGCAAACATCTGAAGAAAGTGACTGAAAGTGGGTTAATACTGTTTTATTTAAGCACAAGGTAAAATAAGTTAAAATAATAAATAAATAAATAAATAAATAAAAATAAAATTGCAAAAAGCGCTATGACACCGCCTTACCAACATCCACCAAACTCGATAGAAACAATGCTTTCGGTAAAAATTTAAACTTCTTCCAAAACTAAACATCTAATATTTAAAAGAAGTGTAAATATAGGGCGCTATAATAACAGCGTTGTTAAAAATTTATTATCAAACTTGAGATATTTTTGAGAAGTTTTTTCACTTCCCAAGACTACATCTCAGGTCGGATATCACTTAACCGAATTGGTTCAAATAGCATATTTTTCCGAGTTAGTGTTGTTGCTTTACATGTTATCCTACCTAATGTTCTTTTGCAACTCGGTTACAAAGAAACGGCCCTACGTCGTTTTTATTAAAATATGATTAGTTATACTATTTTTAAGTTAATGTAAGTGCAATATGTTTAAGCCACATATGTATGTTTATTTTTTTCTTATTATCATTTGTTTGCTGCTAATAATGTTTTTCGTAAAAAATATATTAAAACAGGCTCCCTGAGGATGACGCGAAAATGCGTCGAAACGCGTAGGAGATAAAATAAACTTTGTTTTATTTTTAACGAATCGGGCGAAAAGCTCGAAAAGCAAAATAACTTAAATAGTTGATGTTTGAGTGATTGGTGAAGGTCCACCAGCACTTCTTCCATAGTAATAAAGTTTGTCATCATCTATCTACCCGCACTCTTAATTTTATGTCCTCTCTATTTCCTCAATGTATCGTTTACAAAAAACTAAAGAACATCATTTCATTGTTGTTATATTTCAATCATCAAATTTTAAATATATTACTAAAAAATAAGTACATATTCCTTTTACCTGAAAACGGATGGCGAAAATAAATAATTTTCGGCCTTAAGTTCACAATTGGACAAGTCTCGATAATTCAAAAGAAAAATTATCCTTTTAATGATATGGCTTAAATGGCACCCCGTAAGGAGAGTTATTACCAGAATATCCGATAAATAAATCAGATTAAAACATACAGGCCAATAAGAAACTTTTGTGGTTGTAGCATTAAGGTGTGGGCGTCACTTTCATCAAGAGGAACACAAAATCCTTGCCTTGTGTCGTCTAGAATGTATTCAACTATGTATCTTTTTGATCATCTGTTTTTCCGGCAGGAAGAAAAGATGAAATCAAACTTGACAAGGGGTGCCGGAAAATCGTTCCAATATACATCTTATTCAAACATATTCATGGAACTGTTGGCAGATGCTCTGTCAAGCAAAATCTATGGGCAAAGGCACAAAAAACGACTTTCCAAGGCTACGAAAAGAAGTGTTGGTATGCAATATAAATTTCCGTTACTTTGACAACCATTATGAGTTATAATTTGTTGTGAGAGTGCGTTCATACGGAACGCGGAACGTGCTTGTAATCACTATCAAAAAGTCAAAAAGACACGATCACGGCAATTACTTAATAAGCGATACAAGTTAAAGGTTGTTATACACAACTCGCCTTCAATCAGTTTATTTCAATTAGATATGCGTTTTCCAGATATTTATTTAAAGAGACCATCCCAAAACGTTATTTTTTTTAAATAAAGTACAAATTCCAAAGAAAACGTGTTTACGGAACATTTATGCTCTAATTGAAATACATCTTTAGGGAATACAGTAGCGATCTACCTCCCAAAGCGTACGGTTGTGTGCGATTGTATTTTCATCCGCTTATTACCGTATCACTTTTGTGATATTCTTTCGTGCCGTAATTGACGTTTAACACGTGGTTTACAGCTCTTTCGCAGCAAGTTAAAGCCAAAACTTAAAAAGTGAGGGAATACATTAATACTACGGGACTGTCGGTGATGCAGCCTTACCACATCCAATAGCTGGGTTATGTGTTCATTTGTTAAAAGTCGTTTTATGTGGTTTGTGGAAATTGCTCTAGAAGTTCGTCGACTATTGCCTCGTAATTGGACAGGTCAGTTTTATGTAATAGTACTTCGTACTGCTCATGTATGGCCACTTTACCAGTCGTTATAAGAATGTAATAGGAGCTAGTATAATTTAGTATTTTTGCGTCAGCCGAAAGGCCTAGCCAGATGAAAGTTCTGTAATTAAAGGGAAAGGTATTATCAGTATATTAAATTACTTTTGTGGACTTTCCGGCCCTCGATCAGAATGGTAGACCTAAGGTTCTTCTGCACTAGCTTCTCAATATAGAGCCTTGTGAATTTATTTCCTATTCTCTTATTTGTTTTGACAAAAACTTTTTCGCCTGGCTTATAAACTCGTGACTTCTTCCCTATATTGTGTCTTTTTAAGTCAGTTTGTTGAGTCCGTAGGAGTCTATCTCTTATTTCGTCCTGTAGCTCCCCTGGAATAGAATGAATTATGTCTATCGGTTTTCTGTTAGTCACGGAGTGAACTGTACGGTTGTATTTTGATGTTGCAAGAAGGACTAACTCAGTTGTATCGGAAAGGCTCCCCTCGAGCTTTTGGCAACGAGCAATTTCTGTGAGGGTGCTGTGGAATCTCTCCACTTGGCCGTTGGTAGTGCTGTGAGCAGGAGGTGTTGTGTAAATTTCTACCCCGAAGTGATTTTTAAGTATAGCCCTAATCGTCTCCGAATTCAGAGATCGTTCATTGTCGCAAACCAAGAATTTCGTATCTCTATAAAAATTAAGGAGTTCGTAGATGGATTCTTTTATGTCGACTATAGCCCTAGACTTTATTGGAAAGACAGCCGCAAATTTTGAAAATTTTTCAATTGAAGTCAGAAAATGAGTTTTATCTGTCGAATAGATATCGACGTGGAGGACCTCCCTTGGGTACGAAGGTACAGGAGTTTCCCCTATTCCAGGATTTGGGGATGTCTCCGATACTTGGCTTCGTGACATATTTTGCAACCCGAAATTATTTCCTTTAGCACCTTCCGCATACCGAGAAAATAGTAATTTTCAAGGATTTGTTGCATGTTTTCGCGTAACGACCGGTGAGCTCTATTATGCTCTGTTTGTAAGATTTCCCTCTGATCATCATTGTTAAAGACATCTATGACTTGCTTTTTAGTATGCCGGATACTGATGACAGGAAATTCTGCAAGTATCTTGTCTTGAATCTTAGCGAGCGTAGGTAAGTCGCACATTAGACCATTAACAACATTTGTATTAATGCACTGCTTCATGGCGTTTAGCAGTTCGTCAATGTTACTGAAAATTATATGATGGCGCATTCTTGACTTAGAAATTATTTTTAAAGTTTTTGAAAATGCCCCCCTTCTTCTAGTAGGATTTGGTTCCGAAAGCAATTTAAACGATTTGTTACTGTTGAAATGGTTTGGGTAAGGGACTCTTCGCTATTTGCCATGACACATTCTGACTTACTTTCGCAGTCCAGTGCATTTATGTGTTGTCGGGATAGCGCATCCACAATCAAGTTTTCCTTTCCGGGTTTGTAATGGAATGTGGGAGAAAATTCCTCCACAAAGGCACGCCATCGCTTTAATTTGGCATTTGAATTTTTGTCCGATATGGCAAATGTTTGGGGTTGGTGGTCAGTGAAGATTTTGAGGCTCCTCACACCGTATAAGTAATTACGGAGTTTCTGTAGGGCCCAAACTATTGCTAACAACTCTCTTTCGTTGGTGGCATAGTTTTCTTCAGTAGGGGAAAGGGTCCTCGATATCATTGTGATAGGCCGTCCGCTTTGTGACAGGACGGCACCTATACAAAGGATGAGCATCAGTAGTCAGTTCGAATGGCTTGTCATAGTCGGGATAGAGAACAATACATCTTCAGGTGCGAGAATTTGCTTTACTCTATTGAACGCGTTAAGCGCTTCCTCATCCAGGTTTACTTCAAATATTTTGTTAGCGGTTTGGCAATTGTGGCGAAATTTCTTACAAACCGCCGGTAATAACTTGCAAGCCCTAGGAATGAGCGAAGAGCTTGCTATGTTTTTGGGGTCCCAAAATCGAATACGTCTTTAACCTTGTCAGGGCACGTTTTGATTCCGTCTTTAGATACCTTAAACCCAAGAAATTCGACATTTTGTGGAAAAAATTTGGATTTTTCAACAGACACCCTCATGTTCGCATTAAACAGTTTCGTTAAAATTCGGTCAATATCCCAGATATGATCTTCCACTGTCCTAGAGAATTTAATGACATCATCGATATAGACATGACAAGTTCTACCGATTTTCTCCCTCAAAATGTCATCAATAGCCCTTTGAAAAATGCTGGGTGCGCTTTTTAGACCGAAAGGAAGCCTGCAAAATTCGTATTTCCCGTTGTTCACCGAAAATGCTGCTTTTTCCCGGTCTTTTTCGGCTAATTCAATCTGGTGGAAGCCCGATTTCAAGTCAATTGTTGAGAAAAACGTAGAGCTTCCCATATTCCACAGGATTACAGAAGTATCAGGGATGGTTTTGCTATTGAGCTTTCTAAAATCTATTACAAGGCGTGACTTTCTCTTAGCATCCTGGTCATAGCCTTTCTTATCCACCACCCAAATTGGGCTATTGTATGGTGAACGGGAAGGTTTTAAGTAAGTTGGAAATTTCCCTGTTGACGAATTCGGTCACTGCCATGGGGTATGGATAGCTTTTCGAATATACCGGAAGGTCGTCCGTAGTTCTGATTGTTGCAACGATATTCGTGTTGTATGGTAGAGCCTCGTCTGGATCGGCAAACACTCTAGAATGTCGCTTTAAGATTAATACAGTATGTTCTAATTCTACTGGACTCACGTCCAACTCGGTTAACTTATTAATGCCTGGGCTGCGGTGATACGAGAGCTTTTCCTGACCTCCATCGTATCTCAGTATTCCCTCTTTCGTGTCAATGTTACCATCAACTGCTTTTATAAGGTCAAATCCTATGATACCATCAAAAGTATCTAGGCTAGGAAGAATGAAGAAAGTTGAGTTCCTATTGAAAATGTTTATTCTACAAAATTGTTCGATTCTCTCAGTGCTATGAATCGATTTGACTGCAAATGGGGTTTCTAGGTGTTTTATTCCCTTAAGGATACTGAGCCTTCTGATATAACTTTTGGCAGCGCCAGTATCAATGAGAAATCTTAAGCCTCTTCCCCCGAGTGTCCTGCTAATAAAGGGGAGGAGGGACCTTGTCCTTAAGAATTGATGTCATCACTAGGTTCAGCCAATATCTCCTCGTTGCTCACATACTGTTCGTCGTAATAGTAATTGTCATATTCGTCGTAATTGGTATCCGCATATTGGTCACTGTCCCGACCGTCGTTCCCATGTGCCAAGTAGTTCACCCGCTGTATTTTCTGGGCTGGGTGTCTGTCACTTCCGTGTTGCCATTTCTGGGCGTTCCCTTCCCTAACATCGGATATGGACGTCGGTTGCACATTAGCTTGCGTAGCTGAGTGTCTGAAGGCGTTATCGAAGCTCCTAGTATTTGATGGATCAATCTGGCGCTGATAAGAATTCTGACCTATTGTCCTGCTATTATTAAACTGCGGTGGTTGCAGTCTGGTTTGCCTAAAACGTGAAATAGATGGATCCACATCCATCGGGTTCGGTCGCTGCCGTGACTGCTCAGTTGGAACCCTACGGTAATGTGGAGAGTACTGGTAGGTACTTGGGCCTTGGAAGCGGTAATTCGGGTTTGCAATGCACCTCATTAGGGTCATCTTAGTCATCCTCGCCTGGTTGGCTTCTAACTCTTGTGCTAATGATAGTGCGGAGGGTAGATCCGCAGGACGGGATGAGAAAAGAATGTCACACAGTGGACGATTGAGTCCAGAAATGAAGACACGAAAAGCATCTTTACGATATTTTTTACTGAGTGACTCTATAAGTGTCCTATTTTCGACATGAGTCATTGTGGTTTTATTTATTATAAGCGTGAGTTTTCGCTCTATCTCATCGTAGAACTTCACTGCTGACAGAGCTCCTCGACTTAGCATTGAGAGCTTTTGCTCAATCAAATAAATTGGCTTTTTGTCAGCGTACGTGAAATCCAGCCTAGAAATTATGGCATGGAAATTCAAGACAGTGTTGAAGGATGACAACACCATGTCCACAGACCCCACTATTTTATTGCGGATTATACCCACGGCTTGATAGTGTTTTGAGCTTCCCGCATATCCCTCAAATACCTTGTACGCCGTGTGCGCTGCCTGTCTCCGGGATACGTACCGCGCTTGGTCTCCGTTAAACTCGGGCATAGTTTTCACCAGGTCTAATGACTCGTCACAAGTAATCCCAGGTTGTATCGTGATAGCCTGAAACTCCTCCACATGAGCGGTAGTTTCTATTTGTCCTACTCTGTTAGTCAATTCATCGATCTTTGTCTGAAATTCCCGTCTCGTCTGGTCGGTTGCAGCCCGTACTGCAGCATTTAGAAGTGCCTGTATCGTAGTCGTGTCCATTTTGATAAACTCTTACTCGACTTTTAATTATTAATTTCCATAATTCCGTTTCACTTTATTCATTAAAAATTTACACAATTTGCGAGTACTTAACTTTAGCTGAACACTCTACTTACACAGTTATTTCCATTTAAACTAAAAGCAGCAAAACCAGCAGGACTGGAACCTCTCTTGGTGTCGTGGTGTTGCAGGAGTCTCGTTCGATGATTCTGGAAAATGCCTCTGGATTTTCCACTTTATTTTTTACTTTCTGTGATCGTTTTGCTGACACAAATTGTTGCGTTGTTGTTACAGATAGTTCTTTATCTTTATCTTATTTAATCGTTTTACCAACTCAAATTGTTGCGTTTTTGTTAGAAATTGTTCTTTATTTTTTATTTATTTAATTGTTTTATCACAAACTGTCCTTTATAATAACTATCTTTATTATGGATTCGAACCACGGCCACGTTTTTTACGATCGCGTTTCACGGCGTGTCCTTATACAAGGATTCACTGAATACCTAACTTCCCTGACCTATAGTTATTGCATGCGGACAGCCGCGTGAATTGATGTGCTGAATCAGCGTCTGCCGTACGTTGGTGATATCGGGTTGAGTCTGCTGCTTTAACGTTGAGTGGATTAATGTGCCGAATCTACGTGTGTCGTATGTTGGTGATATCGGGTTGAATTTGCTTTTTAAACGTTGAGTGGTCTAATATGCTGTTGAGCAACAAATAAAGTTAAATAAAGTCATTATTGTTGTTGTTGCCGCTTTGTCGGCTACCGTGAGAACCGCAACTGGTGCAATTTTTACTGAATGTTATTCACATGTGATAACTTATATCCAGTGATCACCTCAAAACGATTAAAAACACAACTGAAAAGAGAATACAACACCAGATACAGAAAAAAAAACAAATAAGAAACCAAAACACACCAACAGAAGATGTTGACCGTGTACACAACAGTGAAGAAAATATGAAAGTGTACCCCGATCTCAATTCTACATTGTAAACTGAAAAGTATAAATTTGCCATATCCACCATGACAATAAAAATATTGCAAAGGAATTTAAGATTATTCAAACAATTATAACGAGTTTCTAATTTTAATAAAGCAACACTCCCCAAAAATAATATCCCTGCAGGAAACACACATCAAGCCAAACGACCTTATTCCCACACCAATTAACTACTCTTTCTACTCAACAAATACTACACTCAAAAACTAAATTTTCTGTAATATCAGCGCTTATCCCACCTACCTCTACTTACACCCAAACAAACCTCGACAACATGTTTCGTGCTCGTAACCAACCGTGCCTAATAATGGGCGATTTTAATTCATGGCACAACATGAGGGGATCGCAAAAAAACAACCAAAACGGTAAAATATTAGCAAATTTTTTAACTCAGTTCAATTATATCCTGCTGAACGACGGCTCCCCGACACACTTTTCTACCCGAAACACATTTACACACATCGATTTATCTTTTGCCAGCCCTGATACGAGTATATCAATCGCTGCCAAATGAGAAATACGAAACGACCTGCATGAAAGTGATCATCTTCCAATAGTAATAACCATTCATTCTCAACAACATCAGTCCACAAACTTTAAAAAAACATCATTTAAAATAAAGCAAGCAAACTGGGACCTTTTCAAAACCAAACCCTTAGAATACGACCACGCTAGAGCTGTTTCCACTATCTTAAACAAAGAATGTGCAAATGTCAGGAAAATCATCTTGCAGAGCGCCCATATTGTAATCCCACAGAGTAACCCTAACAGGCAAACACATAACGTCCCATGTTGGAATAAAAAACTGCAAGATCTCAAAGAAAGCAAAAACAAAAAACAAAATGCTGGCAAATTCTCAAACGCTTCATTTGTCAAGAAAGCATAATAAACTTTAGAAAAGCGGCAGCACTATTTAGAAAAGAAATCAAATTAGCCAAAAAAACAGCAACCTTTGATTTCACTACATAGATCAACCCATCCACACCAACCGATAAAATTTGGCCAAAAATAAAAATCTTCAAAGGGCACAAATCTACTCACAACATACACTGCTTAACCAGACACAATACGACCAACCCGTCATTAACACACCCTAAAGAAATAGCTAACAAATTCGCTTCACTCTGGCCCACTGAATCGCCAAACGAAAAGTCCTCTCGAAATTTCACAAACAACAAGCAACGTGTTCAAAATAATGCATAAAGTAATTTAACAAACATATCTGCCAACTTAATCGAACAAAGTATAAACCTAAATGAGCTTTACCTAGCATTAAATAGCCTCAAAGGAAGCACACCGGGACTAGATCGCATCTTCTATCCCTTGCTCCGACACCTACCATCACAAACAATAACGAGACTTCTTAGCCTATACAACAATATTTTAAATTCTTACATACCCCAATCCTTCAAAACCTCAGTCGTCATCCCAATCCTAAAACCCAACTCGAACAAAGCCCTCCCCAAATCATATCGCCCTATATCCCTCAACCCGTGCTTGTCCAAACTGATGGAAAAAATTGTTGCCAATAGGTTGTTGTGGCTTGTTAGCAATAACAAACTAATCAACAATAACCAGATTGGCTTCAAAAAGGGAAAGTCGACAACTGACGCTCTACTCTACGTAGATCATCTGATTGCCAACTCCATAACCAGGAAAAAACACGCATCGATAATCTCGCTAGATTTTTCCAAGGCGTTCGATAAGATTGGTATCCATTCAATAATTGACCAACTCTTAAAATGGAAGACTGACCCAAAAATCTTAAATTATGTACTAAACTTCATGAGCAATAGGAAAATAATAGTTCGCGTCGGTAAATACCTCTCAGACACACACTCACTGCACAACGGAATACCACAGGGGTCTCCCTTATCTATGATTCTTTTCCTAATTTCCTACAATAAATTATATGACATAATTAGTATACACAAATAAATAAATTTTTGTGCTTACTCTGATGATTTTCACCTTATAATCAAACACAGCAAAAACAAAAATCCGATTGTGAATTTAAATACAATATTTGAGCAAATTCAGGAATGGAGTAGCTACTCAGGCGCTGTACTCTCCATACCGAAATGTAAACATTTACATATATGCCGCAAACACAACCGAGAGTCTACGGTGTATAGTAATAATCAACAGATTATAAACGTAAATGAGCTCAAGGTGCTAGGAGTAATCTTCAACAATAAGTTCAAATGGAACTCTCATACAACATCCATGCAATGCCTTGCAAGCCTAAAATTTAACTGCAATACACTCACACTCATCTCCATAGTAAAATTCAATTATAATATCTAAAATTGACTTCGGCCTCTTTCTTTATGGATCTACCCCAAAAACACTCATTAGAAAATTAAACTCTATACTCAATGCATGTCTAAGATCAGCTTTAAATGTACACCGCACAACCCCTACTAACAACATCCTATTCGAATCCGGGATAGCCACCATCGAGCAGAGAAAAACATTCGTCCAAACCAAACCAAGGTCTTAATGCACAGCCACGACACACCTTTGAACAATATTGTAAATAAATACAAAACTAAGCACATAGCAAAATCGCCCAATTCCACGACAGGAAAAATAATATACAATTGCAAAAAACACGATATACCATTTGAACCAACAAAAACCATAAAATACAAGTATCCACCATGGCATCCCCTAACCAGTAACCTCATAAATTTTCAACTAACCAAATCCAACAAAAATAGCACACCAGCCGAAGCATACACGGTAGCCTTCAACCAACTCAAAAATGAGCGGCGGAACAGAACCTTCATATACATACACCGACGGATCATTATCGCATAACGTTATCGGATTAAGCGTCACCACAGAGAACTCAAAATTATTGGTTGCAAATTACCCACCATACGTAACAATATCCACAGCAGAAATTATTGCAATAATGTCTGCCATAAACATACTTAAAAACAAAAGGGGCAGATACGCAACCTGTTCCGACTCTCTGTCTTCCTTAAAAGCAAATGACAACATAAGCAATAACGACCAAAAATCATTTTAATTTGGACCCCGGGTCATTCAAACATAAAAGGAAACGAGTATGCTGACAAAACTGCGAAGACAGCCACAAGATCCCCAGTTAACACATTATGCAACAGAAATTCAATTGACGCCAAAAAATTCATCAAGGCGCAATTTACACTAGAATACACGCAGCAAAACTGGAATAGAACCTCCCAATGGTACAAATTACACAACATAAAAAAACTTAACATAAATAACTTCCTTAATTTCAACCACCAGACCACCCTCAACAAACTATACATAACAAGGTACACAAGAATCCGACTAGGGCACACCAAAATCACCCACCAACACCTACTTAACAATAATAGTCCACCTACCTGTCCATACTGCAATCACAACACACACCTCTCAGTCCAACATATATTGTAGGAATCCTTTAAACTCCTTTACCGAACCTTCAATAAAAAATATGCAAAATGTTACCAAATTCCTAAAAATGGCCAATATATACTTTTCAGTTTAATTTACATACATATATCGTGAAATATCTTCAATAACCCAGAATTTAGCTTAAGGCCCTGGCAGCCATAGCTCTTAAGTCTCTTAGTTTGTAATCTATAGATTATAAATAAATAAATAAATAAATGTTTAGGGAATAAAGCGATAGTAATGACTTTATTTGTATGCATTTTTTGGTATTGTTGTTATCGGCAGCTGCCACAGTTGTACACTTGTACAAAATGTGATGTAACACGGGGCTATAAAAAAAAGCTTGAGAAAATCAAAAAACCGTGGTTTTGGGTTAAAATTACATCCATTGTTAAAGGTTACCTGAAACAAACTCCTGTAAAAGGAGCTAGTACAGACCTCAATTGTACAACAACTCATTAAGTTGTAAACCTTTTTCCAATTTCGGTTATTTTCTAATTTTAAATAATCACCGAATTTGTCACATA
This sequence comes from Anomoia purmunda, assembly GCA_951828415.1. Lineage (NCBI taxonomy): Eukaryota > Metazoa > Arthropoda > Insecta > Diptera > Tephritidae > Anomoia > Anomoia purmunda. Next base: position 83,093,721 of record OX639993.1, on the reverse strand, counting down.
AATGTTAAAAAAGACAGCAGGCATAGGATAAGGAGTAATTACTGTAATATCTGCTTAACATCCAATCATTATTTCTTGTACATAAGCTACCACCTATGTATATTCCTGCTGCTGCTAAAAGTAATCCATACACCATTTATCACATTTTCTGAATCTATTTCTCAACCCGTTTCTATTAATGATGTAGGCTCCGATCCCCTACAAGTCGAATTCAAAGTGAACATTGATGTTTACCCTATTGAACCTGTACTTACTTACTTACTTATTTGGCGCTATAACAGCTTAAGCGATTTTGGCTGAGCTCCACAAATTGCACGAGTCACACCTTCTTCCTGTTAACTGGCGCCAATTGGAATTACCAAGTGATGTCAAGTCTATTCCACTTCGTCCTTCCAACGCAGAGGAGGTGGATCGTCCATACGCACGACATGCCCCAGCCAACGTAGCCGCGGTATTCTAATTCTCAGCTGGATACGTTCTTCGATCTTCATTGATTATCGAATATCGATAATCGAATGTCAAATTCATATTATGAGCTGTGCACCCCTGGCGAAATTGTCGTCGCGCATTGAATTTTCTATCGAACAGAATTTATCTTTCGCCCTGTAACGTAGTGTGGGAAAATTGCAGAAAATGTTAATATTTTGCAGATGAGTTTTGCTTTCTGGCGAACAAACACTATTATTAAACTACTACGAGTATTAAACTATAAGTGTTAATTTTATTTCGTTGGAGCCAAATTGTTTGGGATAACCTTTTGGAACGACAGAAAGCGTATTAAAGTTACTTAAATTAGTACATTATTCCTTAAGAATACATAAGCTTAGGTATTTGCATTCCTGGGCACAAAATCGTACCACTGTTGCTAATTTAAAAATTTTTGGAGTTGATTTGGCCCGTGTGCATTGCTGCCGCTACACTTCTATAGAGAACAGCAAATCCATAAACACCTCCTTTGATAGTCGAAAGTTTCTTAGAAATCTGCAAAGAATATTCAAAAATGTTATCAATACATTTAAAACCTTCTTTGAAATATTACACTTTCGCGGCGCAATTCACTTATATAGGGTTCGAAGTATTCTCTAATCGTTTTCTACTTCTTGCAAATTCCAGTAAATTCTGATGCTCCTTTTTATTTTTATTTGCTCAACTTGCTTAGAACTTGTACTTAATTTTAATGACAGCTGATAGAAATATGTATACTATTGTGCTTCCGTTAATACATGTGTACATACCTACATACTTATGTATGTACATTAGCTCACACATCTCGTTCGTGTTTGATCGGCACTGATGCACAGAATTTTAACGTAGCTATGTGCTGAATTTAGCGGCTAAATAGTTTGATGCTTGCACGTCGTTGTATTTTTTTGTAACTTTCCACCCAGAAAAGGCTGTTTATCTTTCAAGAATAAAAAAATAAATTGCTTTTTACAAATGCTTCATTTTAACAAAACAATTATTAAAATCGGTTCAGTACTTTGAGGGCCAACCCGTTACAAACATTTCCCTTATAATATATTTTATGTAATAAATAGATTTATGGACGACAATAATGAAAAGAAGAAATATTTCATCGGCAGTCAGTTATTGGCTGAAGACAATTAGTTCTGTGGCGTTTTGCCATAACATCTTAAGTCTTAAAATTGAGTTTTGAGATATGGGCGATTTTCTCTCAAATCTATTGTGTTGAAATTTAATGAGTTATTTTTAATCAAGGAAAAAGCAAAACTATTTCTTAAGACATTATAGGCAGATTTTGAAAAAATATTTAGTAAGAAGTATGTTTTATTCGTTGTTTTGTACATAAGATATTTTAAAAAACGGAAAGTTAAGAAAAATCAAATGTTTTAATGTATGTAATATTTTCAAAAATAAAGATAAGAAAAATACAAAAGGCGATAACTTTCTTTAAAATTGGAATTTTTTAAATCGGATTGGACACAAATATGGATTATGAGTAGGAGAACTAGAATATGACCTTAACTCGATTTTGACTTAAGTCGACTTAAGATGTTTTGGTAAATTGCCACAGAGCTTAAATATGTATGTTAAAAATGTAAACTACGACATTAAAAATACTCTAGTGAGTGTGAAAATAATGAGTCAAGCAACGAAATGGTTACATACATTTATATTTTCAAATTTGGCTAACTCTTTTAAAGTGTAAACAATAAGATTCCTGTGAACCAAAGAGATTCCAATTTTTTTTTTTTTTTTTATTGAACCGCTTACTACTTTGTAGTCTTTTGCAGAACTAAACTTCATCTTGGAATATTATAAATAAAATTATTATATTATACATATATAAAATCTCGGAATATTTATCATCAATCAATAGTATCAAAGTAGGTATTTCCACAGGTTTTAACATTTATCAAATTAATAAAGGTTTTGTTATGTTTGTTGTGTGAAATTGAATTATTATTTTTTTTAATAGTATAGTAGTAAATAAAAGAAATTCAAAGTTTCTTTTTTATGGCAAAATGCAATCACAGTGTAATTAAATCACGTAATTGGTCTACAAAAGAACTGACGAAAAGTTATTTATCCTACCAATTTTTGTGGAATTATGTTTTAAATTATACTGAACGAAATCTCAACCGCTATTGCGAAAGGTCTTTGGTTTATGCGAACAAACCGCCAAGAAACGGCCCTCCTTAGTGCAAAATTAGTCAATAATTGGACCTCCTTGTGTCTGAAATTATTTTTAAATACTAATGTTATTAACTTTCTTTAATAAACCGCTCTTTGTGAGATGTAAAAGATGCCAAAAGTTAGGGCTTACAAACAAAGGGTGAAAAAGTCTGCCCTCGTGCGTCATCTGTAACCTTCTACCGCGTGCTCCTGTTAAATGTGTTCGTACTCTATGCAAATACTTAACAAAAAAAAAAGTGCCTCAAACGTTAACACTATTATCACTCAAAACAACGCAGTGGAAAAACATATGCAAAAGAAATAAAAGTTACACAAACTAACTAAATCAACTTCAAATTCTCGGTAAACAATATCTCCATTATTTCATTTCCCTGCAAGATACGCATATTCCTCTTAGTTCTTCACCGGCTTCTCTAACACAATACAACTCTTACTTTAAAAACTTACAACAAAATACTAGTAGCAGGGAGCTTCCGTCCTCATCAAAAAGAATATACCCCATGAGCAATAGAAGTCAATGTTGGTTTTAAGTTTGTCATTATCTCCATGTATATTCCCCCAACAAAGCTTTTCCTCCAAATACATCCTCGATATTCTAGCAACATTCTCGACGAGTCGGCTTTGGGGCTCCCCTCCTCTAATGCACGAGGTGAAATGATAGAACATGGACTTTTGTCGTTGTTGTCCTCAATGACCCACTTCTCAACACATCAAACATATCTTTTCAGAAGCGACAACTTTCCCATTTTGTTCGAATTATCACTACCTTTAAATCTTATACTACTCGTAGATATCACTCTCCTAAATTAATAAAGTACCCATATTTCAATAACGTAATTATGAATCAGCTATGGTAGACAAATCTAAAAGAGCAGCAGCACACTATTAAGTACCTCAAACAATTTGATAACCGTTAAAAAATGTCCCTTGGTGGAATACTGAACTTGCTACTCTTCGTAAATCTAAAATGGACGCATGGAACTACAAGCAAACCCTATCATAAGTAAATTTAATAAATTGCAAGAAATCCAACGCGGAAGGAAATGCAAGTTATCAAAACACACTAGTTTCATAAAATTTATCGAGACAATCAATTTCTCTTCCAGCCCTAGTAGACTTTGGAGTGGTATTAGAAATAACTAAAAATCGTAATATTGTACTCATATCACATGATCAAATAATCCCACAGATGATCAAAGAAATAATAAATAATAAAATAACATACATCTCACACCTCTTTAACGCTACCTACTGAGATATGACCATTTTCCAACATATTGGAAGAAGCTGATCATAATCATGAACCCAAACCAGGAATGGACAAAACCCAAGCTTGTTTATAAGGGCCAATAAGCTTGCTAGCTTTGACGATATCGATCGCCAAATATTGCGATGGAGTCATTGAACTCGAATCGTATGCGTTATTGAGCATGCTGAAAAATATTAACTATTTATATATAGATATATGTATGTTAGTTATAAATATGTATATTGCTATAAAAAGTTGTAGGTCTGAGTAGTGTGGCCGTTTGCTCCATATAAATCAATTGTGATACATTTTTCGAGAAATTCTGAAGAGATAGTTCTTTTTTTGGCTGCCAAATATTAGAATTTTTTTTCGTTTAAGTTGATTCTCATCCTGAAATGGATGAAAAATCTCTTACGCCTTGACTTTTCTTTCTCTAAATGTATTCTCAATTATCATAGTTCCAAAGCAGTGCACAGATTTTAAGAATTATTCTCAAGATAAGAACCACCAAATTTTTGGAATTGCGCGACATTTTACAAACATTTATATTTTTGGGAAGAATTAGATTAACATTGAAATAATAAAAATTAAGTACATTCACAACACTACCTCTTAGTACCATATTTGAAAAACGCAGTTTTTGTTTGTTATTAATCAAATTCCTTTCTCAAGTTGATTCCGTTCCTGTCTGTTCGGATCAAATTTGTTAACCGATCTGAAACTAACTTCTTGATTAGCTCGGATCCCTTTGACAATGTAATATGAAGAAAAAATTAATCGGCTGCATATAAGGGAATGACTGCCCATTATGCATTGAGTTCGATTTGTTAGAAGAATCAATCACCTAAAACGGTTGATATCGACTAACAATCGTAATATAATCTTAAAAGCGGGGAACGTTAAGAAAAAACTTTACTTATATATGATATTCAAAGTGTATTCAGATAATTAGTTGCTTATTTATTTGAATTTTATGATTATAACCTCATGGCCGCGGGTCCAAATCCTGGCAGTGGCAAGCAACATCAAAAAATTGCAGAAAGTTTTTTTTTTAATACTGGTCGCTCCTCGGCAGCTAAGAGCAAACCTCCGAGTGTATTTCTGCCATGAAGAAAAGCTTCTCACCAAAAGCATTTGCTGTTCAGAGTTAGTGTTAAACTGTAAACCCCTTAATTTGTGGTACAACATAACCTAACCTAGCCTAATATTTGTCTTAAAATTCTATTACAATTCATTGAATACACGAAAGTTTAAAATAAAATATTTAACGCCAAAGTTCGCCAACTGTAATCTTTTCGCGCTCTTTATTTTCATATCTCTTTTACTACTCACAATCGCTTAGAAACAGATGCTTCGCTCAATTTTCTACGAATTATCAATGCAAATTTAAGGATTAATCAAAATAAATGCTCAGCAACTTTATTTTACCTTTCACAATAAATAAATGAGTGTTGTCAAAGTGTTTATTGTTGCACCCCTCTTGCGTTTTTCGCTTTTCGGACATAGTTACAAATGTAGCGCAAAGCAAAAGCGTTTTCTCTACGATCCACTTAAGTGTTTTGGAGGCGCACAATCGTTACTGCAAACGACAAATATTGTCGCCAAAAATTGCGATTGTCGGATCGTTTTAAGTTAAAGCCATGCGTACCTTTCTTGCTTTACCCTGTAATTTTTAATGCCCGACATCTACTTTCCCATGCTGCACCATCCTTCATTGAGCCAACATTGTTAACTATTTTCGTTACTTTTTTATATTGCAACTTTTTTTAAAATATTTTTTGCGAACATTTATGGTGCGTAAAACGAACTATTTTAGCAAGCCAACGAAACTGCATATCGCTTGCAAGAAAAGCCAATAGAAAGCAAATATTAGGAACAGGTGATTAAGACAGCAAGTTGTATAAATTATCGGCCAGGACTCTAGTTTCATTGAAGAAAGTGACCGACAATAAAATGTCCTGTATTTGATCAGTCTTATAATTTTGCAACAAATTGTATACATACATATGTATACTAAATAGCTTTTTGGTTATTCTTAAGCAAACATTACCTGAGTTGGAGTTAAATGTATGAGGCTGGCTAAGTGTTCCCTTTCCGGTGCTGACAGGTACCGTTGCTGTTTGAAACGTCTCTCTAATTCGTATACCTTAAATTAGAAAAATAGTCCTTCTATAAAAAGAGAAATAAAAGGGATCGGTTTCATACTTATATATAATTGTCCAGTTGCTTACGGTCGTGTGTCCAACAAACGTTGGAAAATAGAAATCAATGCTGTTATCAATCATTATGCATACAAGTTTATCTGAAATTGTGGCTTGAAGTTGATTCGGTCGTTTAAGTAAATGCGAAATTAAAGATTTAATTTTCCCTCCAACGCGTTTCGACGCATTGCGAGTCTTCTGCGGGGAGTCTGTGTTATTAAAATGTCTTCTTGTAGGTATTGTTGAGTAAAACAAGAATGGAAATATGAAATTTGCAAAACGCATTCAAAATCTAGATTTGCGTTTAAAAATCGGGGTTACGTACTTATAACCCTGTAACGTAGTTGTTTACCAATCGATTTTCAGTTTCTTAGCGGTTTAACGTAGATTATATAATTTACACATGTACTTTTCGAAAGGTGTAAGCTTCTTCTTTCTAAAACCCAAAGTCGGTTGGCAATCAACTAAGTTTTCAGCTTATATGTAACTACTCAAAACTGATTTTGTTACTTTCATATTTCCATTCTTGTTTTACTCGACAAGACCTTTCTACTTCATTATTTTGCGTATCACTGTATTATCACTCATACAGTGAAATAAACACAGAGCAATTGTTTTAATTAATATCAGGACGCCTACATCCCCATTGTCATGACCTCCCAGAACCCAGTGTTATTTACACAAGTGACAAAAGCACCATACCGGAAGTAAGAGAAAGAAAGAAAAATCGCTGAATGAAAAAAGGAAGCGCTGTTTCACAGAGCCATCTACATGTTGGACAAAATATCCAGCAGCGAGGCTACTGGCAGCCCCCTTGTTACGAAGTGAAAAGAAAAGCAGTCTACTCCTGCCAACCCTCAACCGAAGACAACAGAAATCTCCGGATCCTTCCGAGAATTCAGGGTGATTAAGTGAACTAGGCCTCTTTGGAATTTCTGCTGCATGCGTCACTAAACTAAATAAGGCTTTCGTCGGTCTTAAATTATGGTTAAGTGGCCGAGAAACCAACCATAATTACTCCAAATTCAGAGGTGTTCGGGATGAGAGATTTTAATGCCTTGTGGATGGGACAGCAGTAGAATGAACCAACGTCTTATACTAAATGCATATCTGGACCTGCTACTGCTAAATACAGGCAGCAAAATATTTTCGGTAGGGGTTCCATGATTGGCAGGGTTTATATCACTATTTTAAAAAATCCCCTGGAAGATAAGTGAGACGGATACACACAATTACCTTTTATCCATAATAATAATCATTTGGCCTTTCCACAAATAACTTCTCCTACAATTTGTGCTGTGCGTCTTGATATTGTATTAAAAGACGCAGCTAGGCTTGTGAATATGCTAAAAAGGATATAAATAGTTAGTGCATTAAGTTCTTTGACTAAAACAGGATTAAATTGCCACTTAAGGGCTCAATAACTGTTATGAGTATCCGAAGTAGTGGAAAAATTCTGTCAAAAGAATTTACGAAGGTACGCGATTCATCAATGCGTACAAAAGTATTCAGAATCAAGTGAAGTAGAGTTTAAGTTCGGGTGAAACTGAACTCGGTAAACTGATATCCAACCAGAGTTGCTGTGTTGGGAAGTGAAAAAACTGCGCTATTTTGAATTAGCCTTAAGAAAATAAAAGGAAGTTTAGATTTAAGACCTAATACGTTTTAATCAGGTTTATTTACGATGTTTGTGCATTTACGAAGCATTGCATTTACGTGACGATTCAAAGACAGAAAAATATGCAAATATTATATCATAGCCATAACGCAAGAAATAATGTATAATATAATATAAATATTTTAGAGATTCAACATCTAAACCGAGAAGAATTAAACAAGGGGTACCTTAGGCTGGTGTTCTCTCCCCGGTTCTGCTTAATCATTATATCTCGAAGCTTCCTCAGCCACCCGATTGGGTTTCAATAGTCTCATATGCCGACGACTGTACGATTATGGCATCTGTCAATGCAATTGATGACATGTGCTCCAAAGTGAAAGGTTACCTCTCAGAGCTTGCTCGTTTCTTCACTGGTCGGAACTTATTTCTATCCTCTGCTAAATCCTCGGGGACCTTATTTACCACCTGGACGAAGGAGGTCAGGACACAATTAAACCACCTAAAAATTTTGGGTGTTACATTTGATCTGGCCTCTTTCTCTGCGCACTCAACTGCAGTCGTCAATAAAGTGCAGAGCCGCAACAAAGTCCTCAAGTCGCTAGCTGGCAGCACTTGGGGCAAAGACAAAGAAACGTTGTTGGCTACATACAAGACGATTGGCCGGTCGGTTTAAAACTGCGCCGCTCCAATTTGGGCGCTCGGGACAAGCAGGACCGAGTGGATGAGACTACAGGCTACCCAGAACGCAGCACTCCGGACGGCAACAGGATGCCTTCTGATGTATCCGGTAGAACACCTACACCATGAGGCTTCAATGCTCCCAGTTAGGGAGCATAACTTTATACTCGCCAGGCAGTTTCTCGTTGATTGCCATCGCAGTGGCCACCCTAAGGAGTACCTGCTTGCTGACGATCCGTCTCCGAGACACCTTGATATGACCGCCGAGATCCAGTCGCACACCACCAACAGACTGAATTCTGCTCCCTACCGGGTAGTCCTGAACGACAATCGCCGAGAGAAAATCACCACCTTCACCGACTCTCGCCCCGTGAATGCCGTCCTCGGGGTCAAACCACCACCCATAGCAGAGGAGGAGCACCAGCCTCGTGAATCCCGCGTCACTTTGGCCCAACTACGTTCCGGATATTGTAGGAGGTTAAACTCCTACTTATCTAGAATTAACCCAGACATACTCAATGTGTGTCCGGCATGTGATAACTCCCCGCACGATACCGCTCATCTTTTCACATGCCCCTTAAAACCGACTCATCTTTCCCTTTGGTCCGACCCTGTCGAAACTGCGCGTTTCTTGGGCCTCCCCCTAGATGAGTTTGAGGATAACGACCATGGTTGAACTGATTTTGCAGGGTCTGAGTAACCGCTACAACAACAACAACAACGACAAATAATTTAGGAAGGGTAATGTCAAACACGAAAGAAAACCAATTGTGCATCGTTAGCAAAATGGAAGGTTCCGCTATTAAGAGGTATTATTATACAAATACTAATTTTATTGTGTATTTTTTCCATTAGTTATGTCCTTTTCAATATTGATCTGGTAAAGAAGAACCTAATGTAGCGGGAAACCAAACTTTAAATATCCGGCGCATGCTTTTATTTGAAATAAACAATACTTAATCTATACAATAAAATCAGTAAATACAGTGCTCTTTATTTATTTAAAATAAAACAAACAGAAATTAGTATTGTTCTAAAATATCACGCTCATTTTCCAAAAACAAATTTAACCGACGAATTCCATTCTCTAACCACATCCTGTAGATCTCAGTTAAGAATTTTAATTAATCAGAGAAAAACGTGGAAAACAAAATTTTGGTAAATTGCGATGAGACGCCAAAAGCATACTAGTTTCTTTACCTTTTATGGTTACGGAAACATGGATTTTTTACGATTTTATCATAATACCGTTATGTGGGCGTGGTTATTATCAATTTTGAATACCAAGAAGTAGAAGTTTTGTTCAGATATTTTTATTAAAATGAAAACCAATTGTGCATCGTTAGCAAAACGGAAGGTTCCGCTATTAAGAGGTATTATTATACAAATACTAATTTTATTGTGTATTTTTTCCATTAGTTATCTCCTTTTCAATATTGAACTGGTAAAGAAGAACCTAATGTAGCGGAAAACCAAACTTTAAATATCCGGCGCATGCTTTTATTTGAAATAAACAATACTTATTCTATACAATAAAATCAGTAAATACAGTGACCTTTATATATTTAAAATAAAACAAACAGAAATTAGTATTGTTCTAAAATATCACGCTCATTTTCCAAAAACAAATTTAACCGACGAATTCCATTCTCTAACTGTTCGAGCGAGAGAGTGAGTGCGAAGTTAGCAGCGAATCAAAGCGGTTGGCGTGAGAATAGTGCGGCGAGTTAATGCAATAAAAATTAATATTTTAATGCGAATCGTAGATATTGGTTTTGGAAAATAAATACATTTTGGTCCATCCAGCCGAAGCGTGAAAGATAAACAGTCTATTTAGTGAAAAACATCGGCAAATGTGAAGACAAGTTGCAAGTTTCAAAGCACTAAAAAGCGATTGTGATGTGTCATGTATACATACATATGTGTTTGATGTGGCGTGGTTGCGTTTTTGTTGCACACACCATTCGTGTGCCGTGTGTTCAAAGATCGTAGGTCTACATACATATGTAAGTATGTTCCTTGGTGTCTTCCTATGCTGTCTTGCGGTTTATGTGTGGTATTATGTGCGCGAGGAGAGCGGCGATAATTTCGTTGTATTGTATATTATTGAATCTCTTCGCTTTATTCATCTTATTGTCGATGCGGCAGATTTGTAGGAAATTCGGCGAGTGTTTCAATAACACTGGTCAACAACATTTTTGTACATGGGTCGTGCGTATATTTTTTTTATTGCTTTTGCACCCAGAAATAAGAATATGAACATAAAAAAGTTTTTGATTTGGTTTTGTTCGAAAAAAATGAGAAAAACGAAAAACATGAAAATTCGTCAAAATTTGACATAGATTTGATTTATTCTAGTATAGTAAAAATCAATTTAAGATTTATTCTTATAAATTTAGTTTTAGAATACAGTTTAAATGTTTAAAAATGCTTTTTCCTGCTTTTCCTGCTATATTCGGTAAGATTTTCTCTTATTAACGTCCAAATATAGTCCCCCATCATGCTTTCCGTATACAGGCCTTGGTAGCGTTTCTCAAACTCCATTATATCTTGATGGAATCGCTCCCCGTGTTCTTCTGAATAAGCTCCCATATTATCTTTGAATTTATCCAGATGTGAATGTAACATGTGCATCTTTAGCGACATTCTACATCCGATGGCGGAAAAATTCGTAATCATGCCAGTTATCAGCTCATCATAATTTTCATCCCTATGATTTCCAAGAAAGCCATGAACTACTGCTTTAAAACTGTTCCACGCTAGTTTCTCCTCATTGCTAAGTAGGTCCGGAAAAATATCGCAGTTCATAATTTTTTTTATTTGAGGGCCAACAAAGCCTCCAGCTTTAATTTTCGCCTCTGACGGCTTTGGAAAAAAAGTCTGCAAATATTTGACTCAATATTAAGAGCCTTCACAAATTGTTTAATAAGGCCCAATTTAATATGCAATGGCGGCATCAATATGTTTTTAGGATCGACAATTGCTTCATGTTTAATATTAAATCTTCCCACTCCATACTCAGTACGTTCAGGCCAATGTTTTTGGCGATAGTGGGCGGCATCATTTCTGCTATCCCATAGGCAAAGATAACAGGAGTGTTTGGTATATCCACCTTGCATTCCAGTAAAAAAACAAACCATCTTGAAGTCTCCAATAACTTCCCACTTGACTTCCGTATATTTGATTGCAGTTAATAGCATTTTAATACTGTCATAATTTTCTTTGAGATCTATGGAATGTGCCAGTGGAATAGATGGAAATTTGTTCCCATTGTGTAGTAAAACTGCTTTAAGACTTTTTGTTGAGCTGTCGATAAAGAGGCGCCATTCATTTGTATTACAAGGAATACCAATTGTTTCAAATAAACCCTTCACGTCATAGCAAAAACAGAGTCCATCTTCCTTACTGTAGAAACAAGAAAATTCTTCATGACGCTTTCTTTGACGAGATATTCGAACATCAGAAGTAAGTAAATTTCGTTGTTTAAGCCGCGATGCTAATAACTCTGCTTTATCTTTTGATAGATTTAAGTCTCTTATTAAGTCATTGAGATCTTCAGAGTTGATGAGATGTGGTATTCCTGGTTCAATTTGAGGAACAAATTCGGAATGTACGGATGCAGATGAACTCGGTGTTTCAAACTTGCCTTGAGGGAATAGTTGCTTTTCCAACACAGGTGGATCAGATACAGGATTTTGTTCCGAATGTGTTACTGGAGCGGATGTCGATAGTAGTTCCGGATATATTGTTTTCCTTAAACGTTTCCCTTTCAGTGGTTTCACTACACAAAAATAGCAATCAGTGTCATGATTACTCGGTTCCCTCCAAATCCTTGGCACTGCAAACTTCATGGCTCTTTCCTCACCCTGGTACCAAACTATAATAAAACGTAAAGCATTTCAAAACAATTTCAGTTATTATGCAATTATACTTATATAGATATATGTATATATATATGAGCCAGTTAGTACAATAAAAAAGAGAAAATAAACTTACGCTCCAGAATGCTTCTGCAAGAGTTACATGAAACATGTGGAGCCCATTTTTGTCCTGGTTTTTAACAGGTAGACCGAAGTAGGCTAGGTAGGTCTCGCAAATCCTTGTGTTTTTAGTTAAATCAAACTTTTTTTGTCTTCTTTTAATACATTCGCCACATATGTAGCAAAACGAATTAGCCGCTCGTTTACAACTTCTCGAAGACATCATTCCTCTGTGATATGCAAAAACATAGTGTCGCCCACAACGAGTGACCCAAGAAACTACAGCTTCTTAAAAAAAATTTTACTTACAAAAACGCTATCAGGTAGCCTATTTATTTATTCCTAGGCCTGCCAATCCGTCAGTAAAAGTTTCGATGAGTTTCTTAATATGTACTTAACGAATTGCCAAATCTACCTAAAATCATGTGTATCTGGGACCTTTTATCTCCATCAGGTAGCTACCCGCCGCCCTCTATCGACCGAAATAGCGCGAAAGGACCTACATTAGCCTGGTGCAAAAATGCAAAATTTTCAAATCGCTATAACTTCTACAAAACCAAATATTTTTGATTCGTAATTGCATTTTTTTTAATAGAATTGAACATAGAATCCGAATATATAGGGCAAACCCCATGTACAAAAAAAAATGTTTTTTTTGTTGATCTGTGTAATCAGCGCGTTCCTAAGTTGTTGTCGCAAACAACGTTTATTACGTGGTTTAGGTGTCGTTACTGCGTACAAATGTAGATACGGTTATTGTCGGTATAATGGAGTCGGGCATTCCCTCCACATATGTTTGCCAAAAACAGTTATTAAAAACATTCCTTAACCAAACCAAAACATGTATTTAGCTCCGCTTATTAATTTAGCACATTAGTAACACAAACACACATTAATAGTTATTTCATTAATGGAAAAAACCTCTTAAAAGCCCACTGTTGCAAGTGTTAAGCGCAAAAGTAACAGTAAAACGCAAACGGTTTTCCATTATGATGTTTTAAGCGACGAATAGTTTACAGATTCGATTACAGACAAAAGTGATCGAAAATATAATAGCAAAAAAGAACAACCGCTGATTGTTTCACCGCAGCCGACTTGATTATATTTTATTGTCCGCAACTGTATGTATTCCATATGCGCACTTGGTTCAGACGAGCGAAGAGTACAGCGAGTGTTTCGTGGAGAGGCTGCGTTGTGTTTTATATCATCTCTACATTTTGCGCTGCTTATATGGATGCTGCAGGTGTGTATCGATTCCGCGAGTATTTCAGCGCTCAGGCGAGTTTCGATTAGTGGCATTGTTGTGTGGTAGGACATGGGAATGAGTTTCATATGCGCAGTGCGCACTTGGTGCGGACTACCAAAGAGGAGGTTTTATTGCGCAGCTTATAGTGGTGGATGCAGAGAGTTGCGCAGATTTCGGAGAGTGTTTCATCGCTCAGCTGATTTCTTTGGGGGTGCTATTGCTTAGTGGCAGATAGTGGTGTACACATGTGAATGTGTGTTTCATATGCAGACTTGGGTCAGACTAGCGAGCGCGTTTGTGAGTGGCATTGCTGTGATGAAAGTAATGTATATACATACATATGTATGTAAATACATTCATATGTGTTTTATATGGGCACATGGCTCGGGCTTGCGAAGAGTACAGCGGGAGTTTCGTTTTATTGCCTCCTACATTTTATCAGCTTTTTGGGAATGCGCCGATTTGGTTTGGAATTCGGCGAGTATTTCACAGCGTTCCTATGCTACTTAATGTCTTAATGTATTTTCCAATTAACGCTTTGCGAAGGAGAGGTGTGCGAATATACATATATGTACATAAGTAAATATCCACGCATATAGTAGGTGGTTTGTTCTGTACTCTTTCAAAAGATACATACATATGTATCTACGTACATATGCACGTATACGTATGAGGTGCCAGGATGAAACACGTTTAAGATTTCATTGCACAGCATGTTCCGATGGCAATTCGTGTTATATTCGTGGGGACAATAGTTATGTTCTAGGCGAGTTCATATCAGTTGGGGTTATACGTGCAAAGACAAAATTTACACTAACAAAATTTACAAAAATAACACAATGACAGTATGATTTGACTTAGTTTTCATCAAGCGAATTCAAGCAGCTGATTGAAGGTGAAGTTGCCTTATATGTATCCGACTTGGTTGTGTTCTTTTACGTACGAGTTTATAATAGGTCTTGACAATAATTACGAATTATCATGTTTTGGTCGATTTTGTGCGCAAAACCTTGCTGGAAACTTTTAAGGTTAGCGAAATTGAGCTAGAACAAGTAAAATAGGTTTTGAGGGGAGTTGCATGTTTTACAACTGATTAAAGCACTCAGTCCAATAAATATAAAAGAATTAATGATTGGCATTGAATAAGATGAAAATTTGAAAATGTGACTATATATGTACATATATGTATATAGTATATAAATACAACAGTTTTACTAAGTTTATTGGGTACATGCATATATGTATGTATATGTTCATTAGTAAGAGGCTCAGAATCAGATCTTGTATCCTGGGCCGGAATGGCAGCAATTGGCACTTTTGAGAAGCAAATTGCTAATTCTAAATTTATTTGGCGGCTGTAAAAATTGCCGAGGTCAAAGAAAGTAGAGAGTATTACTCCAGCGACGTAGGCCAGCAGAAGTCCTAAGGTATCACAGATTGGTGGCGGAAGAAAGATAATTAAGGCGAAGATTGCGTGTGGTTAGGGCTTTGAGGACAGCGATTTGGAGCGCACTATATAAATAGCTTAGTTTAGTGAGCAACTCATTAAAAGTATATTATCGCCTTGCAAATATATCTGCGACTTAAATAATAAATTGATTTTTATGGAATGTGTAACAGCGACTACAGCATATATATGTAGGAAATATCGGTCACCTGCGACTTAAAAACTGCTTTATTAAGTAACTAATATGAAAATATACATATACTGCGATTTGTGAACACATTTGCGACTTGAGGCACCATCAATCGAATTTCAACGACGGGGCGAGCGAGGTTTAAGGACAAAATATCAGTTTCAGGAATTTGGTGATTTAAAAATTCAAAGCAATGGGGCGATATAGGGGGTCACGTTAGCCTGCCGAGAGTTTACGATGGCGTGATAATTTTCAGAATCTCTGCAACGAAAGTATCCAAAAGGCCCAATTGTCACTAGCTGATGGAGGGCGAAAAAAGTGTACCATTGAAATTGGATGAAGCGAAGATAACCAAGATGGATGGTGCGCATGTTTAAGGTTTCCATGATGGTAGAGTAAACAAAGTTAACACGGCATATTATGCGATTCGGGAAATATCTGCGATTTAAGATATTCTTAAGAAACCAATCATTTGAGACATAACAGCGACTTATAAACATGCATATCTGCGACTTTAAGAATCTCAAGATGAAATTGATTTTTGTAAACCCCCATCGGCGACTTAAAGCATTTTGGTGAATTGGTTTCAGTAGCGATAATAACGACTTATGAACATATCTGCGACTTAATGCGTCTTCGTAACGTAACTGCGTTACTGCGTCCTATAGATAAACATTCATAACTGCGACTTAAAGCGCATTCGCGAACGGATAGATAATGGAATCCCACCATTTTACAAACGTATCGGATAATTAAGGCGTCTTATAAATTGAGTATTTAAATGCAGGATAGCGGTGAGTATGCTGCGAATGGTAGGATATAGATAAATTGATTTTAGGGGCGTAACATCTGCTTATAAAACGTCGGCGTATTTAAGCGTTGTTGAGAATTAGTTTCTAAAGCGATAACAGCGAATTATAAACATACTTATCAGCGACATAATGGGTATTTGTGAATTGATTTACTAAAGGTGTATCAGCGACTTACCATCGTATCAGAGACTAAATTGACACTTTGAAGGCAAAATTTCGATGTGGTGGTTTATTGGTTAATTGTCGAATCTATATGAATTGAATCTTCAAGGGCGGAACAGAGTCAAGTGCGTGACTTGTGGGATACCTGCGAGTTGAGGAGCGTCTAGGCAGTAAGTCGTTATTTAACAGCGTAAGCGAGATTTATGCCCTTATTAGGTACGGAGGCTAGTAGCCGCTGGGCTATCATGCGCTAAGATTTGTTTTAAGCATGGCAAGTCACTGCTGCCCGTCGGCTGCTGAAACTGTTTGCGCGTTATGTTGATTATATGGTTGACAAAGTTTTAAGGCAGTTTCGAGATTTGTTAACATTAATTACCTTGCATATTTTAGCGGAGTTTCCAATTATTTTCAAGGTCACTTGTAATGAGGTTCGTAGTCATACATAATACAAGGTGCGATATTGGTAGCCATGCCAGGTAGACCAGCGACTATACATCAGTATCTTTATGGGGATTAAAGAAAAACTGCGATTTAAGCCCTTTTAAGAAATAGTGCGGCAGCGTTATTAAGCATATTTTTGGTCTAACACGCCCTTATGAGAATTTCACTAAATATGTATCAAGGACTTTATGAGCGAATTTTTAAGGGAAGGTTTCGGTTTGGTTTTCCTTGTCTTGGCTGCTAGTTGATAATCCCGTCTGTATTGTATCGAGATGCTCATAAAATCACTTGTGAAGAATATGAGAAGTAATTTGGTAGTATTGGTGGGTTAAAAACTGAGCCACGCCAGACTGATGGGTATTTCAATGGGTGCATTATCAGTGTAAGGTGTCTGCGTGAGATCCTTGGAAGCTCGTTTTTAGCAGCGTGGAGTCTTGTAAATAATCGTTTCTTGCATACGCTTTTTGCGGGATCTCCATTGTTTTTATATTTCACCGCAATCATCGCGAATACATTCAGTTCTGCGACATATTTACTGCGAAGGTCATTCAAGGCTCTCACTTCAGATCTACGCTTACGCGTAGCAGCATGCAGATAATTGAGTCCTCGTTACGCAGGGTGTGGGAATTGGTGCAACCCACCATTTGCAAAAATGGCTATGCGGGGGTTAAAGGTCAGAGCAGTGATTTGGTTTATTGTAACATGCCATGCAACCTGGGCATCGCAGGCCTTTCGCCTATGACCTGTGAAATGTGTAGTAGCTAGGAAATGACGGGAAAAATCGGCGTAGTGTAGTTCAGCAGCTCGATTTCGTTCCAGTCAGCTGAGCATCTGAAATCTACCAGAACACAGGTGCATAGTTGAAGCTGATCAGCGAAACATGGTATTTGGGTTTTCAAATTTATACGCACCGAAGGAGAATTCTCTGCCATTTAGTAATATATATGATGTCTGCGACGAATATGATGCTGGCCTTCGGATGCTCCTTACGGGTCACGAATTAGATTTGTTCCTTTAGCGCACATAACTTTTGATCAGCGAGAATTCAGTTAGGCGTTGGTATATGGGTTTAATATATATGGGTTTAATATATATAGAATAAAGAGCAGCAACTGACAATAGATCGCTCCGGGCGACGTTTTTCCGAGGACTTCTGACGTATAAACTTTCCCCACAGACGGTCATTACACTCCATAAATCCAGCTTCGGTCCTCTTGTAACGTTATCGGTTCTAATCAGTCAGTAACGCGACAACAATTCTATTGCATTCTGATGTGTAACAGCGAAGCCACTGAGGCATAGGTGTAACACTTAAGAAGTTTGGGGCTAGTCAGAACTCTAGCAGCAGTCAGTTATCAGTGTGGTAAACCGACTGCCCTTTCATAACCCCCTCCGCATCACAAATATACCTTTGGAAGGCTGAGGTTGAATTTGCTAAATACCATCTGCGTTGTGTTATCGATGTTAGTGTGTTAACCCTCGAGGCTATACATTGATCAATACTGACCTCGACTAGCGCCTGTTATGTGCCCAAAATGCAGATCCTCAGAGCCTAATCCGCAAACACACGGCACTTATTGTTTAGAGAACCTTTGATGCCAGCTCTAAACGAGCAAATTCTCATTGAACGGCCGGAGAATTTAACATCGTATAGGCAATGTCACCGATCATCACGCAAAAGCTTTGGGAATTATAAAGCGATGGTTGTCTTAAAGAGTTTCAAAAGCATCGAAACGGCGGTAAAAAAAGACGAAACCTGAATGTGAACGACCAGGAGAAAAATGGGACAATTGGCAAAACAACATTCAGGCAGCGGGGGTGGTAGTCCATAAGATAACTATCTATTAACCGTCTATTGCAAATGCCTTTGCCAGCACTAGTAGAACCTGTTGAGCCTCGAGATATATCGAGTCTCAAGGCCGGAGGATGTTCGAGCGAGAGAGTGAGTGCGAAGTTAGCTACGAATCAAAGCGGTTGGCGTGAGAATAGTGCGGCGAGTTAATGCAATAAAAATTTATATTTTAATGCGAATCGTAGATATTGGTTTTGAAAAATAGATTCACTAACCACATCCTGTAGATCTCAGTTAAGAATTTTAATTAATCAGAGAAAAACGTGGAAAACAAAATTTTGGTAAATTGCGATGAGACGCCAAAAGCATACTAGTTTCTTTACCTTTTATGGTTACGGAAACATGGATTTTTTACGATTTTATCATAATACCGTTATATGGGCGTGGTTATTATCCATTTTGAATACCAAGAAGTACAAGTTTTGTTCAGATATTTTAATCAAAACTTACTAGAGTTATCCGATGCACGGCTGGACGGAAAGATGATGATAAAGTCGTTTCGAAGACATATTTATTTGCTATAGGCATTGGCAAACCCTTTTAAACATTATTGTTGACCCACTTATTCCGCTCTTCAGTCCAATCTTGCATTTCAAATTTCAGTAAATTATCTTTTAAAGTTCTGAAATATTTCAATTATGGTTAGAATCAGATTTTAATACCAATTTACCTTGAGCAATGGTTTCGTTCTGATATCTCAATATTTACTCCAGTTAACCGATGCACGGACGGACGGACAGACACACATGGTTTAATCAATCTCTCTTTTATTTATGTACATTTTAGTATATGTATATGTCTATAATATATATATATATATATATCTATATATATCGGTTGCTTCGGGCTTGTGCACTAATGTGATCGGGTTAAAAATTTTTAATTGAAGGGAAAATCAGAACTACAATGAAGCAGCCGCTGACATTTTTGCCTTTGGTCTCGCTTAGGAATGTGCTTGGGTGGAAAAAGTGAGTGGAAATTATATATTAACCCATTAAGTCCCAAGTTTTTTTATGCAATTTTTTCCCCATTTTCTGTTAGTCTGGTCCAAAATATAGAGACAAACGCACAAATTTCGGTTTTCAGAAATCATATATATATTTTATTTCATCTGAATAGTTAGTTCCCAAATGGGAACATTGGGTAAATAAGACTTAAATCATATTGTGATAGTCCAAAAAGCAATGAACGTGCATATCTCGATCGCATTCAGTACACATCTTACGTGAATTTTTTTTACAGAACGCACATCGTTCTTGTTTTCCATTTGGAATAGCAGCTAAAACATGTTTTGTAATAGTCCTGTTTTGTTTGAGTGTACGAACTGGGGGACCAAGTATTTTCGGATCTGAAAGATCAGAATGTATATGCAAATAGCTTCGCGCTACCATACGAATGAAGTCAAGATAAGGAATCCTTTCATGACTTAAGTTATATAAAACGAATGCATTGTACATAAAAATATCCAAACAGTTTGTAAAAAGCCTGAAGTACCACTTTTTTCCTCTAATTTTTACAGGGTATTTATTAATATGCTAGTCTAACTTATCAACACCTCCCATGTACTTATTATATTGTGATATTACATTAGGCTGAAGTACTTCGACATACTTTTTGTTCTTTTTGCAGTATCTTTGAACCGGTAGCATTGGATATATATTTAGGTGATTGCTAATAACTTTTACACATCTATTATCATTCCATGAGACAACTAGTACTTCATTATTTTTGTCAAATCTATAATCAACAGCGCCTCGAGGTTTTTTTTTCATAGCGTCATCTATTTTTATAGGACACTTGAGACGATTGAACCTGGCTGTTCCGGTGGCACGCACCTTTCTTACTTAGAAGTGAAATCAGTCTGAAACTTGAAAAGAAATTGTCAAAATATAGTTCGTGGTCTTCAGGATTCTCCAGATGATTAACCATTGAAGTTATGACCTTTTCTCCCACACCTGTCAAATCCTTCTCATTAAGATCTCTTTTTCCTTGATACAGTTCAATATTGTAACAAAACCCAGTTTCTCCACAGGCCATAATCCACTGTTTCAAATGCGTTGTTTTGAAAATGCGTTGAGTTTTAAAAAATTTTGGTTGAGCTTTTCTATCAATGGCTTAATTTTGAAGTCCTTTTCAGGAAGACAGCAGTCTCTTATCGTTGTTAGCAAAGTGCAAAAATCTCTTGATTTCAAGGTATCTGTTTTTCGGCATACAGTTTCTTACAATTTGTATATCAACGTCGTCGTCAGTGCACCAATACATCTTTTCAGATGGTAAACTGTGGTATGATGTAAAAATCAATATGCCTAAAAACTTACGAAAACACTCTGAAGAAAGGGAAAAACCATGAAAATTGTTTTGGTGTGCACAGCGCAAACTTTCATCAACTACGTGTTGGACTAGCAAATCGTCAAAAAAGAGCTCAAAAATTTCGAATGGCTCTTTTTGTTGAAATTTTTCCCGTGTTATTGCTTTGCTATTTTCGCAACGTTCAGACGATGAAAAATTTTGACTGTAGGTCGCATCAGTATGAGTCCACCGTGATGATCTAGTTTTGCTGGCTGAATTTTCTTCGTCCAGCTTTTGTCGTTTTGAAGTTGTATTTGGTGAGAAGCCGATATCTTGTTCTCTTTCCGTAAAGTGAATTTCTACTTCGCCAGGTACGTCCTTTAGTTCTACAACTTCATCGAGATTGTCTTCATCAACATCTTCGCAATCAGTCAGATTATCAGCATCTGGTGGCAGTTGCACTATATAAATAGTGCTTTCGTCACCCAGCTCTGCGTCTTCGAGAATTTCTTCTAAAATTCCCTCAATTTCATGAAGTTTTAGAGCTCTTTGGCTGAACATACTTGATATATAACAATTTCAGCCTAAAACGACAACGAAAAATATTAACACAATTTTGACATAGGGACCAATGCTCCCAATTGAGAACATTGCAAATTCATCGGTATTAAGATATCCAAGCAATTTGTTCAATAAAAAGCTGTTTATTTTAATTACTTAAGTCGCAATATAGCACAATAAAGAAGATAACACTTAAATTTTATTGTTAAAATAAATAAATTTTGCGAAAAAACCCGAGGAAAAGAAAAATGTACCACTTCCGAAAATATTTGCATGCTACTGTGCACGTGATAATTGGAGATCATCAAGAACAGCTGATTATAAGCATAGGAATGTGAGAATGTGTAACTCGGCCGCATCCTATTGATGTCAAAGACCCTTAATTATACTTCGTCGACTCGTTCGGTAATGGTATATGCGGTCGACACCTAAGTTTTAGAAGTTAAATTAGCCGGTAGGATTAGAAATTCATTTAATGTAAATTTTACAATACTCTCATCGAGAATTAAAAATACAAAATTATTTATGTAAACAAAATTTAATGTAAACAAAAAGTGCTTTGTTTTTGTATTTTTCCAGCAGAAGCTAGCAAAGAGAAGAAACTTACGGCCGCGAAGAGCGTAACGAATAAAAGTAAAGATACGAAAAACTAGCATAAATCAGCAAGCAAACAGCTTTCGACAGCAACAGTGTTATTAATTATTTTAACTGTATTTTCCAATAGCTGATTCTTACTTTGAGAGCTTATGATTTCTACTGAAATTTTTTTTTTGTAGAAACGAGCAGCTGTATCGTATTTTTACGGTCGTTTTTTTCTCTCGCCTGCACTGTAATATGAGATTTCGACCTAGAAAGTGATGGGAATTTGTTGAAATCTGATTGAAAGTCGTGACATCGAACTCATAAAAATATGCGGAAATGCGTTCTGGATTCGAAAGGTTTTACGAAATCTCAGATTTCAGTGCTGTGAGAATGCTAAATAAGATGCGCTTTCCAGTAAAAACTAGTGATAATTATTGATAACTATCAGTTCAGGAACAAAGCCAAAATAAAAACTTTGAAAAAATACACACACTTTTGAATTCTTTTATGTACATATGACAACCTACGCGACCTATATCCTATGTATCAAATTTGGGTAGTTTAGCTTCTATAGTTACTGCAATATCGATTATTTTGCTTTTTGTAAATTGCCGTTATATGAGGGGTATGCGTAGTTTTGTTCGATTTTCGAAAATTTCTTTTCTTTCGGAATAACGGAAATTATCTCACTGATGTTTATATAGTACGATCGCAAACGTTTTAGAACGTTAGAAGGTTTCTGTTAGAAATTTTGGAATGCAGAAATACTTTCGACATTGCCTACCGCTATGGAAAAAAATTTTCTATTAATTTTGATGACACTTGCCCTGGCCGAGATTCGAACCCGGGGCACATGCTATACACTCGGTTACGCCGGCTGAATGCATTATAGGTACATATGTACATATATTTAACGAATCCTTCTATTTTATGAATTAGGCACACACCAAAGATATGTGGTGTAGATAATGGGCGTTCATAGTATTCAGAAAGTTACTTAAACTCGGATGTACTCAAAGAACGACGCACTCACAATCGAGCGAAACTGAACTTGAACAGAACACTAATGATTTAAATCCTGCGATAGAACCTCTTATTAAGTTATTTGTTAAATATTTCAAGGCTTACTTGAACGTGTCAGTAGATACTCTGGAGTTGGAAAATATCCCAGCCACCATATAAATACGTCTTACCCAAGGCGAATTCATATAAGGTGAATTTGATCAACCAGCTGATTGAATTCACTTGGTGAAAGTTAGGTCAAAATGATGTGTTTATTGTAAACGATACTGTCATTGTGCATATAATTTTTAGTGTAAATTTTTGTGTTTGAACGTATAGCACCACTTCGCATTGGCCTTATCTTATTAATAAAGAATTGTTATTTACGAATTCATTCAAGCAGAGAATCAAATGTCAAATTTTGAAAAGTGTATCACTGTTTTCCACTCGGTATTTCGTTAATTATTTAACACTAGAATACAAAATCTCCCTCAAAGTTAGAAACGAGAGCAAACGGTTTTTCTAAGGCGGCCAACATGGGGGAATTAGAACGAAAAGTTGTCTACGTTCGTAACCTTTCATAATTTTATCAAGGGATAGCATCAATTATACGAATATATGTATATGCCCATTTGTGTACATATGTGCCAAGAGTGAATGTACGGAAGCGATGACTGTCCTAAATATTGCGACGCAGGAGTACTTCAGTGTGGCTGATTTATCCACCATGTAAGTTTTATGGAAGCTTGTGTAATATTGTTAGTAAAAATATTGTTGCAAAATATTAAGAAAATATGCTTTTTACTTAGATATATGACGCTGATGTGCTGCCCAACAATCTGGTGTGTACTATAAATACATACTTTCGTAGTGGATGGACGTGTTTTATTTTCCGTCCGCTAACTCAAACTTTTCCCCAATTTTGCTTGTTTTATTTTCGTAATTTCGCTAATTTTATTTTCATGTGAGAACGATGCGTGTTGTTATTCTTTTCGCTGTTTCATTTGGTCACTTGCTGTTAGCTATCCCATGTGTCTGTGGGCACAAAGTTGAACGTGTTCAACCGAAAGTGCGGCGGTAAGTGCAAAGAGTTTTTTCATTTACCCTGCGTTAACATTCTGCCGGCTTATTATGATTTTTTATTCAAATCTAATCATCATGTAATCAGTGCTCTTCGCTGCGGCGTAACTCTGGTCGATCGCCGCTCCCGTCGCCAACCGCTGTTGATGTCATTGACATTTGTAATGACTCTTTTACTTTGAGTTCCGTTAACGCTCTTCATCTATCGGACTCACAACAATCACATTCACTGCCCGGAGTTTTACAACAGCAACAACTCTCCGTGGCCTCTTCGGACCAGTGTAACGAGAGCATAACCTTGCAGTCGCTGCTTAGGGAATTTCTTGAGCTTAAGTCTCAGAATGCGCAAGCATTGCGTTTAATTAAATCGCTGCATGAAGATAACACGGGTCAACACAAAATTTTACCTAGACTTTAAAGTATTAAATTTTGATTCTTTAGTTTGTAATTATACGAAAAAAAAATAGATAGCATGAAAAATTTTGCTTTTGTATTTAGGAGACCGATTGAACGATATTTTTCAAAATCTGTAGTTTTAATTATCAATTAAAGATAAAACCATCTATTTAAACATTTTTATTATTTTTATTAAGTTTTATTTACACTTTCGCGACGACATTTTCAGTTATTCTGGAATATATAAAATATGTATATATATTTAAAATAATTAAAATTTATAAAAGATTAAAAAATGAGTATTTTTACTATAACTATTACAAAAGCAAACTTTACAACAAGAACAGGTATTTCTTTCCGTTTTTGATCATAATTAACCAGAAAATCATACAATAAACCTTAGGACGAAGAACAAAAATTTTTTTGTAGAGCAGCCGCTGTGTGCTGTTATTGAAAAAATTAATTTGTGCGTCAATGATCTTTCGACTGCAACTTGCAATTTGTCGAAAGATGTTAATGAGTTAAATGCAGTTGTGGCTAAGCATATAACCAACAACACGAATGTTGTTGCTCGTAGTTCTTTGCCGTCTATTGAAAACTACGAGCATGATGCGCTCTCAGTAGCTCCCGCTTCTTTTGCTGTAAACGATGCCGTCATTTTGGCTCCGCTACCGCCGACTATAGCCTATCGCTCTTTGTCATGTGACGCTTCCGCTGTTGCTGTCAAGTCGCCGCTACCCGCAAATATTAACAGCTCTTCATTACCTTGTGCTACTACTGCTGCTGTACCGACGTCGTCGTTGTCCTCTTCTGCTTATGCTATGTGTCCTGCTGCTATTGGAACTGCACTGCCCTCTGCTAACGCCAATTCCTCACCAACTTGCGCTGTTAATGCTAAGCTGCCCTTAGTATCTGCTCCGGCGCCGCCTTCTTACGCTGCTGTTGTCAACGCTGAATTATCTCCCGCTGCAGCTCGTAATAATAATAACAATTTGCCTAAAGTCGACAATAATACTCGTATAAAAAATAAACTAAAAAGTAATCTAAGTGTAGTAGGTTCTAATGCTAATACTGATCTTGTCGCGGCTGTTCGTTGGAGATGGTTGCACCTTTCATCTTTTCCTGTTACGGTCACAGTTGATGAGATCATGACTTACGTTACGCAGCATGCTGGCGTTGAAAAAAGTTGCTTGTATTAAGCTAATTAAGAAAGGTGCTGTGCTTAACTCACTAAAGAGAATTAGTTTTAAACTTGGTGTTCCTGAATCTATTTACGATAAGCTTTTTGTGTCTGATTTGTGGCCGGAAAATATCGCGGTGCGTCCGTTCCAATTTTTTCAAAAGAAAGAAGAAAATGTGCATCCACCTCCCGATCCCAAGCCTTAATTGTAAATTCTTGAACTATTCTAAGTTTTTGAATATCTTTTTCCAAAATGCTGCTGGGATTAGGACTAAATCTCGTGAAGTGCGTCAATTTAGCTCACTCTGAGAATTTGATATCATTGTCATTATTGAGACGTGGCTAAATGCTAATTTTTTTAATGAGGAATATTTTGATCCGAATTTGTATAACGTATTTCGAAAAGACCGCAACTCGGACTTAACTGGCTGCTCCAGGGGTGGCGGGGTTCTCTAAAGTGCTAAAGTGAATCTTCATGCAACCGTTGTTGGTCTAAATAATCAGTTATGTGTTTGTGTACATGGTTATTCAGAATCTCTCTTTATCTGTGCTTCGTATATTCCTCCAAATGGTAGTGAATATCTTTTTAGTGCGCATGCTGAAAATGTTTCGCTAGCCTTAAATTTGGTTGGTGAAGGTCATCTGTGTGTACTTGGTGATTTCAATCTCAATAATGTTTCGTGGTCTCGTTCTGGCAATAGTTCCACCTTTCTCCCAAATCATGTTAATAGCTCTAGTGAAATTTCGTTTATTGATAGTATGCTAAGTATTGACCTTATTCAAATTAATTGTTTCCCGAATAAACTTGGCCGGTTTTTAGACTTGCTGTTTTTAACTAAAAATATTAACTTTACGATTTCCGAACATTTATTTCCAATCTCAGCCTCGGACATGCACCATGCACCGTTATCTATTGAGCTTGAATTTTATGAATTTTCTAGAATTAATAATGCTAATGATAAATTTTCTTTTAATTATAAGCTCTGCAACTTTCCGAAATTGAACAATCTATTTTGAATATTAACTGGGATTATCTATTTCTCAATCATGATCTTGCTAATTGTTTTCGGACCTTTAAAGACACTATTTTTGGAATTTGTCTGAATAATTTATTGAAGCTCAGAAATGTGAAAAACAAGTTCTATCGTAAATTCAAAAAGTTAAAGGACTCTGAGTTTTTTTGCTAAATACAAGAAGTTCTCTAAGGATTTCTTGTGTTTGGATAAATTTTTATATAACAATCACGTTTTGAACTATGAAAGTAAAATTAAATCGACCCCAAAAGCTATTTGGCAATTTATAAAGTCGAAGAGGTCTTGCTCGAGTATACCCTCGGCGTTATTTCATAATGATAAATCTGTTAACTCTCCCTTAGATGCCACCAATCTCTCTGCTGAGTTTTTTATGTCTAACTTTGTGTATAATTCAGTTGTTGACGGAGATTCCCCTCTAGAACACCAGACTTCAATTGAGTTCAGTAATTTAACGTTATCCGCTGAGGATATTTCTGGAGGCCTTACACGCCTTAAATCTTCCACTCGCACCGATATGGATGGGTTCTCTGTTCACCCGTTATTGGTTATTTTCAAAAAATCGTTATCTTGTGGATTGTTTATTGACGACTGGAAGATTGCTTTTATCACTCCCATCTTTAAAAGTGGAAATAAGAATGATATTAGCAATTATAGGCCAATTTCCAAATTATCTTCTATTTCAAAGCTGTTTGAATGAATTATCAAAGAGAAGATTTCCTTTGCAGTTAAAAGCATAATTTGCCAGGAGCAACATGGTTTTATTCCTGGTCGTTCCATTGTATCTAATTTGTCTGTGTTCACATTTCTGCTTTCCAGTCGGAACTGCAAGTTGACACCATTTATACAGATTTTTCTAAAGCTTTTGATAGGGTTTCTCATAAAATTCTCTTAGGAAATTGGCTCATATTGTGTTTCACACCCCTTTTTTGAAGTGGATTGCTTCGTACCTGTATAATCGTCGTTGTATAGTGGTCGTCCATAATTTTCAGTCGCTTCCTTTTGTCGCTCCCTCTGGTGTTCCTCAGGGTAGTATTTTGGGTCCTCTGTTTTTTGTTTTGTTTATTAATGATATTAGTAGCTGTTTTAATTTTGCCAAATTTCTTCTTTATGCTGATGATCTTAAAATTTACACCTCAATTAGTAACTCACGTGATACGCAATTACTGCCGGGTGGTATCAATAATTTGTTTCAGTGGTGTGAACGTAATTGTCTTGCTTTGAATATAATTAAATGTTTTCACATTACCTTTTCCAAACGTCGTAATTCTTTCGATACTTCATTTTTTATCTCTAATTTCCCGTTAAAACGCGTCAATGTAATCAAAGACTTGGGTTTAATGTTTGACTCTAAATTTTCATTTTCAAATCATATTAATTCAACTGTTTCTAAGGCATATGCTATGCTTGCTTTTGTCAGACGTAATTGCTCTGATTTTACTGATCCATACACGTTGAAGCTTCTGTATACGGCATTTGATTCGTTTGGGGGCCGTACCATGCCTGTCTTGATCATCGCACTGAGAGAGTTCAAAAGGTGTTTTTACGCTGGGCCCTCTTTAATTTACATTTGTCGGAACCCCTCTTTTCTAGTGCTTCTAGATGTATGTATGTTTATAAATCTGAAGTCGTTGCGTTCGAGGAGAATTATTCTATCCTTGTCTTTTGTTTTCGATATAGTCCGTGGTGTTATTGATTGTCCAGGGCTCCTTCAGCAGATTGTCTTTAATATTCCGCCAAGACTTTTTCGTAATGCTCCCTTAACAAAGCCCTTCTTGAGTTTAATTCTGTTTCCAGTCACGTGGACTTAGATTTTTCTACTTCGAAAAATTGTTTTATAAATAAATAAATCATTAGTAAATTTTATCTTTAATCGTCATTGAAAATGTTATTTAGTTATTACTCCAATGAATTTTATTAAATACATTCTTGTATTTTTTTAAACTTAGTGTTATAAAATGTATTGCATTTGAAACTAAACTAAATAAATAAACTAATTACTTACATACATATGTAGTGAGTGAAAAATGTTAAATTACTTCGTTTTCAAGTCTTTAAAGAGGATACTGAAATACTGTTCCGCTGGTAGAGCCATTATAGATTACTACGAGTAGCACGTGTATTAAATTTGTTTCAGTGGTATGTAGTCACCGTGATCGGATTATAAAATTAAAACCCGCCAATTTCGAAAAATTTGTTAAATGACATACAGTTATTCTTTTCCGAAGACAAAATGCAGAAATCTTTCAATAGAATGCAAAACTTTATAGTTCGACATATCAAACGTGTGCAGTATTTTTTTTTGTGTAAGCACCAAACTATTATTATTATTTTACTATTTTTCAATTCAGGAATATAATTACATCCCCCGTTATTCAAAATGATATCCTTTTCGAAAATTATACCCTAATTATATTACAGGGAAAGGGGGAAAGTAGGCGACACTGATAAACTTAGGCTGGATATTTTGCATACCTCGAACCCAGATTTAACAACTGAGTTTGATGAATTGATGTAACCTAGTATGAAAGAGGAGCAGATGAAACACGTCTTATAATATTCGACAAAGCGATTTATCCCTAGTGAGTCATTACGGTTTTATTAAAGCGTGGCCGAAATTGTTTTTTTATAGTTCAACCTTTTATAGAGAGGCAATATTTATGACCTAAAGGCTGTTTTGTTAACATTGACAAAATCATTTATTAGGTTGGTTGACTCATTTATTTTATATCTCGATTGAACTTTTAAAATATTTCAAATCTTAAATCTAAATCGAAGCAATTTCAGATATTAAAACACCTATTTTGGTGTCACTTTTAAATTCCTATAAAAGGAACTGATATTTATGAATTTGATCATAATTTGGTTTTTATGTAAAACTTAGTCAACTCGAAACGTAAGCCACCGAAATATCAAGTCTGCATTGTCTGCCTAATATCCGTTCGGGGCAATGCTGAAAATTAACACCACTCCATTCCATGAACAACAGCCCCAGTTATGATACCCGCTGACGCAGCACACCTGTAATATGCAACGACGAACAACAACAAACGCTACGCACAAGCTATCATAGTCGTGGGATCCGCAGACGCAGCACAAACACAGCAAGCTGCTGACCGGTAGTGACAAACAACGACTTACACTGCACACAAGTCGTTGTAGTCGTGGGATCCGCTGACACAGCACCTTGCGGATAGGTAACAACGGCAGCGGCGTCAACGAACAGCGGCAGCAACGAACAAATTCATACGCTACGCACGCAAAGCATAGCAACGAGTTAAGAATAAAAATGTCACAGCAGTTAGTTATGATCGAGCCTGAATAAAGCACACAAGTGCATAAAAATAATTTATACATTAACAAACTTCTTTTTTTAAATGGTATGCCCAAAGGTCTTCTCTAGCTATTTCACAAACCAAATACAGTGAAAGCAAAAATATACATAATGAAAACATGCATGTTTATGTTTCCATAATTATTCATTTTTATATTAAATTACAACTTTGTTACATACAAAATTTTGGCATTGTTTATTAAAAAAATTAAATTAAAATAAGTTAAAATTTAAAGTGGGGAAATTACTTGCAAGAATACAGTATAATCGATTATCAACTATTCTCTTCGATACTTTTAAATGAGTACTAGCATCGAGTTCTTAGTGATATCGGAACATCACTATTACTAAATATTTCAAAAAAGAAACAATTGTTATTGAAAACGTAATATCAAATAAAATTGTAGAAGGTATTCCCAAACCATCAGAAAAAAGCGAACTATTGAAATTATGTCATTCTCATTTCATTTTAAATCGCTTTTTCAGTATGTTCTCACTTTTTTAATTTTGTAAGTTGTACAGTAATCATTCGAATGAAATAGTAATATCATACAATATATATTTCGACAACTTCCAAGTAAATAACACAGATCAACAAAAAAAAAAAATTTTTTGTACATGGGTTCTGCCCTATATATTCGGATTCTATTTTCAATTCTATAAAAAAAAATGCAATTACGAATCAAAAAGATTTGGTTTTGTAGAAGTTATAGCGATTTGAAAATTTTGCATTTTTGCACCTGGCTAATGTAGGTCCTTTCGCGCTATTTCGGTCGATAGAGGGCGGCGGGTAGCTACCTGATGCAGCGATGCATGCAAAAAAGATCTACTTAAAGCACAACATACTCATCTTAAAAAAAAATGTGGCTGAGAAACAGTAAAAAGGAGATAAAAGGTCCCATATACACATGATTTTAGGTAGATTTGGCAATTGGTTAAGTACATATTAAGAAACTCATCGAAACTTTTACTGGCGGATTGGCAGGCCTAGCAATAAAGCATGCCAAAACGTTTAAGGAAAACAATATATCCGGAACTTCCATCGACATCCGCTCCAGTACCACATTCGGAACAAAATGCTGTACCTGATCCACCTGTGTTGGAAAAGCAACTATTCCCTCAAGGCAGGTTTGAAACCCCGAGTTCATCTGCATCCGTACATTCCGAATTTGTTCCTCAAATTGAACCAGGAATACCACATCTCATCAACTCTGAAGATCTCAATGACTTAATAAGAGACTTAAATCTATCAAAAGATAAAGCAGAGTTATTAGCATCGCGGCTTAAACAACGAAATTTACTTACTTCTGATGTTCGAATATCTCGGCAACGAAAGCGTCATGAAGAATTTTCTTGTTTCTACAGTAAGGAAGAGGGACTCTGTTTTTGCTATGACGTGAAAGGTTTATTTGAAGCAATTGGTATTCCTTGTAATACAAATGAATGGCGCCTCTTTATCGACAGCTCAACAAAAAGTCTAAAAGCAGTTCTACTACACAATGGGAACAAATTTCCATCTATTCCACTGGCACATTCCATACATTTCAAAGAAAATTATGACAGTATTAAAATGCTATTAACTGCAATCAAATATACGGAATACAAGTGGGAAGTGGTGCAGTGAAATAACGCCCGCGGAAATAGCGCCCGGTTTGTTTTTTTACTGGAACGCAAGGTGGATATACCAAACACTCCTGTTATCTTTGCCTATGGGATAGCAGAAATGATGCCACCCACTATCACCAAAAACATTGGCCTGAACGTACTGAGTATGGAGTGGGAAGATTTAATATTAAACATGAAGCAATTGTCGATCCTAAAAACATATTGATGCCGCCATTGCATATTAAATTGGGCCTTATTAAACAATTTGTGAAGGCTCTTAATATTGAGTCTAAATCTTTCAAATATTTGCAGACTTTTTTTCCAAAGCTGTCAGAGGCGAAAATTAAAGCTGGAGTCTTTGTTGGCCCTCAAATAAAAAAAATTATGAACTGCGATATTTTCCCGGACCTACTTAGCAATGAGGAGAAACTAGCGTGGAACAGTTTTAAGGCAGTAAGTAGTTCGTGGCTTTCTTGGAAATCATAGGGATGAAACTTATGATGAGCTGATAACTGGCATGATTACGAATTTTTCCGCCATCGGATGTAGAATGTCGCTAAAGATGCACATGTTACATTCACACCTAGATAAATTCAAAGATAATATGGGAGCTTATTCAGAAGAACACGGGGAGCGATTCCATCAAGATATAATGGAG
Source organism: Anomoia purmunda (assembly GCA_951828415.1). Taxonomy (NCBI): domain Eukaryota; kingdom Metazoa; phylum Arthropoda; class Insecta; order Diptera; family Tephritidae; genus Anomoia; species Anomoia purmunda. The sequence continues at coordinate 83,061,469 of OX639993.1, read as the reverse complement.
TTTGAGAAACGCTACCAAGGCCAGAATACGGAAAGCATGATGGGGGACTATATTTGGACGTTAATAAGAGAAAATGTTACCGAATATGGCAGGAAAAGCAGGAAAAAGCATTTTTAAACATTTAAACTGTATTCTAAAACTAAATTTATAAGAATAAATCTTAAATTGATTTTTACTATACTAGAATAAATCAAATCTATGTCAAATTTTGATGAATTTTCATGTTTTTCGTTTTTCTCATTTTTTTCGAACAAAACCAAATCAAAAACTTTTTTATGTTCATATTCTTATTTCTGGGTGCAAAAGCAATAAAAAAATATACGCACGACCCATGTACAAAAATGTTGTTGACCAGTGTAATGTATTAGGGACATTTGGTTTTTAACATGCTGACATATATTAGTTTCACCAGTATGTGACTATCCATTATAGCTTTTCATTTTCCTCTGCGTTGGAAAGACCAAGTGGAAAAGGACTTGACGTCACTTGGTATTTCCAATTGGTGCCAGTTAGAAGGAAGAAGAAGTGACTGGCGCAATTTGTTAAACTCGGCCAAAATCTCGTAAGAGGTTACAGCGCCAATTAAGTAAGTAAGTAATCCTTGCGCTTTCTAAAGTTGGAATTTCCTTCAGCTTCTACGGCTTATTCGGAATCCCCCAATTATTTGGCTACTTTTCCATACCGGAGGTCTGCAGTCACGCCATGCTTCAATGAAATGTTGTAGAGTATAGTGAGAGCGTAAATTATCATTGCGGCAATAATGAAGAATGCGATATTTTGATAAGCATCGGAATCGGGGCTTCAAAACGCCAAAAGCTCTTCTTTTTGTTTCGTGCTGTAGCCTGAAACTTGTCTTGAATTTTATATCACGCAAATTTGAGAGCTCTTATGGTCGTATCAGCAGCCATGGCTCCAACGGATACCCTTGGTTACCTAATAATCAAGATTCCTTTTGAGCATTGTGGTGTAGCTTCATAAGGCGTCATTTGGGGGGTAAGGGACTAGATGAACGCTTGATACTATATAATCCCTTTCTATTGATAAAAATGCAAATGGCTGTAATTGCGTCAGTTCTTGTGGGTGATATGATCCCAACATGCATACAGTCGATTGCCCCAATTGTTGCCTTTGGTTGAAGGAACCCGTATTCCGCTCCCTCACACAACTACAATTAGCTTGGAAATATATATGTGTCAATGCTCGAGACACCGACGACTGCGTCTTGGAAATGTTGTTACTACTTCCTACACATTTCAGGATACAGGACAGAAATCGTAATGTGAAGGGGATGCGCGTTTTCTGAACATCCCCCGGTTTCAAATTTTCTATTAGCTCTTGACATAACGTTTTTGGAAAACGTAACGATTGCATAAAAATCTCTTCTTGCAGTGAAAAGAGATCGCTTCGATCCCTCAAGCGTTTCTAAAACTCTCCGCAACTGATTTCCCCTGCTTCTCGAAGTCTGCCGTACAAACAATAAGGAGAATTTCCATCGTACATAAACTTAATAATAAGTACTCGCGAAATTGCATACACAAAATAAATAAAATACAAAAGGGGTACAAAACAGTAATTTAACTAATTCATCTGCTAAATTGTAACTATGTACATATATTCAAGTTTATTTATGCCAACTTCTCAGCTGTTTTCGCATTGTGAGGCTCTCATTCCCTCCTGACAAGTTGCCAGTATATTTGCCAGCATTTGAGCTTTTGAATTTACGCCAGCATAAGGGTTAGCTGACAACAAACAGGCTGGTAAGTTTTGTCAGTCCATCAGCATAGGGCTGTAAGGCTCGTTCCATTCCACAATTTTGGTGGGCTTAAATCCGCAAAAAAAAAATTGTTTCGGCACTTTTCAGAGTGATTTAATACGACTAAGTATATCCGATTAATTCTTGCAACTTTATCGTTTCGTGATGTAAAAATAGCTCTCTGACAAAGCCAAGAATTTTCTTGAAATGTTGTTTGGTTTTGATCATCACAAACGGAAAATATAAGGTCTATTATTATTATTATTATTATACAGAAAGGAGGTGATGAATCACCAACTTACATTAAAAAGAAAGCAGCACTAGTGACACAGACCTTCGGCTCTCTTAAGACTAAATTAATATTATCTATCTATCTATCTGTATATATGAATATATTAGATATTTTTATATAAGTTTCTTAAGGTTTGTTAATTTCCGAAATTTTGCAACTGTGTGTATGTTGTTTGCCTCCACCTCTTTTAAATAGCTTGATGAGATGGTATCACCGAAAACTTCCTGTCTAATTGTATTCAAGTGTGGGCATTCGTCTATAAGATGGACTACAGAGAGCGTGTTTGAAGCACAGTGTGAGCACTGTGGTTGGCTATACCCTTTAAGAATGTGGCTATGTGTAGTAATTGTGTGTCCAATTCGGATACGTCTAAAAGCTTTCATGTCGTTACAGGAGACGTTGTGGGGAAAAGTTGGTTTATTTCCTTCTGGATTGCATTTGGCGTAGTGGTGGTGAAAATTTCGCCATTCTTGCATCTTTGTGTTCATTATTTGTGCTTGTATCAGAACAGTCATGTCAACATCCAATACCGATTGGTGAATAGTTAGCGGTTGCCTCGTAGCAAGTTTTGCTCTATGACCGGCAGCTTCATTTCCCACGATGCCAACGTGGCCGGGGATCCACATAATTTTAATCGTTTCACTTCGTTCTATTAACATTGATCGTATTGAAATGGCCAGTGCGTTTTTGTTCTTAACATAAACCAGCATGTTGATTGTGGAAAGGCTGTCAGTACAGATGGTGAACTTGTCGTTGGCATTGAAGGCAAATTGGACAGCTTGGAGTATTGCTTCAGCTTCAGCTGTAAACTCTGAGCGGAATGGAAAGAGGTGACCGGCGGTTATAGTGTTTTCGTTTTCGTCAACCACTGCAAAAGCAGTATGTAAAGTTGTTTTCGACGCATCCGTATACAAGATTTTCCAGCCGCCATTTTTCATCTTGCAAGAAGTTCACTGAAAAGCTTTCGGTAAACTAGTGGTGTCGTGTTTGTTTTGCGGTATGCCATCAAATAAAGCTGTTGAAACATTGCCAAGGCGGGAGTCTTTTGTAAACGGGTTGGTGTAACGGTCAGACCTAGCTCTTTAGCTGATAAAATAATTCTGGCGATCGAAGACAGGTTTCTTAGTGGTCTTTTTCGTTCAGCTTCTGTCACTATTAAATTGTACAACAACGGATTGTCGCTTTTAAGTATTTTTGGGACAAGTCTTAGTGTGCTGTAAACTATTCTCTCTTGTAGTGAAGGGAGTCCAGATTCCATTAAAATGCATTTGAGTGGTGACGTAGGGAAAGCGCGTAGATTTCTCCGTGCTGATGCGTGGTAGGCTGGAGTAATTAACTTTTGATTTTGTTTTGAGCAGTGCCCGTATATTGCGAGACCGTAATCCACTTTCGACAATATGAGCGCTTTGGTGATGTTTAATAGCGTTGAGGGGTGTACAAAACAGTGCTTCGATGATAGGTATTTTATTATGTTAAGACGTGTTGCCAAATTGTTTTTTATGTATTTACAATGATTTTTATAAGTGAGTCTTTTATCGAAAATAATGCCTAAGATTCTTAGACTATCGCAGTTAACAATATTTACATTATAGATACTTATGCTTAAAGATGGACAATTTAGTTTTTTACAAAAATGGATAATTTTGCATTCTTCGTATGCAAGGGTCTAAGGTCTAATTACGATGAACTGTACGCCACAAATTATGAGGCAGAATAATTTTACCCTCTTCTTAAGAATATGTACCACTTCCACTATATCAGAAAAAATTTTAGCATTTCTATTACTTTCAATACGTGCACGTACATATGTTCACTGTGCTTTCACGTAATGTATAAGTATATCCACAAATTGGATATCTTCAAGCGTGCTCTTATCTCATCCGCTCTTGTATTCCGCGATATAACCGGGAGTATCTGCCGTTAATCTCCACAAAAACCACAACATATTTTTCTTTATTTCTCCGAAAATGTTTTAGAGTTCTATCAACAAAATATTTTATCATAGATATGAAGATTTTACTGATTTTTTCCATCACGTCGGGATTTTCTATTATTAATTTTGGGTTTCAACATTTTATTTATTTTTTACGTTAACATTTTAAATAGTGAATATATGTACATACATTTATACGAAATTGGCTTCAGCGAGTAGTAAGAAGGGTAGAGACGTGATATGCGCTGGCGCATTTTTTGGTACAGCTTTCCAGCAGTTAGTTAAAAACTTCTCTTTTAATTATTTACATTTTGTATCAAATATTTTGGTATTCTATATATTTAATTGAATTACTTTATGCGTAGTTTATGTTTTTTTCTAAGAGCAGAGGCAATAAATACATATATTATAAAAATATTAAATATTTTTCTTATAGAATACCGCGAACATGCAAGAATTCTGCAGACAGTTGGTGTCACACTTGTGATTTTACTTTTGGATTTCCTATCGATGAAAGAGATAAAATTGGCTTAATTGGAAAAAGTAGGAGGCTTAATATTGAACCACGTTCCGCTAAGTTGGGGACGTATTAAGGTAATTTTTATTAAACGTGGGCATGAAAGCGCTAAAGATTACATGCCAATAAGCCTAATACCCTATGCACTCAAGACGCAGGCGGCAGCGACTAGTGACCCCTATTCCCCTAAAACTAATTCGTATTCCTAAGAAACCTGTCAGGCTCCTAATTTCGATTGACCTAAGATCGCCGAGCTCATTAAGGCCTTCGAAATTGCCATAAGCTCCTCTTGAAAAAAACTGCACTGATAGACGGAAGCTGAAAGTTATGCTCAATCGTTCCGATAATACCCCTCCATCAACCCTTTCGTCGAGCGTGGATCCATCCATGTTAACATGTAGGGTTGCGCTTTTCCTAACTCCTCCCTTTTGGGCAGTAGAATCATGAATTTGGTTTCGGTCGAGTCGGTCGGAAGTACATAGTCTGTTCTCGTAGACCGTCCCATGAGTTCGGCCATTATTGAACTTTTGCCGATATAAGGAAGTGCCCATTTCCTAACGGAATTTAGTCTAATGACAATATTGCATGCAACTTTTTTAGCATATATGTAGGTCTACCGGGAGGAAATTAAGTAGCGCACTAAGCGCCGTAGTGGCTGTCGTTTACATAACCCCGGCTACTCTCTGTACTCTCTACTATTTAACATTTACTTTTTTGGCGATAGCATCCCACCAAACTATTGTACCATAGAAAATTATTCGTCTCAGAACCGCCGTGTAGATCCATTCAACAATCTTGTGCTCTAAGCACCAGTTCTGGCCTATTACCTTGCTGCATGAGTAAACAGCCCCTATGGCTTTGCGGACCCTTTCGTTAACATTGGGCCCTTAATTTAGTTTCTTACCTGGGATCAGGCCTAGATTCTTGGGTTGTTTAATTTTTCTTAACGTTACTCTATTTAGAGTTAAATTTTTTATTGGAGGGCAACGGTGCTTTCTAGTGAATAGACCCATTTCAGTTTTGTTGTCGTTAACCCCTAAACCTCGACTGCGACTCCAGACCTGCCAGTTTATCTAGATGCCTGACTACTGCCGTTATGGGAATGCCGTCTGCGTATGCTGTCACATTTCCCCCCTGGTTTGTATTGCTCTTCGCAGGCTATCGGCAGTGATATTCCACAGTAGAGGTGGAAACACTTGCCTTTACCACGAATTTCATCACAGACGAGACTCCGCTTTGATTACCCTTTCCATGAGAAAAGTTCTGATGAACGCTGTCATAGTATCACATAGTCCCAGCCTGCAGAGCGACGATATAACTGCTTCTGAACTAATATTGTTAAAAACGCCCTCTTTGTCTAGGAATACTGCTAGGGAGTATTCCTTGTAGTGCAAAGATTTTTCAGTGTTAAACATAAGGCTATGAAGGGCAGTTTCCATCCTCTTACCTTTAGAGTATGCATGTTGAGCATCGGATAGGTCTCTCTATTCTTCTTATATAAAATGCGCTCCAATGGGTTGGTTATATGAAGCTTTGCCTTTCCTTCCTTCCTTAATTGGTGCTATAACCGCTTAAGCGCGATTTCATGATTTTCATTTTAATTCTTTCTATTTTCATCGTTTTACTCCGTTTTTGATCAAACTATCTTTTTCTTAATAAACTGCTAAACAAAAAACAATGAAAAATGTTGACATTTACTGATTGCGACAATTTAACTCTTAACACAAGGCCAAAGTCGCAAAACTAAGTTGGGTCAATTTGTCCCATTTGGAGCAGGGTTATGGTCCGGACGAAGCCTAAGGTAGCCAAGCGAGTATTCAGACACTGTCTTTTACCACGGTCAGATCCCTACTAGTGGATTAGTGTAGGAGAGAAATTACCTTGATTTCTGCCATTTACACTTACTTACTTAATTGACACTATAACCGCTTGAGCGAGTTTGGCCGAATTTCTCCCACAATTTGTGGTGTGCGTCTTCATGATGTAACACAAATTGAGGGACCTACAGTTTTACTCCGACTCCGAACGGCGAATATTTTTTTTGTTTTGTGAGAACTTTTTTTTCCATGGCAGAAATACACTCGGAGGTTTGCCATTGCCGGCCGAGGGGCGACCGCTATTAGAAAACACTTGCCACGGTCAGGATTTGAACCCGGTACCCACCGAATGAAGCGCGCACATGCTACACACTAGGCTACAGTGGCCGCAATTTACAAGATTATCTTAATATTAGTCCGAGGGGTAGGGGTACTTACGGCAATGACGGCACGCCGTGGACATGGGTACCTCACTTAGAATGTTCAAAAGCATAACAGCCGAATTTTGATTCTGAAATGCTACATGATCTTATAGGATTACCCGGAAGTTTTGGGTGTCCTATGATCCGCCTAAACTAAGGGCTCTTTTAGGAATGAGCAACGAAAATACATACAAACTCACGGGTGTCTGCATAGTGTATTAGGAATGCATGCCGAAAGAATTGGCTTATCATTCAACAGGTTTCGTCGCAGCGGCGAGGAACCTGGTTCAAGAATCGAACACTTACTCTGAGAGAGTACAGCTCTCGCTAGGATGAGGCAAAAGTGACTCTGTAAACCATTCCTGCAGAAGTCGCCGGATGGCTTCAGATTGCACGAGTTGTGGAATCAAAATGGCTAATGTGCTAATTGCCATTAACTTTTTTTTCATTTGAAAATTTTCAACAACAAAAAATAATCAATGGCATGAATTAATGAAATACAGCATCATCCTTACCACAAGCCATGGGACGACACATTATTTCCGATAGGCATTTCTAAATATTAATTGGACAATTTCCGCTTTTGCAGATGGGTAATTGTGCTCGTCCAACTTAAGAAATTCGAAATTTTTTAAACCGCTAAAATAGTTTACGTCAACTTGAACAATGAAGTACCTTAAATAAAGTATTTTTCATTGTATTGGTACACCAGAAAGCGTGATCATGGATCATTAAAGCCAATTTAAAAGTCAGGAATTCCAACAAATTTTCGGACAGGTTTGGAGTGTCACACATAGCAATGACAGTTCACTTCCCACAGGTCGATCAACGAAACTATAAGAAGCTACTAATCTACAGGATTTACCCGTACTTCAATGCGCACTATTGGTTTTGACATTTTGCTTTGTTTTCATTCATTATTCTTTTTGCACTGTAATCGTTCTCGTTAAGAAAAATAAAAATTTCGTTTTTCCATTCTCTTTTCTGATTGGACTTCAGGCAACCCACACGTTTTTTATTTGCATACCGCAACCTCCATAATTGGTGACCACCGGCAAGTTTTTATAAATTAAACAAAAGTATTTTCCTTTGCAAAATGAATGATAGCATGGCGGTGACGGACGGCGGCAGCGGTGTAGAACTAACTCCAACTCAACATGTTCTGCCTCGGATTCCACTTCCCACGATATCGGAACATAACATTGAGGCCTATTTTTATTCGCTAGACTTTTGGCGTTTTCTCTGACTCCGCGAAGTTTAATATAGTTCTAGCAAGTGCACCACCGGCAAAATTAATTGAGATGCGTACAATTATCGAAGGTGAGCCTGTTGCAGACAAGTTCAATTACATTCGTTGAAAACTTATAGAGAATTTTGCGGAGAGTCAGTAACGTCGCCTTCAACGTGTTTTGAGGGAACTTCCTTTGGGAGATCGTAGGCCCAGTGATTTGTATAACGAGATGCGTCGCACTGCTGGTCCCGCCCTAAGCGAGAGTATCCTACACGATCTCTGGGTAAGCCGTTTACCTCTATATGCACAAGCTGCTATTATTGCAACGAATGTTCCGATCAATGACAAAATTAAAATCGCAGACTCCATTACGGAATGTTTATCGCTAAAGCACGGGGTACAGATTTGCGAGGTTGGCACTGAAATACAATCTCCGGTTGAGATAAAAAATCTGCGAGCAGAAATTGCTGCACTTTCGAAGCGAGTTAGTGGGCAATAGCAACACTAGGGGAAGGCAGGGTAGCAGATCTGCATCGCGCGGCCGTCAGGTTGTACAAAATGCACTTTCTCTTTGCTGGTATCACTCCAAGTTCGGTGCAAAAGAAAGCCGTGCATATTCATCCCACCAGAAGAATCAAACAATCGTCAATAGGTTAGCTCGGCTAATTCAATATCTGATATGCAGAAAAGTCATCGTCTTTGCATATATGACACATCAGCCAAAATGAGTTTTTTGGTTGACTCCGGAGCGAAAATCTCCGTCATACTCAAATCGACGAAATTAGCTCGAGCTTGCCCATCATCTATATCACTGTTTGCTGCAAATGGTTCCACCGTTCTAACGTATGGCGAAGTCGTGCTGAAACTCAACTTAAACTTACGCCGTGAATTCCTGTGCAGTTTCATAATCGCGGACGTCTCGCAAGGCATACTTGGCGCTGATTTCCTTGGCCATCATGGTTTGGAACGTCGACTTGCAAGGGCAGCTCCTTGTGGATCGCACCACGTTGGCAAAAACACCGTGCTTAGTTACGCAACATAATTTCACGAGCATTTCCTCAATCAATATTTCGGAAAAATGTTCGGACATTTTAAAAGAGTTTTCGGAAATCACCTGCCCAGCACGACCGGGAATACAAACAACCGCTTCAGTAGTTCATCATATTTCCACCACTGGTCAGCTGGTTTGCGCACTTCCGCGACGCTTATCGCCGGAGAAGCTTGCAGCTGCATGTGCAGAATTCGAACTTCTAGTCAAGCTTGGTATTTGTCGTCCTTCTAGCAGCATCTGGGCCAGTCCCCTGCATTTAGTACGTAAGGCTGACGGTTGTTGGAGGCCTTGTGGTGACTACAGGGCGTTAAACGCTATCACGATTCCGGACCGCTATCCGATACCATTTCTCCAAGATTTTTCAACAATTTTAGCAGGTAAGGTGATATTTTCCAAGATGGACATGAAAAAGGCATTCCATCGGGTGCCAATAAACCCAGACGACATATGTAAAACCGCCATAACGACGCCATTTGGGCTTTTTGAATTCACCCATATGACGTTTGGTTTGAGAACTGCCGCTCAAACGTTTCAGCGTCTGATAAATGAGGTGCTTGTGGATTAGATTTCACATTTGCTTATTTGGATGATGTTTGTATCGCATCGAAATCGATTGAGGAACATAAGCAACATCTTCGTGTAGTACTTAAACGTTTAAGAGCTACAACTTAACAATTAATGTCGCCAAATCTTGGGTCATTCTATGACAGAAGATGGCATTCGTCCTCTGTCCAGCCGCGTGAAAGCGTTGTTGAGCATTAAACTTCCCAGAGTTGCAAAAGAGCTCAAGCGCTTCTTAGCCATGCTTAATTTTTATCGGAGATTCCTTCCGAACGCCTTAGAGTTACAAGAACCACTCTTTGCGATGGTACCAGGTAACAAGAGAAACGATAAAACAACCCTCTGTTGGACCGAATCTGCTAAGCGTAATTTTGAGGCTTCAAAAGCTCAGCTCGCAAGCTGCGCTATGTTAGCTCATCCCTTACCAGAGGAAGAACTATCCTTGTGAGTAGATGCTTCCGATTTCTCAACTGGAGCACTTTTAAATCAGATCGTTAACGGAAAACTTCAACCTCAGGATCTTTTTCAAGGATATTTACGCCAGCTGAGACGCGGTATAGAACGTACGACCGTGAGTTGACCGCGTTATATTTTGCTATGCGCCATTTTCGCTACATGTTGGAAGGTCGAACCTGTTACGTTTACACGGATCATAAGCCGTTGGTATTCGCGTTTTGACAGCAGCTGCACAAGGCTTCGGATCGTCAGGTGAGGCAGCTAGATTTCATATCGCAAATTACGACGGACATCCGGCATGTTAAAGGGAAAGATAATGTAACGGCTGATTTATTGTCGCGAATTCTGTCGATCACGGCTACCTCTGTTAACTATGATATACTTGTCGAGGACCAAGAAAACGACGAGGAGTTACAGGCGTACTTAAATGGTAACATTCGACACTCGCTCAAATTTAAATCATTTATATTGCCTTTCAGCTCAAGAAGGGTAATTTGTGACATCTCCACAGGGCACCTCCGCCCCTTCGTTACATCAAAATTTCGACAAACTTTCCTCCAGGCTACGCATAATCTATCGCATCCTGGCATGCGTGCAACTGTAAAGATAATGACTAAACGATTTGTATGGCCAGGAATTTCACACGATAGTAGATCTTTTGCGAGAAGTTGCATTCAATGCCAACGCAGCAAGGTCATCCGGCACAACAAAAGCATGCTTCAGCGAAGAGCCTGCCCCACTCAACGGTTCGGGCAATTGCACATCGACATAGTTGGCCCATTTCCATTATCGGAGGGCAATCGATATTTATTTATTTATTTAAGTCTATGAACAATAAATTCTTAGAGACTACTAACAAACTTAAATGAGATTACATAACAGATTTCAAAAGTGTAATGAGAACATCTTTAGACATAGAAAAATCAGGGTCGATAAAAGCTGAGATCTGGTTGAATTCATTAAGAGCGCGTGCAATTGGTGCAATACGCGCATAATTTGTTTTGCTATTAATGCCATAAAAAGGGTAAAAATTTCGAAGCTCTCTTCTTGGAACATTAAAATTTATATTCTCAAGAAGGGCGGCACAATCTAAGTCTCCCTGGATAACGCCATATATAAAAGCTAAAGAAAGAATTGACCGTCTACTTTCTAAAGGTTTAAGATTTAAAAGAAGTAAACGTGCGTTATATGATGGAAGGAGATCAGTGAATCGTAGAGACCGTAAAGCATATTTAAGGAATACCTTTTGGATTCGCTCAAGTCTGTTGATTAAAAATTGCCAAATAATAGTGGCAAACTCAAGGTGAGATCGTACAAAAGACGTATATAGCAATTTTAATGTGTAAGGGTCGGAAAACTCCGAACTATTCCTCCGAATGAAACCAAGCATTGCATAAGATTTAGAAGTAGTATAGTCAATGTGATTGTTGAACGTAAATTGAGCATCAAAAATAACACCAAGACCTTTGATTTCATTAACTGTCTGCAAGGTATGATTAGCAATATTATAAGAACTTCTAAAAAATACGGCGCGATTTTGAGTACGTAACATGAAAGCATTTTTTAATATTTGAGCAAAGATGGTATCTAGCGCACCAAGAGTAAAGATTTTCAATATCAGATTGAAGACTCGACATGTCATGTACGGAATTTACTACTGAATAGATTTTCATATTGTCTAACTTTAATCGATCGGTTTACGCGGTGGCCAGATGCAATACCTATTCCTAATATGACTGCCGTAGCTGTTGTCAAAGCCTTGCCGAGTGGTTGGATAGCACGTTTCGGGGTACCCATCGATATAGCGTCAGATCTCGGTCGTCAGTTCGAGATCGCTGTCTTCCAGCAATTACTTAGATGCCTTGGCGTGTCGCACTTGAGAACGACTCCGTATCATCCGCAATGTAATGGGCTAATAGAACGATGGCATCGAACGCTCAAGTCTGCTATCCTATGGCATAATGTAGAGCAATGGACGGCCTATCTACCTCTCATTCTGCTGGGTCTTCGTTCGCCAACAAAGACGACATCGGCTGTACACCGGCAGAATTAGTGTATGGAACGTCATTGCGATTACCTTCAGACCTTTTCATCGAGCAACCTGGAATATCGAACGAAACGGAAATGGTACAGGAAATACGACGTATCATGCGAGAGCTACGACCCGTCGACACAAGTTGGCACACAAATCAAAATGCATTCATTCAAAGCGATCTCAAGTCCTGCGACCATGTCTTCATTCGCGACGACTCTGTTAAGCCGTCATAATCATCACCATATAAGGACCTTACAAAGTTTTGCTCCGTTTCGTTTTTCCATTCTCTTTTCTGATTGGACTTAGGCAACCCACATGTTTTTTATTTGCATACCGCAACCTTCATATACATTTCAAGTGGGTTAATCATTTCCAGGCGGAGTTTCTTGTAAGACAATGTAGACCATCATTCAAGGCGGAAACTACTACAACTACTACTATTGGATAGCTCAGCTGGTAACCCATCAACTAGGGTGGCTTTGTCGTCCCGTAACCGCTTTCTTGCTATTCGAAGTTCGTCGAAGTCGGTTGACGGGATGTTAATGCCGTCATCAGCGATTTATGCTTCGGGATCTTCATATTCTCCGAAGGCGCTTTCGCTGTCACCGCATGGATTTCTCTGCGGCATTACGTAATGTTAGCAGGTGTGAGAGTCGAGTAGCGAAATTCGTAGCTGCCTTTTGCGTTCGCAGCTTTACGACGTTGAGCTTTTCTTGTGCATTTAGATGTACGTTCTTTGCCGCACAGAGGCGTAGGCGCATCTTGGCTACGACAAGATAATTATCTAAGTCGTGGCTTGGGGTCCGCCATGTAGGAAATTCCAGCCAATGGAAAATTTCAACAAGCCTCGCATGAGATTTTCCGTTTCGTATGACGATCATATGTAAAGATTCATCTGATGCAAAGTTTACGTTAAATGTATAACTTTAAGCACCTTCTTAAATTATTGACTATGAGTAGACGCTCAAAGTTCAGTCGTTTACTATCTAACCGAACCAATATCGATTTAGATTAAATAGCAGTAAAGTGCAAAACTCTCCTTGCACATATCGCTGAATTAGCATTGGCATGTCATTACGATTATGAGCTTTCCTCTCACTCCCATCAACGTGCACTTCCTCCGAGGCTCTTTATTACGCATTAAGTGTTCATGCAAATGAATTGCATGTTATGACCTTTCACCAATGCGCTTTGAGGGTATTTGAGGATATAAAAACGAAGTGCATGTTATAAGCTTAATTCAATATGCTTCGTGTTCAGTAAATATGAAATCAGTAGTAACTATAAAATATTTGGAAGTATTTGTTTCGCTTAATATTTAAATTTTTGAAAGGCAAATTTATGTATTTAAAAGTTAAATGAATTTCCGTTTTGCATAATTTCAATTATTAAAAAACATTGAGGAATATCCGTTAAGAAGGAAACAATTGTTAAAACGTAATTTAATTTTTTATTTAATTATCTGCAATTATTAACACCTGTTTGTTAAGTGATGCACGTTGCCTACGCCTATTGCAGCAAAAATGCGTATTAAAATCAGCACTATAGAGACGACACATATTGAATGAATCACATTAAAACTTATTTGGTATGACCTCTTGTTTTGAAATGTAAGTACTTTAAAAACTCAGCAATGTGTTAAAAAGCGCTTTTTTCAGGGAAACACGTAAAGAGTGGGTGTGTCTGAGGACCTACCTCACCAGGACGCAAGCGGGCCACCGAAAACGGATAGGTCTCCGTTATATCTGCCCATGGTAAAAAAGGTTGTTCATCCCTAAGTCTTCAGACTTTTTAATACATTCAAGAAACAGCCAGTGCCTGAGAGTCAAGGACAGCTTGTGGAATGGGTTTTAACAAAGTTAGCAGTGATCTTACAGTGAATGATCGTGGCACCAGGAGAACTGCAGGTCCGCCCCTACACCTATTATTTGCGATGAGGGATTATACCGTCTGTGGGCAAACGGTCGATGGAGGGCGTTTCGGAGTTAGAAGAGCTGTGGCTGGCGTGTGGACTTAGCCCTGCTGGCTATCAATTAGTATCGGCAAAGGGACAGCTAAGATCTGAACCTTTTCTCACAACCCACATACAAGCAATACATATCCAGACAATACCAATGTGACTGGTCGCATCTTATGTATGTAGCATACGATCACTTGGGTGCATACCGCTAAGTTGAAAAAGGCCAATAATAGGAATAATTGGGAATAAACCCACCTTAATTACCTCTACAAGGAAATATACACTCGGTATTGCTTTATTTACTATATCCTTCTCTGATTATAGTAGCGAGTGCCATGTTTCCAACGTCAACTCATTCTCATATCATATGCGCATGAACTCCAAAATTTCTATTGAACCCACCGGTTCTGGTCATGTACAGGAACTGGTTGTACCAAGTAAAAGAAGATGATATCGGGCCCCTTTTCATTTGCAATTCTCTTGGTAGGCTTTGTTTAGCGCAACCATCTGATGGAACAGATTTACCCAGTGTACATACCGTGGGGTTGGAAACTATCGCAGAAGGCATTCATACCTAACGGAAGTGAGTCTAATGAGTTTCGGCCAATAATACGTAACTCGTTCTTCCTTAAGTTCCTAGAATCTAGGATAGGATATCTACAATCGACAAGCGATTCATATGGGGCTTTTGAGAATCTGACACTAGGCGTAGTTCTAGATAGTTCGGGTGCCTTAAACAATATAATCCGAGAGGCGATCATTAAGTTCCGCTTTGGAAGGAGTCAGCTATAGGAGAGACACGCATTATCAGGCATGCAACAATTCGGCGTTGCTTTCTTTAGATGCTTCAGTTGTTTTGCTGACCTAAGTTCATCAATCATCGGTGGGTTTATTGGGTTAACTAATTGATTCTAATTTTATAGAATCAGAAATGCGATATCACAACGGGTCAACAGACTTAAGTGTGCCTTCTCTTAGGTAATCATATTGGCCGCATCATCAACCTAACCTTACTTTACTTTCTTCGGGCATGTGTATTTTTATCGTCCAAATGTATATACGTACATATGTGTTTCTTTAAATATTACTATCCAAATAAGAAAAGTAACTAAAGCTTTCCATATATATAAATATTCTCGTATCATATTTCCAAAAATATATCAAAAATATACATTAAACAAATTTTAAATTTTCGATTAACAGTGTTAAAAAAAATTAATTTCCTTCATATCAGCTACAGTTAATAACACAATATTTGGGAAGTACAATTAATGTAAACTTTTTATGTTTAATATATTTTTTATAACAATTTAGAGCAAACGGGGATTTACCTGAGCTTGTGTGAATAACACTCTCCTCTTCCTTCGTTGAGTCAATGGAAATTGCAATGGCTTAGAATCGGAAACACTGCAGGTCGCTAGACTTCCCATATTTCCCATATGTCCCATTGAACTAGTAGCTGATCCACCCATTAATCTCGTTACTGTGAAAAAATTAAAATTCAGCGTTAACTATAAAAATTGTAGGAAAAACAGTTGATATTAATAAATATTTAACACGTACATCCTTTAGTAAGTGCATGAGCAAGCTTCTCCGCGTGTTGATATTGTGGTACATAAGACAAGGTATGCAGTTTTTTGCCGACTCTCAACAATGGTTGTTTTTTAAGGAAATATTCTTCAATTGAGAAATATACTTTACAGTACCCGGACAGTACAACACTACCGACAGGCATACCATTGATAGTAGTCGATGTAAAAAGAAAACTATCGACACTATTGATAGTACTGCCGAATTGTAACAGTAAACGTAGGCATTCACGATTTCAACTCATTTTATTAGTAAACGAGAAAAATTGACAGTATACATTTGATTTCTATACTTTTACACAACTTACATATGTAAACATGAATTAAAATTGACATTTAACGACCGCAATACTCACCATATACATTTCTTATAAAATAATTGATTTAAATAATTTTTTTATAAAAAATATGGCTCGTTGTTAAACAAAACTCCTAGTAATCCAAATTTAAAACCTCTTATGAAAGTTTAATATTTATTTATTTATTTATAAAATTTAATCTTTGATAAACGCTATTTAGTATATTTTGGCAATAAACACTAATTTTGCTTACATATGGACTTTCAACGCAGCTCTACCGATTCGTTAAGCGTCAATTTCATTTAGACAGTGATTAAGTACTTCGAGACTACCAATAGTGCATAAAAACCATCAATGTATACGAAACATCGATGTTGTTAAAAATGAAAGCTATCGATACTACCGACAGGCTATCGATTGTTTTCCCAGCTCTAATGTATAACATTAGCATCGGCCATGTGTATAAACTCACAATTTTCGAGTGATTTCACTCAAGTATCCTCTATATATGTAGCTCCCGAACATCCGTTTGGGGGTTAGCTAAAGTGAGAATGGGGACACGGTGGGGGTTCATCAGTAGGTGCAGCTGCGAGCGGGCGTCTGACTTGCAGCAAGCGGCTCACTATATATGTGTGCCCTAAATTAAGAAATCCCCAGAATCTGGATGTGCGCTGGGCTTGGTACCCGCCAAATAAAAACACCTTCCAATGAAAAATTTTAACAAAAAACCTCGGATGAGACCCCATATTCTGATGACGACCACGACAAACGTTTAAAGGACTAAGATTTAAGGGCATCACTGAACCCTTAATTGGGAAGGTGTCTCTGTCCGGCTGGTGGATGTCCTTTTAAAGGCAATGCCTGACATCACCACCATCCAAGAGATGCGATGGACGGGGCAAGGAAAGAAGAGAATCGAACCTTGTGGCGTCTACTACAGCTGCCATGTAAAGAAGCACAATTTCGGTGTTAGATTTGTGATGGGAGACAGACTTCGACGCCAAGTACTGACGTTCACCCCGGTGGACGAACGTCTCGCCACGATTCACATCAAAGCTAGATTCATTAACATCTCGCTGAATTGCGCCCACGCCCCTACGGAAGAGAAGGACGATGTGACCAAAGGCCACTTCTATGAGTGCCTTAAGCGCGCATACGAACGGTGCCCCCGTTCCGATATAAACTCGTGCTATGCGATTTTAGTGCCAAGGTGGGAAGAGAAGGAATTTTTGGTCCCACAGTCGGTAAATTCAGCCTACACGATGAAATATCCGCTAACGGACTGAAGCTGATCGACTTCGCTGGGGCCCGAAACATGGCAGTATGTAAGTTCATTTTTGTGCACTTCCGTGCTTTATTGAGTTTAATTCCGAACTGCCTATTGCTAATCAGTTAATGCTAGAACCTAGCTTAAGCTGTCCTCACCGCCGCTGCTGTCGTTGCTGTCGCTACTAAGTTCGCTGCTGCCGCCGCCGCTGTTATCTGTCCGCAACGTGCTGTGTTAGCGGATCCCACGACTGCCACCACCTGTGTGTAGTTAAGTCGTTGTTTGTCACTGTCGGTCCGCTGCTTGTTGTATTTGTGCTGCTTCAGCGGGTCCCACGATGTGTGTGCAGTGTAAGTCGCTGTTTGTCACTGTCGCTCCGCTGCTTGTTGTATTTGTGCTGCGCCAGCGGATATCACATTTTGGCTGTTGGTCACAAACTGGGGTGGTGATAGTGTTCAACATTGCCTTAAACGAATGTTAAGCAGACAACGCTGACTGGGCAGTTAGCTGGTTAAAGTTTCGAGTAACCTCTTCCCTTCGTAAGTGAAGATCGTCCGCGATTATTTCTGTTACCTCTTTTACCATGACATCTATCGCCCGTTTAGCGAGGTGTTTCTTGTATTTGCTTAGAGCAAGGCGCAAGCCCATTAGGATAATGAGTGAAGTTATTACTACTATAATAATCACTGTTTTTGAGTTGACTTCTCCTCGCATTCATTTCTTGAAGATAGTTCAGGCTCAAAGTTTCTAACTGTCCTGAAAGGTTATCGTCTGGGCAGTTGCAGTGACAGGTGTCCGAGTAGGAGCGTAATTTCGGTTACAGTATTCGGTGACGTTTATTTGTACTGATTGGTCAAACGTCAATAAATAGGTATCACTGATGGTTCGAACATCTCCCTTTTTACCCTCTATGGTTACCGTGGCATTGCTGATAATAATAATGCCATCGTCGATTTCTTTGATCCCTTTTTTATGGTTGGCGGTGGTTGAGCAATTCGCCACTTTTCCCGCGACCAGTTGTTGTCCGCTAGTGCTGGTTTTTAGTATTTTACAAAAAGTAGCAAACGTTGACTGCTCGCATTTTACGTCATGCGCTTTATTTCCGCACCCAGCAACAGTATTGGTTTTCCCGTAGGGTAGTACTCGTCCTTGGTGAGACACGGCGAACAAGCTAAGTTTCTTACAAACTATTTTATGTATAGGATATTTTATAATAAAATACAAATTTTCTCTGTTTTGCAAAACCTTAATTTTGGACATTCCTAATATTTCTATTATTCTTACATTGGTCGAGTGCTCGTTGAATATTTTGTTTATATCGCTATTGTTTAATAATACAGGACTATCTAAATTAAGCTTAGCTAGTGTTATTGCTTGCTAGTATTGTTTCATATAAATGACCCGTATCTATTTTCTATTTTCTTGTAGTAGAAATGATTTTGTTTATCTTTTTGGTGATTTCCAATATTTTCTATTGAATATGGGTATTTATCCTATATTGTTTGTTGTTAGAGTCAACGAGCATGTCCTGTCTCATCTGAGTAAAGCCACGTCAAGTGATCCCCGAAAATTTCACTAAATTTTGGATTCCAGAAACAATTATTTTATTATGGAGTCAATGTTATGCTTACATCGTCCCATTAATATTTTGCAAAAAATCGAATTATTGTTAAAGTTATTAACAATCAAAGTTTTGTGCACGATCAAATTAAGAAATTAATATTTCCTAAACTACAATAGATTATGTGATGAAACTTTCAGAGCTTATGGAAAATTGTTTGCACTATTTTCTCATTGAAAACAAACATTAAATTGTTATAAATAATTGATTTTGCAACAATTTATTTTAACTAATTGCAATTTTCCATGCTTTCTTCACGCTTTAAAAAAATGAAGCTTAATTCCACGTAAGAGGAAACCGTTCACCTTTAAAAATCTGTAAAAAAAATTTTGTACTTTTTCTTCGTTCCGGAGATATTCAATTTTTTGTCACTCAATGCGCTCTCCGGTCGCTCCAGCGAACTCCGCCTAGTTACATATGTACTCGTATTGCTTTTGACGTGGTGTGTCACGAGCTTAGTATGAATAAGAGTATACACACAAATTAAGAATAAATTCTAGAGATTCGCATTCTTGAGTGTAAGATGTAATTAATAGCTAATTTTCTATTTACTTAATAAACAAAAAAACTGAACACGCTCATTAGGCATATATTTTCATTATCTAAATGTACACTTTTTTCATTTAACGTCTATAGATACATTTTAGAAAGCATGGAAAATTGCAATTGTTTAAAATAAATTATTGCAAAATCACTTATTTATAACAATTTAATGTTTGTTTTCAATGAGAAAAATAATGCAAACACTTTTCAATAAGGGATGCTTTAGGAGCTTTTCGGTCGGTAATATATTAAAAGCAAACAAAAAGTTTCTTTTTTTCTCCTACGCGTTTCGGCGTCTTCCGCGCCTTCATCAGGGAGTCTGCATTTTATTGTACATAAAACATAAAAACAAGTGTTAACAAAATAACAATATTTTTTCTTACAACAATAATTGCACTTACATTTTTAATTACATTGAAAACAGTAACAACATCAAAACAAATAAAAATATAAAAACAAAAATAAAAATAAATATTGAATTGTACACTACATTTTCGTCTCTCTGTTTAACCATCACTCGTTATTGCTGTTCTGTATGCGCAGTTTATATTGTCTACGTCCTCCTTAAAGTTCATAGTGTGTCATATTTGTTGTTGTATTCTCAGCCCTTCTAATGTTAATCTTGTCCTCTGAAAGTTTCGTCTCATTATCTATTGTAGTTTAGGAGATATTACTTTTTTAATTTGATCGTGCACAAAACTTTGATTGTTAATAACTTTAACAATAATTCGATTTTTTGCAAAATATTAATGGGACGATGTAAGCATAACATTCACTTCATAATAAAATAATTGTTTCTGGAATCCAAATTTTAGTGAAATTTTCGGGGATCACTTGACGTGGCTTTACTCATCTGTAATCTCTGGTAGTCATCAAAGTCAGGCATACCAGCAATGACCTTCTGTGCTGTACCCAAAAAGTTCAGGCTTCGTGCTTGTCTGTGGTGCATGTCGACAGTTCGTATTAGTGTTTCGATATGATCCACGTCAGAGTCTAGTAGCTTCCGCAAGTGCGACTGAGGGAATAGGTCGATTAAATTTTTTGTCTCGTCGTTCATTGTTGCATACAATGTCAAATTAGTAAAATGCGTGAGGTAGCCGTAATGTTCCCATAATATTGGTTCTACATCCAAAATAGGGATGTAGTTAGCGTTCGTGTAGTCCGTGAGTTTTTCCGTCAGAGTGCTCGTCAATAGAAATGCCACTAAAGTTGTCAGCCGAAAATGAAAGGGTGATAATTAATTTATTGTCTGTCAAGGTGGTTGAAGATTGTCCTTGTGGACCCTCCTCCCTTTTATAAGAACGGTGGTGCCTAGGTATTGTTCAACTACCTCCTCTACATATAGTGTAGAGAGTTTATTACCTAACCTTCGATTAAATTTCACCAGTACCTTGTCACCAGCGTTAAATGTCCTGTCCTGGCGACTTTTATTATGGTGCACGCGATCAGCGGCCGGTGTGTTTTCTATACGGTTTCGGATTGTTTCCGTAATGTCCGCTGAACCGGAATGAAGGATGTCGATAGGTTTCTTGTTGGTTACTGAGTGAATTGACCTGTAATATTCGATGGTGTCTAAAAGAATCAAATCAACTGTTTCGTTCAAATTTCTTTCGAGTGTCACAGTTTTCACGTTCGGAAAAATATTGATTAGTTGTAAAAGTGATGGTTTTACGCCTACAATGGTCTGGATACGATTTTCTACACCATTGCAAATTTTGATAACTTGTCAACGCAAGTTAGAAAATATTTTTGGTCTGTAGAAAAAATATCGATGTGCAATATCTCGCCGATGTTAGATGGTATCAGTGTTGCTGCAATAACATGTTTTTTTTGGGTGTCGGTCAAATTTGGAATTCGAGCAGATTCGACAGCTGCTTGCCACTTCACTTGCCTTTCTATCCATCTTTGGGAAAAAATAATCGCTCAAAATCTGGTTTACATTCTCCTGTGCTGCCCTATGAGCTCGAGTGTGCTCGACAACTATAATTTCGTGTTGGTCACTTTCGTTAGAGACGTCCGTAACCATATTTTCAGTATGTCGAAATTTAACATTCGGATGAAGTTCAATTTGCAGAATTTTTGCTAGGACTGGAAGACTACAGTGTATTGCGTTAACTACGTCATCGTTAAAGACTTCTTGAAGTGTTTTAAGTAGCGACTCTGTATAACAAAATGAAATTATATGTCTGGTTTTTGAGCTAAATATTATAAAAGTCTGCTTCGACGGGCTATCGTTTTCTTGAAGTACAACCTGATTCCTAAAGCAATTGACCAGTTTATCGACCGTTTCAATGGTGTAAATCAGTGATTCTTCACTGTGTATGGTTGCGCAGTCAGAGCTTACCTCCATTTCGACTCCCATCATATTCATGTGCTGCTTTGATAATGCGTTAGCGACATGATTTTCCTTCCCTGGCTTGTAAAAAATATGTGCATGGAAGCTTTCTATAAGGGATTTCCAGCGCTTGATTTTTGAGTGCGGATTTTTATCTGAAACTGCAAATGTCTGAGGCTGGTGGTCGGTGAAAATGTTCAACTGGTTTACACCGTACAAGTAATTCCTCAAAGTATTAAGGGCCCACACAATTGCTAATAGTTCCCCTTCATTTGTTGCCAAGTGTTCTTCTCTATCTCTGAGTGCTCTTGAAATCATGGTTATGGATATGTTAATGTGACGTCTTCAGACGCCAGAATTTTCTTAAGTTTGTTGAATGCATCCACACCTTCTGGTGTCAATTTGATTTTAATTTGTTTGACTGTGTGGCACTTACTTTGCCATTTTCTCCCATTAGCATGTCGGTCAGTAGTTTTGCTATGCTGGAAAAATCTGTAACAAAACATCTATAGTAGCTTGCCAATCCTAGGAAAGATCGGAGCCCTCGGAGGGTGATTGGTTACTCATAGCATTTTATGGCATTGACCTTTTCAGGACTTGTTTTTACACCCCCTCTTGCTACCACAAAGCCTAAGTAGTCTATTTCAGTTTTGAAAAATTTTGATTTTTCTACTGAAACCCTCATATTGGCTTCACAAAGATTGCGCAACACCCATTCGATGTCGTTTAAATGGCCTTCTGCTGTTTTTGAGTAAATAATTACGTCATCGACGTAAACATGACATCGATTGCTCTCTGAAATATACTTGGGGCATTTTTAAGCCCAAAAGGCAGGCAGCAGAATTCATACTTGCCGTTATTTATAGAGAATACGGTTTTTTTCCTGTCTCTTTCTGCCAACTCAATTTGGTTAAATCCAGATTTCAAATCGAGTGTGGTAAAATATTATGCACACTTTAGGTTTGACAATATCACCATTGCATTCGCTTTTTTATTACCTGCTTGGTCAACTCCTTTGTTATCAACAACCCAAATCGGATTATTGTACGGAGATCTGGAGGGGGGATGATGCCATTTTTTAGTAAATCAGCTACCTCTTGGTTAACAAAGTTGGCTACACTCATAGGGTATGGGTATAATCTAGAATATACCGAGTCAACAGTTTTTGTCCTAATGGTAGCAATTATATTTGTATTGAAAGGCAGAGACTCGTTGGGGTCTGCGAAAGCTTTCTTTTTATTTTCTATCAGTTTTCGAAATTGGTTTCGTACAGAAGAAGGAATTTCTTCACTTCTTACAGCAATAAAATTAACATTTTAACATTCGCGGAACAACAGTTTTTCGCTTCCTGCGCGTCTGCTCTATATTTTGTGCAGATTGATTCAGCAATGGAACCTTCGTGTGTCATTATTGTTTTATTCGTTAGGAGAGTCAATTTCTTCTCCACCTCATCGAAATATTGTAGGACTGAAATGTTGCTCTGCCGAAGAGTAGAAAGCTCTTGCTCGATTAGATATATTGGGCGTTTGTCCGCATACGTGAAATCTAATCGAGCGATTATTGCCTCAAAATCAAGCACCGCATTAAATCCAAAACAGCATCGGCGAAGATGTTCCTCGCATCTACCACCTACAGTGATTTTCACTGGGTCATAAGGTTTTTTTTCTGTCGTTGTCAGATTAGTAAGAAGTCTTTTGTTCGAAAGCTTCTCGTTTTTGTTGCAGTGCACCAGTCATGGCAGCCTGCACTACTGCCGTCAATTGGTTCGCGTCCATAATATTTATTTTTTTCACGATTTGTAAAGTTTTTATCCTTTCCAGCAATTTCTCTAGATTGCTGTTGCTATCGCTCATCAAATTGCTGTAAAACCTGAAAGAGATTACTAGCTAAAACGCTAGCCAATTCAACCAAAATGTTGATGCGATTGCTTCACACAGGCTGTTATATTAATTTCCACTTATACCTTTATAAATTATAGCACTGCCACAATTTCCTTTGTTTTACAATTTATTCTGCTTCATTCCCAAGCAAAAGTTTTTTGTAAGAAGGTTTCTTAAATACTTTTTTTTTTTGCACCGTAGGCCCTGGTAGCTAGTGTGTATTTTTACTTAAGTTAGTTTAATATTTCATATTACTCTAATAAATAATAATAATAATAATACTTTTTCATAAATTTATCAATTTCCTACTAAAAAGCTGCCTTTGGTTATTTTTTATCCGAAAATTTGTTTATTTTACAGACAAGGTATGAGTTGCTTTTTTTTAATGCTGTATTTCGGCAAAAATTATCTTCAGTTCCGATTCACAAACGAATCTTTTTGAAATTTTCAACTTTCCTTTCAACATCTATTAGATTTTCCCCTTTTT
Organism: Anomoia purmunda; assembly: GCA_951828415.1. NCBI lineage: Eukaryota > Metazoa > Arthropoda > Insecta > Diptera > Tephritidae > Anomoia > Anomoia purmunda. Next base: position 83,037,420 of record OX639993.1, on the reverse strand, counting down.
TTCAACGAGCACTCTGCTTACAACTTAAAGGCTACTTGGAAATAATCCATTTTTCCAGGATCTTCCTTATTTCCTAATGTAGTGGGTGTTGTTTTTCCCTCCTCCGTTGGGATAGGTGGGCGAGTATGTTCCGTTTAAACCTTCCGTCGTTGTTTGTCACTGTCGGTTCGCCGCTTGATGTATTTGTGCTGCGTCAGCGGATCCCACGATCTGTGTGCAGTGTTAGTCGTTGTTTGTCTTTGTCGGTCCGCTGGTTGTTGTATTTGTGCTGCGCCAGCGGATATCATATTTCGGCTGTTGGTCAAGAACTGGGGTGGTGATGGCGTTCAGCATTGCCTTAAACGAATGTTAAGCAGACAAAGCTGACAGTTAGCAGGTTAAAGTTTCGAGTTAATTTGTAGTACCAGGTTCAAGCATAAAAGGTTGTATTGGACGGAATGCATGCTTTCAGTGTCTTAGATATGTGCACTATTCTAGAAGCTAACATCGACTCGGATTATCATCCTGGCACAACCAAGATTCGCACGCGCCTCTGTGCAGCAAAAAGTGCGCACACAGTGAGACGAGGAAAGCTTGACGTCCAAAAGCTGCTATCACAACCGATAACCAACCGTTTCGCCACTCGACTTGCACTCCAGCTCTCTGAACGCATTGTCCAACAAGCGGATATTTGCGCGCAATGGGACCACATTTCTCGCTCATTATGTACCGCCGCTGAAGAGGTCACTGGCTTTCAGCGAGCCCGAAAAAGCAACTGATACGTTGAGGAATGCCCCGCCGCCATGGAAAAGAAAGATGCTAACCATGCCAGAGAGATATCGGGAGTTGAAGAACGAAGCGTGGGGCATTTTCCGAAAAAAGAAAAGAGAGGCTGAGACGCGCGAGTGTGAAGAGCTTGAAATGCATGCTGATAGGAAAAACGTCCGAAAATTGTATCAGAAGGTACGGCGGCTTACAGAAGGTTTCAAGACCGGGCAATTTCCTGTAAGAATGAAAACGGCGACCTGATGACCAACATCCAGAGTACACTCAAACTGTGGAGGGAGCACTTCTTCACGCTGCTTAATGATAGTGGCGCGGAAAACATTGAGGATGTTGAATTCGAACACCCAATCAATGAAGACGGAGTCGAAGTGGGCGGCTAAAACACAATAAGGTCGCCGGTGCTGGCGGACTGCCAACAGAGCTATTCAAGTACGGCGGCAAGGGGCTGGTAAAGTGCATGCACTAGCTCATTTGCAAAATATGGTCGGGCGAACGCATGCCTGCGACGTCAGCTACTGCGGGATCAGTCTTCTTAGTTTAGCTTATAAGGTTCTGTTGACCGTATTGTGTGAACGACTGAAGCCCACCACAACTGATTGTAGCTTTAGACCTGGCAACTCTACCATCGACCAAATATTCACGAGGCACCAAATCTTGGAAAAGACCCGAGAAAAAAGAATAGACACACTCCATCTTTTCGTCGACTTGAAATCCGCTTCCGATAGCACAGGAAGAAGCTGCATATTTGCCGCAATATCTGAATTTGGTATCCCAACTAATCTAATACGGCTATGTAAAATGATGTTAAGCAACACCACCAACTCCGTCAGAATCGGGAAGGTGACTCTCCTTCGTGCGACTTCTTTAACCTTATGTCAGCAAAGATAATTCCAGCTGCAGAAATGAACCGTTCAGGCACAATATTTTATAAGAGCCTGCAACTTTTGGCGTATGCTGATGATATCGATATCATCGGCCTCAACAACCGCGCCGTTACTTCTGCCTTTCACAAACTGGATAAAGTAGCGAAACGTATGGGTGTGGAAGTGAACGAGGGCAAAACAAAGTACCTCCTGCCATTAAGTAAACAGTAAGCGCACTTGCGTCTTGGCTTCCGTATGACTGTTGAAAATTACAATTTTGACAAAGTGGCGGACTTTGTTTATCTGGGAACCAACATCAGCCTGGAAATCCAACGTAGAATATCTCTTGCCAACAAGTGCTACTTTGGGCTGAGTAGGCAATTGCGCAGTAAAGCCCTCTCTCGACGAACCAAAACCACACTCTAAAAGTCTCTCATCATTGCCGTGGTATTGCATGGCGCTGAAACATGCGCACTGTCAGCATCGGATGAGACGGCCCTTGGAGTGTTCAAGTGAGAGATTCTCCGAATGATTTATGGACCTGTACGTCTTTGCGACGGCGACAGACGATGGAACGATGAGGTGTATGAGCTGTATTGGCTGGGATATGTTGTGCGCATGGATGAAAATGCTCCGGCCCTGAACGTATTCAACGTGATGGTAGTAGAGGTAGAGGACGGCCCCCTCTACGTTGGAAAGGCCAAGTGGAAAAGGACTGGACGTCACTTGGTATTGCCAATTGGCGCTAGTAAGCAGGAAGAAGGAGTGACTGGCGCAATTTTGATAAACTCGGCCAAAATCTCAGAAGAGGTTATATGTAGTGCGAATTAAGCAATTAAGTAATGTATAATATCAAGGATATCTTAGACACATTTTTATAATTGCGGCGTTTAATACCTTCAGGGCAGGAACAACTTGACCAAACCAGGGTAGCATATAGCTCATCGTTGTTTCGGTTAATCTTTCTCTCGAACTTCCAAGCTGCATCATATTCGAAATTGATAGCGTCCATGCTTTTGCTAACACAAGCATGATGAAAGACTTAGTAGTAATCAATTACCTACTCAAGTGGTACGTTAGCAGGAGAGATTCTCCGTTGAATTTTTCAGACATTTATTAAATTATTTATTTTAAAAATATTAAATAGACCCATAAATAAATTACAGCAACATTTTAATTGGAGCTATGATGACTACGGCTTTCAGCAAAATTTTTTAATGTAAATCTTTTTTACCTGTGTATATACTCGTGTGCGATTATATATGTATCTGTCGAATTTAAATTTTTTATATGGGGAAGATGACTTATAGAGGTTAGCTGATATAAGTAACATCATTTTAGAAATTTTAAAATAAGATGAATATAAAATATGAAATATGAATTTAAAATATAGATTAGTCACTTTTGACACCAATTTAATTTAACCCCTATGTAGAGTGGGAGAATAACTATGAAACTTAGTCGTTTTTCGCAAATAGGTAACACGTAGGATTTTTTACAGTAAATATAAAGGCTGTTCTGCGGGGTCCAAGTGTTGATGGATGACAAGTTCCTATTGAAATCAGAGCACAACTCAATTTTCCTCTTTAGAACGCCAGACATACATATATAGTTGGATATAGTCCGCATATGCATGAATATTTGCAATGCTACAAATGTTAAATATGTCGTTCACAAATAAACTTAATAATAGTGGCCCCAAAATAGGGTCTTACGGTACAACAAGGGACAGCGGTATCAGCTCAAATAATTCAGAACCAACTTTGATGCGCAGAGATCTGCCTGCCAAATAACCTTTCATTAGCAGTGCTACAGGTTCCCTAAATCCGAAAAAGCTAGAGCATAGTAGTACATAGTTGACAGAATCAAATGCCTTAGAAAAGTCAAGTACACATAGCAATGTTAAATAGTTCTTGTAAAATGGTATCCGTATGTCGGCACGCATTTTGATTATGGCCGTAGAACAACTGTACTTGGCTCTAAACCCAGACTGTAATGGCGAAAAAAGGTTGAATTTATTAGCATGGAAACAAATAAAAACAAACGGGAAACGCAGTCCACGCATCGGGGAAGGACGATGTTGTAAGACTAAGATTAATTATATGAGTAAGACTTGGTAAGATAAGCTGCCGGACATTTTTTATAAATTGGACCGCATCTTGTAAACTCATATTGCCACAAAGGCATCATTTAGTACTTCAGGATTTAGCGAACTGTCTGAACTGTTCCTAACATGAACATGCATTAAAAAGAAAGAGTATGATTTGATTCGCTTTCTGATCACAGCCCTGACAGCGGTGTTGAACTAGACACGGTGAGGACCATTTATTTATGCGAATCGAGACATAAGTAGTAAAAGCATTTAAAACAATCATATTCAGGAAATTAAGTTTCTCATTAACAAAGTTGATGCCCAAGCATATAGTCTAATTGATGTTGGGGAATTCTTCTAAGTGAAGGAACTAGTCACTACGTCATTGTGTACATGCCAAAGGAACGAAAACGAAGTCGTGGTCTGATATAAATGATATCTGGTCAATCTTTAAAACAATCTTAAGATCAGAAACAATAAAATAATCAATAAGACTAGGACAACTGTTATTTTCATATCTCGTTGGAACACATACATCAATAAGTGATAAAACAGTACCAGAAATATTATCTAAGAACCATACATGAACCATGTTCTTCAACATTAATATTAATGTCACCACAAACAATTAAATTAGCATAATTAACTTCAAAAGAAGACAGAACATGGGAAAAGTTAGGTAAATTACAATATTTATTAGGATTATAAACACAGAACAAAAGCACTTTAGACGTAGAGATAATTCAAAAATAATATTCGAAGAATTGAGAAATCATTCTTGTTTTTAAGTATTTTTTGCAGTATACAGCAACACCACACCCTTTCCTGACAGGTCTCTGCAACGCAAATATCATCCACGGAAGAAAATTCCAAAGTTTGAATAACAATTTCCATTTTTCGGTGTTCAAGCTACGCGCATTAAAATTGACGACATTAAACTCGCTGTGACGTGGGAATAAAATATTTAATAAAGTAAGGCTGGAATCATCAAGGTCATTCGATCTGTTGTTAGCCACTGTCATAACTAAATATGAAACAAGCAACTTTTAGATACAAATAAAAATAATTTAAATAAGTCATTAAGAAATTGAGATTTGTATTATTTACAATATTAACAAAATGACAAAATGCGTATAACAATAAGCAATTAAATCTTATGCTACCGAAACTGCATCAAGTCACTTTCGCTCATAACTTTTACGTATACCTGCTTTCGGGGATTCTTAGATGATCTCTGCCCGTATACACCAACAAGAGTATACCAATAAAACATTTGCCGATAGCATGCAGAGTGCGATTGCGATCAAGTGGCGAATGGAATTTGACCACAATAGCGCTCTTTCGGTTAGCAGATGAACTCTTCGTTCGGAATATGCCAAGAATTTGAGGATATGGAAAATCAATAGATATGCCTGGTTAAATACAGACTTTAGATTCCCACCCTATTCTGGTATGTCAAACGCAACAGCAGCAGCTTCATTGCCGATGCCACAGACGTCGGCTGTTTCTGTAAACCAGCAATTTCATTTTCCACTTTCCTCGTATTCGCTTCCATTTAGTAATGCAGACTGACGACTTAGCAACGTCAACAGTCAATTTCTGAGTGGCGCTCACAACTAGTGGCAGCAGGTGGTCCGTTTGTTGCTGAATTCTCTCTTCCTGCTGTCTTAGTTTATTAAAGTCGGCGGAGAGAGTCATGTCTTCATTCAATTCAACAGACTTAGCTGAAGGAGAACCTCTGCTAAGGCGACTATATGTGACGAAGACGCAGCTGAAGACAGCGAAATTTTAACCACAAAGTAGTTGTTGTTAATATTATTTAAATAAATATTAAGTATCACACACAAGCTCTTAGAGATGGCTAGGGACAAATGCGTAGATGTTATTGCTCAAGGTACAAAGCGAAATTATAGTTTTTTTATTTGTACCAGCAAGATGAAAATATAATAGAGCGAACTAATGCACGTCCAAACAACGTTTCAGTGATAAAATCATATGCATCGGCTATGAAGCTTAATCCTTTGTGTATAGCTTTAAAAAATAGGATCACTGAGATAGGGGAGCCTTGTGGTAATCCATTTTGAAGTGGAAGGCGCTTCGGGTATATTTGGACAGTTTTTTCAATAGCTTTTAGTTTAAGCATGCAGTTTTTGACGTAATTGAAAATATTTGGGCCTATTCGCCACGTATTCAACTGGTCGAGAATTGTGTGGATGCCTATCTTTTCAATGACGTTGGCTACTATGATTAAATGTTTGGCGGTTACTCTGTTATTAGAGATCTATATATACATCGGAATCGGAAATGGATTTTCTTTTTTTTTAGCCTATTTGATTAGGACGTATGCGATTATTCACTCCAGGGAACCACAACAGTCGATTCGCCATTTTCTTATCCAACACCTTAGAAAAGCATGTATTAAGAGATATGGGCCTGAAGAAATTAGTTAAAAATTTATTGTAATTGGCTTTAATATTGGAATGATTAAGCTGGGTTTGCACAGTTTTCAAATGAAATTTTTGAAAACAATATTGAAAAAGGATAAAATTCTTTTCTTCGCTGTGTTTGGTAAATTTTGTATATCAATGAATATGAAATTCTAGTTCGATTCTGAAATAACCGTGCAGATGTGCTAGGTGAAGAGTTGTGATTATTTTTCACGATCGGTTTTTGCCTTCTTGAAAGGACATCGGAAATTTGTCGTCAGGGGATTATTCAGACCACTTGGCGGCGAAGATATTGGCTATACCAGTTTTATCACTGTTGTTGATTTTGTGTATTAATGCAGTGAATTGAGAATATCGGTTTTGATCCACACAGTGTCCCAACAATTGACCCCATTTTTCTGGTAACGACGATGGTTTAATAACAGAAGTGAGAGTAGAAAGGACAGTCCTTTTTGATGCATTTATTTCCCTTCTATATATGGCGTTCGGAGGTTTAAATTTAAGGATATTTCCTCCACTTACATTCCTTCTTAGTTGGCTGAATATCCATTTCCCCCCCATTTTTTAAAGTTATTTATCGTTTTCTTCCACCATGGGGTTTACTTTTTGGAGCACTATTCTTGAAGTTAAATTTAACCCTATGAAAAGACACATGATTACTAGTTGTGGGGAATATATCTATGACAATAGGGTCCCCCTGAAAAACTGGGCTCGGTTTTCCATATTGATTCTAGGCTAACGTTGGTGAGGCTAATGTTAAGTATATGTGGGTAAATGTATGTCGTGTTGAGTAATGTGTTTGTGTTCCATCATTTAAGATAACCAACTTGGAATCTAGTATCGGGGTCGATGCCTTTGAGGGTGAATTTTTTATTCGGAGATACTAAACACCACCAAAAAATTATAAAAATAAGAGCATCTTCATACATGAGAGAAATTTTTAAAAATAAAATCAAACACACCAGTTTTCTCCTACTTTCCTTAGCTATTCATATCAGCTTAAGCTTTGTTCTTTCCGTCATTTTCGATTTTCTTCCGTTATTCTGTCGCCTACAGGTGGTTCGAATTGGCAAAAAATCGTGGTTTCGGATACTCTTTGCGAGATCTGTACTTTTGGATAAAATGTTGTCTCCTTTCAATTCCACAGCAATATCAGCTTTTTGTTCGAAAGAAGTGCTCTGTTTCCCCTTATCTAAGAAATTTCTCATATTTATCAATTACTGTTTATAAACAGAAGCGAATGCCAATTTTCGGAGCGAAAATAACTTACCAACTCTAAAAAATGCTTTAAATGAAATAATCAGACAATTTTTATTGATCGAATTTAATTTTCGCAGGAAATATTTATATTTTCACAACAGTTCCGCACCGCCATTGCAATAGTCACGAAATAATTCGGTAATTTCCAATACGCATCTGCCAAAAAGTAAAATTTAGTTCTTGGCCTATTCACCTCTCAATATAAATTAATTTAACCCGGTTGGCTTTTTATTACAACCTTTAATTTTCTTTGCCGGAGCAAAGCCCGCGAAAATTGGGAAGTAAGTTTGTACGACTAACTGTAGCTGTGACTGTACCTCAATACCTAACTTCCTTGACCTACAGTTATTGCATGCGGACAGCCGCATGAATTGATGTGCTGAATCAGCGTCAGCCGTATGTTGGTGACATCGAGTTGAATTTGCGATTGAATGTTGAATGGATTAATATGCTAAATCAACGTCTGCCGTATGATGGTGATATCGAGTTGATGCTAATTGCTAGCTAATTGCATGTTGGGTGGACAATCGTGTGACTTGATGTGTTGGTGGAGTCACAAATAGGGTTAAATACAGTTATTAATGTTGTTGTTACCACTGTTGTCGGCTGCCGTGAGAGCTGCAACTGATGTGATTCTTACTACATTTTCTTCACATGTAATAATAACCTATATATTCAACTTCAATTTGCAAAGAATAAACCATAATAAAAAGGATCAAGCAACACTTCACAGATACAAAGGCGGTAGAGGAAATACCGAATTTCCTTTTCGAATGCATAGTTACTGCTACGCTATCGAAAGTATTGTTAAGTGTTAGTGATTCGTGTTGTGTAGCCCGATGGATTAATATTGCGGCCCCACCGAGTTAGTGTTATTTTTAGATATGTAAAGTTTATCGTGGTATGTTCCGATCTACGTATACGGATGTGTGTTTCTTATAACGTAATTATTTTAGGTTTGTGCATTTTAATCAGTGTTTGTAATTCTATATAATTTTTAACATATCCCTTAATATTCCATTCAATCGTATTAAGAGTATAGATATTTCTTATTAGTGTCAAGCTCCATTTGCGATTCTAGAAGCATGTGCTTTGTTGCTTCCATTGAAAATTTTTTGTCAACTTGTTTGCCTTAAGGTGTGTTCGAAGTCGTCTTGAAACATTTAGTGATAATAATTCTAACTTATGTTGTTATGTAGGCATACGGCTTTTGGTGATGTTACTTCGTGATAGCTCTGCCAAAGCTCGGCTTGTTGAAACACCTTGTTGTTTGTTTCTGATTCAGTTTCTGCTGAATATCGGGTGTTTGGCAACATGGAAGTTGGATTCTGAGCAGTTATTGCCTGACAAAATTTTGCGTGATGGCAAAATCGTTTGCACTTATAGCATTACTTGGGAGCTCAGTGGTGGCGAATGTAAAAATTATTTGAACGGTTTCTATTAAGGTTTTTATTTCATTTTGCTATTTTGCGGTTTATTTTTGTCTTTTTTAAGGATTTTTTAACGCCGCAAACATTTTGTTGCTTTAGCTCTTTCTGTTTTAGTGTTTTTTCTTCGTCGGCTCCACGTTTCATACGTTAATAAAATTAATAAAATAATTACACCTTCTTAGCTATTCAGAGAGTTGTTATTTTGGGGTGTGAGACTTTAAAGTTTTATTAGCTTATTAGCTTGTGTTGTGTTTTTTTTTCAAGGGAATGATGCCATTGCTCAACTTTTTATACATAAAAACTTCACCGCCGTGGCGCTCCGACGCAGTTTTTTTGTAATAAAAAAATGTTATATATTTTGAAGAGTTTCACTTTCTTTACATTCTGTTATTTTCATGGCTAGATATTTTGGACCAATTGAAGCATCTTTTATAGTTTTTCCGTGATTCATTTATAATTCAATAAAATTTGTTTCAGAGTACGATTTTTGTGTGTATTTTCATTTATTATTTTTGTGGACAAGGTGAGATTATTCTTATTTTACCAATTTATTTCGCTGAGGAAGATGTCCGCACACTTTGACTACTTGTATACGCGTGTGAGCAGACATTATTATTGGAATTATTGCTAGTCTCAAATAAACAAAGCTATCTATTTGTTTTTTTCAAAGCTTTAACTGCCAAGACAAAAATGCGCTGACTGTCCAATTCATTACACGATAAACCTATTTTTGCCCTTGCTTCTCTTTTTTATCGAACTTGAAAAAGCAAAACAAACCGCAATGATGTCGTTAGCATACGCCAGCAGTTTAACACTCATATAAAATATGGTGGCTGGCCGGTTTTATTTCTTAGCTCAAATTAACTTTCCCACTACAATGTTAAAGAAACTACAGGAAGGCGAATCACCCTGTCTTAAACCGAGTTTGGTATCAAACAGCTTACGGCAGATTCTTCTTGTTCTGTCAAAAGCTGAAAGATATTGTTAATGACGATACTCTTCTTGACGAAACTTCTCTTGTTGACGGTTGGCTTCAGTCTTTCGCACAATACTATCGATTCTAGCTTGTATAAAGTGTTTAGAAGACTGAACTCTCTTTTCTTTTTACGAACGATGCGTCTCTTTTCCATCCTCAACTCCTGGTACCACTCCATATAGCTGGGGTTGAATCTGGTAACTTTTTTGAGCAGAGGAAAGTAGATAGCGAGAAATGTTCAGGCAATGCTTGCGAATTCTGAAATGCTCTTAGTGAGCAGATGTAAGAGTCGGGTAGCGATATTAATCGCTGTCTATTGTGATTGCAGTTTCCGAGGTCGAGATTTCAAAAACACATGTGCATCTTGTTTGCGAAGAGATAATGATCCGAGTCGATGTTTCGGTAGCGAACTATTTGAACTTAAATAACAGAACAATTAAACACTATTTTAAACAAACAAAAAAAATCATTACTATTCAACTTAAAAGACCCAAAGAAATAAATTATAGCAAAATTCATCCCGTTCGAGTTTGATTATAAATACCAATATCAATATATTTTTCTGACGAGGAATTGTTTTTTTAATATAGTGCCATTAGCATTAAATGCTGAGAAATTGCGGTTGTAATTATATTTTTTAATTAATATTGAGTTGATGGTAATTTGAGATTTTTTATAAGTAATTGTAACGAATAGAAAACATTAATGCTGTGAAACGTTCGATTCAAACAGCTCGCACTGTAAATGATACAGTAATTTTTATGCAATATTCAAAATATTTTTTTCGAGAGCTTTTTCGTTCCTTCAATAATATAAACCAAAAAAAATATTTGCTCCAATGCAAAATGGGTGTCGACAACTTAAATGTATAAAAGGGGTCCCTACCTACTTTTATTTTTAAAATTACGTCCCGTGTAAAGAGCGGTGATTCCACGCTATCGAAAGAGATCCCCATTTCGCCATTCCAATGAACTGTCACTGCAGTTATTTGTTTGGTGTTAAAGGTGCTTTGAGGTTTTTGACGATTTTTATATGCAAACGTACGTACTTACATACATAAGTATTTAAAGAAAATAGATAGTTTCTAAGCGGAAGGGGATAAATATTTTTTGAAAAACCACAAATCGGCTAAATTTGTCTGCATTCCCTCGAGATTTCCTAGAGCGCATTCAATGCGTGCTTTGATTAACGGCGATGTTCTATTTAAATAGTAGTTTTCCTCGCAACCCGTTGGGTATATGCATGTTGATTTGTTCACGACTTAGTATGTCTTACACGACGTATGTACAATTTTTTATTCGAATAATATAGCTGCACCGGACTCAATACGCATACCAGAACTTGTAGGAGAAGTTCACCCAAACAAGTAACCCAAATTTCTATTACGATTACAGGCACTTACACCAGTAAAGAACTAAGGGCTATGCATTTTCATTCATACATCCCTATGCCCTCATTTGAACTGTCGTAGTCGTTTTCTGATTGACTCTAAAGCAAAATGCGGTTAAGCTTTGCACAATACATACATCTTTGCGTTGCGGTTAGCGCCAAGGATAATGCAAACAAAGTAAAAACAGTAATAAAACTTCCATATTAAAACTTAAAGCGCTGCAAGGCCGCTATGTCGAACGACGATATTAATGCAACACTCACCAGAATGGAAGGGCAAGATTAAATTGCGATTTGTGGGATGTCGTCGCAAAGTCACAGGCAGGCAGCGTAGCCAGGTGCAGGTTGGATCACGCAAGACGGCCAAAAACAAAACAAAAAATTATTCAGTACGAGAAACTGGTGTATTTTAAGAATAGGAAATTGCAGGAGATTTTTAGAAAGTCCGCAAGGAATTTTATGAAGACCTAATTTCCTGTTGGTGAGAAGGTAATTTGGGAAAATAGAAAAAATGTAAATATACATTTGAATATATTCATACCCACATACATACATATATAAAATACTTGTAACTTAATTTACAATCTACATCGGTTACACCAGCTTACTTAGTGCCGCTATAACCTCCTTAGCGATTTAGGCAGAGTTCAGCTCCTCCCGCCAACGGTTCCTTCTTCCTGCTAACTAGCTCCAATTTGTTTACCAAGTGATGTCCAGTTCTTTTCCACTTGATCTTTCCAACGCAGAGGAGAATTATACAAAGTTTAGCACACACATAGCCTACCCCTACGCTATAACATAGGTTAGTTCACATGGAGAGTTGCCACCTGTTAACAAAGTTTGAGTCAATTACATAAAAAAGTTAAATCACATATTGCTATAAAACGATTGGATAGAACGGGATGAGAATTGGCACATAGCATTAAATAAATTTTTTATAGGAGTTCTTATATGTTTCAGAGGATACATTCAATTAAAACAATAAAATATTGTAATGTAGGTAACGAAAGAGGCTCAACAAAGCTTCATTTCACAAATATTTTTTTAAAAAGGTTGCCACCTGTTTAAATACAATTTAAATCAATTAAAACAATTAATGATATGTTGCAACATGAGCACCAAAAGCAAAGTTTTGAGAAAGCTTAATTTCAAAAATTATGTTGCTGAGGGTGTATAAACGTTCAAAAAATGTATAATAAGTTAAATCAAATATGCAATGCTCAATAAGGCTTAATTTGCCAACTATTTTTAAAGACGGTTACCACCTCTTTGTATGCAAATTGAGTCAAATAAAAAAAAACGACATTATTCAATAAGAGTCCCAAACTAAAAATTTAGAAAATTACTTAAAATTATAATAAGTGAAATAAAATATTGGGCTATGGGTCTCAAACAAAAAGGTTTTTTATTTGGACAATACTTTTGGAGAGGGTTGCCATCTGCTGAAAACAGTAAATTGAATTCAATTATTAATTTAAAATTTGAATTTGAAATTATTAAGGTAAATCACATATCGATGGCGACTGGACAAATTGAGGTAAGGTTTGGCACATATCTAAAGTACGTTGCGTATGTTACAATATAACCAATTTTTCAAGGGTTTGCCATTTATTTAAAAGGATTAATTTGTTTAAACAAATGGATGAAGTCAAATATTGCAGTATTAAACGAAAAGACTTCAACAAAGCTTAATTTCCAAAATGTTTCGAAAAAAGATTTATTTTGAAGATTTATTTTGAAAATACCTTCAAAAGGTAAACAAAATTAGATTGTTAAGTTAAAGGAAATATACGGCATGAGACTCGAAGGAAGTAGGCTTAACAAAACTTAATCATGAAAATGAGATAAATAACTGTAATCGCAAATTATGAAGTAGCGGTAGATTCCGTTTTCGATAGTAAAAAAATACAAACCTAATCTAAAAATGAATTAAAATTTTCTACCTTTGGTGGAATTATTTATTTCCTTTTCCGTTAAATTCGAATCCATAACGTTAAACCGAATACCATGCAAGCGATACCGCGGGTAAAAGCTAATTATACATAAAATAATAACTGTGCCAAAAAGGGACTTCCCTCAAGATTCACCTACAAACTAGAACAAATAAAAATAGTAAGACTTCTACTTGTACGCACAAAAATTACTAAACTAAACCACATGCTTGCCAAAACTCATGCTCCATGGAACACATCCTCGATTACTGCCAATCCATGGCACCACTGGGAAGATAGACCTTTCACAGTGACACCCTCACCCAACTCCTTTCCAAACTGAACCTAGAAAACATGAACAAAATTGTCCTATTCCCAAAGTTATCTAACCTTTCCCACCACATATAAAACCAATATCAACGAGCACAAATACTCATAAATGGACAATTAAAAGAAACCTCACATAAATATCAAAATAATTATTGTAAAGCACCTACATTCTAGCACTTACTTAAACCTGTATAACATAAACACCTGCACATAATATGTAACTTACTATAAGAATTAGATCTAATTTAGATACATAAGTAAACCACATGGCTCTACTCTTAAACATCAGCATACTTTAAGGCCTCTGCAGCCAAAGCTATCCCTTCTGTTAGTTTTAAGTTTTACAAACTTTTCTAACAGCTATAAATAAATAAATAAAATGTTTAAGGATATATAAAACTCGTACTACTTAAATATAAAGCCAAGATTCTTTTTTATTACTAAAATATTATAAGGACTTTATTTTATTTTCATTTTGCGTATTCGCTGTTCTTCGCCGTTCTCGAAACATTCAAAATTAAATTTTTTATTTCCGCTGAATTCCGCCCGTTTTTTGTACCATTGTAAATTCAGTGTTACTTGGCTACTCAAATTGTTACTTGAAGCATTTTCCATGAAGCAAGACAATCAGCCTGAACCAGATTACAAACTAGTTAAATGGGGGTAATTTGAACGTTGTATTCCGAACGAGTTTCATTTAGTCCCCAAACGAAACTTAAACCATCGACGATACGGCTGGCATTGGAGTTGAAAGATTGACATATGACAAATTAATCCAATGTAAAGTTTTCCGCTTCAAATGTGTTAATCGTGTATTATGGATGTGGAAAGGGGTTCGATTCTACTAATTTGTATATCTTCGACTTCGAAAGAGAATCATAATTTTTTATTATTATTATAGAAAATGGAATAGCGTTTTCACGAAAGCAAGTATATTAAAACGATATAGTGTGGCAATAAGGGTCACTACTGCAACATTGTGGATGTTTGTTCGGGAATATCACTGAATTCATCGCAGTCCGAGTTTTCGTGAAATCTACGAAACTGCTATCACCGAATCCATCGCAGTATGGACGTTGAATGCACGAATTAAAAAAATATTGCACCTTCCGCGCCGAGAACAACTGAAAGTTACGTCATAAAAGGTAGAGAATGAGAGAGCAAAAAGAAAGTTAGGAAAAAGCGCACAATCGGCTGAATGATTTCGAGTTTAGTTAGCATTTAGAAAAACAATATTATTTCGTCAGCGAATGGTCAAATCGACAAAGAGAGGACTAATGGTCCGCGGAAAACGCAATATTGTATTCCATCGTCCTTACTTGGATTGTATTCATTCATATCGTCGTCGTTCTTACCGATGCCATTTGAGTAAAATATCCGATTGATCGTAGAAGCAGCAATGAAAATAACTAAACGCCCACTGACGCACAATTTTTAAAATACAATGCAATGAATACTATTACATTTCTTACAGAGCTTCCTTTAACATATCATCTAACAATGAATACAAAGTTATTCTTACAGACTAAACAGTCGCTTCTTCACACTGAAAAATCAATATCTTTAAAATTCTACACTCCCAGAGATAATATCAAAAACAAAAGAAAGTGACAATTCAGTACTGTGCGGCTTTGAAACATTAAAGTTACTATGATTGACAAGAGAAAGTTTGCTATAAGTGATGTGATAGTATTTATTGATATTTATTATAGATTTATTAATCCACTACGATTAAATATTAATAAACCCTGCAATAAATGGCGATAAAACATTGCCTACATGTGATTTATAGATTTATACAGATCGTCTGAGATATTAGGCGGGCTTTGTACATGCACACAGTGTTGGTCAAGTAGCGAATTATTATAGCTCAGCTCATAGAAAGCTGCGTTATGTTCCCGTTGGATAGCAATTAAAACACCACCGGCTCTTACGCACCCAGTTATAGCCGCATCTCTATCCTTACGAAATACTTCAAAAACATTTCGACCAAAATTACGCTAGAAATTACCGTTTCAATGATAACGAAAATATCGTATTCTAATTGCGAACTCATAAGCTCAAGTGATTTAGATTTCGCCTGAGACATTTTGTAAGTAAATTTGTATAAGCCTGTGGTTTGCATTATCAAACTTGCGGGTTTCGTCTGAGAATCGTCCAAAAACGAAGTATTTTAAAAGGAGATTAGAGGGACAGCTGACGTTCTCTTAATTACCCTTACGTTTTTTGGAGTTAGCATGGTTGAAGATGCATTTATGGCATCAGCAGAAATAGCATCAGCTGAAGAAAAATAGGGAGTTGAATAGGGAGCTGGTACTGTTGAGCTAACAGTTGGCATGTTTGGTTGAGTATTGAGAGCAATGTTCTCAATCTTAAAAAAATGTTGCCTTCTTAAATTGTAACATTTATATCAGGCTACTTGTCGTCGTTTATGTGTGTTATTTCATATAGATATATTAGTAGAAAATGTTGAATTTTCGTTTGATCCGAGTACAATATTTTAAGAAATAAGCACGCAAACCTGTGAAATTGCTGGGTAAAACCAAAAGTCAACAATATTTCGTTAGACGAACCTCAAATTAGTTTGTTTTTCAGATCACATCCAGAACGATTAACTACTCTGGGCTTTCAAGCTATTTTTCTTTAATGAACCCCCACTAATCTGTGCAGCAATTGATTTTTGGTTGATATCACCCGTAAGGTTAAGTACATAATTATGAACTAATTGAATTATGCACCAAATTAGTTATGAACATACATATATGTAATAGTGGGCTCGATTTATTGTGCCCGACTTGCAAAAGAACGCTACCTGTTCGATTTGTTTAGTACTATTTAAAAACGAAAAATAGTTTTGCAAACCAATTTCATGTTGGAGTATTTATAAGTTAAAAATACTATGCAAATTAAAACGTACTAGGTCTTAGGGCTAATTCACAATAGCGTAGTTTTTCACTTCCCAACACTGCAACTCAGTTCGGATATCAGTTTACAACTAGGTTACAAAGAAACGGGCCCAGTGGGAAAAAAGATTAATCCTCTTGGCATTATTCAATTAAATTTAAGCTCGGAAGTGCAACTCGTTTGCGCAGTCTGTAAGAATGCAATCGGCAGACAGAAAGAAAATTACAGAAGTGTCCAAGTAAACCGACTTAATTATTGCTTAATTTTTGAGATTGTTATAAGCAAAACTAGAACAAGAGAGGTAAATTCTAGTAAAGTTTCAGAACAGATTAAACTAATTTTAGGCTCTATGAATAGGGGCACATTTCGTTCTGACTAGACTTCTTAGTACGATATTAAAAAATCGTTCAAGTTCATCATTACGAGTTAGGGTAATGAGAGGGCACCAAGCTCTAAAAGGGAGTAGGGTCATTAAACTGCAATGAACGTAAGGCTTACCGCAAGAATGTTTTTGAACTTAGTCAGGTTTAGGGATGAATCGATACGAGTAAATATAAATATATTCTCGATATTTTTGGTTCTATACAAAGTAATTTCGGTATCGATACCTTTGAACTAAGTACTGAGTAAATATCGCAAAAATATAGTCGTACCGAAAGCAAAGCAAATTTTGTTCTGTGATTTTGTTGGGATGTTGTTCCGAGGTAAAAATCTATTAAACAAAAACAAATTCGTAGAAAAAACTTTCATATTCCACATAGTCATAGCCAGAAAATTTAAACGTCATAGAAAAGTACATATGTGTCAAATAAAAAATATTATTAGGGGGATTCTCGATTCGTTACATACTGGCTAGCATGGTGCCTATATGGCGTAAACAGAATGGTTGGATAAGTTTGTTATTGATAATATTGTTTGATTGCAGAAGATAATATTATCCTTCTTGCATTCGTGGGAGGTGTTATTTCATTTGCAAGCAAAAGGTAGGAGCGTCAGTAAGAATAAGACACAAGCATGGTATGAACGACCAAAAAAAATTATTGATTTGGTGCATATCTTGGTTTTCAAAAAAATTGTGAGCATGTCATGGATCTAAAATGCATTGCTTCTTTCAAGCACTTTAAAGTTTAAGACTAAGGAGCTTAAAAACAATTTTTCGTACAAAAACATGTATTTATTTTTTTGTAGTAGGAAAATAAATTAAAATAATTGGCAACCGTACATCAATGTCTGCCAAAATTGATTTTTCCCAACGTCGACGTTTTCCTAGGTTTACGCCAGAGCCAAGATGCGAATGGGCTAACTGTTTATTTGATGGCAGGAGGAACGTGGTTTTGCACTCGTTCACCACCTGATTAATTCGCTTCATTTCTTTATTTAGCATGGAACAGGCAGAACTAACGGCACAGTTGTTGAGGTCAATGATGATGATGCCACTCTTACGCACTCTTATTAAAAACGGTACCCGACCGTTTTAATTCTGCACTTCGAATTCCAACAAAAGGTTAGATTAAGTCGTCCGATAGAGAGTCCCCCTGTCTGAAACCTCGTTTAATACCAAACGGCTCCCAATTCTAAAGGAACTAGTTGTGTTAAAATTTCACAGAATACCTAAGATTAGATCTAGCGTCAACAACTAGTGCAATTTTTTTCAAATTTGTTGGGAGAACTACATATGTTTATTCAGTTAAAAGTTAAATACTCATTACACTGACAGAAATGGAATATGTTTGGAAGGGCGTAGGCAGGAATGGTTATTGCTCCTAAAAACCGAAACTGAAATAAAAAACAATAAAAAAAGTGCAAAAACTATTAAATAAAATATTTCTTAAAAAAATTAACAAGTATTGTATTGGTGGGTCAATTAACACGTATAATTAAAATCAAATGGTACCAAAAATCCGAGTTTGCTAAAATATGTGCTTATATATCAGTATATCTTACTGATTGTACTTACATACATTATAAACTAGCTTTTACCCGCGGCTTCCTCCGCATGGCATTCGGCTTAACATTATGGATTCGAACGCAACGAGAAAGGAAATAAATAGTTTCACCAAAGGTATACACTTTTAATTCATTTTTTGTTTTGGTTTTTTTTAGTATCTACGCCTACTTCCCTACTTCTTAATTTACAAATACGGTTAGTTGCTGAAACTATTTTCTCATGGGCAACTGCGCAATATGCCATGCCATTCGGGTTTAGTGAAACTTAATTTAATGTTAGAAATACCCAACATAACGATGATGACATTTATTTAGATGTCTCATTTTCATGATTAAGTTTTCTACCTACTTCCTTTGAATCTCATGTCGTATATTTCCTTTAACTTAACAATTCAATTTTATTTACTTTTTGAAGCAGGTGGCAACCGTGTCAAAGGTATTTTCAAAATAAAGCTTTCTGAAAACTCCTTCGTATAATCCCCATAATTCAATATTTCATTTAACTTATTAAACTCTTGTACATTTTTTTACCCTCTCCAAAAAGATTTTGAAATTTGGTGTTCACCTGTTTGTTTTAGTTCGGCACTCATATTGTAAAATATCAGTTAATTTAACTAAAATCAACTTTCAGCAGATGGCAATCTTCTTTCGAAACATTATGAATGAAACAAATGAATCTTTATTAAACTTCTTTCGTATAATAACCATATGGCAATATTTGACTTCATTCATTTGTTTAAATGAATTTATCCTTTTAAATAGATGGTGAATCCTTAAAAAAATCGGTTCTATTGTAACATATACATATATCGGTCTATTTATGTGCCAAATCTTACCTCTATCTGTCCAGTCGCCATCGATATGTGATTTACCTTATTGATTTATATATACGCTACATATATATTACTAAAGGTTATAAGATACATACATATGTGCCAAATATTAACTTAATAATTAAATTAAATTTACTCTTTAAGCAGATGGGAACCCTCCCCACAGGTGTTGTCAAAATAAAGCTTTCTTAAGGCTTTTTTGTTTAAGACCCGTACTCCAATATTTGATTTAACTTGTTATAATTTCAAGTAATGTTTCTCCGCAGGTGGCAACCCTCTACAACTTTTTTTTGAAATTACGCATTTTTAAAATGCGCAGTTTGACACTCATATCGTAAAATATCGAATATTTTTTTATTTAACTCAATTTCCATATAAACAATGGCAATATTCTTTAAAACTATTTGGAAAATGAAGCCTTATTGAGCCTAGCATACAATATGAAATGGATTTGATTTAACTTATTACAATTTTGATTAATTCTTTAAACGGGTGACCCTCACCAACATTATTTTTGAAATCAAGCTTTCTTAAAACTTTACTTTTGCCACTCATATTGTAACATGTCATTTATTGTTTTAATTAACTTAATTTGTATTTGAACAGTGGGCAACCTTCTTAAAAAAATTTGTGAAATGGAGCTTTATTAAGCCTATTTCGTTTGATACCCATATTGCGATGATTTGTTACATTCATTGATTTAATTGAATGTTACCTTTTAAACTGGTGGCTTAGTCTCAAATCGGTTATATGATAACCTATATGACTGACTATATATGTGCCAAATATTATCCAGATCTATCTGGTCGTTATATAACAATATGTGATCTAACTTATTTATGTAACTTTTTTAACAGGTGGTATAATATAACCGACTTTCACATTTATAACACAGTACGACAAAATCAAAGCCTAAAAGGAGTGTTGTTGCACAATGGAAACAAAAATCCATCAGTTCCAATCGCTTACTCAAGAAATACGTCAGAAAATTATGAGAATAGGAAATTAATTCTTGAGTTAATTAATTACAATCAACATAAGTGGATGATATGTTGTGATCTCAAAGTTGTTGGAATTTTAAAAATAAGCTACCAACATTTTTAACACAAAATAATAGTTAAGATTTCATATCCAATTTAGCATTTAAACCGGTTAACCCATTCTGTTTTTATAGAACTTTTTATAATAGTATCACACTAGAAGTGAACCTCCACGGTCCTTTGAAGTTTAAAAATCGATTTTCTCAAAATTCTGACGTGCTACAGCAAAACCCCGAGACACGAATTTCTTTATTTTAAGTCTCTTAACATTTCTCATGTGTACCAACTACTGTCGTACTGTGTAATATAAGGATTAATGATTTAGTCTATGGAATACAATTGTCTTACAGGCTATAGGAAAACTACAAGTTTATTACTAAGATCACTAGAGAACATGTATTACTGTTTCTTTTTCTACCTGTCATGAAGCTGAAATGGTATTAGAACTTTGGTCCTATGTTCGTAAATCTAAGAAGAAGAAGAGATAGACCCATACCCAAGTATACTAAATTGATCAGGTTCACGAGCGATTTAGCCGTGTTCGTCTGTGTGTCCGTCTGTCGGTTTTAGAGATATCTAATATTGTATTAAACATTTGTCTGAAACGACCATATCGGACATTATATAAAATACGACACCCCTTTAATTTATTTTTGATTAAAAGCATACAACAAAAATCAGCGCCATCGGACCACTATTACTTATAGCTCCCATACAACTGATTGTTCAGATATGAGGTTCGCCGTTATAACCCCTGAATTACTAACTTAATTGGCGTTATAACCGCTTAAGCGGTTTTGGCCGAACTTCTCCCACAATTTGCAGTGGGCATTTTAATGTTGTTTGTTTGTTGTTTAATATTGACAAATTGTGGGACCCACAATTTTACACCGACTCCGAACTGCGAATGTTTTTTGTGAAAAGGTCTTTCATAGCAGAAATACACTCGGAGGTTTGCCATTGCCTGCCGAAAGGCGACCGCTATTAGAAAAAAATCTTTCTATAATATTTGATGTTACTTGCCTGGTCAGGATGAAGCGCGCACACGCTACACACTCGGCTACGGCGACCGCCTGAACCCCTGAATTAAAGTAGATAATAATCATCAAGATCGGACTACAATAACTTATAGCTCCCATACAACTGATTTCATTTCATTTATTCAGATATGGGGTTTTGCATTATAACTACTACACTAAAGCAGCTAAGAACTTGAAGTTTAGCTTTCCTTTCACTTATTATTAAAAAAAAGAGTACATTGAAAATCATCAGAATTGGGTTTCTATAACTTAGGGCTCCCGTGCAACTGATTATCCAGATATAAGGTTTTGCTTTAAAACTCATATAGTTAGACAGTAAAATCTTCAATAATAGGTTTTGGTTGGATATTTTACCATTTACAGCATTGCTAAGAATGCAATTGATCCAACTAGGACTACATGCACTGCTAGAAATTTTCTTACTACAAAACCGAAAACTGTAATTGACAAGTTTTTCTGAAGACAGTACCCTACAAGAGCGATAACATATGAAACTTCTTACAATGACCATGACGGGATATTTGTTAGTTCAAACGCTTACATTACACTACATTTCCATATGTATCTTTATATGTAAGGTTTTCTAAAAAAAACAATATATTTTATCATAGTTAATTCCTTTTTTTTTTTGATTGTATTTTATTATTTTAATTTATTTAAACCTCTGCCAGTGCAGAACAGTATTGTAAGGATTCATTTATCTTTTAACATTAGTTGAATTTAAATTCTATTAACAAGTTGCAACCCTCTACATTTTTCGAATATGGCTTCCGTAAACAGTCTTTTGTTTGACACCAGTATAGTAAAATTTCCGTTACCTTACCAGAGCATTTTAATCAACGGTCTTTAAAAGGTGAGTTGTCATAAAACATATTTTCGTATAAACTCTCTCATTATCTTCTGTTTTTCCGACAGGGTGAAAAGTTAAGGTATATTGGAACGATTTTCTGTCAGCCCTTGTCAAGTTTTGGTTGAAGACGAATGAAGCGCGGACAAGCTAAATACTCGGCTACGGCGGCGGATAATATATTTACACTGCACGCTAAAAATAAAAAGATGTAAAAGCGATCCTATAATTTATTGATATTTCGTTTTTTCAATCATTTCTGCTTCCCCTCGAATTTTATTCTCTTTCTCCAATTCCATTAACAAATTTAATTATACAACCAATGCAGTTTGGTGATTTCTTTGAATCACGTGCTTCAAAATTTTCATTGAGAATTTTTATAAATTTTCTGTTATAATCTGTCCCTCGGATCGATAATAAGGTTAGGTTGGGCTATAGCGGCTGCCCCCATACACTTTGGTACCTACGGGGACATTATGATATCAGCCGGGCAGTATAAGCCATCCGTTTCCTTGAAAAACAATCCCAGTTGATTGCCTGATGAAATCGTTGATATCCGCTGGCACCAGATCCAACAGACAGTCGAAGAAATATTGATGTAGATATCTCCTTCTTACACTCGCTAAAGCTGCGCAATAGTAAAGGTAGTGTTCGATGCTTCCCACCTCCTCCTGGACATCTGGGACAGTAATCGTTTGCGAGAAAGCCTATCCTACTGGCATTCGTTTGTCTCGTAGTTACCCGGTATGTTGCTATGGCCAGATACCCATGCTATGCACGTGCCGTGTCTGGATGTGAGCTTGTTCAGAAGTTTTCTACACTCGATCACAGTCCTGTCGATGTTACGCAGCAATCGAGCGATTTAATAGCAGCTTGATTATCGGAGAAGATAGTTATTGCTTGCAGGTTAAGTGCCGTGTTTAACAGCCAACGCGAAGTCTCTCTTATTACTGTAAGCTCAGCCTGAAAAACGCAGCAGTCAAAAACTAAGCTTGAGCGAGAGATCCTGGGAATAAATACCACTTCCAGCTCCGTCGTCGTTCCTTGGAGGAACTTGTGTGGTGAAACGGTTAATATAATAGCATTTACATTACCCTTCATATAAATGAGTTCGAAAATATTTTAAGACAAAGCATCCACCTCTTTTATTTCTAAACCATAATTGACGTCCAAGATATGTAGTCTCGGTGGTTTGAATATCTCATCAAGTAAGTGGTGACAACTGGCGTCACTATAATCGACAATTTTATTGATTTCTTTCCGAAACACACTATCCGAAAAAGTTAAGTAAATTTTTTTTCGATATCAGTGTTTTTCATTTAACGTGATATTGCTTCAGTAGCATTATTAGAGCAGGAAAAGACGTATGCTCGCAAGATATTCGAGCACAAATCATTAAGCCATGAATGATTTCAGCAAATTATAAAGCATTTTAATAAGCATGGAAATAAAAAGGGTCTGCCAGAACAAAAAATATACAATAGAATAAAGCTTGTTTACTTCAGACTGCTATATGGTATGCAATTCAACAACAATATAATTCAGTATTTCATTTAAATAATCAAAAAGAACTGTTAAACGAATTAATTTCGACCTGGGTGAAGATCGTTGCTCCAAAATTTGATGTTTCAATAATGCTCAAAACATCGAAAGGGTTAAGTGAACAATATTTTTTTAGAGTAGCGAAGTCGTTTGAAGGTTGCTTGTATGTCTACAATATTAGCATTTGATATATCTTCCTAAACAGCTAAATATTTATTCGGAAGTTACCTTCCTTGGGATGCAATGCATGGTCGCCTTCTCGTGGTGCATCCTGAGTAACGCTAAATGATCGTGCGGCCTCGACAGCCTAACCTGAACTATAACAACCCTTGCTTTGCCCGTGAACTATTCTTTAGATTACGTTTTTTGATTCTGTTTGTTTTTTGGGATGGCTGCTGTGGTATTCCACCATCTCGGGCGGAGGGCGGAGGAAGAGAGGCTTCTTTCCCCGGATATCTAGGACGCCGCCGCAGGTGGGCTGGAGGGGATCACTGAGGATGACTATCCTGCAGACCTGAAGATCAATCTCCAGCACCCTAAGGCGGCGTCCGCCGATTTAAGGCTCCACCTTGAGCAAGGTGGGGTAGATGTAGTCCTGATCCAGGAACCAGGCTGAGAAGTAACGGTGTTTCTGACATCGGAACGAAGAAGTACAAGCTTCTGGTGTCCAGCAACGCAGGTATACCTAGAGCTTGTATGCTCGTCAGGCGGGAAATGAATACATATTTTCTGTATAATTTCAGCAATGGATGCGTTGTAACAGTGAGCCTTGAGGGCGGGGCCGGAGAACTCTGGCGTACATTGCTCACGACGACGAGGTGGAACCACCTCCAGTGCTGCTGAAAAATGCTCTGGCGGATGCGGGGGCAGGAAGGCCGGCGTCGTTGTAGGTTGTGATGCCAATTCGAGGCACTCTTGCTGGTGAAGCTCGGATATCAACGCACAGAGGTGAATCTCCTTTTGATTTTATACCGTACGTTTGTAACTTCGGTCAGGGAGGAGGTCTTGGACCTTACCCTGGTTTCGTTTAAATTGTTATCCCGTATCTCGAGGTGAAAAGTTCTTAATATTCACTCCTTCTTTGATCATAGGTATATTCAATAATCCCTGGGCGATACCCGTTCTCAAAATCTTCCCTATAGGAATCTGAGGAACACAGATTGGGATTTATACTGTAGGAAGCTGCAGGAGTTTCTTCCGGAGGAATCTCATGGGATTTTATCCTTTCGGAAAGTTCGATTGACAGCTTGGTGGAGAAATTGACCGCAGCCTGTAATAAAGCGGTCAAGCTCTCGTATCCGTTGGGGAGGCGTTCAGGCAAATATAAGCCACACTGGTGAGCGTTAGAAATTTCGGAGCTTAGGACTTCGAGTAGACGACTTTTTAACCAAGCAAGAAAGAGTAGGAAACCCTCGGACTGGGAACTATATAGGATCGGGATGGGAATATATAAATCCGAAATAAGAAAAGCTAAGCGAAACTCGTGGAGAATATTTTAGGAGACCGTTGAAAGTTGCCACGAGTTCTCCAGACTTTGGCGATGATGAGCAGTGGGGAGTCGCTCAAGCTTCTCCTCGATTCCAACTTTCCCAGCACCCTGAGCTGTGAGGAGCCACAGGCGTGAAACCAGGTGCCATCTATATCCCTCCTTGTGACCTGTTGGAGGAGCTTCGCCTGCTTAGGGCGATACGCTCGTTCAAGCCGCTCAAGTCGCTGGGACCTGCATCTTTCCCGCTCGGTTGAAAAAGTCTGAGCAGGGGACTTGTCAGTGATTGACGCCTACTTACACGAGCTGCATAAGTACGGGATATACTCCTAGACTATGGAGAAACGTGAGGGTTACGTTTATTCTCAAGGCGGACAAGAGCTCTCATGTATCCCCAAGGGGTCTTAGGCCTATCCGTCTCTCTTCTTTTCTGATGAAGAACCTGGAGAAGCTGATTGATCTTCGTACAAGGATTTGGCTGTTGGTGCCATTCTTGATACAGAAGGTGCCTTTAATGTGGACTCGCTATCAATCCTAGCAAGGCGGAGCTCGTCTTATTTACCAGTAGGTATAGAATACCGGATGCCCATCCCCCTTCATTAAGGGGCGTCCCTTTTGTGTTTTCTGACCGGGTCAAGTAGAGCGGGTGCAGCGATCTGCGCTCATTGGAATCAGTGGGGTGCTTAGGACCACACCCACTATCGCGCTCAACGTTATGCTTAACGTTTTACCTGTGGACATTGCCAGCAAGGTTGCAGCAGCCTGTGCTGCAGCCCGGCTGAGATGCAATGGATACAGCTTCAGCTCGGCCTTTGGGCATTCTAGGATTCTTGCTTCGACTTTGTCCCTCCGGAAACGGGTTAATGTCTGCCGGCTCTAGCCCGTGGTTGCCCTTCTTCACTCACATCCCGCTAAGGGAGGAATGGAAGGAGGGTACCATTTGGGGCGGGAGGACGGTGAACTTTTTCACGGATGGTTCGATGCTGGACGGAAAGGTTGGAGGGGTGGGTTCTGCGAGGAGCGCTCTCTCAGTCGATTTAGGCTTCCGGACTATTGTAGTGTGTTTCAGGCAGAAGTGGCCGCATTGAAGAGGCAGCCGATTTGCTACTCACCAATGTAATGCCCAATAGATGGGCTAACATTTATTCTGATAGTCAGGCCGCTATGAAGGCCTTAGGATTGCAAATGGTGAGATCAAAACTTGTCGGGGAGTGTCTGCCTTCTCTCTCAGCCGCTTCGGAGTATCTCGACATTAGACTAGTTTGGTACCGGGCCATAGTGGCATTGCGAGGAACTGTATGGGTGATGAACTCTCTCAGCGGGGTACCCTGGAAGTTATTACTCCATGCAGGGAGAGGGTAGGGGCTCCTTTGGCTGCCTACAACTTCTCTTGAACAGATGGGCTCTCTGTAGACTCAGCGAGCACTGGGAAACTGTCACGACATGTAGAATTGCAAGGATTCTCTGACGGAGAGTGGACCGTGGGCGCTCAAAGAAACTGAGGTCGCTTACTAAGCGGCAACTCTCGACCCTCGTAGGTGTTTTGACTGGTCATTATCCGATGGGTATCCATGCGGTTAGGCTCTGACTATTTCTGCCGCAGCTACATATATGGAGGATGGTGAGGTGCATTTAGCATTTCGTTTTCTGCTTAGCGAGACTGAGTAGCAAGTACTTAGTCTCCTACTTCTTTAGTACCCCAGAGGAGCTTTCTGGGGTGGGAAGGTGGTATCACAATGGACTCCTCTATTATGTCTAAGTGAGTTCCTACTGAGGGGACCACCACATTAACCTAACATAACCTACCTTCCTTTTTTTAATTTTAGGCACAGAATGTCCAAATGCCGACTAAGTATTTAAGAATCTTTTATAGACAATTTATAGATGACAAAGAATCTTCTACAAAGCACTTATTATAAATGGTTCATGCAAAATCGTTTTGGAGAAATGTATTGTGCCTAAATTGACCGAATGTGTCTTTCGGATTGAAAAGGGCTGAAATTAATCCTGTCTACAATTCTATCACCTTTAATTTGATGCGTATAAGCCATATTCTTATCGTATAAAACTTTACGTGGTAAAATCGACTGGAAAGGCTATAACTCATTGTCTATACCAATTTAGACTGTTATACACTTTATATGTTTATACGCTTAAACGAATCCCTCTAATAAAAATGGGGAGAGGAGCAACCGGCTTACGTTCAGGCAAAATTATAAAAGGATGAACAGAAATTGCTTTATATTTATGTATATATTTTGAAATATACAGATCAAACATAAAACCGAATCATTGAATAGTAGCTTAGCTCTATTATATTTATTAAATTCTTCTTAATAAATTTTTTCTGTAATAAACATCTTTAATTTCTACTAAACAAAAACATTGTACTCTGATACATTGTTAACGCGTTTTTATTAGTTTCACTAAACTACAATAGCTACAGAGGTAAAATCTTTATCAAATAAAAGAGTTTGATAAGAACATAAGTACATTTCTGTGGTCACAAACAATAACCGCCTGAGTCGACTTAACATAAAATCGAGTTACTATGTATACCATAGTATTCTACAAGTACCATTGCATGCGTATGGGAAATCCATATCTAGCCAGCTGACCTAATTAAAAATATTTTGGTTTCCCCTTAAGGCCATTAATCCAAATGTATACAACTAGTTTTCTCGAGTTCAGGATTTTCTACTTAGGCGGTTGTTGCGTGCGACCACAGATGAATGAAATTACAAATTAATCAAATTGCGCTGTAATATTTGCATGGGAAAATATTAAAATTTTCTTATTTACCACAGGCTTATGCGGAAAGATGGAGAGATAAATAAATATGCAAACTGTAGTTATATTTACATACATGCCTACACATGTTGTAAATAGATAAGCATGTGCTTGTGCTGTAAGACAAGTGTGCATACTTCCTCTTAAATATGACTCTGGGCTATCCCTATTTCGTTTTTATACAATTCTCTGCCAGCCACGGCTTTCCACTTTCCCCTGAAATTCCAAAACAATCGTTAATTTTTTCTTGAAACACCAATACTAACACACACTTATTTCATTTGTTATTCTTACTTCTTCGTCCCACGTTATGAGTGTGAATGATACAGTGTGACTCAAGTAAAATATCCCACATAAGGTAAATAAAACAACAAGAAAATTTCTGACATTTCCATATGAGAAATTTAAGGAAAATAGGCTCAAATGGGTAATTTCACAGAATTGCAATTGTGCTGCATTTGGATATCCTTTGCTTTTTGTTTTATGTTTACTCCTCTTTGCAATCTATCTTTACGATAACACTGTGTAACACTGAAAATGAACTTTGAAAGAGACCTAGCCTAGGCGTTAGGCCTTATAAAACTAAGAAAAACTGTATACTTGAAATTTGCGAAACACCCCCAAAATCTCATTTTAGGGCCAAAAAACTGTTTTTGAGGTCATTCGCTAGTCAATCATCAATATCTTTGCGAATTTTCATCCGATTCAAAAGTTGTTTATATATTTTGAAAGGCGACAAATCACTATTTTTAATGGCGTATAACTCATCAAAATCAAACGAGAACTGACGAAGCTACAAAGAAAAAAATCGTAGCTTAATAAAAAAAAAATTAATTTGAAACTTTGACTACGATTTTACGACAGTCTTAATTCAGAAAGGTACCTATCAAAGACAATATTACTAAAGTGAATTTAGTACTGCGTCGATTAAGCTATTTCAATCGAAAATCGGTTGGAAATTGACAGAGTTATTACTATTTAAATTATTTTAGATGATGACCATATTTGAAAATTCATACATTTTGATTATCTTTCAACTTCAAATTTTTATTGTGACTGAAAAAAAAAAAAAAAAATTAATCATTAAAATGCTAAATAACTTTATAGCTAAAAATGTTTGCTTGATCTTTGCGTTTATAAGACGAGTCATCTGTTTCACGTTTGAGTGACCAGCAGTAATTAGCTATCATCCTAACTTGGTTCTTTCCTGTAAACCGTTTTTCAATGTTGGAGATTTCTTGGTGAAATCTTTCACCTTGTTCGTCGCTGAATTGACCAAGATTATCCGGGAAAAGTTCCAAATGAGAATGCAAAAAGTGAATTTTTATAGACATGTTGCATCCCATTTCTCCATAAGCTTCCAAAAATTCATGGACCAACTCAACGTAATGTGAACTTCTCGTGTTTCCAAGAAAGTTTCGGCACAAAGAAATGAAACTCAGCCATGCTCTTTTCTCTACTGGGTTCAATTTTTTTATGAAGTCATCATCAGTCATAATCTGACGAATCTGCGGTCCAACGAAAACGCCTGATCAAAATGTAAAAATAAATTAGGATGAATTCTTTTTGAAGAATTCTTGTTGGGAAATTTTTATAAGTACCTTCTTTAATCTTGGCGTCACTCAACTTGGGGAATACAAGTTTCAGGTGTAGAAAAGCCTCGCTGTTTTTTTCGAGTCGTTTAACAAACTGTTTCATGTACCCCAATTTTAAATGCAATGGCGGCAAAATTATATCATCAGGCTTAACTAATGCAATATTGAGAACATTATTTTTGCCAATTTGAAACTTTCTCGGTGGCCATATGTTACACTTGTAATGATTTTTGGCACGACTGTCCCATTCACAAAAGTAACAAGGATATTTAGTGTAGCCACCTTGCATTCCAAGTAGAATTGTCAGGACTTTAAGGTCCGAGACAATCTGCCAGCGAAATTTATTGTATTTAATCAATCGTAAAATTTTTTCCATCGTTTGATAAGTCTCTTTCATATCAGTAGCGTATGCCACTGGAACTGATGGCAATTCATTTCTGTTGTGCAGCAATACTGCTTTCAGACCTACGATGTTAGTCAATTGAAAATTAATTGATAAATTGTATTCAAATTTAGTTCTCTCACACTCATAACACATTAAATACTTACTTTTGCAAGAACCGTCTAGAAATAATCGCCAATCTTGTGGACAGTGCACGTGATCGAGTGTAGCAAACAATTCATCCACATCAACGCAATAAACTAGTTTGTTATTGGTGTCATCAGCTTTGAAAATGTGTTCGAACGAAGATAGGTCTCTGTCTCGTGCAGACGTTACTTTAAAGTTACTGTCTACTATATTCCACTGCTTTAATCTAGAGGCCAGAATCTCTGTCTGTCTTATAGACAGATCCATATCCCGCACAAGATCACAATAATCGTGATTTGACACGAAATGACGTTCCGTTTCTATTGCTTTGGTTGGAAGGTACGGTTCGTCATTTACCTCATTAGAAGATTTGTGGCTTGAATCAGGAAATGTAGCTGGATTTTTGTCTTCAGTTCGCTGATCTTGTTTTCCTCTTGGAATCGGTTTCGATACAGTCAACACATTGGCATATTCTATGAGGTGGCGAGTTTTATAGTGGTGACCAGTGATTTTTGTTTGTCAAAAGTAGCAAACCTCCGGCTTGTGATATATTTGATAATTCCAAGCCATAGGAGTCACAAACGGCAGACGCTGGTCATCACATTTACCGGTTTTCCATTGTTTTAATGTTGTACAGCACATCGAACAAATATATTCGGGTTCATACCAAGCACTTTCCACGTATGAGCAACTGAAAAAGAGATTGGACGCTTCACCACAGCTTTATTTGTTCTTAAATCGAACCGATATTTCTTATCAACAAATAGACCGCAGGCGTAACAAAATTTGTTGCGCCGATCACACATTTTACCACACTTATCACACAATATAATTGCGAAGCGGTCGCAAGGTTGAATTGACGGCGTAAATTTATTAGATGAGCACTCAAAATTTTTGGAAATGAATGTGTTTAAAATAATTCCTCATACTTGCTATGTTTCTAGTAAAATAACGCAATGAAATGCGGTCAAAGTAGAAAAATTAAAAAAAAAACTTTTCGCAAGGTAAATTTATTTAATAGCAGAAAAAATTTAATAGCTTCGCCAATTTGTGTCCGATTTCATTGCATGAGCACTCAAAATTTTTGGACATGAATGTACTTTCAAAATAATTCCTCATACTTGATATGTTTTTAGTAAAATACTGCAATAAAATGCGGTCAAAGTAGAAAAATTTGAAGAAAAAACAAATTTTCCAAGTTTACCCGATGAAAACTTGCAACACGCTAGCTCAAAAAATATATCTTTCTATCTCAGTTTAAAGGTATAATCCTCACCTTTCCAAAACATATTTCATATTGAAAATCGGTAAAGAAATGGCCAAGTAATGAAAAGATTAGCGCGTACACTTCCGAAGAACGGGTTTTTAACGGTAAAGCAAGATTTTGAGGGTGTTACAAATTTTTCAAAACCCGTTTTGAGTTATATTCGACCAGGTGAACAATTTCCACTATGTCACTTTAAAAGTTCATTCATTTTTTTCCATTTTGTAACACTGTGTAATCTGTCCTGGTAAATAGGATTTAGGCGTTTTTTTATTCCTGTTATGGTATTCGATGTTCTGATTTTGTTTTTGTGCTAGCTTTTGTAAATTTTCGTGTCTAGTTTTTTCTATGTCTTCAGGTGTAAATGTCACATTTCGTAAAAAAAATATGTCAACTGCTCTTTCCTTTGTAACTGAGTGAATGGTATGGTTCTCGAGATATTCGAGAAAAACTGTTTTTTCAAAAGATGAAATATCAGAAAATCAGAATCGTCACTTTTAATTTCAAAATTCTATCCATCATATAAATAAAACCTAATGTGGGCATTGGAAAACTATTTCAGGGAGTCTAAATGTATATTTTTTACGAAGAAATGGAAAAAAATACGCAATGAAACAAAAAAAACATGGATTTTTCGCGTTCGATTGGTCATTACGCGAACTTTAATAAGTATATATTCAAAACAATTGCAGTCAATTATGACAAAATATTGCATAAACATAGCTTTATGTCTGTTATTGAATGTGATACAATTGGATGCAAATATCTCTTCATTTAATCAAACGAAATTTTTGTTCCCGGATCAAGCATGTGTCTGTCTTTCAACCTCGACGCGAGTAATTCTGCTGACATTTTGGAGAGGCCAAGGTCCCGAACTAGGTCATTTAAATCACTCTGATCATAAAGTTTAGGGCTCGAAATTTTTTCCACGAAATCAGGATCGTTGTCATCAGTTTCTTCGGGTAAAACTTCGTCGATTGCACTCGATTCCACTATACCCTCAGTGAGTTTCGCAGGGTTCGTCACAGGAAAATCTTCTGAATGCCGACGTGGTCTTTGAGCTGATGTACAACCAGGGTACGTCCACGAGCTTCGTCTCCGTCTGCGCAGACCTTTGATGTTGACGAGGCAAAAATAACAATCATCGACATGGTTTTTTTGTTCCCTCCAAATCATTGGCATTCCAAACTTCAAGCTTTTGCGTGTCCCATTCATCCATTGCTGTAAGTGGCCTTGACAATTCTTCCAAATAATATTCGGAGCCCACTTTTCATGCGTTTTGTCGAGACTTATACCAAAATAACTTGAATATGCTTCTTTCACAGTATTTGAAATACTTCTCCTGTTCTCATAATATGTGTATTCACCGCACACATAACAAAATTGATTAGGATCGTTTTTACACTGCCTGCGTGCAGACGCCATATCGAATATTGACTCTGAAAACGAAAATGATAGAATAACATTTGATGCATTGAGATAAAAATAGGTTATACTCCGAGATAAAGCACAGTACCGATGAAACTTAAAAACATTAATACCTTTTAGTAACTCTTCGGATTCACATATTGATAAAATAATCTGTTGAACCTCTGACGACGCTTAGAAAGAATGAGCGTATTGGCGAAAGACAATTGTGACTGTCAAATGCCTCAGATAGTAAAGTAGTGAATATATTTGATACTATTAATGAATGATATACATAGATGGCGCACAGCTATAATATTCACTACACTTTCTACCATTTTCTTAAATTGACTGTAATTGTTTTGAATATATACTTGTTAAAGTTCGCATAATGACCAATCGAACGCGAAAAATCCATGTTTTTTTTGTTTCAATGCGTATTTTTTCCATTTCTTCGTAAAAATATAAATATAGACTCTCGAAAGTAGTTTTTACGTGCTCACAGCAGGTTTAATTTATATGTTGGATAAAATTTTTAAGTTAAAAGTGACGATTCTGATTATCTGATATTTCACTTTTTGAAAAAAAAACAGTTTTTCACGAATATCTCAAGAATCATACTTAAGGGAAGAAAATTATGGGCATTTTTGGAATCAGCGAGTCGAAAATACTAGGAAAAACATACTTACAACCGTGCGCCAAAATGGCTGTTTATCAGTGTTATTTATGTGAGCCTTTATTTGGGATATTAGAAGGGATATGAAAGGATGATTCGGGGTTTTGTAGAATATTTCCGTCCTCGTCGTCATTTCGATATGTTCCAAGATTTCTGTATATTTGCCAATATCGATTTCATGTATTATTCTAAATGTTCCTGTCTGCAGTTTGGTCGTTCCTTTTTCTATAGTGACTAAATGGGAATTCGAGTAGTCTAGGATTTGTACATCTGCGAGGCGTAGTGGTAAGAGAAGCCTGAAGAAAAAAAAAATTTACAATTTGTCCTTTTTCGGTAACTACAGTACTATTTCTATCTTCCTTGACTATTTCTCTACTAAATAACTTACGTAGCTTAGTTCCTAATCTTCTATTTTTTCTTACATAAATAATCTGTCCTGGTAAATAGGATTTAGGCGTTTTTTTATTCCTGTTATGGTATTCGATGTTCTGATTTTGTTTTTGTGCTAGCTTTTGTAAATTTTCGTGTCTAGTTTTTTCTATGTCTTCAGGTGTAAATGTCACATTTCGTCCAAAAAATATGTCAACTGCTCTTTTCTTTGTAACTGAGTGAATGGTATGGTTATATTCGGATACTGCTCTTTCCAACAATTCCTCAAAATTCCGATGGCTTCCATCTTCTTTTATGCAACGTGTTATTTCGCTGAGAGTGGAATGAAATCTTTCTACTTGGCTATTGGCCTGGTTTTTACATGGAGGCGTAGTGTAAACTTCTATTCCCAATTCATCTTTCATCATAAACTTAATTGAGGCGGAACTTAGCGATGGCTCGTTATCGATTACTACCATTTTTGGAACAGCGAAGAAAAATAATATGGTCCTTAAAGGTCCTCTAGCATCTTCGATGGCCCTACTATTAAGCATTTTTGTTACCGCATATTTTGTAAACTTATCTAGTGCAGTCAGAACTTTCTTTCCTTCGGTCAGGAATATGTCTATATGTACTGTGTGTCCTGGGAAGGTTGGTAGTGGCGTTGCTGCTAATTTTGGCTGATTGGGTTGTCTCTCGTATTTGCTTTGCTTACATACCGTGCAGTTGGTCATTATTCGCCTGATTTTGTTCATCATTCCAGGGAAATATTTTTTTTAATAATTTGTTCTTTGTTTTCGATTGCGTTTCTATGTGCTCTGAAATGCTCTTTCAGTATAATGTTTTCTTGCTCCTGTTCGCTAGTTATGCCCTCTACCAATTTCTGTGTATACCTGCATTTGTAATTGCTAAAATGATGCGGATAAACATTTTGAATTATACCCATGGTCCTTTCGTCGGTGTGGATTCCATTATTCACGGACGGATTTAAATATCTTTTGAAAAACGTTGTAAACGTTGTTGCTCGAGAAAAATTTGATTTTTAAACACATTAATTGGTACTTCTGCGTAGGGTATTAAATTATGACCTGAGTTATCATCACTGTGGGTAGTGGAGTAAGCGAGTTTTTTGAGCTGGTATTCTCGATAGGGCATCAGCCACTACATTCGATTTTCCCAGTGAATAGACGAGTTCATGGCTATATTCCTCCAAGATGGCTTTCCATCTTTTCATCTTGCTGTTGGTATTTTTGTGAGTCAGCGCATATGTCAAAGGCTGATGGTCAGTAACTATATTTATTTTTCTAGAACAGTAAAGGTAACTGCTTAGAGAATTGAGAGACCAGATGTAAGCAAGCATTTCCTTTTCATTAGCAGCGTAGTGCTCTTCTGCTTTACACATAGTTCTTGATATAAAGGTGATGGGCCTGCCATCTTGTGATAAGACGGCTCCAAGAGCAAAGTCGGAGGCGTCCGTGGTCAATTCGAAGTCTTTTTCGAAGTTTGGATGAGAAAGGAAGATATCTTTCGATACTAATGCATTTTTGCTTTTGTCTAATTTGATATCTATTTTCCTAGATTGATTTTTTGATACATTTCCGGCTTCTCCTCGAAGGAATGCGGTGAGGCGTTTGGCTAATTTAGAATACTCTCTAATGAAACGACGGTAATACCCTGACATACCTAAAAATTACGCAACATGAAACACTTCTATCAGCATATTAGGTTTAAATATAACCAAGAAACCTGCTACATCATCAAACAATATAACAAAAACAACAATAAACTTGCAAAGCAACAATAGAGACTAAAATTTATATTGAAATGCAAAGATTTTGACACAACAAAAAAAGAACTACACAAGATTGAAGAACAATTTATTATGAAGGTCTTAAACTTAGAAATTAAAAAAGTAAACATATAAATAACAATTATTCGTACCAATATTGGACACATTAGGGATGTACTTCACAATTAACTGGATGAAACAGACTACAAGATGGTTGAAGAAAATCAAAAACAGTTGAATTCAACTGTCGTGTGAAACGGACGTGCATTAGTTCGCTCTATTATATTCTTCATCTTGCTGATACAAATTAAATATTTTTATTATTTCGCTTTGTACGTTGAGCAATAAGCATCTACGCTTTTGTCCATAGTCATCTCTGTGCGCTTGTGTTTAATATTTAATATTTATTTCAATAATATTAATAATAATTGCTGTGTGGCTGAAATATCGCTATGTCTTCTGCTGCTTCTTCGTCACATAAACGTCGCCTTAGCAGAGGTTCTCCTTCTGCTAAGTCCGTTAAACTGGATGAAGACATTACTCTCTCCGCGGTGTTTACTAAACTAAAACAGCTGGAAGAGAGAATTCAGCAACAAACGGACCATCTGCTGCCACTGATGGAGAGCGTCACTCAGAGATTGACTGAGATTGAGAATCAATTGTTGAAGAGGATTGACGAGGAATTAGCTGCGTTTGCTGTTAAGGTTGCTGAGTCGTCAGCCTGCATTGTTACACTGGAAGCGAATATGAGGAAAGTGGAGAATGAAATTGCTGGTTTACAGAAACAACTGATGTCTGTAGCGCAGCAGAAAGCCCCACAAGATATTTCTGCTGATGCTGTTTTGTTTGGCGTACCATACTCTGAGGGTGAGCATCTGAAGAGTGTATTTAACCAGGTATGCATGTCTATCGATCTCCTATCTCCTCAAATTCGTGACATATTCCGAACGAAGAGCTCATCTGCTAACCACTGCAGCGCTATTGTGGTCAAACTCCACTCGCCACTTGATCGCAATCGCACTCTCCATGCTTTTGGCGAATACCGTCGGCGAGTGAAGTCACCAGTCTCCCTTTGCCCTATTGGTATAGAGGGAAACTTCCAAATTTATTAGAGCCTCACCCAAGAAAATAGGCGCTTATTGCAAGATGCAATAAAATTAAGACAAACAGACAAAAGCAGCTCTGCAGTAAAAATTATGTGCGAGGGTGACCTGATGCAGTTTCGCTAGCATTAGATCTAATTGTTTATTGTTATGTACTTCTTGTTGTTTGGTTAATATTGTAAAGAATGCAAATCTCAATTTGTTAATGTTTTATTTGAATGAGTGTTATTTTTATCTTAAAGTTGCCTGTTTCATATTTTGTTATGACTGCGGCTAATAACAGAACTAATGGCCTTGATGATTGTAGTCTTGCTTTATTAAATATTTTATGCACACGTCAGAGGGGATTTAATGTTGTTCATTTTAATGCGCGCAGCATAAACACCGAAAAAATGGATGTTGTTAGAAAAACGTTTGAATTTTCCTTTGTGGATGTAATTTGTGTTTCAGAGACATGGTTTAAATGTGGTATCAGCGACTCACATTTCGACATACCAAACTATAAACTTTATCGAACTGACAGAATTAATATAAAAGGTGGTGGTGTTGCTGTATACTGTAAAAAATATTTAAAATCAAGATTGATTGCTCAATCAGTTGGTGCTAGCTTCGAATACTTGTTAATTGAATTGTCTGACTCTACGTCTAAAGTACTTTTGTCCTGTATTTATAATCCTAATAAATATTGTAATTTAAGTGACTTTTTCAATGTTCTGCCCTCTTTTGCTGTTGATTATGACAATTTAATTGTTTGTGGTGACTTTAATATTAATGTACTTCATAAGAATTCATGTACTTCTCGTTTATTAGATGATGTTTCTAGTATTGGTTTATCACTTGTTAATGTATGTGTACCAACGAGATATGGAAATAACTGTTGTCCTAGTCTTATTGATTATTTTATTGTGTCTGACCTTAAAATTGTTTTAAAGTTTGACCAGATTTCGTTTATATCCGACCATGACTTGATTTTTTGTTCCTTTGACATGTACTTTGACCACAGTAACATAGTGACTAGTTCTTTTAATTATTTTGACTATCGGCTGCTAAATGTTGAAAGGCTCTTAGAAGAACTCTCCCACATCAATTGGACAGCTTGCTGGTGTATCAGTTCTGTTAATGAGAAACTCAATTTCCTGAATATGATTGTTTTAAATGCTTTTAGGACTTATGTCCCGCTTCGCACAATTACAAACAGGTCCTCTTCGTGTCCCTGGTTCAACAGCGCTGTCAGGGCTGTGATTAGAAAGCGAAACAAATCATATTCTGTCTGGAAAAAGAATCGTACGGAAGGAAACTGGTGTATTTTTAAGGCTGCTAGAAATCAAGCTACCTTAACTATAAGGCGCGAAAAACGCAAGTTTTTTGTAAAAAAGTTAAACCCGGTACTGCCAAATAATGTTCTGTGGCGCAACCTGAAAAGCCTCCGTGTTCATGTTAGTGACAGTTTAGACTGTTCTCTAAACCCTGAAATACTTAATGATGTCTTTGTCAGCCGTGCTTCGTCCTTACTTTTGTCCGCCCCTCAGCCCACTTTTCGTTGTCCTGTTGATTTCGTTGGTCGCATGTTTGAGTTTTGTGCAGTTACAGAGTTAGATGTGGCTAGATGTGTTTACAAGATACGATCCAATGCAATTAGTGAGGATGGTATTCCAATAAAATTTATAAAAATCATCCTGCCGATTATCTTACCAACTTTTACTCATATAATTAATCATAGCCTTACAACATCATCCTTCCCTGATGTGTGGAAAGTTGTAACTGTGCTTCCCGTAGCTAAAATTAAAACTGCATGTAGTCCCTGTGATTTCCGTCCTATTAGCATTCTACCAGCACTGTCTAAAGTTTTTGAGTCCCTGATTTCAGAGCAAATTGGTTTTTATGTCAATAAATTCAACTTATTATCCCCATTCCAGTCTGGTTTTAGAGCTAAGCACGGCCATGATCAAAATACTTGACGGCACACGGATACCATTTGACAAGAACTATCTAACGTTGCTATGTTTACTTGACTTTTCTAAGGCTTTTGATTCTGTCAACCATGAACTACTGTGCTCTAAACTGGTTACCTTTTTTGGATTTAGTGAACCTGCAGCACGACTAATGAAGAGCTACCTGGCAGGCAGATCTCAGCGCGTAAAAGTTGGTTCTGAATTATCTGAGCTAAGACCACTGACCGTTGGTGTGCCGCAAGGCTCTATTTTGGGGCCACTGTTTTTTAGTTTATTTGTGAACGACGTGTTTAGTGCTTGCAGACATGCAAATATTCATGCTTATGCGGACGATATCCAAATTTATATGTCAGGCTCTCTAGAGAAGACAGTTGAATTGTGTTCTGATTTCAATAGAGACTTGTCATCCATCAAGGCCTGGGCCTCGCAGAACGGTCTTTGTCTTAACTGTGACAAATCCTATGTGCTGCCTATTTGCAAAAAACGAGTAAGTTTCACAGTTATTCCACCACTCTATATAGGGGTTGGCCCCATTAAATTTGTGTCAAAAGTGACTAATCTTGGCTATATTTTAAATTCTGGCTTAACATGCGTTGACCACGTCAACTCTATTATTAGCAAGGTGTTATATATCTTAAGGAATTTAAGATTGTCCGCTATATTCACTCCAGTCGGCATAAGAAGAAAACTTGCCATCCAGCTTATATTACCGATTATTTGCTATCCTGAGCTAATTTATAGCAAGTTGGACTCTCAATCTGCTCATAAAATTGATGTAGTGTTTAATCACGTTACACGGTATGTGTTTGGCTTAGCCAAATATGACCATATCTCCGGGTGGAGGTCGCAGCTGCTGGGTTGCGAAATTTCTGAGTACATGAAGGCCAGAAATTGCATGTTTCTTTTTCGTTTAATCGGGGATAAAGTTCCTAGCTACCTATATGAAAAACTAATATTTCCAAAATCTGCTCGCGTAAAAGACTTGATTGTTCCAAGCTATAACTTCCTTCCCTCTGCAAGGCTATTTTTCGTCAACGCTATTCGATTTGGAATTCCATTCCAGTTTCTATTCGCAGTAGTATGAACAAAAGCAACTCTAAGAACGTTTTATATTCATATTTTCGTTGATGTGTAATTATGAACATTGAGATTTGCTATCTAAATTTATATGTATATAAGTAATACTTAGTCCACATACTTGTACGCTTTTGTTTTTTTTTTCTTTGTTTTTTATTTAATATAATTAATATTTTTATTTATTATGTTTTGTAATTCTTTAATTAAAATGCAACCTTAAGTTTTTGTATTGACGTCAATATCTGACATAATTTATTTATTAATTTTAAGCCAAAGTTGATCCTTCATTGTTTCATACTTAATTATTGTACTATAAAAGATCTTCTATTGATCTTATTGTACTAATATATTTTTTTAATAAATGAAATGAAATGAAATGAAATGAAAAATACTTCACAACCACCACAGAATAACGACTAAATACAAAACATAGAACATAAATCACCAACAACTTCGAAAAATTTGGATTTAAAACGAATGAAGATTGGTTCGTAAATAAAACAAATATTGAAGTACCCCAGGAATGTAAATGGCTATTCTCTATGCGAAAATAATTTGCGTTACCAGTTACGAGGAAAACTTTTTCGCCTATACATCTGATCGCTGACATAGGGCAAGGAATTCAAACTTTGGAAGACGAAAAAGACAAGAACACTACGAGATGTAAAATTGCGACTAAAATTAATAATTATAAAAATAAACTTAAAAATTCCCCAAAAGACAAATTTATAGTGAGAGTTTACGAAGACACTAAAAAGTTTATCTCACAACAAAAGGACCAAATAATAATAACGAACGCAGATAAAAGTAACATAACGGTGAAGATGAACAAGGTGGAATACAGACAAAAAATGAAGGATCTTCTAAGCGACAAAACTACATATAAAACCATCCGTATTGACCCAACACAAAAGCTTCAGAGAAAAAACTACACCATAGTTAATGACATCTACAAACAAAAGAAAAT
This sequence comes from Anomoia purmunda, assembly GCA_951828415.1. Lineage (NCBI taxonomy): Eukaryota > Metazoa > Arthropoda > Insecta > Diptera > Tephritidae > Anomoia > Anomoia purmunda. Next base: position 82,996,780 of record OX639993.1, on the reverse strand, counting down.
TGACGCAAAACTTAAATACTACTTCACATGCAATGCAGCTACAGCACCAAGACTATATGGCCTTCCGAAAATACACAAGGAAAACTCACCTCTCAGACCAATTTGCTCTTCAATTGGTGTACCGTGCTACAATCTTTCGAAACATATTGCAAAAACACTGAGACAGACAATTTCGAAGGACTACAATATTAACAATTCTTTCCAACTCAAAGAAAGATTACAACATATAACGATCGAAGAGGATAAAATTCTTATTTCATTTGACGTGGTTTCCCTATTCCCGAATATGCCGATACAACTAGCAATACACTCGATTATGCAACATTGGACCATCCTAGAAGAACATACCACACTCACTAAGAAACAATTTTTGAAAATATAACAATTCTGCCTACGAAAAAATAACTATTTTACCTATGATGACACCTACTATCAACAGATACAAGGAATGCCAATGGGCAACCCATTGTCACCCACCGTAGCTGACATTGTTTTAGACAAAATACTGGACGACAGCATTGCTGAACTTAAACAAAAGGGCATATATATCAAATACATCAACAAATATGTAGATGATATATTTGCTATTGTTAAGCTTAAGGACGTGGAAGACATACTAAAAACACTTAACGCACAACATACCAAAATCAATTGGGATGCTTTAGGAGCTTTTCGGTCGGTAATATCTTAAAAGCAAACAAAAAGTTTCTTTTTTTCCCCTACGCGTTTCGGCGTCTTCCGCGCCTTCATCAGGGAGTCTGCATTTTATTGTACATAAAACATAAAAACAAGTGTTAACAAAATAACAATATTTTTGCTTACAACAATAATTGCACTTACATTTTTAGTTACATTGAAAACAGTAACAACATCAAAACAAATATAAATATAAAAACAAAAATAAAAATAAAACTCCACATATTGAATTGTACACTACGTTTTTGTCTCTCTGTTTAACCATCACTCGTTATTGCTGTTCTGTATGCGCAGTTTATATTGGCTACGTCCTCTTTAAAATTCATAGTGTGTCGTATTTGTTGTTGTATTCTCAGCCCTTCTAATGTTAATCTTGTCCTCTCTTTTTTCTCCACGTCTAACATTTTTGTATTTTCGAAATCGGCTGAGTGTCCGCTATTCGTTAAATGTTGTGCCAATGCTGTTGTTGTCTTTTTGTTCTTCGCGTCCGTTTTATGTTCGCTAATTCGAATTCCGAGTGATCGCTTTGTAGTGCCTATGTATACTTTATCGCAATTTTCACCCAATTTACCATTGCACTTGATTTCATATACTACGTTGTGTTGTTGTTCCTTGTTGATACTGTCTTTTGTTTTGTTAAACACCGAGCTTAGCGTGCGATGGGTTTTATGTGCAAAGCATATTTTGTCTGTCTGTATACTTCTGCTTATTGTTTTTTTGTCCGTTAGTCCTGGTATGTAAGTGATACCTGAGTATTTTTTGTTTTCGTTTTTGTTTGTGGTTACAATATTTGTGTGCGCCAATGCCCTTTTGTTGTTTGCAGTTGCTAACAGACTCTCTATTGTTGCATTAGGGTATCCATTTTTGTACAATATATTTTTAATTTTCTTGGTGTTCTCCGTTTTGAATTCTTGGTCACTTAAATCGTATATTTTATTTATTAAATTGATAGCTGTGTTTCTTTTTTGCGTCCACGGGTGGTTTGAATGATAATTAATCATCCTTGACGATGCTATCGATTTTGCATACCAGTTCGTTGTGATTTTATTGTCAATTCGCTGTATTTCCATGTCTAGGAAGGCTAACTTTTCCCCGTGTTCTGTTTCCGTAGTGAAATTTATTTTAGTATGTTGTGCGTTTAGTGTTTTTAGTATGTCTTCCACGTCTTTGATCTTAACAATAGCGAATATATCATCTACATATTTGTTAATGTATTTGATATATATGTCCTTTTGTTTAAGTTCAGCGATGCTGTCGTCCAGTATTTTATCTAATACAATGTCAGCTACGCTGGGTGACAGTGGGTTGCCCATTGGCATTCCTTGTATCTGTTGATAGTGAGTGTCGTCATATTTGAAATAGTTATTTTCCCGTAGGCAGAATTGTAGTATTGTCAAAAATTGTTTCTTAGTGAGAGTGGTATGTTCTTCTAGGATGGTCCAATGTTGCATAATCGAGTGTATTGCTAGTTGTATCGGCATATTCGGGAATAGGGAAACCACGTCAAATGAAATAAGAATTTTATCCTCTTCGATCGTTATATTTTGTAATCTTTCTTTGAGTTGGAAAGAATTGTTAATATTGTAGTCCTTCGAAATTGTCTGTCTCAGTGCTTTTGCAATATGTTTCGAAAGATTGTAGCACGGTACACCAATTGAAGAGCAAATTGGTCTGAGAGGTGAGTTTTCCTTGTGTATTTTCGGAAGGCCATATAGTCTTGGTGCTGTAGCTGCATTGCATGTCAAGTAGTATTTAAGTTTTGCGTCAATTTTCTTTTGTTTGTAGATGTCATTAACTATGGTGTAGTTTTCTCTCTGAAGCTTTTGTGTTGGGTCAATACGGATGGTTTTATATGTAGTTTTGTCGCTTAGAAGATCCTTCATTTTTTGTCTGTATTCCACCTTGTTCATCTTCACCGTTATGTTACCTTTATCTGCGTTCGTTATTATTATTTGGTCCTTTTGTTGGGCGATAAACTTTTTAGTGTCTTCGTAAACTCTCACTATAAATTTGTCTTTTGGGGAATTTTTAAGTTTATTTTTATAATTATTAATTTTAGTCGCAATTTTACATCTCGTAGTGTTCTTGTCTTTTTCGTCTTCCAAAGTTTGAATTCCCTGCTCTATGTCGGCGATCAAATGCATGGGCGAGAACGTTTTCCTCGTTACTGGTAACGCAAATTTATTCCCCAAAGAAAGAAGCCAGTTACATTCTTGGGGTACCTCAATATTTGTTTTATTTACGAACCAATCTCCATTCGTTCTAAAACCAAATTTGTCGAATTTGTTGGTGATTTGTGTTCTAAGTTTTGTATTTAGTCGTTCTTCTGTGGTGGTCGTGTAGTATTTTATGAATTGTTTTTGATTTTCTTCAATCATCTTGTAGTCTGTTTCATCCAGTTTATTGTGCAGTACATCCCTAATGTGTCCAATATTTGTACGAATAATTTCCATTTGTATGTTTACTTCTTTAATTTCAAAGTTTAACTTTTTCATGATAAATTGCTCTTCAATCTTGTGTAGTTCATTCTTTGTTATGTCAAGTTCAAATCCTTTATATATATTTTTAATATTTCCTTTTAAATGTGGTGGTGTTACTCCAAAATCTTTACATTTCAATATAAATTTTAGTCTCTGTTGTTGTTTTGTAAGTTTATTGTTGTTTTTGTTATATTGTTTGATGATGTAGCAGGTTTCTTGGCCATACTTAAACCTGATATGCTGAAAGAAGTGCTTCATGTTGTGTAATTTATGTTTTTAATACTTGTGTCTATCGGTATATTTTTGCTCTCCGAATAATGTAATTTGTATTTTTCGGTCGGTAATATATTAAAAGCAAACAAAAAGTTTCTTTTTTTCTCCTACGCGTTTCGGCGTCTTCCGCGCCTTCATCAGGGAGTCTGCATTTTATTGTACATAAAACATAAAAACAAGTGTTAACAAAATAACAATATTTTTTCTTACAACAATAATTGCACTTACATTTTTAATTACATTGAAAACAGTAACAACATCAAAACAAATAAAAATATAAAAACAAAAATAAAAATAAATATTGAATTGTACACTACGTTTTCGTCTCTCTGTTTAACCATCACTCGTTATTGCTGTTCTGTATGCGCAGTTTATATTGTCTACGTCCTCCTTAAAGTTCATAGTGTGCCATATTTGTTATTGTATTCTCAGCCCTTCTAATGTTAATCTTGTCCTCTGAAAGTTTCGTCTCATTATCTATTGTAGTTTAGGAGATATTACTTTTTTAATTTGATCGTGCACAAAACTTTGATTGTTAATAACTTTAACAATAATTCGATTTTTTGCAAAATATTAATGGGACGATGTAAGCATAACATTCACTTCATAATAAAATAATTGTTTCTGGAATCCAAATTTTAGTGAAATTTTCGGGGATCACTTGACGTGGCTTTACTCATCTGTAATCTCTGGTAGTCATCAAAGTCAGGCATACCAGCAATGACCTTCTGTGCTGTACCCAAAAAGTTCAGGCTTCGTGCTTGTCTGTGGTGCATGTCGACAGTTCGTATTAGTGTTTCGATATGATCCACGTCAGAGTCTAGTAGCTTCCGCAAGTGCGACTGAGGGAATAGGTCGATTAAATTTTTTGTCTCGTCGTTCATTGTTGCATACAATGTCAAATTAGTAAAATGCGTGAGGTAGCCGTAATGTTCCCATAATATTGGTTCTACATCCAAAATAGGGATGTAGTTAGCGTTCGTGTAGTCCGTGAGTTTTTCCGTCAGAGTGCTCGTCAATAGAAATGCCACTAATGTTGTCAGCCGAAAATGAAAGGGTGATAATTAATTTATTAAATATTTTTGGTCTGTAGAAAAAATATCGATGTGCAATATCTCGCCGATGTAAGATGGTATCAGTGTTGCTGCAATAACATGTTTTTTTTGGGTGTCGGTCAAATTTGGAATTCGAGCAGATTCGACAGCTGCTTGCCACTTCACTTGCCTTTCTATCCATCTTTGGGGAAAAATAATCGCTCAAAATCTGTTTTACATTCTCCTGTGCTGCCCTATGAGCTCGATTGTGCTCGACAACTATAATTTCGTGTTGGTCACTTTCGTTAGAGACGTCCGTAACCACATTTTCAGTATGTCGAAATTTAACATTCGGATGAAGTTCAACTAGTCGGTGTTGAATTTTTGCTAGGACTGGAAGACTACAGTGTATTGCGTTAACTACGTAATCGTTAAAGACTTCTTGAAGTGTTTTAAGTAGCGACTCTGTATAACAAAATGAAATTATATGTCTGGTTTTTGAGCTAAATATTATAAAAGTCTGCTTCGACGGGCTATCGTTTTCTTGAAGTACAACCTGATTCCTAAAGCAATTGACCAGTTTATCGACCGTTTCAATGGTGTAAGTCAGTGATTCTTCACTGTGTATGGTTGCGCAGTCAGAGCTTACCTCCATTTCGACTCCCATCATATTCATGTGCTGCTTTGATAATGCGTCAGCGACATGATTTTCCTTCCCTGGCTTGTAAAAAATATGTGCATGGAAGCTTTCTATAAGGGATTTCCAGCGCTTGATTTTTGAGTGCGGATTTTTATCTGAAACTGCAAATGTCTGAGGCTGGTGGTCGGTGAAAATGTTCAACTGGTTTACACAGTACAAGTAATTCCTCAAAGTATTAAGGGCCCACACAATTGCTAATAGTTCCCCTTCATTTGTTGCCAAATGTTCTTCTCTATCTCTGAGTGCTCTTGAAATCATGGATATGATAATGTGACGTCTTCAGACGCCAGAATTTCCTTAAGTTTGTTGAATGCATCCACACCTTCTGGTGTCAATTTGATTTTAATTTGTTTGACTGTGTGGCACTTTCTTTGCCATTTTCTCCCATTAGCATGTCGGTCAGTAGTTTTGCTATGCTGGAAAAATCTTTAACAAAACATCTATAGTAGCTTGCCAAACCTAGGAAAGATCGGAGCCCTCGGAGGGTGATTGGTTACTCATAGCATTTTATGGCATTGACCTTTTCAGGACTTGTTTTTACACCCCCTCTTGCTACCACAAAGCCTAAGTAGTCTATTTCAATTTTGAAAAATTTTGAATTTTCTACTGAGACCCTCATATTGGCTTCACAAAGATTGCGCAACACCCATTCGATGTCGTTTAAATGGCCTTCTGCTGTTTTTGAGTAAATAATTACGTCATCGACGTAAACATGACATCGATTGCTCTCTGAAATATACTTGGGGCATTTTTAAGCCCAAAAGGCAGGCGGCAGAATTCATACTTGCCGTTATTTATAGAGAATGCGGTTTTTTCCTGTCTCTTTCTGGCAACTCAATTTGGTCTAATATTTTTGTATTTTCGAAACCGGCTGAGTGTCTTTTGTTTTGGTAAACACCGAGTTTAGCGTGCGATAGGTTTTATGTGCAAAGAATATTTTGTCTGTCTGTATACTTCTGCTTATTGGTTTTTTGTCCGTTAGTCCTGGTATGGATGTGATGCCTGTGTATTTTTTATTTTCGTTTGTAGTTTCAATATTTCTGTGCGACAATGCCCTTTGTTGTTTGCAGTTAATAACAGACTCTCTACTATTGCATTAGGGTATCCATTTTTGTATATTAAATCGTATATTTTATTTATTAGGTTGATAGCTGTGTTTTCCTTTCTGCGTCCATAGGTGGTTTGAATGATAATTAATCATCCTTGACGATGCTATCGATTTGACATACCAGTTCGTCTTAATGCTATTTTCGATTCGATGTATTTCCGTGTCTAGGAAGGCTAACTTTTTCCCGTTTTCTGCTTCCGTAGTAAATTTGATTTTGTACAAAAATGGATACCCTAATGCAACAATAGAGATTCTGTTAGCAACTGCAAACAACAAAAGGTCATTGGCGCACACAAATATTGTAACCACAAACAAAAACGAAAACAAAAAATACACCGGTATCACATACATACCAGGACTAACGGACAAAAAACAATAAGAAGAAGTATACAGACAGACAAAATATGCCTTGCACATAAAACACATCGCACGCTAAACTTGGTGTTTACCAAAACAAAAGACAGAATCAGCAAGGAACAACAACACAACATAGTATATGAAATCAAGTGCAATGGTAAATTGGGCGAAAATTGCGATAAAGTATACATAGGCACTACAAAGCGATCACTTGGAATTCGAATTAGCGAACAGAAAACGGACGCAAAAAACAAAAAGACATCAACAGCATTGGCACAACATTTAACTAATAGCGGACACTCAGCCGATTTCGGAAATTCTAAAATATTAGACGTGGAGAAAAAAGAGAGGACAAGATTAACATTAGAAGGGCTGAGAATACAACAACAAATAGGAAACGCGATGAGTTTTAAGGAAGACGTAGCCAATATAAATTGCGCATACAGAACATCAATAACGAGTGATGGTTAAACAGAGAGACAAAAAAGTAGTGTGTAATTCAATATGTGGAGTTTTATTGTTACATTTTTATTTTTGTTTGTTTTGATGTTGTTACTGTTTTTAATGTAAGTGCAATAATTGATGCAAGCAAACATATTGTTATTTGTTAACGCTTGTTTTTATGTTTTATATACAATAAAATGCAGACTCCATGATGAAGGCGCGGAAGACGCCGAAACGCGTAGGAGAAAAAAAAGAAACGTTTTGTTTGCTTTTAAAAATATTACCGGCCGAAAAGCTCCTAAAGCATCCCAATTGGATCTTAATTCTTTCAAATTTCTTGGCACGGGGAATTGCGCTACGGCCTCTACCTTTTTGGGATTAGTTTTTATACCTTCGGGTGTAACAATGTACCCCAGGAATTCGACCTCCTGCTTTGCGAATTCACATTTGTCCAATTGTATTTTCATATTAGCGTCCTCCAGGGTTTTGAATACCAATTCAATATTTTTTAAGTGCTGCTCTTCATCCTTTCCGAATATTATTACATCGTCGATGTAAACATAGCATCTAGTTCCACTGTGTTGACGAAGGATGTCATCGAGTGCCCTTTGAAATGTGGATGGGACATTCTTAAGCCCGAAGGGTAATAGGAGAAATTCATATTTTCCGTTGTTTACGGAAAATGCTGTTTTTTCTATATCGGATTCGCGAAGTGGTATTTGGTGGAACCCACTCTTTAGGTCAATGACAGTAAATAGTTTATTATTTCCGAGATTTGCTAGAACCTCGTTAATCTCAGGTATGGGGTATTTATCGGGAATTGTAACGGAATTGAGTTTGCGGTCGATAACCATTCGATACTTCTTTCCACCAGAAGCATCCATTTTTTGGTTGGCAATCCAGACTGGGGAGTTATAGGGAGATTCCTATCTTCTTATTATTCCGTTAGCAAGAAGTTCTTCGACCTGGCGTTCGATCTCTTCTTTAAGAGCCATTGGGTATGGATATGGTTTAAAGTAAACAGGAGTTTCGGTGACTGTCCGGATCTCCCCTTTTACAAGAGTAGCATATATGAGCTTTTCGTCGGGATCGGCGAAAAGGTTTGGGCATTTTTTAATAATATCATTTACTTTATTTTGTTGTACTAGGGAAAGGTGCCGAATATTGATTCCGACATTATTAACTTCCTGTGATATCCTTTGCTTTAGAGAGATAGTTATATTTTGGCAAATTGTCATTAAATTTCTATCTGTATGGATAATTGTCTCTAATTGTCTGAAAGTGGCATTACCTACTATGCCGTGGAATGTCTTTAGAGTTGGTAATATGAAGAATTTTATTTTTTCGACTTCTGTTCCGAAAATATCCTCAAAAGTGTGGTGCGTAATTTCGATCGTACCGGCAACTGATTTTACCGTAAAGGGGTTTTCATTTAAAATTGGGTTCCTAAACCTAGTTGACTGGATATAGATTTATTAGATCCAGTATCAATTAAAAAATCGATGACGTCTCCACTTCTTGTTCGGAACTCGTAGCGAAGACGGAGCTAATCTAAAAAAATAGATAGTGTCAGGTTCAGTGTGTCCGTGTTCACTGTTAATAAAGGGTGGTTAAATTTTAAGGGCCGATGTTGAATGTGAACCACACCTCCACGTCCAGTCAAGTGGAGTACTATGAGACTTCAGAGTCGTGTTGGTACCGCCGACAATTTTGTGCCTTACAGTATGCAAAATTGAGAAATATTTTGGGGTGTCCTTAAGTTCTTCATATGCTTTAGGAATCCTATCTACACTTTTCCTCTAGGAGTTGAATTATCCTGGACGACCCGAGAACTCCCGAAGACATTTTGCCATGTCCGGGATCCTAACTAGTTCGTTTATATTCTGTGCGTTTAGCGCCACAGCGTGGTCGAGCTCTCTAGAACCGTTTAGATTAGATGCACTCATTCTTCCGAGTACTTCCCTCACTATTGTTTCTACTGATGTGGGATTTGGGATAGTAGGAATTTCGGAATGGGTGGCTCTGTATTCTATTCTAAGTTGATTTAGTTGCTCAACTAATTCTTCGGCAGTGTTTGGCATTTTGCTATACAATTATATTTTTACGTATATTCTTTTGCTAAAGTCTGTTTTTGAATTAGTTACTTATCGCTTGATTTTGGAATTTAAATTATATTAATTTGACGCAGCTCCGTTATTTTATAACAATTTCTTTATCTTGTAATATTCGTTTGACATAACTTAATTTTAATTAGTTCTGTAATATTTAGTGTAAAAAATCAAGTAGTATTGCTTTGACACAGCTTTTTCGATAATTTAATAACAATTTCTTTGTATTTTTTTTAGTGTAAAAATTCCAGTATTATTGCTTTGACACAGCTTTTTCGATAATTTAATAACAATTTCTTTGTCTTTTAATATTAATTTAACACAATTTAATTTCAATTAGTTATTTATCATCCAATTTAAAAATTTAGGTAGCATTACTTTTGCACAATTTTTCCGTAAACTAACCACAATTTCTTAATATAAGTTTCTTACGTTAGTGTCCAGCGTGACATTGACGGGAATTTTATGGGCGCCCTCGGCCTCCTGTCCTGCCGCTTCTTGATGCGTTTTTATTTTTCACATTCACTAATCGCGTAGTCGTACTTTTTGTTGTTCGGGCTTTCACTACTTTCGCGCGCTGGTCCCTGCTCGGGCGAAAGTTAAAACATTCATTGTTTAATGAGCTATAAAAATATATGTTTATGGGAGCTGTGCTCCTTTATTCACATCAAAATTCTAACTAACTATTACAAACTAAATTTCTTATAATTAAACCTACGTTTGCCTTGCTGCAGCGTGAAAGGGATTTGCTGACGCTGCGCTTCCCACAGGTGAAGTTGTTTGTTCCGTTGGTCGTTCTCACGGTTCGCTCCACACGTGTCGCAAGCTCAGCAATTTATTGCCTGGAGTTGTGTCCATTGTTGATATTATTTTATTATATTACACAAATATGTATTGTGCTAACATATACATATATGCCATAAAGTCGAATGCTATTGGTGTGGATGGTATTAACTTACGATTTTTAAAACTGATTCTTCCTTACGCGCTTCTCTCGCTTACACACATAATAAATATTGCAATAACCTCGTCTACTTTTCCAAACCAATGGAAAGTGACAAATATTATTCCGATTATGAGTATTTTGCTTCTTTCGAAACTTTCGAAAAATATATTTCCAATCAAAAAAACTGTATTTGAATGAAAACAATCTCTTGAGTGAGTTTCAATCTGGCTTTAGGTCGAGTGACAGTTGTTCAACAGCTATGCTTAAGATATTGGATAACTTTCGCCGTGCCTTTGATAGTGAACAACTTACTATATTAGTACTTCTGGACTTCTCTAAAGCTTTTGATACCGTAGACCATAATATTTTACCATTGATATTGAAACATTATTTCGCTTTCATGCAACATCGGTTAAATTGATGAAAAGCTATCTATCGAATAGGTTGGAACAAGTCCAGTGTGGAGATGTATTTTCCCAACGCAGCACAATTTCTACTGGTGTACCTCAAGGATCAGTCCTGGGTCCTATATTATTTTCTGCTTTTGTGAATGATATTATCCATTGCTGTCAAAATGCATCTATACACCTATACGTTGACGACACTCAGATATACTATTCATGTCCAATTGGTCTTGGTGAAGACTTAGTGTTTAGACTAAATGATGACCTAAGAAGAATATCTGTCTGGGCCAAAACAAATGGCCTTTGTTTAAACGCGTCCAAAACGCAAGCACTACCTGTATCGCATAACTCTCTTGACCTGACTAGCTTATCGCCAATTTTGCTGAACGAAACATATATTAAATTTAATCAGTAGTCACTAGCCTTAGACTTAAAATAAATTCACGTCTGACTTGCACAGATCACGTTAATTATGCCATATCAAAAATATATTATACACTAAGAAGCTTATGGCACACTTGTTATTCTCTACCGATCGATACAAAACTTAAACTTGTAAAGACCCTTATCGTTCCCAAATATCGTACTTTGAAGTGGTATATAGTAATCTTGATTACGAATCTAAAAATAAATTAAACCGAAACAATGCTGCTAGACACATATATTTTAAAAGAAAATATGATCACATTTCGCTATATACTAAAAACATTTTTGGTCTTAGTTTTTAAAATTACCTCAATGTTCGCAATATTTTATTTATATTTAAAATAATTAGATATCGTAAAACTGGCTACCTTTTACAGAAATTGAACTTTGTTCAGTCATCTCGCACACATAACATTGTTGTTCCAATGTATAAATCATTAACTGCCTCCAGATTGTTCTTTGTTAGTGTAGTCAAATTATGGAATTCCTTACCAGTGTCAATTCAATCTATTAAATCTGATAGATGCTTCAAAACGACAGTCACAAATCTTTTTCTGTAGAAACCTTTCCGTCTCCTTTGCTTCGTCTCAGCTTTTCCAACTATCATTTCCCCCCCCCCCCCCCCCCAATTTTGTATTTGTTCTTTAGCCTTAAATTTAGTATATTACTTATTTATTACTTTTAGCTTAAGTTTAACTAATTTAAGATTCATTTTTGTAATTTAATTGTTAAATATGTGCATCGAAAAGACTTCATGTCTTACTGTACTTCTGAAATAAATAAATATAAATATAAATATATAATAGTTTAAATAAACGAAGATGCGTAATTTTAGTTATCGGTTCCCCTTAATGTGTTTTTTTAAAAATAGTCCATACGCTTTTTGAAAATGCTATAGATTTTTTCTGTACATATTTTACACTTATTTGAAATATTATTTTCTACTTTTTACGTTTATGTGCCATTAAAATGTGTTTGGTAGTTTTTTAAACTGCTTTGTTTATTGCACATATTGGTTTTTAATTACAAGTTAGTGCAATCAAAATTATTTAATTATATTTGTGCATGTACATTTTTTTGTGAGCAGTATTAAGGTATATCTTACCTTGCCTTATAAGTAGTACATAACTGGGCTTTTAGTCTACCACCACCAGCTGGTATCGCGTTGAATACTTTCAGGGTTAGAGCAGTTGCCCAAAGTAGCACTTGTTGGCAAGAGAGATTCTTCGTTGGATTTCCAGGCTGACATTATTTTAGGGGTTAATGCAAGTTCCTCGAAAATGTAATTGTCAATAGTGATGCGGGAGCCAAGACGCTAATGCGCTGACTGCTTATTTGACGACAGGAGGTACTTCGCTAGATGTCTCCTTCTTGTTCCGGTTACCTGGCTTTGCAAGCATTTCCCAAGCGGAGATACTTGCCATTGAGAGGGCCTGCAGGTTGCTGACAAAAAACTGCGATGGAGCTCAAAACGCATACATATTCGCAGATAGTCAAGCAGGACATTTATTATTGGGTTCATCAATGACAAATTTTAAGATAGTTAGGGATTATAAGCGGGCGTTGAGCTTAATAATAATAATAACCGACACGAGGGGCACAGTCTGCATGACGTACGGATCTTTTTTTTTTATTTTTTTTTATAACTTTTTTTTTTGTGCCGAGTTGTTAAAAGGAAAAAGTTTGTTAAGCGTCGAGATCCAAAACTGCTCAGCTACAGAAAAAAACTTCATCAGCTGAATCAAATATATATTATACCGCCGTTAATCATTTATTGAGACAGCTCTTTTTGTGGTGAAAAGTGGGTCCGAAATATCAAAAGTGCTGGAAAGACAGTTGAAATCTTGACATAAACATCGGAAAGGTTCATTTAATTCATAATTGGTTTTACACTGTTTTAAATAAAGAGGTTTAAAGTGTCTTGAAATCCGAGAAGGAACATTAAGTTTAACTTCGGCAATAAGAAATGTGCTTGCGTTAGACCCTGTGAGTAGTTTAGTAATGAATATTATGCCTACCATTTCTCTACGGCTGGAAAGAGTAGGAAGATTTATTAGCTTCAAACGATCAGTATAATGAGGAAGATTAAGCCGAGAATCCCATCTAAAGTCTCTTAGGGCAAAAAGTAAGAACTGTTTTTGAATTGATTCCAGCCGATCAATGTGAACTTGATAACGTGGGTTCCAAACTATCGAACCGTATTCTAGCATAGGTCTTACTAAAGTTGTAAAAAGAACCTTTGTTACATATGGGTCCTTGAATTCTTTTGACCATCGTTTTATAAAGGCAAATATCCCTCTAGCCTTATTAGCTATAGCATTAACATGACTATTGAAATTAGGTTTGGAATCCATTGTAACTCCCAAGTCAACAAAGTCAAACACTTGATCCAGAGTACAGTTATTTATTGTGTAAGAAGCTGGCTGAATAGTTCTTCGTGAAAAACTCATAAATTTACATTTTTTAAGGTTAAGTGGCATATAATTTATGTTGCACCAATCAACTAAGCTGTTAATATCTATTTGTAATAAATTTCTTTCTTCAATCGAAGCGTATGATTTAAAAAGTTTTACATCATCGGCATACATTAGTATATTCGAATATCTTATTGCAGTAGTAATATCATTTATGAATAACAAAAACAGAATCGGGCCTAGATGGCTGCCTTGGGGAACTCCCGAAGTAACATTAATGACATTGGAAAAAGCATTTTTGAATATAACGATTTGAGATCTATCATGTAGATAAGAAGAAATCCAGCGGAGGAGAGAGGGTGAAAAGCCCAGCAGATCAAGTTCGTGGATGAGTAAGGGGTGACAAACTTTGTCAAAAGCTTTACTGAAGTCGGTGTATATAACATCTGTTGGAATATTTTCTCTAAAACCATTGAGTTGTGAATTCCAGTAAATTGGTAATAGTTGATTTGCCCTTACAAAATCCGTGCTGAGAGTTTGAGATTGATGAAGAGATCGAATATTTTAACTGATTAGTAATAATTGCTTCAAATAGTTTTGGAATTGCCGATAGCTTTTCTATTCCACGGTAATTTTCAATCGAATACCTATTGCCGCTTTTATGAAGAGGGATTATAAAAGACTTTTTCCAAACAGACGGGAAATTACCTTGTTTTAGCGACAAGTTAAACAAGTTTGATAAAGGCAGATATATGTAGATAATCAGCAGATTGCTTAAAAATACATGTCGGAATCATATCAGGACCGTACCTGAATGATTCTTATAAAAATTCAGGTAAAATAATACATCTTGAAGGCCAGGTCAATCGAAATTTCTGTCGTCTGGGTTCCCGGACATAGGCACATACATATATGGTAACTAGAGGCCGGACGAATTGGTCACATCCGGAGCTTGCCTTGATGTACTTATGACAAATCAAGAAGGATGGTCCTACTAAACAGGTTAAGGAAATATATATTTAGCCTGACGATAACGGAATACAAGCCGATTGACGAAAACGCAGTCAAATTGGGCATTTCTTACAACACTCAAACACAAATCTTTGTGAACTTGGGTATGAATGGGAGTAGTCGGTAGGAGCGGCAAAATTTTAATAGACTACTAGCATTTAACGTGCAAATTTGCACTGCCGCGAGATTAGTGAAAATCGACCTACCGCTCATAAATTCATGATGTTAACCCTTAATTCAAAGTGTTGATGCCATCAGTACATAGGTTATACTATCTCTCTCTCTTAGAGTAAACCTAACGTAAAAGGCTTATATGATTTACTAAACAATATTATAATATAATATATAATATATATATTATAATATATGTTATTATTATAATACATTACCTGGAGTGTTGAGGCTTATAATTAAAGCAATCTCAGTCTTACTTACGGCGTTATTTGCAATATTGTATCATAATACCTGACATGCCATGGCCTCGAGGGGTGCATTAGGTACAGTGGCCCCAAAAATGACCAGGAAATCCGTTGCCAAATCGCCAAGAATATGAAGCTTAAGTACGAAGTGGTGGTACAGGAGTATGACACCACCATTACCAAGAATAATGTATCACAGCCGCAACCACAACCCAAAAACACTGCAATCGGCGAAGCGAAAACGATCACAAGACGTGAACGAACGCAGCGCAAAAAGGGCTGATTCCCCAAGCAGGGTGAAGGCCTTTTCACTAGTGCTCTAGCACCGGCAAAGCATACCCACAGCGAGGTTGTCCGAGACCAACTCCTTAAAAAAACTCCTTGCTATTATCGATGCTGCGATATAGCCTCATTATGAACTGCCCTGCTGAGACAGTGCGCATGAGAGAGCCGGTGCTGCAGGTTGTTCTGGCAGCGCTGCTCACTCAGATCATAACTGATAGAAGGAGAGGGTGTTAGATGAATTAGTTTGAGAAGGTATGTGAATATGTGTTTGGTATCGGCCGAAGAATATCCTCATGCCGGACATATATTTGGTATGTCGGGATTGGATCTGGATAGGTAGGAGTTAAGTCTACTACAATACCCAGATATCAGTAGGGCCAGAGTAGCCCGGACTCGCGAGGTAGCTGGGACTCTTCATCTGTAATTGGTGGTGGTTGGGTTTCTATGGCATTAACAAGGACAGAGTCGATGGTGGCTGTCACTGCCTCTTTGTAGATGTTGCTTAGGATTCACCGGTATGCGGTCGGATCCAGCGGTTGGGTTATGTGTGGCTGGATCTCGTCCATTAGCTCGAGGAGGTGACTTCGGATGTGCCTGGGAGGTGGCTCGTCCCCAAGCAGATGCCAAACGGTAACACCCAGCAAGAAACTGCTTGCTGAGCATGAGGTTCTGCTCCTTAACGCAAAGCACATTTACCACTTGGTGCTTATCAGGCGCCATCAGGAGGCATCCCGTCACTGTACGGAGTGTAGCGTTCTGACAGGTCTGCAGCTTCAGCCCCAAGATACTTCGGTGATTTACAGTCGAAATAGGAGTGCCATCGACATTTATGTTAAGATCCAGCCTAATCTCCTTCGTCCAGGTGGTGAAGAGGGCTTTGTACGGGGCAATTCCAGGTTTCTGCCAGTGAAGAAATGGGAAAGGTCGAAGAGATCATCCATGCCAATTAAACTCCCCTCTTACATTGTGTTCCAGGCGGCAGTTTTTGCGATTGAGTAGGCCTGTAGATTCTACTTATATTATATATGTGAAAGTTAGTGTGTTTGTGAGTGAGTCGTGAATATCTTTTTACCTTTTCAGACCCAAACGGCTGAAAAAAATTGTACAAAATTTAATACAAAAATAGTATAGGCGATTTTTTAAACCTGTTTAAAAGGCTATATTCAACTAAAACAATAAACGAATTCAAATAAGAGTAATTTGAAAAATAATTTTGGAGAGGGACCATCTGCTTAAAAAATTAATCAAAATTATAATAAATTAATTATGGGTATCAAACGAAACATCTTGCAGAAAGCTTTGGAGAGCTGTTGGAGAGAGCTACCACCTGCTTAAAAAAATAAACTAAATTTAATAATTAAGTTAAAGGAAAAATCACGTAATTGGTTCCAAAAGTGTAGGCTTAAAAAATTTTAATTATGAAAATAGATTTAAGGAGTGTTGCCACGGGTTTAGAAACAGTTAAGTTAATGCTATTTGTAAACTTACTGACATATTACAGTTTCACTCTGAAACTAGAGAGTTTAAACGATAATATGTTTTATGAGGGTTGCCACCAATTGATTAAAATACTCTGGTAAGGTAACGGAAATTCTACTATACTGGTGTCAAACAAAAGATTGTTGAAGGAAGCGCTATTCGGTAAATGTAGAGGGTTGCAACTTGTTAATAGATTTTAAATTCAAGTAAATATAAAAGATAAAAGAATCCTTACAGTACTGTTTTGAGCTGGCAGGGGTTTAGGAAAACGTTTCATTAATAACACTGCGTAGCAAAAATTTAAAAAAAAATCTGCGGTCATGATTTTGTTAATAGTTTTTATTAACATTAGTAGGAGGCTTACGAACTGTCTTTTTACTTTTTTTTGGATTGGCTCAAGTTCTTGAGATAAACGAAACTTAAGAAATTAATGAAAAAAAATTATATGACCCAGTTCCAGTTGTATTAATTTAATTATTCCTCAATAAGTTTTGATAGATAGCTCAAAAAGAAGTCTAAAATGTGTGTTGCTACACAGTGGAAATAAACTTGATTCGGTTCCAATCGGTCATAGTACCAAACTAAAAAAAGAATACGAAAATGTAAAAATTGTTTTAGCAAAGATTTTGTATGCACAATATAAGTGGTCCGTATGCGTGGACTTGAAGATGGTGAGTTTTTTATTGGGCCAACAAAGTGGGTATGCTAAATACCAATGTTTTATATGTTTATGGGACAGTCGTGCAAGAAATGAACATTGGATTAGAAAGGACTGCTCGGTGAGAGAAAATATGGAGGTAGGAACAGCAAATGTGGTTCATGACCAACTGATAAGCCGAGAAAAAATCATTCTTCCACCATTTCACATCAAGCTTGGGCTAATGAAACAGTTCATCAAAGCCCTTGATAAGACAGGTGACTGTTTCGAATATGTGTGCAAAAAATTTCCAAGCAGGAGTCTTCGATGGTCCTCAAATTCGTACCCTTCTAAAAGACACTGAATTCTTAAACCATATGGGACAAATTGAATCTGCAGCCTGGCTAAGCTTTGTTAATTTAGTCAAAAATATTTTGGGAAATCATAAATCACCAGACTATACAAAAATAGTTGCTGATATGCTTCGCAATTTTCGCAAACTAGGAGCTAAAATAAGCATTAAATTACATTATTTACATAGTCATTTGGACAAATTCCCGGACAACCTAGGCGATTACAGTGAGGAACAAGGTGAACGGTTCCACCAGGACATAAAAATAATGGAAGAAAGATACTAAGGTCGATGGGACGACCACATCATGGCAGACTACTGCTTGAACTTAATACGGGATTGTCCTGAGCAACGACATCATAGGAGGTCGTACAGAAAAGTTTTTTGTATTTTTTTAAAATCAATTAATGAAAAGCATATATTTTTTTATTTTTGTATTAATTTTATACAGGCGCGCAATAAAAATATAATTTAAATCCATATTGGTATTTTTAATTAGGTTTTTTCATGAAATATTTAAAAGTCTTTATCTGAAAAACTAGAGCCAATTCAACAAAACTGATATTATTTTTCCCCTCCAAATTATCCTAGATGGACTAAAAAATCTCCGACCGCTAAATTTTGTTCCGCATTGTAATACTGAGAGGATTGCCAAATTTCATGTTCTATGTATAATGGAAAACCTCATATCATAACAATCAGTTGTATAAAATTTACACAATGGCCAATCTGGTCGGTTCCGACAAATGATTAATACATTACAGAAATATCAAGTTTCATTTAGATACCTCTAAAAAAGAGGGAATAGTTTGCGTTCAGACAGACAGACGGAGGACATGGCTAAATCGAATCAGCTCGTGGCCCTGATCATTTTAGTATACTTGGGTATGGGTCTAGTTTTCTTATTCTTATACTTACAAACATCGGACCAAAGTTATAATACCATTTCATCTTCATGAAAGGTATAATATTACTAAGGTATTTTGTGGAGTCATACAACGGTTTTTTAAAGCTGGTCATAAAATAGTTACCACGTTTCGAAAATTAAGAAATTTTGGTTAAGATAAATCCGACTAATAATATAAAAGTGAAAGTTTATGTGTGAGTATGTCCGACGGGTTTGTATAAAATTTGACCCTTATTTGGCTTATAAGCTGGGTTAATACTTAATGGCCAATACTTGTTTTCAAAACAGTTAAATAGTTGTTAAATAAATAAGGTAAATCACATATCGATGACAACTGGACTGAATAGGATAAGATTTGGGACATACATACATACTTATATGTAGTCCGTTATATTTGCTACAATAAAATCAATTTTTTTAAGGGGTTGTCACCTATTGAACAGGCTGAATTCAGTAAAAAAAGAAAGAAGCCAAATATTGCACAATGGGTACAATACGAAAGTTTAAATGGGTATTATACGAAAGTGCATCTGTTTAAAGGTGGTGAACGAGGGCATAACATGTTTCTCCTGCCATCAAATAAAGCCATTCGAATATTGGCCTTCGCGTAGACCTATGAAACCGTCTATGTTGGAAAACATCAATTTTGACAGACATTGACGTTCGTTTATTTTATTTTATTTTAAAGCTGCAAAGTCTGAAACTTTAAAGTGCTTGAAAGAAACAATGAATTTTCCAGGTTTGCTGAGCATGCGTTCTTATTCGATGGGCTTGGCTGGCATACAAATATATCCTTTCCACAAGTTTTTTTTAAAATAGCCCTGAGAAGTCTAAGGAATCCAGAAATTTTGCATTGCATTTAATCAGGATCAAATGTGGTGATAATGCCCCTATTCAAAGAGCCTTAAATTAATTTGATCTGTTCTCAACCTCCGCTTGAATTTACCTCTCGTATTCAAGTTTTGCTTACAACAATCTCAAATTAAGTCGGTTTAATTGGAAACTTATGCCATTTTCTTTCAGTCTGCCGATTGAATCCTCACAGACTGCGCAAACGAGGTGCACTTCCGAGCATAAATTTAATTATATAATACAAAGAGGATTAATATTTTTACAATGGCCCCTTTCTTTGTAACCGAGTTGCAAAAGAACACTGGGAAGGATAAGAAATAGCATGTAAAGCAAAACCACTAACTCGGAAAAATATGCGAGTTGAGCCAACTCGGTAAACTGATATCCGACCTGAGTTGCAGTGTTGGGGAGTGAAAAAACTACGCTATTGTGAATAAGCCCTAAGAAAGAAGGAAAGAAGATGCACAAGGGAAATTAAGATTTATGACCTAATACGTTTTAATTTGCATAGTATTTTTAACTTATAAATACACCAAGATGAAATTTATTTGCAAAACTATTTTCCGTTTTTAAATAGTACTAAACAAATCGAACAGGGAGCGTTCTTTTGCAAGTCGGGCACAATAAATCGAGCCCACTATTACATATATGTATGTTCATAACTAATTTGGTGCATAATTCAATTAGTTCATAATTATGTACTTAACCTTACGGGTGATATCAACCAAAAATCAATTGCTGCACAGATTAGTGGGGGTTCATTAAAGAAAAATAGCTTGAAAGCCCAGAGTAGTTAATCGTTCTGGATGTGATCTGAAAAACAAACTAATTTGAGGTTCGTCTAACGAAATATTGTTGACTGTTGGTTTTACCCAGCAATTTCACAGGTTTGCGTGTTTATTTCTTAAAATATTGCCCTCGGATCAAGCGAAAATTCAACATTTTCAACTAATATATCTATATGAAATAACACACATAAACGACGACAAGTAGCCTGATATAAATGTTACAATTTAAGAAGGCAACATTTTTTTAAGATTGAGAACATTGCTCTCAATACTCAACCAAACATGCCAACTGTTAGCTCAACAGTACCATCTCCCTATTCAACTCCTTTTTCTTCAACTGATGCTATTTCTGCTGATATCATAAATGCATCTTCTCAACCATGCTAACTCCAAAAAACGTAAGGGTAATTTTAACATACTTCCTTTTTGGACGATTCTCAGACGAAACGCGCAAATTTGATAATGCAAACTACAGGCTTATACAAATTTACATACAAAATGTCTCGGGCGAAATCTAAATCACTTGAGCTTATGAGCTCGCAATTAGAATACGATATTTTCGTTATCATTGAAACGGTAATTTCTAGCGTAATTTTGGTAGAAACCTATTTGAAGTATTTCGCAAGGATAGAGATGCGGCTAAAACTAGGTGCGTAAGAGCCGGTGGTGTTTTAGTTGCTATCCAACGGGAACATAACGCAACTTTATATGAGCTGAGCTATAATAATTCGCTACTTGACCCACACTGTGTGTATGTACAAAGCCCTCATAAATCGTCATACATAAGCGCTTCATATATCCCGCCTTATTAGGTGACGATCTGTATAAATCTATAAATCACATGTAGGTAATGTTTTATCGCTATCAAATTGTGTACCAGATTATCATATTCTTGTCTAAGGAAATTTTAATTTAAACAACGCTATGTGGCCTACCATAGTTATATGTACCTCTGTCCTTGTACCAAGTAATGTTAAAAGTAGTAGCGAGATGTGCTTAAGTGATAATTTTTTAAGCATAGATATTAATCAAATTCATGCCTTTCACAACAAGTTCCAAAGGTTTTTGGATTTAATCTTTAGTAGCAATAGTTTGACTTTAATTGTCTGCGCTTATTTCATACAGCTCGATGTTTAGGCGAACACCCTCTACAAAAGCGTTGCCAAGATAAAGCTTTCCTAAAAGTTTTTTGTTTGAGACCCACAGTCCAATATTTGATTTAACTTATTGTAATTTTAATTATTATTATTAGTTATGGCCTTATATGTTTGAAACGACTGTAATATTTGGAGCTCGAGGCCAGGTTTTATTAGGGAATGACTTGAGAAAACAACGATTTTCAATGTGTTAGAAGTGATAGCTGCTATTTCGGAGATCACCACATCTCCCCATCAGACTTCTTTCTTTCTTGACGTTACCTGGCTTTGAACCATGGTACACGGAGTTGCTAGGCGAGCACGCAACCATTCAGCTGCGCTAAGCGTGTGAAAATCATTCGCTTTCAATTATCCCTATCTCCAAATATACCGCTATTAAGTGTGACGTCGACACTATGTGTTTAACAACGTGGTTGGTATTGCTGTTTTACAAATCTATAAGCTTTACGTTCTAGTTATAATTTGCTTTTTTATGTTTGAAACAACTGTAATTTATTGAGTGACATTATTCCCTAATAAAACCTGGCCTCGAGCTCAATAAGGTATAGTAATTTTAAGTAATTTTTTCAACAAGTGGCAAGTGCCTCCAAAATTCCTTTTGAAATAACGCATTTTGAAAATGTGTAGATGGCACTCATATTGTAAAATGTCGTCTATTTTTGATTTAACTCAAATGGCATATAAACAGATGGCCACTTTCTTTAAAAGTGTTCGAGATATGAAACCTTATTGAGCCTTGCATACAATGTTGAATGGGTTTGGGGTAACTTATTATTTTTTGATAAATTTTTAAACAGCAATTTTAAAATTTTAAGTTTGGCATTCATTGTAAGTTGTCATATATTTTTTAGTTAACTTAATAAGCATTTAAACTGGTGGCAACCTTCTTGGAAAAAATTGTGAAATAGAGCTTTATTAAGCCCCTTTCGTTTGATAGTCATATTGCAATAATTTATTATATTCATTGCTATAACTGAATGCAACCATTGAAACTGGTGGCACCTCACTATAAAAAGTTTATTTCATGGTAACGGGCTATGTATGCGCCAAATCTTATCCTGATCTATCCAGTCGTTTTAACATAATAATAGTATTTTTATTTTATTTTTTTATTTTAGAAATATTTGTACAATAATTAATTATTTAACAAATAATTTGTTTAGCAGCGCTAGCAACAAGGGCCTTCGGCTGACTTTAATTTTTTTTTTTTAAGATAGATAAGAGATTATAAGATACATATGTACAGAGAATATAAAATTGTTAGTGTGTGTTAGTGTTGTGATTTAGCTTCTTTTTTTCCTCTTAAAGTTATATTAGTTTTAACAAGTCAGTCTCTTTCAAGAATTTGTATATTTTATTGACGTTTTCAGTTGAAACCTCTCTTAATAGATTGAGGGGGTCAGACGTGCCAAAGGATTCCTTTCGCGCCGTGTCGATGTTGACACAGTCAACCAAAATGTGTTGTATTGATGCGCGTTCGTCACAAAACGGGCACTTACTCTGTGGAGCACGTTGAAGCAGGTGTGCGTGTGTAAGGATTGTATGTCCAAAGCGTAGGCGAATGAACGGCTTTATTTTTGTAAAGGACGTGTCGGAAGGAAAAGTGATAATAGTAATATAACATATGTTATAGCGTTGGGGGTAGGCTATTTGTATGCTAAATTTTGTACAATCCCATCCAGCCGTTTGGGCCTGAAAAGGCAACACCATACTCACATACTCACTCACAAACGCCCAAACTTGCACATTTTTAATAATATTTATAATAGGTAGGATTAAATAAATAAGGCAAATCACATATCGATGACGACTGGACAGATTAGGATAAAATTTGGCACATGCATACATATCTAGTCCGTTATATTTGTTACAATAGAACATATTGTTTTAAAGAGTTTCCACCTATTAAAAAGTTTAAATTCATTTAAAAATAAAAAATTAAGTCAAATAATTTAAAATTGGTATTATACGACAGTTTGAAAGAAGGTTATCTGTTTAAATGTCAATTTAGTTATATTATTGTAAATAATGAAAACAATAACATTACAAATTTTTAGAGAGGGTTTAAAAAATTAATTAAAATTATAAAAAGTTAAATGAAATACTGAAATATGAATCTTATACGAAGAAGTTTTAAGAAAGGTTTGAAAATGCCTTGGAAACTTAAAAAAAGTAAATGAAATAAGCAAATTAAGTTAAAGGAAATATACATGTCATATGTATCGGGACAGATACCCCTAGCCGTTGCGAAAATAAATAAATGATTTATTCTATTGTTCATGATTTTAGCATGTGCGTTTATAGCGCCTGTTAAGTGTGTGATTGCTTCCTGCATCTGTTCCTTACTGAGGTTTACTATATTTTTGGGATTTAAAATTTTTTTGAAATTGCTATGTTAATTGCTATAATTAAACTTACATACATATGTACGAGTTCTTACTTGCTAGTACTTATTTCTGTACATCAAATAATGATAACCTAAGCGAAAACTAGTGCGAACCTAAGCTTGGTTGAGAAACGGCTGACATTGCGGCGGCACGGCTTCCGCTTTAGTTTGGTGCCAACGAAATGTGTTCTTGCAATTTTTTGGAAATGATTGAACAATGCTGATATTGTTTATTGAAAAATATTGCTGAGTTGGATTTTTGATTTTAGTCCCAACATTCTTGTTTGTATATTTTGCTTCCTGTGTTTACTTATATAACACGAAAGGTGCACACACAAAATATATACATACACATAAATATTATAAAAAAAGTGCTAAAAAACAAAGTGACTCAGTGGAAAGTCCATATACTTATACATTAAAAAAAAACTAAACAACAGAAACAAAGTCAACATATTAATCAACATCAACAGCATCAGCCGATACATCAACAGCACCAGCAATATCATTGAAGACACCAGCAGCGCATCAACAACGGACAACGTCAGTAGCAACGAAAACGGCGAAACAATCTGCACACATTCACACAAGGAAAATGGTGAGTAGGCAAATTTTTAATTCCGTTAAAAATTAAAGAAAATATAACTTTTACATTTTAATGAAAGGTGAATGTTTTCTCGACAAAAGCGTTCGTATTAAAATTGCGGGCATTTTCTTAACGCCCACAATTTCTTACTGCAATTTGCCGCTATTAAATTTGATACAAAAATCCAACCAAATACCGGAAAATTTATACACATACATATATGAGTATAAGTACTTGCATGCAAAATTGTATACATATCACGAATAAAATTTCGTTGCTCTTTATATACCTACTCTGTTCCACTGTGCAATAACAGAATATCAGCAGACTAAAATTATATTTATGCTGGCTACCAATATTTGCCGTTGGTCACACAGGTGCATTCAACTTGGCTTAAGAAATCGCCAAATAATATACATAAGTGCACTCTCTGCACATATGTACATACTACATATGTACATCCATATGTAAACACTTTTTCAGATATAAGAATTTTTACCAGTTGCGATTTCTGCAACTAGTCGCACATTAGCTAAGAGAGCCGCTGTTCTTTCTTTCCAGAGCAATACCGTCCCCGACTATCCCACGCTCTTAATCTGATCTTAATTTCTGCCCGCACACACCAGCTAAGAGAACCCACTCTCACATTAAATACCTTCGGTGTTGAGAGCTTACCTCAGCAGCGAGCGCTGTTGATACATTGTGCATCTCGCGCACACATCCATACGCACTTTAGTAAAAAACAAACTATGTATCTGTTGCTTTTGTTTAACTTATAACTCACCACTGCTTTGACAAACCACAGCTTAGCCATATTTCCGGGTCCATACGCAAATATGTATATGTACATACATACCTATGTATACATGTATCACGATGCAGAGAAAAGAAGGTGATGACAAAAGCACCTCCGTTACTTCATACTTGCCTTGTTTGACCGATTGACGTCACAACTAGCTCTTAAAAAGTTGATATTCAGAGTTTTGAGTGAATTTTATAAAAAGTTAAAGACAGAATAATAAATGTGAAGGGCCGAACTTTGTATTTTAGCTGTTGCAGTGGAAATAAAACGCCCAAGTGCAGATATCACCTTCCTTTTCGTCTCACTATTCCTGTAGCAGCAACCGCTGTGACGTGTACGCTGCCGGCGTTGTCGTAATCTGGTTTTCTATCATTCTTGTACATGTATCTGTTTACTCGTTGTATGTACATCCATGTATACATATAATTTGCATACACATCATAACAGCGAATACTAGTGACAAGTGTAAAACAAGATATTTCGATAAATGCAACCCAGTAGGGAAATTTTCCTGAAAGCATCTGTATAAATTAAAACAAGATGTCAATACTATCCTAGTGTTGCTTACAGATTATGTACATACATATGTCGTATTAAATATCTTTACGTATATTTCAACCACGTTTATACCAGTTAAAAGTGTTTGTGATTTTTATTTTGTTAAATTAATCTAATTTTTAAACCTATAGTAAAGTGCACGCTTCATTTCCACGTTCTCTATTGTTGTTAAACTAAGTTGAACCATATTAGCGCAAATATACAGTCCACTTATTTTGCAAGAAAAATAAACACAAACACGGCCCAAAATTTATTAAATTTTTTCACATTTTTTGTGGCACAAACACAGTGATTACTCCGAATGTCACATAAGCACAGTCCACCAAAGTTTTGGACATTGAGACCCGATAAAAAAGCGCTCCCGTTCGAAGCTACAAGCGCAAAGAGGGAATCCTCACAAAGGCGCTCTAAATCTAAAAGCTTTGACCCATCCGCGCAAAAGTTTATAGCGAAAATAGACAGTCTAATGAGATACTGTGGAAAATTCGGCGATACGCCAATTCAAGATCGCGCAGAATCGACACGAAACATTTTATGGCGGGTATAAAGAATGGCCCGCGTGTTGTGACATGTTCACAGTGGTGTACATTAACCACCCAAAGCTCTTCCGTGCTCAAAAATTGTACCACCTCCGGTACGATAGGAATACGATGGGAAGCTTTGCGGTTACGATACGAAAATAAACGTTTCCTGGTTGGCAAAAAGATAAGAACTCTAATGACCTTGCCCACTATTCAATCCGAAAATAGTGAGCAACTTCAAAGGCCTCAAACCGCCATAAGCAACTGTCTGCCGATGCTTCATTCTCAGGAGCTCAGACAGACGGTTGGGATCCCATTCTAGTATATAAATTGTGCTTTATTGCACGTGTTCTTTATTGAGTTCCATTAAAAACGAAACTAAATAGTTATCCTAACTTTCCACCTAACCCACGACGTTGAATAACGCTGCAGCTGCTCTGCTGGCGGTTGGCGACGTTGACACAATCGTTGCGCTAACGATGTTTACTTGATGATATTGTAATAGCTGCTTTTGCTGATGCAGCTAAACATGATGAAGAGAATTGTGGCGCTTGTGATGTTGTCATAGCGCAATGACCACAGACGATAGCAATAGCTATTGTTTCACTGACACATCGAAGTGTGCCAACAACGATATGCGATCATACCGTGTGATCGCATTTCTGCTGATCCAGCAAGTTGCATGAGGTGGCGTGCTGTCGTAATTTGGCTGAATGTGATTGACCTAGGCGAAGGCTAGGAAGACAACTGTGACATTTGGTTAATGACATTTGTGGGAAGAAACTTGTGATAACTTATATATGCTCAACGAAATTACACGAAACCACACTGTCACTTTGGAAACAATCTTTTTCTTCACGAAGAGAATTGCATACAGCAAACGTCAGCAAAATCCTCCTTCCAACTCCCATGATCATATTGGCACATGAGGGTGAATTGCTTCAACTCAGAGCCTTAACTGCCCAACGCTCACAAAGGACTTTCATATCATCGAAAGTTCAAAAATAGTTAAAACTTCCATTCGAACACTCCAGCATCAAAATCTCTGGCGTGGGTGTACACGCCGTAGAAAACTCATCCAAACTTTGTCCTTTAACACTAGTTCCATCCAAAACAATCCAAATGATAAAGGCTCAGGCTATGGTGTGACCTCAACTAAGGATACACATGCCAATATTCACAATCAGTTGTGAAAACCGGCAGCGGTTCAAAATCCTTGAACTTGCTGACCCAATTTGCCGCACACCAGTTCAGACTGATATGGTTATCGGCAGCGAGATCTTTTCACAAATCTTGCTGGAAGGTACACAAATGGTTTGCGACGCAATACTTGCGCGAAAAACAATATTTGGTTGGATTCTCAGCGGTCTAAAAACCAAAAATGTAGTGGCATACTTGACACAACTAAAAGAATGCTCGAATGCAAGAGAAGAGGAGAAGATTCCACAATCTGCACAAATGTCGTCCGAATACCAGATAAGTGAGAGCATGTATGCAACAACAACGGCTCGTGCACCAAACGGTTGATACATTGTACGGCTTCCATTCAAGGAAGAATTTCCAAATAAACTCTCTGCCTGCCACACCCGGTCAGCTGCGCTCCAGCAATTTTTAGTATGGAGCGGTCGATTCAGAAAAAGGAGTAGTTTAGTACTACGTAAAGCAGTATGTTGCAAGAATATATCGATCTCGGTCATATGGAAGCCACAATTCATATGAAATAACCTCAAATGCATCTGGTTCAGGAAACTCCCTGAATGACATTAGGACCCGTATCCTACATTCCAACCAGATCTCATGCTTATTCTGCAGTGGCGCATGTACAAATTTTTGTTCGATGGAGGCATTGAAGAAATGTATCGGCTGACCCTCCGGTCACCGATTGTAACCTCAAAATCATCACATTCGGTGTTAATTATGTGCCATATCTCGCTAGTCGTACGCTACATCGATTCGCAGATGACACTATGGCGAGATTCCCATTGGCTGCCACAATACTTAAAACCGAATCCTATATGGACGACGTCCTATCGGGAAGTCAAAACATTGAAAATGTCACTGACTCACTTGTGTTGCAGTATATTTGACCCGGCTGGATAGCTTTCGCCAATGATGATTCCAGCGAAGATTCTACTGCAAGAACTTTGGCTTGATGGGATTGATTGGGATGAATATACCAAGACCTTAGCTTGCAGAAGCGCAAGGTAGAGGTCTACCACGCACGTGAAGAAGAGTTCCAGTCGACATCTGACCTCTGGCGAATTCCAGCAGCCGAAAACGACCGCTGCAGCGCAGATACGCCATTTTCCAAGCAAAAGGAACGCGTTGCACGATTACAGCGCCATAAAAAAAGAAGCCTTCTTTTTCTTTTCGATCCGTTCCTGGATAAAGCCAGACTCTTACGAGTTAGTTGCAGATTGCCACATGCCACGTTGAGATACAACGAAATACACCCAATAATTCTCCCTACAAAATCAAGGTTTTGCCAACTATATTTAGAGTTTCTACACTAACTGCTTCTTCTTGCAGAAACACGATTAATGCTCCAAATGGTAAGGCAAGAGTACTACGTACCAAGGCTAAAACCGCTAATCAGAAAATGCATTTTCCAATGAAAAGCAACAAGCAACAAACGCGTATCTAAATAATGGCCGCTCTACCCCTTGAGCGCTGCAGGTTTTCGCTCCTCTTTGCCATCACCGGAGTAAATTTTGCAGAGCCATTCCACCGAGGATTTTCGAGCAGCATCTGCCCGCTTCGTTGGCGGTGGAAGGTTTCCCTCAAAAGTGATGAGCTACAATGCGAAAACGTTTATTAGCGCTCAACGCGCAACAGAACGCGACTTAGTTAAATTTCTTAACGAGTGTTCCGCAGAAATTGTCGAAAAGTATGCTCCTCAAGTCATCAATTGGCAATATATAATACCCAGCGCCCCACACATGGGCGTCTCGTGGGAATCTGCAGTGAAAACCTTTAAAATCCATCTAAAGGAAACCGCTGCAACCCACAAGCTTACGTTCGAAGAGCTCACGACACTTCTGGTGCGAACTGAGGCAGTCCTCAATTCGCGACTTTTGTCCGCACTATCCCAAGACCCAACGTATTTCACAGCTCTTACTCCGGGTCACTTCATTCGAGCTGCACCGCTACTGACCATTCCCAAATCTATTTGCTTAATCGGTGAGAAAAAGCCAAATCGTCACGCGCCCGCTCGTTAAACTGCTTCATTGTGCAATCTTCGTCCAAAGCACAGTACAAAATTATATAAGTTCTCCTGCATACTAAGTGTTTAAATCGATTTAAATGATATACGCAAATACTTCTCGTTTCTCTCTTTGCTCTTTTACTTTCAGATCGAGATATTCATGGCTACCCGGAACTCATGCCATTGGCCCCAGCGGCAGAGATTGGCAATTGTCTCCAACGTCGACTTTGCCATGGTTATCATGCCATCAGGACATGTGCGGCTTTCAAGGCGATGAAGACACCCCCGAGCACAGGGGTACTGCATAAAGTGCCTTGCACCCACCCATACCGTGCCAGAAGACTGCCAAACCAACGATCGCGCACCCCCAACAGCCTGCAGGCGAGGAAGTACCAAAGGCGCGCTATCAATCGGGTCTTTGGTAAGACCACCCGTGCCCTGCAAGAACTCCACAATGTACTTAAGGCCACATCCTGGCTGGGGGGAAAGACCATTAAACCACCGCGCTTATAGGAATTCAACGGCCGTGTGCGCAGTCTTTGGCCGTTGAGCTCACTCTGAAAATATAACACCGAGCGCGCACGGCCGCCCAGCAGCTCAAACGAAGTAGCGGCTGAGCAACGAACTTTTGAGTTCAGCTAAGACAATCGGAAACCACGCACGCGTCCAAGCCACAAAATATACTCATAACATTAAAAACTAAGTTTAATACAATTTTTTAATTCGGATAAATACCGTTGAAATAATTTAAAGGAATAAACTAAAGTGTATTCGAATAAATACCATTGAAATAATTTATCGGAAAAAACCAAAGTGTATTGTTTCCTAACATATGGAAAAGGTGAGTGCGAAAGGACCAACGCGGAACTATTCAATCTCCAAAATATAGTCGCCTTAACTTCTTTCCCTTTGACTGTTGACTTTGACAAAAAATAACCTTAAGCTAAAACAAATTGTTGATACAAATATGTATATGTAATACAATTTGGATGTCACTCTACTTGCAATATCTATCAAATAAGAAATAGCCTGGGAGCTCTGTAAATTATTCAAATTGTCTCTATTTATTAAAAATCCACGGAATGCTTTTAAGGAAAAATTTAAATCTTCTGCAGAACCGTCAACCCCTGTCAAGTTTCGTTTGGAGATAACCCGGTTTCTGCGTTGTGTCATTTTTAGTGTAATTTTTCATTCTATTCAGTTAACATAGTATATTAGTCCATATTTATATGCTTTTGCCTTAATTAGAATTCGCGTTAGGGGGCTCCACATGTGGGTACCTGAATAACCATATGTGCGCGAATGTATTATACTAAATTTTGGTAATGTCGCAGTCGTTTCTGTGTTTAGCCAGATAATTAATTACTATATTTTTAATAATTATCTGAGCCAATTAACCTTGTTTAAGAAAAACAAAACAAGAACTTAGATAGCACCGCAGATATCAACATAATATAATAATTATTACTATAATTTTGTCAGACCGCTTCAAACAAATAACGCTGGGTGGTCCAACTCCGGCAACGTCATCCACAGTATTTTTGCGTAAAACATCTTTATACTTGAACATAGCATATTTTATTTTATTGGGGTAATATGATCCCAATCCCTTTGCCTTTATGTAAGGCTAAACATAAGTAATAGCGTAATTGCATAATCTGTTATTCTTTCATCCTACGATTACTTTGTTAAAAGTGGCAATATTCTACAGGGTTGCTTGCAAATACCCTTCCTTAAGGGCAGGTACATATTATTTTTATCACAAATCCTTTGATTTTATTGGAAAAAAATATAGGTATATTAACGGTGGCTGCCGTCTCCAAGTATGTAGTGCGTGCGCGCTTCAGTCGGTAAGTCCCGAGAGATCGCCTAGGCGGTTATAGCGCTAATTTCGAAGAAGAAGAAGAAGAAGAAATGATCGAAAATCTGGATACAGAGGAGATGGATTAGCCATATATTTAAAAGCTAAACCTCAGTGAAAAGTAATTCACGAATTCCACTTCTTTTATAAATGACATTGTTGAAACACAAATTTACTTTTCTCGACCCATCGCCCTTGGTGGGGACTTACTATTTACATTGAACGAATTAAAGCTTTGGAAGCTTTAATTATTTGTTTGAAGAATTTTTTCGTATTAGTTACATAAACTTATTTAACAGGATTGTTAAACCACTTTTAGACCCACTTTCGAGAAAGCAGGTTATCTATTTAACTCAGAGTTTACTGGTAAAATTAATAAATTTGCTAACACCGTTGAATTTTTGGCATCAACTCAGAGCTAACAATATAAATATTTAATCTAGTAATTATTCAGGGTTATATTTTGATGTTTGTGACATTCTGTCATAAATAAAGAAAAAATGAATTAGTCAACATTTTTTTTTATATAAATAAAAATATTGAAACGTATAGGTTGTTTTCGACAATAATAATATGCCATCAAATATGTTGGCTCCAACTCGTTTAACAGAGCTTTGACAAAGCAAAGCGATCACTTCCACGAGATTAGATACCAAGCATACAAAGCATTTCGTTGTTATACTAGAACCTCCAAATATTCTTTTGATTTTAAATTTCAATAAATGCATAACATTCAAAGAAAATGTCTGCACGTAGCCCAGGTTATTAGATTTATTTGATGCAAGTCGGTAGTCGAGAAAAAGGTATGCCAACTCGTTTGTAATTGCTTCTAGAATTTCTGAAGTTCCTAGATATGCAGCTTATGTTACACAACATCAAAATATTTATCATTTTACCAAAGCTTTTAGCAAATTTTAATTTTGGAAAATGGGCGGGGTAGGTTAAAAGAAAAATAATATCAACTTACTTATATTGAAATAAATAAAAGTAATAGTAAGTAAGTTTCAATAAATAATTATTACTTCATAAGTAACAATCCGTTTAAGTTTTCGAAATGAAGTTATTGCATTCAACAATAACTGTTTATTTTTACCTATTTTAAAATAATTTTTTTAATTTATTTGTTTTGCAAAAAAAATAGGGTATGGGAATGCCAAAAGCACAGTTTACGTCATATTGGCGCAATGGTGACTAAGAAAAAGAAGTGAAACTACTTTTATTTATTATTTTGTATCATCATGGTTGTAACTAATAATTCTTTCAAAATGAACTCGCACCAAGAAGCGCGGGCCTCATTAGTTTTGTGGTTTCAGATATATATTATACTAGCTGACCCCGCAGGCGTTACTCTGCGTGAAATTATGTGCTTTGAAAAGAAAAGAAAGTTGAATTTATATTGTGTTTAAAATCATTTATTTGCGGTTTGTCTACATTTTTTTCAATGTAACCCAGCTTGATAAACAACATTTTTTGTTTTCCGTTCCGGTGCGTAAATGTACATAGAATATGGTTCTCCAACTCGTGAACACGCCACGTATAGCTAGCCGTGGGAAAAACAAGGCATTTCCAGATTTATGCCACACACTTCCAGCGACTGTCCTTGTGACCTGTTGATTATCATCGCAAATGTAACTTTTACTGGAAACTGAATACGTTTGAACTGAAATAGCAAATCGTTGGAACTCAAAGGAATTCGTGGAATCAAGCATTCTGCCCCGTTGTAAGTCTCTTTCAAAATTCTTGCAACTATAACGTTATTCGATAGCTGCGTAAGAATCAGTCGGGTTCCATTACACAGTTTCGGCGCATGAAGATTGCGAAGCATAATAATGACAGATCCAACTTTGAGACGCAAACGATGCGGCGGCATGCCAGGCAAATCCAAAGAATTTAGAAATTCCACTGGATAATTCACGGCTTAGTCTTCATTTTCAACACGATCGATCGATTTGTATGAGCGAAAATCTCCCGGAATTTGACTTTAAATCGTCCTGTTTAAGTCGTCAACATCGGCCCTTTTGGCAGCTAAAATTGCGCGTGTACTAAACCAATCGTAGTTACAATAATTTTGGCCAATGTTTGGATAAACATTCGTGATGAGTTCAGCTTTCGTTGAAGTGAATTGACAAATGGCAGGTGGAATTGATATCAAACCACTGGAAGTATCAACCGGAATTTGCCCATTTCCAACTTCTGGAACACTTCATAGTCACTCGTATGGTTTTCACGTACCGCCACAATTACGATGACTTGAGACATGCGTTCAATCCATCCGCCGCTGTTGATTTCGGAATAACAGGAAGTGTTTGTCGAAAATCGCCGCAGACCTTTCATTATTTTGTAAAGTGCTTCTAGAGACCGTTTGTGAGTCATTGTGCACTCATCCCATACTATCAGTTTACAATTCTTCAACACTTTTGCCATAGCTGATTGCTTTGAAATGTTGCAAACAGGTGTTTCATTGATTTGCATGTTTAACGGCAGCTTCAGTGCCGAATGTGCCGTTCTTCCACCTTCTAGTAGAGTTGCAGCAATCCCAGTAGATGCGAGAGCCAACGTAATGCCATTTTGAGATCGCATTGTTTCCAAAATCAATGATATCAGGAACATTTGCCCAGTTCCGCCGGGCGCATCAAGAAAAAATAGTCCACCGTTTCCATCATTGACAGCCTTCATCAATTCATCATACGCACTCTTTTGCTGCTCATTCAATAATGGAACATTTCTTTGTACTTGTTGTTCCAAAGTTATTCTGTCGCATGCACGCTCACGTTCCAATTCACGATTCAGTACATCTCTGATATGACGATTTGGCGCGTGCATATGAATTTCAAGCAATAGTTTGCCACTCATAAGCAAACGCAAACCTTCAATCAACACCAATGCTCCATTGTAGATGTCATCGTTCATTTGCAATTCTGAATACCATGTTGCCATTCGAATACGATGTAAAATGTCTTCGGCGATGTTATTTTTGTACGTTTCTCATAATTAACGCGGATTTGAAGGTTGACATGTCGAAATGATCATCGCAAAAAGTAAGCGAACTTCAGTGGCATGCGAAGTAGCTATCGCATCGTCCATCGTTTGATTCCAGTGATTATCATGTTCCAGCAGTTGTAATTACAGGCATGCTTTTCGAAAAGTTGCACACACCGTACCATTCACAGTAAGAAATGAGTCAAATGAAGTTGAACCGCGTACATTAATCAATAGCAACCGAAGGTAAAAGCAATCGTCATTTTACGGGTGGATCGTGTAAATTCGTCCTAATGCATTAGTTGAGAACACACCCATCTACTGGTTGGCCTTGCTTTCTGCGTAACCATTTCTTCGACGATGCATTCCATGTATAATATCGAGGCATTTCCGAATAAAGCAATGTTTTCGCAAACGGA
The DNA here is from genome assembly GCA_951828415.1 of Anomoia purmunda. Taxonomy (NCBI): domain Eukaryota; kingdom Metazoa; phylum Arthropoda; class Insecta; order Diptera; family Tephritidae; genus Anomoia; species Anomoia purmunda. Next base: position 82,962,186 of record OX639993.1, on the reverse strand, counting down.
TCACTGGCGGAAGTTGGGAAAAAACTCGTCAATGTTGTTGCTGGTGGTGTTTCCGTGCGCTGTACTGCATTCTATGGGTTGAAATATACTCTTTGGCCATTCTCCAAATGAACTGCGAGGTGCACAACAGTCGGAAAACGCTTATGAATTGCAAAAAAAATATTCTCCAAAGCGTTTCATTGCAGTTCACGTATCGACCCATTTGTTACTTGCTGATCTCACCTCGTTCAAGGCCAATAACCGACATGTCACTTCCTTTGGTGACGCACTTGCAAACGTATTTGATCGATTTCACCGAACTGCAATACTCAACATTGATATGAGTTTTGAATGTCTTAGACAATATTGGCGAATATCGTACGATCCATATGTTGTCAACTTCGATATTCACTCCTCTAAATTGAATGCTGAATGTTCTGTCATTGTTGTCTGATGAGCGACGCCGATAGAGTGGATATCCATCATTTACAGTTTGCGTTTCCGAAAGCAAAGCACGTGGATAGTGTTTCGTGCATTTATTGTCAGACATACAAACCGAAGTGGGATTGTTGTGTCCGCAAGGTACGTGATCCATATTGGTGTTCACCACTTCGTATAATTCTGGACCTCTCTCTGGATCAGGAATTTCCGCAGAAATGATGTCATCAATTTGATCTGGTGTAATCTTGTCCACCATCCAACATCAACAGAGTACATCCAACATCTAACAGCTCCATATATACGTTGCTTCACGATAAAGTCCATCAAATATCGTAGCTGTTGTTTGAAAAGTCGTGCTGTGACATCGGGACGATCGCTTGCTGATTGACCGCGTTTCAAAAATTCCGTTATCTGTGGCCATTTTGGATTGCAAGTGAATGTAACAAACAAATCCGGCCGTCCATAATTCCGCACGTATGTCATCGCATCCTGCGAGTACTCCTGCATGTGCCTTGGGCTGCCAATGTGCGCGTGTACTAAACCAATCGTAGTTACAATAATTTTGGCCAATGTTTGGATAAACATTCGTGATGAGTTCAGCTTTCGTTGAAGTGAATTGACAAATGGCAGGTGGAATTGATATCAAACCACTGGAAGTATCAACCGGAATTTGCCCATTTCCAACTTCTGGAACACTTCATAGTCACTCGTATGGTTTTCACGTACCGCCACAATTACGATGACTTGAGACATGCGTTCAATCCATCCGCCGCTGTTGATTTCGGAATAACAGGAAGTGTTTGTCGAAAATCGCCGCAGACCTTTCATTATTTTGTAAAGTGCTTCTAGAGACCGTTTGTGAGTCATTGTGCACTCATCCCATACTATCAGTTTACAATTCTTCAACACTTTTGCCATAGCTGATTGCTTTGAAATGTTGCAAACAGGTGTTTCATTGATTTGCATGTTTAACGGCAGCTTCAGTGCCGAATGTGCCGTTCTTCCACCTTCTAGTAGAGTTGCAGCAATCCCAGTAGATGCGAGAGCCAACGTAATGCCATTTTGAGATCGCATTGTTTCCAAAATCAATGATATCAGGAACATTTGCCCAGTTCCGCCGGGCGCATCAAGAAAAAATAGTCCACCGTTTCCATCATTGACAGCCTTCATCAATTCATCATACGCACTCTTTTGCTGCTCATTCAATAATGGAACATTTCTTTGTACTTGTTGTTCCAAAGTTATTCTGTCGCATGCACGCTCACGTTCCAATTCACGATTCAGTACATCTCTGATATGACGATTTGGCGCGTGCATATGAATTTCAAGCAATAGTTTGCCACTCATAAGCAAACGCAAACCTTCAATCAACACCAATGCTCCATTGTAGATGTCATCGTTCATTTGCAATTCTGAATACCATGTTGCCATTCGAATACGATGTAAAATGTCTTCGGCGATGTTATTTTTGTACGTTTCTCATAATTAACGCGGATTTGAAGGTTGACATGTCGAAATGATCATCGCAAAAAGTAAGCGAACTTCAGTGGCATGCGAAGTAGCTATCGCATCGTCCATCGTTTGATTCCAGTGATTATCATGTTCCAGCAGTTGTAATTACAGGCATGCTTTTCGAAAAGTTGCACACACCGTACCATTCACAGTAAGAAATGAGTCAAATGAAGTTGAACCGCGTACATTAATCAATAGCAACCGAAGGTAAAAGCAATCGTCATTTTACGGGTGGATCGTGTAAATTCGTCCTAATGCATTAGTTGAGAACACACCCATCTACTGGTTGGCCTTGCTTTCTGCGTAACCATTTCTTCGACGATGCATTCCATGTATAATATCGAGGCATTTCCGAATAAAGCAATGTTTTCGCAAACGGATCACTGGCGGAAGTTGGGAAAAAACTCGTCAATGTTGTTGCTGGTGGTGTTTCCGTGCGCTGTACTGCATTCTATGGGTTGAAATATATTCTTTGGCCATTCTCCAAATGAACTGCGAGGTGCACAACAGTCGGAAAACGCTTATGAATTGCAAAAAAAATATTCTCCAAAGCGTTTCATTGCAGTTCACGTATCGACCCATTTGTTACTTGCTGATCTCACCTCGTTCAAGGCCAATAACCGACATGTCACTTCCTTTGGTGACGCACTTGCAAACGTATTTGATCGATTTCACCGAACTGCAATACTCAACATTGATATGAGTTTTGAATGTCTTAGACAATATTGGCGAATATCGTACGATCCATATGTTGTCAACTTCGATATTCACTCCTCTAAATTGAATGCTGAATGTTCTGTCATTGTTGTCTGATGAGCGACGCCGATAGAGTGGATATCCATCATTTACAGTTTGCGTTTCCGAAAGCAAAGCACGTGGATAGTGTTTCGTGCATTTATTGTCAGACATACAAACCGAAGTGGGATTGTTGTGTCCGCAAGGTACGTGATCCATATTGGTGTTCACCACTTCGTATAATTCTGGACCTCTCTCTGGATCAGGAATTTCCGCAGAAATGATGTCATCAATTTGATCTGGTGTAATCTTGTCCACCATCCAACATCAACAGAGTACATCCAACATCTAACAGCTCCATATATACGTTGCTTCACGATAAAGTCCATCAAATATCGTAGCTGTTGTTTGAAAAGTCGTGCTGTGACATCGGGACGATCGCTTGCTGATTGACCGCGTTTCAAAAATTCCGTTATCTGTGGCCATTTTGGATTGCAAGTGAATGTAACAAACAAATCCGGCCGTCCATAATTCCGCACGTATGTCATCGCATCCTGCGAGTACTCCTGCATGTGCCTTGGGCTGCCAATGTATGTTGATGGCAAAATCGTGAGTCGACCAAGGTTTGTCACATCTTCATCGCTATTGACCGCATCTCGCAAGTGAATATACTCTTCAGATCGAAGCTTGGTCTGATTGAAGCGAATAAAATTGAGTCGTTCTGTCGCCATCGTAACGTACACATCAACTGCATACTGTTGAAATAATCGGCGATATCTCAAGAGCTGGTTGTCAATCATCAATCGATACGCGTAAAAGTTCATTGCACTGACCTTCTTTTTTGTATCGACACCTAAAAGTTAAAAAAAAAATGAAGTTACAATCAAGAGTGTTTGTTTTTCTTTTACTAACCATTGGCAGGATTGATCATGTTGTTCTCAAGTGATATCCATCTTCACCACGGCAGAACATAAGCGGATATTGTAGTGCGTTATACGATCGATGAGTTTCACTGATTCGCTCTAATGCATCTCCAGCTCGACGTTTAATAACAATATCACAGGATTCTAAATTATCGCCAACAACAACAATTGATATTTCATCGGCCGTCGAGGCATTATATTGCCGTTCATGAGTGCCTGCTGGTCGTTTGTCCGCTTTTATGATGATTCTGTGATCATCAGATGGCATCCTTTCTAACGAAGTTTTGAATAATCGATTTAGTTCGTTGTGTTCATGCAAAATTCTTGCAATTGCTGCACAATTGCTCTCTTCGTCGCATTGAAAATTGCACGCACAACGTCGATTCACTTCTTCATTTGAATCTCCAATGAAATATATTTGGAGATATTTGTGATCTTGATCAGGATGCGGCAACAGCGATCCAGCAAGATGATAAATTTGCCCGTGAATCAGTATAGTTGCAGACCAATATGTTAATTTCTGTATTTTATTGACGAGATAATAAGTGTTGATTGTTGGTCAACTATTGCAATTATATTCATTCACAATTTCCCCACCAAACGACGTAATTTCAAAACAATCGTTATATATTGGTGATTCACCGTAAAGCAACGACCGCAATGGCTCTGGTGGAGGAAGTAACTCTGGTAATTTCACTTTTCCGCTTGCGCAACACAATCCGGCCGGTTCTTTTGGAAATTTCAGTGCATCGCAATGCGGGCAAACGACAGACATCGAACCAAATCGAACTGATGCGCGCGCACCGTATTCAATGTTCGGCTAATATCGAAAGGCTGCACGTTCGATATTCAAATTAGGCAATCGTTGTTGTTGCTGGCGTTGTCGGTGAACAGCCAAACGTTGTTCTTTTGCTTCATGAATTTCCTGAGCACGAACTTGTCTTGCCGCAGCAGCGGCCCAAAAGTGCCTTTCGCAGTCTCTCTTCTTTGTTTATTTTAATTTATTCAATGTAGTGATTTTGGTGCTTAAATATTAATACTTGTTCTAATGTATTGATTTTTGTCTGTTTGTTCTTAAAATTTGTCTTGTATTTATAATATGCATTTTGGATTTATAACTTTGCATTTGATTGAATTCCTCGAGGTCAAGTTAAAGAATATATAATGTTTTTATGTGAGTGTATTTTTTTTAATCCATTTCCTATTTAGCTACTGAATACATATGATTGAGCCATCCATGTAATATTTCCAAATGGTCTGATCTATTAACTTAATGGCTCTACTAAGAAAATGCCTGGTGTAGTTATTGTTTATTAGGAAACCCCGTTTTTACGAACGATTTAGCATCAAAGGAAAGAATTGCTTTCAACAAGAGCTCTTGTTATGGAACTTTGTGTTAAATTTTTATAGTTTCCGACTAATGAAGCTATGAAGCATACAAATGAATGGTAACGAAAATTTTATACAGCTATAATGGTTTGGGTTGAAGCTAATGTAGGGTATCTATGAAGCGTAACACAGCACGCAGGGGACCATTTGTGCCTAGCCAAACCCACCTCAAGATCATAGTGTGCGATGATGCATCGTATCCTTCAATAGGTGACCGTGTTTCCACCGAACACTATGGATCTAGACTAGGAGGTTGTCGATCCTACCCTCTTTTCCTAATCCAGGGTGTTATGCGTCACCGTGCTCACGGGATGGTGTGCAGTCAAGGGGCTTTTGCAACTGTATTCGCACGGCAGCCCGAAGGAAGGGCTTTTCCCAAGGTCACTAAAAAGCTGGGGCTCATCCCACATGACCAACTGACGGAATAGACGAGGTCTATGGTGGGCTGTGCGACTCTTCGCGGCGGGCAGCAAGTGATGAGCCAAACCACCCGCCAACCCCAACCCGCGGAAGGGCATGGCCTCCAAGAGACTGAGAGCTCAGAAATACACCTTGAGTGTACTCAAGACGCAAACGATTTCAAAAGAGCGCTTAACTCTGGCTGTGGTGAATAAGAACATCCAGACGGCCACATAGGCACAGATAACTGGAAGATAGTGCGAGTTGGCTGGACCAAACAGAAGCAGCCTTATGTAGGCTGTGGCATCAACGACGCATACCTCCCATTTCTCGCTGGTTGTGCTGGAGTAATTAGCTACGGCTTCTACTCCATCACTATTAAAATCCACATGAAGGCGGAGCAAGAAACGGGTACATCAGGCAATGCCTCGAGCAGACCAGCGCACCCGGGAGTTCTTACCGACGAAAGGGCGGACAAACCGGGAAACGCCTTGAGCGGACCTGGTGCGCCCGAGTCGCCATCGGCTGGAAATTGTACGGGGTCTACAAAACACCACAAGTGGACCTGTAGATCTCCCAACGGGTGCGACTGATGCCGCGATAGATACTGAGAGCGAAACGGACTCAGTACCTTTATAGGTTGGGTCGGTTCACACTTGGTGGGAAACCCTGCCGGAGGACCAGCTTCTAGCCTCCGAACCGGAAGAGGCAGGAAATGATACTACAGTCATAGAAGCCTCACAAGGGGAAGGGCTAGAGGTAATGAATGTCGCCCACTCTGAAGATGGTGCAGATCCTACAAATTAATCTGCACCACTCCAAGGCATCCTCGGGTGCCCTCCTTCTTCGCTTCGGCGAGAAAGCTAAGGGCATCGTTCTAGTCCAGGAACCTTGGGTCGTCAGAAACAAGGTTTGTGGAGTGAACTCTGATGCCTATCAGGTAGTAGCAGTAGCAGGTAGGAGTAGAGCTTGAACTCTTCTTAAAAACTGGTTTCATATGTTCTACTCTCTCATAATAGCGACGAGGTTACCGTGAGCATCAGCGTTGGACTAAGGGAGAGCACCATCTGGCTGGCGACAGCATATATGGCCCACGACAGCCAATTTTTTCCGCCGATAAGACTGCAGGGTGCTGTTAAGGGGGCAAACTGTAGAAGCTTCGTGGTCATAATCGTGCCGATTCTAATTCCCATACAGTATGGGGCTCAAGTGATACCAACGCAAGAGCTGAGTCTTTACTTGATTTTATTCTTCTAAGTGGTATTATTATATGCAACCGCGAGAACGATCCCACCTTTGTGATAGCTGGCAGTAGCGAAGTGCTGGGCATTTAGTCTCTTCGACCAGATTACAGACTGGCAGGTATAAAAAAACACTCCTTTTCTGTTCATCTCTATATTAGCTTTAAACTTTCACTAAATCCTGCCTCTCTACCAGCATACGAACTGACTAGGCAAAATGTAAAGATGTTATGTCATGCTTACCGCTAAGGTCTGATGAAACGACTCTCCCGAACACGCAAGTTGTTTCTCTTGGTGAGCTGAACTCACCGTCTAAAATTGATGAAGCCACGAACTTTCTGACAAGTTCATGTACCGCTGATTTTAAGTCATCCTCATTGGTGGAATCCAGAGATTTACTCCATAAGGAAAAAAGCAGAATGCTCTTTAACCAATTTAAAAGAACAGGTTTCTGGTGACCTTACAAAGATACACTCAGCTCGAATCTTGGCAAAACTTCTGGAATAATATTGAAGAATACTCTGATTCGAACAGGCTGCGAAAACTGCTTTCCAAAAATGCTTCAAATATGAGCTCTATGCAGAAGTCTAACGGTGACTGGACATCATCGTGATCCGAAATGCTGGAGATACTCGTGAACACCCATTTATCGGGGTGCCCGGATGACGTCTTCAACACTCCGACAGATCATGAAACCTACTCTTCTCTTCTTCCTTCTTCCCTAACAAACTCTGTAACGGATATAGTAAGTTACGCCAGGGTGGAATGGGCTATAATGTCTTTCCAACCCAATAAATTTCGGAGACTGGACGAAATCTTTTATCGGGGTGCCCGGATGACGTCTTCAACACTCCGACAGATCATGAAACCTACTCTTCTCTTCTTCCTTCTTCCCTAACAAACTCTGTAACGGATATAGTAAGTTACGCCAGGGTGGAATAGGCTATAATGTCTTTCCAACCCAATAAATTTCGGAGACACAGATTTTTACAGTTCTTACCCTAATCCATGTCCCACACGAGTGACCAAAAGTGAGGGTGGCCTTCCTACCGAAGGATTTTAGGCTCAAAAGCCATACTTCGTTTCTTCTTAAAACTCTAGAGAGGCTCATAGATGAATATATTCGGCGGAATATGAAGCACGGTAACCTCTCTCCCAAATCCAACTCCAAAGGCAACTCAGATGAGACTGCGCTCACTGATGTCGTTTCAACGATTGAAAAAGGACTGACCTTCAAGGAGTACACGCTGGGAGTCTTCATCGATATAGAGGGAGCCCTTAACAATGTTCACCCGGACTCTGTGGTCAAGTCCCTCCTTAAAGTAGAAGTGCAGCAAGGGGTGGTGGACTTTGTTGGGCTCCTCCTCAAAAAGAGAACTTTTATTTTCGAGTCATCGTTGGTCTCCTTGGCGTGGGGATGAGGCTTAAGTGTTGGCATGGCTGTTCCTTTCGAGGTCTTCAATGCCACCACGAACTAAGAGGGAGGCTCCATATAAGAATCAGTGTAGGATTCGCTCTTGCACTGATTCTTATGTGGAGATTACCGTACCAACATCTGTTCCGCATACCTTGTATCCCTCCTAGTATCTCCCAGCTCTCCTTCCTCTCTAGCTAATCCCCCCCCCTAATCCAGGGTGTCAAGCGTCACCATGCCCATTGGTCGGTTTGCAGCCAGGGGGTTTAAATTCCGGCTGTATTTTAACGGCGCCTCCCTGACACCGGGCCACCTCAGGGAGTAAGTTTGGCCTTACCGCGGCAAGGGGCGCTGTCGTGGTGTACCACCCATTTTCCCCCTTAATATTTCTAGACCGCTACGCTTGCCTCGTCGAGCAGGTGGTCGTACGACCAAGATGAATACTACTAAAAACAAAACAACAACAACAACAAAAAACACAAAAAAATTGTTTTCCCCATCTCTGGGTAAGACAAGCATGAAAAATTTTTCTTCCCCATCTCGGGGTAAGAATGCGCAGGCGCAAGCGCCTAACGCGCCGCTTCGCTCCGATAGGAGCTCTTCCGGGCTGGATGTGAGTGTTGCACGCCGGCCCATGACTTCGGGTGTTATGGCGGGGCCTAGCACCAGCAAAGCTGCGGGGATTGTGCTGGAAACGGCAGATCCCTCTGTGGCACTAGGCACTAGGGGCCCGCCAAACACCGGCGCGGCTGCGAAGCCTAGTCTCGCGAAGGCAACGGTCTCACGGCCTGGCCCGAGTGGACTAAGGCGACAAGCAGCCGCACAAGACAGTATAGAGTGCGTGGCAGCGATGGAAACTACGAGCCACGCCCCTCTGATGTTGGAGTCGGAGCGGTTTAAATTCGCTGACAAGCGTAAGGCCGCGAAGACGTTAAAAAGATACGACGGGGTCCCGTTGGAAACGTTGTCCCAGAGCGCGAAGGAAGCGGTGGAAAGGGCGAAAGCCCTGCTGCCTAACTTCCGGGTCACTGGGGCTTCGGTGGAAAACCGGGTGCCTCCGTCAAAACGTCAAAGATCGGCGGAGGAACAAACTCCGGCGTCTAAGAGAATCCGGCCGCACTCGTGGGTGGGTAGGCCTAGCTTTGCCGAGGTTGCGAAGGACAGGATCCTTATTGGGGTCCTGGACCGAGGCAACGATCTTGGGTCCATACCAAAGGACCAGTGGAGGTGGGTGAAGGCAGCTCTGGCGAACGTCATCTTTGACGTTCTGCTGGAGAACCCTGGAACCCCCCCTGCCTGTAAGGACGCTGGTTGGTACCAGGGCCACATTAAGGTGGTCGCCTGTGAGGACCTGAGATCGGTGGCGCTGTATAAGGCCGCCGTTGCAAAGGTGCGCCCTGTCTACCCAGGGGCTAAGTTGGAGGTGGTAGACTGGAAGGACATTCCAGTCAGGCCCCGGGCGAGGGCATGGGTTCCGGTGACACCATCGGCACCGGAAAGCATTCTAAAGATGCAGTGATGGCGACGTCACGGCAATTCTCGCGGAGATAGAGGGTATGCCACTGGTGCTGGCATCGGCTTACATGCCGTACGAAGCCGAGTACCCCCCTCCCTCTATGGTGCGGAACTTAGTGTCGAAATTTGAGAGCGGACACATGTTGGTCGGCAGCGACGCAAATGCTCACCATGTCAACTGGGGGAGCACGGACATCAATGATCGAGGTGAGTTACTCTTCATTTACCTTCTAACTACTAACCTACTTATATGCAACAAAGGTAGGGATCCCACCTTCATTACTAGCAATCGTAAAGAAGTTTTAGATATAACTCTATGCAGTGATAGTCTATCTGAATTGATCGAGAGTTGGAGGGTTCTAGATGAACACTCCTTCTCTGATCATCGTTATATTGAAATTGTATTGAACTTTTCTATAACCAGCCCAAAGGTGCGAAAAAACCTAAAAAACACAGATTGGTGCTCTTACAAAATCTTATTTGAGGATAGGCTAAACAGCGAACCTCTTATTGAACCTAATTGTATCGGGGATCTAGAGAACATGGTGGACGTTTTTACGCTGACCTGCTCAAATGCCCTAAATCAGGCTTGCCCTGAACCAAAACAGTGGGGCAAACGTAAACCCAATTGGTGGTCACGAGAGTTGGACTCACTACGAAAATCTTGTAGGAAAAACTTCAACAAAGCCAAGAGACTTAGTCTCGAGCTGGTATGGCTAGAACACAAAAAGTCTCTTCAGACCTATAAAAAAGCTTTAAGGGTGGCAAAGAGATCCTCGTGGAGAAACTTCTGCGGCGGCATCGAGGGTGCTTCCGAGACAGCCAGGCTAAGGAAGATTCTCTCAGGATCCCCTAACCCGATAGGTTTCTTGCAAAAGAAAGACGGTTCCTGGACCTCAACGGGAAAGGAAACCCTTGAATTGTTGTTAGATACCCATTTCCCTGGTAGTACAACTGCGGAGGAAGGAACTCCTCCGCTCATCTCCTCCAACCCCGTTAACATACCGGTTTCGGAAGAAAAGGTTAAATGGGCTATCCAAAGCTTTAAACCGTACAAATCTGCTGGGCCGGATGGGATAATACCTGCCCAGCTAATTAAGACACTGGAGCTGTCTGCAAAATAACTCTCTACTATTTTCAGGGCCTGTTTCAAACTAAATCACATACCGTTGGCATGGAGAAATGTCTCGGCTGTCTTTATTCCTAAAGCCGGTAAGGCCTCACATACTAATCCAAAGGATCTTAGGCCTATCAGTCTATCATCCTTTGCTCTTAAGGCACTTGAAAGGATTATTAGTACCTACCTGTCCGATACCATCGACAGTCGACTACTGTCTAATGACGAACATGCCTACCGCAAAGGCAAATCTACTGAGACTGCACTCCATAGCTTGGTCGGCTATATTGAGAAGTCTCTCAGCGGTAAGGAATTCTGTCTTGTAGCCTTCCTGGACATTGAAGGCGCCTTTAATAACGTATTTCCAGAAGCTATAACTGGCGCCGTTAGGGATCTAGGGGTTGAACACTCACTGGTTGACTTTATCGGCCAGCTACTCTGTTGCAGAGTAGTAAGGGCTAAGCTGGGTGCGAGCGAATTGTCACGGCACGTGTCGAGGGGGACGCCACAAGGAGGCGTCCTATCCCCACTCCTATGGAACCTCACCGTAAATACGCTACTGCGAGATACGGCATGGGGTGGCGCAAAAGTCGTAGCGTACGCTGATGACGTCGCGATTGCAATCAGGGGAAAGTTTCCGCAAACATTATGCGAGCTGATGCAACGAGCGCTTCGGGAGGTATCCAAGTGGTCAACCCACTGCGGTCTCAGGGTCAGCTCAAGTAAAGTGGAACTTGTACTTTTCACGAGAAAGTATAAAGTACCTTCTGTGACTCCACCGGTACTAAACGGTACCCGGTTAAGTCTTTCTACAAGTGCCAAATTTCTAGGCGTTATTTTAGATAGGAAGTTGAGCTGGAAGGAGAATCTAGTTCAACGTCATGAGAAGGCTTCTGTAGCCCTCTACACATGTAAGAGAGCCATAGGCAAGAAATGGGGGCTAAATCCCCGGATCTGTCGATGGATTTTCACAGCGGTCGTCAGACCAATACTCCTATATGGGGTGATCGTGTGGTGGCCTGCATTAGAAAAAGAGGGTAACCTTAGACTACTCACCAAGGTGCAACGATCTAGTATGATCTGCATAAGTGGGGCGCTCAGAACTACTCCAAATGAGGCCTTGAACGTCATTTTAGACCTTATTCCTTTAAATTTGGTTGGACAACAAATGGCAGCGATGACTGCTTTGCGACTAAGAGAGACATCCCAGTGGCACCCTGAAAGCCAAGGGCACACTTGTATTTTCAATAAGTTCTGCTCTATTCCGAGCAGCACGGATCGGTGCGCCTTGACATCGGTTTCTGAAAGTAATTTTATTACACGTATTCCAAGCAGGGAGGAGTGGAAACTTGAGTTTCATACTCCACCTGATAGCATTGTCATCTATACAGATGGCTCAAAACTCGATAATAAGGTAGGAGGAGGCGTTTTCTCACGAAACCCTCTCCTTCAAATTTCCTTTAGGTTACCAGATCACTGCAGCGTCTTCCAGGCTGAGGTCTCAGCTATCAGGGAGGCGGTAGAGGAGATTGGGACCGGGATTATAGGAAGAGACATCTTCATTCTTAGTGACAGCCAGGCTGCAATCAAAGCTCTGAGCACTTTCACTTTTAACTCTAACATCGCGCTGGACTGCCGCCTATCTCTGCAGGAGATGGCCAAGCATTACAGACTGTACCTCATTTGGGTCCCTGGTCACCGGGACATAGAGGGAAACTGCATGGCAGACGAACTTGCAAGACAAGGTACGACCAAGCAGATTCTTCAAGATAAAGAACGCATTGGTATGCCGTTTGCCACTTGCAAACTGCTACTCAGAGATTGTACATATAAGCAAGCTGACAATAGATGGAGGCAAAATACGACCTGTCGAACCTCAAGGCAGATGTGGCCTAAATGGGACTGGAAACGGTCGCGCAGCGTTCTCTCTCTAAGAAGGGATAACATTTCCAACGTCATCGGGGCTCTAACAGGGCACTGTCTGATAGGGAAACATGCTGAAAGGTTGGGAGTACCCTTCCGAAGGTGCTGTAGGAGCTGCAAGAACGACGAGGAGGAGGAAACGATCTTGCATTTACTGTGTAAGTGGCCTGCACTGTGTAAAAGCAGAATGCGATATCTGGGATCACCGTTTTTTGATGACCTTAGTGAGGTTTCAAGCGCCTAGGTAAATTGTCTGTTGAAGTTCATCAGCGAGGCAAAATGGTTTGGTGAGGGGTAGCTTTTCCTTTTGGATGGTACAAATTTGTCCTTGTGGTAACACAATGGGCCTCCTAATATTGGCCTAAGTGAGCCACTGTAGGCGGCTGCCACTCCAACCTACCTCCAACCTACCTTTTCGAGTTAGGGGATGGGTCCATTACTAGACAAGTGACCAGAGGCCACACCCCAAGAGGTCGTTCTCTCCCCTTCACTATGGAATCTAACCGTTGACACCCTGTTGTGGAACCTAAAGGGCAGTGGTTCCCAAGTCGTAGCGCCGATGACATAGCAATCGTAACAACGGGTAAACATCTGCAGGTTCTGAGTGAGCAACTACAATATGCCCCTGGCCAAGTAAACATCTGGTCGAAAAAAGAGGGCTTAGCGTTAACCCTGCAAAGAGTGAGATGGTACTCTTCACGAGGAAATACAAAATTCCTCCTTTCAAAGCTCCCTCATTAAACGGGGTTGAACTCACTCTATCAACCGAGATCAAGTACCTTGGAGTTGTTGTAGACAGGAAGCTCGAATGGAAGCAAAACGTCGAAGACAGCTCCAGGAAGGCCATCACCGCCTTGTACGCTTGCAAGGCATCTTTAGGAAAAAAAATGGGGAATGAAACCACACGTAGTATACTGGATGTACACGGCAGTGATAAGACCAATTCTCGGCTACGGGGTTAGCGTCTGGTGGGCAGCGCTGTGCAAAATGTTAAGAAAAGCCAAGATGGAGCGCGTACAGCGCACGGCTTTCATGTTGGTCACGGGAACGCTACCCTCTATACCTCTCCGTAAGTAATTCCAAATCTTCCGCGAGTGAATCTATATGCCAAATTTCTGACTGGCTGTAGTGGCGCCAGACTTAAGGCGTCTAAGCGTTCCGTGACTTTGGCATGGGCCCCTGGGCAATGACAGTGACATCCTCGGAAATTGCGCGGCATACAAGTTGTCAAGGAAAGGGACGAAATTACCTATTATAAATGCTGCACTAGAAGCGGGCATGCCTCTAACCTCCTGTAAACACAGTGTAAAGACAAAACTCGTCGAGGAGGTGAATATCAGGTGGGCCATAGAACCCACCTGTCAGATTACCAGTAAAATTTGGCCAAAGGTTGACGTAAAGTGATCCAAAGCGCTGATTTGCTTTGACCTAGCTTCTCTCAGACTAATGGTTGCGGTAATAATCGGACACGTCCTTATGGGTATCACAAGAAGAGATTTTGATGCACAATTAACGATTTCTGCCGAAGCTGCAGGGTCGAAGAGGAAGTGGAGAGCATCGAACACTATCTCTGCCACTGTCCCTCCCTGACCAAGACTCGAAACCAATTCCTAAATGGGTATTTTCTGAACTGTTCGGCCGACTTGAGCTCGGCAAGCATTCCTGATCTTCTGAAGAGGAAGACGTAAGGTTCCCGCCAGCGGTATCGCAACGGTCTTTGCCAGCCTATGTGCGCATTCGTGGACTTGTACGGTTTATTTGCCGCTTTGTATTTGGTTCATATTGATGGTGGCTACGAATAATCTGTCTTTAGAAGAAACATTTCCCTGTTATCGTTGAATAAAAGGTTTTAACTTTATGACGGAAACTTTTTGATATTTTTCTTGGGAGTTTTGATTCGGTAGGTGGACTTCCTAGGCGTTAATGAGAAAACGGAAGTGGTTAAAAGAAGGGTTCGTAGGGGTTTACGTAGCGGTGTTACGATTCCCTTTCTTATCGTAGGAAGGAAGTAGGACCAATTTCGCAAGTAGTCTCATTGTCTGCCTTCTTGCGGTGTCGATGTCGACTACTCGTTTGTCCGGTTGTCGAAACTGGGTGTAATTTGACTATTCTGCTCACTCTCCATTCGTTGGAGGAAGATTCTCCTCCTTGATAACCGCAAGATCTCCTTGCTTTAAGTTCACCTGAGAGAGCTTCCACTTGATGCGTTTCTGCGTTTCCGCAAAGTAGTCAGATTTCCATCTTCTGCAAAATGTTTGATACAGTGCCTTCAGTTTTTGCCATCGATTTATGATGGAGGCAGGGTTTTCGTTGGCTTCTATTTCAGGTGGAACTAATAAGTGTCCACCCACTAAAAAGTGACCGAGAGTAAGAGTTAAAGAAAGACTCGATTCGACACAAAAAAGCTGTGAACTCTTCGAATTTAGTGGTAAGAAATGCCATGCAACTATATGGAGGCTATATTTATTCAATGTATGGTAAAGGTTTTAAATTCAGATCGTAGATATCGCGAAGCCCCGACAAACTAGATTCCATTGTCGGAGTAAAAATTTGTTTGACATCCTCTCCTACCTATGAACCTAGCCAATGTTGCCAAACAAGAGGTTCATTGGTGGCTACCAAGTGGATAGCCTTAGCTGTAAAACGTAACCTTTTGAGATTGGACAACCTCTGCCACGGAAATTTTTAATATCGATAGGTCCTGCGAAATCTACCCCTGCGAAAATGTGGTGCATTCCTAAGGTAGCACTCCCATAAGGTGCGTTTGAATTATTTTTTATAGATTGTGCCCATCTAAAAATAAAGGATGATGGGCTTTACCATATTTTTTTACTCGGGGGATGTTATATTGCGCTCGAATTAGATGCAGTATTAGTTGATTTTTTTTGATTTTAGCCGTGCAAAGAGACTTCATAAATAGAATGTACAGTGAGGGGGGAAAATCGGCACTCATAAAGAAGGATGATAGGGTGACGTCCATTGTTTGCTAAATCTAGCGATGCACCAAGACGACCTCCAGTCCTCATATCTCATTTTTATATTAAAAAAAGGGTTAACGGGGCAGCACTTCGCTTTTTCCGTCGATGGGTTTTTTAGACTTCAGTTTAAAATATTCATCACTATCGTATTGCCACTGATAAATGATTATGAAGCGTTGTGTCGTTGCCTTAATTTCATCGGACGAAATTAAACAAGACTCTGCTTGCTTTTGGTATATGATTATTAAGCGTTGTGTCGTTGCCTTAATTTCATCAGATGAAATTAAACAAGATTCTGCTTGAAAGGAAGCTTTTTTGTTCGGAGGAGTGGTTTGATGAAACCTTATAATATATGATAAGACTTTTAAAGCTGTCGGTAAATCGGAAAACCGAGAAAATTAAAAATTCCATCAAAATTTTGTTTACTTATTGTTGTACATAAATGTGAACTCTTTTCCTCTATGTTGGTGTTGTAGTTTGTATCTTAGCTCGGCCAATTTGGCTTGTTTTCTTGCAACCATGAAGATCCATGCCACCACGAAGTTTTGCGGGAATTGCTCTGCTTACCATATCTACTGGATTTGGTGCCGAATCCACATGAAGCCAGTCCGTATTTCCGAATTTGTCTACAATTTGCAATCCAATGTGCCACGAATGTTGACTACGAACGGGGAGGTTTGCTTATCCATGCAAGCAAAATTGTTGAATCTATCCACATGTGTTCTTTTACGTGTCACAGTGGTAGGACTCAATACTTTCGGCGAGCAATACAGCGCTGGAGAGTTTTAGACGGGGTAAAGAAATAGTTTTAATAGTCTTACACCTAGAGCCTTTACGTTGCCAGTGTCCTCAAATTCTAGGAAGTTCTCACCTAACAAATGGTTTTTAGGAATATCTTTGAGTATTCTGTCGCAATTGGCTGTCTATTTGCGTAGTGCAAAAGTGTTACAATCACTTTAGTTATCTCATATTTCCCTTTTATCGTCGGGGCGATGCAATCCTATCTAGCGAGAACACTATGTTTGATGCTAACTTCCTAACTTCCTAACTGTTTTCAGTATCCTAAGCCACTTGTCGAAGTTTCCTTATAGCCAGATTAGGACCACAGTTTATACCGAACGTTACCGTATTTCGTTCATAAATACTGATCGGATCGTTTGGGCTGTTGCGATAAATTATTCGTTGGTATTTTGTTTTGTCTTCTTTTATGACAGCATGATGGGGCACAAAGGAGTTGTCATAGGAGTCAGCAGGAGTATTGCCATTGGTCCTTGACATATGAGCTAAAGTTACATATTCCGCTAATCCACCTCTTGTGGAACAGGATCTTTTGCGATCCGTGTCTCGTTCTGGAAGTATTGAGAGCAATCCTTCTTCAGGAAAGGGCCTATTCGGCTGTTTGTCGGAAAATCGTGTTTAAACAGGAGTGATACGATGTACCTTCCTTCTTTGTTTCTGTGTGTCGTCCTCTCATATAGCTCCTCGCATTACCGATCTTCTGCATTTGAGTTTTTATTGCGTGGTAATTCTTCCAGCTCACAGAACGCGGTGAGATGTTTATCCACCTCGCTAAAGTAGGATACGATATTATTAGTGGGATTGGTTTGGTCTAATCCACCTCTCAGAATCCAACCAAACATGGTTTCTTCGGCCAGAAGTGTATTAGAGACATTTTTTTACAAGGGCTACTTGTTCATTGAAAAGGAACTTTTAATCCGCCAGTACTAAATGTGGAAGTTCTTGCCTAGTTATTGCGCTTACATGGTAGGTCGGCAGATTTCCAGTAAAACGCGAAAGCACAAGAACGGTGAAATTTATAGAAAATAATGGGACTAGTGACCGCACATTCCATATAACATGCCTCTTTAACTTGCGTAGAGACATGGCTGCTTATGCCTGATACTTGGGCATGCATTTTCTTTGACGGCAAGTTGATTCTGCGTTTGAGTCTTTCGGTTATAAAGGAACACTCAGAACCAGAATCAATCAGTGCCCTTGCTGAAAAGTTAGTCCAGTTGTGGTAAATGCTGACGTGCGCTGTTCACAGTAGTATACCTGAATTGGTATTTGCAAAACAATAGCTAACATTTTTATTTGTTTAATTGTTTGCATTATCGCGCTTAGCTAACGTCTGCTTTATGGTTGATGGCATGAAGTCCGTCCGTGCGGCGGCGTTCATTTTGTAATTACCTTTGGTTGATTCGTCTGTAGGTGAAGGAGCGTGTGATATCTCAAGTGGCACATGCTGCAGTTAAAAGAGCTAGTGCACGCGACACTATGTGTCCGGAAAAGAGACAATTTGAACAGCTCGAGTTGATCTTGATGAAGTCATTCTAGCTGGCAAAATCTTGAGCAATTACGCAACTGATGCTCATTTGTTCTGCATAATTAACAAGAGAACTTGGCTACACTTGCTTGAAAAGCTCCAAGTCTCTGGTGAGGGGCCTTCACGGCATCCCTAGGGTTCTCTGGCTTTGTTTCCTTCAAAGGTTTGTGCCTGTTAAGCCCGATCCGGTTCCCAAGGTGTCGAAACAGCTTGACAAGACTTTGTCCTTATCTTCCCACTTGAAAGTGTCACTTTTCCTATCAATAGATTGTTCCCATAGGGTCAGAGTACTTTATGGTAATTTCGTTGAGCTGAGATACGTAATTATTGCATCCCAGTTTTAAATGTCAATTTGGTGACTTTTCTGGGATAACAGAGAATTATTTATATCCCGCAGTAATTGTTTCAATGAGCTATAAAACTCGCTTTCAACTGCCTTCAAATTAAAAAAATTTAAAGTTGTGTGTTGACGAGAATACGTTTATTTTCGTATCGCTCACACAAATTTGTCCAGGCTGTTAAGAAGCGCTCATTTGTCAATGGACACTTCCTCACTATATCTTTAGCCTAATCCTGCATTTTTTGGTTGAGATGGAAAATCTTCTCAACCGGCCTGAGGCGTTTATCTAAAATGTGGCCGTAAACATATCGCAAAATGTTGGCCAGGACAGATAGTAACCTTTGAAGATATCGAGTGATCTAGGACTTCTTTATCATTCTTCGATATTTTTAACGAATCTCCTGCCATAGAAGACATACATTTAATGTACCCCGCGAAACAACTTTTAAATTTCTTTATAATCGCTATCTTTGGGTGATAACCCCTCATTACTTATAAGTGTGTCGTACGTTAACTTGGTATTTTTTCATAAAGCTTTAAATTCTTCTTGCTGTAATAGCAAGGACAACGGATGAAAGTATCCATTCTAACAAATATACAATGAGTTAAATTTGAAATAATTTGATCGCCTTACATTTTTTTATTTATTTAAAAACAAAATCGTTTATTTTTATTTTATTAGTTTTCTTTTTTCAACAGTGGTTGGTGTTGTTTTTTATAACCGTCGCCACCCAACTGTTGGCAAACGAAAAGTGTGTGTATGTGTGTGCAACGAAAATAAATGCCACTTCACGAAATACAAATGTGTGATTATGTGAAAAAAATTAAGAAGGTTAAATTTATCTTCGAACTAAGACTATACAACAATTAATTGAAATTTAAACAAAAGAGCACTGCAACTTAAAAGAATTTTGAAAAAATACTTGTTTAAAAAGGTGCAAATCGTGTTTACGAGTATATCGCAAAATCACTCTCGGTATTTCTTAGTATACACGGGTAACGAAGTATGGACTTCAATAATTCACTGAATTTTTTTATTTTTGGAAAAAGTGCAGTTTGAATTGAATCCACGTACCTTTGGTTTTGTTGTTTGCTGTGTTGAAATGGTGTTTGCAGCGCATACTTGATGCTGTGGATTTGTGTGTTTTTCGGCTTGCGTAATGCGGCTGTGCTGAGTTTGTAATTGCGGTTGCGCGGCTATGCGGCTTATATATTTGCGGTTGTCCAGCTTTTGTTATTTTGCAGCTGGGCGGCTTTTGTAAAATTAATTGGTGTTGACTGTATATAAAACTCGCCATAGATGGACCAAATGTACAAATGAGTGTGTTGTCTCCCAAGTGGAGTCCAGACGCACAATTGTTTCTTTTAGGGAGGTTAGAAAAATTATTTAGGCTACCGGACGGGTCGCCACTATCAACCCGGAAGTCAAGCGGCAACTAAATCTCTTAATTCTCACAAAACAACGTCCAAGGTTGACATAAAATGCAGAAGTGCTCTCAATCTGCTCGCGTCAAAACGTTCCGTGACTGTTGCATAGACGCCTGGGCCCATCGATATTCCCGGAAACTGCGGGGTAGACGAGTTGACAAAGAAGGGATGATGTATACTCTGCTCTGGATGCCAACATGCTTCTAACCGCTTGCAAGCACAGTTTGAGGACAAAATTCAGCGAGGAGGCGTATATCAAGTTGGCCATGGAACCCATCTTTTGGATTACTAGACAAGTTTGGCCAAAAGTTTAAATAAAGCAATCCAAAGCTCTCATTAGCTTTGAACGCTCTTCTCTCAGACTAATGGTCAGGGTAATAACCGGATACTGTGTTACAGGCCTACACAGGAAGAGGCGGGAGGGCTAACTAACGATTTCTGTCGAAGTTGCAGGTACAAAGAGGAAGTAGAGAGCGTCGAACATTATCTCTGATACTGTCCCGCCATGGTTAAGACTGGAAACCAATTCTTAAATAGGTACCTTCAAGACTGTTTCGCCGACCTGAGGGCGGTAAGTATTCCCGTTTTTGTGCGCTACGTAAGGTGCACTCGGTGGTTCCCTTTCTAAGCTTTTTTGGTCTACGTGTGCCTCCGTGGTCTTGCACGGATACAACCGCTCCAACCTAACCTAACCTAAGTATATTCATTAACTTGCAAAATGCGCTGTACTGGCATTCGTCCCACGTGAATTTTGCAGCAGTGCCTTTCGTTGTTAACATTGTCAATGTTGTAAATAAAATTGGTGCCTTAACTATTTTAATCGCTTTGGCCTTCTGATGGCAAAAATTAATACCGTCGCATGATATATTATGTTCAACTACGTATGTATATTTCGTCACTCAGAAAATTGCATTTATCTAATTTTACTATCAGCCTGTATGATATGGCGTCACGCATTCTGATTCCATCGGTTTATTTTTGATTCAGAATTAGTGTCGGTTGTCACAGAAATCGATTTTATCAATTTTGCTATCAGAAAGAAACCGATGAGATGAGCGCATAATGATAATGTTGTGAACTTGTTTATAATGAAATGTAAGTGAATTTAAATTTCATTAGAATATCGTAATGCTTGAAAACGTTTATGCGTACCTACATTCTTAAGGGGGAGATCACAAAAACGCAACACACGTCCGAATTTGTTTGGAACTCATGGAAGAAAATCCGGAATTTACAAACAGGGACAAATCCTTAGTCGAATCATATTGCTGCAGCTGGCTTGCTGAAATATTTTTCTGCATTCTCTCTCTCGCAGAATTCGACTCAATGATAAAGACATAGAATGAACCGAATCGAGCACTTGCAACTAAACTCGAAAATCTAAGGCTTTAATCACGTTAGAATCTGAAAGTGCTGCAGTTGTTTTTGAATCTGTCCAGGTAGTCGTGATGTTTTCCAAGCCTGGTGATAAATTTTGACTAAATCATCTAGGAGATTTTTATTTTTTGAAATTGCATCTTGCAGTGCGAGTAAACTTTTAGAATATTTGAAAAATGTGTACACAATTTCCATTGTGTCTAGAGACTTTCTGCCCGGTAGGATTTTGCATGCAGCACTGACTTCCTGAATGTAAGCTTATGATCTGTGAAATCCTCCATGCATTGCGCTTGCACCGTCGTAACATTGACCGATAAAGTACTTAAAGCTTATTTCCGAAAACTCCAAAAAATGTAGCATGACATCCGACAATAGTTCTGTTTTCGTATTCACTATCCAGTAAAAATATAAAAAGTAATTTTACTGGATTTTACTGAATACCGTTTTCGTACGCCAAAACTTGCAAGAAACTAGCAAAGTTGGGGGAATTGAAAAAGAGAAAATGACAGCTGAACAGCAAGTTTCACTGGATTTTTACTGGATCAATTTGTACTAGCTAGAATTTTCCAGTAATATAAACAGCTTACAGCTGATTAAATTTTTCATTGGAAGTGGTTTTTACGTGGCGGCTACCAAGCCCAGCAAGCTCTTAAACCGAAAACGTCGGAGTGACCCCACCAGGCTCACCTTCTCACTTTAGCTCACTCCCAAACGGATGTTCGGGAGCTACCCAGAGGACACTTGGGTAAATCACCAGAAGAATCGTTCCGACTACTCCCAGGTGAATGGCGATCAGAAACTTTTCCCAAAGTATTCTTGCCGTAACACTTATCAAAAAAATGCACGCCGACACAGAACAACGTACACATGGTGTTAGTTTGACGAGGCCACCGATGTCATAATATTAAAAAAAGGTATATATGTATTATATGAAATATTTTAAATACAACATTTTAACGCCGAATAACAACTGCAACGCTACCACGAAAGTTATGGGGCACTTCAAGGCAGATTTTAAGGAACCCAATAGCAATATACTTATAAAACGCAACGCTTTACTAGGTTTTGGCTTTATACAAAAGTTTACGTGTGTGTTGTACAGATTCCTGTCGCCACTCAAGGAAGTTAGAGACGAAGAAAGCCAGTTAAATATTTATAATATACGCGAAAAAAACTCGGTAATCGATACAATCGGAAACACATAAGGCATCAGTTGTTGAAACGATAACGCCACACCAGCCAGACAAAATCTGCGAATCACCTATAATTATGAAAATACTATCTGAGAACATAACGCCTTTTCGTCCTTCGCCAAACCGGTCAACAAAAACTAGTTGAGAAAGCAGGTTGCAGAATGGTTGCAGCAGGGAACACTTAGTACGACCGGCCATCAATCTCAGATTATTCAAGGACAGTCATATTAGCGAAGAAAAACATCAGTTCATTTAGAGTGTGCATTGATTTTGGAAAGCTGAACACGATAGTTCTGAAAGATGGTTTTCCAGTCCCGCTCATTACAAAATTCATTTTATTTTTGCGTTGTGAATTTAGAAAATTGGGGGTTTTCACGTGCTCATTGAGAGAAGCAGCAAGCGTTATAAGGCGTTTGATACAAAAGAATGCATGTACGAGGTCAACCCGTTCAAAATTAGGTTTCTGAAAGTCGCCGGTTGTGTTTATAAGCTGCGTTGATTGTATATTTATTGTAGACTTAATCAATGCAAGCATCATGGAGATCTATATGGACGACCTAATCGTTTCTGGTTCCTGACGAATTTTTATTTAAGCTACGAAAAATCTTATCGACTGCAGCGAAATGTGGTTCGAAAATCAAATGGGAAAATGCATTTTTCCCAAAACACCAACGATGAACTACGCACTCCTTTTTTCTGGAGCAAGAGATGACAAAAGCCGAGACAAAACAGCATAGTTTCATTTTAGAGGTAAAAAGCTGCTTATCCAGCAGTAAAGAAATTTCATTATTCTTTGCTAGGTATCAAATTTAAATTAGTCGCAGATTGCAATTATTTAAAACAAACGATTGCTAAGAAAGAGGTTACTAGCATAATGAAAGTAGCAATCGAGCTTAAATAGCGATTAATGGGATATCGCTCCATGCGATTATGTAAGCAGAAATAATACGAAAAGCTCACGAATCATGTCACTTCTCGGTGCAAAAAACTATTCATAAAATCCAACAAACGTATTCCATATACCATCTCGAGAAAGAAGTTATGAAGATTACAAACAACCACGTTAGTTATATTATACACACCAGAAACCAGAGAAAGAAAGAGGGTTGTTTACATTCTATCGTCAAAGGAAATCGCCAAAGCAATACAAATACAAGTATTGATGGATTCTCTAAACTTGTATGGCAGTATATTATCAAATCGATAGGGGCAAATGAAGTCCTACTACAGCTAAAGGTGATATTTGTAACTGTGATATTTCTAACTTTGACCGAAAATCGAAAAACCCTTTGACAACACTAATTTATTTATTGAGAAAGGTTAAACAACTATAATGCTGGCATTTATTTTGATTAAAATTTTAAATTTACTTTTTTGTTTTTTGAAGAATATTGAATTTTAGCGCTTGTTTCTAAGCGAATGCGAGTAATAAAAGATACATAAAACTCAGCTGGTATGCAACGCGCGCGCAAAGAGGAGAGCTGGCATCTTTTCAGCTTCGCTTTGGGTCTGACAGGATATAATAAAAGTTTGATTAAGGTATACGCCGATGTAGCAAAGCTTCTCACCAAATTCCTATAATTGGCTATGCAAGCTCAAACCAGTCGAACAAAATATTCTTTGAGTTAGACAAAGAAGGATATAAGGCATTTGAGAAATTAAAAGAAATTCTACCGTCCGAGAAAGTAATACTACCCAGATTTCAATAAGCTCTTTGAGGGCCCACGCGCGATATCACGCTTTTGGTACCGTCACAAAATTATCGACCGATCACATTTATTACAAGAACACTGTCCAAAATAAAAGTCAATTATGCGGTAAATGAAATAGATTTACTGGCAATAGTTTGGGCTATTAAAAATCTAAAAGTTTACCTATGTGGATACAGAGAGGATAGAGAGTTTGGTTAAATTTTGTTTATAAATCAGCTAATCTAAACATTAAGAGATAATACATTACATGAATCACCAACTCAGTATTGTTCGCTTTCGGAAATATATTCATTGGATGTCATTAAAATGGTGCAAACATGTCTAAGTAGTTGTTTAAGCCACCGCGCTTAAAGGAATTCAACGTCCGTGCATGCAGCCATTGGCCGCGAACAACTCCGAAAACTTAACACGGAGCGCGCGCACGGCCGCCCAACAGCTCAAACGAAGCAGCGGCTGGGCAACGAACTTCAGTTCAACCACCAACCGCCCACGCGTCTACATCACCAATATCTAATAAAATAAATCAAATATATTTTTAAGCGGAAATATTCAACAACGGAGTCAATAAAATTATTTTCAAGTCTTAAGAGATCGGCGAGTGTGAAGGGACCTCGTGGAGAAATAGTCACGGACGTACATATATGTACATATATAGTTAAATTGCGGATATTTCGTAATCGCCTACAATCTCTTACGGCAATTCGCCGCTATTAAATTTGGTTCAAAAATCCGTTTTCGTTGAAAGCGGTATAATAAATAACGAATAAAAATCCGTTGCTGTTTGTATGCCTACTCTGTACCACTGTGCAATAACAGAATATCAGCAGATTAAAATTCTATATCTGCTGGCCACCAATCCGTTGGTCACACAGGTGCATTCAACATAGATATGTAAACATGTTTCCACATATAAATATTTTTACCGGTTGCATTTTCTGCAACTATTCGCACATTAGCTAAGAGAGCCGCTGTTGGTTACATATCAATACCGTCCCCGCACATTCAGCGCTCCTTAATTTATGTGCGCTACGCGTCTCTCTGCCGCACTCACCAGCTAAGAGAACCCACTCACACTTTGAAGTACCTTCGGTATTCAGAGCTCACCTCAGCAGTGAGCATTGTATTCAACTGTGCATTCTCGCAGACACATCCATACGCACTTTAGTATCAACCATAGATGGGCAAAGGAAATGTATGGATGTATTGGTAACCGCGAGCGTAAAGTGGCTACCATGGGACAAAGAACATTTGCAGTCAGTTGATTAACAAACAACAGCGAAGCAACATCGTGAATGTGATGTAAACCAATATGAATTAAAAATCCAGTCAGAATTAATAATTCTTAGAAGTGAAATGTCATTCAATGATAAAAAGGATATTATCGATTTCTGGAGGAACTTAGAAAGCTCATTTTATCCGCAGCTTAAAGAAATAAGATGTACAGGCAAGCGAACAGACTGGGGATGGGAAATTTAACCTAGGCTATCCTTATGGAAGTATTCATGCAAACCTTAGAAGCGCAATATATTGATGCACTAAAAACGAAATTTAGTGTGATATTCTACGCGAGATTCGTTGATAATAATATCTACATAGTAACCAACAACAAAGAAGAAGAAACCCTAGATTATCTCCACGAACAACATAAAAGCATAAATTTCAAGATGAAAACAGAAATCTGAATCCAACATCCTATGATATGTCAATTATGAAATTTATAGGAAACCAAAGAACGCAGACGCCATAGTACACACCACATCGACCCATCCACAGCACCACAAAAAAGCAGCACTGAACACAGAACACCTCTAACATGGGAAGCATATAAGAAAGAATTGTACGCCATTTATAATGTATGTAGCTGAAAACAATGAATACAAAAAGGATCTAGTGTATAAAATTAAAAGGAATCATGGAGCGCTAAAAAGAAGCAGCAAAGAGAAAATGGGAAGAATTGGACGGTAATAACATATACAGGAAGCGTGACATACAAGTTAACAAACTTTTGAAAACAATACAACATTCCCAAAGCATTTAAAACAGTAATATACATCAATATTTCAGTAACTTAATAATGATTTTCTCAAATAATACGAGAGTTAAGCATAATTGTGTAAAATTAGCGACTTAAGAGCAAAGGGAAACTATACAAGGTAACTAGAGAAAGTTTGTATATCTCTGTACTTCTTCAAATACGATATTCAAAGCGAACCAAAACAGCAGGGAGGACACCAACAAGACTGCCATAACGGACGAATATGAGATGACACTGAATTACAAAAACAATTCACCGCTGTCGGAGGAGTGCGAACAAACTCTATCGGACTTTACAGACATACATTTTTTAGAATGACATGTTGTTCGTTACCATACATGACGAAGAACGGGGAAATTCTCAAAGTACGTTTAGGCACTGGTTCTAGCATGAACTATTTTCAACCACATCTGGTTACAAAACCACTTCTTAACGACCAACCCTTTTTCGCAGACTCTATGGCCGGAAAAGTGGAAATCACTCACCACAATTTAGCAAATCTCTTTGGAAAAAATGATACAAACTGAAAATTCTTTCTTCTTCCAAATGTATCTTCATTTCAAAGCATACTGGGAAACGACAGTCTTAGAGAATTGTCCGCCGTTATAAATATCCACGATTGGCAATATCAAAATTGACCACAACACAGTCATTAAAATTAAACAGAAATACTCAGCAGACGTTTATAAAATTGACATTCGGACTGAACATATGCCATTGCAACAGAAACAGCACATGGTTACATTAATTGACAGCAAATATCCCAAATTATTTTCGTAGTCAAACGCAAAGCTCACTTATACAACCACCATCGTTGGGAAAATTTAATCCTCATCTGACAGTCCTACTTACTCAAGATATTATCCCCATCCTTTGGCTATGAGTGACTTCATAACACAAGAAATTGAGACATTGCATTAGACCATCAAGAACGGCATATAATTCAACAATTAGTGTAATTCCAGAAAGCTAGATGCCTCCGGAAAGAAAAAATACAGACTAGTATTAATTACTGGAATCATAATGCGGTAACAATTGCTGACAAATAGCCAATACCTATAATCAACGAAATAATTTCGCAACTAGATAGTTGCCAATTTTTCTCCGTTCTCGATCTAAAAAGCGGTTGTCATCAAATTCATTTGAAAGAGTCCGACAAGAAAAAAAGATTTATCTGTTAATAATAGGAAGAATGAATTCACAAGACTCCCACTGCAGTTGCATGCACTTTACTAGCCCCTCGCCGCCGCACTTGAATAATTCTGCTGGCAGTTCGTCAGCCCCAGTGACCTTATTGTTTTTTAGCCGCGCTATTACCGTTCGAGTACCAAGTCCTGTAACGGTACTTCGACTCTGTCTTCATTGATTAGAGGTTCGGGTCCATCGTCTTCGATTTTTTCCGCGCCGCTACTATTAAGCAGCGTGTAGAAGTGCTCCCTCCACAGTTTAAATGTACTCTGGATGCCGGTAATCAGGTCGCCGGTTTCCTTCTTATCGGAAACTGCCCCGGTCTTGAAACCTTTTGTAAGCCGCCGTACCTTCTGATACAATTTTTCCTATCGATTAGCATCTCAAGCTCCGCGCACTCGCGCATCTCAGCCTCTCTCTTCTTTTTTCGGAAAATGCGCCTGGCTTCTTTCTTCAACTCCCGATATCTCTCCCGCACAATTCGCGGTGCGCCCAATCGCAGCGTAGCCCTATAGGCAGCATCTTTCTTTTCCTTGGCGGTGCGGCATTCCTCAACGTACCAGTCGTTTTTTCGGGCTCACTGAAAACCAGTAACCTCTTAGCGGTGGTACGTAATGAGCGAGGAATGTGGTCCCATTTTGTGTCTCAAAGAGCTGGAGCGCAAGTCGAGTGGCGAAACGGTCGGCTGTCTGTTGTGGATGCAGCTTTTGGACGTCAAGCTTTTCTCGTACCACTGAGCGCGCGCTTTTTGCTGCACAGAGACGAGTGTGAATATTGGCTGCGACGAGATGATGATCCGAGCCGATGTTAGCTCCTCGAATAGTGCGCACGTCGAAGACATCGAAACCGAACAAGAAGAAGTAATACTAAGAGAGCATCAACGAGCTCATAGGGATAGCCGCGAAAACAAACCCCAATTTTAAAAAGTACTATTTCCCTTGCATGTACTTCAAAATAGAGCAAAAGTTTAAACATTACTAAAATCGCTTTCAGCATATATACGACAGACATCTCCCAAGGCGAGAAATCCAAGCCACACCGTTTTCCCAGAAATCGTTAACATACATAGATGTTTATTCTACAGAGTCACTTCCGTTGACAAATATTCCAAATATGCACAGTTAAAAAAAATGTCATCCAGAGCAGTAGAGCATATAAAGGATCCGATTCGCAAAGTAATGATTGCATTTGAAAATCCCTTAGTAATCGATAATGAGACATTATTGAACGCCGCCTCAATATCATTATTACTAAAACACGAAATGGATATTATGAGATGTTTAAAATCAGATAACAATACTATTAAAGAATACAACAACGTATTAAAGAATACAACTCAAAAATTCATTCCATGACTTAGCAAAATCGCTAGAGACATTTTTGGGCACCAGAGTTACGACAGCCCCCCAGCAGTTGGAAAGACAGAGACAGAGCTCAAACAGAAGCAAGCAAAGGACGTCGATTACCATAACAAAAACAGTAAGAAAATAAAAGATTACTCCCTAGTTGAAGAAGTATTTGTTAAAATTAATAAAAGATTAGGCTCTAAACTATCATCGAGATATAAAAGGAAATAGTTTCAGTAAATAACGGGGCAACAGTAAAGACTCAATCAAGCAGAACAGTGCATAAAACTAACATCAGGAGTTAGCTCACCATGCATAGCCTCTAGCCAAATCGGGCATAAATCCACAGAACAAGTGAAAGAAATAATCGAAACAAATTCTAAAATAAAATAAAACAAAACATAAGAATTTATCAATAAATAAACATAAAAATAAAAAAAAAATCTGAAATTTTTTTTAATCAAAACTAATAGTTGAATTTCTTCCAATTAATTTAAGTTCGTATCCATCGAGTAAAATGAATTTAAAAGAAATTAAATCAAACGAAATTCTGACAAATTAAATTAGCGCTAAAATTGTACAAATTTGATTCAATTTAAATATAATTAGGATTACCATAAAGTAAGGAAAAAATCGGTAAAAATGCCATAGGCGTTCGATTCGTAGAATGATAAAACTTAAAAAATAGACAAAATCGAGTAAAATGCCATGGGCTTTCGATCCTTAGATAATAGAATAAATTTAAATTAGTTAAATAAGCACAGGTGCGTATTAAAAGATTTCTACAGTCCCCTTGCCTCCACGGCTTACGCGGAAACCCAAATCCTCTATTCCAATGCACAACTGATAACTTGGAGAGACGGGACAGCAAGAATACAGGAGGGAACATTTAAAATTATCCGCATTATAGACACGACACAGTATGACGAATTGACGAAAGAACTTGAAAATACAATTGTGCAGAATATCCCAAGCAATCATCCTTTATACCCTTTCCTCACCCATGAACTAATCCACATTCGCACACTCCTATCAAATTTAATACCAAGCAACTATCCTTTACACCGTTTCCTCCCCCATGAACTAATCCAAGCTCGCACACTCCTATCAAAATTAACCCTTGTGATACGAAGTAAACGTTAATTAGATATTATTGGTACAGCATGGAAATGGATTGCTGGTAACCAGACCACCATGACTTAGAAATAATTAATACAAATATAGGAAAGTTATTAAAAAATAACGATGGACAGCTAGTAAGAAGCAAAAAAAATTTATGTAAAATCAATGAAGCAACTAATATAACTAACGAGATTCTTAAACATTTAAAAGAAAATGAAAACGCTTAAGATCAAACACAAATTGCAGCTTATTAAAGCAGAACTCATAAATATTGAATACGCCTTACATTCGGCAAAATCAAAAATTAAAAATTCATTTATACTGTCAAACCTAGAGATAGGTTAGGTTAGGTTAATGTGGTAGTCCCTGCAGCAGGAGTCCATTCTGATACCACCTGTTATATGAACGGTAACGTAAATCGGAATCAAGAAAGATTAACCGGAGAAACGTTGCGTACCCCGAATGAAGTCATGCGAATTACGAACTTAATCCCCAGATAGCTCCTCTGGGGTACTAAAGAAGTAGGAGATTAAGTACTTGAACCTCAGTCTCGCAAAGGCAGGGCAGCTGAGCAAAAAATGAAAAGATGAATCCACCTCGCCATCCTCCATACAGTTGCGGCAGAAAGGGTCAGAGACTATCTCCAGCCTATCCGCATGGATACCCATCGAACAATGACCAGTCAAAATACCTACGAGGGTCGAGAGTTGCCGCTTAGTAAGCGACCTCAGTTCCTTTGAACGCCCACGGTTCACTCTCGGTCAGAGAATTCTTGCAGTTCTGCATATCGTGACAGTTTCCCAGTGCTCGCTGAGTCTACAGAGAGCCCATCTGATCAAGAGAAGTCGTAGACAGCCAAAGGAGCAACCACCCTCTCCCTGCATGGAGTAATAACTTCCAGGGTACCCCGCCGAGAGAGCTCATCACCCATACAGTTCCCTGCAATGCCACTATGGCCCGGTACTCAAATTAGTCTAATGTCGAGATACTCCGAAGCGGCTGAGAGAGAAGTCAGGTACTCCCCGACAAGTTTTGATATCACCATTTGCAATCCTAAGGCCTTCATAGCGGCCTGACTATCAGAATAAATGTTAGCCCATCTATTGGGCATTACATTGGTGAGTAGCAAATCGGCAGCCTCTTCAATGCGGCCACTTCTGCCTGAAACACACTACAATAGTCCGGAAGCCTAAATCGACTGAGAGAGCGCTCCTCGCAGAACCCACCCCTCCAACCTTTCCGTCCAGCTTAGAACCATCCATGAAAAAGTTCACCGTCCTCCCGCCCCAAATGGTACCCTCCTTCCATTCCTCCCTTGGCGGGATGTGAGTGAAGAAGGGGCAACCACGGGCTAGAGCCGGCAGACATTAACCCGTTTCCGGAGGGACAAAGTCGAAGCAAGAATCCCAAAGGCCGAGCTGAAGCTGTATCCATTGCATCTCAGCCGGGCTGCAGCACAGGCTGCTGCAACCTTGCTGGCAATGTCCACAGGTAACACGTTAAGCATAACGTTGAGCGCGAGAGTAGGTGTGATCCTAAGCACCCCACTGATTCCAATGAGCGCAGATCGCTGCTTAACTTTCGATACCTTTTTCAGTGAGTTCCACCAGACAACAACTCCATAAAACATTATAGGGCTGATTAAAGTTTCATAGAGCCAGTAATTTACCTTTGGGGAGAGACCCCATCTCTTCCCAATAGCACCCCGACAGCAGTATGCAGCAACCGAAGCCTTTTTCACCCTTTTCTCAATATTTGGCCCCCAGTAGAACTTCCTGTCCAGAATCAGACCTAGATACTTGACCCGGTCAGAAAACACAAGTGGGACGCCACCTAATGAAGGGGGATGGGCATCCGGTATTCTAAACCTTCTGGCAAATATGACGAGCTCCGCCTTGCTAGGATTTATAGCGAGTCCACATCCTGTAGAACATTTTACGATCAAGTTTAGGTAACCCTGCATGATGTCAGAAAGGGTGCTCAAAAACTTACCCCTTACAATTAAAGTTACATTGCCGGTGAGGTCCTTCTCAATTCTGACTGAACTGATGGCGATCCTCAGCGTCATCGTCATCGTCTATTCTCTTCTCGCCAGTCTTTTCCAATATTTGACGCATCATGAAAATCTGGTCGTTGGTAAATTTACCAGGTCTAAAGCCACTCTGATAAAGTCTAATCAGTTCGTTAACTGGCTTCTTCAGTGTTTCTCACAATACGCTCGATAGAACCTTGTGTGAAATGTTAAGAAGGTTGATCCCGGGATTGTCGGCGCATATTGCCGGATCTCCTTTCTTGTGAATTGCGTCGAGCACACTTAAATTCCAATCGGTTATAATGCATTCCACCGACCATATTCTGGAAATGGTGCGTGCACCTTACCAGCTCTTCACCAACTAGTCGTTTTTCGGGGTCGCTGAAAGCCAATGACTTCTTCATCGGCGATACGTAGTGATAGAAAAATGTGCCTCCAATTCAAGTTTTTTGCGAGGCGCTCTGAGCAGGAGTGAGAGTCGAATAGCGAAGCTAGTAGTAGGTTTGCGTTCGCAGCTTTCCGACATATTTTTGGTAGCAGTGACACACACAGAAAACTATTTTGGCGTGGGGTTTACGCCATTTTAATTTAAAAAAATGGAAATGAATACCAAGATAGAACTACAGCTTTAAGATTTTGGTAGGGGTGAACTCTAAAGCACCCCCTTGGGTGCGCCAACGGTTTGTAGTCATATGAGCTTAATTTTGAGCATTGTTACCTGAAAGATGTTGAAAATGTATAAAGTTAAGAATAATGAAATATTCCATAAAGTAATAATATTCAATGAGAGTGGAATTAAACTAAAAATTTTTCTAAATCAAATCCCTTGAAAATAGGGCGTTCGTAAACATTTGACTTATATTATTTAACTCAATATATTTCATTATCATCTCTATTATTTATTTGGTTATTGTCTATTAATCAACATGCAGAACCTGCTCCATTTTCCCAGCCGGAAATTCTCTCGTCTTCACATCGACTTATACCTGCAACAGCCGCGGAATCATAACTCTAGTTTTGTGTCGGCAAAAATCGGCAGCATTTTCATAAATAGAAAATTCTTCGACTTTTCAATTATCTACGACTGGAACGGACTCAACGAATCCGTGCTTTGTAAACAAACCAATATCGGAAAGCCTCAATTCTAAATCACTTAGAGAACTCCGCAAAAAACATGCTATAGTTTTCAAAATGAACTTATAGTTATTTGCCATTACTTGATATTAAAACAGCTCATCTATCGGACCAACAACTCCAAAGCTTCCACGATATCGGCAGACTTTCGGGAGTCAAACAAATTTCAATTTGTATCCGGCACAAAATTGGTGCTTAGCAATTTGTGAAGATTTTTTTAGTCTTATTCCGACTACGCAGTTAGCAGGAATACGATTATTAGAAGCCATCCTCGTTTTTTTTTTGAATCTTTAGGGATAGACTGTTAGTACTTAATAAGTTAATGTTTTCAGAGTAAAATCTCGCTATGTATTCGCATTGTGCAGCTCATAGTTTCGTTAGCGCTGCATCATGCGAAATTGTTCCGGCCATGAACTTTCGAGGCACAAACTAACAAGTGTAGACTTTGTTTTTATTTATTCTAAAGACTGCAAGATGCAATTTCTTAACGCGAAAATCTTTGAGACGAATCAAAGGCGAGGTGGGTGAAACGTCACGAATCAGTTAAAGTTTATAACCACTGACAACCAGCATAAATGTCTTGGAATAGCTGGAGAGAGATTCAAAATCAAATCTTGCCGCCTTTTAACTTCTAACAGCGATTAAAACCTTAGATTTGCAGGTATCATTGCAAGTGCTCGCTTCGATTCATTATCTGGCTTTATCATTGACTTGATCTCCTCAAACAATACCTTCTCGTCAGATTCATTGGTACAATGTGGATACTATTATTATTTGAATTTCGTATGTTTCATTTCATCGAAAACTCAATCTCTAGTTGATGAGGCAAGCAATTTTTGAAAAATGCTCTGAGATTTTCTATGAAGATTGTGCTGAAGTATTTGTCGATGAAGTAAAACTTTAGCCAAGACGAATTTCTTGACAAAAATATCCACAATTCTATTAAAGCTTTTGTTGTCTGCAACGAAAATACTCTCCCTAATGTTGCTTATAATGGTTACTTTATCAGTAACGACATCAACGAACGTACGCTCTTTTTAAAAATCGACTAGATGGACTCACGTTATTTAACATTCATCAGAACGAAAAATAATATATTTGTTCTTTGCCCCGACATATCAATATATTAAATGAGTAATTCTTACAAATATTTGTTACTTATAATTCTATTTATGAATAAAATAATATAGTATAGAATAAGTATACTCATATTATTCGAAAAAATTTTTCGCGAATTTAAATGACCAAATACCACATTAGCATGGATTTATATAGGGAAGATCCATAAATTTGGTTTTACTTTATAATTTTCTTTTAAAATAATTAGAATACAGTAGCTATTTCGATGTCAAATTCGCTGATTTCGCCCAAAGACTTTGGTTGGGTATATCACTTCACAAATTTGATATAATGGGATTCCCTCCGTGCTTCCTCAAGTTATTTGCTTCTTATCTGCTATAAATTCTCTTCAGAAGTACCTGAACGAAGTCAGTTAGGTCCTTGCTTTTTCTGATATTTGTAAACGATATTCCTGAATTCACTCTACATATACAGTCCTGTCTGTAATAAAAGCGTTAGGAGACGGTTAAGTTTCAGGAAGATTTGTCTGTGCAAGTACTTCGTGAGGCGTGCAGGACCAATTAACTATTAAGAGACAATCACTATTTCTTCTCACTCAAGAATTAACAAAAAAGGAAATCAATTACTTTCAGGATACTCTAACTCCTAAGAGTTTATACATAAAAAAGAGTTTATATTATAACCTAAAAAAATAGGTTCAACCTCGAGTATTGTATTATTATCTACAGCGGGTATTCCTCTAGGATTGAAAGCAGGCAGTAGCGTTACATCAGATATACATTTCACTAGATACGCCAATCAGAACATGCACTAGGATGTTAACAGGTCTACATATTAAAGCTGATACCTCCTATTAGAGTTATGTACCAATATTAGACACCCGTAGGAAATTTGTAAGGGCTGATTTTCTTCAATGCCCCAAGAATTAATGAATTTCCATGCGTTTCACATTCCTAGTTATAAGACTACTATCCTCTTAAACGTAAAGTACCTTAAAGTCTAAATTAATTTCAATACAATGTGTATAACTCGCCGTAGTCGAGCTCGCTTCATACGGTGGATCCCGGGTTCAAATCCTGGCCGGGGCAAGTAACATAAAAAAATTGTAGGAACGTCTCATCTTCAAGAAAGGTTGAATGTTTGATTGACTTCTGCATAGCAACTAAAAATTAAGATTGAATTACTAATTAGTTAATTTAGTAGTCGGTGACCAAATTTTGGATTCAGTTGCATTTTGCAATGGAAGTGTTAATATGCATATCCGTGCTTGACTTACTTATACATACTTATGCGTACGTATGTATATATATATGTCATTATTCTCTCCATCTCAACCAACATATGTAAGTACAATGCACATATGTATATGTATGTATGTAACGAAATATTATTCCATAGCGCACTATGATGCACAGGGCATAAAATTGCTTATTTATGGAATTTAGTAAGACAACAAACCCTCTCAAAATTAAATTAAACACAAACATTTCATCAAGTATTTAGTAAAATAATAGGTTATTCACAAAAACAATACTTACTTTTATGAAGGGATTAACAAACCGTGACAAAGCTGTTTTCGGGGGTATGCATGTACATATGTACATAAGTATTACTAAGCAGTTTTCTTCCGCCTAGTCATGGTGATAGAAGGAAAAAGTATTCAGCACAGTATTATAACGTACACTTGAATCACGTTTTACACGGTTTATTGGTTCTAAAAAAGTGTAAAATAAGACCGTGAACGCCCATAAGAAACGTTATGAGATTTACTTGTTCCAATTACCGCAAAGAAATGCAAATTTGCTGGAAAAACGAATATGAAGTGAGGGGCTGATGTATATGTATGTATATATATATATATATGTGGTCGAGCGGTTAAATAAATCTGAGCGAGTTGCTCTCTTGGTGGCTCAAGTACGAATAAATTCTTTATTTTCTTCATCTTTCTTTTTATGCCTATTCGTTTGCTTAAATTAGGGATGGTACAGCTATGAATAGTATGTGATACAATAATGTAGTGTTGTGTAGTGTTCGAATGAAATTATAATTTACTTTTGTAATCAATGATCAAAGTTTACGGGATCTAATATTTTATGTTTGGTGGTGTCCACCACAGTACTCCCTTCCTAGAATTTCTGCTACGTGGTTTGCAGGAAGGCGACACGTCTGTGAGATTTACCGCAACCTTCTTTATTTGTGGTATTTGTTGATTCATCGGCGACGAAGTACGCTGGTTCAAGATGATCAATTGAATCGACAACTCTCTTACCTCTTATAATAACTGTGAAGCATTTGTTGTTTTTGTCGGCATTTTTGTATGGTCCATCGTATGGTTCGATCAAGGATGGTTTAACTTTGTCGTTTCTGACATAGACGTGTGTTGATGCCATCAAGTTCTTGTTGACGAATGGTGTGCTTGGAGAGTGCCACGAAATTTCAACTGGGCGGATATTCTGAAGATGAGTGCGCAACTTATCGACGAAAACGGAGTTTGCCCGCACACTCTCGTTCGAAACGAAAAATTCGCCTGGCAATCGTGTCGAGGAACCAAACAACATTTCTGAAGCAGAAGCTTTGATGTCATCTTTTACGGCATAACGCAGGCCAAGCAATGTTAAACCTTAATTGTCGAGCCATTCAATTTTGCCTGTTGAGAGGATGGCGTTTTTAAGCGTGCGGTGCCATCGCTCAACTAAGCCATTTGCTTGTGGGTGGTATGGCGACGTTTGCTCGCGCTGCGTACCTAGTACTTGTAGCATTTCTGTGAAAATGTTCGATTCAAATTGGGTTTCTTGGTCAGTCACTATTTTCTTTGGCGCTCCGTAACGACTTACCCATTCATTTAAGAATACTCGACAGACAGTTTCGGCCTGGATGTCGGTAAGAGGAATGGCCTCTGGCCACCTGGAAAAACGATCGAGGAACGTTAAGCAGTAACGAAAGCCGTGGCTTAATGGCAATGGCCCAATTATGTCTACGTGAACTACTTCAAATCGCTGATCAGGCGTCTCCATACGTGCTAATGGTGACCTGTGGTGTCGATGGATTTTGCTGAGGCTACAACGGTTACATGCTCGAACGAATTCCTTGCAATCCTTTCGCATGTTTAACCACACGAAGCGTTGTGAAACCATTTTCAGGGTCGCCTCCACCCCGGGGTGTGCGAGATCGTGTAGGGAGTGTAAAACTTGATGGCGGAAGGCGTACGGTACTATCGGTCTGATATTGCTTGTGGAGACATCACAAAGCAGTTGGGCTTGAGCACCTGGTGTCTTAAAATGTTTGAATTTAAGTGAGTGAATTATCTTACCGTGTATCAGCGAGTTAATGTCACAATCACTTTCCTGTGCCGCGGCCATATCAAGGTAGTTAATCGCCGTTAGCGTGTTGATACGGGATAGCATATCAGCAGTTTGATTCGCAGATCCAGGTATGTGACGGATGTTGGTAGAGAACTGACTTATGAAGTCTAATTGTCGGATTTGACGCGGTGATCCTTTTTCGGAGCGTTTATTAAAGGCATAAACTAGTGGCTTGTGGTCGGTAAAAATAGTTGTAACGTTGGCTTCGATCATGAATTGGAAATGTTTTACGGATAAGTAAATCGCCAGCAGCTCCCTGTCGTAGGTTGAGTAACGCTTTTCAGTATCGGATAGACGTCGTGAAAAGAAGCCTAAGGGATGTGGCTCGTTGTTAACTAGCTGATGTAGCACGGCTCCTACGGCGATATCAGAGGCATCGGTGGTCAGTTGCAATTGAGCACCAACTTTTGGATAAGCCAAGGTAGCGGCACCCGCCAAGTCCTTTTTGCATTCATCAAATGCGGCAGCTGCTGTATCGTTCCATTCAATTGGAGTTTTATCATTGCGCAAGTTGCCATTAATAAGTTTTTGCAAGGGTGCTTGGCGCTGCGCAGCACTAGGAAGAAATTTCCTATAAAAGTTGATGGCCGCTATAAAGGTCTTCAATTCTTTCGCGATAGTAGGCCTCTTCACTCGCAACATAGCTTCTATTTTTTCAGGTAGGGGTCGAATTCCTTCATTAGTGATAAGGTGACCCAAAAACTTGATCTGAGTTTTCCCAGACTCACATTTTGAGGGATTTATTGTCAAGCCGGTTTTTCGAAGTCGCTCAAATACCAACCGAATGTGTTGGAAATGCTCTGAAATGAAATAAGGAAAAACGAAGTCTAATCCGCGTAAAGTCTGATGCACGAGGCGTTGAAAAGTTTGCGCAGCATTCCGAAGCCCGAGCGTCATATGTGTAAATTCGAACAGATCAATAGGGGTTACTATGGCTATCTTTTTCACATCTTCGGGTCTGACTGGAACCTGATGAAACGCCCGCTGCATGTCAATTTTACCAAAAATTGTTTTGCCAGTGAGTATTGCAGTACAATCGTGTATGAACGGGATCGGATATCTGTCGGGCACGGTGATTTTGTTGAGCGCTCGGTAGTCTCCACACGGTCTCCAACTGCCGTCTGACTTACGAACCATGTGGAGTGCGCTGGCCCAGTTACTTTTCGATGGAGAGCGAGCGTTAACCAGATGCCCAACTGTTTCTATGACATGGTGAACATCGATATTGACTGGCATGTGTTCTGATGTCATCTCGGTAAGGTCTTTGAATTCTGCCAACAAATTTCCAAACCGGTCGTTATAATCGAAGGCCTTAATCTGCATATTCAACCCAGTGCGAATAGTGCACGGTACCTCGAGATTAGTTATTTTATCTATTAGCTTGTTTCGTTTCAAATCAATGATTTAACCATAATGGCGGATAAAATCGCTGCCAATAATCGGTGTACTTATATCAGCTACCATGAAGCTCCACTCGAAACGTCGTCGCAATCCAAGGTTGATACAGCGGCGAAGAATGCCGTATGTGTTGATTGTTGAGCCATTGGCCGCGTAAAGCTTCACGGACGTCGGCTGCAAAGGTGTTGACATATTCATTTTCGGTATGACGCTGAAATCAGCACCGATAAGATATTTGATGTCGGTCGATCGATCGGCAACATAGAGTTGGTTAATGCTCGCGCTACATGTAAGTTTATTCGCCGCGCTGGGTAACGGTGATTGTCAATCCCACCTGCTGCATTCATGGTCGGCCCCACTTCGTTGGCGGCGGCTACATGGACTGCGGCAACGAGTTGCTTAGTCTCCAAATCTTTGGTGATACCAACATTCCTGAGGATTTGCTGGCTCAGAGCGCTGACTGCTGCTGCGGCGGCTGCGTGAACGCGGGCGCTGATCATTATGGTGGCGGTTGCGTCCTCTTGTACTCAAATCGTCGAATCGTTTTTGTAATTGGTAATAGCGCTCGTGATCTGCGCTAACTTAGTTGCTACCTCTGTTGAAGGGGCGACTGATGTCGATGTTTCAGCGACAGCACAAATCTGACGCTGGGACATCGTCTCCATTACAGCGTCGGCAACTGCTATCTGTACGTCGATTGGCCCCTCGCGCGCAATTATGGATGCACGAACGAGTTCAGGCAAGCGTTGGATTCACATTGCCCGAATCGTGTCTTCGGAAAATGAATTTCCAGCAACACGTCGCATGGCATTGTACAGTTGACTAGGTCGTTGGCTACCCAGCACCATTTCTTCGAGTAGGCGCTGGATTCTCCGCTGCTGGCTTTCACCGAAGTATTTTAATAGTTCGCGCTTTAAATACTCGTACATGCTTACTCCAGTGCTAAGAACACGTTGTGTATTTTCTGCGTTTCTGCAGATTTGTCCAATGGTGGGAAGTGTGAGTGGGTCTAACGTAGCCATTACGTGGTAGTATCGTTGAGTATCGTTTCGCATATTGCAGGCCCTGAACCAGTAATCAACTGATATGAACCTAGCATACATGTCGTTGGGTGTAATACGCGGCATTGGAATTCGTGCATGAATTTGATTTTGCAAATGTCCGCGTAGCGGCTCCTGTAGCCGTGGTGTACTGATCGCAGGCTGTTGTTGTCCCAACGGTAGCTGTACAGCTTGATGTTGTTGTTCGATCGACGATTGCTGTTCAGTCAACGGTAGATGTGTACCTTGTTGTTGTTGAGCCAACAGTCGCTGCTGTGGTAAAGGCTTTTGTAGCGTGCTCTGCTGTTGCTGCCCAAAAAGTGCTGACGTACTTTGTTGTTGTGACCCGAGTACTTCAGTTGCTGGCGTTTGCCCTTGAGTTGTATCTTGGGGAGATCCGTTACTGATCCGGCTGGGTAATGTTAATATTTCTGGTACACCGTCGCTGCCTGTGACCGTTGTACTGTCTGTCCTCCGCAACGCGTGTTCCATCTTAAACGGGTGCTTGATGACGTGCACAAAATATTTTGTACGAGACACAATAAACTATTGTGTAGGAAATTACGCGAAACTTTGCTGGCTATTTTATTTGTGCAAAATAAAACAAATTTGGCGGACACCAATGTGGTCGAGCGGTTAAATAAATCTAAGCGAGTTGCTCTCTTGGTGGCTCAAGTACGAATAAATTCTTTATTTTCTTCATCTTTCTTTTTATGCCTATTCGTTTGCTTAAATTAGGGATGGTACAGCTATGAATAGTATGTGATACAATAATGTAGTGTTGTGTAGTGTTCGAATGAAATTATAATTTACTTTTATAATCAGCGATCAAAATTTACGGGATCTAATATTTTATGTTTGGTGGTGTCCATCACATATATATATTTGGCGGTTCAAATAAAAAATTGTAAATTAACCAAATTATTACTAATGTAACTTATTTTGAATTACTAGAAACTGCCAACGAAAGTTGAATAAATGCCAATGTAATTGAAGAGTTATGTCCATTCTCCGTTTTTCTTTGCCAGAATATCTGTTACCTTTCTACTGGTGATTTCCTCATCTCTATTGCCTTGATCACACGTAACGAGTAGAGCGGCGAGACAGTGACTCGGCCGAGTGCTCGTTTCGTTTAAACAGTAAGGCGAGTAATGAACCGAGTCAGTGGGCGAGTATAGTAGCGAGAGAGTCACTAGAATCACATTTTGTTTACTAGGCCGAGTGCTTCTTTTTTCTTCACTCTTTTGCCCCTTCTGAGCTAATCACTGACTCGCTCGTTGCATGTGAACACGCGTTCGGTCTTCACTCGCCACTCGGTCGATTTTTATGTCGTTTACTTAGTTTCAATTGCATTTTGCATTGTGAAAGAATTGAAATGGCAAATAAGTGGAATTATGATACAACTGTGAAATTTATTCAATATTATAAATTGCACCAATGCTTGTGGAATTTTTCATCTGCGGATTATAAAAACAAACACAAACGTGAGGCTGCACTTCTTGCCATAGTCCAAGAAATGAATATAACAGACTTTGGGGTGACAGAGGCGAAGAACAAAATAAAAAATTTAAGATCGACCTACAGCCAGGAGAAAAAAAATTGAAGATTCTAAAAAATCAGGAGCTGGACTCACCAACGTCTACAAATCAAACATAAAGTGGCTACACGAAATGGAAGAGGTGTTCGCAAACGATCTAAAAAGACAAACGTTTGAAAATGTAAGTTTATTAAATATTTCTTTATTAATCTTAACTAATCATCCTGTTTTGCCATGGCACTGCACCCTCATTGGAGAAATATTCCGTATATTTTTCACGCAAATCCCTAGCTGTCTTTCCAGCGTAGTTGGTGTTGTGATCGGTAATACTGGGCAGCCCTTGAACAAGTTCTCTTCGCCAAGCTCCTGGAACTATTACACCAGAGTTGATATCCTCTTCATCAACACAACCACTTGGGAAATATGTAGTTGAGCTTTTAGTTCTGAGCCAATTATGCGGAGCACATGCAGCACGAACTATTTTGTCAGTTGTTTTGACATCCGTTGGAATAGGTGTATGAAAAATTCTGAATCTGCTCGCTAGAATTCCAAACGCATTTTCGACTATTCTTCGTGCTCTAGATAAACGATAGTTGAACATTTTTTGTGCTGTTGTGAGATTTGGTCCACCGTATGGTTTCAATAAATAACACTTCAATGCAAAAGCGCATCGCCCACTAAAAATCCACCTTTGGGTAACATATTATTTTCAAGGGCTTGGCGCAATGCACTTTGATTGAAGATTCCTGCATCCGCATTTCTTCCATTTGCTCCAATATTTAAACAGCGAAAACAATAATCATGGTCCACGACAGCCATTAAGACAACACTATTGGTGCCCTTATAATTAAAATATTCACTTCCACAATTTGGAGGTGCAGAAATAACAATATGTTTGCCATCAATGGCGCCATGGCATCCGGGAAAATCCCACCTGATTTTAAATCCGTTTTCAATTTTTTTTCATTCATCATCGTCCGGTACCTGGAATAATATTTAATAATATAAATTTAATATTTCAATTTACAGATTCCTGCATCGTCTTCAACTATTGAAGTTGAAACTGAGCAATGCCCAGCTTCAACACAACAAAGTAGCTCTAATGTCGCATCAACAAATAAGGCGGTTCCTACTTCTATGCGTGGAAAAAAAAGGTGCCGAGACATCGTACAAGCCATTAATTCTTTAAGCACATTGAATGAATCAATAAACCAACAAGAAGAAGAATGCTCGTTTGATGTGTTTGGCAAAAATGTGGCAGTACAACTGAAAAATCTTTCTTTTGAAAATGCATTAATAGCACAACAGAAAATACAATGCATTTTAAGTGAAATCGGAATAAAAGATTATAGAGAGAAGTCCAGAAGTACAACATCGTTTTCCAATTACAGCTATGATTCATTCTCCAATCCTCCATCAAACCAACCTTATTTTGATGAAGGTAATGACAATTATTCATTTATAGTGGAAGGCACTGATACTACACCATCGGAAGTGGTGGTTACAAGCGATATAATTCAAGCTGCACTGGAATCAGCTATTAATACAGATAATATTGAACATGTTGCAATTGAATAACTTTTTCTTATAATTATTTTTTGCATTAAATAAAGGCTACTGAAGGCGAATTTTACTTTTCAATTACAAATTACCTTTAAGAATTCTTGTA
Source organism: Anomoia purmunda (assembly GCA_951828415.1). Lineage (NCBI taxonomy): Eukaryota > Metazoa > Arthropoda > Insecta > Diptera > Tephritidae > Anomoia > Anomoia purmunda. The sequence goes on along the minus strand of OX639993.1, from coordinate 82,919,301 downwards.
AATAAAGTGAAATAGCTTCCATAACTTCTGGTATTACTGCAGATATTGCTGAGTGGGAAATACGGTGCATTGCCTGCAAATAGCGATAGCTCATTCCCGTTGCCAAATAAGTTAACGCTACTTGTAGTTTAACTCGTGCAGGAATAGCCTCTCGCATGACAGTATCTGTTCTTTGTATATTTGGAGTGATGTTTTCCAACAGGGTTTTGAAGGTTTCTATAATCATGCGCAAAAGCGCCCTGAATTCTTCAGGATCTTCTGATTCCAATTCTCTAAAGAGGGTATTTGTTGCACCAATAGCGGATCGCCTCAATATCCACGGTCTTGTCCACACTCTATTATTTTCTGCTTCCAATAAATCCCACAACTCTTTTATGAGATGCGGTAGAACTTCATTAAAAACTCTTTTAAAATGTCTTTTTCTACCAAACATTGTAAATAAAACTTTGAAAAACTTCACTGTCTAACTAGATGAACAAAATACGTGTAAACCTCTACTCGCCAACGCAACTCTCTCGACCGAGTATCATACTCGGCCAGAATACTGTCTCGCCACTGTACTCGTTACGTGTAACAAGGCCATATGTATATAGAGTAGCGCCAAGCTTTTCATCGCACTTCTCCAGTCCTGTGGCGTAAGTTGGTTTTTAAATGTCTTAAACTTGAAAATGATTTAAATTCTCGTCTCCCTTATAACGTATATTCTTTTGGCTTTCGCCTTGCTCTTTCATGAAACCAACATCTACTCCGAATTTATTCAAAGTAGTAAGTAGCATTTTTGCGATACCAGAATCGTAAATTGTTCGATTCCACTTGCATTAGTGATTTAGTCTGCAGCAACTGAGCAGCGCCGTCGAAGCCGAGAGTGTAGCATGCCCGCGCTTCATTCGGTGGGTCCCGGGTTCAAATCCTGGTCGGGGCAAGTAACATCAAAAATCATAGAAAAGTTTTTTCTAATAGCAGTCGCCCCTCGGCAGGGAATGGAAAATCTCCGAGTGTATTCAAAAACGTTTGAAAAGGTGCACCCTACCGGCTCCACTCACACTGTCGCCGTCACCACCATCTACATCTCTGCTACTTTATCGCCGTTATCACCACTTGCATCTCCGCTACCTCACCGCCATTACCAGTATCACCAGCTCCACCATTTCCACGGCCACACGTACAGCGAAAATCTCAAGCTTACCCAGTGCAAATTTTACACATATGTACGTATATACATTTACATAAGGCGTAGGTTCTTATCCATAAGTATCAGTGTACTTATATTTCCCGGCTTGGTCACAGTGTTCTTATATTCAATCTCTAAATTTATATGGATTTAATTTAAATTTACTCAAAAACTCAAATAATGTTCTCGTTAAAAAAAAAATACAAAATTTCTCGATACACACATATACAATATACTACATAAGCGTGATGAGTATTTAACAGTGGAACATTATATTGGTACGAGTAAATCACAAATATCAAGCATCCACAAATATCAACATCTCTCAATCGCAAGACACTTTTGCGGTATTTGCAATTTTCACGCGCGCTAGTAATTATAATAAGATTTTATAAATCTAATTATATTTATTTATTTATACGTACAAAAAAATTTTCCCGTGAATTTCGAATTACGTATTAAAATTTTCTAGGGGTTCAGGAAGTGAATCATAAAAAAGGTTTTTTTTTATCAAGGTAATTTTAGCAGTGAATGTTCACAAAGTGAATCTTAAAAACAAAAAATAGTGTTATCTCGATAATTTTAGCGGTTACAAATTTGACCACAATCCCAAAATTCAAACAGAGTTCAGGCTCGTCAACTCCATCTGTCTGAAATGTTGACAGTGAAAACAAATCTAAAAGCCCGAAAATGAGTGATGAAGAAAAATCTCTAGGTACTTCCTCAGATTCTCAACGCTTAACGCGTTCAGGTGGGAAACCCACCAAGAAAAAAAGAATTGGTCGCATCCATTTATCCAGGAAATAGATAACTTCATGAAACACTGCACCAGATTCAGCTCTACTCCAATACAAGACAACTCGGAATCGGGATTAAAAAAAAAAAGATATCAATATCGACAACTTCGGGAATAGAGTCCAAAGCTCGTATGACGCCATTCTAGAAGCAGATGAGCATGCCCCCCCTGAAGATTTAAGAGCTTCTGCTTGTAGCAAAGAAGTGAGCAATCCCATACCTCCCCATACTTCTAAAAGTCACACCTTGTGGCACAGAAATTGTTTACCGGGGTTATGAAAAGTGGCCGTGATATGTTCACGGCGGTCTACATATGTAAATCACCCTAAACTATACCAAGTCCAGAAATTGTACCACACCACGTACAGAGCACAAGGTAAAGCCGGAACAATTCTTAAACAGTTCCCTCTCTCGGATGACAATTTCGATATGAAAACAAAAGAGTACTAGTAGATAACCAGATCCGAATACTCATGAATATAAAACCAATCTCATCAGAATATAATGAGAACATACAGAGATGGCAGTCTTCTATAAATAATTGTCCCCGAATTCTCGCCACCCATCAAGTCTCTACTGAAAGCTGGGACCCAATATTAACATACCTCGTTACATCTTAGCTTCCCGACATCACGGCATCCCTTTGGTAATCCCAGGTCCTTTAGTTCTAGGAAAGGCCTTCTAATCGCAAATTAATCAGTTCTTGACTATCCACTTTGAGGTAATAGAAAGGGTGGATCAATGGCGGCCAGCCAAATCCAGACTCTTAGCTCAACAGTGGCCCAAAGCTAATTTTCTCACACAGTCAATGATTTTTTAAACCGGCTACCTCTCAGTATACGCAAAACAAAATCACTCCATCAAACTCAATCTCATGTGACATAGCAGCGAACAATGTATAAATGTTCAATGTGCAGAAATTCATCTCATTCGTTGTGGGGCTGCACCACATTTCGGAAATTGTTCGTCTCTGATCACAGGCAATTTGTCCGAGTAATTAATATGTGTTTTAACTGCATATCCCAGTCAGACATACTTAAAAATTGCCCTAGCTCTCAGACTTGCTCCCATTGCGTAAAAGATCAGCTCACGAATGACAATAACTTGAACTGGCCCGAATCTGAGACTCGAAGAGGAACCCTCGTGTTCACACCAAACCCGAGAATAATCGCTTTACTCGGAGTAGAAGCTAGGCACTCCTTCCCAAGGCATTGGTACCAGTACCGCACAGGGGCAAAATATTCAACGTCAGAGCGCTTATAGATCAGGGATCCGAAAGCCCAGAATAAGCACAGACTGTCATGCCAAACATAAAACTTCGAAGATAACGTGCGAGATTTCGATAAATCCACCACCCCACGAGCTCATGATGATCGCTATCTAGTTTGGCTCCCTTTAATCTGGCCTTCGCAGACGAAATTGCTTTAGGCAACTCGCGCATGAGATCACATGGAATCTGGTTATTATCTCAACTCCCAAAATATACATATACACCAACAAGAAAAAAAATTATACCTACATAAATAAGTTTATGCAGGTTTGACGAGTTTGGATTTCTACATTTCTGGGCTACTATCACCAGTTTTTTTTTCAAAGAGTGCACAAACATAAATGTATTTTATATAGTTAAACCTAGGTATGCAAGTATCGCTAATAATAAATTTAAAGTTACAAACAAAGCAAAAAATGTTGAGAATAAAAGTAGGTAAAACACAGAGAGAGAACAATAGTACAAAATAAATAATCATTTATCCGAGTGTGCTGAATATAGCGTGCATTAGAAATAAGCAATCCTGGTTTGCTCAGCTTATGAGTACACGTAAAGTGCATACCAGCATAAAAGGCTCCTTCCGAACTCCACTTTGGTAAGCTGTAATTCGCGCGACGAATAGAGCCATCTTAAGGTCTGCTCACAAATTATGTGGCCCCATGTTGTTCGTGCTCTACGGCGTCCATGCCTAGCACCGGTAGAATCTGTACGGTAACGGAGCAGACAACATTAACATGATCGCTCCTATCCCCACCTAGCTCCGCCCCTCGTGTGGGGACTAGTCAGCAGCTCCTGGTTACTCCCAAAGTCCGCGTATCAGATCAGGATATACCGGAATGCGACATCTGTCAGGTGCATGTCGTGCCAAGGCTGGTGACACTTTCGTGTGTGTTCTGGTTTGCCACTCGGGACAATTCAGGTGACTACCTGGCTGCCTGGTATAGAGCTCCGCAGCCCCACACGCGCATAGTGGTACTGCCAAACATCAGCTAAATGCAGCCCAATGTGCCACTGCATGTGCAGCAGGGACCAGGTGGTCAACATCACCTTTCCCTCACGCCTCTCTCCGCGACGACTCTCCCGAGGAAAACGGGGCACATTTAGCTGAACTGCAACGGGCTGCATTTGAGTTTCAATGGCTACAATGAGGATCACGAGCGAAGTAATTTTGGTGGCTTAGCGTTCATCACTCATCACACAGAACAGTATCGTCTCATCGAAGAAGACATTGACCGCAGGAACACTGCCTTAGAATGTAAGGGAATAGCTGTCCGGTCGGGCGATGTCGAGCTCGAAATATTCAACGATTATATACCCCTGTCACCTGCTGCCCCGCAAGATATCACCCTGACATAGGTGAAAACAGATTGGTAGTAGGTGACTTCAGCGCGCACCATGATCTCTGGCTCTGAAGCCTACCAGCTGATCGTAGGGGAAATGATATTGCAGAGCAGATAGACGATTCGACATTTCTATTATGGGTAGTTGCAGCAGCTCGCCTGATCTAACAATAGCTAGCGCAGGTCTCTTAAATACCATAACGTGGCGACCTTTGCTATCACTTGCATTAGACGACCTTCCCATAATCATCTCAATTAACAGGCGTGCTGAATTTGTATCCGCGGACCAACTTTAAAAGGGCTGATTGGGTCGGGTTCGCGAAATTCACTGAGAATGCCTTCAGAGCTCTTCCTACGTCCACCGACGTTCGCAAAGGCGATCACTCGGGGATCGTGCCTTGTCGGATCCGAAGAGATGCGGGCGCAATTTTAACCGGCAATTCATTCTGGATCCTTAGGGCGATAGACCCAAATAGAATGTGACCAGAAGGCTGCGCAAACTGTCGAACACCAGTGCGCCCCTTACTTTCACCTGTGACGAGGTGAAGGAGGCCATCGGGAAGGAAATCCCTTAAGGGCATTGGCCCTGATGGGCTAAGCACGCTGATACTAAAAAATGTGGGCCCCGCGGGAGTCGAGTTTTTTCAGGTAACCTCATTCTGTCCATCGCCACCGATACCTTTACTGACATTTTGAAGGTTGGGAGTGTGGTCCCACTGCTGAAACCTCATACAAGGCGATTGGCCGGCTGGTAATAAACTATGCCGCGCCAGTGTGGTCGTCGGGAACCAGTGAAATACAGTGATTGAAGCTGCAGATCTGCCAGAACGCCGCAATCCGCATAGTGACGGGATACCTGCCGATGTCACCTGAGGAACATTTACATCAGGAGGTGAATGTAGTCCGAGCTAAGGAGCACAACCTCATGCTCAAGAAGCAGGTTCTTGCTGGGTGTCACCGCTTGGGGTACCCAAATAGACATCTGTTTGCAGATGAGCCACCTACTAGGCACATCAGAAGGCATCTCCTTGTGCTGAAGGATGAGATCCAGCTTTATATAACTCAACCGCTGGATCCGGAGGTGTACCGGCGGGTCCTAGGCAACATCCATAAAGAGACAGTCATTACCACCATCGACTCTCGCCTTGTGAATGCCGTAATAGGAGCCCAACACCATCAATAATCGATGAGGAACTCCTGCTGCCTAACGAGTCCCGCGCTATTCTGGTCCAATTAAGATCTAGATGTTGTAGTAGACTTAATTCATACCCATACAGAATCAACCCCGACACACCCATTATATGCCCGGCACGTGGATATTCTCCGCACAATACCAACCACCTATTTATATGTCCTCTCAAACCTACTCATCTAACCCCCCTCTCCCTCTGGTCCAACCTTGTCGAAACAGCACGATTCCTGGGGCTCTCCCAGATGAGTTTGTCAACAATAACCATGGGTGGATCCACTCTTCACAGGGCGTGACTAGCAGCTACAACAACAACAACCACCCAACAACCACCCTACAATCGAGCTCGTCGGGTCGAGAGGAATCTCGAGATCCGGTGTTGCCGACGGATGGGAAGAACAGCACACCACTAGCTTTCTGTGGAGTATACTGTCGTCAAGAGCTACTCCTGGTCGATCGTAATGATAGCATCATGGGTAGCTATGGAGAGAATAATAGATCTCTGAACTGTGAGGGCGGGCTTTCGGAGCCTTGTATTGAATTTCTATTGCTAAGTTGTTCGCTTTGCAAGGCCGTATTTCATCATTCATGCAAGGGAATAGATGAAAAGATTACTAATTTCGTTAAAAGTAATGCTAATTTAGTGTTCAACTATGATAATTGTTTAAGCACTAACTTGCATTCCTTTGTTGTTGGTCTTGTGGCACAGATCAAAACAGCTTCTAAACTCTGGCTGCTTACAGCCCGTCGTCAGCTCTGTTCCAGCTGTTAGTTGTGCGAACACACAACCTACCAATGCATCTGCTGTCTTTTATACTCTGCTTTTGTTCTTTCCAAACTTGAATACGCTGCGGCTATATGAAGGCGTTATCATGCGATTCATATAAAGCGATTGGAAAGAATCCAAAAGATATATCTTAGTTTTCTCTGAGCTCTCTTTGTATTCTGACCCGTTCCATCATATGATTCACGTTGTCGATTAATAAGCTTATTATCATTATCAGATCGGAGAGCTCTCTACTCAGTCTCGTTTACTTTTGGTCTCGTTTCCTGCAAGGTTGATTGCCCGTTGCTTGTTCAGCGAATAAAATTTAATGTTCCATGCAGAAATTTTCGTAATTATGACGTTTTTCGTGTTGGTGTTAACAGAACATTCTACGGTGCTAATGCTCCAATAAATAGAACTCTGTTTGAGCTTAACTTTTTCCCAAATTTTTTAGATTTAGATTTCTTTTATACTTAATCGGTACATACATTTAAATTAATTTTTTTTTGAGTTGCAATTAATTAAATTTTTTTTAGTATTTAAGTAGTTCGTACAAGCCCACCGAGCACGCCATTGGGGTGTTAAATGACCAAAACTGGCGAGTTGTCAGTAGCAGCATCGAAGGCACTGGCAGGATGGATTTCGGTTTAACTATAAGTTTAGCTTCGATACCGTTAGGCCCTGGCTACCAAAGATCGCGGGCGAAACCTGGGCAGCGTTGAAGCAGTTGCAGGGTAAGGAGAGGTCTGCCTCAAAACCACCGTTCTCCTCGACAATTTCTTCCCCAGTTACTGTGCCCTAAAGACGCGAAGGTTCCCTCCACAAAGGAGTTAATTGAGGTCTCGACTTGACCAAACTCGAGCTCAACAGGAGCAGAGAGAGCGATTGCGGCTCTCAACCTTCACCACGCTAGAGCAGCTTTGGCCGGTATAGGGAGGAAGAGGCTAGCCTCGAAAGAAAAGTATAGTACTGGTCCAGGAGCCGTGGGTCTACAAAAGCCAGGTAAGGGACCTAAAGGAGTCTAGTAATAAGGTAATAAAGAAAAGGCTAATACTTTGTGTAGTGTTTAAGAAAAATATTGAATACTTTGTATTACAGAATATCACATGCAGGACCTTGTAGCGGTGCAGACATGGATGGAAGAGGACAAAGTCCCCATGAATATCATCTTACCGGGCGGCTACTTTACAGGAAACAACACTATGCCTTAAAAAGAAACCCAGGAACTCATAAGATGTTGCGATAAGGCAAAGTTTTAGGTTGACAGACGATGTGAGGGCTTATTAGAATTCATAGTAAGTAGTGATATCCAGAAGGACGATAAGACGGCCGGTACCAGCAAGAACTTATCCTATAGTGTACTGGGGCCTTTGAGGGCGGCCTAGCAATTACCCCTGGTAGGCCTCAACGGGAGATAGGCAATGGGCGGAGGGCGCACCCTGACCGTCGCATGACTTCCAAGACTTTGGAACGGTATACCGGTCGTTAGGTTGAGTGGGCCAAGGGAGTGCTGAACCCCTAAGAGACAGCTTTTTCAAGAGGGGAGACTTCTCTGGTCAAAACCCCAGGACTGGGATCGCGTCGAAATCGTTTAGCGAAGTCGCTAAGCAGGCGGGCTCCATAGTTTGGGTTTCTGGGACCGCGGCAAGGAGGACGACACCATTTCCAGGGAGGAATGGAAGCGTGTGGCGTCGGCTATCTCGGCTATTTTCATGAAGGTGATGAGGGACCATTCTGACTCACCTCCCAGCGAGTGTGCGGGCTGGCACTCTGGGCTATTTAAGAGAATTTCTTGCTTTATGAGGCGGCGGTTGCCTTGAAAGGTTTAGAAGAGCCCCAAGCAGGAGGCCGTTGAAAAGAAAGATTTGCCGAGCCCAAGTCTGGCTCTCTGCGGAGGCCTCCGCACCAAGGGAAATCGCGGAGATCCTCCGCTTTGCTATCCGAATCTTCCTGCGCACTATTGAAAGGTTGTCAGATTTCAGGGATCCGAGGAACCTTATCGGTAAATGCTGATTTTGCTTAACGCAGAGGCCCTCGGCCCATGAGCATGGAGGTGGACTCCGTCAGGTCGGATGCTGAGGATATTGGTAGCATCTCCTCGTTCGCGGGGTCTGTTATCAGTATTTATAGGATGTTCGACAGAATTGCCTCATATTCAATTCTCCCTTTTTAACCAAGCGAGGAAGAGAAGCGAACCCTCGGACTGGGAACTGTATAGGATCGGGTTGGGAATTTATAAATCTGAGATAAGGAGAGCTTAGCGAGATTCGTGCAGGAGCTTCTGCGAGAACGTGGAAGGCTGCCACGCGTCCTCTAGGCTTAGACGTGTGCTTGCCTGGGTGAAGTGCAATGAGGAGTCGCTTGGGCTTCTGCTCGATGCCCATGCACACGAAGAGCAGGCCAGTGAAAATAGCGGTATCTTCTGCGAGAAGCTCTTCTCAGCCGAAAATTAATCCTTCTGCACTACTGTAGTGTGCTTAAGGCGGAGGTGAACGCAATCAAGGAGGTAGCCGATTGGCTACAAACTAATGAAATGCCTTTTAGACGGGAAACCATATATTCTAATAGTCTGGACGCTATTAAGGCCTTAGGTTGTTTAATAGTGAGGTCTAACTTCTTTCTCAGCCGTCTCTGAATACCTTGACATCGGACGGTTTGGGTGCTGGGCATAACGATATCGCAGGCGCCTATATGGCTGATGAGCTCGCTCGGCGGCGTACCCGGGAAGCCATTACTCCATGCAGGGATAAGGAGGGGCTCCTCTGGCCGCTTACTGATTTGTGTTAGATAGATGGGCTATTTGTCGACTCAGCGAGCGCTGCGCAACTACTACAACATGCAAAATTGCAATGACCCCCTAGCCGATGGTGGATCGTAGGCGTTCGAAGGAGCTGAGGTCGCTAACAAACCGGCCACTGTCGAAACTCGTAGGATATTGTCCGATGGGTATTCATGCGGTCAGGCTGAATATAGTCTCTGACCCTTTTTGCCACAGCTGTATGGTGGATTCATCTTTTAATTTTCTGCTCAGTTGTCCTGCCTTTGGGAGACTGAGGTTCAAGTACCTAGGCTCCTACTTCTTTAGTATCCCAGAGAAGCTTTCCGGGGTGGAAATTGGTAATTTGCGTGACTTCATTCTGGGTACGCAGCATTTCTTTAGTTAACCGCTTTTGGTTGTGATGAACGTAACCATTCTAACAACAGGTAGTATCACAATGGACTTCTTTTACTATGGCTAAGGTAGTCCCCGCCACCACATTAACCTAACCTAGTCACTACCTCACTGAAGAGACATTTTGAATTCGTCTTATATGCAAAACTATTCGGAGGAAATGAATAACACTAAACAGCGTATCTTTTTAGAAAAAAATTGATGGTGCCGCGCCCTTGCAATAATTTAGCCTAACTATTTGAAACCGATCTACAATATTTGGTACCGGTTGTTTGGGAAAAATGCGGACCCCCCATTTAAGACAATAATACCATTCATCATATTACCCAGCAATTTGACGTAGATGTATGATATTCGATAAATACATCCATTTCCTTTAGATCAAAGTATAAAGAATATTTTAAGCCCGAAAGCACGGTTCAATATTTAAAAAAAATATGTTTTAATTGATTAATAAGAGGTGGGCATAGGTTTTGTACGGTTTTTACGGTTTGTTTATTGAACATTTTCTTTATATCGTGTATTTCCTTATGCAATCTCATTTTGCTTAATAGATTTGAGCAAATTCTCTTTAATAGTTACCTAGATATCGATGTTTTTTTTACTTACTGACTTCATATGTGTGTGTACCAAATTTGGTAGACTTTGGTACCATGGCTTCGGAAATACACGTCTTTGCTGTAAAGTGGGCATCCCATTCTCAAATTTTTTTGATTCGGTGTGTTAGAACACCCCCTTCCTTCATTTTAAATTTCGTGTTTTTGCTTTTTTTAAATACCGCAATATGAGAATCGGGCGTAGTTTTTGTTCGATTTCCACAATTTTCGAAACCTGGCTTACTGACTTGGAATACAATACAGGAATTCAATTTGGAAAGATTGTACATGTAGTTTCTTATAAAGAGGGCGGGGCTATGCCCTTAAAGAAAATGCACATATATTTCTCTCTCTAACCCAAGCCTATTTATCAAACTTGAGCAAATTGTTCACAATAGCTACTGAAATATTGCGGTCATTTGATTTTCAGAAAATACCGCTGCGCTGGTATGGTTATTGTCCAATTTCGCAAATTTGCAATACCAAAGTGTATACCACGTTTCGTTGAGATAGCTCAATATTTACGGGAGTTATCCGACTGACGGGCGGGCGGACAGACGGGCATGGCGTAATTTGTTTCGTTATTAATTTAAAAAATTTTTGTATATGTTATCTCTATCGGTTGCAAACAACCGTTAGGTGAACAAAGTTATAATACCCTGGGCACCACCAGTACACTCTGCTATATACATATATATATGCAACATTGAAGATATGTTTTTTTTTCTTTGGAACGAACTGTTGACTTCAACATGGCTTGAATGTCATAAGCAACAGGGCTTTGTCTCTTCTTGCATATCTTTTCATTTAGTCAAAAATTAGTTTCCACAAGTGACATCAAAAGGGCGTTTCAAAAGGGACTTCAAAAGGGGACTTATCAAAAAGTAATAGGAAATTAATGATATTAATAATTTGGCGCATGCATCATATAACTCGATGCTTGGCCAAGCTTCTCCTACAATTTACGGTGTGCGTACTATTGACCAATCTTGCTTGTAGTGTACATTACCGTTCTTACAACAAGTGGTATCACAATGGACTTCTTTAACCATGTCCAAATGAGTTCCCTCTGCTGAGACTACCACATCAACCTAACCCAACGTTACAGGAGCAAGCAGGCTAACAATTTGACCTCCCAGTACCGATTTCGTCGGAACCTCCACTGTCGGGCTAAGACAAGGATTAGTAATTCCAATGAAATTCCCAGGACAACGAACAGGGAGACTTATGAGAACATGCTGAATTCAAATAGCCCTAGTATACGGCATATGCAAAGGAAGACATACTGTATAGAATTGTTGTCCTTGCCGCTTTCAACTAAAGCTGCCCTGACAAAAAACTGAAAACACATTATTCTACACCTGTTGCGGGTAACTACAGACTTCCTGTCACTGCCCTACGTTCCAAGTGTATGAAGCTGCATCCTCCAAAGGTAAAATCATATCATCCAAACACATAGGGATGCTGAGCACCCGGCTCTCACTCATTCAGCTCCCCTGAGATGAGATCGAAAAAGTAACTAAATTTGAGACAAGATTTAAAATCAAGCTAGGGCACAAAGCTTAGTGAAGTACGTCCTCGCTGTAAGTACATCTACGAGCTAGCAACCTGCGGGTAAGATGTCAATCATCTTCTAATCGGAAGTTTACGCGGGAGCGTCAATGGCTGGGAGGGTATAATAGTAAACGAATAAAGTATAATATTAAGAACAACATGATGATATTTAAAGACTTTTTTACAGGTCACTGCAAGCTGCGAAGCCATCTGCACTGCTCTGAATATTGTCGAACGAGTTGTGTCGCTTCTGTATCTCGGCGCAGGAGAATTCGGTGGACCTTCTCTTCGAGCATGAAGTCATCCCGAGAAAATGGCGAATGCATCTAGGTTCATCGACCCGAGCAGGAACTCGTATGCTCGCTACCATCTACCTTCACGTTGAACTTTCTAAGAGCGCTTGGGGCTGTCTAACTATCTATCTATCTGCCCGTAATAAAAATATTTCTTAAAACAAAGCGTGTGATTCAAACCCCCATTTGAAACATGAGTTGCGAGTTCTAGTAAGTTGGTAATAGTAGATATATTTCAACTCAGTAGCAACAATTGCTTCAACTATTTGTGGAATTGCGGAAAGCTTTGCAATCATCTTGGTAGTCTTGTTGTAGTGATAACTTGGAGAAGTAAGATAGAAGCTGATATAAGCAATCAGCAAATTTTTTAAGAAAACTCAATAGTATTAAATCAGGTTCAGACCTAACGATTCTTTTAACGCTTTTTGGTAAAGCAACACATATTCAGGAGAAATTATTGGAATATAACTTGAGGCATTGTCCTACATTCCAACTGTGTAAAGGAGTAGGAAACGGGACTATTCCTTAGCTAAGTTCTTCAAGATCAGACACTCTTCGGCAGAAACCGATACACTCCAGGAAGCTTGCCTGTACCTGCTAACGACGGAAATAGTTCGACTGTGGAGATACTGTAATGTGTGTCTTTCTGGGCATAGAGAGAGCCTTTGATGTCGCCGGGGCACGAGGGTAGCTCAGGCGTTTGAAAAAATGGAAGTACTAGCACCTAGTAGAAGCGCTGTTAAAGACAGGAACGAACAACAGTTGAAAACCAGTAAAGGTTGCCCACTGTTACCCATTCGCGATCAATATTCCAAGAAATGTGCGGAAGTTGTGCAAGACAATCATTGCGTCAGATGGTCATAGAACTTACAACTTTAAGTAAATAAGTATGTTGGTTGTACACTAATAAATCGGACAGCGGAGGTCGATAACAGAGAGCGGTGTAAGTAGATGTGCACAGATGCACTTAAATTCAATGGATTCAACAGCTACTAATATCTGTAGAAGGAATTGTAGATTGCCCAGCGAACTCCATTGCCGACCCTGTCCAAGCGATCATTTCTATAAATTTGATGTTTATTACATACAGTTTAAGAGATTAAAACGTAAGGTTTTAGGCATGTTTCAGTAATGAATCAATATTATAATTATACTGAAGCATTTTTAAAGACAAGCCAGTTAATTTTGTGGTCCGCTCTCTAACATTTATTTATTTAAAGGAGATTTAACAATCAGTTTTTTGACTCAGTATTGTGACGAGGAATCTGTGCAACATTGTGATTATTAAGGTTGGGGTTTTTATTCGAATTCAAACAAAATCGGATCAGAATGCAATGCTTTGAGGAGAACCGAAATTGTATATTTTATTTGTTTATATTATTTTATTTTCTAACGCAACATCAATATTAAATGAATAAACATATGTGTAGACAAATTTTCTGATTGTTAAGCAGCCGGTTGCAATTTTAATTAAATTATAAAACTCAATGTTTTCAACGGTAGTATCTTTGGTGAATATCTAGACGAAAAACGATTTTCTCTGAGGAACCACAACTAGCTTCTTGGTAGTAGTACAAGTATTTTTTTACGGTTTTGGAAGTACGTGGTTTCTGCTACGAATTGACTTTAATAAATTTACTCAGTTAGAGCAGAAATCTCCTTGCCGATTTCAGAGAAACCATTCCTGACATGATTAAAGAGTATGAACAGATTAACCGCATTTGATCAACACTTTAAGCATGACCGTCATTATCCTTAATTGAGTTTAATACTCTACCTGTGACACATAGGCCACAAGAAATATTAAAATAATATAAAATTAAAGCAAGAAATAAAACATATACTGATAAAAATATAGATTTAAATGCAGATACTTTCCTACTTAGCTATAATAATATAAGGTTGAAGGTTGAATTAAAGTATCCAAATTCTTACTAATGGACTTACTTGCAAATCTGGGATCATTTGTAGTAGAACCATACCAAGTCGCTGAGCTTCTCATATCTGAATAGTGTCCAGCCAGAGAAAGATTATCAGCCGGGCCGCAATAACTTTGAACCCCTGGGCTATGATAAAGTGAACTCATTGCGTACGGATTTGCCATGGCCGCAGATCCCAAGGTACCAGGTGAAGTCACACTACTTCCGCTTGAATTTGTCCTGAAATATAAATTCATTTATTAACACAATTAAACAATACAAGTACTCGTATTTTACATATGCATTAACACGCTAAGTACTATCCCGTTATTCCCGATTACTTGCAAAAGCCGTGTGAAATGAAGGGATATCGGAAAATTAATAATAATAAGGTCCTTCCAATATAATTATCAAAACACTATTGCCTAGCGACAATGAAGACATTGCATACCGATTTACATAATTCTTTGATTATAATTATTTCACTAAAGTCAATGGGTCATCTTCCAAGATTATCTATGTATATCCCAATAACTCGATCAATGTTCCAGTAATATCTTCTGAAAATGCATTATACAACATAAACATTTTATTATACGAGTATTCATAAACAATTTTCCGATTACTTATATCTACTTGTTTAATCTGTTTCTAAAACAAGGTATTTTTCCGTCAGTTTTGAAAATATATTTTATAACCACTGTTCACAAAACGATAGTAGTTCTTGGAATGAAAATTACCGGAGAATAGCAAAGCTGTCGGCGATTCCAAAATTATTTGAAGCAATTGTCAGTAATCAGTTGAATTATTCGAGCTACTCACGAATCGCAAACTCTTAGCACGGATTTTGTTAGGACAAATCAACTATTATCAATTTGCTGGAATTCACAACTCATGTTTCAAACGGCTTCAGAGAAAATATTCCAACAGATGTTTTATACACTGACTTCACTAAATCCATTAACAAAGTTTGTGGCCCCTTACTCATCCATAAACTTTATCTACTTGGCTTTCCACTTTCTTTCATAAAACGTCTGAATGTGTCACTGTGCTGCCTTATAACACGCTTTTCAAAGAGATTACCAGCTTCCAAAATCGGTAAATCTTTGCAAACTTTTTGTAACAACAGCTGACTATTGTATGCATTATTGTGTCAACAGAATGGAAAAGCGCCCGCAATGCAATCTCTCCACATTAAGAAGTCGCGGCTGAAGTGGCCAACCTGAAATCAGCGGTCAAGGATATTGACGAAGGAGTGAGTGCGCTAGAGAAACTACCGGGGAAAATGCAGAAAAAAGAAAGATCGTGGCGTTGGTGTCAACAGATGTATAAGGTGTACCAATGGTAGCTAATGAAAATGTTGTTCTCTCACATATGTACGAAATTTATTCTGGCGCTACTTACTTTCCGCTCATACCTGCGAATGCGCGAAAATAAGACCGACAACAATCCCTCTTTAATCATTTTTAAAATGAATGCGGCGTTAGACCCCTCACTATTATTTAAGGCTATTGCTGGCTTCTTTAAGCCTACACACAAGTGTTTAATTCTCCGCGATATTGGTGTCAACGCTGATGAGAAGCTTTTCGTCCATAAACGTTTAACGAAAACGAAGCGTGAACTAATGTAATACGCTACTCAACTTACGGGGCACAAACGTTTGGTGAGTGCGTTCTCAATTCCTGGGCACATACATATACGTAAGGAAGCATCCCGACAATGAGGCTGCGAAGGTTTTGTATCGTAAAAGTGTAGATCACATTGCAGCTGCATACATAATTTATACTTTTGGTTGTAAAATACTAATAACGTTGGTTTTTTTTATTGTTTAGTTCTCTACAGCCAGCCAGAAATTTACCACATAGACCACCGGTGGAAGATTTAAAATTACTTCCAGAGATTTAGTAGGTGTAGAGGGTAGCGCTCCCGTGACCAGCATGGAAGCTGTACGCTGTACTCGCTCCATCTTGGCTTTTCTTACCGTTTTGCACAGCGCTGTCCACCAGACGCTAACCCCGTGGAAGAGAATATGTAGGTCTTATCACTGCCGTGTACATCCAGTCTACTACGTGTGGTTTCATTCCCCATTTTTTTCCTAAAGATGCCTTGCAAGTGTACAAGGTGGTGATGGCCTTCCTGGAGCGGTCTTCGATGTTTTGCTTCCATTCGAGCTTCCTGTCTAGAACAACTCCATGGTACTTGACCTCGGTTGAGAGAGTGAGTTCAACTCCGTTTAATGAGGGAGGTTTGAAAGGAGGAATTTTGTATTTTCTCGTGAAGAGTACCATCTCAGTCCTTGCAGGGTTAACGCCAACTCCGTTGGCTGAGGGCATATTGTAGTAGGTCACTCAGAACCTGCAGATGTTTACCAGTTGTTACGATATCTATGTCATCGACGTACGCTACGACTTGGCAACCACTGCCCTTTAGGTTCCACAACAGGGCGTCAACGGTTACATTCCATAGTAAAGGGGAGAGAACGCCCCCTTGCGGTGTGCCTCTGGTCACATCTAGTAATGGATCCATCCCCTAACTCGGAAATAAAAGTTCTCTTTTTGAGAAGGAGCCCTACAAAGTCCTCCACTCTGCTGAATGAAACAGTGATCAATTTTATATTCACGTGTGACTTGCACCGATAACAGTAATTATGTCACATCAAAGATATATGTATATACACTACGACACTTTTGGTACACTTGTTACTCTCTATGCCAAACTTAAACTTGTAAGGACCCTTATCGTTCCTCAAATATCATACTTGAAGTGGTATATATCTATGTATAAGTAG
This sequence comes from Anomoia purmunda, assembly GCA_951828415.1. Classification (NCBI taxonomy): domain Eukaryota; kingdom Metazoa; phylum Arthropoda; class Insecta; order Diptera; family Tephritidae; genus Anomoia; species Anomoia purmunda. The sequence goes on along the minus strand of OX639993.1, from coordinate 82,902,448 downwards.
CAGTCTTGATTACGAACCTAAAAATAAATTAAATGTAGCTCTAAACAATGTTTCTAGATTCATATATTTTAAAAGAAATTTTTTAAATGAACATTTCCGATGTGATGGATCCAGGGTCAGCTCGGCGGCGCACACCACGCATTTTACCACACACTTTATGCCACACCCTTAGAACATCTGGCAGTACGCACAGACATATGCACATAAACACACAAAATTTCGTTTGCGAGCCAAGTCGGCCCCACAAGTACTTAATACTTAATAGTTCCTCGACCGAGTACTTAATAATAAAATTGTTGACTCAAATTAACTTTTTATTGCGTTATTTTTCTTTAGTTTAAGAAGTGGTAAGTCAGTGGAGTATTTATGGTCCTATAACGTCTTACAAAAAGATACCTTGAGGAGACGAAACACACACAAAAAAAAAATGATTCTACAGTTTACTCACAAACCGGAATTTTGAATAATACAAAAAAAAACAAAGATATATGTATTTTGAACGTGGTGCATTGAAATTTAAGTACATTCGGATAACACAAAATAATTACGCATACATATAAAGTGCAGTAAACAAAAACTATAAAACAAAACAGCCAAATTGATTATTCGGGCGCGGCGCTTAATAAATGAACTAATAAATTAAGCACAAAAACAACATTTAATATTACAAACCGGGCGCGAAACGAATAAAACACTACATACTGAAAAAGGAAATAAGAAGCAATCCAAAGGAGTCACAGGGCACATTCCCACGACAGTCGTTTCTACGTACCGAAATGACCCAGGTTTTACCCAGCCAAGGACTGTTGTTTCTGCGATCTAACCCTGTTTAGATCGGCCTACCCCATAACTCGTCTGTCTGCCCTGGAGCAACTCTTAGCAGCAGGGTTGCTTCACCTCCTTCTGCTCAGGGCTGGCATCGAGTCAAACCCTGGATCAGAAACCTATTTTTGCTGCGTTTGCCAGAAAAGGCTCCATCAGAACTCTACTTCGGTAAGGTGAAATTCGTGCGACGGATGGAGCCATCATAAGGTCTGCTCAGGCCTTAAGACCCATAAGGAGTGGCCTGCAAATTATGTGGCTCCATGTTGTTCGCGCCCCATGGCGCAAAAAGCCTCTACGGCCCCTTTAGCTGCACCAAGTGCACCGGTGCCTAGCACCGGCAGAACCTCTACGGTTCATAGGAGCACACAACAACATGGACGCTTCTCTTTCCACCCCCACCCAGCTCCGCCCCTCGTGTGGGGAGTAGCCAGCAGCTCCTGGTGCCCCACACAGTCTGTTCCGTGTGTCTGCCAGGGATATACCGGAATGCGGTATCAGCCAAATGCAACTCGTGCCAGGGCTGGTGTCACTTCTGTGTATGTTCTGGTCTGCGTACCACACGTGAATGGTCGGGTGACAACCTGCCTCTCTAATGTAGAGCCTTGCAACCGCACACGCCCGTGGCGGCGCTGCCGAACAACACCTCAAGGCATCCCAATGTGCCATTGCATGTGCAGCAGGGACGGCAGCAACATCACCCTTCCCTCACACCTCTCTCCACGACGTCTCTTCCGAGGCAAACGAGACTCTTTCAGCTGAACTGCAATGGGCTGCAGGGCACGATTGAGGAGATAACCGACTTTATGAGTCGGCATAATCTGTCAATAGCTGCGATCCAAGAAACGAAATTGCACGAAAACTCAACCTTGTTGAGTTGCAACGGGTACAATGTGCATCGTAAGGAACGCGAGCGAGGTAATGGTGGTGGCTTAGCTTTCATCACCCATCACACTGTGCAGTATCGTCTTATTGAAGAAGACATCGACCGCAGGGACACTACCTTAGAATGTCAAGGAATAGCTGTACGGTTAGGCGATGTCGAGCTCGAAATATTCAAGGTTTATATACCCCATGTCACCTGATGCCTGGCAGGATATCACCCTGACATAGGTGCGCTCCTCAGAGGTGAAAATCGATTCGTAGTTGGTGACTTTAACGTGCACCACGATCTGTGGCTTTCAAGCCTGCCAGCTAATCGTAGGGGAAACGATTTGGCAGAGCAGATAGACGATTCGACATTCTCCACGATGAATGATGATGCCCCCACCAGGATTATGGGTAGTTGCAGTAGCTCGCCTGACCTAACAATAGCTAGCGCAGGTCTGATAAATACCAAAACGTGGCGTCCTATGCTATCGCTTGCCAGGGCCGGATTTAGCTCAGGACCAGAGGGGCCATGGCCCCAGGGCCCCCCAATTAGGGGCCCCCACCAAAACAGTATGAAAGTTTTAAATCAGTTCAAATATTTTAAAAAATACTGATATAAGGAAAAAAATTTAATCGACTATAGTGCGAGAACTATTACCATGCTTTTTAAAATAAATTTACTCGAAGGTTTTGCAAAATTTTCAACGCTTCACCTTGCGCTTTACATAGAATCGCAATGTCGATCGTTGCATTCAAATTTTTAGCGCGGAAAGATATTTTAAAATGGCCGAGCAGTTGTTTGCTTATTTGGTGTTCCGAAAGCATACTATTGCCTCTTTCTGTCGTATATTTAGAACGAGAAAAATATACTTCAAATGTGCTTGAAAAATTGCTATTAGATAATAAGATGCGTTTCAGAACACTCGCTGAATTCGTACTTAATTTTCACAGCGTTCCTGAGTGTTGACAATAAATTGTTTTTATTACATTGTGTGAAAAACAGTGCCTTTTATTTATGTGTAAGAAGAAATAATTCAGTTTTTGATACACTCTCACTGCAAGTCGAGTGTTATTTTCGGTAAGCACATATAAAAAAAAAGCACACGGATCAAATTATATAATATAATATTCATGCAATATATATAAATTTGTCGCTGACCAAAATTCATGTTTATATATTATTTAAATGATATTAAATACATATAAGAACACATTTATCTACAATAACTTTCTCAACTCGAATCAGTCAAAATCTACTGATTCACAGTCAGGTAGAGGTTACTATAATTGTGATCAGTAACCTCTTTCTGACTTAATTAGTAAAATTTTACTGTTCATCAGTTATTTCGACTGATACATTTAAGAATATATCCCTTAATTCTCCAATTTCCAGAGAAACATAATGTCCGGCAGAAACGAAGCCAGACACAAATATTCTCGGAATTATCGGAGTGGAGCATCAAAAAGAAAAGCTGCTGAAGAGAAAGCTCAAAAATTAGATGATCAGCTTGCGAAAACTCCCAAATTAAGCCGCTTTTTTTTCAAGTTATCGAGCAACCTAAAACTCCAAATCATGATCTGCCGTCAACTTCTAATCCTGTTTTGGCTCCTGTTTTGGAATCGGAAAAACAAGACGAACCCGCGCAAGACTGTCAGGTCATCGAAGGACCTAAAGAATTTTCTGAAAATCTGAATGTGGAAAATGATATCGGAGTTTGGACGGCGCCGTTCACAGACAAAATGATTGATTACTGGATCAAACAAGTCCATCCGAGTTACAACACTGTGACGAAAATCTCTTTTCGAAGAAATCAGTAACCCAACACCGCTACGACGTTGATGAGGGCTCTAAAAAATGTACGAAAAATCTATTTTATCGAACGCATCAGAACAAAGAAGTGTTTCATCGCACTTGGTTGTGTTTTTCTCCAACCACTAGAAAAATATACTACTTCTTGTGTAAGCTCATGGTGAATTCACCCAGTAATTTTTTCGCTGGGGAAGGCTTGTGCGATTGGAAGCATGCCTCCGAACGCCTAGCTCAACACGAAACTTCGAAGAGTCATCTGAATTCCCTCATTGATTTTTCAACTCGTTCCAAGAAATTATCTTGTATCAATTATGCAATTGATGAACAGGCAAGTTTTGTACTATCATAAATTAAAAAATATTCAAATACCTTACAACTATTTTGATAATAATTCGAATTACAGGTACAAGAAGAAGCTAGATATTGGAGAGAAGTTCTCAAACGAGTAATAAGTTCAAATTTCTTGCTGAGCGTGGGTTGTCCTTTCGTGGTAGTGATGAGACAATTCACCTAGTAACGGAAATTTCCTTGGTATCATCGAACTTCTTGCGCAGTATGAACCTTTCCTCGCTGGTCACTTGAAAGAACACGGTAATAAGGGAAGTGGTCATATTAATTATTTATCGTCCACAATAGTTGAAGAGTTAATTGATCTTATGGCAGAAAAACTACTGGTTGAGATAACGAATCGCATTAAAAAAGCGAAATATTTTTCTGTTTCGGTGGATTCCACACCCGATGTGAGTCATGTTGATCAATTAACTGTGATTTTGAGGTACATATATGGAAAGTTTCACTCTAGCTAAACGTTTTTTGACTTTCATCTTTCATTATGGTCACAAAAGCGTAGACATGGCGGAAGCTCTACTTGGTTTTCTTGAACAACAAGGGATTGATATACAAAACTGTCGGAATCAATCATATGATAATGCAGCAAATATGAGTGGAAACTATAAAGGCATGCAGTCCATAATATCGGAAAAAACAGTTCTGCAATATTCATCCCTTGTTCTGGTCACTCATTAAATTTGGTAGGACAATCAGCTGCTGGTGCATGTTCTTCTGGAATTTTTTTTTCGATTTTGTACAAGAACTTTTTGTTTTTTTCACAGCCTCAACAGCTGGATATGAAATATTAATATGGCACCTTTCGTTTGAGAACACTAAGAAGGTTTTTTATACATTTAAAAACTTAAGCGATACTTGTTGGTCTTGTCGCGCAGATGCTGTTAAAGCTCTTGTTCATGGCTACAAATCTATTGTTAATGCATTGAATGAGATCCGGAATGATTCCGAACAAGAGGACACCGCAAAATGTCAAGCACGCGGTCTTTTTAAAAATATGTCGCGATTAGAAACTGCAATTTATACCCAATTTTGGTATGAAATACTCGAAAGATTCAATTCTACTATCCATTATTTACAAAGTTCAACCATGATTCTAAGTACAGCTATGAATTTGCTGAAATCCTTGAGTTCGTTTGTTGAATCTAGGTTAGGTTAGAATACTGTGGTAGTTCCCCAAAGGGAACTCACTTAGACATAGTAGGGGTCCGTTGTGATACCACCTAATTTATGAACGGTAACGTGAATCGGAAAGTCAGGAAAGATTAACCTGAGAAACGTTGCGTGCCCCGAATGAAGTCACGCAAATTACCAATATCCACTCCAGAAAGGTCTTCTGGAGTGCTAAAGAAGTACGAGCCTAGGTACTTGAACCTCAGTCTCGCAAATGCAGGGCAGCTGAGCAGAAAATGACAAGATGAATCCACCTCATCCTTCTCCATACAGCTGCGGCAGAAAGGGTCAGAGCCTATTTTCAGCCTAACCGCGTGAATAGCCAACGGACAATGCCCAGTCAAAACACCAACCAGGGTCGAGAGTTGCCGCTTAGTAAGCGACATCAGCTCCCTTCAGCGCCGACGATCCACTCTCGGCCAGAGGGACCTTGCAGTTTTGCATGTCGTGGCAATTTCCCAGCTTTCGCTGAGACGACATAAAGCCCATCTATCCAGGAGAAGCCCGTAGGCAGTCAAAGGAGCCCCCACCCTCTCCCTGCAAGGAGAAATGACTTCCAGGGTTCCTTGCCGAGCAAGCTCATCAGCCATGCAGTTCCCTGCAATTTCGCTATGGCCCGGTACCCAAATTAGTCTAACGTCGAGATATTCCTAGGCAGCTGCGAGGGAAGTCAGGCATTCCCTGACCAGTTTTGATCTCACCATTAGCGATCCTAAGGCCTTAATAGCGGCCTGACTAACCGAATAAATGTTGGCCCGTCTAGAGGGCATTACATTGGTAAGTAGCCAATCGGCTGCCTCCTTTATTGCGGTCACCTCTGCTTGAAATACACTGCAATAGTCCGGAAGCCTAAATTTATGGTTGAGGGAGAACTCATCGCAGAAGACCCCTCCCCCAACCTTACCATCCAGCTTCGAGCCATCCGTGAAAAAGTTCACCGTCCCACCGCCCTACAATCCACCCTCCTTCCACTCCTCCCTACGCGGGATGTAAGTGGATAGGGAGCAACTCCGAGCTGGAGCCGGCAGACAGTTGAATCTAAAAGGGGCGCATTTGATTCTTATGAAACTGCAGGGAAAGAGTTGTCTGATGCACAAGAATATGAAAATGAACGCGTTCAAGCTCGTAATGTACGATTGAATCCCGTCGATTATGGTAAAGAGATCAACTTATTGTTTCGTTGAAAGAGCGAATTTCTGCATACGAAGTCGCTAATGAGCGATTCGGTTTTTTATCTGAGATTAGCACGATGGAACCTTCTCAGTTGGAATTGGCAGCCAAGAAACTTGTTGGATTCTATTCTCTAGATTAAGAAGATAATTTAGCTAGTGAATTAGTGCATCTCGCAACTTTTTCGAAACAATATGAAAAACCAGACAAAGAACCAATAGAAGCGTTTTTATATCGTATAATTATTCAGAAGAATGTTCAACCCATATTTTGCAATGCAGAAATAGCTCTACATATGCACTTGTCCATGATGGTGACGAACTGCAGTGGAGAAAGATCTTTTTCGAAACTGAGAATCATCAAAAACAGATTGCGAACTAGCATGACACAAGATCGTTTGACAAATCTCATGCTTCTCAGTGTCGAAAGTGATATTCTCCGTGATTTGAGTTTTGATGATGTCATCGATACGTTTGCTAATAAAAAATCTCGTAAAGTACCTCTAGCTTAAGATAATAATTTATAGAAGAGCATTCAATAAAAAACACGTGGAATTACAATGAGTTTCAATTTTCCGAGTTTAAGAAAAATTAAAAAATGTTGAAGGTCCCCACCAAACGTAGGCCGCAGGGGCTCCAAACTCTAAATCCGGCCCTGTCACTTGCATCAGATCACCTACCCATAATCATCTCGATTAACAGACCTGCTGAAATTGTCTCCGCGGACCACCGGACTATATCAACCTTCAAAAGCTGACTGGGTCAGGTTCCCGGAATTCACCGAAAATGCCTTCAGATATCTTCCCATACCCACTGACGTTCGCAAAAGCGAACACAAGTTCCGCAAGGTGGTTGCGTCTGCTGCGGCTCGCTTCATCTCGGCAGGGAGGATCCCGGAAATCCGTCCCAATTTCCCAGCCGAAGCGGCCGCTCTAGCGAATGAACGCGACCATCTTCGCCGCTCCGATCCCCGAAATCTCAACATAAAGGATTTGAACGTAGAGATTCGGAGGCTGGTTGACCAGAATAAGCGGAACAAGTGGGAGGAGCATTTGAAGTCCTGCAACCTAATCACGGGTGTTGGTAAGCTCTGGTCTACCGTAAAGTCCCTATCCAACCCGACGAAGCGCGGCGACAGAGTGGAAATTTCATTCGGGGATTGTGCCTTGTCGGACCCGCAGAGATGCGCGAACTATTTCAGCCGGCAATTTATATTGCATCCTTCGGGGGATAGGGCCAAGCGGAAGGTGACCAGAAGGCTGCGGAAACTACCAAAAAACACCGCGCCTCTTGCCTTCACTTGTGGTGAGGTGAAGGAGGTCTAAGCATGTTGATGCTGAAGAATTAGGCCCCGCGGGAGTTGAGTTTCTCACAGGGATCCTCAAGTTGTCAATGGTCACCCTCATCATTCTTGACATCTGGAAGGTTGGGAGGGTGGTCCCACTGCTGAAACCAGGGAAGCCGACCGACAAGGGCGATTCCTATCGGCCGATTTGCCTGCTTTCGCCGGTGGTAAAGACACTTGAGGTCCTACTCCTCCGGTACTACACATACCACCTAGGGTCGGCTAAGCATCAAAATGGCTTCCGGAAAGTGAACAGCACAACAACAGCACTTAATGCCATAAACACTGGTGAGCCGCGGTCTTAACCAAAACCACCCCTGCCAGAGAACTGTCCTAGTATCGTTGGATCTGTCAAAAGCCTTTCAGACAGTCTGCCACTCCACGCTACTAGCTGACGTGGAAGCATCGACTCTCCTGTAGGCACTGAAACGGTGGACCGCGAATTACCTGTTTGGTCGACAATCATAGGTATTGTTCAGAGACATCAAAATTAAGGAGGATTAAACAAGGGGTACCGCAGGGTGGCGTGCTGTCTCCTATGCCGATGATTGCTCGATAATGGCAACCGGTAATGTAATTGACGACCTGAGTTCGAAGGTGAATAGATATATCTCCGACCTTGCCCATTTCTTTACAAGAAGAAACCTGGCGCTGTCCCCTGCTAAGTCTGAGGCGACCCTCTTTACCACCTGGACGAAGGAGGTCAGACTAAATCTCAACATCCACATCGATGGCACCCCCATTCCGATGGTTAATCTCCCGACGTTGTTGGCAACATACAAGGCGTTTGACCAGCCGGTACATCTCCACCAAGGAGGAACATCTCCACCAAGACGTCAAAGTGATCCGCGTTAAGGAGCACAGCCTGATGCACAGCAAGCAGTTTCTTGCTGAGTGTCACCGTTCGGGGCACCCAAATAGGCATCTGCTTGCAGTGGAGCTTCCCCCCAGGCACATCAGAAGGGATCTCTTAGAACTAAAGGACTAGATCCAGCCACTCATAACGCAACAGCTGGATCCGGAGTCACTACCACCATCGACTCTCGCCAGGCTAATGCTGTTATCAGAGCCCAACCCCTACCTGTAGCAGATAAGGAGTTCCTGCTGCCCGCGAGTCCCGCGTCACTCAGACACAATTACGATCTGGATACTGTAGTAGGCTTATCTCCTACGTATCCAGAATCAACCCTGACATACCCAATACATGTCCGGCATGTGGAGATTCTCCGCACGATACCAATCACCTATTCACATGCCCTCTCAAACCCACTCATCTAACCCCCCATCCGTCTGGTTTAGCACTGTCGAAACTGCACTTTTCCAGGGCCTCCCCCTAGATGAGTTCGACGACAACGATCATGGGTGAACCCGCTCTTTACGGGTCGTGATAACCGCTACAACAACAGCCACAGGGCAACAGGGAAATATTCAATAAAACCTTTACGAAAACCTCTGATTCCCTTATATTCAGAAATATTTGTCACAAAAAAACACCGTATATAGAAATATGTAAAAAAAATGTTAACGAAGATCCAACTACGAAACATATGTATGTGTTATGTTTGGTCAGCTCATCCATTACCCATATACATATGTATATTATTTGTTGGGCTAATTTATTAAATCGACAAATATTAATTTTTGAGCTCGAGGCCAGTATAAGGAAAATGTTTTGGAAAAAAGATGACAACAGTCAGAAGTAGTAACAAAATTCTAACAATAATTAATAATACATATTGGGGCATAATCATAGTCCTGAGTTAGAGACGACTTTAGTTAGAGTAATACTAAAAATTTAGAGCGGACTCTATCTTTATGTGTATCATAGTCAAGTTAGCGCCATGTTCTAAAAAGAGTCAGCTTTTACAAAAAATTCTTTTACAATTACATATTCTATTACGATTTCAGTCAAAAATCAACCATGCAATTTTGACATTTCATGTAAGTATTTACTCAATTTTTAACAATCAACAAAAGAATCAAACTGGACGCAAGAATGGAAAACGTTAGTTATTTAAGAATCCTGATAATATGAAGAATAATTAAACATGTACATATATTATATTTTAAAGGAAAGGAAACGGGAACAAAACTGGTGTGCGAAAAAAGATTGCTTGCGGGAGTTGATTAACATGCACGTCCACACCATTGAAAGCAAGCAAAACGACTTGCGCATGATCAAGCGAAAAAAAGATGCGTGGGAAGGTATTCGCTTGGACATGAGGGCTGCAGGGTTTAATAGAGATGTGGTAAGGATGAAGCAACAATGGGTTCGCATGAAAATGGGTGCTAAAAAAGCCATTGCTCACATCAGGAGAGCTACCGCTGGATTTAAGTTGACCATTTAGGCATTCGATTTTTGTTCGTGTTGCAATGTGACTTCTGTTATACCTATTTTTAAAGAATCAATTTAATAAAATCAAACATAGTATGCGTATTATTACCTGTGTTCATTATTTGTTACAGCATTCCTTAGAGGAGTTAATAAAATAGAAGAATTTGGATAACCCGAATCACCGACCAAAACGCCATTGTGCTGAGATTTGGTTTGCTCTAATTTAGTTTTCAATTGGCAGTTATCCCAAATTCTGGCATCGTGTCTTGAACCTCTAGATCTTGCCACAATATCTAGTATTTTAAAATCGGCATCGCAAACGATCTAAGTATATAAATAAAATTGCTATATAACTGCATTCAAATATTGTTGAAGCTTAAGACATACCTGAACATTTATTGAATAAAATCCTTTCCTGTTAAGAAAATGTCCAGCCATCGAAGGGCCTACACTCTTAGTGGGACATTTTATACGCACGTGGGTGCAATCGGTAGCTCCAATAACTGTAGGAAATCTTGCTACTTGGTAAAGTTTATTTTTCACTTCATTCAGTTCATTCAAATTTGGAAACCGAATGAAATGCGGTAGCAATAAGGCAATTCTTTTGCAAATGTTCTTGATAATCCTTCCAACGGTAGCCTGGGATAAACCATGAATATCTCCTGCGAATTATTTAATTTTTTAAATTACTTAAATTATTTCATTCATCAAAAAACTTACCGATATCGCTTTGGTGTACATTTCTGCCGAGGAATCGTAGGGTGCAAAGAATTTGTGTACTTTTTGCTACTGGAAGTCCCCTGTTGGTTCTTGGTTCTTCAATTTCAAGTATATCAATTAAAAACTGGACGGTTGCTTTATCGAATCTATATCGACAATAAAATTCTTCATCACTCAACTCAAAAGCATCAAATCGTGGTTTATAACGTTTTGGCATTCTGAGCAATACATCGTCATTAAACATTTCAAAATCTCTTTCAATTTCGTCAAGAAGAGACATTTTTCACATTTATTCCTTAAAATCACAATAGTAACGCATCAAAGAAATTAAAACAATTGGCCGTTAATACTGTTTGTCAAATTTAGCGCCGGTGTTAGTAACAGCTTTTCGATACTCTAACTTTAGCGCCGACTTTAAGTGAAAAAGTCGATACTATATCGACTATGATTAAGATAAAGTACCCTTTTAGATATAGCACACTCTAACTTATTTAGCGCCGGCTTTTACATGACTATAATTATGCCCCATAGATTTTGTGTTAACCAACAACAATAGCCACACATTCACCGTAATAGCGGCAGACTGTCGTACTTCAATTGTGTTGGTAGGATATGAGGTAAGTGATAAACAGCAACAGTAGCTCACAAGCCGAATCTGATGAGGAGATGTGGTGTTCTCCGAAATAGCTACAATTTCTACCACTCCTGATTGTTGTCGTCATTTTTCCAAAATACTCTCCCAATACTGACCTCGAGCTCAAAAACTAATATTTGTCGATAAGCATACATATATATTTTTTTTCACAAATTTACCCAAATTTATATACACAGATCTCTGCTTATCATACCTTCTGTGTTCCCAAACATAAACTCTAAACCCAAAAATCTAATTCAATTCATTCACTTGCAAAAATATCCGGCAATACCCCTACAAGCAGTAGCAGGATTGCAAAAAATAAATAAGCAGCATAAGAAAAATAACACGCCACAAACTAAAGAGGAAAATATATCGCGGACGAATTTCAATATAAGATTGTTGACTCGAAAGAAATAGAGTACGATACCATATCTTACCTTATTCGAAAAAATTAAACAGATATTTCTTGGACTCCCATCATCCTTAATACTAATAAATATATGTATGTATACACAGCCAAACATAGAGTATGGTCATCTTCAAAATCACTGCACCTTTAACTGAGCGAAAGGGGTATTTACTCCCATCAGCAGTTGATATATAAACAAACAGGTACACATTAAAACTCGTAAAGAAAATTGCAATCGTTTACCATTTCGTTTTTCTTTCGTTGTGTATACGTATATCCATATACACTAACTATTGTTAGCCAAGCAAACAACATATGCACATACATGCATACACTCAAACACATACTAACCCAGTAAAGTAATCTAGTAGTGCATATACACACCCTTCAATATAAAAGTGAAGCATATGAAACGCGCGGAAATTTTAATAATAATTCGGTTGCGATTATTAAAATCAAAATAAATCCTATTAATAAAATATAAATATATTTACGAGCAAAAAGTTTCGAATACCCAAAAAAAATATATTTTTAAAAATTAAAAACGAGCATATTCCTGTCCGTACATATAAACCAACGACCGTAACTCTTATGATTATTATCAAAAAAATAAAAAAATAAGAGTTATTTTTGAGTTTTATATTTTTAGATTAAAAATAAAATTTATTTATATATATTTCTATATTTAGATCAAAAATAAAATTTATTTTTAGTTTTTATATATTCAGATCAAAAATAAAAGTTGTTTTTGATTTTTATTTTTTAGATAAAAAATAAAAGTTATTTTTAACTTTTATATTTTTATATCAAAAAATAAGAGTTATTTTTGATTTTTATATTAATAATAAAAATCAATTCAAAATTCTTATTTATTTATTTAAGCCGTATGTATTAAAATATGCCGCATCATTCCAATTCGTATATATGAGTACATACATACATATGAATATGCGACTTATCCATTATCAAAGATCCAGTAAACTACGTAGATATATTCACGGTGGGAATGCTTGAATTAAAACAGTATTCAGAAGAAGCAAATTTAGGCGTAGTGATAAAGAAGAAAGTGACAATTAAAATATAGACAATTATGAAAATATTATGGATAATGTATCAGCTATAAAACTTGAATAGAACAAAATAGAAAAAATTCTAAACTTCTTAGCTTACGTAAAACTTAAAAAGTACTAAAAGTACAGATCAAAAATAAAAGTTGTTTATGACTTTTATTTTTTAGATAAAAAATAAAAGTTATTTTTAACTTTTATATTTTTATATCAAAAAATAAGAGTTATTTTTGATTTTTATATTAATAATAAAAATCAATTCAAAATTCTTATTCATTTATTTATGCCGTATGTATTACAATATGCTGCATCATTCCAATTCGTATATATGAATACATATATGCGACTTATCCATTATCAAAGATCCCGTAAACTACGTAGATATATGTATTCACGGTGGGAATGCTTGAATTAAAACAGTATTCAGAAGAAGCAAATTTAGGCATAGTGATAAAGAAGAAAGTGACAATTAAAATATAGACAATTATGAAAATATTATGGATAATGTATCAGCTTTAAAACATGAATAGAGCGAAATAGAAAAAATTCTAAGCTTCTTAGCTTACGTAAACCTTAAAAAGTACTGGTTACTACTGCGAGAGGCTTATAAGTTTTGGCTGCCATTCAAGTCAGTGTTAAGAGGTATTTTCAGGTGTTCAATTTTACCACCATAATTGATTCTAAATGTTCCTCAGATAAATTATATCTCAAATCTGCCAATATCAAAATGACCTTTCTACACTGACTTGAGTGACAGGTACAGAATGAACAGCTAAAGCAAATTTTCGAAGCCATGGAAACGCAAATTTTTTGCTCTCTCAATATTTCAATAAATTAGCAGAAGTACCCAAACGTTTTTCTTTATAATTATCTATTTCAAAATACGCTTTGCGGACGATGTTATTTATTGACGTAGGAATATCATCGTCGTCCGGAGACGAATAATTCATCTCCATTGACTTTAAACCGTCTACATCGAGAGCTTGCAACGGAGCTTTCATCTATTAGAAATAAGTATTCTGCAACAGGTGGTGTACCGCAGGAAAATCGCTGAGTTAAATACAAATAAAAACACATTAAAAATATATTATAAATTATTTTAAATTTATTTTCTTATCTCGCCACGTTTACTAGCTGGGGCACCATTTTTTTAAAAGATTTGTTGCCGAATTTATTTTCTCATTTGACAACACACGCTTAAATCTGGGGTCTAAAAACATGGCTGCATACATAGTGTCACATTCAAGCAACTTTGTTTGCCTTTTTTCGATGTGATCCAGAAGTTGTCTGGTCATCTCAGTATTGAAGCCTTTTATAGTAAAAATTAGCTCTAGCCAATTTGTATAAAAATTTCCGAACAATAAATTAGATTTTTGTAGTTTCAGCGTAAGAGTATTTACCGGTTGTAGAGCCGGTATAATTTTATCTAGTTCCACCCACTCATATGTTTGGAGTTGCTCGGATAATGGCAAACGTTCACAGCAAAATTCTTTTAAGTCTAGAAGTCGCTTCAACATATTGTAAGTGGAGCTCCAACGTGTTGGTACGTCTATTAATGGTTTGAGGTTTTGGCTACTTTTTATACTACGTCTGGAATAGAATGATAAATTTAACAAAAACACATTTTGTACATGCACAATTTAAGGAAATAACTTACCGATATGCAAGTGTTCTCAAATATTTTGCACAGTTCCGTTACTTATTTACTACATTTGTATTTAAGTTATCTAAAAAGTCTTTAACAGCTAACTGTAATGTGTGGGCAGGACATTTAATAGAAATAATATTTTCGAATCTTACATTGCACACAATACTTTCGTAATTGTCTTCACTATCACTTTCTTCGTCATCACTATGCAATGATAACAGCTCCACCGCTTTCACCATATTTCTGCCGTTATCAGTGGTTGCTGCATAAATTTGCGCCTTATCTATATTGAAACTTTCCAAAACATTTTCAATTTGAGTGGTTAAATATTGCGCAGTATGTTTCTGCTTCAATTCAAGTATGGCTAGTGTGAATATTTCAAGTTTATTGGATGTGATTATTTGCACATTTATGCCCAAAATGGCCCGATCATGGCGAGTAGCTGTATGATTTTTATGCAAAGTATTTTATTTTTTGTTAAATTTCTTATGTTATTTTTTAAGTTATCACACTGATCTTTCAAATGTTGTAAAATATTTCTAGAGTTTATTTTCGGAATATTTAGACCATCAAATATTGGTTTTGTTAATGTATTAAATGGCTCACTATCAAAATGTGACAAGGGCACTGATTGTTTAGTTAACAAACTGATACAAGAATTAACAACTTCATTCACGGACATTTGAACGGTAAATTTAATTTTTTTATCGTTTTTGCATGCTTCACTGCTTTCTATTTTAGCCCTTTTGTCATCATATATATCACTATGGTCCGTTTGTAAATGTCTTTTCATATTAGTTAAACATAGCGCAGAAATTTTTTTTTCACAAAGTTTACATTCTCCATTGGAGCCTTCAATAATATAAAAATCACGTATGTATACATTTCGTTTTCTTCCCATTATGAAATTATAGCAAACTTTTACTTTTTCAGTTTTATAAATAAGCAGTGCTCATCACAACTTCTCCCTCGCGATTGAATGCTATCATGTAATATGCAATATGCTTTGAAATTAGCAAAATGAAAACAATAATAAGATTACGCTAATAATAAAAGGTGTACGGTTATAATAACAACAACAAAAATTAAAGAACAAATAATAGCGTTATTTCAAGTTCAGGGGCAATGCTCAGCATAAGTTAGAAACTTTGTTACAAACATTTTGTTGTTATTATAACCGTACACCTTAGTTTTACTTTAATGCCTAACAGAGATTAAGAACACAGAATAACCAGTAGAACAGCTTCTGAATTTGGTGAGTTTTTGTAGCTATAATTTCCACAAAACTCACCTCCGCAGAGAACTTAGTGCTGCCGCGGCATTCAATTTACTTCTCGAAAATAATTACGTATGCTTAATGAGCATATAAAAAATTTATAAAACACCCATCTTTTTAGGTTTTACCCGTTGCTGAAGGAAACTAAAAATTCATGAATGTTTTTCTGGAAATGATCTTGAAAGTGGCATCGCTGTTAGCGATCTAAAACACAATTTTATTTGAAATAATTTTACTTTTACATATAAATTTCCTTCCCAATAATTCATTTAAATAAATACGCATCTTTAGAAGCAAACACATTTTCATTTTAACAGAATTTTTATAAAACCTTTTTTATTTGTCATTTTATAAGATTTCATATGCATCCCTGTGTTGTAAAAACAGTGTGGTGACGATCTGTACATCAAACCCCATGAAGGAATTTCCCCACGGGTTTTCTACTGGTTATATAGTGATTAAGAAACATATTATGTCACGAATTTTGAATTGATATTTATTATTGATATAAAAATATAAAAATCAAAAACAACTCTTATTTTTTCATCTAAAAAATAAAAATCAAAAATAACTTTTATTTTTCATCAAAAAGAATAAAAATCAAAAATAATTTTTATTTTTGATCTAAAAAAATAAAAATCAAAAATAACTTTTATTTTTGATCTAAAAAAATAAAAATCAAAAATAACTTTTATTTTTGATCTAAATATATAAAAATCAAAAATTAAAAAATCATAAAATATTTTGCATATAGTTCACCTAAAAATCATTATGGTGTAATCAAAACTTTTCTACGATGTTCGTTTATATATGATTTTTTTATTCAAAAATTTAAAAATAACTCTTATTTCCGGTCCCTGGATAAAAATGTAACCTTTTTACCTGCAGGCGAGTTCATTGCATAACAGTGGAGGACTTAAATTTCGCAATAAAATTATTGGAGCTCCAACTTTTAAAGTAAGTTTGTGGCGAGGCATACCTGAAGGGTTCATAGAATTTAGAAATTCCGTTGGGTAGTGCACAGCTTCTTTACCGTCGACTACTGTATCCACCGAGCAATATTCTCTCGTTTGTGCGTGGAATTTTACCAATACCAATTCGTTAATTTTTTCGACTTGTTCATTAGTAGGTGTTAATATTGCTCGTTCCTTTAACCAGGATGCAGGTTTATAAGCAAGTTGGTCTATTGTGGAATATATTTTGTCAATCAGTTGTTGATGGTCGGTGACTGAAACGCATATATCATTATTGAAGGAGATTTTCCCACAAACTGTTGGAAGCTCACCGTTACCAACTTTCAGTAACATGTCAGCAAACATCCTGTTATCTTCTGAGGCTTTAATCACTCTCATGTTAATCTGGAGTGCTAATTTTATTACATGTGACCAAAGGTATGATCGATTTAATGACGCATTCACCTCATCAGCCCTGGTTCCTCTAGATAAAATGACACTATTTGACGGAAATCTCCTCAAAATAAACCGTACAATCACCCATAGGTGTGTTCATACTTCTTAAATCGCGCATGGTCCTATCTAGGGTTTCAACTGACGCTTTATGTGACATTGTGGCTTCATCCCAAACTATCAGTGAGCACATCTGGATAAGCTTAGAAGTATTACTTTGCTTAGAAATGTTGCATATGCTGGCCCAATCGTCAGAAATATGTAGAGGAAGTTTAAATGTAGTATGCCCCGTTCTTCCACCTTCTAAAAGGGTAGCTGCGATCCCAGAAGACGATACCGCAAGGGCAACGTTACCGCCAGATCTTACTTTAGGGAGAAGTAAATTTATTAAAAATGTTTTTCCCGTGCCACCAGGAGCATCAAGGAAAAATATCTTTCCGTCCTTGTATTGTATACAAAGACATTTTTTGATGTTTGTCCAATAAAAAGTTTTAATTGCAATTGTATGCAACATAAAATTGTTATTTTTATGAGTTTGTATATTTAGGAATTAAGGTAAATGCATAATCAAACTATTTCAGAACAAAAGTAACTAGTAGTAAGTAATTTCTTATGCATATACATAACCAGAAAACGCGCAACCGTTGCCAGCTAGTAAGCACATAAACAAAACTAATTTTTGTATGGAAGAAAATGCGCAACACCGTAGACAAAACACTAAAAAACTTTTAAAAATTCAGCTGTAGTTTCTAGTTTCTTGTATGATGACAAAGCATCTGAAAAACAAACATATCTAACAGTGTGGATCGAAGATATCATTTCGCCTTGCATCGGCTTATCAACGAAGTCAACAGCACAGCTCTCTGCGCATAGCCGAACGAAGTAGTAACGAAGAGCAGTTGATTTACCCCTGCAAAAACTGCGAGTACTCCCTGTATGCATGTAAAGAGTACTCCTTTAGGGCCACAGAGTACTCCAAAACTAACCGCATTGCATATAAAAAATGTGGTCCAATTAACATTGCGATGTCCTAGGGCAGGACCATATACTCCAGCTCTGCATGACATCAGAGTAGCACAAAACTACTCCAAGAGGTTACTCCAAGGAGTAAGTACGGGAGAGTATTTTCGAAACTACTCTGAGGTAATTACTCCAAGGAGTCCCTACGGGAGAGTACTTTCGAAACTATGATGAGGTAATTACTCCAAGGAGTACCTACGGAAGATTACTTTCGAAACTACTCTGAGGTAATTAATCCATGGAGCATCTACAGAGGAACAGTCTCGATACTACCTATTTTGCCGCTTAAGGAAAACTAATTTAAAATATAAAATTTATATTGAAAACTCAATTTCCTTTATTCATACTAATACAAATGTTGACATACTTATATGCACGTATATTGGAAACATAAACCAAAATTTTAATACTTTTAATTTACACCCCTATTGCGGGTGTCGATTGTCGATTATTGACAATTTTTTGATAGTCGATTTCTCAGTCAGTTAGCGACCGTGAATAATTCTTACTCTACCACCCTTCCACAGCTACGATAATAAACATTTTAAGCTATTAAAACAAAGTCACGGCAGAAAATTCAAAGAGAACTTACTAATTATGCATTCATAGATTTTGAGTTAAAAAAAAATTCATCACATCACAATATCTACATATTAAAAAAAAAATAAAATAATTTCAACTACTTATAACTACATTTCCGTGCATATATGTATAAACTGTACATAGCTTAAACTTAATTGACTTCTTTCTTTTTTTGGCTGGATACTTGACGAAAGTGGCGTTTTTTCACAGCTTGAAGTGCCATTCTTAATTCTTTTTCTGAATTTGGAGTAGTGTGACTTAGTGCAGCTGAAATAAATATATGTATATTTTATTGGTTTTTACAATTACCAAAAATATCCCCACTTCACTTCTCCTAATTCGAAACTTCGAATCCTGCTGCTTCATCGGTGCATTCAATTTGCGCAGTTACGTTATTTGCGTTTTGCAATCTTAATGCAAAATTTTGCCTTTCCAATTTTATAACTCGTCTTCTGTGACGCGCACTGCACTGCATATTGTTTTTTATTTAATAATTTATAATAATTATTTCAATTTAATTTATTAACCAATAAAACTCACTCTGGCCTTCTTTGCAACTCAATTTCACTTTCAAAAATTCTGTATACTTAAAACCAGTTGCGCAGTTGTATCATGCAAGGGTTGCCATAATAGATACCATCTGTATGTTGCAAGATGTTACAAGTGTACGCATACGGAACTGACACTTTATATAGATGCAACTGAAGTATAAATAACCAAAATTTATCTTCGATCATTTTACTAGTTCTCAAAAATATATATTCGGCTACAAGTTCGCTTTGATTGTCAATTTATTTATTTTTAGTACTTAATTAAATCTTCATTGTTCACTCTTGGCAACACAGCCCAATCAAGATCGTGTAGAGATAACGATCGTTAAAACACGAGCAGTGATCGGGTAACAATAAGCTGGCGTAGAGACATGAATTGGTCCGCTACTGCATAACGGAGGAGCATATTTGTAAGTACTCCAATACAGCACAAATGGACCACATGGTCCAACGATTTTTGCAGGGACTACTCACACAACTACACATCTTCCCGCTACGACACTGATTTTACATTCGGTTGTAGCAATGCTGTACTTAGTGTAAAATTTTTTAAAACTTTACACTTAAATATTTCAGAAATGAATAGGCTAATTTTTAATTTAAGTAGCTATCATTGTAGAGCTAACTGCAAGCATTAATTTAAAAAAAGTTGCGTCCCAATCCGTTCAGTAGTGCCCGAGATTAGCTCTTTCCAAAATTTTAGACTTTGTTTTACAATATGTATAGATTGAGGATTATTTGACGCGTTTCATTAATAGTGTTTTTCTACGTACGAGTTTATGATAGTTCGTAACAATTGTTACGAATTATCATCTTTTGGCGTTTTCTTACGCAAAAACTTGCAAGAAACTTGCAAAGTTGGGGAAATTGAGAGAGCGAAAATGACAGTTCTTTGGAAGGGAAGTTACAAGTTTTTACTGGATAAATTTTTACTCGTAACAATTTGCCAGTACGGAAAACAGCTGATTGCAAGTATTTGGTCGATCACAAAAAGAAAGCAAATATTAAAAATTGCAATTATTTTAATTTAAAAAGGTGAAAAATGGAAAAAGTGAGTAAATATATATACGTAAAAATGTTTGTGAAGTTCATTATGTTAATATATTAGGAAGAGGGCCGGAATCCGTGTGTTTGCGAAGATGGTGGTGCCCATTCGGCCGGAGTGACTGCAAATAGCACTGCACTTTTTTAAATGTTCCAGGAGAACATGTTATTTCGATACTTTTTTTGTTATTATTTTCCATTTTACAATAGATTTATAATATTAATAAGTTTTTAAATTGCAAAATATTAAACTTTTTCTTTTTGTTTGATTTGCGCGCCAAACAAGAATCAGCTGTCAGAAAAACTTGCAAGTTCTTACTGGTTTTGCGTTTTCTTACTTTCTTGCAAGTTTCTCTCACTGAGAGCAAATTTTGCTTACGCTCTAAAATTTAGTTACTGGCAAGTTACTGGATAATTTTGTACGTGTACGCACCTATTGTGTTGAAACAACACCCAACTGAAAAAGACGCTGAAGCGGTAAAAATAAAGTTCCCTACTATAAAAGGATTGGCAAAATGAATAACAAGAGAGAGAGCTAGAAAAAGTTTTAAACGAACACGAGTTATTATTAAAGGCATCGATGATTTATGGCAAGCTGACTTGGTGGTAATGACTCAGTATTCAAAATGTAATAATCATTATCAATATATTTTAACTGTAATCGATAAATTTTCTTAAAATGCATGGGCCGAGGCAGTTAAGGATAAAACTAAAGAAAATGTAACAAATGCAATGACTAAGATTTTAAACCCAAGTAACCGAATACCGAAAACCTGCAAACAGATGATGGAAAGGAATTTTGTAATACCAATTTTAAGAGATTATTACAAACAAAAAATCTGTATTGAAAATTAAATGCAAACTAACAAAACTCAAACAAAAATAAGTAAAGTTACAGCAACTTCCCCTTTAGAAACTCCACCAATGGTGGACGGCGAGATGCCGCAAGGAACCCCTACAGAAGACAGAAAGAGAAAGATAAACAGAAAGAAAGAGAGAAAAGCAAATACACTGCAGCCCAAAAATTTATTTCAGATAGTGACAGCCTCATAATTGGGTGATTCACAAGGTGTCATAATGTGTCATAAATCATAATGTCATAAAATTATATTTTTCAGGAGGTATGTTTTTGGATTGCATTGAAACAAATAATTGAAACTAAGCAATTTTGTATTTTTTAAATTTTATGACTTTATGACTAATGACACATTATGACACCTTGTGAATCACCCAAATATACTGTTGGAAATAACAATACTATTGTCGAAATCACTCATACTGTCTTGACCAGTATGAAGAAGCAAAAGCTCCGAGAGTTGAAGTAATCTAACTTCATGCGCAGGCATATACCTGAAAGTGCCAGCGTGCGACAGGAAAATATTTCATGGGGGTCTTGAACAATGGCTGTCCTTACGGCACATGTTTCGATCCAAAGTAAACTCAAGCACACAAATTATACCATCTCTAGTACAAAACAAAAGATCAAGTAGTCAGTATAATTAAGAAATTTAAATTAAATGACGACAATCCCAATCTGGCTTAGGAAGCACTTAAATCTAGATATGAAAACGAAAGAGTACTGGTCGATAAACAAGTAACAATTTTATTGAACTTTCCGAAAATTCTGAAAGAAACAAGCAAAGAGTTTATAAAAGGCCCGTTTCTTTGCAAACGAGCTGCAAAAGAACACTAGGTAGGATAACGAATTGCATTTAAAACAACAACTCTAACTCGGCAAAATATGCGAGCTGAGCCAGCTCCGTAAAATGATATCCGACCATAAATGTAGTGTTGCGAAGTGGAAAAACTGAACTTGTGAATAAGCCATAGCATTTTTTAATATCTAACTACAAAACCGTTCCGTTCTTAAATAGCACTAAACAAATCGCATCTTTCATGAAAGATGGGAGCAGGGTTGCTTTTGTAACTAAAGGGAATTTTATCCGAGTTGGAGCGCCCTTTTCAACTCGGGAACAAATAAGCGGGCCTAAAATTACAGTACATTGTCACAAACTGCTTATCAGCGCTATCAACACAAAATATTCCCACAGACAATTCTGGCAAATACATACATATATATGTGCCGCTGCCTTACCAGAAATATCGTTGCTTATATGGGAGCAATCGCTCTCATTCCGTAAACAGTGCAAATGAAACATTTCCTAACAACCCAGTACGAAATTGCAGAGAGGGTAGATACATAAATATCAAAAGACACACAAAATGATTTTCGCAGAAGCTTCATAAAACCCCAAGCCAGCAATAAAAACTCACTATATAGAAGCTGTAACAGATGACAATCAATCCTAACTGAAAATAAAAATATGTCATATGTATGTAAAAATTAAAACGATTTTGTACAAAGTACTTTTCGTACTCCCACAAGATAAATAACTGTAAGTAAATTCAATTATGTTTATTGCCACAAGAGTCATCACTCGAGGCCTCTTATTACGAATTCCACACACCCACCCCAAATAGCTCGAATAGCTACAAGAACCACTGGTTTAGTTCCAACAGCCAGACCCGAAAAACATGGGTTACGAAATTGCGTAGCTTAAAAACAGCAAATATACAAGCTCTTAATTCTGAAAATTAAAGCAAATTTTTATTATCCACATCAATAGTCTCCATCGAACATCGAGGAGAGCTATTTAAACACAGAGCCTTAGTAGATCAAGGATCGCAACGAACATTTATTGCTTCTAAGGTACAAACGCGCCTAAATTAACCCAATAACCAGGCTATTCTGATGTCGTTACAATAGCCACCACGGTTAAAAAATCAAAACATCGGTATTCTGGGTTTTTCGGTTCCGTGACAAAAGTTACAAAAATTATTACCTGCTTGTAGTTACTGCTGTTTTTACAAATATTTTGAAGTGTAAAAATTTAAGCTAAAGTAATTAAATTATTAAAAAACTTTAATACCTAAACTTTAATATATTGAAATTTAATGGGCTATGAAACTGTATACTCCTATATTTTTTTGAATTTGTTTATACAATGGTTGCAATGTGAACAAATTTTTTCCGATTATTGTAAACTTTGCTTAAAGTTTAAAACTGCATTTTAATTGAAAATTATCGGGAATTAAATTAAAAAAATATTAATATACTTAATAAAAAAAATTATATTTTACGGTTTTTTATGGCTTCAGCAAGAGCCAACAACCCTTTCCCAGTTTAGCTGGGGCGTCATTATTTCGCTGTTGCTGCTCAAGTATACTCTTCTCTCTTCCTTATATGACTCACCACAACATCAACCAGTTCTTGGGAAGCTCCGGTTTTTCTATATATTCTGGAGGAGCTGTAGCGCCAATAGATGAACTGGCTGGAGAACTATCCCTGCGAAAGAAAATGGTGCTGCTGGGGGGTTCTTCTACCAAAATTTACAATGTAGGGATTTCCACGGAGCATAGAGTATCCTACAATGAATTTTAAAAAAATACTACCTATACTTATATGACTATTTTCTTTAAAATGGGATTTTATCTTACATCGAATCCCAGCTGCTGAGTAGGAATGTCATCTAATGCTATCATGTCCTGTGCATTAAGGGCTTTATTTTCGAATTATTCCAAATCAGCAGGCTTTGGGCCGCCTCCTGTGCTCATTTGGTTAACTTTTGACTTTCTCGTTCGACTGCGCAACTGGTTCTTACAGTTTGTCAGTGACTATAAAAATAAATAGGTAAAGAGTACTTATTTCTAAATAAATATATTTTGCTACAGACCTCCACCCACTTAACAGGCGTACGTGTGGCCCCCTTAAAACAATAAGTCTACCACGACATGAATTATGTGGCGCCCTCCTTATTGCCGCAACGATGCAAACACAGTTAAACATAAGCAACCAAAAATGAGGTCTATAGTAAGATTTCGAAATCGCCTTAGAATGGCTAGAAAAACCCCCCCATACATGGGTAAGGTACGTTTTCAACCGCACAACCCATCCATCCAACCCATCATGATAACCCAACCGATCTCAAGAGGTGGCAAAGCTCTACACCTCTCCACCGCCTCAATATGGTAGAACGGCCGTAGCTGGTTGATACAATATCCCGATTACACTGTGTAACACTGAAAATGAACTTTGAAAGAGACCTAGCCTAGGCGTTAGGCCTTATAAAACTAAGAAAAACTGTATACTTGAAATTTGCGAAACACCCCCAAAATCTCATTTTAGGGCCAAAAAACTGTTTTTGAGGTCATTCGCTAGTCAATCATCAATATCTTTGCGAATTTTCATCCGATTCAAAAGTTGTTTATATATTTTGAAAGGTGACAAATCACTATTTTTAATGGCGTATAACTCATCAAAATCAAACGAGAACTGACGAAGCTACAGAGAAAAAAATCGTAACTTAATAAAAAAAAATTAATTTTGAAACTTTGACTACGATTTTACGATAGTCTTAATTCAGAGAGGTACCTATCAAAGACAACATTATTAAAGTGAATTTAGTACTGCGTCGATTTAGCTATTTCGAAAATCGGTTGGAAATTGACAGAGTTATTACTATTTAAATTATTTTAGATGATGACCATATTTAAAAATTCATACATTTTGATTATCTTTCAGCTTCAAATTTTTATTGTGACTGAAAATAAAAAAAAATTAATCATTAAAATGCTAAATAACTTTATAGCTAAAAATGTTTGCTTGATCTTCTGCGTTTATAAGACGAGTCATCTGTTTCACGTTTGAGTGACCAGCAGTAATTATAATTGCTTGTTTGCAGAAGTGGAAAGTGGTGTTTGACTCCCCACCTGATAGCATCTATACAGATGTGTCGAAACTCGACAGTAAGGTGGGAGGAGGTATTTTCTCGCGAAACTCTCCCCTGCAAATCTCCTTTAGATTACCAGACCACTGCTGCGTTTTCCAGGCTGAGGTGTCAGCTATTATGGAAGCAGTAGAGAAGCAGCGACTGTAATTCTAGGAAAAGACTTCTTTATCTTAAGTGGTTGCCAGGCTGCAATCAGAGCTCTGTGTTCCTTCACGTTCAACCTAAACTTCGGCGGTTGCCTTTCCTTACAGTTGATGACGAAGCAGAACAGACTGTAACTCATTTGATCCCTGGCACACGGGCTTGCAAGATCAGGTACGACCAAGCAGATTCTGCAGAATAAAGAACGCATTAGAATGCCGTTAACCACTTGCAAACTGCTACTTAGAGAATACATATATGAACAAGCTGACGATAGATGGAATCAAATTACGACTTCAAAGGAGACGTGGCCTAAATGCGACCGGAAACAGTCACGAAGTGTATACTCTCTAGAGAAAATAGTTCTAACGTGGTTGGTGCTCTACCCGGGAACCGTCTAATAGGAAAACATACTGAAAGCGTAGGCGTACCTTTCCGAAGATGCTGCAGGAGCTGTTAGAGTTATGAGAGGAGGAAACGGTCTTACATCTTCTGTGTAAAGGTCATGCCCAGTGTAAAATCAGGCTGTGTTATCTGAGATCACCGTTTCTGTGTGACCTTATTGAGGTTTCAAACACCGAGATTAATTGCCTGATAGATTCATTAACGAGGCAAAATGGCTTAGCAATGGTAATCTTTTTAAATTTGTTGAATGCTCAAACCGATTCGTTATCGAGATCTAGATCTAGATCTATTTTTCGACGGATTTTTTGATAATCTTCATTTTTCTCCTCTAAAAAGATTACAAATTGTCTGCAATAGCTGGAGAGACCTAGGGATGATCTTAAGTCTTTTAGTGTTTTTGCGTATGGAAATCAAACTATTGCTTGAACTTTAGTGGGATTAGTGGTAATTCCTTTAGATGAGACTAAGAAAAATTCTCATTTGTATATTTGTACTTTCATGTTAGCTTTGATTAAGGTTTCAAAAATCTCGGGAATATTTTGGGCATGTGTTTCTTCGTCTTTGCTGAATATGATTAAATCATCCATGATAAAAATATTTATAAGGTACAACCGCTGAGAGCCAGTTTTAGAAATTTTGACGTTTGCTAGCATTTTAACAAATTTCTGTCGCTGTCATTTGTTTGTTCAAACCAAATGAATTTCCCAGCAAACATATTTCGAGCACTCAGAATTTTTAATTCCCTTAAGAGAAATACTATGTAAGAAATATGAATTTCTAAAAACATTTGTTAAAGATCATGCCATATAAATTATTAGCCGAAAATTTGTTGAAGCATGTTGACGAACATTTTCTAACGAAGCTGATTTTTTAAAATATAAAACACACCGGTTTTAAACTCCACAGGAGCGTGTTAGTTTAAGTTAGAAAGGCGACGAAGGAACACAGGGAGATTGCGTTTAAACCAACCTTTCGTTTTCTTATTAGAGACGGACATCTGCACAGAAGGTGCTCAACTGTCTGTTGTTCAATTTCATCGCTGCCGTTTCTCCAATAATCAGTGTGGGCACTACTAAGTTTTCATGGAACGTGTTAACCGTTCATTGACCTTAAAGCCGATATGTGTTTTCCAACCTTATGGGTAGACTTCTACTTATATTCATATACATATATTGTTCGAAAAAAATTAAAAGCTGAGAAAAATTTTCCAATAAGAAAGCATGCTTTGAAAAAAATACTGTTAAGGGGTGGTAGAGTGGGCCTCCTGATTATATAACTCAAAGTCCCGGGCTCCGGAGGCTTATAGGTTTTAAGCTATTCGTTGTTAAAGTTGCAAAAATAGTCAAATTTAACCTCTCTTTTACTTTTGTAGTTGAATTCAACTGAAATTTGGTGCTGCCACACAGTACGAACAAATGTCGAGCACAAAAATAGTGCAGAGCATCTTTCTACATTGGCGCCCTTCGGCAGCGCTTACCAAAAACCACAGTATTTTTATGTAGAACACTTTTCTTAGTTGGCAATAAAAAAAATAACCCTGCTCGGTCCAAGTATAACATCCTTCTATATTTTTACAAAAAACTGAATATTCAATCGTAATTTATTAATAAAGGAATGTTGGGAAATTACAAAGTTTGATTTACTGGCGGCCCACATGTTTTAGAGGAAAAAAAAATTAATTTTGAAGGACCTGGCATCACCAGCAATGAAGTATCGCGGCAATTTTTCAGTAGTTAAAAGAATTAATTCTTACAGACTTTGTAAGAAAATATGTGCGAATTAGGTTCTATACGCATGAAAGGTCATGTACAAATAAAAATAAACGTTAATAGTACAGTGTTTATATTTAAATTTTGTAAAGTAAATCTAGAAACTTCATCAACAAAAAAATTTCAAACTACTAATATTTTTGCGCAAAATGTTATAATTATCGGTCAGTGAGCATTTACTCAATAGCCCCTGTAAATTTCATTAAAAAAATCCACGTACTTTGGTCAAAACAGCCAAAGCTTCTTTATTGGAAAGGCGACCCAAAATCTGTGAATCGAAAAGGAGTTATTTTTGACGCCAATATGAGTAATAAAAGAGCCCAGGGCGCATTACGAGCGTAAGTGCTCCGAAATATGGCTCCTCTAATCACTCATGTATGACTCCAAAAGTTTGATGGGATATTTTAGTCGAAATAACATGTAAAAAAATAAATATAAACAATTGTGTTTAATGAACTTCAACTTCCATGCTAAGGCGAGGATTTTAGCACAATTTTAAAATTAGTTCACCTTAAAAGCACTGCACTGTTGCTTACATTGGGTCAAATGGTGTGGCGAAAAATGAGCCGAAGACACATATTCTTGGAAATATTTGGTTGGGTCTAACTTGCTGTTGAGGTGCTATCACTGGATAAAATTGTGGTGGTTTTGAATCCATTATATTGGTTAACATGGGTACTTCTAAATTTTTGGTTCTGTAGTTTTAAGCGTAAGGGAAGTGAGGGAGATCGCCGTTGAGACCTCTAATGAATATGTCTAGAGCTTCTATCCTGTAAGTTCCTGTAGATAGTCGAAAGGATTCCTGACTAATTTCCTTGCATCCAATTTTGTTCAATATTAAGGAGAGGTGGGAATATACATTTTTATAAATGTCTTGAATCGAATGTTTGCCCTGAATCAGACCTATCTTTTGGAACTCCAATGTGCCTAGGTCCTTTTTGTGTGTGTGAGATTATTGCTATGTCTTCCGTAGTTCCTTTGGTCGGGTGAAAGTTATGGGACTGGATTGGGGTTTGCCTCGGGATTTGGATTTTGACTAGGGCTTGGATTAGGGTTTGGATTTTCCAAAAAAGATGGTTTAACTAAATTGTTGGGTTTGACATATGGCTTTGCAGGTAAGTTTAATTTATATAAATATTAATTTCTCTATTTAGTTTTTAAAATTGTACTTTTATTTTCTTTTCTCTTCCTTTTTTGCAATTTTTCTTGTGTACTTTTTTTCTCTTTTCAAAATTTGTTTGGTAAAAAATTCATAGCCAGTTAAGTTCGTTGTGGCACTAAGGTATCTTCTTGGGACGCGGCATTCTCGGTCGGTCGATGAATATTTAGTTGCACTTTAGTGGCACTTTTTTTTTGATTTTACAGTGGTACTTTTAGTGATATTTTTTACATTTATGTTTCTATTGTAGTGGCATTTTTCAGTATTTTATTATTAGTTAAATTTTGGTGGCAGTTTTATTATTATTAGTTAGTTAATATTAATCGTTAAAATATTTGAGCCTTTTCGAATTTACGCTATTAGCATTTCTATAAGCTTTCAGTTTTTGCTCTTCATTTAGTTTTTTTTTCGAATTTAGACTATTGGCTTTTTGCAAGTTTTTAGTTGTTGCTCTTAATTTATTATTTTAAGCATTATTTTGGTTTTAACTTGAGTTAATACTACTAGCTTTTTCGGGAACTTTTAGTTTCTACACTTAATTAAATTTTTAGACTTTACTTTTTAACTCGTGTATTTAATTTTTAGCTCGGGCGCCAAATACTTTATTGCTTAATCGCTATAAGTATTATAGCGGAAGCAAAAGGTAAACAATTTATTATGTGGTAACTTGTACGCTGATAAATCGCAGAGCATGTGTGCATCTAACTGCCAACAATTGAAATTAAAAAATCACTTACCAAACGCACCTAAATCAACTGATAATGATATATTTTCCTTATCTAAATGTACACTTTTTTAGTTAACGTCTATAGATACATTTTAATACATATCATCATGTAATGGGAACATGCATTGAACAAATTTTCTCACTGCATACGTTTTATTACCGATATTGACCATATTAATCTAAATAAGTTTAACAACTACAGAACGAGAATGTTTTGTTATAAAATTGTTTGCAAAAAACGCCTTACTTGCCTATTACAATGTTCATTTACTGACGGGTGATCATATAAGTAGTCCCAAAGCTCTTTATGAATGGGCAAAAATGCCTTTAAAACAAACGATTTTGATTTCTGCTCTCAAGATGATCATAATGACCACGAAAAAAATTTCAAAGACGCACGAGTAAAGCGATAGCGATTAAAAATACGCGCCAATTTCATCAGTTTCAACCTGCAATTAAACACCAGAGTGAAAGTAAAATGTTTTCAAAAGACATTTATTCGTTCAAAAGTACGATCAGCAAATGAACAGATCAGTAATGAAAGCTTGATTTATTGAATATTACGAATTAAAGTCTCATAAAAAATCAACAAAAAAATATCAAAAATATTGTTACGAATTTGAATCACTTTGTTCATTTAGCTTCGATCTATTTTTTTTATTAGGATTTTTCAGGGCTTTACCTACGCAATTGGCTTCATGAGGTGGCAAATCTGTAGCTACTTATTCTAGTTAAGTCGAGCTAAGAATAATATATACATACATAGATTCCTGATGAAAAAACGTTTACTATCAACAACTAATTTAATAAAAAAAAAGAAAAGCAGGTTTGGAATGTAAAAGGTGAAGAAATATACATACATGAGAAACTATTTTCTTCCAGTTCATATTTAGTTTTGGTTTATGCGTCAACAAAAGAAATCAGCTATTCATCAAACTACCAAGATGTTACAAGTTTTGCGTTCATGTACTTTTTTTGGATAATTTTCTCTTTGACAGCGAATGTTGTGAAATTCTGGGAAATATTGTTGCTGGATAGCTTTTACTGAATTTTTGCATGAACTCTCCAGATATATCCATATCAATCGAAAGAGAATGTTCAGTTGGCCAACTACATGCATATTGCCAATAGCAAATACATAAATTACAACACAAAACTCCAGCATACAACATCACGATACAAAAATAAATGGAAATGGGTGATGTGGAAAACGGAATTCATTAACAGATTTGTATGCCAAATACAGTTTTCTGGTATTAAGGGTGGACGGCATTATTGCCTAACGCTTTGTTTCCTGGTATTATGGGTGGACGGCATTATTGCCTAATGCTTTGTGGATAGCAAAAAGTTATTTATGAAAATACTTAGAATAACTAATTGAACTTTAATTTGGAGATGTTTAAAAGGTTCTAGGTTTCTGTATGGGATATGCATTGTGTAACATAACAATAAATATATGATTATTTTATATAACATGCATCGGTATACCAATCAGTGATTTAACTAAACTATTTTTTGTGTTTCTAATTTTCTCTGCTTTCTTACTCTGGCACTTTATTTTATTCTTATATATTAACTTAAGGCTCATTGTAAACAGCTAAGTTTATCTTTCTATTGACATTTAAATTTTAGTTATCGAAAAAAGTAGAGATTCTGCGAAAAGCAAAAACAACATATCACAAAAAGATTTTCGGAAAAAAGTATATGTTTAAATGGCTATTTAAAACTTGTATTTTCTACAAAAAGATTCTCGGAACAAAAATATAGGTTTACATGGCTACTTAAAACTTGTGTTTTCTTGTTCTGCGTCAATTATTACCAAATTCAATCGAAAATAGGACCATTTTCTAAAATCATTGCTGAAACACGAATTTTAAGAACGGGGTGAAAAGAATATTGAATGTTTAAGTTTGAAGGCTGATCTAGTGTATATGTGTATAGACACCAAAATTTTGTTTAATATATTTATAAAATTTACTGTTACCTAAAGGGTGAAGGCGGACTGCAATTTAACTCCAGCTTCCGATATGATTCCTCAATTGGACTTAAAATATCTGTTACACTAAATGGCGTGGAGTGGTTGCTGTTGAATATGGAGTTATGATGTTGATTATGCAAACTTTGCATATGATGAATATTAGAAAAATTATTTGGATGAACCACTGTAGTCGCTGCTGCCGAAGCAGCATGTGCCGGTGGTCCCACAGGAATATTATGCTTCAATAAGTGTTGCTCCAGTTGATGGTGAGGGTGTATAACTGCCGAAGTTGATATTTTTGGGGATAGGCTCATAACCAAGTCGACCCCATTCAGTTCCGATAGCAGATTACAAGTGTCCTGCGTATCAGGGTCTTCCTCATATGATTCTGAGTTATTTGGTATTGTTATTATTACTGACGCTGACATACGCAATATACAGTATACAACTTTTGTTCAAAGGGATTTTCCTGCAAACAGAAGAAAATACATATATGTATAGCAAACGAGAGAGCAAAAAAATCAAAATATATGTGGCATACCCACATAATTCAATTCTAAGATTATAAACATTTTTCAACCTTAGAATAACATTAAACTTTTTTACTTTTGTACGCTTTACAACATTTAATTATTCCATTACTCATTCGCGTTTACAAACAATCGGTTTTGACATTTGTTATTCTCACACCTTTTTGACATTCATTATTCTTTTATTCATTTTTATATTCGACCCTTCTTCATAACCAGCCGACACAATCGCGCATTTTTATTATTAGCTATAATTTGAGGTTTTTTGTAAATTGAATTAATAAAGGTTACGTTAAAAACCTAAATTGGTGACCCCGCACTTTAGGAAAATATCTGCTTGTATAACTTTAGCACGTAGCCACACTTTTTGCGGCGCTTAAATTGGCATATATTCTGGATTCGCTTAATACATACTTTCACTATGTACGATTGCACACACCATGGCTTTGAGCGGCAGCATGGCAACTTGTAACAGCGGAGGGGAATCGCACACTGAAAATTATAGGGCAATACCACGAATTCCACTGCCACAAATGAGTGCAGAGAACATCGAAGCATATTTCTACGCCTTAGAATTCTGCATTCAGGCCTCGCACATATATTCTGACACCAGAAAGTTCCATATCATATTGTCGAGCCTTTCACCAAACAAACTTCTTGAGCTTAGGCCGATCATCGAGGCTGCGCCTTCGATCGAAAAGTTCAGATACATTAAGCAGAAGGTGAGCTTTTTAGTGATTTGAGGCAATTTGCCGGAACCACACTCAAAGACAGCTTATTGCACGACTTGTGGGTAACGCATCTCCCACCGTATGTACAAGCCGCAGCAAAAGTGTCACTCGACAAAAAATCTAGATTTGCCGATTCCATCGTGGAGTCCATTGGTTGGCAAAATAGTCATGTGGACGTTGTGCCTACACATAGCGAAATTTCCAACCTTAAAAGTGAGATCGCCGAGTTAACGCAAAGTTTGGAGAAGCATTTAGACTTGGATCGGCGCTTTCGTTCAAAGTCACCTTCACGAGTAAAGAGGATACGACACATCGACCAACGTGCTTCTTCGGAGAATTCTTGTTGGTATCACAGAACATTTGCTCAAAAGCCATCATCTCAATAGGGTGGCTAAACTGACGCGATTTCAGGTCACGGCAAATAGCAAAGAACTGCCGGCATCGTATCTTCGACTCTTCGTCGAAACTTAATTTTCTTATTGATACTGGCGCTGATGTGTCAGTAATACCGTCAAACACGAAGGCAGCTGGAGTCAACATTACCGGGTTGAAATTGTTTGCCGCAAATGGCTCACGTATTAGAGTATATGGTGAAGTGATTTCACAAAATTGAATTTAAAATTACGCCGCGAATTCGTTTGGAGTTTTTTGATTGCCGTTTGACGCTAAATTTACTATCACAGAAATTTAGAAGTGGTGTGTGTAGATTACAGAGACGAGTTATCCTCGCTATCGGCTCCTGCGTAACAGATTCTGTATGTATGCTCTATAATAAGCTTAAGTCTACGTTATTGTATGGCTGGTTTATTTGTTTTAGAAAGAGTGCCAATTTCTTGTCAATGAGCGCTTCTTGCCTTCCAAGCAGCTTTCTTCCTGCTGCCTTCCAAGCAGCTTTCTTCCTGGAGAGAGAGATTTCAAATTTAAAGTCCCCCCTCTTTAAATCATCTACATTTTGATCTTTTTTAACGAGTTTATAGCACGCTATATGATGGCTACTTAGGTATGTTTATGGTTAGTACGTTTACAAACATAAGCATCCTGAGATGCGACAGACGGTTTGAATGAGGAGAGGTGTATCCATTTTTCCGCTATAGCCGCTCGGCCCAGCAATAACTCTGAAGTTCGCTTCTTCCTTGGTTTACTTTTTTGCACGACAGTCCAGTTGTTAGCAGCAGCAGTGGGAGTCGGAATATCAGCAATAGCATATACAGACGTATCAATATTAGGAATGGTAAGCGAAGCGGCAGTAATGGATGTCATTGGAGTTGTTTCATGAGAATTCAGAAGCACTGAGTGAGAGCATTATTTTTCGTCCATTTGATTCCATTACCGTCAGCAGCAGCACTGGCAGAATTTTCAGCAGCGACATAATGTTTTTGTGTGATAGCAGCCAGATTACATTTTTTAGCAGCTACATTGTTGGCGTTAATAGAGGGATAATCAGTGAGTACATTAGGAGTGTCCATCTAGGATGGCCGTTGTAGCTTGGTGATTGCCATAGATAAACATATACGAAACTCTTTTCTTCGCGAGAGCGCTGTCAAAATCCACATTTTTTGTAACATTTTCCAATGGGAGAACTATGGATATAAATATTGGAAATTTCCAAATAACTTTCAGGGGATTTTCCCGTTTTCACACTACCGTAGAAATTTAAGCAATAAAAATTCAATAAAAAATAAAACCGGCTAAGATAAATAAATAGGGTTGCGAGCAAATATCAAAAAATATGCGATCAACACGGCAAAATTAAAATAAAAATTAAATCAAAAAAAAGTTATCAATAACTTATAATGTCAATATAATAATTTTACATATGTATGTATAAAACAGTGTATATTAATATCTATAACACCGTATAGAATATATATAAATTTAAGAAGCAATTAAGAATCAATATATATTCAATTGTGTCAAACAAGGACTTTTAACCGACACTGTAATTGCGTTTTTTGAATAAACGCTTTAATTTAATGTGAAATTGAACACTATATTCTTTATTATCGTACGAAATTTAATACACCTATTTTTTTAAATATTTTAACACGATTTCTTAGCAAAAAAAATGTCTACTCTACTTTTTCATCCAATTGGTAAACGCGCTGGTCAGCCTAGAGAGTTTCCTATCTTATTATCTTTGGCGTAGGTGCAGTTGTTAGATTCATAGATGTGTTAACAGCAGAGCCAACAGAATAGAGTAATGATCGGAATGAATTAATTTCTTTATTTCAGAATTAAAAAAATCTTTAAGATCAACTAACTGGCTTATAAAAGATTTTTGAATAGCATCAATAGCGTTTGCCATTTTATCGAATCCAGATTTTTTGCCTATAAAATCACACCCTTTGGCTTAGCGAACTTTGTAGCCATGCCCTGGCAGTCGGGGCAAAAATATGCAAAATAAGGCTTCTGTTTGAGTAGTTTTAAGTAATACTCGGTAACAGCTGCGTCGTAGCAATTAATGGAAGTATTTTCTGCATAGTCCGCCGCAGGGAACGATAATTTCTTGCGAAAGTTTTCTGAAAAAGTAAAAAATAAGAAAACTTAAGCAAAAATGCATAAATGGATGAAGAAATAACAGCGAAGAGCATAACAAAACCACGAGCGCACTTGTTGTATCACACTTGAATAATTGTCTTAAACTAGTTGATACCCGCGACTTCGTCTGTGTTTCTTACCACTTTTCTCTAAAATTACATTTCCCGTCGTACCTAAATTATTAGTTTATAATTTTATCAAAATATAATCATAAATACAGATTTCCAGGGGATCGAACACACTCGTAAAGTGTACACCGCTTACTTAGTACAAGGGGTTAAGGCGTTGCCTTAAGGACTACGAGTACGGATACTATAGAAGCAATGGGGTTCAGTGTTGATGAATTTCCTATTAACAGGTGGTCAATACAGCAAGTTCGTACACAGTGAGGCTTTAATAACTGGTCTTTAAAACAGTAAATGACAATTGTGATTACCAGTGCTCGGATTGTGATGACCTAAAAAACAATGAAAAATTACCCAAAAAACAGACCCAAAAAACCCTAAAAATTACCCAAAAAATTAAAAAAAAAATGCCCCTAAATTTATAAAGTATTATAATAAATTTAATAAAAATTATTATTTTTTTAATTTTATTTAATTTTTGTCTTTGTTTGCGTTGCAGTAAATTACTAAATACAATTTTAAATTATCAAATAGGAAAGACCTTCGATCCTCACTTAAAATATTTTTAAACATTGAGAAACTTCTCTCTACGGCGACACTCACAAGAGGAGCATATTTAAAACATGTTATGTCAGAAATAGAACACATAATTTTGTAACCCTTATTTTTGGTCAGCACACTATTAAATTTTTCAAAAACATTCTTGCCAATATCACCGCGAACGCCGCTTAATTGGTTTTTGATATTTTCAATGACGGATATTCCACCTTCTAATGAGAATCCTTTTGTCTGCATCTTTTGCAATGCAGAAGCAATGCATTCAAAATTTGCTTTTATAAAAGCTAATTGTAACTTTATGCTTTCATCCGCATATAGTTTTTGAGTTTCTTTAATTGATTCGGCATCTTGGCTGGAAAATGAATCTACAACTATTTTTATTTTTTCAAAATGCTCACAATAATATGTACATGCATTTACCATGTACCCCATCGCGTTAAAATTGGTTCTGGTGGTAGGGGTATATCAGGGCCAAAGCTCTAAAACTTTCTCTGCGTAATGGCGCTTTAATGAACACTTTCTTAGTGTTTGCTATCAGAGCATCAACCAACGGAAAGTTAGATCTCACTTTTCCCGTAATCCTGTGTAAGCCAAGTGACATGTACTAATTTTGGGTAAAAACTCCTGATAGATTTGGCTGCCTTGACCATATACGGAGCTCCATCCGTTAGAAAAAGCAGCACATCCTCATATTTTATACTTGCGTTAAAAGTCAAATAAAAGTAAAGACATGGATGTATTAAGTAGTTTGCATATACTGGTGTAATTGACTTTTTCCAGTACTTCAGACGTGAGCAAAAAAACATTGGCTGGTTCGTCAGATTGCATAGTACCAACAATAACATTGAGGACATTCCTACTCTCGGCATCACAGGTTTCATCGATGGAAACGAAAACATTTTTTTCAAACACACTTTTTCTTATTTGGCACAAAACGCATCATAGCAACGTGGAATATAGGTTCTTCGTGTACTTCTCCATAAAGCTTTTAAATATCGTATTGTTTAATTTATTCAATGGAATGTTAGCAGAAGCAAATGCCTCACAAAGCTCCTTAGAAAATTCAGAAAAGCTGGCATTCCTATTAGATGCACTGTCGATGAGCAAAGATTGCCTTGTCTTATTTTTTTCCTCTAACTTTAAAGAGCGTTGATGTTTGTCTCGCCCAATATGTTGTTGTACGGTAAATTTATTATCAGCAGCTACTTTGGTTTCGCATATCTTACAAAAAAGAATTTGGCCATCGGTTGAAAATATATTTGCACCGAATTCTTCAACTAAATTTTTTAAATGCGATGTTTTACTAGGTTTAACTTTTGGCATTTTTATAATATAAATTTACACACGAAAATAAATTGATTGATTCAAGAAATAGCGGTAAATGGAATACGCTCAACATCAAGATCATTTTATCGCAAGTGTGACTGAATAAGAAAAATTTCAATGAACATTAATACACACGCTTGGATTGCAATATGCAAAAGCAGGAGAGCATGTCATACTAACAAAACAGATGGATGTTCAAACAGCATAGCTATGTGCTTGCATATAAAATTGCCACATTGGAATATTGAAAATTTTTTTAATCTGACATAAATTACATAAAAAATGACTAATTTTAGCAAAAATGATATAAAACCAAAAATTAACAAAAAATGACAAAAAAATGACCTAAAAATTTTTATACTTGGAATCTAGGGAGTATGTACGGGATTTTCCTTTCATCCGACATTGTCTACGTAGCCGCAGAAAAAAGATGACATATCATCAAAATCCGAGCACTGGTGATTACCATTTGGTATTTTAAACTAGTATTATATAGTTTGGCAGGGAAAGAGGAAGCAAGGAGTTCAATAGCCCATATCTTTTTTGTGTGAAATTACTTTTTAATGATTTATAGACAAAAATGCCGTGGTTTTTTTCGAACATGATCGAGTATTTAAGACAAGGTTCCGTTTAAACTGTAAAATCAAAGCAAAAAAGGGCAATTTATCTATGAAATACATCATAGTTGCTTGTACGTACTTCTATATATACATATATGTATGTACATATGTATATGCCACTATATACCTTATTATATGTATGTATATGGCATATACATACTATTAATAAACAACTTAATTTCTAAACACTAATACCAAGCTTTTTCATCAGAGAACATCAAATAATCCTAAATAAAAAGCAAGAATCGAAAAAAAATAGTAGTAGTAATTTTCTATGAAATTACAAAGTATAACAAAAACACTTTTAAATGACATACATATGTATATACATACATACATATTTAGATATAAAAAAAGTACAAAATGAAAACAAAAATGATTTTAAGTTCAGTACACAAATAGATGTGTATATATGTATGTATGTATGGATTTCAAGATACGCACATATTTCTATGAGTCATTCCATCCGAAATTTACACTCAAAATTTTTTTTTGGAAAAACTTATTTTTTTTCGCGTTCTATATTGAAAAATAATCGACCCGTATTTTTTTATTTTAATATGATACTTAAAATTTTCGAGAAATGAACTTTCGAATTTTTGAAATCTTGAAAAAGACGTTTTTTTCAGTATTCCACAGTTAAAAAAGTTTTGGTCATAAAAAATTCTTCCTGTACTGAAAATATGCATTATTCCCCTATCTTCGCAACACAGCTAGGTAGACGCTCTGTGAGTTTTTTTTTTATAAAAAATTAGTTTTTTTCAAAACAATTAAACTTTTTCCAAATTTGGGTCTGAATATTTTTACTTTTTTTTATTTTACCTTGATTGCCTGTGATTACTATGTAGTACTAGGCAGCAATTGAAATAATTTACACTAATTTGTTCATAAGATTTACTTTCAATTTTTATTCCTAATATGCGAGTAATTTTTTTATAGTTGAAGTTTATTTTTTTCCTTTCCCACAGTGTTATAGCATTTACAAATTCAAAATTAATCGACATCGCGCCTCCGGTTACATTTTATAATATATAAATATTCGGAATATTTTGTGTTTATATATTTGCGCTTACATACATATATATTTCCATACATACATACATATGTACATACATATGTGCATTAGCTATTATCATTTGCACCACGAGCACTTTTCTTTGGGTGTACTCGTAAAGCATTAAATATACATACATACATACATATTTACATATGCACACGGACATATTTATATATACGGAAGAGCGACATTGAAGTGTTATCACTTTTTCTATTCCTTGCCCTTCGCTTACATAGTCACATTCGTATATACATACGTACATATGTATATATTTAGCTTTGGTCGCCTTCGAGGGATACATACATATGTACACTGCACCTTTACTCAACGTACGTCAGCGTAGGAGAAGAAATATAAATATATATGTACATATGTACATACATTATTATCTGGCATCTAAGACTTCTAGCTTACATAGCCAAAGCTCTTCGCATACAATACATTTGTATAAGTTAAGCAAGTCATATTGCTTATAAAATAATAAAACACTCAACACTTTGTTTGAATTAAACATATTACTTTATTTTAATTATATGTTATGTTGACTTCGCAACTCCCTAACATCACCAGGACTGCTCTCGACAAGCAATGATACCACCTTTTATACCCTCGCGATCAGGGGGTAATCACCTGCAAGTTTTGTTGTGCGGAAAGGTCGCTTGGATTCTACCGCTAGCAACACAATTGTGTTGTTGCATGCGCATGAGGTGGTATCATAGCATGACAAGCGGTGCCGCTGGCCCGCCCACCAAGCACGTCAACCATGCGTTGCTATGCAATGGGTGGTTCACTAAAGCAGGCAAGCATTGATCAAGCTGTTGTCATGCAGCTGATCTGTATCCCAAGCTCACGCATGTAGTGTTGCTATGCAGTGGGTGGCCAGTTGGGTCAGACAACAACTGTTGTGTTTTGGTCTGCCTGCCTAACATGCTGTTGCCAAGCCAAGCGCAAGCAGTGATCGCCGTTTGTTGTTATGCAGTGGGTTGTTTTGTGAGGCCAGGCGAGAGTCTTTCTATTTGCGCTGCCTGCCCAGCATGCTGTCGCTAAGGTAAGCGCAGCTAGTGATCATCATATTTGTTGGTGTTGGGTTGCATATCAAACTCGTGCATTGATGTTGCTATGCTGTGATAATTTGTTGTTATGATAAAGGTAACAATGTCACAATGAATTTTGTTAGGCAAGTGGCGAGCATATTGGGGCTGTTGCCAATAGGGTTTTTGTAGGCAAGTGATCATATCATACTAGCCTGTTGTCAGGCTGCATCGACTGAGCTTAGATGTCAGCACTGGGCTGACAGAAAGAGCGGTAGGGTATGTGAGGTATGTGCAACGAAATGCTGTTGCTATATCAGGTTTCGGTATCATGCCTTTACTTGTACATAAAACATATATTACTTGCATGGTTTCTCTTTTGGTGAGTATTTAGCTTTTGTGGAAAGATACACACATATGTATATGTACCTACATATGCATCTGATCAAGTTGTCGAATTCAGTGCAATCCTTGCGTAATGAAGAGGAGTTAGAAACCGTAAAAGCTAAACATTCCGCAACTTTTTCCTCTCGGATCAACGAACTTATGCAAAGTTTTAGAATCCTGATAAATTGTCTTCTTAGTCCCCCACCCAAGTAGGCAGCAATTGAAATAATTTACATTTGTCACCGTGTGATACCGAGATATTTCGATGGTGATTATGTTTATTGGAAATCGTTTCGGGATCATTTTACAGCGATTTACATAAATAACTCGCGTTTGGGTAGCATTGAATTAGACACTTAATTCAGAAAAAATGTTATGAGGCGAGATATTGTTAGTTAAATCTCCGCTAACAAATCATGGGTTTGAAATGGCTTGGTCAAATTTAAGGGCAACATACAAAAATAAACATCATAGTAAACATCCAACTTAAATTGCTGTTTTCACTCCCTGTTATTCGGACAGAGAGTGCATCAGCCGTGAAGAAGCTACAACAAAGCGTTAATGGCTGCGTTAATGAATGCCTCTCAGCACTCGAGATGCATGATGTAGATGTCTCCAATAGGGATGCAATTCGAATATTCCTTTGTTCTGATCGGCTACCAGCAACAAAACTTGATATGTGGGAGCACACATTGTTGGACAAAATAGCTATACCGGAGTGGAGTCGCATCCACTTAACCCAGTTACAGAAAAAGTTGTACCCAAAACAACAGCAACACCTGTTGTTATGGCTTATGTCTCTTTCAGTTAATGATGAAAGACATACACACTGTCTGAATTGCTTGTTGAAAGGCCAACCAATCAAAGATTGTAAAAGCAAGCTCTCGTGCACTACGTTCAACATCACACTTTGCTACATAGTGTGTCTTCCAACGCTCAATCTAATAGGGAGGTTTCAAGTCATGGAAAAACTTTACAAGCTTTCCATGCGAACATACAGTCCATTAGTTATTAGTCGTAGTTAGTATCAACTGGGAATACAACGAAATCTTTCCATTTGCCTTCAGAGCTTTTTGGAACCGCCATGTTTATATTTGCCACTTAGACTCGACTTATACGCCCCTGCGCTAATTCATTCGGCGTCAGAAGCTTTGTTCATTTCGGAGCGACTTCGAAAAATGTTAAAACTCCCTTGCTCAAAAATAAATGCCACTATTTCAGGGTTGAATCAAAAGGTTTCCAACAATAGCTTTAAAATGTGCTCGTTTGTTATAGGCTCACCACGTGAAGAAGTTGTGGGTAGTTTTCAGTGCTTCGAGTAATTCGTCAATTGGAGTTTGTCTGAACGACATTTTACACACAGGTCCAGCTCTTCAAGCGGACTTAATTCTTATGCTTATAAGTTGCGAATGTAAAAGTACGTGTTTAATAGTGACATTCAAAAAAAAAATTAGATAGGTCCTTCTCATTTGCCTTACCAAAGAATCCTCTTCAGAAATAATTCAAGTATCGATATTCAGGATTTTGAATTAAACACTGTAACCCGATTAGTTAGCCGGAGATTCGCAAGATTCCCACCCATTAGTAGCTCAAATCCTGAGAAATTCGATGTATGTCGATTATGTCATAGCGGGCTTCCATAATGTTTCCACAGCGTTAAAAGAACGTGATGACCTCATCGTTGCATTAGGAAGTGCAGGATTTTCACTGATGAAGTGGTCCTCGAGTACTAGAGGTTTATTAGTTGATCTTCCTAAGATCATCGGTTAGATAAGGATTTTTTAGAGTTAGACGAAAAAGGCTCTACAAAAGTATTAGGTATAAGGTGGAATGCCAGATCAGACCAATTTTACTTTACCGTTCAAAGCATATCCCTAAAGGATAGAGATACCAAACGAGAAGTCTTATCAACTATAGGGAAACTGTTTGACCCATCTGGCTGGCTTGCACCTATTGTGGTTTCCGCCAAGATTATAATGCAGCAGATTTGGACAGATGGCACATCCTTGGACAAGCCTTTAAGTTTTCAAACACTTTGCAAGTGGAAATACTTTGTCGAAAACTACAGAGGTATAGAAAGTATCCGAATTCCGAGATACAGTTGATACAGATACACATTGGCCATCGTTGAATGCAGAATTCGCTGAAGTCACAATTAAGGTCAGGAAAATGAACGCACACATATCCACAATAACGAAACTTGAGGATCCTTTGGAGAGATTCTCGTCCTTTCTTCGAGATCTACGTGTTTACGTCTTTCGGTTCAATAATTTACTAATAATCATACCCGTAGATTCCACTCATATCCGTCAATAGCCATTTCGGGAGATGAAATCTCAAAAGTATTCGTCTAATAATTTTAGAACAGCATTTTTCAGAAGAGCAAGTTAACGTAGAAATGTACAACTTGCTCAAAGAGCAAAATTTTCGCATTGAATCCTTTTCTGGAAAGCTAGAGTATTATCCGAGTCCATGGTCGGCTTGCGAATTCGTCAACGCTGTCTTATAACGGGAAATATCCTATTCTCTTACCATATAGTTGCACAAAGTTGTTAATTACGTTCATACACAGCATATCCCTTCATGGAGGAAATCAGTTGGTGTTACTCCTTCTTCGTCAACAGTAGTGGATTCCGAAGGCAAAGAATCTAATCAAAACTGTGGTTCACAGTTGCAAGATATGTATTATTCAGAGAAAAAGGGAACATTTCCAGATTATGGCCGATCTTCCTGATAGCGAACAGTCCTCTCCAGTCCGTTTCAAACCACAGGACTCGATTTCGCTGGTCCTTTCGCAATTAGAAGCTTCACAGGTTGAGCCTGTAAAATTACGAAAGGGTACATCAGCATTTTTATATGCTTTTCTACAAAGGCAATTCATCTTGAAGCGATAAGCGAGTTATCCATAAAAACCTTTCTTGGTGCATTCGCGAAATTTGTGTCTAGAAGAAGTTGTCCAAAGCAAATATTTTCACTCACTTCGTCAACCCCGACATCATCATCGCCCTGGGTATCCACGCCACCGAGGGAGACACATCCTCTTTGATTTTGCTAGCGTTCAATATACCTCACATCGAACACTGTTTAATTAAGTTCTTTTTTACAATGTTATTTATAAATATATACATAGCTCAACAGTTATATTTTACACGCATTAATCATATTAGAATTAAGATCCGAATTTGTACATATATACCTATGAATTATATATACAAAGTTTTTTTTTGAATTTCCTTTTTTTA
Organism: Anomoia purmunda; assembly: GCA_951828415.1. Taxonomy (NCBI): domain Eukaryota; kingdom Metazoa; phylum Arthropoda; class Insecta; order Diptera; family Tephritidae; genus Anomoia; species Anomoia purmunda. The sequence goes on along the minus strand of OX639993.1, from coordinate 82,859,105 downwards.
TTTACTCATTTAACTTAAATACTCATCTTTGCAATCCCTAAGTATTCAAACATTGGTAATCCTGACAATCTTCCTGCACAGCTGCCAGCTACAAAGCTGCACTGTGGCTGGAAGACTGTCGGTGGTTTCCTTCGAATATGGTCGAGTATTTAAGGCAATGCTCCGTTTAAACTGTTGTCGCTTGTTTGTAGCAGCAGACAGCAGCGAGCGAACCAAAGCAAAAATAGGTAATTTATCTCTGATATACATCAGAGTTGCTTGTACATACTTCTATTCATACATATATATGTCACTATATTCCTTATTATATATGGCATATACATATTATTAATAAACCACTTAATTTCTTAACTCTAATACCAATCCTTTACATTTCTAGTTATCTGCACAAATTGTTGGAGTTCGTATTAGCGAACCGTTGGGTTATCACCAACACAATCGATTCAAAAAATACCATTATCGAGCTGTTTAGAAAATTGGCACTACAACCGTTTGTCAGTTTGGGCCAAGACAACAAAATTTATCAATTGCTTCTGGTCTTTGAAGCTGCGTCAATTAATTAACCCAAGTGCAGACAAGTCGTTTTGCACTTGTGCCTTCTATTATGTTCGTGGACGTCCTTGCTTTCGTTGTCCAACCATGTCAAAGAATTTTTCGTTATTTGTTTTACAAGGTTTATCCATTAAAAATAATAAATAATATTTATAAATAATATTTATAAAGTGCGGACGAGTAAAATCATTTGCCCTGAAGACGGTTAGCCTAGTGTAACCGAAATATATTGAAAGGAAAAATAAGTAAATATATTGTTTTTACTCATACCAACATCCTCCTTGACATCGAGCCGGCAAAACACAAAATTAAAATTGGAAAGGTCGCAAAAAAAAAGGTTGGACGGACGGGCTTAAAATGGAAAAGGGAGGTGGGGGTGCGGTCTTCCCCCCAGAACCAGAGATCAGTAAATCTTACAATTGCCGGATAACTGCAATATTTTTCAAGCAGAAATCCTAGCCGTGAAGAAATCGGCAGAGCTGATATCAGATTTTCAACCAGCTGGTGGACTAACATCTACACCTGCTCTAAAACTGTAGGAAAGTTTAAATAAGATTTGGGCAGGTTGGCTGTGTTCAAAAACGTGCACCTATATTAGGTCCTTGGAAATAACTGTGTAGAAGGAAAAAACGGCAGACGATATTGCGAAACAGACGACGTTTCAAGGCGAAGCACGACTGCATGATATGCAGTCGACTGCGGCAAAGGGCCAAAGAGGCTCACAGGATCGGACCAAGTAACTGCTATGAAAAAACTTTTCACAAAAATCATTTTCCGTTCGGAGTAGGTGTAAAACGGGGCTTAAATTTGTGTTACAATATCAAAACGTACACCATAAATTGTATGAGAACTTCGGCCAAATATCAAGCTATATGGTGTAAGTGTCAAATTATTATTATATTAGTAATGCCACATAAGTAATTTTTTCCTTCATTGTACACCTTGTCCATATTCGGTGAAGATTTTGGTTGTTGTAAATTTCTCGGAGCTGATGGCCTTATACCCGTGCTCTTGCAGATATTAAATATTAAGCTTTTAATTTATTACAAGTTTAACCCAAGAACTGTTTTACCTTACGTTGTTCGTAATATAAGAAAATTTTACGTACTAACTACACTGGTTATGTATGTTATTTTAAATAAATGTTGCTTGAAATTTATTTGTTTTCCTTATTGGATTAATTGAATGAAAATATAAAGTGGTTTGCTTCTTCAACTAGTTTATTTAAAAACCTATGTGGATTATCCTCACATTCCGCGCATTTTTTGAGATGATGCTCACTACACAGGTGAGCTACCTTACATATAGAGCAATAAGTAGTTGAATGGATCCGCTTTTTGTGAAAACGATCAAAGCAAATCGCGGATTGGCAATCGATTAATTACTCACTTGTTTATGCAACAATAAAATAAAGAAAGCACCGTCGAGCGCACGCAGTGATGGGCATAATGGCAAACAGTACGGTAGTAAATGCAGCATGCAATACCGCGTATATACCACAAGGTCCAAAATTGGGATTTGGTAACCCTGTGTCTATGTCAAAACTCAAACCGACATTTGTACCAAAAACCCCCAAATTAACAGTATATAACGCGTGTAAAATCTAAAACAAAGTTTGGGTCCAATACCCCTTATATTTACGGTATTAAATGGCGTTGTGCAGAGCTCAATTCTAAGACGGTGCAGTTTCTCTTTGTTAAAACGCTAAAATTTCAATTATGTCTTATTGAAATTGTGTGTTTTTTCTTGTATCCTATGATTCGCTTCAACATATTAACTTGATATTGGCTTTTTATTAGAGAAGATTAAAATTATTTTTAAAAAATATTGTCGTTACTAAAATAATCGCTGAAGCATTTTAACTTCAATCTTCTAGCATGGAAGAAACCGATCTTCGTGCAGAAAGTAAAATTTACAAGATTTTTGAGTTAATAAATTTTTAATAATTTAAGTATTTTAGAAAAATATGGTGTGACTTTACCGTATTACCCTGAACCATGATTTCGTCTATGTAGTGAGTCAATGCTTCTACAATAGGAGTTCATTAACTTCAATTAAAAATTTGAAATCTGCTCAAAAACTATTGCGATGAAAATTTTGAGCTTTAAAAAAGTATAAACGCTACCCGTTACCTATAATACACAAACATATTGGCTATGCAATTACAAAATCTTCTACTCAATAAGCTCTAGTAGCAGCGGCAGTATGTCTGAGGTAAGTAAAACTTAACAATTTATGATAAGTGTGAGTATTTTAAAACAGATTGATTTTGATCTTTTTATCAAATTTAAGAATTAATTCGTAAGATCTATATTTGTTCATAAAGTAATATTTATATGTTGAGTTTTATTTTGCGCTCAAGAAATCAGCCTTACCATGTGCTTTAGTCTTCTGTTCTAAAATAAAAAGCATTAGCAAAAACAAAGACTGCAATAGCGCGTTTATTTAAAAAAAAACTTTGTTTATGCAGCTTGTACGACTTTTTTGGTGAATGATTGCACTGGTCGACGGCCAAAATTTATCAGAGACGCCGTTATGAAATTCGTATGTAAAACCACCCCCTGATTTTGAAAATCGAGTTCATTTTTGATTCTATGGTACCGTTTTTGAGATATTTGCAATTTACCGTTATTCGAAAAAACCAAAGAGATGGCTCCCTTTAATTACGTATATCTCACGAACGGGTCAAGCATTTAACCAGATAGTTTTCGAGATATTAGCTTATCATTTTAGTTTGTTTTTTTTATGGAAAAATATGTAAAATTACGTAAAGCTCTGTTTAATCAGAAAAAAGATAGGCTATCATCGAAGAAAATCGATGGAAAACTACGTAAGTTATAAACGACCAAATAAAAATACCCAGGTTGCGCAATTTCAACGTATACCTCAAAACGTATGTATGTTATAAAGAAGAGTGAAATATCTAGCTATGCTCTGTTTCTATTGAGTTAAAAGTTCAATTTATGAATGAAATTACCCATATTTTTAACCTTTTTTTTAAATTTATTTATGTTTATTGTTGGAGCAGATTAATTTTATCTTTATTTGTACATATTATATACAATTTTGTATCACTGTGCCTGCACTACAAACATACGTACATACATGAAACACATCAAGCGATGATCACTTTGTTCTTTAACTTGCTTGTTCATTGTACATACAATGGTTTATGCTACTGTATTTAGGTATGCACATACATAGTTACGCATTGATTTACTTAATTACATATTTACATACATACATACATAATATTTGTATTCATAAGAACATATGCATATATTTCTTTCATTTCCCTATGAACTCATTTTTTTTGCGTAGAATAACAGCACCCATAATGCAAATTGTTATTATTAAGTGTTCACTCAACATCATTCGATGTCAAGTTAACTGGTTTTTTCCCAACAATATTTAGCTATATAAGTTTGTAGTTCAGTGCACAAAAAATTATTCCAAATAAAGCAGTGAAACCTAATAGTTGGAGTTTTCTACTAGGCTTATTAACTTAAGCGCAGACATTGGCGACCGTGACAGGACTTATACCTGGCAAATGGCTAAGTCCTGAATTCGATAAATCATTATAGTCCATTTTCGTCATTTTGAACCACCAGTGTTCAAACCATAATTACTGCGTTTGATCATAGGATCATTCTGGGCAGCTGCATCGAAGGCATCACCGTTCAACAACTATCGTTACGGGAGCAACAGTAGTCACTACACGAACTAATACAGCCGGTACCAATAGGATTGACCATCATTCATATCAACACCTTTAGTTGTCTGCTCACCAAATTACGCTTCAATTAATTAATCGGTAACTACATTTGCGAGGAATAATGAGCAAGCAAAAATCAGAAAAGCCAGAGGAGCAGTTAATGGGACTGCGCCAACAACGCGACACCATGGAAAGAAATTTAAAAAGCATCACCACTAAAATCGAACAGGATATGCAGGGTGATCTTGCAGTCGTTGAATGCCGTGCAGAGATCTTGGAGGCATATTTTCAACAAATTTGCCAATTACAAACGCAGATTGAAAGAATAGATCCAGCAGACGAGACTCGCGGAGAAATTGAAGATTTATTCGTCGCTGCAAGGGCAATGATAGCAAAACGTGTAGGTAAGGGGGAAAAGGTTAAGCTAGATGACAGCAGTGCATTTAATGTGACAAATTACTCCAAAATCTTGCACCAAAATCGTCTACCGCCATTAAAGCTGCCGAAATTTGATGGCAAATATGGTGAATATAATCGTTTCATTACATCGTTTAAAAATCTAGTTCATGATGATGAATCTATACCAACCATTGACAAATTTAACTATTTATTGAGTTCTTTGTCAGGGAACGCATTGAACGTCGTTGCACCGTTCCAAGTGTCAGCGGAAAACTACGCAAAGGCACTCCAACAACTTGCGGAGCGCTACGACAAACGGGTACTAATATTTTTAGAACACATAACTAGCTTGTTCAATATTCAAACCATGCCAAGGTCGGATCCGTCAGCCCTCCGCACACTTTTAGACACAGTTTCTGCTCTCCGAGGTTCGTTGTTGTCTTTGGGCTCCGAGGCAGACGTGATGAACGCTATCATCATTCAGTTAGTTTTATCAAACGTCGATCTTGAGTCAAAATTAACCTATGATAGAAAGCAAAACTTCGAAAAATTACCTTCCTGGGAATTCTGTTACGATACATTAAGTCGTCATTGCCAATTTCTCGAAAGCAACACAAAACCGCAACATGACAGGGGCAAAGGTGCACAACATAAACAGTCATCAAGCTCATTCGTTACTGCACAGAGCAAATCAACATTAGCTTGTTCAAAATGCCAGTCAACTGATCATCATTTAGCAAGTTGTCCACAGTTCTTGCCGCTTTCAGTAGGTGATAGGTATAAATTGGTCAAACAACTGAATCTTTGTCTCAACTGTCTTCGTAAAGGCCACATGATTTCAAAATGCCCTTCTAAATCGAGATGCCGTATATGCCAAAATTCACATCATACCGCTTTGCATCGTCACATTTCAGCGGATAACAATGGGCCTCATACAGTTGAAACCAATGCGTTGCAACCACCAGTTTCGTCGTTAGTGTCACAAAGCTCTCGCCGTGCACTTATTCCAACAGCTCTTGTATTAATCAAAGACAAATATGGTAGCTTTCAAACAGCGCGTGCTCTTCTTGACTCATGTTCTGAAATTAATTTCATTACTGAAGAGCTCGCTAAACACCTACAACTTGGGTTTCAGCGAAATAATCAAGAAATTTCTGGCATTGCCGATGTTCGTACCAATTTGCGATTTTCAGTCAAGACAGCTATCAAATCTAGGGTGTCTGGCTATGAATTTACTTCAGATCTTGCGGTCACAAAACGAATTTCGCTTCATCAACCAGAACATTGTTTGGACACTACCAACTGGAATCTGCCAGGAGGCATTGAACTGGCTGATCCTCTCTTTTTTAGACCACAAAAAATCGATTTGTTGCTAGGCTCGCAAATCTTCTTTGACATATTCATCGGTAACAACCTAACACTTGGAAAGGATTCACCGCGTCTAATCAATACCACATTGGGCTGGGTTGTTGGTGGAAGATTGGGCAACAACGTTAGATCAAACTTGTACACATGCAACATCGCGAGGTGTCATGGACTTGATACAATATTGAACAAATTCTGGGAACTTGAAGATTTCACAAACGACCAGGTAAAAATTGCCATGTATACTCCGGAGGAACAAGAATGTGAGAATCATTTTAAGGACCACGCAAAGGTGCTCGCAAATGGTCGCATCCAAGTCTCATTACCATTTAAGCAGTCTCCAAATTTACTTGGAGAATCTATCGATCTTGCTAAACGCCGTTTTCTCCAACTCGAACGTCGCCTTGAACGAGATGCTGCATTGAAGGAAATGTACTCAGCATTTATGCAAGAATATTTGGATCTTGGACATATGAGCCCAATTCACAATTTGGAGTTGACATCACCACACTACGTAATACCACACCACTGTGTAATACGTCCAGAGAGTTCGACAACTAAGTTACGTGTGGTATTCGACGCGTCAGCTCAAACCACAGCACATTGCTCTCTCAACGACCTAGTGATGGTCGGTCCCACAATTCAGCAAAATCTCATCTTAACCTTACTGGCATTTCGATTGCATCGTTGCGGACTTAGCGCAGACATTTGTAAAATGTATCGGCAATTTGTCATAGAACCGCAAGATCGTAAATATCAATTAATTTATTGGAGAACATCTGTAAATGATCCTCTAAGTCTTTTTCAGTTGAACACAGTGACCTACGGCATGGCATGTGCACCATTTCTGGCCATCAGAAGTCTCCACTTGGTTGCAGAACTTCACAAAGACAAATTTCCTATTGGGTCTGCGACTGTACAAACAGATATGTATGTAGACGATCTCTTAACGGGTGCAGATGACATAAACGATCTACACATAAAGGCCGTTGAAATAACTAAGCTTTTAGCAGAAGCAGGCTTGCAGCTAGCTAAATGGAAATGTAGTCAACGTGACCTCCGAGCAGACTCTGAAGAATTGCAAATAAGGCTCGAAGAAATGGATGTGACAAAAGCTCTCGGCATGTCATGGAAACCACAAGATGATGTTTTCTGTTTTAACTATGACCTGCCAGTAAAGGAGCATCCAACGAAGCGGTCTGTCGTTTCAACTGTTGCACGCTTGTATGACATATTAGGCTTGGTAAGTCCAGTGATAGTTCGCTGCAAAATCTTTGTTCAAGAACTTTGGATACGCCGCATTGGATGGGACGAGGTACTACCCAATGAGTTGAGTAGCCACTGGAAACAAATCGAGGCAGACCTGCAACATTTAAATTACATTGAAGTACCCAGGTATGTACAATCAGCATTAACGTATAAATGTGATGTACATGGTTTTGCAGATGCATCCCAGCGTGCATACGGTTGTTGCATCTATTTGAGCGCGAATATAAATGGCCAGTTCACCACATCGTTGTTAATATCCAAATCAAAGGTTGCCCCAATAAAGGCAGTTTCACTACCTCGCCTAGAGTTGTGCGCAGCTGTCTTATTGTGTTCAACATGGAGCAAAATAAAACCTAAATTAGTTCAATATGTTAATGAGATTTATTTTTGGACAGACTCAAGCATAGTTTTGCAATGGATCAGAATGCATTCATCGACTCTAAATTGCTTCGTTGCAAATCGAGTTTCAGAGCTGCAGGACAAGTCAGTTGGTATAAATTGGAGACACGTACCAACGAAACAAAATCCGGCAGACATTGTATCACGCGGTTGCATGGCACGAGAACTATTGAATACTATGTGGTTCAAAGGACCGACGTTTCTCTCTAGCGATCCAGAATCATGGCCTAAGGACACAACAAATATCTCGCTCAGTAAACCGGAGTTGGAACAACGGAAACAAACTAATCTCAAGTGTAGCGTCGGTGTTCCAGATGATAACATCATTGAAAGGGTCATTGCAAATTATTCGTCGTACCGGCGAATAGTAAGGATGATGGCATTCATACTACGACCGTTCAACAAAATTGCACCTAGCAAAAATTCGTCACACAATTTCGAATTCGTATCACCTGATGAATTTCAGCAGTCATTTTTATACATTGTTTCATTTATTCAGCACACACAATATGCACATGAAATAAAGCTGCTCAAGGCAGGCAAGACACTCACGCCTGAACTACAGAAGCTGGCACCGTTTTTGGTGGAAACGCCGCTGCAAGTTTCAACTAAATTTGTTTTACGAGTTGGAGGAAGACTCAATCAAGCACCCATTGAATATAATGCGAAGTTTCCTGTTTTATTGCCAAAACAACATCAATTTACACGAAAATTTGTGGAGCACTTGCATCTAACGAACAAGCATGCAGGCCCAAAGGTGTTAATCGGAATTATGCGGTTGCAAGTTTGGGTAATCAATGCACGTGAATTAGTACGAAAGGTAGTCAACTCTTGCGTGCATTGTTATCACTACAAACCAAAGTTAGTGCAACAAATAATGGGATCTCTTCCAGCCGATCGCCTACTTGCTCACCGTCCATTTCTGGTCGTCGGTGTTGACCTATGCGGCCCATTCTTTACATCGTACCGCATTCGTGGAAAGGCGCCTTACAAAACGTATTTAGCAATATTTGTCTGCTTTTCATCGAAAGCCGTACATGCGGAATTGATATCTGACTTATCAACTAATAACTTTGTTCTCTCTTTGAAGCGCTTTATTGGCAGACGTGGCATACCGCATCGTATATATTGTGACAACGCTACAAATTTTGTAGGCGCCCAGTCGCAGCTGAATCAATTCAAGCGTCAGTTTTTCAATCAACAGTCCGGATCTGACTTAGAGCAGTTCAGTAGCGTACACGGCTTTGAATTTCGATTTATCCCACCGCGAGCTCCTCACTTTGGGGGGTTGTGGGAAGCTGCCGTAAAATCAATGAAGACTTTGCTGCTGAAAAATATCTCACAGTCCAACTTAACATTTGAAGAGCTTCAAACAGTAATGATCGAGGTGGAAGCCATCTTGAACTCGCGGCCTCTGACACCTTTGACAAACGATCCAAATGATGGCGAAGCGCTAACTCCAGCACATTTGCTTATTGGTACTTCGTTAAAAACATTGCCGGAGCCACAACTCACCGCCATCAAGGAGTCCCGTCTAACGAGTTGGCAGCGTATTACTTATTTAAAGCAGCGATTGTGGGACTTGTGGCGTCGCGATTATCTTCATACATTACAAGTGCGATCTAAGTGGCTCAGGACGCAAGAAAACATCATTCCTGGTCAGCTTGTTATTGTTCATGATGACAACTTACCTCCACAGCAATGGACACTTGGTCGCATCACAAACACGTTCCCAGGAGCAGATGGGCGTGTACGCGTGGTTGACATTTTCACCAAGCGAGGTACCCTACGACGCCCAGTGCACAAAATAGCTCCTTTGCCAATCGAATAATAATGTTTTGAAAGGAACCTTTCAACGGGCGGAGTATGTTGGAGCAGATTAATTTTATCTTTATTTGTACATATTATATACAATTTTGTATCACTGTGCCTGCACTACAAACATACGTACATACATGAAACACATCAAGCGATGATCACTTTGTTCTTTAACTTGCTTGTTCATTGTACATACAATGGTTTATGCTACTGTATTTAGGTATGCACATACATAGTTACGCATTGATTTACTTAATTACATATTTACATACATACATACATAATATTTGTATTCATAAGAACATATGCATATATTTCTTTCATTTCCCTATGAACTCATTTTTTTTGCGTAGAATAACAGCACCCATAATGCAAATTGTTATTATTAAGTGTTCACTCAACATCATTCGATGTCAAGTTAACTGGTTTTTTCCCAACAATATTTAGCTATATAAGTTTGTAGTTCAGTGCACAAAAAATTATTCCAAATAAAGCAGTGAAACCTAATAGTTGGAGTTTTCTACTAGGCTTATTAACTTAAGCGCAGACATTTATAATATATTCTAACAATCTTTATCTTAATTTGATTTTACTATGTAGTCGAACTAATTATGTGTTCTACTTTGACGCTTATTCAGTTTTTCCGATTCTGTAAACTCTTTTGCAATTGCTTGACTCTTTCGTGAGATATACGTAATTAAAGGGAGCCATCTTTTTGGTTTTTTCGAATAACGGTAAATTGCAAATATCTCAAAAATGGTACCATAGAATCAAAAATTAACTCAATTTTCGAAATCAGGGGGTGATTTTACATACGAATTTCATAACGGCGTTTCTGGTAAAGAGAAAAAGTTGAAATTCGTGGTCCAGTGTTTTTATGTGAGTCAAATATAAATCTAATTATTTATTAGTTCAGTAAACACAAAGGTCCAAAAGTTTGGCTAAAAATCGGGGTTTTCTTCCTCCTGTGAAATTTGGCTTGCATCATAACCGTGGTATAGCACTCCAAGCGACCATATTACAAATGGGTTAATAATTAATAATAATAAATTTCTAGGCAAATGCGGAAAACTGAAAAGAACCCTTCGGATTGCGTCATCCGCGAACGAGTGCAGGTATCGTTATCAGCTTTTGAACGTTCGCCCGATCGATGTGTAATGCAAAATTCGAAATTTCACAATGAAATACAAGTAAAAAATATCCCATATTAATAACACTAAAGAACATTTTCTGAAGAATGGTGGAATCAAGTTTTTCTGAACGTTTGGGCTATATGTATGTCGAAAAAGATATTACGAATGGGTTAATAACTAATAATATTAAATTTCTAGGCAATAGAAATTTACAAAAATGTAGAATACTGAAAAGAAAAATAAAATAACTTGGGAGTATGCAGCAAACGCGGCATTCATCGATTTGTGGGGCCAAACCCTTTCGGATTGCGTCATCCGCGAACGAGTGCCCTCAGGTATCGTTATCAGCTTTTGAACGTTCGTCCGATCGATGTGTAATGCAAAATTCAAAATTTCACAATGAAATACAAGTAAAAAATATCCCATATTAATAACACTACAGAATATTTTCTGAGGAATGGTGGAACCAAGTTTTTCTGAACGCTTGGGTTATACATATGTATGTAGAAAAACAATTTTTCAATATCCGAGGTGGGGTATTTAAGACGGGTTTGTTTATTTTGAAGTTTGTGGTTGTGGAAAGTTTTGTAAGGCAATTGACTCTAATTTGAATGCAAATATTTTTAAACAAATATTTGAAACTGCAATTTATTTTTACCAAAAATGGCCGCTATAGTGCCGCTTTGATGTAATAAATTCACATTTTACTTATTTTTCAGCTAAGAAGGTTGTTGAAATATCATTGAACATAATGTTGTAATGTTTAGAGTGTACAAAATAATTATAAAATTTGTAAACTTGAACAGTAACACAGAATTACACATGAAAACAGTATATGAATGCACATGCACCATGCAACATTTATGCTGCTAGAAATAGAAAATGCTTTGCTTATCAATATTCTTGGCATACACATATGGAGTAGATGCGCTCAAAAAAAAAAAACAAACATAAAAAACAATGCGTTAGCATTTTATCTAACATTAATATTCAAAATATATGACCATAAATATTAAAAACAGGCATAAATATTTTGGTCTTTAGTTCTCTCTACCGGTGGTAAGGGATGGAGATTTTAAGAATATGTATGTTCAAAGTTGATGCAGATGACTAGTACTTATTACCCCCTACTTGAGGTGAGGAAGAAGTACAGATCGGAACTTTCATCACAATTTTAGGTCCTCAAACAGGAAATAAGACTGAAGAAAGCAACCCAAGAATTCTAAAACGAAACGTTTTTGGTTGAAGTGAGCCTCAGAAAAGTAAGCTCAAGCATACATTGTAAGACAGGGAAACAAATTTATAAATTTTTTGATTAAAACAATGATCACAAAATCATATCTAATATACAGAGGCTGCTGTCAGAAAAAGCTTTTTTATTACTTAGATGCTTCATGCACGCCAACACTTACGAGTATAAGCTCACATCTCTGACCACTCGGCTACCGCGCCGAGTTTAGTACCTTTAAAAACAGTTAGAACGGAAAAGGCTTCCACCTCTTATTTTTTGTAATGTAATTGAAAATCGTCGTTTTAAGTGAAAAGTACAAACAATATTTTTAAGTTTTTAATCACGCAATTAACTACTCCCGGCAAAGAAAACCATAGCGTGAGAGACTTGAGCTTCACGAATTTCCAATCGCTGATTTTATTGAAAACATAACCGAGCAGTGTATTGTCTGTTTTGGGTACTCTGCCGGACACTAATATCAGTGGTTCAGCTGGCATCTCTTTACAGACATGTAAGCTATTGATAGACAGGGTATTTGAGAGCATCCCCAAATTGCACGGGCACTCTGGCCTTCGATGAGTGACCAACAAACGAAATCTCTCCTCCTCCTGGTAAGACAGAACATTAAGATGCCGACTGTGGCCCTAATATATATATAATGTTTAATAGTTGCACACACAACAACACTAGGGGTCCCTTGCCGGGTCTTATGAAGGAGTTGCCGTGTCGTGGAGGGGGGGGGGGGAGATCATACATCACCTTCTCTGTGGCTGACTGGCAATAGCTACATAGAAGGAGAGCTGAAGCTGCGTGCTTGAGGATGTCAAGTCAGTAAAAATTAGAGACCTCACGTTCCTTAAGAGAACAAAGTGGGCTTAGGGGAACAGATTTCACTTAACAGCCTCAATGGGGTACTACAATGGACCATGAATCTAAGTGTGACCTACTAGGGACTGCCGCCTAACTTAACCTAACCTATAGGTCAAACAGAGTTCTGTTTTTGTTTTAATGATCAAACAGTGAAAAAGTTTTTGTCTGTATTTTTTTAGTCTTTAAGATTAGATAGTTTATTTCTGAAACAGGAAAACTATCATTGGTGCCACTATTGATGGCTTAACTACACTATTCACATATTTTATTTTCTATCTGAATGTTAGTTATTGGTTTTCGATTTACCTCATTACATGAGTATAATTTTATAGCCATTACAGAGACGTGGCTTGAAAAAGACTTTTCTAATGCCGAATATTTCGATACATTTTACTCGGTATACCGTCATGACGGATGCCTCATATCTAGTAGTTTGGGACGTTGAAGTTGGGTCCTCTTAAGTTTTAGATTCAACATTCATTGCTTAATAATCTCTGAAGCTATTGTCAAACAAGATGTCTTTCTTAAGATCATCGATCAAATAATTCACAAAAGATTATATGAAAGTTTCGACAAGGTTAATCGAAACATCCATTCTAAGCACTGGACTGATGCATTACATAAGCTGTCTAGTTCATTTTTATTAATGTGTCTTTTGGCATTCCGCAGGAATGATTCATAAAAAGTTCACCTAATTCGCATTTAAAAATACACACTGGCGAAGTCTTAGCCCTTATGACGCTCCTAATGCTATCGCGTCCCTAATTATGCCTCTCATTGTATCGCGAATGTCATCCCTAATTGCGCCCCGTATGGCACCCTTAATGGTATACCGAGGTACGAGTCAAGAAGGAAGCTGTGTGGTTTATATGCCTTGTCGGATAGAAGATCCTTCTCATCTATCATGTTCGCCTATAATACATTGTCAGAAAGCATTCATTGTGAAGAAATTTGTGCTATTTTTAAAGCCAATATGACAGCCTCACAATTACGTAGCGCAAGTTTTTTATAGAGCATACATGCAGAACCTCGTACGCATATAACGCATTGGCTCCTTAACCCAAGGATAACTCGTATGTCTAATCTGCACGTACTATGTACTTCTAAATTTTTGTGATAGTAATCTTAATTCACCTTAATCTTTTTAAGATTAACAATTAACCAATGTTACAGTCTGCCAGAATACTGATGAAATAGACTAGTTAATTAAGCAGCAACAGGCGGCCTGTAACTCAACCCTTAGAACGCAAAAAGTGCATCAATCTCTCTAGTTGCAAAAGCTAAGCTAAAATCGACTGACAAGGAAAAAGTGGTAACAGACTAGAATGCAACCTATACATCTATGTTTGCCAGTTTTGAATGTAAAAACATCGATACGTCTGTGTAACTCGGAGCGATATTTTACATCGATGTTTTTAGTAAATTTTCCCTAAAATTTACTCCAATACTCTTAATTCTATCTTGGCACCACCAAGCCCATTAGATTAAAATGACTAAATATAAAAGATGTATTATTTAAAAGTAAAACAATTTTTTATTTAAATGGTTTTATAAAATATTTTGATATTTGAGACTTACGGTATTCAGTTGTAGGGTAATGCAGTCAATTCTAATTTTGAAATCATGCAGATTCCAATCAAACCCCCAGAGAATGATTCCAAAATCACGTTACTATATTAGAAATGACCAATTACATCGAGACCTTAAGGTACGTACTGTCCGCGAAGAAATTAGAAAATATGCTTCATCGCATAACTAAAATCTACAAAGCTACCCTATTCACTTTTAACAGAGATGGATACATCAATAGCCGACTCAACAGTTGGGAAAACATTGTGGAAAGTCGTGAAATTAATCGGCGGGTTAGCAAAGGACACTAATGGGGCAGATGGTGTGAAGGACTTGATGCTGCTAGCTGGTGTCTGCCGCGAATAGATTGGGGGAAAACGGGTAATAACGACGAGATGTCACCGCAGATAACCCTGAAAACCAATTTGATGCTCCTTATAGCCGATATGCAGGAACCTACGTTATTAGCGGGCACAGGCTACTTCGCATAAATAAATATATCATTACACCGATTTTAGGCTTTCATTTTAGAGCACCGGAAAAGAAATGCTGGCCCAGCCCAGTCGAGAACGTTCCGACAGTTGCCGTCCAGGAAATCCATGCACGACCTTCACGCTAATAGCTAACAAGCGAAAATATGCTCCGATAACAATATTGGAAACAATGGAAAATATTTACTGACTTACTTAATTGGCGCTATAACCACCTAACCGATTTTGGCCGAACTTCTCCTACAATTTGTGCTAACCTCTTCTAACTTTCATTTTCGTATTTACTAAGTTGGTAATCTCTTTACCTCGTGGACTGTTAAAACTCTGTCTATGCTAAGTCATAGGCAGTGCAGGCGTTGAAATTTGAGCTGATATATGAAGTAAGTCAGTAAAGGCTGTAACTGTCTGGTCCGCGTCTATTAATAATTTAAGCGGTGTGTTGGACTTCTTATGCATGCTGATATATTTTTTATATTTAAGCCAATCAGTTAACCTATTTATTAAACTTGGATGGAATTCATTAAAAGTCGGAACTGCGTTAAGAGTTAGTAAACAAGGTGAATGATCAGAGGGTTGATCGGAAGGGGATTTGATCTGAGTTTGCACCCGATCGAGACCACAGGTTGTATCGAAGTTAGTTAGATCAGGTGCCTTACTACGATTGGTTGGCCAGCAGGTTGGCTGTCTTGTTGAAGTAGCATTGAATCTGTTATTTTGGACTTTTTATATAAGTTGCTTCCCTTTGCAGATAGATATTAATCTAGGTCATCAGACACAATGTTGTGTGTTGTAGTCACCTGCTGCTTGAAATCTCTTAATCAACGTAGAAAAATATTACGTGAATTTAGTTTCAGATATGTTGTAACCGAGAGAGCAGTATATGTCGGATATACATATTTATTCCACCAGATCTATCGTATTTATAGACAGTGCTTAATCTTTTTTTTATAAGTACCCCAGTTCCTTAGCGAGATTTTCCTTTAGATATTAGGAGTCAGAAAATACGAAGTCTTCCATACTTAAATTATTAAATGTAGTCAAATGAGTTTCGGATATATGCATTACATATTGCTGTTGTTCTTGCTGTTTACCACCTGCCGGTGCGCTATCGGATCCAGCGGCTGGGTTACGTGTGGCTCAAGGAGGTGCCTTCTGAATTGTCTCGGAGGTGGCTCGTCGGCAAGCAGATTCGACCATGTGATGAAGAGGGCCGCCGAGGACTTTGTAGGGACAACACCAGGTTTCTACCAGTGAAGAAACGGGCGAGGTTCATGTAAGGAACTCAACTTCCACGGGACCAAAATTACCAAATTCAGCATCAATACGCTTAGCCCGTCAGGACGAATGGCCTTGGAGGACTTCGCCTTCCAGGAGGCTCTTACCTCGCTACAGGTGAAAGCAAGTATTGCAATGGTGATGGAAATTTTGCGCACCCTTTGGTTACTTTTTATTTGGCCCTATCCACCGAAGGATGCATAATAAATTGTCGACAAAAATAGCTTGCGTATCACTTCGGGTCCGACGAAGCATGATTCCCGAATGAAATTTCCAATCGGTGATAACGCTTCGTCGGGTTGGATAGGGACCACGAAGGCTTACCAACACTTGTAACCACTTGTAAATGAGGATATTCTGCAGGATCAACTCCTATGTTCCTCCGTCTAGTGCTGATTTTTTGTATAAATTACATATAGACAATATTCTTGCTTATTGGAGATAATAATGCAAATCTTTGTATTGTTTGTGACTTCAACTTATGCAATATTACCTGGTCTAAGTTGGATACTACCTCAGACCTATATCCCGCAAATGTCAACAGTGTTTGTGAATATTATGTTAAAGATAATCTCCTATTTATTATAATATTGCGAATTAATTTTTTTTTTTAAATTAAGCTCTCTACAATCTTAGAACTTATCTCCATTAACGATGGGTTGAATTTCACACTACATGAGTGCCATGACCCATTACTGACTCCCGGTCTACATCGTATTCCTCTTATTCTTCATTTAGAATTCTATCAGTTTAGAACTGCTTTCTGGATATCAACTCCACTAGTTCCTGCTATAAAAAATCCAACTTTAATAATGTAAATCATGCGGTTTGATCTATAGACGTGGACTCGTTATTTACTAGCGTCGAAGTTTTTGACTGTTTTGCTACTTTTAAGCATAAAGTGGATGAAATATGTATAAAATATATTCCTGTAATTCGAAAAAGAAACTATAAGATTCGCTGGTATACCAATGAACTTAAGAAGTTGAAGGACTTGAGAAACTATTTTTCTTTGAAATTCAAGCTTTCAGCTGCTTTGCATCTCAAGGATAAATATTTAAAATACTCAAAAGAGTTTAAAGCCTTGAATAAGGTTCTCAAGCGGAATTATGTATGTTCTTAAATTAGAATCCGACCTAAAATCCAACCCAAGGCTTTTTTAGGTATGTTACATCCAAGGAAGCGTGTTCTAGTATTGCCTCTGCTGCTTTCTATGAAGAAATACAAGCTTCTACTCCTTTAGAAGCTGTTAATTTTTTCGTTCTGTAGTGCGATTCACTAATTTTAAGCGATCCAACAATCGCAATT
This sequence comes from Anomoia purmunda, assembly GCA_951828415.1. Classification (NCBI taxonomy): domain Eukaryota; kingdom Metazoa; phylum Arthropoda; class Insecta; order Diptera; family Tephritidae; genus Anomoia; species Anomoia purmunda. Next base: position 82,841,711 of record OX639993.1, on the reverse strand, counting down.
TTTCTCGACAACATTTGTCGTTTGCACTAACGATTGTGCGAATATAAATTTTAGCTCATTTTTATTATAATTGATTAAAATGAAATAAAGCACTAGTTTACTTCAAACTACAAACAGTTATAATTGTTTTTATATGCTGCAATGTTCCATTGGAGAAGAATTTCCGACTCTCCTCTGAGTGATTTAGTAGAAAATCTATCAAATCGACTCCAAGGAATATAAAGGATTCCTTCTGCAAATATGCCATGGTTTTCGTTTTCAAAATTCGCTCCATTGCGAATCCCGTTGTGTTTCAGGGTATATAAGTTTTACATTTAAAATTTTAAGCTAGGATCATTTATCCTTATAATAAAACTGATAATAGTTTGCTTATGCCATTTGGACATTAATTGAATGGTAGATATGGTGGTTGACATGAACCTCCTCATGATTCTTTGGCACCAAAATTGATACATGAGCGCAATCGAGGGTCCCAATAGTGCCTCCCACAAAAGGTGCCTACACTGAAGCAAACATTTCTTTAGCAGCTTTACGCTCCACTTGGGTCATAGAAACCCTGTCAGGCTGAGAAACTAGGTCTTCAGCCAAGTCTGAGCTAATCGATATAGCTTCTGAAATGGAGTAAACGTCGATCCAGTGGAGCTTTTACTTCTTCGTCACCTCGTGATAAATCATATTCCAAATATTCAAATGACATATTTTAATGTTCCTCTTTTAATTTCACGAAAACAAATCCCCTGTATCTTTTATTTTAGTTGAAATCACAAATTTTTTTCCCCCCGATTGAGTTAACAACATCAAATTTGTTGTCGTTTAAATTTAGCTAACGACAACAGCTGATTCGGCGATAGCGAAGTTCGTTAAAAAGAGGCTGCTGAGTAGCAACATTTAAGATTTTCGTTAAGATTAGTTAATCATGCGATTATCGTTAAAATAAGTTAGTGAATCGCACTACTGTTCTAGTTGGCAAATCTCCTCTTAATGCTTAATCTCCAATCAGTTTTGGTTCGCTCTCACTATCAACCGATAATGTGGCGGATGGTATAAGGAATATCAAATCAACAAATTAAAACCGCTCTTTTTGATTTTCAATAAATCTCTTGAACGTGGTGGTTTTATAGATGATAGGAAGATCAATCTAATTACTCCCGTTTTCAAAAGTGGCAATAAAAACAATACAACCAACTATAGGCCAATACCCAGGTTATCAACAATATCAAAATTATTCGAATTTATTCTCAAAAAGAAAGTATACTTCGCTGTCAGCCGTTTAATATCTATTAACCAGCATGGTTTTATGTCTGGGAAATCAACTGTAACTAACCTTGCTTTTTTATGACTTTTGTTTAACTGTCAATCGCCTACGTATCTCACGGTGTACTGAATACTGAAGGTGACGCCTTTAGAAGTACCGCTACTTTGGTTTTGCCGGGTTTGACAATTCTCAACTTCAACTAGACAAAGCTTTTTTCACAAATTAAGAAAAAGAGACACTTTTTTTAGTATTTTGCGAATTTAGTTATTAAATGTCTGCCTATAAATTCATATTTTACACTTGAGAACAATTAGAACACGTTTTTCAATGAAATATTGGAAGTTGTTCAATTTTCTCTCTCCCGTATTCTTGTTTACTAAAGGCGAAATCTGTCATTTCACCGCGGGAAGGCGCAATCTTGTATTCTATCATTCTTGTACGTATCTCATCATATATTTCTTCATAAAAATGTGTAGTTGACAATTTGTCTTCCTACAACTTCGTTGAGATTTCATGTGTTCCTCAAAGAAGCATTTTAGGTCCCCTACTTTTAGTAATTTTGATCAATGATATATCTAGTTGCTTTAACTATTCAAAATTTTTATTGTATGCGCATTCACACTATTGTGGCAAATGCTTCAGATTCTATCAATATCCTAGTTGATCTTAATAATGTGGTTACCTGGTGTTTCAAAAATAGGTTAAAACTAAATATAAACAAGTGTTTTCATATCTCTTATGGATCGCAGTTAATCCTTCTTAGCTAAATCTCTGATTGGGGTGTTGTCTTCGACTCCGAATTTCTCTTTCAGAGTCATTTAAATTATACCATCGGCAAATCATGTTCAATGCTTGCTATCATCCGCCGATTCAGCTCAGATTATTAAGTTACTATTCACTTATTTTGTACGCTCTAAGCTAGAATAAGCTGTTTTCATATTGATACCATATTAAAGGGTGCTTAAATTTTAAGGGCCGATGTTGATTTTGAATAAAACACAAATTATTTTGGAAATTACTGTAATTTCTTTTGATTATGATAATATGGTGTGGTTCAATTATGTATAGAGCAAAATATCGGTCAAATGTCCGCCGCGACCTTTGGCGGCACACCTCCATCCGATGGTCCACATTTTCGATGACGCTGAGGCATAATTGAGGTCCTATGCCGTTAATGTGCCGAATTAGCTCATCCTTTACCTCTTGAATTGTTGCTAGCTTCTTGACGTACACCTTTTCGTTCAAATAACCCCAAAGGAAGCAGTCCAACGTTGTCAAATCACATGATCTTGGTGGCCAATTGACATCGCCACCACGTGAGATAACACGGCCATTGAATTTGTCGCGCAAAAGAGTCATTGTTTCGTTGGCTGTGTGGCAAGTGGCACCATCCTGTTGGAACCACATATCGTCCACATCCATATGTTCCAATTCGGGCCATAAAAAGTTCGTTGTCATCTCACGATGGCGAACACCATTCACAGTAACTGCCTGACCGGCCTCATTTTGGAAAAAATACGGCCCGATGATGCCGCCAGCCCATAAACCGCACCAAACTGTGACTCTTTGTGCGGCCATTGGTTTTTCGACAATAACTCTTGGATTATTATTCGCCCAAATGCGGGAATTCTGCTTATTGACAAATCCACTGAGGTGAAAATGTGCCTCATCACTGAAGACGATTTTCTTCGATATGCATTTTGATTTGAACGCCCATTTTCATAATAAGCCTGAATAACTTTAACACGTTGTTCGATGGTGTATCTTTCCATGTTCAAATTGAGTTAGTCTGAAATTGAGAAATGTCAAATGAACTGCAGAAAAAAACTTGACGTTTAGGTGTGGTTCACATTCAACATCGGGCCTTAAAATTTAACCACCCTTTTTATCTGTCATACTAATAGGATTGATCGTGTCCAAGAATCTTTCGTTCGTTATGCTCTCCGCTCACTACATTTTTTGACCCATTTCCATCTTATACTGCTGTGTGCGTGCTCGTTAACCTTAAATCGATGCATATTTGGAGGACTATCCTTTCGTTTACTTTCGTTTTGGATATTATACGGAAAAAACTGTATTGCTCAGCCGTTTTCCTAGATATCCAGTAAGCGTTCGACAGAGTATGGCACGATGGCATCCTTTATAAAATTAAGAAACTCCTCCCTGCACCGTACTTTTTGATAATTATATCTTATCTTAGCAATCAATACCTTTACGTGCAGTAACAAAGTTCATCGTCTGCCCTTCATGACATATGTAAATGCTGGTGTTCCGCAGGGAAGTGTGCTGGGTCCAGTTCTATACACTTTATTCACAGCAGACATGCCAATCTAAGAAGACATAAACGTAGCAACGTATGCTGATGATACTGCGTTTATAGCAACAAACGATGATCAAAGAGGGGCATCTCAGCTTTTGCTAACGCAACTTAACTTGTTGGAAGATTAGCTGCACAATCCCATTTGCACTTAGAAGAGAGACGTGCCCAAAAAGGTTACTTAATGGAATCGAGATACCACAAACTGATTCTGTCAAGTACTTGGGGATCCAACTTCAACTTGCACTAAAAACACGAAGAATGTCGTGGCTGCTTGGTACGACATCAAAGCAGGGTTTAGAAAACAAGATACTTCTGTACAAAGTTATGCTTAAACCGGTTTGGATAAACGCTATGCAACTTTGAGGTACTGCGAGTAATTCAAATATTGAAATACTGCAACGGTATCTGAATAAAGTCCTAAGAAGTATTGCTCTGTCTCCAATTACGCCATTCACCAAAACCTCAAAATTCCTTTTGTCAGAGAAGAAATCGTCAGATTAACTCAAAACTATCTTCAAAGATTGAGATATCACGAAAATGAAGAAGCTACTAATCTACTCGACAAAAACGAATCATTACGAAGATTGAAAAGATGCCATGTCCTAGATATACCATCTCGATATTAAACAAGAAATCAAAAATGAATCATTGTATATAGACCTAAGTTTAGTTTTACTTGTATAATAGATAGTCTCACTGGAGATTACCTATTCTTGCTAATTTACTTTTAATTGTTATATAATTAGCTTATTGTCGAATGGACAGATTGCAAATAAAATTATTATTAAAAAAAAATATTAAACGGTGATCGACTCTCCGTTTTTACTTAATACTCCAAAAAGAAGCCAAAGAAGCCTATTCTATTAATGCTTCTATTCGCAGAGCTCTAACCAAATTTATTATGCTCTCAAGTTCTTTTGCTTTCCATTTCTCTTTGACTAAATTTCATTTCAAATTACTTTTAAATACAATGCTAAAGTAATTAGTGGTTACATATGTATATTATTATCTAGGCTACTTAGTCTGTAAGGGATGTTGTATTTCTAGATTAATAATTAATAAACTAAAGTAATTAATGCGACAAAGAACTTCGATTAAGGCTCAAATAAATTTCGTTGATAATCTTATACAAAAACCCGAGTGCTTCACCGCGGAGATTAGGGTACGTTACGCGAAATTGGACGATATAATCAAACAATTTGATCTTGCCCAGGCATCCTTTGAACAGTCGGTAGCTGAAAATAAATTTGAGCAAGAATTGAACGCGCGTGATGAATTCGATAAAAAAAGTTCAAAAATTAAAGCGAAAATGTTCTACATGCTTGATGCAGCTGCATCTTCCGCGGGAAATTCTTTCCAATGCGATGGTACAAGCAACGCGGCCATAGGAACATAAATAAATAAATTTAACCATATACCAAAACTACCTGACTAGCTGACTATTCCTAAGTTTAGTAGTGCATTTGAAGGTTAGATTCGTTTTCGGGACTTATTTCGGGACTTATTTGCGGCGATCATAAAGCCTCGAAAAGATTTAGCGGGCATACAAAAAATGCAGTATCTTCAGGCATCTCCCGCCCAGTAATGAAAATTTTAAGACAGCATAGGACAGACTTTCCGATCGTTATTTCAAAACATATCTTAAATGTAGATGCTCAGTTGTACGAAATTTTTGAGCAAGATCCAATTAAAACGAGAAGTCTCAGGGACTTTAAACAATTATATTTCATAACAAATGAGAACTAAATCGCCTTATGTGTCCTAAAACAGCCGGTGTTGTCATGGTCAACGCTATTGTTTTATCATCTGTTGAAGAAGTTGGATGGTGATTCCAAGGTGGCGTGGTCACGAGAAACTCGAAATACAGAGAAACCAACATTTCAACAGCTTCTAACATTTTTGCAAAGAACGTAGATTACAAAGAAGTAGCATACTTTCACCGGATATGCCAACAGAATGTTGGCTCATTTCACCATACCAGAACACATTTGATTTTTGCTGATTGATATTAGAATCTGATTGGATCCAATTGGTTTGTGTTGTGGTGAAGTAAGCTAACATTTCCTTTGATCTTTGATTTTTGTGTGAACGTATAAGTGAAAAAGAGAAATTTGAAGATAGCACGCGAGTCGCTCAGAAAGCGATAGCCTCAAAGGGCACAATGTATCGTTCGCTTGCCGTTTCATTGCCATCTTGTCTCAAATACAAACGAGGCCATTTTCTCTATATAAGTATGTGCTGCATTTAAAGAACTTTCGGTGCCCTTGGGAAATTACTTTGTACGTTCAAACAGTATATGCCCAAATTGTTTGAGCAATGGTAGACACAAAATGAAAGTAAATCATCGGTTAATATTACATCCACAAACGCTAACTCTCAATCATCTTCCTTTAGTATACTACCAACAGCGATTGTCAGAATATGTTGCGGCCTTTTCCGGCATTGTTAAATTCGGGGTCTCAATCAACGCTGACAACTGAGCGGCTGAATTTACATAGCTCATGCCAGAATCTCTATTTGTGGTAGCGGGCAAAGAAAAAAATCTATGACGACTCGTGGATGGGTTACGTTGAATATTCATAAGGAAAATGACACGCAGACTCACGGGCGAGTTACCTTCAGTTACATTAGTATAAGTAAGGTCGAATACTAATTTCTTTAAAAACTTCAATCTAGCAGATCAACACTTTAACCAGTCAGGTCCAATTGATATTTTTCTTAAAGCCGACATGTTTTTCAATGGATGGCCTAATAACGCACCCTTCACAGGCGCTAATCTCTAAAAATACATTTTTCGGTCTTAACATACGTGAAGCCGGTATATTCATTGTCAATATGCCGTTTAATGCAAGCATACTGTCACTCGGTGAAACCAGAAATATTGCAATAAATAGATTACTTGCTGTGGAAAGACAGCCTCGGCTAGATAATGATTTAAAGGCGCAATATGTAGAGCTCATACGCGATTATATTACGCGTATCCGGACGAACGACGTAGACAGTAAAGCATATTTTCTTCTCCATCAATCAGTGTTCAAACCATCCAGCACCTCAATGAAGCTATGAGTGGTTTTCGACGCATTCGCTAAGCAATCTAAAGGATTTGAACTTAACGAATGTGTGTTAATGGGTCCAGTCATAAAAATTTATCTGTTCACCACCTTAATACTTTTCAGATCACAAAATCTTTGGAGATCCCTAAACGTATCGCGAATGATCTTAGCAACATACTTTAATCAGCTGGAATGAAGCTTCAAAAATTGTCATCGAATCGTCCGAAGTTCATTTTATCCATAATGGGCAGACTGTCTGTTACGATAGTATTTCTTAAAATGTTTATGGAAAGACTCTGTTTCACAGAAATCAATTGGGAAGATCCTATACCGCAAGTTCTGCGTAACGAATGGAACACTCTTCGAAATGGTTCTGAGGAATTATCCAAACATTCTATATGTCGATGGAGACAAGTGGTAGATGGTTTTTGTACCGAACACCATGTATTTGCGGACTCATCGAAATTGGCTTACAGTGTTGAGGTATATTTACGTATTTTAGGCGATGAAAACAACGTTCGTATATCCCTTATCACCAGTAAAACCCATGATGCGACTTCAAAATCCGAGTTAAGCACTCCGCGATTTGAATTATGTGCGGTTTTAGCGGCATATCTAATAAACAAGTGAATCATTATCACATTTAAATATGAAATACTTCAGCTGGACTGAATCTACCACGCTTCTTTATTGGAAAAGGGGATATATCTTTCAATGAAATATTTTCGTGGACAATCGTACTCTACAAATTGAAGATTAGCTTCGGGCTTCTAGTTGGAGTTACGTTTCTACTATGGTGAATCCTGCAGATTATACAACAAGAGCAATAGCGTCTAAGGACTTACTCAATCTGCAACCACGGTGGTGCGGTCCGAAATTTTTACACCAACTGACATTAAAGATATGGGCCATTCCTAGTAGTTCCCACGCAGATGTTGCTAGTATTATCGAAATCGCCTCATAAACCCACTTTCAGCAATGCCAGATTTTTTTACAGAACACTTTTCTAGACTCTCTAATTCCAACCAACTAATTCGTAAATAATAAAGCACGTAACTAGGCTTGCCACATCCCAAAAGCCAGCCAGCTTGACACTCACCTAAAATGAGCTTGATTTCAAAAAAATATCTTGACAATTAAAATAACGCATACGTATAAATGAGCAGAAAAACTGCTAAATTTTATTTAAAAAAAAACAATAAGAACATAACAAATTATACAAAAACTTAAAAAAACAAAAGCGTATTACAATTCAAAAAAAATTTTCAAATTTTTTGAAGCTCTGCTAATGTATTCCATGACAAAAGAGATTGTTTCAGATTTAAAACTGATATGTGTTTATAAATTGATTCATCTCCGAAATCATATCGTTGCTCCAAGTATGAAATAGCATTTGTTAAAAATAGATTTGCTTCTAATTTGAATGCTTCAACATCATTGTTTGAAATATTTTTAAAAATAACCAAAACTCTACTTCCATAGAAACAATCCTTTCTTCGGCTTTGAAGACTATTTATAAGTTTACTCATTATGCTGTGAAGTTCCATTATTGTACAAGAATCATTTTCAAGCGCTAGTATAGCTGATTGGAATTCATGCATTACATTATGAATAAAATACAAATACGCCTCTGATAAACCTTCAGAAATGCATTCTTCATCCGCATTATTTAGTTCAGTATCTGACATTCCATATGATACAAATTTCCAGATTTATTTTCTGCATAATTTGCAAAATGCGGTATAATCATCTTTTAGCGTTGAATGACGCTATACGGTAGGGTTTTCAGGCAAAATTGAAACCAGAGAGAAATTTGTAAAAAAAAAGTGAGGGTAAAGAGATAGATGCGGGTATGCTGAAGTAAAAAAGTGAGGAACAGAAGTGTAGTGAGGTGGGGGGCATTTCTGGGGCAGCTGTTTGCTCAATGTTTGCTACTCACTTATTCTCAGCGACGACCAATATAATAGTGGTCGTGCTTGTGAGCGAACTTTTCTATTCTCTTGCTTGTAGAGAATAAAATTTGCACTAGTTGCTTTAATGCATACATACATACTGACAGAGCGCTCAGTGACCACATTCATTAACGCCAGTGATAGCTATGTATGTATGTATCATGTCAGCTGGTTGCTCAATGTTTGCTACTCACTTATTCTCAGCGACGACCAATACAATAGTCGTCATTCAACGTTCAACGTTACGATACCTCGAAATAACACGACAGCCCGTGCGTGGCCGTAGGCCTCGCACAATGCCGCACTGACTTTTTTTTAAACCCATTTGCTACATTCTGCTTCTTCAATCCATCTATCGCAGAATGTTGTATATCTTTCTTTTTTTGAAGTTCCGGCATCTTCGTTATTTTCCATGGTAAATGAACGACATAAGGCTCAATATATTGTAACAATATTAATTTAAATTCTTAAACGAACATAACATTCAACAATTTAAGTTTACTATACGCATCAGAAAAATTTACGCTTAATTTCAATCAGCTGTTTAATGTTGTATTTTTTTTAGTGATGGGCAAAAACAAGCAATAAGTCAATGGTGAGTTAGGGGGGACACTACAAGTGTTGATACTTTTTTGGTTATCGATTGCAATGAATTATTGATATTGGGCAAAAAATAAGAATTAGTTTTTGGGTTTGGTGTTTAGCAAATGATGATACATATTTTTTAATATTGAATTTTTTTAATTTTAAAAATTAACTGGACAAATTAAATTTTATCTTGACACTTGACAGGACCTAAAAAATCTTGACAATCAAGCTCATTCCAGGCCATGTGGCAACCCTACACGTAACACATCTATCACGAATTTTCTCACACCGAATTAAATCGATGAATCAAGACTCGCTGTGATTCGGTATGCTCAATTTAAGATGTTTGAAGCCGGCATCAAGAATCTGGAATGGCGCCGCCGTGATTCTAAGGGCACTAAGTTTTATAGTTAAGATGCATTCATCGACGAAAAAGGAAGTGTTCGAATCAATGGTAGTTTGTTTGCGGCAAATATTCTTTATGAACAAGCGCACCTTGCAATCCTCCATAAGGAGCAGCATTTAAGTAAGATACTCATCTACTCGATTTATAAATGCAACATGCATGATGGCCTTCGGCAAAATATTTGTTTAGTGTCACATTCACATACCACATCATCGGTTGTTCTAGAGCTATACGGCGATGTTTATACGGCTGTTCAATATTTATGCGACATAGTGGAATCACTTACAAGAAGCAGACGGGTCAGTGACCATCACAAAGATTTAAAGCTAGTATGCCATTCGCCAAATCTGGTAGGGATTACTGTGACACTGTGTGTAAAATTGTTAAGTTTCTTCTTCGGTGGGTTATGGACACAATGTCTTTTACATTTCAAAAGCTTTCTACAGCACTGTGCAAATAGAAGCTTGCGCGAATTCTCGATCCTTATGCCAATGCGTCGAAGGCGATACAGATCCCTTAACACATTTTTCAATCATGCGATCCATTAATTCCGTTCCTAATAAACACGAATCTTCCTCGGCTTTAATTCGATGGCGTTATATGAAACTAGAGTAAAATAGTTTTGGCACAAATGGTTGGATGATTATTTGACTTAGCTAAGCAAGAGGCCTAAATGGAGAAAATTTATAGCGAATACGAAATTGGGCGACGTCGTCATATTAAGGGATACAAATTTAACGCCTTGTAAATGGCCCACGTGGTAGTCGTAACAGCGACAAATAGCGAGTATCGCAGGCTCATATCCAAGTTATGTCCGCTGTTGATTGACGAGTAGTTAAATTTTCCAGATTCAACTGGAGGAGTATGGGCTGCTAAGCTGCTTTGACACTTGCTATGTATGATTAGTTCTTCTCCTCTTGTTCTCTTACACGAAGTTATAATTAAGATATACGGAAATTAAGTTGTCACAATTAGCACGTGTAAATTAGTTTTCATTTTCCCAACAGCCCCAAAGATTATTTCTCACCAGAGGGTGGGCCCGATTGAAACAAAAAGGCATAATTAATATTGTTATTTAAAATATAAAACGTATGGTGCAATATCAGAAATATCTCAACTCCTAAGCGTTATCGATGGAGTAACAAATTTGTAGCATATAAGATTTGATCACTTAATAATAATTTCCCAAGATAAAAATATTCAATGAATAAATTAGCGTGGAAAACATATTTTTAAATTCCTGGTCTTTCAAGACTACACTTCACTTTTAGCTCTAAGATGGGCAACTGGGCCTAATTAGACCCATTTCCAGTTTAAATATCTGCATCTTGATTTTTTTTTTATGCATAGATCTAAAACTGCTCGACTGTTTGCGGTGATGAGCACAAAACCCAAAAAATACGGTGATAGTCCAACAGCACAAAAATGTGTTCCCGTTAGTTTTCGCGCATGACACAGATCGTTTTCGGACGTGTTTTGCATATGATTCGTTATGGAAGGAGTTGAGTGGTGTCATTGCAATTGCCATGTCTATAACAATTATTGTATGAGCAATATTTTGTTGACTTTAGTTTGGAAGTTGTGTGGCATTATTAGAAGAATATTATTCGGATGAGGTAATTGACGTAATTGACGATGATGATGATGAGAGAGATGGTGATAGCGCTGATGCATCTGATAATGGAGTGGAAAATTAACATGAAGATAACGACGACGATGTTTGTGAAGTTCCTCTTGATGATATTCCACAATAAAAATTTCCCGCTGCTGTTGTTACAGCACCCAGATGCAGTATTACCTGTTGGTGAAATTTTTTAATGCAAAGTTGGAATTATGTGATTAAAAACTTCACCGCTAATAGGCACATAATGTACATGGACCTATTGCCACTTTTGATCCAAATTCAATTGCCGACCCGTAGGCCATATTTCAGTCAAGGGGACTTATGACAATACCCATGGCTACCGCAGGTAACAGCAAACGCTGACTTCTTTTTATACAACTTTATTTATTTATTGAGTTTTCGTTATAAGAAACTAACAATAAGTTTTAAAATCTTAATTTAATTCTTAAAACCTATCCCCTTTTGTAGGAATATGTGTGTTATATGGGCCCTTATATTAATTACTGGGCTGTAAAATCATTTCGTCTGACTCGTTTTTGTGTTGCTTGATAGGTAGGTGATTGTGTTAGTCGATTTGGGTGCTTTTCCAAAAACTTTTCCTTGATATTCGATATTTCACTTTGTGCGGATGGGATGTTGAGGTCTTCATGGATGTTCTTATTACGTATGTACCAAGTAGCTCCGGCAAAACATATCCTTTCGGTGGCAGGTTTGGCTGAAATAAGCTTTTCATATGATGCAAAACGTAAGCTTTTTCTTCATCACTACGGGCCCATTTCCCATTTTTCATTTCATTTATTTGTTTAAGTCAATAGTTACAATAACCTTACAGACTAGATACAAAAAGGACTTATAACTAATTCTTACATACTAGAAAGAAACATATATTAAGTGTAATGAGACTCAATTCTAGAACGGAAAATACATCCAGATCAAGAGATCTATGTATAATATTCAGTAACTACTCTGTTAATAGGAGCAAAATTAAGGTAATTATATTTTTTTATGTTTTAATATTAAATGGATCATTAAAGCGTAGGCTTCTGTTGGAGACACTGAAGTTAATCTGTTCAAGAATTTCCGGGCAGTCAATAGAACCACAAACAACATCATAAACAAACATCAAAGACTGAACGGTGCGCCTATTTGCAAGAGACTTCAAACTTATAAGCATGCAACGCGCGCTATAGGATGGTAATGGATCAGCAAAGTGAAGCGGTTGCAAGGCAAAACGAATAAAATTTCGTTGCACTCTTTCAATTCTATTAGAATGAGAGGTATAAATAGGGTTCCAAATCAGAGAGGCATATTCGAGCTTGGAACGAACTAGGGAGTTATACAATATTTTTCTAGTATAGGGGTCTTTAAAACCCCTTGCATGACGTCGCAAAAAGGCTAAATTAGCATAAGCCTTTGGAATAATATGGCTAACATGATTGACAAAGGTAAACCCAGTGTCAAATACCACCCCAAGGTCGGAAAACTCTCTAACATAGGAAATAATAGTATTCGATAGAGTGTATGAAGATGGAATATGATTCAGGGATTTTGAATAAGTGACATGGAAGCATTTATTTATATTAAGTGATAATTTATTTCTGATGCACCAAGCCGATAAGTTGTTTAAGTCTTGTTGTATTAGAGATATATCCGATGGAGAAGTTAATTTACTTAATAGCTTTAAGTCATCTGTATATAATAAAAACTTAGAATGGTTAAAACAGGCTCCAATGTCGTTAATAAAAAGCGTAAATTAGATAGGACCGAGAATACTGCCCTGTGGAACACCTGAATAGGCTAAAAAAGTGTAGGACTTGGTGTTTTAAATTTCTACAAATGATTTTCTGTTGGAGAGATAGGATCTCAACCAGGAAAGAAAAATTGAATGCCCAAGCATTCAAGTTTGCTACAGAGGACATTGTGCGAAACTGTATCACAGGCCTTTGTAAAATCCATGTAAATCGTATCGACTTGCCAACCACACTTAAACGCCGAGATACAATACTGGGAAAAGACTGCTAGGTTCCATGTTGAATGAGAGTCTATTATATTATTAATAGAAAAAAGTAATTTATTATTTACTACCTTTTCAAATAGTTTAGAGCAAGTAGTTAGTTTAAATATTGGCCTGTAATTTCTTACATCATTTTTATTGCCTGACTTAAAGATTGGTGTGATGGAAGTAAGTTTCCAACGGTCAATAAACTCACCCGTAGAGAGTGAGAGATTGAAAATATGATGTAATGGCATACAAACAGAGGAGCTACATTTTTTAAGAAAGAAAATGTTAAGCCCATCCAAATAATTTTTTAATGACGATTGCAGAGACGAGATGGCAGTAGTAATATCTAACTCAGTTACCATCAATGATCCAAAATCAACAACCCGGGAGTCAATATGAGAAGGCGTATCTTGACTTGGACTTGAAAATATCTGCAACCAGAGTCACGGAATCACATGAGCTCACTGAGCGTTTCTCATTGTAAACCATTCAAGCAGGAATGTTTGAGCAGCCTTTTTTAGGTCGAATATATTTTCAAAAAGCTTTGGGATTCGATTTTAGTTCTTCCTCAAAATGCAATATATATCGATTATATAAAAATTTGTCAAGAATGTTGAATCGGGTCATGTAATCTTAATACTTTTCTTTAAAGCATTCATTATTTGTGGATTTAAATAGATTGTACAACATGTTTCTTAGGTTCTTCAACTTTTTAAGATTTTTCATCTCTTAAGGGCGTGTCGACTTTCGTTGGTGGCTGTATAGAAGTTTTCGCTTTCCATAGAGAACAATTTGTCCTGGTTGGTGACAAGCTTTTAATATATTTAGCAAGAGCGAGCTGTTCTTCAGCCTTAAAGGCTCTATATAGTTCGCTTGTTGCGACTTCTACCCGTTGTTTTGCAGCAGATGATCTGTGGTTCTGCCATTCTCTACTCTATTAGGCGCCGCTTCTCTGCAAAAAGACGTTTTATTTGACTATTTCTAATTTGATGGTTTTGCTTTGGATTTCTTGTTTTTAATTGTGGCCTACAGATGTTATAACTGATCTTAGAGCCCGCTCGGATTCTTCAATGTCTTTCTACTCTCCATAGTTGGATTAAGCTCAATGTGGCTATTTATGTATATTTCATATTTGAGCCAGTTTGTTTTGTGAAACGTAAGTCTCCTGGGGTATTCTTTAGATCTCGGGCACTCCAGCAGTGAAAAAACAACGGGAGAATTATCTGAAGCTAAGTTTGAACGAGTCTGTGCCTATATCATGTTATTCTCGATTCTTCTTTTTACGGCAAAATCTATAACATCAGGAATCTTTGTAGGGAATGTTGGCCAGTAAGTGGATCTTTCTGGTGATGCATAGCCAAGGTTGTTGGATGCATCGATAAGTGCGTTGTAGAGTTGCCTCCCCTTTGGATTACCTCTAGTGGGGGTGCTTAGCATTATAATCGCTCGCTGTGATGAAGCGATACTCAAGAGTCTTGGAGAAGTCCATAAATTGATTCACCGATATGGAGAACCGTTAAGCACAGTATATTGCGGGCAAAGTCATATTACCAGAACCCGTAATCACGCTTATTGAAGTGGCTTGCAGGAAATTCGTAGCAAACGGTGGAATAATATTGTGTTTGATTCGTCTTCTAATTAAAACCGCTGTCGGTCATGCGCTTTGACATCCGGATGATTCATTGTATAAACTTCGTATTCTGATATCAGGGAGCAGTTTTTGTTTGTTAGATGCGTTTCGACAGAGAGCATGACATCGATTTCATGATGGAATCAATCTTATTCACGTGGCATGACTCTGTGGCATGAAGGTCTCCGCAAGCCACACAAACGGTGCAATATGTTTTTGTGTGTGCCAATTCTTGAAAAGTCGTGCACTGGACAGGGCCGTTTCGTTTATGAGGCTCATCGACGGCTACTCTGCGGTGTTATAAGTACTACAGGTTCTAAATGGGGTGAATAGTGTTCTTTCTAAGGATTTTGATCATATTCCAGCGCTTTGGAGAAAAGTTAGGATAGTCTTCATTTCCAAACCCGGAAAAATTATTACACACTAACAAAAAGCGAAAGGCGAATCGCTCATGCTAAAGAGCCAAGGACGCACGTTCGAAAAAACACATCATATCAAAAGTTTTGGTGGGCAGTCCACTTAGTATTAATCAACATCCATAGCGGAAAATCTTGTGATCTTGTAACAGAGATCGAAGTGGGCTGTAAGCAGGTGAGTATATAATGGGAGTTTTTACTGATATTGAGGGGAGTTTGACAAGGCTACCTTGGATTCTATGCGACCAGAAGGCATGGGGTGGAAGACGCTATTATGAGGTAAACCCACTCTATGCCACTTAGATTTTTGCTGACTGTGGGGAGAAAGATGGTATTTACACCATGACAGAGGTTAGAAGAGGTTGCCCTCAGGCGGTGTACTCTCAACTCTCTTATGGTGGTTGGTAGTGGACACATCAACGTTTATGCGGATAATTTGTGTGCATTAGCATTAGGAAGATCTCTACGGGAGGTCTGTGGAAACATACAGAGAACCATTGACAAGATTGATGCATTGTGCACTACGCGGGGTCTCTCTGCCAATCCCAGCAAGACACCTCTAATATTGATTACGTGGAAAATAAAATTGGAAGGGACGTAAACGTAAGACTCTCCGAGGAAGTGAAATAGGGTGTAACCCTTGCTAGAAGAATTATTTGGAAAGCCCATGTCGAACAGAACGTAAATCGAGCATTGTAAGTTTTTGGACAGTGTAGGAGAACCTTTAGTAAGATTTGTGGTCTCAGACCAACTATGGTACTTTGAGTATACACAGCTCTAATCAGACCAACCATCACGTATTTTGCTTAGTTTGTTTTCTACGTTAAACAGACTGCAGAAGTGTAAATGTATCGGAACCACGGCGCCATGAACACGACATCAGGAGAGGCTCTGAATGCCTTGTTGGATTTGCTACCATTGGACTTAACGATCCAATAGGAGGTAATAAAAACTATGTGCCGACTACATTATTTTGCATTTTGGCACGACAATGATAGCTCCGGACACAGCAAGTTATTTGTAAGGTAACCTTTGTTTCTGGCCCCAAATGACAAACTGATACCGAGAGTCTCTTTTGGTAGAAAGTATACCGTAAACTTTCCTACAAAGGAATCAGTTTCTATATTGTATTCTGTGAGTACGGCTATAGGCGCTAAGCTCTCGTTGTAATAACTAAGACAAAGTTTTGTTTTCGTAAACGAAAAAGAGTGTGATTTAAAACATAAAAAAATTAAAAAAAAACAACTTCATTTCATGATCAACAACAATGAAGATGACGGTACGCGTGATGACAGCCTAAAGCAACAAAGCGTAAAAACAAAAAGGGTCAACCTATTTCCAAACAATTCAAACCGGTTTGCCTCACTAATATAGAAGAAGACCCAACACCTATTGCTAGAGTTCACCACAAACCACCTCCAATTTTTATACCGCAAGTAAATGACATTACTAAAATGTTGAGCAGCTTTTCAGCAATCATAGGTAGAGAAAACTTCACCTACAAGTCTGGCAGAGACGGGCAAGCAAGGGTGATGACTGCAAGCAGTGAATGCTACAGAAAACTTATCAGCCATCTAGATTCCAAAGACATTATCTTTCATACATACCAGTTGAAAGAAGATATCGGATTGTAATAAAAAATATTCAGTTTTCCACTCCTATCGATGATATTAAACACGATTTAGCCAAAAACGGACATACTGTTCGAAGTATTATAAACGCAAAAGCAAAATTTCTAAGATGTCAATGTCAATATTCTTTGTTGACCTTGAGCCCTCAGCCAACAACAAAGGTATATTCGAAGTCAATCGCCTGTGCAACGCTGTAGTTAAAATAGAGCCACCTAGAAAATTTGACGATTTAGTACAATACCATCACTGTCAAGAATTCGGTCATACTAAGCAATACTGCAAAAAACCATTCAGGTGTGTGAAATGTGGGCTAGACCACCCGTCTTCCCTTTGCCAAAAAAAATAAAGACGTTCCATGAAAATGCGTTCACTGTCTTCAAAATCACTAACTACAAAGGGTGTAAAGTTTACCAGGAGTTAGTATGTAAAAGGGATTCCATTAATGTCAAGCATAGGCGCACCATAGCTAATCGTCCAACCATTGAGCAACAGTACTACAACAAAGATGTTAGCCATGCAGATATTGCAAGAGAACAACAGAGTTCTACTACAAACAGCAGATGTCCTCTCTGATATCGAAATTATGCAATTAAGCCTTAAAATAGTAATTTGGAATGCCAATGATCTGAGTAACCATAGTTTAGAAATTGAATAATTTTTAAAGTCCAACAATGTGGATATATTATTGGTTTCAGAAACTCATTTTACAGCTAAGAGCGCTTTTAAAATAAACGAATTTGATCTCATTAGCGCAAATCATCCTGATGGTAAAGCACACGGTGGTTCGGCAGTTATTTTAAAATCAACTTTAAAACACATCGTTCTTGATCCTGTTTCTGTACCTTCAGTACAAGCTGCTTCTGTGAAAATTCCAACCATCAATGGGGATATTGTTGTAACTGCATTATATCTGCCACCGCGATTCAATGTAAGCAAACAGACATTTAAAAAATGTTTCGATAAAATGGGTACCAGATTTCTAGTCGGAGGTGATTTTAATTCCAAGCACCCATGGTGGGGATCACGTTTTAAGAATACGAAAGGGCATGAATTGTACAAATGTATCACTCAAAGTAACTTTAATGTTTTATCATCAGGCAGCCCCATATACTGGCCGACCGATCCTAACAAAATCCCTGACTTCATCGATTTCGCAGTTTATACCGGCATCGACCCAAGTCGTCTCGAAATTTTTAATATCGAAGATCTGAATTCCGACTCTACTCTCCTCTTATTATCAATATGAATATGCCTTTCTTGATCAATTTTCGTAAGCAGCGTATCTTAAGGAAAAGGTCAAATGTAAATTTCTTCCAAACATGGCTTGAATGTCATGTAAACTTAAACATGGAAATAAACTCAGCCAGAGATTTAGATGATGCAGTGGAGAACTTTACGCAAAAAATACACGAAGTCGCATCATTAGCTTCCCCACACTCAAATAGATCATCCAAACCATACCGAAGGAATAAGGTACCATATTCAGATGAAGTAGCCCAACTGGTTCAAAATAAGAGCCGATTTCGTAGCACCTGGCAAAATGGCAGACGCGCGGCTGACAAAATATTGCGTAATAAAACAGTCAAAGAACTAAAATCCAAATTAGCAGAACTGAAAGATAAATCAATAGCAGAATTTCTGAAAAATGCCGAGCAATGGAAGTGATGATAATAACCTATGGAAAGCCACCAGATATTTAAAACATCCTCCAAAACGACAAGTACCAGTGAAAGATGCCAATAACTCATGGTGCAGATCCGACCAAGTAAAGCATTTGGCAATCATCTGAAGGCCACTTTTGAGCCTTTTGTCCTTGACAGCGAATACCAACGTCAGAGTGTTGAGGCTTATCTTGATTGTCCATGTCAAATGGACAAACCTATGTCTCATGTAAAATTGTCTGAGGTGCAGGCAGAAGTATCGCTGCTGAAAAATGATGACTCGCCTGGCCCTGATAACATTCATGCATGGACAATTAAACATCTTCCAAAGAAATGTCTACTATTTTTAGTCCTAATATTTAACTGTAGCTTGAGGCTGATTCACTTTCCAACGCTGTGGAAATGCGCTGAAATCATTATGATCTCAAAGCCAAAACGGCCTGAAAATAACTTATCTCTTACAGACCAATAAGTCTACTGACAATATTCTCAAAAATACTTGAAAAAATATTTCTTCGAATATTATTGCCAGTTCTGAAATCTTTACCTATCATCCCAGACCATCAATTTGGATTTAGGCAACTGCATGGAACTCCGGAGCAATGCCATCGAATAGTCAATACCATACTCAGAAGCCTGGAAGAAAGACAGTACTGTTCTGCAGTGTTTTTAGACATACAGCGAGTTTTTGAAAGAGTGTGGCATGGAGATTTGTTATTCAAGATAAAAAATACACTGCCCGCCGCACCACTTTATCTATTTCTTAGGTCATATTTAGACTCTAGGCATTTCTATGTAAAAATTAATGAAGACACATCTGATATATACAAAGTTAACGCTGGTGCCCCGCAAGGCAGAGTGCTTGGTCCAACACTGTACACAATTTTCACTGCTGACACGCCAATAACAAATGATGAAAGCTTAACCGGTGCTACATATGCAGATGACACAGCCATACTGCTAATGAAGCTTCGAAATTGTTCAAAAATAACTAAACGAACTAGAATCCTGGCTTCGCAAATGGAACATCATGTTAAATGCAACAAAATCATCACACGTTACCTTCACCATGAAAACGGGTGATTGTCCCTGCGTCAGCCTAAATCAAACTGTCATCACAAAAAGCAATAGTACTAAGTACCTCGGAATGCACTTAGATAGAAGACTGACTTGGCAACATCACATAAAAGCGAAGCGTGAGCAACTGAAAATCAAAACCAGAAAAATGTACTGATTACTCGGTCCTAAATCTAAACTTAGTCTAACAAATAAATTGCTTTTATACAAATCTATTTTAAAGCCGGTTTGGACATACGGAATTCAAATTTGGGGCACCACCAGTAAATCCAACACCACCCCAACATTCACGCCATCAACTTATTAGATAACAGTGAGGAGACCCGCCGACTGTAAAGACTGCATCCCTTAGACTTGCCATTCAGATAATAAAAAAAAAAATTAACGAACTTATTTGTAAATTGTATTAATATAAAAAATTGTCAAAGAAACTAAGTTGAGGCTAAGCTCTGTTGGCAAATGCCGGGACTGTTGGCAAATGCCGGGACTCAGCCGTGCTCAAGGTGACGAACTGGCTGACGAATTGGCAAATTGCGGATCTTTAGCATACCGCATTGGACCGCCGCCAATTATAGAGCCAATCATAACAGGATCGGTTATTTGCATCAGGGATGTCATGTATAAGATGCATGAGGACTGTTGGTGCACTTCCGAAATTTGCAAGACAACCAAGTGCTTCCTGCAAAGGCCGAACAGGTTGGTGGCGAAATTCCTTCTTACACAGAGAAGGAAGGCGTTGCGAGCCCTAGTTCGGTTGATTACAGGACACAACATGTGGGGATAACGCATTACCACCATACGCATCATCGATAACCCGATGCGCACATCTTGGATGGAGGATGAGGATAGCACAAAGCATTTCCTCTGTATGTCCTGCTTTCTTGAAAAATGTCCATTCTATCCTCGGCAAGCTAATCAGATTCATAAAAGAATCTGGAAGATTTGTCGAGGAAAAATGAAGTACCATTCCCACACCGTATCCTTTTACCTCTATCCCTTATTCCCTTCATCCTGCCCAGGACTTAAGCGCAATGTGCAGCTATGCCTGAGTGCTTGGAAATCAGATTTTGGATTTCTGGCCAACCTCAATTCGAATCATGTGATTTAATTTCAAATGCCGAAAAGGCCAATGAAAGAATATTTTTAACTTATTTATTTTTTATTGAACATTTATATAAAATATTTGAAAGTTGAACAAATAGCAATGCATTTAAAGAGTTATGCCCATTATCTTATTTTCTTTACTAGAATATTAATTACGTTTCCATTGATGATCTCAAGATCTCTATATTGTATTGAGTACCGTCAATCTTATCAATCGCTCTTCTTCAGTCCAATAGCGCAGATTGGTTTTTAATTTCTTAAACTTGAAAATTCTTGTCCGATCGATGCGTGTATGTATTCATAAAGTCTCACTAAACAATGACGACACTGTGCTAGATCAACTGTGTGTTTGCATAAAAGGCTCTCAAGGATATGGCTCTTTATATTTAATGGCGTCGTATATCCCGCCTAGTAGTAGCTATGATTTGTACAAAACGCATATATATAATATTGTATTCTTAGCTCATATATATATATGTGTCTTTGGGGATTTTAATCTTCCGAATATTAATTGGTCTAATAACTTTTCGAAATTTTATCTTATACCAGCCAATGTGACTACTGTGGTTGAATCTTACGCAATAGACAACATCTTAAGTCTTAGTTTGCTTCAAATTAACTGTTTTAGAGATCAGCTCAATGTGATAACATAAATTTGCGTTATAAAATACCGGGGGACACTAGCGACCTTAAAAAGCTAAAAAACTTAAGGAATAAATTTTATAAAAAGTTTAAGTAAACTAAAGATTACAACTTTTTTGTCAAGTATCAATATTATGTAAGGGGATTCAATCAATTGGATAAATTTCTTTACAATAACTACATTCGAAATGCAGAGTCAAAGATTAAATCTAATCCTAAATATTTTTGGAAGTATATCAAGTCGAAACGGTCCGGCTCGAATATACCAACCTCTGTTTTTTTGGATGATAAAGTGGCTGAGTCTTCGCTAGACGTGGCTAATTTGTTTGCTGACTTCTTCAAGTCGAATTTTGTTTCAGATGGCAAGGAACCCTTACCAAATTTCTCGTCTGACATTGATTCATGCCTAATTTTGGCTCCCTTACATTATCTTCTGAAGATGTTGCAAAGGGATTAACTGCACTTAAGCCATCCTGGCACACTGACATCGATGTCTTTTCTGCTGTGTTGTTAAAAAACTGTCCTGCTCTGGTTCTGCCCCTGAAAACAATTTTTAATAAATCTTTAGTGACCGGAAAGTTTATTCGCGATTGGAAAACAACTTTCATAACTCCGATTCTGAAAAGCGGTAAGAAAAATTATGTGCGTAACTATACGCCTATTTCTAAGCTTTCAACCGTCGCTAAGCTTTTTGAAAGCATAGTCTATGATAAATTGTACTTTGCTGTAAAGTCATATATCTGTCTTAATCAACATGGGTTTATATCCTCGAGGTCGACGGTGTCGAATCTGGCTGTTTTTACTGAGTTTTGTATATCTTCTTTCTCAGCTGTTTTGCAGGTGAACTGTGTATACACGGACTTTTGTAAAGCTTTTGAACTGTGTTGCATAAAATTTTAATAAACAAACTATTTTGTCTGGGCTTTCATTCCTGTTTTTTGGACTGGATCACTTCCTACCTGTCCAATAGACGCTGCTTTGTTACAGTAGATAATGAGCTTTCTGACCCATTCTTAGCTTTTTCAGGGGTTCCGCAAGGAAGCATTCTAGGTCCACTGCTTTTTGTTATTTTTATAAATGACATAAGTAAATGTTTCACCTTTGCAAATTTTTTACTTTATGCTGGTGACCTTAAATTATTTGCAGCGATCAAAGATTCCTCCGATGAAACTAAACTACAACGAGACAATAATGCTCTCCACTCTTGGTGCCTAAAGTCGCGCCTCTATCTGAATACAAAAAATTCTTTAAAATGACTTTTGCTAAAATCTTTAGTGCGCGCAATACGTCGTATAACATCTCCAACTATACCCTGTTAACCTAGGAGTTGTATTTGACACTTAACTATCTTTTAGTAGTCATATCAACTATATTGTAGCGAAATCCTACTCACTTCTTGGTTTTGTGCGTCGTAATAGTACACAATTTTCAGACCCAACACCTTAAAAATATTATTTACTAGTTTTTTTCGCTCTCGTCTCGAGTATGCTGTGTTTGTTTGCAGGCCCTATAGTCAGCTCTCTATGGGCAGAATCGAACATATACAAAAAACTTTCCTCAAATTTGCTCTAAAGTCCCTGAACTTTACAAGCCCAGTGCCATCGTACACATCCCGTCTGATGTTGATAAACTTAAAGCCATTGGAAAGTCGGAGATCCGTTTTGTCATTGACCATCACATTTAACGTTGTTCAAGGATTAATTGATTGTCCCTATCTTTTGGAGAAGATTAGTTTTGATGTTCCTAAACGCACTCTTCGCATTTCTCATACTTTCTATTGGGCAAATGTTAAAACTCAGTTTGCTATAAATGCACCTTTAGCCAAATCTATGCGTGAACTTAATAAATTGTCTGAAAATGTAGCAATCGACTTCACGATATCGAAGCAATCTTTTATAAATATTTTAAACACTATTTTTTAATGTTCATTTTATTGGTGATTTTAATGCTTTTTATCAATAGTCCGTAAGAAATTGTTTCATTGACTATAAATTATTAAATAAATAAAAGTTACCTATTGCAAATGTCCAAACCTTGAAGAATTATTTAAACAAACCCTGGGGTGCGATTCACTAACTTTAAACGATTCGACAATCGCATTTTTTATCGACAATATTTGTCGTTTGCTGTAACGATTGCGCGATTCACTAACTTATTCTTAACGACACTTAACATCTGTCTCGTTGTATTTATTCAAAGTAGTAAAAAGTGGCATCTTGGTTTAAACTAAATGCCGAATTGGGTGAAAAATACAAGACCGAATGGGAAAAAATAAATAAATGCGTTCTGTCGAATATAAATTTGAGCGCGATTTTATTATATTTGATTAAAAGGAAGTAAGATACAAGTGTATTTCACGCGACAAGTATTTATAATTGTTTTTATATATTGCATTGTTCCATTGTAGCAGAATTTCGGAATCTGCTCTGAGTGATTTGGTAGAAGAGTCATCAGCTGGACTCTAAGGAATCACGTGCAAACATGCTATGGTGGTCGTTTTCCTAGTTCCGGCCATTATGAATCGTGCTCCAGAGTACTTAGCTTTTATATTTAATTTTTATAATTATAATCAATTATCTATATAACGGGTTTTTCCATAGGGGCGCTACAAAAGTAGATCGATAGTGACAGCAAGCGACGCCATATTTTTCCCCGCTCTTTTGACATTTCTCTTCAGTATGGTTTGCCATTTCATCATGGAAAGATAAACGATCCAACAACGAGTCGAAATTATTAAAATTTACTACCGAAATTCGGAGTCAATGACATCAACTTTAAGAGCGCTACGTCCAATTTATGGTCGTCAATAAGCAAAATATGAGTTATTGGGCAGGCAGCAATCCACACTTACTCCATGAGTCAACATTGCATCCCGAAAAAATTACGGTTTGGTGCGGTTTATGGGCCGGCGGCGTCATTGGGCCGTACTTCTTCCGTGATGATCAAGACCGGCACGTTACTATGAGTGGGAATCGCTACCGCTCAATGATAACCGAATATTTTTGGCCCCAATTGCATGATACGGACTTGGGCAATATGTGGTTCTAACAAGACGGCGCCACAAGCCACACAGCGAATGTCACAATCGATTTATTGAAAAGCAAATTTGGTGAACGTGTTATCTCTCGAAATGGCCCAGTCAATTGGCCGCCTCGGTCGTGCGATTTGACGCCATTAGACTATTTCCTGTGGGACTACGTCAAGTCTATGGTCTATGCCAACAAGCCAGTGACGATTGATGAACTTCGTACGAATATCGGACGTGAAATCGCAGCAGTATCAGCCGATTTATTTATGCAAAACCGTCGAAAATTGGGTTCAAAAGAAATCGAGTTCCATACATAATGGCATCGGAAGTACTTTCACAGGAATAAAGAATTTAATTCATATCCCAAACCGTTTCTGTTTTTTTTAAAAAAACTTTTGTAGCGTTCCTATTGAAAACCCCTGTATTAGAAATAAACTATATTTCTGTTTTTATACTTGAATTCTTGATAAAAGTTTGCATTTACCATTTGTTCATTAATATGGTGGTTGACTTAAGCCTCCTCATTATACTTTGGCGCCAAAATTGATACACGTGTACAATCGACGGCCCGAATAGTGCCTCCCACCAAAGGTGACGGTGTTTAAGCAAACATTTCTTTAGCAGCTTGACGCTACACATGGGCCATCTCTTTTGGGTAGAATAATTAATCATTGATTGCATCCTTTACCCGATGTGTGATACGGCTTACGGATGGCTGGCTCATGGATATTCATTCAGTTGCGAAGAATCTCAAAGCCGCTAAAACCTAGCAATATAAAAGTAAAATTTAAAATTGCATGCAGGTTTAAAGATTACACGAGCTACCTGTTTCCCAGTCGATTTTGCTGTTATTCTGGAGCTGGTAACATTAGATATACAGCAAAGTCTGGAGTTAACCAAAAAAGCATCTGAAATTCTGTTGCTTTTAAATGAAAGGAATTGTCCACATCCCGGAGTAAACTTCTATCCATTTTTGGAGCGCTTACATCTACGTAACCTTGTAATAAATCATATGCCAAATATTCAAACGACATTATATAATGATCCTTTTTCATTTTCAGGAAAACAAATCACCGAATTTTAAATTTATCTTTTATTTAAGTTGAAATCGTTTGAAATTTTTAATTCCTTGATTGATACATTATCAAATTAGTGAATCGCACTACTGAAAACAGAAACAAATTTGATATGAGACAAGTGAACAAGTGAAATACCTTTTCCCGAAAGACATCAACGAGTTTGCTCAAATCTTCTTTTTAAAAATATAATGTTTTGCTTACCAAAACCACATATACAAACATATAAAGGAGTATGTATATTAAATTTAAAAAATATAGTCGTTCAGTTGCTGGAATGAGCTACGCGGTGGCGGGCAAAGAGACGTCACGACGACGACGACGGAATCTTCTTAAATTTGTTTAACCCAAATCAATATTGAAGGTGCATACAAACACTGTGCAACTTTATATAGAGCGTCTTTATCTAAATTTATGAAATGACGAAATTTAATAGCTTACAGGCACTGTTAGATGAACGCATCTCGTAAAGTATTAGGATAATTTTAATTGATCAGCTGAGTTGTATCAGCTTTGCTTGTTGACAACAAAAAACGAAAGGCCGAAAATACGCGAAATATAGCAATTCGTAAATTAATTCTCGCATTGTTGTTTTTGTTGCTGGAAATTTTTGGCAAAAGAGCTGGTAAGTTAACTTTAACCATTTGTATTTGATGTTTTTGCTTAAATTTGTGTGTATGAAATGTTCGCTCAAACTTTGTGTTAACTATTTCTCATACAAACTTTGATATCTGTTTTACCAGCTCGTAATTTTACCAGGTTTACGAGGCCGTACAATTTTTGGTACATTTTTTGCATACGATATTATTATATATCCGTATAGCAAATTATCACTTCGCCAGTTCTATTTTCTATATTCTTTTGATTACAAGTAATTAATATTATATAACTACTAACAAAAATTACTGTAAGAATCGTCTTTCAAACTTGCAAAAAAAGCAAATGTATTCAAGAAACAGATTTAAAAAGTTGCCAAACAAATTTTTTTTAGCATTTGCAAACTTGTTACGTTATAGAACATACACTCTAATCTCTCTATCACGGCAAAAAAAAATCAGCTATTTGTGTACTTTGACAGTCGCTAAGATACTTGGTCTATTAAATAATAATAAAACCTTGTATGTCAGCATTACCAAAAGTACCCAAATTTTGGGAGACCATGCTTTCTTTACTGCTACGTGAAAATATACACACATACATATGACAACGAGGCTATCCCTGCAGGATATCAGGATATCATTATGACTAATTACAAAAGTACATGCTAAAGTACTCGTTATCAGCTAGTAAGGGGATAAATAAACACTTTTCCCTTGCTAGTGTGATATTTTGTCTCTTTTCTACGAACGACAATTTCATATAAGCGTCTACTTTGCTCTACATAACAACTCATCATACATATTCATGCTTACAATTTACAAAAACGAAATTGTTTTATAAATGTGCACCTATTAGAGACTAATAAAAAAATTGTAAGTATGTTAGAATTTTTGGCTAAACTGCTCCGCAATGTCTTGTAGGGATAAGACTTAAATGTTTATCCATATACAATCATGCATTTAAAAACCCTTTATTTATAAAATCGTTATGCATGAGTTTGTGGGAGCTGGGTAACCAGAATAGTTTTCGAGAACTTAGCAATATATTCAACCCCAGCTATAAAGTTTTCATGAAAACCGTGAAAGCAATATCGATGATTTTGTCTTTACTTGTTTAATAACTCTGTATAAACTCTATAACAAACACAATGTAAGTCAAAGGTTGAAGCGGTATAAAAAATGTATAAAATTCAACGAATTTCAGAAACTTCACCTAAAAATTTCGATCTTTGGAGTCACTATTTTTTAGAAAATTTCTGAGTATGTATGTACATACATAGTTCAAATCCCTTTCTGTTTTAGCATTTTTTTTTCATACTAAAGTAAATTTTGTTCATGCGTTATATGGATGAAAAGGCGCAGCACCATCAGCAGGAAAGTTATCAAAAAGCAAAACGATTTTTTAAAGCCTTGAAAGTTGCACTTTTTTTTCATTTTTTTAAATTTTTAAAGTTTTTATAAATCCCTCTTTCACTTACATGGCTTTTGTTACAGAATTTTCTGTATGTTTATAAAGAACTAATTATATAAATTAAAGAAGCAAAAACAATGTCTTTAAAACTTGTCAATACATTTTGCTACTATCGTACGCAACCATTGTTCTGACATCAGCATGAGAATTCTTGGCTACCCTGGGAGCTGTCATAACGCTGTTACTTAGCGAAGCTGCCCTCTGCGACATGCTATTGATTATCACACTATACCTTCAGGAGACCATTTAACTATTAGGCGATGGCATTTATCCACTGACAACGTTCCTTATTGTACCCTACGAAGACAATTGACAATAGACCCAAGAGCAAACCAATTTCAACAATATTTTGAGTTGTACGCGAGTTTTTATCGAGCAAGCATTCGGGATTCTCAAAAAAAAAAGTTTCGAATGCTAAAATAATTATTTAGAAATACAAAATTTAGTGTTTGCAAAATGTATAGTTTTGTTATGTATGTATGTAGGAATTGAAACAAGTGCCATATAAATAGTAGCAGGCGGACACGCAAATGCATATAAATACATATGTATAGGGATATGCTTATATAAGGACGATCGGCTACATATTTAAAATAAAATTAACTAAACTACCTAAAACTAATTTAAGTAATACAACTTTGTGTGACTTATACTTGTTATTCAATTTGTATAGCATTTCTAAATAAAACTCTTAAAACTAAATTAGTTAATCTGCCTATAACTATGTGATATTTATAACAACCAATTTAGACACTTAAATCTACATTAATTAAGAACTATAAGTAAATTACTTAAATACATACAAAATTCAATTAAAACTCTACATTTATGGTCCAAGCAGCACAAGTATGGATATGGTTGAAATAGAGGAAAATATCTCATTGATGAAGATCTGCAAATAAATGAAGCAAGTTCAGAACGAGCTTATTTAGGTACTCTGTTTTCTGTTTTTGATAATGATTTTTATTTATTTTATTCTGTTTATTACTAAAAGCTAACATAACAATAATAAATAAAGTTAATGGAAATATTAATTGAGATATTTAAGTGTTTGAAATGGAATACGTATCCTTACGGACAAAAGAATAAAGGTGCGATATTCTAACCAGTTTGGGCTTTTATCTTTGGTTTTTTCAAGTTGTATTTACATATATTGCATAATAGTATAACGTATTATAAAACGAATATCATATACAGCCTAATTTAAAAGTTAGAAAAAAACTTTATAATTAGAAGTGTTGTGTGTTCTCTCCCATATTAGTTTTTTTAATCAGCGCAAATTTAGAAATTTTCACTTACTGAATTCCAATGGCCTATAAAACTGAATTCTAGAAACTATGTTTATAAAGTTTTCTCTAATTTTAATACAAATTTTGAAAATGGGATATCGTTCTAAAATTGGTTATACTTTTCGAAAATATAAAAGCAGATTGAAAAAACTGAGGACATTTTATATGTAAATGCGTGCATAAAGAAGAACTGTTAATAAAGTTTTTTTTTCAATTCTGTTGCGATAGCCAAGTTAGTTCATATTATTGCTGCTAAGCACCGCGCGCAAACTCCGAAGCTCTTCCAGCTTCTCCTTTTTCTCGAATTACGGTTTATGTCAAAAGAAATTAGTTGTACAAGAAATACACAACAAATATCAAATTAAAGTTCTTATTAATGTTCCTCTACGCCAAGTGGAGAACATAAGTAATGATAACGACAAGTTTCTGAATGATATGATTCTTTATTTCCCTTGTATGGAAAAAGGGCAGCCGTTATCGTTGGGTGAGTAAATGCAACTGATCTTCATAAATTAATTACAGCGGCGACTATGCCTAAATACCTGGCTACTTCTTACAATAACCCTACACATGTTCTGCCGTGTGACTTGCCGACTGCAATCCGCAGCGATAGGTGTTTATTGCTGTCACGCGCAACTCGTTAGGCGCGTCGTCAGCAATATCGTTGGCAGTGGAGTACCTGGCTTCTTTAGTCAGGTAAATAATTTTCGCTCAGCTCAATAATTTCGCTCAGCTCCAGACACATCGTCAGCGATTTCGATGGAATTGGACGGAAGCGGGTATCACTCCGATGTGTAGTTGTTCTTATTGTTGCTGGCTACTGTGGTGTGTTAACTACTCCCCCGCTAGAAGAGAGGACGTCTACGGAGCCCTTAAGAACGCTGCTCAATATTGCAATATTAGCAATGCGCTTCCGTCTTTTAGATAGGTTATCTAGGCTGTTATGAGAACAATAAAAAATACCATTGTTAAGATGTAGGCTATAAGCCATTGACACGATTGTGCTACTCAAGTCCCCTCAACGATGGAATGTGTCGCAGATTTTTTTGGTTATTGTTGTGCAGGTAAAAGTGGTATGATTTGTCAGGTTCACAAATTGTGCGGGTGCGGCCTCGGGATGCGCGCGTACAATCTTCCGCCAGTTGGTGTACGTAGTGCCATTGATGGTGGTATTCTCTGTGAACTCTATCATGAATGTTCCAATCAAGATTACTGGCGGGGAGTTTCCCTCGCGAATTTCAACCAATTTATCATTTATAATAATTAAGCCGTCGTCAATTTCTTCCACTGCTTCGATATGATCAGCTGTAATAGTCTGGCAGGACGCTACGCGCTGGCTTAACAAATTCAACACACAAGAGCTATTCGTATTTGACACTTGGCAAAATATAGTTGATAAGGAATTTTTACAATTCGCAAGTTGTTGATATGTATTGTTACATTTAGATACTACACTAGTCTTTATCATAATTGACTTAAAATTTCTTACAACTGGTTTAATTCTAATTTTCTTACAATTTTGTTCCACTATTGGGTATTTTATTACAAAATATATGTTGTCATAATTTTGCAAAATTTTTAATTTTGAGACTGTTAGTAGATCGCTTATTGTAATACCTGTAGAGTGCTCGTTAGTTAGTAAATTTTTAACCTCATCACTTTTTAACAATATTGGATTAATCAATTGTATCTTACCCAAAATGACGGAATACAGAGCTGATTCTATTTCGTCTATTAACGCTCTGTTTCTTGCTGATATCAAGTCAATAAGATGTCCAGTGTCAATTTCATGCTGCTTGGTCGAGCTAATTAATTTGTTTACGGTGTCGGTTAGCTGGTTAATTTTAATTTGGAGCTGGCTATTAATATAAATCTGTTGTTCATTTGCTTCAATCAAGGATTCTGTTCGTGTCTGAAGTTGGTTAAAGTCATCGAAATCGGGAGTTCCAACTACGTATTTGAGAGCGGTGCCGAGGAGGTATATGCTATGGGATTGTCGGTGGTGAATTCTTAATGAGTCTATTAGTCGTAATATGCGGTCCACGTCCAGTTGGATGGTTCTTCTAATGTGAGACTGTGGAAAATTCTCAAGAAGGTCATGCGTTTCTCCGGCTATGTTCTCGTAAATTGTCAAATTCAGGTGGTGAATGATATGTTTATATTGACGGTAAATTGCAACCTCTCCGTACGAAATAGGGATGTAGACAGAATCAGTAAAATTTAAAATTTCTGACCGAGATAACGCGGCCGCCATCAAAATCAGGAGCCTAATGATAAAACAAGATTATCTTAGATTGCCTGCATGAATTTGTTTGCCGTCGATAAGGACGGTCGTTCCCCAATCTTTTTGAACTATTTTTTCTGTGTATAATTTGCTAAGTTTATTACCAAGTCTCCTGTTGGATTTTATAAAAACATTTTCACTTGGCTTAAAAATTTTTGTTACTCTTTTTCGGTTGTGGTATTTAAGGTCTTTCTGTGTGCCGGAATGAATAATGTCTATGGGTCGTTGTCTTGTTACTGAATGAATCGTTCTATTGTATTTATATGCGGCGAGCAGTAAAAGGTCATTCGTGTCGTTTAAACCCTGGCCTAATTTAATACATCTACTAATTTCGGAAAGCGTGCCGTGAAACCGCTCTCTCTGTCCATTCGTTGTGTTATGGTGAGGTGTGGTTGTAAAAATCGAAATATTGAAATTACCTCTCAGTAGGGATTTTACAGTATTTGAGTTTAGGGATTTTTCATTGTCGCATACAAGAATTTTGGTATTTTTGAAAAAATTTATGATACGGATTATAGGTTCTTTTATATCTGCTATTGATCTAGAAGCAATTGATTGGACTAAGGCAAATTTTGAAAATTTGTCTATGCAGGTCAAGTAATGTTTGCCGTCCGTCGAAAAAATGTCTATATGAAGTATTTCACCAGGTTCGCTAGGAATCGGTGTGCGTCCTATTTCGGGGTTTGCTGGATGACGTTGGAATTTTGCTTCCTGGCAAATTTTGCAGTTTAGGATTATTTCCTTCAGCATTTTACGCATACGCGGGAAATAGTAATCTCTCAAGATTTGTACCATGTTTTCCCTAAAGGAACGATGCGCTCTGCTGTGCTCTGTATGAAGAATTTCTTTTTGGTCGTCCTCATTAAAGATGTCTGTGACTAAAAACTTTGCGTGGACGAACTTCACGGCTGGATATTCACTTTTGATTTTGTTTTGGATTTTACCCAGGACAGAAAGCTCGCCAGGCAATCCGTTAGTAGTATTGGGGTTAATACAGTCCTTTATTTGTTCAAAAATTGCATCTACGCTTGGAAAGGTTATATGGTGTCTAACTTGCGACTTAAACCAAATTTTCGTGGTTCTCGAGCTTGTAGTCCCTTCTTCAAGGATTATCTGATTTCTAAAGGAATTAGTGGGGTTCGGAGACGTGGTGACAACGTCCGTTGACGATTCTTTACTATGAGCCGTCTCGTCCTCTAATGGGAGATCTGCCTTAGGATCTAAGATATTTATATTGTATCTCGATAATGCGTCCGCCACAGCGTTTTCCTTGCCTGGCTTATAGTGGAATTGAGGTGAAAATTCTTCCACGAAAGCACTCCATCGTTTTAACTTAGCATTCGGATTCTTATCCGATATCGAGAAGGTAAGGGGTTGATGGTCAGTATAAATGTTAATGTTATTTGCACCATCTAGGTAATTTCTAAGTTTCTGAAGAAGAGATAGGGTTCGCGATATCATAGTAATAGGCCTGCCTCCCTGTGAAAGCACGGCGCCTAGGGCATGGGAGGATGCATCTGATGTTAAATCGAAGGGTTTATCATAGTCTGGGTAGAGAAGAAGAATGCCCTCTGAGGACAAAATATTTTTTATTTCTGGAAAGCTTTATGGGCTTCATCGTCAAATACAATTTCTATCTTTTTGGAAACATTTGCGCCAATTGATCCTTTTTCACCCCCCAAATACTTTGTGAAGGGATTAGCAATTTGCGAGTAGTCTTTAATGAAGCGCCGGTAGTAACCAGACAACCCTAGCAAGGAGCGCAAGGCGCGCAGCGTTTTAGGAACCTCGTAGTTCACAATGTCTTTTACTTTCTCCTTCGATGTTCGAATACCATCTTTGGAGACAACAAATCCAAGAAATTCAACCTCAGTTTTAAAGAACTGAGTTTTTCCAAGGGTGCTCTCATATTGGCCAAGTACAATTTGCCAAGAATCCGGCTCACATCTTGCAGGTATGTTTTGTAGTCGCTGGAGAATATAATTATGTCGTATGTTTAGACGTGACAGCTCCTACTGATTTCGTCCCTAAGGACGTTGTCGATGGCGCGCTGGCAAATGCTGGGGCCATTTTTTAGACCAAATGGTAGCCTGCGTTGTTTACGGAGAATGCGGTTTTTTCCCTATCCTTTTCCGCCAGCATGATTTGTGGAAACCGGATTTCAAATCTATTGTGGTGAAAATTGATGATTTTCCCAGGTTGGCCAGAATGACCGAAGTGTCGGGAATCGGGTATTTATCGCTGATGGTTTTCGGATTTAGTTTTTGAAATCTATTACCATACGCATCTTCCTTTCCCCTGCAAGGAACTAATCCTTTCTTGTACACCACCCACCCTGGGCTCTTATAATGCAATCGTGATGGTCTAATAATGCCATCGCGCAACAGATTACTCACTTCTTCATTTACGAATCCAGAAGTCGCCATTGGGTATGGGTACGACTTGGCGTAAACTGGCTCGTTATCTTCTGTGCGTACGGTGGCTACGATGTTTGTGTTTTATGGCAAGGACTCGTTTGGGTCGAAAAAACAGCAGCGTGTTTTAATTTCAATTGCTCGACGTCTTCATTCTTCTTCTTCTTAATTGGCGCTATAACCGCCTAGGCGATTTTGGCCGATTTCAATATTGCACGCCAGCCGCTCCTCTGCTTTGCTGCCTGGCGCCAGTTAGATATCCCAAGTGTAGTCAAGTCCTTCTCCACCTGGTCTTTCCAACGTAGAGGAGGCCTTCCTCTTCCTCTGCTACCACCAGCGGGTACCGCGTCGAATACTTTCAGGGCTGGAGCATTTTCTTCCATACGTACCACATGACCTAGCCAGCGTAGCCGCTGAATCTTAAATCGCTGAACTATGTCTATGTCGCGGTACAGCCCATACAACTCATCGTTCCATCGTCTGCGGTATTCGCCATCGCAAAGACGTAAAGGAGCAAAAATCTTTCGGAGAATCTTTCTCTCGAACACTCCAAGCGCCATCTCATCCGATGTTGATAGGGTCCATGCTTCTGCGCCATACATTAGCACGGGCATGATGAGGGACTTATAGAGCGTGGTTTTCGTTCGTCGAGAGAGCATTTTACTGTTCATTTGCCTACTCAGCCCAAAGTAGCACTTGTTGGCAAGAGAGATTCTTCGTTGGATTTCAAGGCTGACATTATTGTTGGTGTTGATGCTGGTTCCAAGATAAACAAGGTCCTCTACTTTGTCAAAATTGTAACTGTCAACAGTGATGCGGGAGCCAAGGCGCGAATGCGCTGACTGTTTATTTGATGACAGGAGGTACTTCGTTTTGTCCTCGTTCACCTCCAGACCCATTCGCTTCGCTTCCTTGTCCAGCTTTGAAAAGGCAGAACTAACGGCGCGGTTGTTGAGGCCAATGATATCGATGTCATCGGCATACGCCAGCAGTTGCACACTCTTATAAAAGATGGTACCTGACCGGTTTAATTCTGCAGCTCGAATTATCTTTTCTAGCATAATGTTAAAGAAGTCACACGATAGGGAGTCACCCTGTCTGAAACCTCGTTTGGTATCAAACGGCTCGGAGAGGTCCTTCCCAACTCTGACTGAGCTGGTGGTGTTGCTCAGTGTCATTTTACATAGCCGTATTAGTTTTGCAGGGATACCAAAGTCAGACATCGCGGCATATAGGCAACTTCTTCTCGTGCTGTCAAAAGCTGATTTAAAGTCGACAAATAGATGGTGTGTGTCGATCCTCTTCTCACGGGTCTTTTCCAATATTTGGCGTATCGTGAATATCTGGTCGATGGTAGATTTACCAGGTCTAAAGCCACACTGATAAGGTCCAATCAGTTCGTTGACGGTTGGCTTTAGTCTTTCACACAATACACTCGATAGAACCTTATACGAAATGTTAAGAAGGCTGATCCCGCGGTAGTTGGCGCATATTGCAGGATCACCCTTCTTGTGGATTGGGCAGAGTACACTTAAATTCCAATCGGCGGGCATGCATTCGTCCGACCATATTCTGCAAATAAGCTGGTGCATGCACCTTACCAGCTCCTCGCCACCATACTTGAATAGCTCAGCTGGTAACCCATCAGCTCCAGCGGCTTTGTTGCTCCGTAGCCGCATAATTGCTATTCGAACTTCATCGAGGTCGGGTGACGGGATGTTAATGCCGTCATCAGCGATTTGGGGTTCGGGATCTTCATCTTCTCCGGCGACGCTTTCGCTGTCACCATTTAGCAGAGTGGAGAAGTGTTCCCTCCACAATCTAACTTCGCTTTGGACATCAGTCACCAGATCGCCGTTCTTGTTCTTACAGGAATTCGCCCCGGTCTTAAAACCTTCCGTAAGTCGCCGCACCTTTTGGTAAAATTTTCGGGCGCTTTTCATGTCGGCTAGCATCTCAAGCTCTTCACACTCACGCATTTCGGCCTCTCTCTTCTTTCTACGGACGATACGTCTCTCTTCCTTTCTCAACTCCCGGTAGCGTTCCCATACAGCTCGCGTTGCGCCCGATCGCAGCGTGGCCCTGTAGGCAGCATCTTTATTTTCCGAAGCGGCGCGGCATTCCTCATCATACCAGTCATTTTTTCGGGTTCGCTGAAAGCCAACGACTTCTTCAGCGGCGGTACGCAGTGATCGAGAAATGTGCTCCCAGTGCTCGCAAATTCCGGTTTCTTGAGAAGTGCTCTCAGTGAGCAGGTGTGAGAGTCGAGTGGTGAAGTTTGCAGCTGTCTGTTGCGATTGCAGCTTTCCGACGTCAAGCTTTCGCTGTGTATTTACACGCACGTTTTTTGATGCACAGAGGCGTATGCGCATCTTGGCTGCGACAAGATAATGATCCGAGTCGATGTTCGGTCCTCGGAGTGTACGTACGTCTAATATACTGGAAGCATGCCTTCCGTCTATCGCAATATGATCGATTTGGTTTCGCGTTTTTCGATCTGGAGACAGCCACGTAGCCAAGTGTATTTTTTTATGCTGAAACCTGGTGCTGCAGACCACCATGTTTCGGGCCCCGGCAAAGTCGATCAGTCTCAGTCCGTTGGCGGAGGTTTCATCGTGGAGACTGAATTTTCCGACAGTGTGACCAAAGATCCCTTCCTTTCCCACCCTGGCATTGAAGTCACCAAGCACGATTTTGATATCGTGACGGGGGCAGCGCTCGTAAGTGCGTTCTAAGCGCTCGTAGAAGTGATCCTTGATCACATCGTCCTTCTCTTCTGTCGGTGCGTGGGCACAAATCAGCGAGATGTTGAAAAATCTCGCTTTGATGCGAATCGTGGCGAGACGCTCGTCCACTGGAGTGAACGACAGTACTTGGCGACGAAGCCTCTCTCCCACCACAAATCCAACACCGAACTTGCGCTCCTTTACATGGCAGCTGTAGTAGATGTCGCAAGGCCCAACGGTTTTCTTGCCTTGCCCCGTCCATTTCATTTCTTGGATGGCGGTGATGTCAGCCCTTACTCTTACGAGGACATCAGCCAGCCGGGCAGCGGCACCTTCCCCATTAAGGGTTCGGACATTCCAGGTGCATGCCCTTAAATCGTAGTCCTTAAAACATTGCTTGTGGTCGTCATCAAAAAAGGGAGATCTCATCCGAGGCACATTGAAATTTTTCATTGGGTATAGTTTTTTACGTGGCGGGTCCCAAGCCCAGCGCACAACCAAATACTGGAGGGTTGTTTTGTTTTTGAAGACACATTTATATAGCGAGCCGCTTGCTCCAAGTCAGACGCCCGCTTGCAGCCGCACCTCCTGGTGAACAGACGCTGCTGACTTCAGTGAGCCCTTAAACCGAATATGTCGGAGTGGCCCCACTGAAGCTCCCTCTCTTTCTGCCGTGACCCAAGGCTCCACACGGGTTGGTTACCATATCTCACACAGGGGTTGCTCACGTTGCCCAGAGTGCGCGACGAGGACGCAAGAGTAGGGATTGAGTGTAGCCACTCATCTGTAACTGCAGGCCCAGAAGAGTTACCACACCCCATTGCACTTTGTTATTAACATCCTTGCAATAAGAGTACATTAGTTTTTCTGAACCGCCCCTATAATTAATAATGTCCTTTTTTATGTCCAGTCTGGCGTATATTTCTCATAGAAGGTCATAGCCAATTATACCGTCGAAAGTATGCAGAGTCAGTAAAATAAAAAATGAAGTATTTGTATTAAAAATATTTATAGTGCATTTTTTGGTGATTTCGTTCTTGCCATGAATTGACGTAAGAAAGAAGGGTGATGCCACATGTTTGATACCCTCCCAGTTGAATTCTTTAATGTAGTTTTTAGACGCACCTGTATCTATTAATAGCTTTAATTGCTTTCCTCCAAATGTCCATACGTTAGTATGGTAGCAGGGATCTGCCCCTAAAAAATTTATCTCTTCTGTAGTTTCTTCCTGGGACGGACAGTCAGTATAAGAGTTTTCGTTGTCTGCACAGTCATTTTATTGAGGTTAGCACGGTCGCTGTCGCGTTGTCGTTTCTGTGCTTGCCGAAAGCTGTCCTTCCTGAAGAGAAATTCCTTGTGGTGCAGCTTTAATATTGGAACCTATATTCTGCTGTGAATATCTGAATCTCGAGAGGCTTGGATCCACATCCATGCGAGTGGTCCACCTGGCTGTCTATAGAAATGAGGGCTAATTAACCGCATTCCGGTGAAATTACGTGATTGCATGCCGTTAGCTGGGAATTTATTTTCTGAAAACCTCTGGGCAAATAACGAGCGTGTCTGGTTGGATTCCAGTTCTTGCGCTAGTGCCAAGACCAATACCATGCCGGATGGCACTTTCAAAAATTTGATATGCGGTATGAGCCGCCTGGCGCCACGACACGTATCGTGAATGGTCGCCATTAAACTCTGGCAATGATTTCACGACATCCAGCGATTCATCGCACCTGACAGTGGGGTCGATTGCGGTCTTCCTATATTCCTCTACCTGAACCGGTCCTTCGATCAGTGTTAACCTAGCGGTAAGTTCGTCAATAGTTGTTTGGAAGTCACGTCTCGTCTGCTCCGTTGCTGTCCATACAGCGGCACCCAGCATGGCGCGAAGACTATTTTCGTCCATGGTCCCTGATATTTCTTGGCTTCAATTATTTACTTTAATTTTTTATTTCCAATTCAAATCACAATTTTTACTTAAATTATTTCAGATAGGCTGACGCTTTAATTCAGTTAATCTTAATCACAAATATGTCACAATTTTTACTAAAATTATTTCAGATACGCTGTTGCTCTAATTCAATTAACCCTAATCACAAATATGTCACAATTTTTACTAAAATTATTTCAGATAGGCTGTTGATTTAATTCAATTAATCCTAATCAAAAATATGAGCATTCTACTTACATAGATTCTTTCATAGTCAAATAGTACATTATTCGCCTTCGTCCCTTGATGGTTGTGTTTCGAGATTTCCACCGTCCCCGGGTGGCTACGCCCACGCTTGGCGTGCGAACTTTGTTGGAACTTCTATCGTCCCTCGATGTCAACGCCTAGGCTTGGCGTGCAAGGCCTTATTAAAATTTTTGTTTTTATTGATTTTTGTTCGCACTAAAATGTGCTTTAAATGTTTACGCGGATACGTATGCGTTTTTCACAACACTTCATTGATAGCGAACTTTTTATTAAGATGTGCGCTCGAGCACCGCGGCTACGATTATCCTTGACAAGAACTTTTTTGTGGCCCCACGTTGGGCGCCAGTAATGATAACGATAAGTTTCTGAATGATAAAATTCTATATTTCCCTTGTATGGAACAAGGGCAGCCGTTATGGTTGGGTGAGTAAATACAACTGATCTTCATAAATTAATTACAGCGGCGACTACGCCTAAATACCTGGCTACTTCTTACAATAACCCTACACATGTTCTGCCGTGTGACTTGCCGACTGCAATCCGCAGCGATAGGTGTTTG
Source organism: Anomoia purmunda (assembly GCA_951828415.1). Taxonomy (NCBI): domain Eukaryota; kingdom Metazoa; phylum Arthropoda; class Insecta; order Diptera; family Tephritidae; genus Anomoia; species Anomoia purmunda. The sequence continues at coordinate 82,802,713 of OX639993.1, read as the reverse complement.
TTGCTGTCACGCGCAACTCGTTAGGCGCGTCGTCAGCAATATCGTTGGCAGTGGAGTACCTGGCTTCTTTAGTCAGGTAAATAATTTTCGCTCAGCTCAATAATTTCGCTCAGCTCCAGACACATCGTCAGCGATTTCGATGGAATTGGACGGAAGCGTGTTTCACTCCGATGTGTAGTTGTTCTTATTGTTGCTGGCTACTGTGGTGTGTTAACTTATATGACAACTGATCATACAAGGATAGGGGCAAAAAATAAGAATACATTCTTTGCATATTACATTATTCATCGACAATCTTGTTGCATTTTTTATGACCCTGCTTATTCTCTTTAACCTTTCATAAACACCTCTGTCGTAACTAGTATTTTTCGCAATATTCAGAAGCTTCTTTTTTTTAGCTCTAGTAGGCCTTTTATATTATTGTTTATCCATGGTGCTATTTTCTAACGTAAGTAGAATTTATGTTCTATGAAATGTTTTCTACAATTACACTTGATAAGTTTGACTGGTCAACTCTTTCATATAACCTTATCATCTCTTTAAACTGGTTCCTTACGTGATCCTATCCAATAGAATACCTTCTCAAGAAAAAAATTTTCTGAATGTTCATGAAATATTAATTTAATTGGTAATAAATAATTTAATTTAAAAAAGGGAATCAACTTCAAGACTGTACTAGAGTTTTAAGATTTTGGTAGGGGTTTCAATACCTCAAAACCCCCGCCCCTTGGGTAAGCCAATGTTAAAGAAACTACATAAATACCGAATTAAAGAATTTTCGGTTAATAAATCAATGTTTGAGTATCCCAAATAAACCGCCACCGTGGACAATAAGTTATTGATGAACTTGATAAACGAATTCTCAGCAAAATTACGATCGATACTAAGGGATCAATGCTAAGGGGTCTTTCGTCTAATTAAATCATATAAGAAGTAATAGAGATGGAATTCAAATAGTTTTCATTGAATATTCCATTAACTACATAATTTAATTTAGTGCTTATGTAAATCGACGTGCCACCGTAACCATCTCCTCTGCAGGAGTGTGCACTATTATAACCAGGAATTTCGAAAATACTTATGTTTTAATTGCTATACCATATTTCTTGGATTGCTATGACATCTGGCAATTTGTGTCATTCCCTGAGTAAGCTTCTACGATGGTTAAATTTACGGAAGGTCAAAACGCTTTTTTATGTTTAATGAAACATCATTTAAAAAACAATAATTTATCTTACTTAAATATTACTTATATGTTTTTAAACATTGAAAATAATTATTACAATTCATAAAAAAGTTCTGAATAAACGCATTTTTCATTGCTGTAATTTCCTTAAGTTTGAACTTGATCGACATAAATTTAGTCTTACTGTTATTGTTCGCAAATTTCACAATCATTGTCTTACTTTTGGCACGTTTGTTTACAACGAAGAAAGGGTTCATATCATTTGATTCAATGGATGCTCCTATTTCGTTAGAAATGTGCATAGCTTCTTTGGATGTTTGTTTAACATCACAAAATGTTATTCCTCTTACTGCAATAGGGTTTTGTCCAACTACTCAACTCCTTCGACTTTATTTTCCTTCACTCCGCGTAAAATAGTGTTATGTTGTGCTGACAAACTGCACTGCACTCTCCATTGTAAGGTTACTTTAAAAGTGATAGTACCGCAAATCTTGGTATTTGTCTATAGAGTAAAGCCACGTCAAGTGATCCCCGAAAATGTCACTAAATTTTGGATTCCAGAAACAATTTTTTTATTATGAAGTGAATGTTATACTTACATCGTCCCATTAATATTTTGCAAAAATTCGAATTATTGTTAACGTTATTAACAATCAAAGTTTTGTGCACGATCAAATTAAAAAAGGAATATCTCCTAAACTACAATAGATAATAAGATGAAACTTTCAGAGCTTATTGAAAAGTGTTTGCGCTATTTTCTCATTGAAAATAAACATTAAATTGTTATAAATAATTGATTTTGGAATAATTTATTTTAAACAATTGCAATTTTCCATGCTTTCTTCACGCTGTAAAAAATGAAACTTGCGTGGAATTGTGAGGAAACCGTTCACCTTTAATAGTCTGTAAAAAATATTTTGTACCTACTTTTTCTTCGTTCTGGAGATATTCAATTTTTTGTCACTCAATGCGCTCTCCGGTCGCTCCGGCGAACTCCGCCGAGTTATATACATACATATGTACTCGTATTGCTTCTGACGTGGTGTGTCGCGCGCTTAGTATGAATAAGAGTATACACACAAATTAAGAATAAATTCTAGAGATTCGCATTCTTGAGTGTAAGATGTAATTAATAGCTAATTTTCTATTAGGTACTTAATAAACAAAAAAACTTAACACGCACATTAGGCATATATTTTCATTATCTAAATGTACACTTTTTTCAGTTAACGTTTATAGATACATTTTAATACATATCATCATGTAATAGGAACATGCATTGAACAAATTTTCTCACCGTATTAATCTAAATAAGTTTAACGACTACAGAACGAGAATGTTTCTTTATAAAAATTTTTGCAAAAAACGCCTTACTTGCCTATTACAATGTTCATTTACTGACGGATGATCATATAAGTAGTCCGAAAGCTCTTTATGAATGGGCAAAAATGCCTTCAAAACAAACGATTTTGATTTCTGCTCTCAAGATGATCATAATGACCACGAAAAAAATTTCAAAGACGCACGAGTAAAGCGATAGCGATTAAAAATACGCGCCAATTTGATCAGTTTCAACCTGCAATTAAACACCAGATTGAAAGTAAAATCTTTTAAAAAGACATTTCTTCGTTCAAAAGTACGATCAGTAAATGAACATTGCACGTGAACGTCCTCACAATTCCGCGTAAGTTTCATTTTTTTACAGCGTGAAGAAATCATTGAAAATTGCAATTGTTTAAAATAAATTATTCCAAAATCAATTATTTATAATAATTTAATGTTTATTTTCAATGAGAAAATAGCGGAAACACTTTTCAATAAGCTCTGAAAGTTTCATCTCATTATCTATTGTAGTTTAGAAAATATTAATTTTTGAATGTGATCGTGCACAAAACTTTGATTGTTAATAACTTTAACAATAATTCGAATTTTTGCAAAATGTTAATGGGGCAATGTAAGCATAACATTCACTTCATAATAAAATAATTGGTTCTGGAATCCAAAATTTAGTGAAATTTTCGGGGATCATTTGACATGGCTTACTTATAGTGTACTGTAAAATTTGGTTGACCGTATGGAACGCAAGACCAACCAAAAAAATTATTTTACCCACATACTATTTCAAAATTAACAAGATGGACTTAAGAATATTAAAAACTAAATCGAAAAACAATTATGTATTTATGTAGTTTGTAAAGTAATATTGAAAAATTCAAATGTTGGCAAATCAAACTACTATACAAGTGTACATTAGGGATGTCTTAACGTTGGATGCAAAATTTAAAATGTTTGAAGTCAAAAGTTTTTGCACAGAATAATGCGAGGTTGTGGTTAGAACTAAATATTTTAAAACACATCCGATAACTCCAAGTAGCTCCGGGTTAAGTATTTTTCAGACGATAAAAACTTGTTAAGATTTTGAAATTATAATGGAACAGTTCAACGGTTCAATGACTTTCACCGAATTTCCTTAACGAAATTTGACACATAGAATGCACAGGTGGCGCATTAAACCCTTCAGTGACTTCGTACTTAAAGAATTTGATAGAAACTGACCCTTATGGAACAAAAGATTTTAAAATAATCACTGCCAATTAGATTGCGGCATGGCAATTACCTATTCGATTTCTAGCATTCTTGATGTGTACCTACATATGGACATGTATTGAGATACATACATATACCTATGCATATTCAAAGGCAAGGTGACTAAGTACCTTTAAGGGTATTCGTTAACTTTGCTTGTTCGTTCCTGTACGGCCTTGTACAGCCTCTCTTTTTTAAACTTATTTTTACCTCACTCTTCTTTTTTCTTGTCCTGATTTAATGTTTTACCTATATTCTATTATCTCGCCAGATTTTGAACGCAGCTTTGCATTGGTCCCAAATATTTTACTCGAAGATATGGAGATCCAAAGTGCCATCTGAAGGTAGGTATATTATCAAAGCCCAAATCCTGAAGTCCGCTATCGAATAATTGTTATGGTAAATATATATAAGGTGTCGTGGCCAACACTTCGATCTGATGGATTTATTTGACGCTCTTGCAAATTCTTTTTCTGCTTATACGGAATGGACCACACGGTACACTTGCTTTTCCCATTGATCAACAGGGTAGCACTTACTCTTTCGACCAAATGCGTAATATGTTCTTTGGCACCACTCCTTGTGATTTAGTTTCAACTTCAAGTACATACATATTGTATGATAATTCGTGAGCACGAAAGCAAAAGGCAGCAGAAGCGCAAGTGTCCAATGTCAAAATAGCAACTCTTTTTATTAGCGGAAACCGGTGCTTATATAGTTAAATTACAATACGGTATAATCGTATGATAATCTAGTGTTACATTTCCATTGCTGAATAACAAAGAATAGGTGTATAAAGAAAAATGAAAACCAAGTCAGCTGATTGGGTGGCCAACCGTATAAGGTTGCCAGATGCCCAGTTGACAATGGCAATACAACTAGTTGTACCAACTTAATCTTATACATCCTCGCCGGCTGAGTCCTGTGGACTTAGATTGTCAGCGTCAGCTTCAAGAATGCGGCATACTTTCTGCACTGGGCGCTGGCATTGATGTTTGCGAAGTAGCCCTCTTTCGGTGTAGCTATACTCGATAGTGACAACTCGTACCAGCCCATCACTCCCCGGGTGAACGTCGGTAATACGTCCGATCCGCCATCGGGATGGTGGAAGGTGTTCTTGTTGGATGGCGACAATATCGCCCACCTGCAGATTGGGTGAAGGCCTTACCCATTTGCTTCGAATCTGCAACTGCGAAAGGTACTCTTCCTTCCAACGATGCCAAAAATGCTGCAGCACTCGTTGGAGGCGTTGGTAGTACTTCAAGCGGTTGTAAGCAACGTCTGAAATAGGACCAGTAGAGTGCTTAGTTGAAAAAAACGTAAGAACGCTGTCACCTACCACTCGTCGTAAGTGTTTTTTCGCAGACTTAACCGCAGCCTCCCATAGACCACCGTGGTGAGGAGCGGCTGGTGTAATGAAATTCCAATAGACACCGTCATCTGCGATTCGTTGTTTGGCGTAATTGTTGACCCAATCTACTAAATCGTCTTTAAGCTGATGGTTGGCACCGACAAATTGCGTGCCATTGTCACTATAAAGATTGGTGCAATACCCTCTACGGCTTACAAAGCGATCGAAAACGTCCAGGAATGCTCGCGTACTTAGGTCCTCCGCCAATTCTATGTGTACAGCCTTTGTACACATGCAAATAAAGATAACAGCATACGTCTTTGTAGTGGCAATTGAACGTTTGCTACCGTGACGGACGAAAAAAGGTCCGGCGTAATCTAGCCCAGTGTTGGAGAACGGCGGCGCAACTATAACTCGAGAGCGAGGCAAAGCAGCCATTTGTTGTTGTTGCATTGCCCGTTGATGAAGTCTGCACGTCCTGCATTGTTGTATAACATGCTTTACCAAAGCTCTGGCGTGTATAATCCACCATTCCCGTCGTAGGTATTGAAGCATCTCTCTTATACCCCCATGCATAGTAACTTTGTGGGCGTTACGAACCAAAAGTGTTGCTAGTGGGCATCTTCTCGGAAGTATGATGGGATGGCGTTGGTCATAGGTGAGATCTGCGTTGTTTAGTCGGCCACCAACCCTTAACACCCCCAAGTCATCCAACCTCGGGCTTAAGGGAATTAATTTACTCGAGACAGGGATGCTGCAAGAGGTACGAAAATGATTAATCTCTGAAGCATAATGATTACCTTGTGCTTCGCGAACATGAACCATGAACGCTTGTTGAATTTCAGTCGAGGTGATAACCGGTGTGCGCCAGTGGGGCTTACCAGCCGGCCGGAAACGTAATATATAGGCAGTGGTGTGCAAAACTCTTTGAATTGTGCTGAAACGTTCGATCAGGGGGATAAATGTAACCGTCGAGGCAATGCAAGTTCTTACATATAGTCTAGGTATAGTAAGGGTGCATAGATGTGTGCGTATTGGTCGCAGTTCGGCATCATGAAGTTGTTGTTGTTTGTCTGCGAATGCCTCCGCTACTTCTTCTGGAAACTGGTCTTGGTATATGATGTCGGGTCCCTTCCACCACAAGGACATGTTGCGAAGAGCCGTTGGGGTTAACCCTCGACTGGCACAATCGGCAGGATTTTGCTTGGTACGTATATGATGCCAATCCGAGGGGCTGGAGTGCATTTGTATAAGAGCGACACGATTCGCCACGTACTGCATCAAAACATTAGGTGGCTTGCGAATCCAGGAGAGCGCAATGCTGGAATCGCTCCAATAGCTGCACTGAGTTCTGTTGATTCGCAGTGCTTCGCGTAAACTTACCATAGTAGATACAAGCAAATGGGCCGCGCATAGCTCCAGACGTGGGATCGTTATGGCTTTGAGTGGACTCACCTTCGTTCGCGCAGTCACCAGTCTCACCCTAATCTGACCATTAGAGTCGACGCTGCGAGAATAGATGACGGCGGCGTATGCCTTTTCGCTGGCATCGCAAAACCCATGTAGCGTGATGATTGCGGTCTTGGTCATGCCGATCCAACGTGGTATGCGTAGTTCAGTGATCACTGGTAGGGTGCTTCGAAACTGAAGCCATTTCTCACGCAGCTCTGGAGGCAGTGGCGTATCCCAGTCTATCTTTGCTTCCCATGTCATCTGCATCAGTATCTTGGCTACTACCGTCAGTGGTGCCAGAAGTCCTAAAGGATCGAAGATTTTTGCTACCTCGCTCAGCAACTGACGTTTAGTGGGAACTAAGTTATCATTCAGTTTTACTTTAAAGAAAAGCACGTCTTCTACTGGTTCCCAATGTAGGCCCAACACCTTTGTATCAGTGTTGCCGAAGTCATGTGCTGTACTGGGTGACTCTGAATCAGCAATCGCCAAAAGAACACCCCTAATGTTGGAGTTCCATTTGCAAAGGCGGAAATGCCCTTGTTGCAATATGGTAGTTATATCGCGCGCCAATGTAATTGCCTCAGGTGGGGTATCAGTACTATCCAGTAGATCGTCCATGTAGAAGTTGCGCAAGATACTATCCCGTGCTGCGGCTGCTCGGATGGTATCTGCGATCGCTGACTGGTTGTCATACGCACACTGTATCAAAACGCGCGTTGCGTTATACGGGCTGCATGCCATACCGTAGGTGATGGTGTTCAGTTGGTATATTCTAAGGGTGTCATTTGGGTTTTCCCGCCAAAGTATCTGCTGCCAACATCGATGCCTCGTGTCAACTTCGATCTGCCGAAACATCTTTTCGATATCAGCAGTGATAGCTATACGAAATCTCCGAAAACGTAGGAGGATATCCACTAGGGGATCTTGAATGGATGGCCCAACCAGCTGGGTATCATTCAAGGAGATACCATTGCTGGTCTTCGCAGACGCATTAAATACTACCCGGAACTTTGCTGGAAAAGCATGGTGAGGTATAAAAAATACTTCGGAAGGATATCCCCGTTGTAGTGTGCTCTTTTCCATGTGCCCGAGGGACCCATACTCGCGCATGAATTGAATGTATTTACTACGTAACCCCTCATCTTTGCTTAAACGTCGCTTTAGGCTGAAAAAGTTACATAGCGCTTTAACGTAGGAGTTACCGAGAGCCGGGGCATCTGGTGAAAATTGCATTTGTACGATGTATCGGCCATCAGATGTACGAGATACAGTTCGTTGAAAAATCTCCTCGGATATGTGGTCGGTCGAATGGGGCGAGGAACCTCTTCCAGCTCCCAAAAGCGTTTTAGTATCTCATCTAGTCGGTCCTCCTCCGCAACACCTGTTGTAAGCGAGCGTAAGGCCGGAAGTGACACACAGCGTGTTAATGTAGGCCCACAGATGACCCAACCGAGACGCGTGAGAAGTGCACATGGCTGCTTGTGACCGCCAGCTATGGTTTCACCCAGAAGTAGTATACCCCAAATGTCAGCTCCAATGAGCACATCTATGCATCCGGGTGTATGGAACGTAGGATCCGCAAGTGGTAAGCCATGCAAATGTTGGTAATGATTCACGTCAACAGGTGACGCTGGAATCGTGGAAGTGATATTGGGTAAGATATGAACATCAAACGTACATTCAAAGCTTGCATCATAGTACGACCGCATTACCAAAGTTGTCTTTCCTCGTGAAGCTGCGGCACTCTGAGAACCGATACCTTCCACAGTAAGCGCGCTACGTTTTCTGTGGAGACCCAAACGATTAAAAAATGACTCCGTAATAAAGCTTACCTGTGAACCCATGTCACATAAAATGCGGCTTTCAATTTCTTCTCCCCATCCATCTACAAGAGGGGCCTTAGCAGTGGCCAAGAGAACGATACTCTCAGATTGGGCCAGAAGAGAATGCACCGCATCCATACGAGGTAGAGTTTGAGGCGCACTATTGCATTGTTGTCTGTAGGTGCGCTGAGTTGAGTAGCCTTACATAACAATGTGTTGTGCTTTTGCTTGCAATTGTTACAATTGCCTGATTTACATTCACGTACGGTGTGACCTGTGCCCAAACAATTGTAGCATAGATTCGCTTGACGCACCAGATGTAAACGCTGATCTACATTCGCACCGTGGGCAGGCCACCATATATTTGAGGTTAGGCTCTGAAGCCTTTGGCATAACCACATGTGACTGTGCTGTACGTTGCAAAGTTGACTGTCGGGATGGGGTAACTGGATCTTGCCTTAATGTGTCAGCGTAGGTCTCGATGTCTTCTAACATCCTCTGTAGATTCGGCAATGTATCTGAATGACTCAGAACCGTCCAGTGCGTAACTGCTGGCGTCGGTAATTTACGCAGAATGATAGGATAAACTATGGCATCCCATTGGTCAGTCGCTAAACCCATAACGTTAAGCGCACGTAATGTACTGCGCACTACATCTATTACGTTTCGAACATTGCGTTGCGAAAGCGTTGGATGTTCCGGTAAATCCAATAAACGGTTCACATGCGACTCAACCAACCGTCTCGGATTATCATAGCGTCTTTTCAACTCGGCCCATAGCTGCCCGTATCCCCCTGTATATACGCCCCCAACCATAGGTACTGCTTGAGCATCGACGCACTGCCTTAACCGACTGCGTCCAATTCTTCCGTAGAGGCTGCACCCACCAAAGTCATGTGATGTTCCAGGAACCGGTTATAATGACCAGCCAGTGTATTGATGGTGTGATCAATTTCACCATCTACTTCAGCCTTGATGCGCAATATAGAACTTCTTGCTGCTGTTCTTAAATTTATTGCAGCCATCTTCGCGATAACTATTTTTTGGAATTAACCTTGACTTTCATTCCTCACAGGAGGCACCAAAATGTATGATAATTCGTGAGCACGAAAGCAAAAGACAGCAGAAGCGCAAGTGTCCAATGTCAAAATAGCAACTCTTTTTATTAGCAGAAACCGGTGCTTATATAGTTAAATTACAATACGGTATAATCGTATGATAATCTAGTGTTACATTTCCATTGCTGAATAACAAAGAATAGGTGTATAAAGAAAAATGAAAACCAAGTCAGCTGATTGGGTGGCCAACCGTATAAGGTTGCTAGATGCCCAGTTGACAATGGCAATACAACTAGTTGTACCAACTTAATCTTATACACATATATATATATTGTTTTAGTCTGTGTATATTATATTTTAGCTATCGTTCATGTTTTAAAGATATTCAAAATGAAAAGAGCAAAATGAATTAAATGAAATTATTGTTTTTATTTCTGACCTATGCAACCAACCTACACATATGTATGTATAAATCACGAGTGCCTGGTTCTCGTTTCCTTGTTTCATACAGAGTTGTTGGTCTATGGGCTACAAGTGTCAACGTATAACAGTGTGTCAGTGTGTGTTTGATGATACGCTTTCGGCTAAAACCATACTGTGAACATACACTGCACACCAGAAACTGAAAAAATACGCACTGAATACTCCCTTTGGCGTACCTCAAAGAACGCTAAAATATCCACTCTTAGAGAAGCGCCTCTGCCGAATTCAAATGACGGTTGGTCGTCTATCTGAGGTATTTAAGCCACATATAAGTTCGACTACTAGAATAAAATTGCTCTAACATCTGCCAACAGCATTTCAACCAATCCAATGAGGCTTAGAATGAAGGAGTTAAAAAATATTATTTGTAAAGATATTCAGAAAAGTAAAGCTCCATATCACTATTGGATTGCCGTGGAAATGCTGAAACAGCAGTGAATAGATTTATCTAAAAAATTATAAAAGTGTTCGAAGGAGAAAAATACTACCCAGGCGTTTTTTAGACATCTCTCAAGCATATACAATTAGAAGGCATCATATATGTAGTTATAAATTAAAACGACTTTTCGTGCAAATACGCGCGCTATCCTTGAAAGTGTTTTTCTTGGGAGACAATTTTGAGTCAGGGATGTACACATATTTAACTGAAAGCTGCCCTTTACGTGCAGGTATACCTCAAGGAAATATTCTCAGCCCACTACTCTATGTTACATATCAATAGACGACGTTTTCACTATAACAACCATTGCTGATGATATCGAAACTCTTTATAATGGCTCAGATCCTGAACAGGATACGAGGTTTCTACAAGAATATTTACAAAAGCTGGACCAATGGCTTTGTGAGTAGAAAAAAAGTTAACGAGAGCAACTGAGACCAAACAACCTTCACATTAAAGAAAAATACATGTCAGCCCCTGAACATAACTGATGAATTTAGGCATGACTTTGGTCAAAAGGTTCAACTGAAAAACACGCATCGAATTAAAAGCAGCAAGTTTTGAGTAATATGGTGATAAAATTGCGCCTTAGTGCAAAAATTCAAACATACACAAAAGCCTCAATATAAATCCAGGTTACCAGGACATAAAAAAGCAAAGCTTCAGCTACTCAACACGGTTAATTACGAGTACTCACTCAAATCGCAATGCCCGAGAACTTTTGCGACAAGCATATCTTAGAAGGTTAAAATTAAAGGATTTTGCCGATAATCAAATAATGCGCCAAACCATTGTGTATATCATTACTGATAATATTTATCATATCGGTTCTGATATCTGTGTCCTTTGAAAACGACTGTAAAAAATAATGTACATGTATAAATGTAATATTTAAATAATTTTTCCTTCCGGCAACCTAGATATTCAATGCAAAAGCAGAGAATACAAATTAACTATAAGTATTTACATACATACATCTACATAATAAATAAAATTGAGAAAAAATAACAAAAAAATCCCAAAGACAAGAAATGTGTTTAGTGTATTAATATTTAAAAAGTTTATCCATGAAAATATAATAATCGTGATCAAAGACTTTCGTAACTATAAAAGGTCCATTGGATCGAGATTTGATTTTCTTGAAGTTGCTTTTTGTGCTACCTTAATTCATTAATTCGTTTCGCTGTTGTTTCACGGAGATTTGTCAGGTCTTCTGCTCTTGTGCTGAAATTCCTATATAAGAATATCCCTTATCATTCAAGTGTTATGAGTTGATTTTTAAATAATGTGTGCGATGCTTGAAATTTCTCGCAAATTTTAAAGGTTTATATTAGGCAAAATAACGCGTTTATTGTATGCGAAAAAAAGGTCATGGGGTGCGCAACCAGTGGTACTAATATTTATTGTTGGTTTTCATCACTATAAGCCATGCTCTGTTATGCTCTGTTCTCATTCCTTAACGTAGATAAAATCGTACAATTTGTTCATTGTGCGCAACAATTAGCTCTCGGCGTCCGCGTACACGATATGTACGTAATAGTGAAACCTCTATCTCACAATATTTAATGGAATGGAATGAAACGGAATTGAAGCAGGCCGGAAATCCAAAATCCGGCTTCCAAGGCCTCAAGCATAGCTGCCCATTGCACTTAGAGACTGGGACGGATGAAGGGAATAATGGATAGGGGAAAAGGATGCAGAAAAAGGTGAGAATGGGACTTCATTTATTCTCGAAAATTCTTCCAGACTGTTTTATGAATCTGAGAAGCTTGCCGGGAGATAGAGCATGAACGTTTTCTACTCTCAATACATCTGACTTAAATATGTTTTATCTCTAGCAAAAGCAGGTCAAGCACAGATGAAATTCTCTGTGTGTGGGTCATTGATGATGCATATGGTAACCATGTGTTATCCTAATGGATTGTGTCCTGTAATCAACCCAACCAGAGCTCGTAGTTCCTTCCTTCTCTTTCCGGACTTTTCAGGAAGCAATTGGTTGCTTTGCTGGTGTCGGTAGTGCACCAACTGTTCTCTGGCATTTTAAGTATGACATCTCTACTGCACCTATCTGTCCCTGCTATGCTTGTCCCTAAAATTGGCTGTAGCCCAATGGGGTCTGCTAATGACCCGTAATTGACCCACAACCTCAAGATCATTCCATTTTTCCAACAGAGTTCAGCCTCAACCTAGTTTTTTGGACAATTTGTAAGGTGGTGCGCGCAGCCTCTATGCCTTTAGTGTAGCTTGGCTGTCACTACATACTCTGATTTGGTATTCAATCTATATTTTGCCAATTATGCAGCCCGCTATATTGAGTATAGCAAATATCTTCGATTGGTAAAACGTTGTCATTGTACCTAAGGAAGAAAAACATCTGAAATCGCCGTCCAGGTGCCAACCAGCTCCATTCCCATTTTCTGTTTTGGACCTCTCCATTGTTCTCTTTTTGTGCTCGGAGCTCTCACCGTTGGGTCACAATCGAGGAGAATGCAGCCGAAACATGGTTTTCATTGAGGTCTCTTGGATCATTAAATTCAAGGGTAGCAATTCCAACAAGATATCCAGAGCCGCTTCTGATGTCGTGCTCTTGGCGTCCGTGATCCCCATACACACGCACCTCTGCAGCCTGTTTAAGATTTACAACTGCAACAGAATATTGGTGATTGGTCTAATTAGGGCTGTATATACCCAAAGTACCACAGCTATTCTCAGACCCCAAGCCTTAGTAAAGGCTCTCCGACACTGTCCAAATACTTACGTTGCTCGATTTACCTTCTGTTCGACATGAACTTTCCATGTAATTCTTCTATTAAGAATTACGCCCAGATTTCACTTATTCGGAAATGACTTCCCTACTCACCAAGAGACTGAGGCCTCCCACTTTTCTTTTCCACGTAACCAATGCTAGGGGTGTATTGCTGTGGTAGACAGAAATACCCCTCGGTGTTCAGTTGCCTATGTGGTTTAATATGAACTATAAATATTGTAATAAGTATTAAATTCTAGAAATGAGGTGAAATATTTCAACGTATAATGCGTTAGTTTCATTTGAATGTAATTTTTTCGTTAATATGCAGAGGTCAAGGGTACGACAATGCTCCGAAAATGGCTGGGAAATTCGTCGGAGTAAGATCTATAATTTTGAAAGTTAATCATCAAGCTTATGACTCGCCTTGCGGTGCACATTCGCTTAATCTTGGCGGCGTTCACAAACATTGAGGCAAGAACCTACTTTGGCAACATTGAGAAACTCTACAAAACATTTGCTCTTAGTCCAACAAGGTGGAAAATTCTATTAGAAACAGCAAGCCTCGCCTTTCATGGAATTTTAACTACGAGGTGGAGTGCAAGAGTTGAAGCCGTCCGCCCGTTGAATAAGAACTACCTGGGAATCGTCGAATCTTTTCAGAAGGTTCTTCAAACAGATTTGCCAGCTAATATTCAAGCTGACGTTACCTTCTTGCTTAAGTGGTTAAAATCATTTGATTTCGTACTTTTGACAACGTATGGTATAAACTCCTGCAATGTCTAGACTGTACAAAATTTCGCAAAGTTCAAAATTGTCACTAGGCATGGTAGCACGCAGTATTCATCAGCTTATCGACGAGATAAGCCGCTTCAGAGATTCCTGGCCAACGCAACTGCCTGAAGCTGAAAATGTTGCATCTGGTTTGCACATCGAAACAGAGTTCAAAGGAAGTCACTCTCGCATTCGAAAAAGAAAGCGATATCATGGCCTCGAGTGCAGAGTACGTGTTCGAAAGCTCTGCAGAGCGATTTAAAGTCCAAGTTTTCTATCAACCTATAGATATTTTATTGACTGAGCTTAACGCGCCATTCAAGAATAACGAAATTGTCGAAACTGTTCACTCCAATTCCCAAACCACTGTGTAATTCCAGCGAGCTACAAGAAAACGCAGGCATGACTGTGCGCAATTTGTTAATATCATGACAAACGACATCATTATTATGCTCAAAATGTTTTTCGGACGTCCTGAGCAAATACTGAGGCAGCTTATTGACAAGGCGCGTAATTTACAATCACCTAAAGGTAAGTTTGACTTACTCTTAGATTTTGCATTTGCGCCGTAGCCGAGTGTGCGCGCTTCATTCGGTAGGTCCCAGATTCGAATCCAGCTCGGGGCAAGTAACATCCAAAAATTATAGAAAAAGTTTTTTCTAATAGCGGGAGCCCCTCGGCAGGCCACGACAAACCTCCGAGTGAATTTCTGCCATGAAAAAACTTCTCACAAAAACATTCGCCGTTCGGATTCAGCGTAAAACTGTAGGTTCCTCAATTTGTGTTGCAACATCAAGACGCACACCACAAATTGTAGGAGAAGTTCGGCCAAAATCGCTTAAACGGTTATAGCTCCAATTAAGTAAGTAAGTATGATCAAATATATTGTAGCAACCATTCACGCCCGAAAGCTAAGTGGTTACCTGAGCAGCCCGTTATTGCTACAAGAAATTGTACCATACCACCACTTGTATATCCTTGTATAACTTTACATTACATACTTACAAATCTGAGGTCAGTGTCAAACAACACGAGAGAGGTAAATCCCTTTCCAAGTGCCCAGTATGCGGTATGGCATATAAAGCCACTCAGTGCAAACAATTTACATCACTTTCCACGAATGGAGTAATAAGACGTGCGGCATCGATGTTTACTCACTCCGACACCACGCGCTGCTGCACAACATGGGCAGGAAAATAAATAACAAACACGCTTAACAACCGTCGCTCAGTTACCAGCAACATCAACACCTGCTCTCGCATTTTACCGGTAGTTTTATATGACAAAAATAAAAAGATTTGCGTTTAGGGAGCAAATCTTAGCTCATGAATTGGGAGATACTGACGTGCCATATCCTCTCTGTATTCATTAAACTGGCGATATAAATGGACATGAAGCAGATTTACAAGAACTGGGTAAACGAATTTCAGGTCCAACGCAAGGTGCGAACACATATCCACTGCGCGGCATTGACAGGGTAAAGCACTTAAATATGTCATCAGAATCATTCGTGGCAATCGAATTGAAGAATAAATACGAGCACCTAAGAGATGATCCATTGCAAAGTTATGTTGACATCATTCCCACGCTAATTATTGGGGCAAACAATCCAGTGGATTTAAAGGTGCGTGAAGGTGGATGGCAAGACTCTGTAGTTTTGAATACATAGAAACCTTATACATGTACCAGACAGCTTACCTACAGGCATGAATGGGCATCGATTATTTTGGCCCAATCTTAGTAACCAAAAACCGTAAGGTAAACAAAAAGCGGATTAATGGTCATATGCTTCACCACAAGAGCGGTATACATAGATATTGCTCATTCACCAAGTTCTGACTCTTGCTTGGTGTGTTTACGGAATTTCATTGTCTAGCGCAGCTGACGTCCGGAAATATACTTATATAGTGACAACGCAACAAATTTTTGTGGAGCTGATTTTTAAAAAAAAGCTTAACTCCTCAATAGTGGAACATGAACTTGCTCATAAAAGCATTGCCATATGGGCGGAGTATGGGAACGCCTAATAAGAACAGCAACGGCAGTGCTATACACAATTTCACCATCGTAAAGATTCACTGAAGAAAGTCGGCGTTCGGGTTTACTTGAGGTGGAGTTGATAATAAATTCCCGTTCGTTGACTTTTCATCGCTGGACTATGAAGATCAGGAGCCCATCACTCCTAACCACTTTCTGTTCGGAAATTCAAACGGCGATAAGCCGTTTTTTAAGGCAGAGAACATTCACCTAAAACTGAATTTGCATCAAACCGGGAGGTGTGCGAATTTTTTCTAGCGTCGATGGACGCGTGAAGTGATACCAGCACTTTCGCATCGC
Organism: Anomoia purmunda; assembly: GCA_951828415.1. NCBI lineage: Eukaryota > Metazoa > Arthropoda > Insecta > Diptera > Tephritidae > Anomoia > Anomoia purmunda. Next base: position 82,786,475 of record OX639993.1, on the reverse strand, counting down.
TGTAAATGGTCTGCGAAGGCCAAACCAATCAGCAAAGGTGACATCGTACTCATAGTCGACGAGATTGCCGAGCAGGGCGTGGTCATCGAAACAACGCTAGCAAAAGATGGGCAAGTAAAGCGAACTAGAGTCAAAACCAGGCAAGGAATTTTAGAGCGGCCAGCGGTGAAATTGGCACTACTCGACATCGGCAAAGGCAAGTAAAGCTCGTCCGCTTGGCGGGACGATATTGTTACAGATTAGAGCGGGATTGTAAAAACGTACTTTATTTTATTTTTAATTTGGCTTGATTTTAATTCGTTTGCTTTATTATGAAGTTGTTTTAGTCTTATTTTTATATTCTTGAGGCTCTTATAGATATTTTGTAAATATAGAATTTTAGTGAAACGTGATAATTAATTTTAGTTTCCATAATTTACACAAATTTTTACTATATAAACTGAATACATAGCTACATGAAGTCAACATATCAATGTAATTAAAAAATACTTACTGAAATAAGTAGCAAGGGCATTTCGAAATATTCCTGCGTTGCTTAAGTCACTCAACAAGGTGCGCAGCTTTATTCCACATCTTGTAAAACCCTTAACCTCCTTTCTTATATTGCATCATGTATTTCATTTAAAAAGTTGTGTAAAACGCAACATACTTTAATTATTGCTTTAATGTTTACTATATTGTTATCGATTTTTCTGCCTACCCTTCTAAATCGTGCTTGAATTTTCAACTACCCTTCTTGTTTAGATATGTTATAATTGATTGATTCTTCCTTTATATTTAGGCCCATTTGCAAATAATAAGGTATCGTTATATTGGGCCCGTTTTATTATACCCGACTTGTAAAAGAACGCTCCAACTCGGATTAAACTTCCTTTAGTTGCAAAAGCAACCCTGTTGGGATCTTCCATATAAGACGCGCTTGGTTTAGTGATATTTAAGAACGGAAATTAGGTATATATTTAAAACTACTATGCAAATAAAAACGAATTAGGTCTTAAACTGAAATTTCCCAAGTATTTTCTTTTCCCCAACACTAAATCTCAGGTCGGATATCATATTATCGAGTTGGGTCAACTCGCATATTTTTCCGAGTTAGTGTTGTTGCTTTACATGCAATTCGTTATCCTACCTAGTTTTCTTTTACAACTAGGTTACAAAGAAACAGTCCCATTATATGTAAAACGAAAAGCCGAATCGCGTCAAATTTTTACGGGTAAATCAACGCCTGAAACTCTTATTACCAGTTCATTCAAGAATGGATATTCATCTAGGTATTGCTTAAGTTTAGAAGATTCGAATATGTATGCATCATTGTAACGACGTGGAATACCGACATCTGAAGATTAACGATATGAATATTTTTGTTACCGATTAGAACATTATTTTGAAAACGTACTACATACATAAGCGTGCAACACTGCGCTGAGTTCGATTCTATTTTATATCCCTTTTCTTTCTGCTCATGCTATAAATTAGCATATGCTAAAAACCTAACCTTTTGTAAAACTAGCCTGCAAGTTAAAGTATAGCTGAGGTTTATAAATGAATTTGTAAACCTAATAAAATGTGACAAAATGGTTATCTAAAAACGTGATCCTAAAGCTTCGAATCCATTTACTAGTTCTTTGATTTCTCCAAAAATGTTCGCTATGGTGCCATATTCTGCGTACGAGCCCAATGCATACAGGGCAACATCTCCCTCTTTTGGGATGGAATTGCCTTTCGAAAGTGAGTACTTGTCTTTCAAGGGACTGTAAAAGTCCACAATGTTCAAAAGGAGTCAATCAATAAAACAAGTGCTGCTGAGTGAGTTCATCATAGTGGTTTCTTGTCGTGACGTATATAAGATGCTGGCACATCACTGGAACAAGGAGGAAGAGTTTTGCAATCCTACACTTTATTTGTAGTTATAGTAAAGCGTTCTGACATAGATGACATTGAGGTCATATACTTTTTAACCGAAGAAATAAGCAACATAAATCTGCTGATAGCAGCTCGCACTGTGAAGGAGTTGACGAAGTTAGTAATACGTTCCAACAAAAGTATTTACCTCGATGGGCCGTTGTCGAACTCAGGTGTCAGAGCCCTTCACATGCTGTTGCCGCTAGAACACCAAATGCTAATACGAGTGCCGATTACACTTTGTGTTTATGTATTTGTTCGTGACGTCAACAAAACAAAGTTCTAACTGACTACTTACTGCGTAATATTATTATGAGCTAGATGTTTTTTTTACCCATTAATAAATAATACGTATACTTAATCTATTAACCAAATATAACAGATAATGGATTACACCTTTAGACAAAAAGAAATCGAAAATGATGGAATTCGAGATCACGTTAAATTCACGCAGAGCGCGCGCCAATGGAGCATTTTTAGCATAATTAGTCCTATTCCTATTCAAACTGCAGAAAGGGATAGGATCCGAAGAGGAAATTTTTCGAACACTTTTTGAACATTTTCAACCATATTGATAGTAAAATGGATATAAGGCCTCCAACCTAGAACGGAAAAAAGTTGTAAAAAGCAGTTAAAGAGTAGAAGGAACCGAAACTAGTAAGCACTTTTAAAAAGCGGAGAAATTAATATGAGCAGAAACAAACATTTATTGAAAACCACTTTCAGCGGACAATATTTAAGCAAAATCATCAGCATTAGCAAGACTCTGTAGTTTTGAATACATAGAAACCTTATACATGTACCAGACAGCTTACCTACAGGCATGAATGGGCATCGATTATTTTGGCCCAATCTTAGTAACCAAAAACCGTAAGGTAAACAAAAAGCGGATTAATGGTCATATGCTTCACCACAAGAGCGGTATACATAGATATTGCTCATTCACCAAGTTCTGACTCTTGCTTGGTGTGTTTACGGAATTTCATTGTCTAGCGCAGCTGACGTCCGGAAATATACTTATATAGTGACAACGCAACAAATTTTTGTGGAGCTGATTTTTAAAAAAAAGCTTAACTCCTCAATAGTGGAACATGAACTTGCTCATAAAAGCATTGCCATATGGGCGGAGTATGGGAACGCCTAATAAGAACAGCAACGGCAGTGCTATACACAATTTCACCATCGTAAAGATTCACTGAAGAAAGTCGGCGTTCGGGTTTACTTGAGGTGGAGTTGATAATAAATTCCCGTTCGTTGACTTTTCATCGCTGGACTATGAAGATCAGGAGCCCATCACTCCTAACCACTTTCTGTTCGGAAATTCAAACGGCGATAAGCCGTTTTTTAAGGCAGAGAACATTCACCTAAAACTGAATTTGCATCAAACCGGGAGGTTTGCGAATTTTTTCTAGCGTCGATGGACGCGTGAAGTGATACCAGCACTTTCGCATCGCTGTAAATGGTCTGCGAAGGCCAAACCAATCAGCAAAGGTGACATCGTACTCATAGTCGACGAGATTGCCGAGCAGGGCGTGGTCATCGAAACAACGCTAGCAAAAGATGGGCAAGTAAAGCGAACTAGAGTCAAAACCAGGCAAGGAATTTTAGAGCGGCCAGCGGTGAAATTGGCACTACTCGACATCGGCAAAGGCAAGTAAAGCTCGTCCGCTTGGCGGGACGATATTGTTACAGATTAGAGCGGGATTGTAAAAACGTACTTTATTTTATTTTTAATTTGGCTTGATTTTAATTCGTTTGCTTTATTATGAAGTTGTTTTAGTCTTATTTTTATATTCTTGAGGCTCTTATAGATATTTTGTAAATATAGAATTTTAGTGAAACGTGATAATTAATTTTAGTTTCCATAATTTACACAAATTTTTACTATATAAACTGAATACATAGCTACATGAAGTCAACATATCAATGTAATTAAAAAATACTTACTGAAATAAGTAGCAAGGGCATTTCGAAATATTCCTGCGTTGCTTAAGTCACTCAACAAGGTGCGCAGCTTTATTCCACATCTTGTAAAACCCTTAACCTCCTTTCTTATATTGCATCATGTATTTCATTTAAAAAGTTGTGTAAAACGCAACATACTTTAATTATTGCTTTAATGTTTACTATATTGTTATCGATTTTTCTGCCTACCCTTCTAAATCGTGCTTGAATTTTCAACTACCCTTCTTGTTTAGATATGTTATAATTGATTGATTCTTCCTTTATATTTAGGCCCATTTGCAAATAATAAGGTATCGTTATATTGGGCCCGTTTTATTATACCCGACTTGTAAAAGAACGCTCCAACTCGGATTAAACTTCCTTTAGTTGCAAAAGCAACCCTGTTGGGATCTTCCATATAAGACGCGCTTGGTTTAGTGATATTTAAGAACGGAAATTAGGTATATATTTAAAACTACTATGCAAATAAAAACGAATTAGGTCTTAAACTGAAATTTCCCAAGTATTTTCTTTTCCCCAACACTAAATCTCAGGTCGGATATCATATTATCGAGTTGGGTCAACTCGCATATTTTTCCGAGTTAGTGTTGTTGCTTTACATGCAATTCGTTATCCTACCTAGTTTTCTTTTACAACTAGGTTACAAAGAAACAGTCCCATTATATGTAAAACGAAAAGCCGAATCGCGTCAAATTTTTACGGGTAAATCAACGCCTGAAACTCTTATTACCAGTTCATTCAAGAATGGATATTCATCTAGGTATTGCTTAAGTTTAGAAGATTCGAATATGTATGCATCATTGTAACGACGTGGAATACCGACATCTGAAGATTAACGATATGAATATTTTTGTTACCGATTAGAACATTATTTTGAAAACGTACTACATACATAAGCGTGCAACACTGCGCTGAGTTCGATTCTATTTTATATCCCTTTTCTTTCTGCTCATGCTATAAATTAGCATATGCTAAAAACCTAACCTTTTGTAAAACTAGCCTGCAAGTTAAAGTATAGCTGAGGTTTATAAATGAATTTGTAAACCTAATAAAATGTGACAAAATGGTTATCTAAAAACGTGATCCTAAAGCTTCGAATCCATTTACTAGTTCTTTGATTTCTCCAAAAATGTTCGCTATGGTGCCATATTCTGCGTACGAGCCCAATGCATACAGGGCAACATCTCCCTCTTTTGGGATGGAATTGCCTTTCGAAAGTGAGTACTTGTCTTTCAAGGGACTGTAAAAGTCCACAATGTTCAAAAGGAGTCAATCAATAAAACAAGTGCTGCTGAGTGAGTTCATCATAGTGGTTTCTTGTCGTGACGTATATAAGATGCTGGCACATCACTGGAACAAGGAGGAAGAGTTTTGCAATCCTACACTTTATTTGTAGTTATAGTAAAGCGTTCTGACATAGATGACATTGAGGTCATATACTTTTTAACCGAAGAAATAAGCAACATAAATCTGCTGATAGCAGCTCGCACTGTGAAGGAGTTGACGAAGTTAGTAATACGTTCCAACAAAAGTATTTACCTCGATGGGCCGTTGTCGAACTCAGGTGTCAGAGCCCTTCACATGCTGTTGCCGCTAGAACACCAAATGCTAATACGAGTGCCGATTACACTTTGTGTTTATGTATTTGTTCGTGACGTCAACAAAACAAAGTTCTAACTGACTACTTACTGCGTAATATTATTATGAGCTAGATGTTTTTTTTACCCATTAATAAATAATACGTATACTTAATCTATTAACCAAATATAACAGATAATGGATTACACCTTTAGACAAAAAGAAATCGAAAATGATGGAATTCGAGATCACGTTAAATTCACGCAGAGCGCGCGCCAATGGAGCATTTTTAGCATAATTAGTCCTATTCCTATTCAAACTGCAGAAAGGGATAGGATCCGAAGAGGAAATTTTTCGAACACTTTTTGAACATTTTCAACCATATTGATAGTAAAATGGATATAAGGCCTCCAACCTAGAACGGAAAAAAGTTGTAAAAAGCAGTTAAAGAGTAGAAGGAACCGAAACTAGTAAGCACTTTTAAAAAGCGGAGAAATTAATATGAGCAGAAACAAACATTTATTGAAAACCACTTTCAGCGGACAATATTTAAGCAAAATCATCAGCATTAGTTTGAGTAGAGGGTTTTAACCTTAAAATTGGTCGACCATAAATGATTAGGCGCAGAGGAATTCTCCGACGCGTCGCAATCATCATCATCTTGTACGAAATTTGATTTGAAAAATTCTGTAAACAATTTACTAACTTCGGTTGTGTACTCGGAAATTTTTCACCCAGATTAATTGCCGATGAAACCGAAAAGGATGATAAAGAAACTTGTTTAAATAACTAAATCGCTTTCGATACTGCTGAAAATTAGAAAAGAAATTGCGAGCACTGGATTTTTAAACTTTGAAAAATCTCTTTTTAATTAGGGGAATATTTTTAAGAAACAGCACCTTCAGTTTAGATGTTGAATTAGAAAAACACAAGGGGATTCAACATTTAATAACACTCTCTCCCAGTCAATATCATCTTGAAGGGTAGTCAGCTTTAAAAAGTCGTAGGAAGAAAAATTTAATTCAACTATTCTTCCAGACTTAGGGACAACAAAAACGTAGAATTCTGCTTTAAGAACTAGTGGCACGGGGTGTTTTTGTCGGTAGACAATAGCGGAGAAAAACATTGATTAATTCTGCAGAGAGTATTTACAAAGTTGTTAGTTTGAACTAACCCGCTTCTTAAGATATCGTCAATAACATACGATTCAAAAGACGTGGTTATATTAGTTGGAATAAGACCAAACTTTGAAACATTTATAGACCAAATAGCATTTAGAAGATTAAAATCCCCAAAATGCAAATTGGGTTATCAGCGATCTTGTTTTGAAGTAACGACATATTATTCTCTGTATGCGCTTTATAGAGATCGAAATTACTACTTGGCGGGATGAACACAGCGAAGGAGTACAATCCAGATAAAACTTTTACACAAACCCACAGTTGGTCCAGAATAACATCTTAATTTTTGAGCGTAACTAGATGCGCATGCAGATTAGGACGAACAGCATTCAAGATACCTCCACCCAGTGTGCAGCCCGTTCTTTCAGTATCACGATCTTTACGAAAGGCGTCATATATGTAGTTTGTGGTCGAAGTATTCAGCATCTTAAAATTTATGAAAACCATAAAACCGCAGGCCAAAGCATATAATTCAGAATCTGGTCAAAAACGGATGCAGAAACTTCAGGTTTAAAATGAATCTTTTTTAATGAATTAATACGGACATCTTTTTTTTACAAGTGAATGCGATTACAAGAATGCGATCAATATTCCGGTTTTTTGAGACGTAATTTACGATATTTTTCTCAGTGACGCTATTTAAAAAAACCCAATATGAAGCCATATTTGGAAGCAACAATATCAACTTCAGTACTTTTACTCAGGCTGATCACATCTTGTGACACTTTTTCTTTTATGTGCGAATCAAAAGAACACTTTCTTGGCGGAGAATTGTTAACATTAGCAGCAGCAGCATAAGAGATTGGGCGGGTATCAGAACTAATGCATGTTTGTGAAGTTAGAGAAACAGCATGTAAAACAGTTGACGGAACATTGTTACCTATAGCAGCAGTAACATAGGAGAATGAGCGAGTACCAGAAATACTGCAGGGTTGTGAGTTGACATCGGCCGATGGCTATCTTTTTCGTCATTTTTTCTGTAGTGAGTTGCCTATAAGGCTTCGTTGAACAACAGTTTGCTTAGGTACAGAAGAAGGAATGTTTGAGCAAAGAGCTATGCCGAGCAGCATCGCACACTTTGCAAAAGAATGGCCAATCGGAGGTAGGCAAAAATTCAGCATCAGCCGGCAAACTGTTAGCACATTCTTTCCGCTCTTTGGTTGTGTGCGTTCCACTTTTGGCCGCAGACACACGGTATGTTTTTAGACGTTATTCAATTAAGGGTCACTGTCTCGCCATTTATTGAAATGGTACACTACTACAGAAATAATTAAAGAGCTAGCAAATACACAGTACGACAGTTTATTTAATTGCTCACAGAGTGGCCATATTAAACTTAACTTTCCTTATCCGATGCGAGTGAGAGATTCGTGTTGGTGAATGTTTAACAATCACTGGGAATGTAACACCCGAGGGAAAATATTAAAGACTGTTCCGGGACAGCATGTTACCGCTGTAGGCGAAGAGCCTAGAGTGTTGGGCTCGCTTAACTTAGTAAGTATTTCATTTCATATTAATTCAAATTTCACTTCCGATGTTTTGATGAATATATTTCCCTTTCTCATACCGGCAGGCCGGTTAACTACGTTAGGCAGTCCTATGTTCCTCTTAATGCAAGAAAAATTTCGAAAAAATGCCGAAAAGAACTTACAGAAGTTATTGCGGAGGAAGATTAAATATATTATATGAAACAAAATTCATTCTAAGTCTAATGGTCAATGTAAAAGTATTGTCATTAACGATATACCGGACGGTAAAATGTCTGTGCCCGGCATTTTAGGGGACACTTTTCAATACTCCTCAATTGCTGAATATGAATACACAAACTGAAATTTCTGGCAATTCAGTGAGGAATCATTTATGAAAAGGTCAAAACGTATACTATTTTTAAATGCAACTCGACAAATTGCTTACTTGCTCAATTGGCGCTATAGCCTCTTAAGAGATTTTGACCGAGTTTAACAAATTACGCCAGTCTCTCCTTCTTTCTGGTAACTAGCGACAATTAGAAATATCAAGTGACGTCAAGTTTTCCACTTGGTCTATCCAAGGCAGAGGAGGCCGTCCTCTTCCTCTACTACCATCAGCTGGTACCGCGTTGAATACTTTCAGGACTGGAGCATTTGCATCTATTCGCACGACATGTCCCAGCCAACGTAGCCGCTGTATTTTAATTCGCTATACTATGTATGTATATGTCGCGATAAAGCTCATACACGTATAAGTCCATTAATCTTTCGGATAATCTTTCTCTCGAACACTCCAAGGGCCATCTCATCTGATGCTGACAGTGCCCATGCTTCATCGCCATACAATAGCATACGCACGATGAGAGACTTGTAGAGTGTGGTTTGGGTTCGTCGAGAGAGGGCTTTACTGCACAATTGCCAACTCAGAAGAAAGTAGCACTTGTTGGCAAGAAAGATTCTACGTTGGATTTCCAGCTAAACAAAGTCCTCCACTTTGTCGAAATTGTAATTGTCAACAGTGATGCGGGAGCCGAGACGCGAGTGCGGTGACTGTGTATTTGATGACAAGAGGTACTTTGTTTTGTCCTCGTTCACTTTCAGACCCATACGTTTCGCTTCTTAATCTAGTTTGGAAAAGGCAGAACTAACGGCGGGGTTGTTGAGACCGATGATTTTAATATCATCAGGATACGCCAGAAGTTGCACGCCTTCATAAAATATAGTACCTGAAGGGTTCAACTCTGCAGACCGAATTTTGTTTTCCAACATAAGGTTAAAGAAGTCGCACGAAAGAGGGTCACCTTGTCTGAAACCTCTTTGGATTCCAAACGGCTCGGAGAGGTCCTTCCCGATTCTGACGGAGCTGTTATTAGTTTTGTTGCGATACCAAATTCAGACATTGCGGCAAATAGGCAGCTTCTTCTTATGCTATCGAAAGCGGATTTTAAGTCGACAAAAAGATGGTGTGTGTCAAGTCTTCTTTCTCGGGTATTTCCCAAGATTTGACTTAACGTGAATATTTGGTCGGCGGTAGATATACCAGGTCTAAAGCCGCGCTAATGAGGTCCAGTCAGTTCGGTCACGTTGGGCTTCAGTCGTTCACACAATACGCTCGACAGAACCTTATAAGCTTTGCTAAGAAGACTGATCCCGCGGTAGATGGCGCATATTGCGTGATCGCCCTTTTTATGGATTGTGCAGAGTACACTTGAATTCCAATCAGCAGGCAAGCGCTCATCCGCCCATATTTTGCAAATGAGCCGGTGCAGCACTTTACCAGCCCCTCGCCGCCGCACTTCAATAGATCTGCTGGCAGTCCGTCAGCACCAGCGGCCTTATTGTTTTTTAGCCGCGCAATTGCAGTTCGAGTTTCGTTCAGGTCGGGTAACGGTACTTCCACTACGTCTTCATTGATTGGGGGTTCGGGTTCCTTATCTTCAATGATTTCCGCGCTACTATCATTAAGCAGCGTGAAGAAGTGCTCCCTCCACAGTTTGAGTGTAGTCTGGATATCGTTCATCAGGTCACCGTTTTCATTTTTACAGAAAATTGCCCCGAGTTTTGAAACCTTTTGTAAGCCGCCGTACCTATTGATGAAGTTTCCGGGTATCTTGGCCTCTCTCTTCGTTTTTTAGAAAATGCACCTCGCTTCCTTCTTCAACTCTCGATATCTCTCCCGCACGGTTCGGATTGCGCCTGATCGCAGCGTGGCCCCATAGGCGGCATCTTTCTTTTTCATGGCGAAGCGGCATTACTCATCGTACCAGTCGTCTTTTCGGGCTCTTCAGCGACGGTACGTAACGAACGAGATATCCGCTTGTTGAACATTGCTCTCAGAGAACCAGAGTGCAAGTCGAGTGGCGAAACGGTCGGTTATCTCTTGTGATTGCAGCTTTTGGACGTCAAGCTTTCCTCGAGTCACTGAGTGCGCGCTTTTTCCTGCACAGAGGTGCGTGCAAATCTAGTCTGCGACAAGATGTTGATCCGAGCCGATGTTAGCTCCTCGAATACTGTGCACGTCTAAGACACTGAAAGCATGTCTTCTGTTCACCACAACATGATCAATTTGATTTCGTGTTTTTCCATCAGAAGATAGCCATGTAGCTTGATTTATCTCTTTATGCTTGAACCTAGTACCATTGGAGTGAACTGCAGTACTTGTCGACGAAGTCTCTCTCCCACCACAAATCCAACACCGAACTTGCGCTTTTTTACATGGCAGCTGTCGTAGACGTTGTGAGGTCCGATTGTCTTCATTCCTTGCCCCGTCCATCGCATCTCTTGGAGGGCAGTGATGTCAGTCCTTGCCCTAACGAGCACATCCACCAGCCGGGCATAGGCACCTTTCCAAATAAGGGCTCGGACATTCCAGCTGCATGCCCTTAAGTCATAGTCTTTTAAACGTGTATCGTTGTTATCATCAGAATAGGGGGGGTCTCATCCGAGGCATTTTGCTAACATTTTTCATTGGAAGGTGGTTTTAAGTGGCGGGTACCAAGCCCAGGGCACAACCAGATTCTGGGGATTTCTTAATTGCTCCAAGTCAGGCGCCCGCTCTCAGCTGCACCTACTGATGAACAGACGGTCCAAAACCCTGGTGGGCCCTTGAACCGAAAACTTCGGAGTGGCCCCACCAGGTTCCACTTCTCACTTCCGCTTACCCCCAAACGGATGTTCGGGAGCTACCCAGAGGACACTTGGGTGAAATCACCCGTAAGTTGTGAGCTGCTTGAACCGTATGCAGAAGAATCGTTCTGGTCACTCCCAGGTGAATGGCGATCAGGGACTTTCCTCACATGCATAGAGTTCTACACACGGCCCCAACTCGACAAATTTTATTGGTGAAAAACGAATGCCCGGTGTTTTTGGTATTAAAATCGATTCCGAAAGTGTGATGTTAAGCATTAGCCATACCTAGACTTGCATATCAACCCAATAAAAATATAGCAACGAATGCGCTTAAATATGAAATGAAAATTCGTTTAACGACGTAAGTTCCGTTCCAATGTACTCCTCGACGGCTCTCATTCGCAGAACGGGAAAAAGTTCTGTGCGTAAGGAAAACAAAGAACAGTGCAGCATAATTATCCGTTGTTGCTTATTGATAACTGTATAGAATACTTAAATAATAATGAAAAATTATTGTCAATACTAGACATTAAAAATGGGATTCACTAAATTGTGTAGCTGGTGATTCCGTTCCTTTCACTACCTTTGTTAGACCTTGCGGGCACTTGTAGTCATAATGAAAATCAAGTGCGGATTGAAAAACGCCCCACCTACGTTTTAAACATTTGTGTCTAATGCGTTTAGAGCCCTAATTGATGCGAGAAAAAAAGGACATAGACAACATATTAATGGCTGAGGATTATAATGCCCATAAATAATTGTTAGAAATATTGCTGAGATGAATTTCAAAACATGGTTTAAAACTTAACTTACTTAAAAGGCAGAACTAAAGGCGCGCTGTTGAGAGCAATGATGGCGATGTCAACGATGTATGCCGCAGTTGCACACTCTTATAAAAAATTATATTTTCCAACATAATGTTAAAGAAGTCGCACGATAGGAAGTCACCCTGTCTGAAACCCATTTGGTATCAAACGGCTGGGAGAGATCCTTCCCAATTCAGACTGAACTGGTACAGTAGCTCACCGTCATTTTACATAGCCGTATTACATTTGCAGGGATACCAAATTCAGACGTTGCGGCATATAGGCAACGTCTTCTCGCGCTATCGAAAGCTGATTTAAAGTCGGCAAATATATAGTGTGCGCCCATCCTCTTCTCACTGGTATTTTCAAATATTTGGCGTATAGTGAGTATCTGGTCGATTGTACGAGTTTCGGGCTCTCCTTTCATTCTTTGAAAAATACGTCTCTCTTTCTTTCTTAGCTCCTGATAGTACAAATGTTTTTACGTGCTCTCTGGAATCTAAGAGCTTTCTCAGCTGAATTCAGAATACTGGTTTGCTGATAAGTACTCTTAGTAACAAGGTATGAAAATCGAGTGCTGAAGTTTGTAGCTGTCTCTTGCGATTGCAGTCGAGTATTATGTATGTATTTAGATGCACGTTCTTTGCTACACAAAGGCCTACGCGGTTCTCGGGGTGTAAGTAGTGTAATATACTGTATGCATGCCTTCCATTTATCGCAATATGATCGATTTGGTTTCGGGCTTTTCGATCAGGAGACAGCCAAGTGGCGTGGAGGATCTTCTTGCACTGAAACCTGGTGCTATAGACTACCATGTTGCAAGCCCCAGTAAATCAGTGTCAGTTCGTTAGCAGACGTTCACAGCTCCACCTACTGTTGGACAGACGCTGCATATCCTGCTGGGCTCTTATACCGAAATTGTCGGAGTGACTCCTCACTTTAGCTCACTCCCAAACGGGTGTTCATGAGCTACACAGAGAACACTTTTGTGAAATCACCCGGAAGTCGAAGGCTGATTGTACCGCATCCAGAAGAATTATTGGCCCCTTTCAGGTGAATAACAATCACAGGCCTTCCCCACTTGCGTAAACTTCTAGGCACGGAACCATCCTTCTCTTTACAACTTAGCTGCTGCTATCCAATGCTCGTGGCACTTGTTGCGATACAATTCTCCTCCCCTCCACTGCAACGCATATACACATTTCGTTCTAATCCTTATATATATTTCACTCGCTGATGAGGCTTCACAAAATACGCACCAACGCAGGACTAATTCATATAAAGGCATATCAGATGGTCGCAGTAAGTTCAGTCAGCATAGATAAGGAGGGCGCCGACGCCTTTTAGGAATTTTCGAACCCTTCGGTTGGTCAAGTGAAGGGAGCCGATGGCTTAAGGCTTATTCCATCCCTTTGCTTAGCCATGCCTACTATACAATCATTGGCGTCACCAATTTATTGTGCGACTACGGGAACGCTGGTATCCAGTGATGTTTCTATCCAGTCTACTTAGTCTTCGCTGCCGATTACAGTCACCCGCCGTTCTATCAGTGCATCCATTGATGACCGCCAATACCTCCGCTAACGATGAGAGTCGCCTGCCATGCTGCCTGAGGGCTTACTGCTACCCCTAATATCTCCGATGCCTAGAATAGTCACGCGCTGTGCTACCAGTGGACCTGCTGCTGGCCGACAATCACTCCTCCGCTGACGAGAGCCACGTGCTGTGTGTGCACATACCGTTGGCTACCAGTTTCTCCGACACTTCTGATGAGAGCCACCTACCGTGCTGATAGTGCGCAAACCGTTGCCCGATAGTTTCTCCGACGCCGCTGATGAGAGCCTCCTCCCGCGTTGCTGTTACACATACCGTCGCCTACCAGTTTTTGGCCACCAGTTTCTGCGGCGCTGCTGATGAGAGTCGCCCGCCGTGCTGATAGTGTACACACAGTTGTTTACCAGTTTATCCGCTGATGAGAGCCAGTTGACCTGATGCTGGCCGCTAACCGCTGTCTAGAGCCGCTGACTCCGTCCGCTCCCGACTACTTCATCCTGTAGAAACGATCGCTGATTTGCTGATAAGTAATATCGACGATGTCTCCAGGTTCTCTGCTCTCAGTCTCTTCATCCAGAACATATACTCCTTCGGTACGAAAAGCGGCACCTCACAATTTATCCACTCGAAAATATCCTCCTTACACATAAATTCCATAAAGAACTGCCCTGTTACGAAAAATCACAAAGAACTGCAATTCTCACGAATTAAAATCTTGGCTTATGAAGTCACCTATCCTTGCGATATATAATTCCAAGAAAGAAAAGGTTCTGCATTGCGACGCTAGTGCTTTAGGTTTGGTAGCAGTAACTTCAAAAACAAAGCGATGGTAGGCTTCCTCCTGTGTCATATTTTTCAGAGTTCGCCACAGCTACTGAAGCTAAACATCATTGCTTCGAACTAGTGCCTCTTTCCATAATTTACGCTTTAAGGCGAATTAGAGTGTGAAGTTTAAATATAGGTAATAGTGGTGTGTGCCAAATTTTTAAAAAAATTTGAGACAAAATGTAATGTGTTTTCAAAATTCGGTAGAGGATGGTGAGATTGTTTCGATGGTATAAATATTTGCTCTAAAGTGGACGGTTTTATGCGTGTTTCTTCCTCTACAACCGTTTTTGTTATTGCGTAAATCCATTCTTACAATGGCCCCTGGACCGCCTAATCTCGGATCAAATAGATTCGATCTTCTGACAGAAAAGTCAAAAAGAAAAACTGATATGCAATAAAATTTTATCAATAAGTGAGCTGAGAAACGGCAACCTCTTGCTGCTTGTCAAAATAAAATCATTGTTCAAAAATTCATATCTACTAACTGCAAAGTACCACCAAACGCTCAACCATACAAAGGGAACAGTTTTTGCAACACTTCTTAACTTAGTATCAGAAAATGAAATCGTCGATGACTGACAACGAAACTCTCATTCCGGATGATAGCGCAATATGGATTATAAAGAAGAACTGTAAAAAATCTCTCGCTTCGCAGTGAGGGGCGTCAGAAACGGAATGATTGGTCCCAACGTTTTACAGCACGCTATCACTGCACACGAAAGCTCTTACTCTCTTACCCTCTATTTTATAATGCTTAACATTCTTCAGTGGAATATGAAAGGCTTTTTTAATAACTATCAAGAGCTAGTTAAGTAAAAGGAACACTCTGCACTTCGTATCTTTGCAAGAAGCCCGTTTACAATTCAACTTTACTCCAAACGTTTCTACACAATACCGCAAGCAAACAAGGTATTGGAGTACTGATAAAAAAAACATCCCGCACAGGTATATACAACTACAATCTAATATATAAGTAATTGCTATAGAAATCGATCTTAGTTTTAAATTTCACATTTTTAACATTTTGTATTCCACCAAGTATTCCCTTCTCAAGAGATTTCTTCAATATTATGCAGTCTGCAAGCCTCCGTTATTTTAGTAGAGGACTACAACTCTTGGAGCCCCTTATGGGGATCTCTCAAATCGAACGCCGGAGGCAATATTCTAGAAGTTGTAATTATGACGGAGAATCTTCTAGTGCTTAATGATGGAATGATAACACATTTTTCAACCCACCACACCTTTATACACGTAGACATTGCTCTATGTTCTGCCTCAATTGCTTCCAAATTAAACGGCAAAGTCCCAAAGGACTTACATGATATTAGATAAAGCTGATTGGGAGAATTTTCGATACACAGCATCGGACTTTATCCAAAATCGTCCAGTCCCAAACAATGTAAATAGAGAAGCTGCAATCATAACAAAAACGATTTGCCGGTACGCCGCACATCTCTCTATCCCACAAAAAAAACCCTCACCGTTAAAGGATGTGTGCCTTGGGGAAATGCCGAGAGAGCAAATTTAAGGAGGCAACAACTTGTGGACGAAATATAAAAAATACTGATATTTTCTTAATATGTTGGCATATAAGAAAGCAAAAGCAAGTTTCAAACAAGTAGCAAAATCCTTAAAAAATTGGCATTTGGGAAACTGACAGCGTCAATCAACGTAACAACCAGCCCAGCAAAAATACGGGGAGAAGTGAAACGGCTCTCTGGAAACCGTAAACCCCACACGTAGTATCTTATATGTAATCGGCCGTCGGGTCAATTTTTGAAACCAAAGAAATTTCTAGTCCTTAGCCTCTTTATGGTCTTCCTCTTCAAAATACGACAATTTTTCATCGAGCAGGACACTATGGACGTCCTTCTCTATTTCGAACATTTCATATCAATAGCACTATTCACTAATAACCATGTCATTGGGCCAAGTCTGGGCTTTAAGATAGCATTTGATAGAGAAGGCGTTCACATAATCTTACGGCAGCTAGTTAATTGGAATGTTGCGAAAAGTATTTACGATATAATAAAAGCCTTCCTCAGAAATTGAAAATTCAGAATAATTGTAAGCAGTATGTGCTCAGACAACTATAATTTATACGGACCTCCACTCTCCGTAACACTGTTCACAATTGCTTTTAACGAAATATCAAAAAAAATTCGAAATCATAAAAATATTGAACATGTTGTATTTGTATGGAGACGATGTCTTAATATTTTCTAAAAATAAATACCTTACTTTAGTTAAAGAACAATTTTGTAAGACATTAAACGATATATCTATTTGGAACGTTCTGGTGTTAAAGTCTCATACAAAAAATGTAATACTTTTCATATTTCCATAAAACACAACTGTAGTTTTTCGAACTAATAATACAGTAACAAAACTATTCAGAATGTGAACAATCTAAAAATCTTTGTCGTTATATTCGATAAACGACTTACCTTAAGGAATAATTGTGAATATGTAAGAGACAGCACTACTGCCCGGCTTAGCCTTATTAAGTATTTTTCAACTAAAGATAGCTTTACCCACCCCGATACCTTAATTAACATAACCAGCCCCATATTTTTATAATATACAATATACAAGCGACGCTTTAATCGAGAATCTACCGTCGTTAAATGCTCAAAGTATATCAAACAGCTTAATTTAACTGATCCAAAACAAAAGTTAGAAACTAAATCACCGCCCTGGAACTTAAAACCATGTACTTTTCTCTTTACCCTTCTCAGGCATCCGAAAAATACCACATCAACAATTTTTAGAAAAAAAGAAGTTAACAAGCACACCTTAGATAAGAACGTATTTATGAAGTGTTTAGCCAAAATGGCAACAAGGCCTTGCCTTGTGGGCACAAATCGTTTTGCTTTGCTATCCGCTAGTGCTGGAACAAAAAAAAAACGACGATAAGAAAAAGCAAACACTTATTAACACTGATTTTATTTTTCCCGAACTCCCTACTGTAAAAAAAAACGATCCTAAATTCGTCATTATGGAGTCTTCTGATAAAAACAAACCATTGTCCCAATACTCATGCTTTGCAGTATAAAAATCAATTTGTGCAGTAAGCAAAGAAGTTGAAAGCGCGATGGAAACATTCTCTTACTTGCTAAAGCACAATGATTGCTGAAGGACTCTCAGCACTTACAAACCTTCCAGGTATTTGTCCCGTCAAAGTCAAATATCACGAAAATCTAAACCACAATAACCTCATCATCGTTGGTCTCCTTGGCGTGGGGATGAGGCTTAAGTGTTGGCATGGTTACTCCTCGCGGATTTCCATGACACCACGAACTAAGAGGGAAGCTCCATATATGAATCAATGTAGGACTCGAACTTGCACTGCTTCTTATGTGGAGAGTACCGCACCAACATCTCTCAATTTCCGCATACCCTGCATCCCTCCTAATATCTCCCAGTTCTCCTTCCTCCCTAGTCAATCCTCCCCCTAAGCCAGGGTGTTAAGCGTCACCGTGCCCATTGGTCGGTTTGCAGCCAGGGGGTCGAAACTCCGGCTGTATTCTAACGGCGCCTCCCTGACACCGGGCCACCTCAGGGAGTATGTTTGGCCTTACCGCGGCAAGGGGCGCTGTCGTGGTGTTCCCCCCTTTTCCCCCTTATATTTTTCAGACCACTGCGCTTGCCTCGTCGAGCAGGTGGTCGTACGACCAAGATGAACACAAATAAACAGAAAAATTCAAAAAACTTGTCTTCTCCATCTCGGGGTAAGACTATGCAGGCGCGAGCGCCTAGCATAAACACTTCTTCTTCGCCATCTCGGGGTAAGAATGCGCAGGTGCAAGCGCCTAAAGCGCCGCTTCGCTCCGACAGGGGCTCTTCCGGGCTGGAGGTTGCACGCCGGCCCGTGACTATGGGTGTTATATCGGGGCCTAGCACCAGCAAAGCTGCGGGGATTGTGCTGGAGACAGCAGATCGTTCCGTGGCGGTAGCACTAGGGGCCCGCCAAACACCGGCGTGGCTGCGAAGCCTAATCTTGCGAAGGTAGGGGTCTCACGGCCTGGCCCGAGCGGATTAAGGCGGCAAGCAGCTACACATGAAAATATGGAGGGGGTGGCAGCGATGGAAACTACGAGCCACGCCCCTCTGAAGTTTGAGTCGGAACGGCTCAAATTCGCTGACAAGCGAAAGGCCGCGAAGACGCTAAGGAGATACGACGGGGTCCCGTTGGAAACGCTGCCCCAGAGCGCGAAGGAAGCGGTGGAAAGGGCGAAAGCCCTGCTGCCTAATTTCCGGGTCACTGGGGCTTCAGTGGAAAACCGGGTGCCTTCGTCTAAACGACAAAGATCGGCGGAGGACCAAACTCCGGCGACGAAAAGAATCCGGCCGCTCTCCTGGGTGGGCAGGCCTAGCTTTGCCGACGTTGCGAAGGACAGGATCCTTATTGGGGTCCTGGATCGAGGCAACGAGCTCGGGTCCTTACCAAAAGACCAGTGGAGATGGGTGAAGGCAGCTCTGGCGAACGTCATCTTTGACGTTCTGCTGGAAAACCCCGGACCCCCCCCCGGCCTGTAAGGACGCTGGCTGGTACCAGGGCCATATTAAAGTGGTAGCCTGTAAGGACCAGAGATCGGTGGCGCTGTATAAGGCCGCCGTTGCAAAGGTGGGCCCTGTCTACCCAGGGGCTAAGTTGGAGGTGGTGGACTGGAAGGGCATTCCAGTCAGACCACGGGCGAGGGTATGGGTTCCGGTGACACCATTGGCACCGGAAAGCATCCTTAAGATGCTCCAGGTGATGAACCCATCCCTCCCGACAAGAGATTTTAGGGTCGTCCGTGTCGAGGACGCGGAAGGCCTTCCAGACAAGTGGTATTGTCCCTTAATAAGGAGTCTATTGGGCTTCTGGAGAAGAGGCAAGGCCGCGTTTCGTATGGCCTCGATGAGGTCATTATCAAAGTGTACCGCGGGGACGCTCAGCGTGCCTCTGGGTCGGGTGAAGCAATGGACGTTGACATTGAGGCACCCGAATCGGAGCCGGAACAGGAACTCTCCGACGCTGAGGGCAGCGTCTCCTCCCAGACGAACCTTGCACCAACAATGCATAGGATGTTTGCGGAGGAGGAGTTGCTTCTCAGTGACGGGGAGGGTGAAGCTGACGTCACCGTTGTAGCTGGAGGGGAGGAAGCGGCTGTCTCGCATGAGGGTGCTGCAAATAAACCTCCATCATTCTAAAGCAGCTTCAGCTGCTCTCCTGGGTCGCCTAAGCAAAGGCGACATTACGGTGGTACTCATTCAGGAACCTTGGGTTTGCAACTCAAAGGTATGTGGGTTGAGTGCCACCGGTTTTAAGCTCTTCATGGAGCGTGGTAAAGGTAAAATTAGAGCCTGTGTTCTGGCTAAAGCAGATTTAAATATCTTTATTTTACCCAATTACAGTGATGGCGACGTCACGGCAATTCTCGCGGGGATAGGGGGTATGTCGATTGTGCTGGCATCGGCCTACATGGCGTACGAAGCCGAATACCCTCCTCCCTCTATGGTTCGGAACTTGGTGTCCAGGTATGAGAGCGGACACATGTTGGTCGGCAGCGACGCTAATGCTCACCATGTCAACTGGGGGAGCACGGACATTAATGATCGAGGTGAGTTACTTTTCAACTACCTTCTAACTACTAACCTACTTATATGCAACAAAGGTAGGGATCCCACCTTCATTACTAAACTGATCGAGAGTTGGCGGGTTCTAGACGAACACTCCTTCTCTGATCATCGTTATATTGAAATCGTATTGAACTTTTCTTTTACCAGCCCAAAAGTGCGCAAAAACCTAAAAAACACGGATTGGCGCTCTTATAAAAGGTTATTTGAGGATAGGCTGACCAGCGAACCTCTTATTGAACCTAACTGCATCGGGGATCTAGAGAACAAGGTGAACGTTTTTACGATGACCTGCTCAAATGCCCTAGATCAGGCTTGCCCTGAATCTAAACAATGGGGCAAACGTAAACCCCATTGGTGGTCACGTGAGTTGGACTCACTACGCAAATCTTGTAGGAAAAATTTCAACAAAGCCAAAAGACTTAATCTCGAACTGGTATGGCAGGAGTACAAAAAGTCTCTCCAGACCTATAAAAAAGCTTTAAGGGCGGCAAAGAGATCTTCGTGGAGAAACTTCTGCGGCGGCATCGAGAGTGTTTCCGAGACAGCCCGGCTAAGGAAGGTTCTCTCAGGATCCTCTAACCCGATAGGTTTTTTGCAGAGGCAAGACGGTTCCTGGACCTCTACGGGAAAGGAAACCCTTGAACTGCTACTAGATACTCACTTCCCTGGGAACACAACTGCGGAGGAAAGAACTCCTCCGTTTATTTCTTCCAACCCCGTCAGCATACCGGTTTCGGAAGAAAAGGTTAAATGGGCTATCCAAAGCTTTAAGCCATACAAATCTGCAGGGCCGGATGGGATAATACCTGCTCAGCTAATTAAGACACTGGAGGTGTCTGCAAAATGGCTCTCTACTATTTTCAGAGCCTGTTTCAAAGTTAATCATATACCGTTGGGATGGAGAAATGTCACGGCTGTTTTTATTCCTAAAGCTGGTAAGGCCTCATACTAATCCAAAGGATCTTAGGCCTATCAGTCTATCATCATTTGCTCTTAAGGCACTTGAAAGGATTGTTAGTTGCCACCTGTCCGATACCATCGACAGTCGACTACTGTCTAATGACCAGCATGCCTACCGCAAAGGCAAATCTACTGAGACTGCACTCCATAGCTTGGTCGGTTATATTGAGAAGTCTCTCAGTGCCAAGGAGTTCTGTCTTGTAGCCTTCCTGGACATTGAAGGCGCCTTCAATAATGTGCTTCCAGAAGCCATAACTGGCGCCGTTAGGGATCTAGGAGCTGAATGCTCACTGGTTCAGTTTATAGGCCAGCTACTCAGTTGCAGAGTAGTAAGGGCTAAGCTGGGTGCGAGCGAATTGTCGCGGCACGTGTCGAGGGGGACGCCACAAGGAGGTGTCCTATCCCCACTTCTGTGGAGCCTCACCGTTAATACGCTACTGCGAGATACGGTATGGGGTGGCGCAAAAGTTGTCGCGTACGCTGATGACGTCGCGATCGCACTCAGGGGAAAGTTTCCGCAGACACTATGCGAGCTGGTGCAACGAGCGCTTCGGGAGGTATCCAAGTGGTCCACCCACTGCGGGCTCAGGGTCAGCTCAAGTAAAGTGGAACTCGTACTCTTCGCGAGAAGGTATAAAGTGCCTTCGGTGACCCCACCGGTACTTAATGGTACCCTGTTAAGTATTTCTACAAGTGCCAAATTTTTAGGCGTTGTTTTAGATAGGAAGCTGAACTGGAAAGAGAACCTGGTTCAACGTCATGAAAAGGCTTCCATAGCCCTCTACACTTGTAAGAGAGCCATAGGCAGGAAATGGGGTTTTAATCCCCAGATCTGTCGGTGGATTTTCACAGCGGTCGTCAGACCAATTCTCCTATATGGGGTGTTCGTATGGTGGCCTGCTTTAGACAAAGAGGTTAACCTCAGGTTACTCACCAAGGTGCAAAGATCTAGTATGATCTGCATAAGTGGGGCGCTCAGAACCACGCCAAATGAGGCTTTGAACGCCATTTTAGACCTCCTTCCTTTAGATTTGGTCGGACAACAGACGGCAGCGATGACTGCTTTGAGACTAAGAGAGACATCCCAGTGGCACCCTGAATGCCAAGGGCACTCTAGTATTTTGAACAAGTTCTGCTCTATTCCGAGCAGCACGGACCGGTGTGCTTGGACATCGGTAAATGAAAGTAACTTTACTACACGAATTCCAAGCAGGGAAGAGTGGAAACCTGAGTTTCACACTCCACCTGAGAGCATTGCCATCTATACAGATGGCTCGAAACTCGATAATCAGGTAGGAGGGGGCGTTTTCTCACGAAACCCTCTCCTGCAAATTTCCTTTAGGTTACCAGATCACTGCAGTGTCTTCAAGGCTGAGGTCTCAGCTATCATGGAAGCGGTGAAGAAGATAGGGACCGGGATTATAGGAAGAGACATCTTCATTTTTAGTGACAGCCAGGCTGCAATCAAAGCTCTGAGCTCTCTCACGTTTAACTCGAATATCGCGCTGGACTGCCGCCGATCTCTACAGGAGATGGCTATGCAGAACAGACTGTACCTCATTTGGGTCCCTGGTCAGCGGGACATAGAGGGAAACTGCATGGCAGATGAACTTGCAAGACAAGGTACGACCAAGCAGATTCTTCAGGACAAAGAACGCATTGGTATGCCGTTTGCCACTTGCAAAATGCTGCTCAGAGATTTTACATATAAACAAGCTGACAATAGATGGAGGCAAAATACGGCCTGTCGAACCTCAAGGCAGACATGGCCTAAATGGGATCGGAAACGGTCGCGCAGCGTTCTCTCTCTAAGAAGGGAAAACATTTCGAATGTGATCGGGGCTCTAACAGGGCACTGTCTGATAGGTATACATGCTGAAAGGTTGGGAGTGCCCTTCCGAAGATGCTGCAGGAGCTGCAAGAATGACGAGGAGGAGGAAACGATCTTGCATCTACTCTGTAAGTGCCCTGCACTGTGTAAAAGCAGGATGCGACATCTGGGATCACCGTTTCTGGATGACCTTAGTAAGGTTTCTAGCACCGAGGTAAATTGTCTGTTGAAGTTTATCAATGAGGCAAACTGGTTTAGTAAGGGGTAATGCTTGTACTGTTCAACTTGTTTAGAACTTAGGGTTTATAGCGGTCTGGTTCTTTTATTGCACGGCCATACCGTGACACCTTGATATTTGGCAATGATGGTTTCGTTATTTCAGCTTCCGCAGCTATCTTAGTAAATGTGTCTGTTGCAGCTGTGGTTTCAGGTATGTTCGCTACAATTGTTTGTGGTACTGGTATGTTGGCTTTTGTTGGTTGTATGTGAATTGAATTCCGTCTTATAAGTTTGCCATTGTCGGTTCTTATATAAAAAGAGCGTGGCGTATCTGTGTGCTTATTTTCAATGGTTCCGGATACCCAGTTTCGATGTTCTCGTTGTACTCTAATACGATCACCGGGAAGAATCGGATGAGAGCGTTTCGCGCTTACATCGTAGTTTTCCTTGTATGTGTTTCTGATTTTATTCATATTGGCTTGTACATTTGCCACTACTCTGGGTTTCAATACTTCATGTGATGTCGGTATAGTACTTCTCGTAACTCGGCTCATTAAACGTTGATTCGGCGATTCTAATTCATCATTTCTGGGCGTATTTCTATAGTTGAGTAAGGCAAGGGAAATGTCGGTGTTGTCCTTCGAGCATTTTTTTAAAATGGACTTTGCTGTTTGAACGTACCTTTCGGCTAACCCGTTTGATCTTGGGTAATAAGGACTTGATGTTTGATGTTTTATGTCCCAAGATTTTGTAAACTCTGAAAATTCTTTCGAAGCAAACTGTGGTCCATTGTCAGACTCCAATATTAGTGGAATTCCGTGAGTGGAAAACTAGGTTTTTAAAAGTTTTATAACTTCGAATGACGTTGCCAGCTCAAGAACTGCGAAGTCCATGAAACCAGAATAGCTATCAGCTATTAACAAATAATTTTTGTTTCGAAAATGAAAAATGTCCGTTGCCACGGTTTCGAACGGTAATGAAGGTATAGGCTTTAGAATTAATGGTTATTTTGGTTTTGAAGGTTGGTATGATTCACAGATAGAACATTTTTCGACGAAATTTTTAATATCTTTGTGCATGCCGATCCAAAATACAACTGATCGTGCCCTGCTTATGCATCTTTGTATTCCTTGATGACCTGAATGAATTTTTGATAAGATCTCATCCTGTAGTGATTTTGGTATCAGTATTTTGATGGATTTATAAATTATTCCGTCCAAGTACGAAAGTTCGTCACGAAAATTCCAAAATTCACGAATTTCTATTGGTAACTCGTCTATTGATGATGGCCATCCATCGAGAACGTATTTGATAAGTGTTTGTAGTTTGCAATCTTTAGCTGTTTCATCATTTATTTGGTCTATGGTGGTTGGGGTGAATCTGGAGACTGCGTGAATTTCGATTTGTTCCTCGGCATCCGTATTTTGTTTGTTTTCACAGTCTCTGCTTAATGTATCTGCCAATTTGATATCTGTCCCTTTTCGGTAAATTACTTGTGGGGAGTATGCTATGACTCGAAGTAAAATTGTTTGCAATCTCTGAGAAGCGGAATGAAGAGGTTTTTTGAAAATGGATTCTAGTGGTTTGTGGTCAGTTTCAATAATCAGTTTCTTGCCATATATATATTCGTGAAACTTCTCACAAGCGAATCTAATTGCTGTTGCCTCTTTTTCGATTTGCGCATAATTTTGTTCTGATTTTGAGAGGGATTTTGAAGCATACGCCACAGGTTGTTCGTTTTGAAGAAGTGCAGCGCCTACGCTGGATTTACTGGCGTCGACTTGGAGTTTAACGTCTAGGTTTGGGTCGTAATAACGTAGCACCGGCGTTGAAGAGAATGCATTTTTAAGGTTCCTAAATGATGTTTCGTGATTAGGCGACCAGGTCCAGTGAACGTTTTTCTTTAAAAGAGTGCGAAGTGGGGTTGTTATTTCCGAAAAGTTCGATATAAATTTACATAAATATGTTGCCATACCTAGTATTCGTTGAAGCTGCGTTTTGTTTTCTGGTCGTTTAAGTTGATTGATAGCTGCTATTTTATCATGATCTGCTTCAATGCCAGAGGTTAATATGTGACCTAAAAATTTAACTTTGTTTGCATTAAATACACATTTATCTTTGTTTAGCTTCAAACCTGCGTCTTTTAATATTTTCATTACTGCTTCAGTCTGCTTTTCTAGCTGTTCTTTTGTTTCAGCGTGTATCAAAATGTCGTCCATTGACACTTCTGTGCATTTCGAATTCTCTAACAGTTGGGACATTAGCTGTTGATACACCTCTGGCGCTGATGCTAGACCAAATGGTTGCCTTTGGTATGAATATCGACCCCAAGGTGTTGCCATAGTTAGGTATTTTCGTGTGCGATCCGTGACCTCAATCTGCCAAAATCCCTTTTTACAATCTAGAAGGGTGAACCATTTAGACTTTTCAATATTTGCTGTTATCTCGTCAATAGTTGTCAGTGGGTGGTATCGTCTGTGTATGTTCTTGTTTATGTCAGTTGGGTCAATGCAAACACGAATTTTACCTTTTTGCTTAACGACGACCATATGTGAAGCTGCCGGTAATATCATCCGTTTTTATTAATACGCCAAGTTTAACCATATTATCAATTTCTTTCTTAACCGATTCTTTTAACGCATGAGGTATTTTTCTTGGCGCGTAGTGCTCAAATGAAGGGTTTTCAACTAAATCGATATCATAAACAAAATTTTTTACTTTTCCTAGTCCGTCGAATATTTTAGAATCAAACTTAATCTCGTTTACCCTTAGTATTAGCGAGAATCGTTCGCAATCTTGTTTGCCAAGTAGAGGCTCAAATTGTGGAAAATCTTCTACCACTAAAAACTTTGTTTTGTATTCTCTCTTTCGCACAATACAATTTAGGAAAATTTCGCCACAAACGTCGATTTTTCCACCACCGAAGGCAATCAATTTATTGTTAACAGCTCGCATTTTATTTGATTTGTTCTTGTTTAACAAACTGAAAGGTATGACATTACACTGAGCAGCTGTGTCTAGCTTGAATTTTATTTTGTTGTTATCGGCTGTTATTTCTTCATACCAGTTTTCTTTTTCATCTTTGTTTGTTTCGGCTATGTTAACAGTCAAAACGAATAGATCACTGTCAGAGTCAGAACCGACATTCTCATTCTGCTGCAGAGAATTTACATGTTTATGTTCACTGCGATGGCGCTGAAAGCAGCACTTAGCGAAGTGCCCTTTGCGTTGACATATTTTGCATTGTCTGTTAAATGCTGGACAGTTACGGCTCTCATGCTGTTGACCACAACGTTTGCAATCGTAGGTTGTTTCATTTCTCTCGTTCCCTTTGTTTGCTGTTTTAAATGGTTTGGCATATTTGCGAATTGCTTCAACTTTAAATTCGTCTTTTTTATGCAGTTCTTTTAGCTGCTGTGTAGCCATCTCACTCGCTCTACAGAGTTTTATAGCCTTTTCTAACCCGATGTCGTCTTCAGCAAGTAACTTCTCTCTAACTGCATCACTACTAATACCAACCACGATTTTGTCGCGTAATAAAGAATCCTCAATGTTACCAAAATCACACTTTTTCGCTTGATTCTTTATTTTTGTAAAATATTCTTCAAATGCTTCACCCTCACATTGAAACATTGTGTTAAATGTGTACCTCTCAAAAGTGACACTAATTTTTGGAGCAAAGTATTCCTCAAACTTTTCAATTATTTTTTTAACACTAAGCTGCTCTGCCACCGTCAAAGAAAACGAATTGTAGATGTTAATAGCATCGGCTCCAATAGATGACATCAATGTCGCCACTTGTATCTCTGCGGGTTTTTTGTCTAGCTGTGCGGCTGTTGAAAACCATTTATATTGTTGTATCCAACCTTTCCAATTTGTTGACACATTGTTGCCCGTGATTTGTAACGGTTTTGGAGGTCTTACAAATGATGCCGCTGAAATAGATGCCCGTTCTTCACCTTCAGTTGCCATGTTTTAAACACACTTCTGACACCATGTAGTGTACGTGACTATTGTCGAGTATGAACTGACTTTATTGTAAGTAGATGATATTGATGATACATGGTTGGTGAGAGTAATGATATAGATATAATAGATATAATGAGGGAATGGATGATAATAGGACAGTGTTGCCTACTGACAAACCACAATAAAGGCACCATCTACGCTCCTTTTCTCAATGGTGTGTCGGTTGAAGAAATCATTAGCGAATTGAGTTGCTAAGGAGTAGTTAACGCGTACAAATTTAAAAAAAATCAAACAACGAAGCCTTAAGTCCAGCCGGAGTAGTATTGTTGTCTTTCGATCTATATCACCTTCCTGAAAAAATTGGCATCGCTTGGCGTAATGTAGAAGTTAGACAGTATATACCAAATCCCATGCGGTGCAAAAACTGTCAGTTGCTAGGTCATACATTGAAATTCTGGCAACGTTCGCCAGTATGCGAAAACTGTTGTTCACCACCTCACTCCCCAACGAAATGCACACTCACATTATGCGCTAATTGTTCTTCATCTCTTCATCTAATAAGTGGCCAAAGTTTCTTCAGTCAAAAGAAATACTCCAAATGAAGTGTACAATACGAGAAGCGATTAAGATTCACAAAAACACAACTCCTCTTATTTGCCAAAATTCTCAATTATTCTCTTCTGTTGTTTCTAATTCTAATTCTCCGCAATTACTAAAAGCATCTTTTCTCAAAAACCTGATTGCACTGATCAAATAAACGAAATTAACAGTACCAATTCCAAATTCCAAACATACTCTCAAAAACTCATTTCTCACTCATTATCACCATTACCCACTCAAATCTACTCTCAAAAACTCGATTCGCAGTCAATATCCGCTCAGGTAATAAACGACGCCAACAATCTCGATTTCATTGTTAAGACTTTTCTCCACAATTTGTCTGTACAAGATCTCAACTCAACTACTGATTGCTCTCTTGTTCTCCAAAATTACAACAACAACGCCAACCACATAAACAGTACCACACAAAACTATCACACAAGTAACACTGCTATGGTAGATGAAGAAATTTCGGATGAATTTACTACCAATGTAGATGAAAATCTTTAAAATATCTATATCGTAAAGATGAAATAAAACCACTTCTCATATACATACATATACATATTTCAATTAAAAAAAAATTATTATAATCTTGCACTCCTTGCTTTTTCTATTTTTTCCTTTTTCAATCTTCATATAAGTCCAAGTGACCACCATATCGCAATGGAATCTTAACGGATATTGGAATAATTTCCATTAGTTTGAACTATTCTTAAAAGATTATTTTATTGTTGCAAGAGACTTACCTGTCTTTTAACAGCGCTCCCACTATTTCCTAGCATACTTCCACAAAATACGTTAAATAAGCAAGGCATATGTGTTTTCTTAAAAAAGGGAATTCCTCACACCTAACTGAATATAATATCTTATATCTCAACGATTGCAATAGAATTTAATATAGGCTTCAAAATTACTTTGATATCTATGTATATCCCTCCCAATAAAAACTTTAACGCTAACGATATCCTTGCAACATTAAGAAATGTTTCCACACCAATCATTTTACTCGGTAATTTCAACTCATGGAGTCCTCTCTGGCGTTCTTCAATTGAAAACCAAAGGGGTAACATAATAGAAGATGTACTTTTAGCATCAAATCTTGTAGTCCTCAATGATGGGTCACCTATTTTTCGACTCACCAAAGTTTTACAAATGTGGATGTAACATTTTGTTCAGCAAACAAAGCGCCAAAAGTGTCATGGAAGATTTTAAAAAACATCAACACAGGTAAAGCCAATTGGCTCATAAGCTAACTGTGCCTTGGTGGAATGCCAACATTGCATTGCCTAGGAACAGAAAGCAACAGGGCGTGTGCGGAATTAAAAAAAACCGTACTGAAAACAATTTAATGACCTACAAAAGAGCAAATGATACATTTAGGTATCATTCTAAATAGGCTAAGAGATACTGTTTTCAGCAAATAATTAACTCCATTAGTACTTCCTCGTTATCGAGGCAAATTTGGCGTAATATAAGGTTACTAACAGGTACAACAAAAGAAAATCACATTTTAGCAATGAACACTACCAGAGGTACCATACTTAGTACTGATGATATAACCAGGTATTTTCCTTCTAAAGGGTGGTTCAATTTTAAGGGCCGATGTTGAATGTGAACCACACCTAAACGTCAAATTTTTTTCTGCATTTCATTTGACATTTCTCAATTACAGACTAACTCAATTTGAACATGGAAAGATACACAATCGAGCAACATGTTAGAGTTATTCAGGCTTATATATGAAAATGGGCGTTCAAATCAAAATGCATATCGTGCATATCATCTTCTGTGATGAGGCACATTTTCACCTCAGTAGATTCGTCAATAAGCAGAATTGCCGCATTTGGGCGCATGATAATCCAAGAGTAATTGTCGAAAAACCAATGCACCCACAAAGAGTGACTCTTTAGTGCGGTTTATGGGCTGGCAGCATCATCCGGCCGTATTTTTTCCAAAATGAGGTCGGTCAGGCAGTTACTGCTATCGTGAGATGACAACGAACTTTTTAGGGCCCGAATTGGAACATATGGATGTGCACGATATGTGATTCCAACAGGATGGTACCACTTGCCACACAGCCAACGAAACAATGGCTCTTTTGCGCGACAAATTCAATTTCCGTGTTATTTCATGTGGTGGCGATGCCAATTGGCCACCAAGATTATGTGATTTGACTCCGTTGGACTACTTTCTTTGGGGTTATTTGAAAGAAAAGGTGTACGTCGATAAGAGCACAACAATTCAAGAGGTAAAGGATGAGATAATTCGGCACATTAACGGCATAGAACCTCAATTATGCCTCAGCGTCATCGAAAATGTGGACCATCGGATAGAGGTGTGCCGCCGAGCTCTCGGCGGACATTTGGCAGATATTTTGTTCCATACATAATTGAACCACTCCGTATTATCATAATAAAAAGAAATTACAATAATTTCCAAAATAATTTGTGTTTTATTCAAAATCAACATCGGCCCTTAAAATTTAACTACCCTTTACTTGGTCAGAATATTCAAATGATTCTAATTTCGTTCAAGCATTTATTACCCAAAAGTATTTAATATTAAATAGGAAAGTATCCATCCAGATACTGTCGCATCCCGCTTCATCTGAGGTAGAAAAAACCTCTTACACTTGTAGAGCTTAATAAAGCATTACATAATTCCAAAGGAAAAACATCGGGATTCGACAGAGTTTCTTACCAAATAATAAAAATAGTTCATTTAGCACCTCCAAAAGGCTACTCAATTTATATGATTCAATTTTTGACCAAGGTATATTTTCACAATCCTGGAAAAACGCTAACGCCCAACGTCCACTCTCCTTACTTTATTGTTTGAGTAAAGTATTAGAAAAGATAATCGCGAAGCGACTTATGTGGTTTGGGCTAAGAGAAAATCTTATCAGCCCTAATCAAGGGGCTTTTTAACCCGGGCACAGTACTTCGGATGTACTCTTGCATTTTGAATAATTTCTTTCTACTGCTATTTCAAGCCGAAACCATTTTACTACACTTGGATTAGACTTCGAAAGGGCATTCACGTTGTTCTGTGCCAGCTTATAAAATGGAAGGTTTAGAAACAACTCTAAATTATGCAGACGGTTCATAAAAAATAAGGCCAAAAATAAAAATAATTATAATAAAGGATGAGCAAACCCAGAAAGCAAAACTACAGGCCAAACAAAAAGGTTATAGATTTGGAAAAACAAACAATACCGACCACCCTGTTAAGCACAGAGTGCCGAAAAGTCACACTTAATAGCGGTATGCGTGGCTGAGTGGTTGCGTGGTTGCGTACTCGCCTAGCAATCCCGTGTACCATGATTCAAAGCCAGGTAAGGTCTAGAAAGAAAGAAGTCTGATGAGGAGATGTGTTGATCTCCGAAATAGCAGCTATCACTTCTACCACTTTGAAAAATTGTTGTTTTCTCATATTATTCTTAATACAAACCTGGTCACAAGCTCTATAAATTATACAGACGATTCATAAAAAATAAGGCCAAAAATAAAAATAATTATAATAAAGGATGAGCAAACCTAAAAAGCAAAACTACGAACAAAAAGCTTATAGATTTAAAAAAAAAACAATACCGACCACCCTGTTAAGCACAGAGTGCCGAAAAGTCACACTTAATAGCGCTATGGTTGGAGATAGGAATAGTGGGAAAAACAAACAATTTTCACACGGTTAGCGTGGCTTAGTGGTTGCGGGCCCGCCTAGCAATCCCGTGCACCGTGGTTCAAAGCCAGATAAGGTCTAGAAAGAAAGAAGTCTGATGAGGAGACGTAGTGATCTCCGAAATAGCAGCTATCACTTCTACCACTTTGAAAAATTGTTGTTTTCTCAAACTATTTCCTAATACAAACCTGGCCACAAGCTCTATAAATTATACAGACGATTCGTAAAAAATAAGGCCAAAAATAACAATAAAAAAATCTTTTGTTTTGTAAACAAATTTCTTATTAATCGGACATTTGTCAAAATTAATAACAAATATTCCAACAGAGTTCCTCTATCAAATGGAATTGCACAAGGGTATCCTTTATCGGTAATATTTTTCATTATAGATTTTGACAAAGGTTGGTAAAATTATAGTTAAGTACAAAGTAGAACATGCAATTTATGCTGATGATGTTTTAATTTTTTCCAAAAATAATATTTTAGACCAAGTTAAAGATCCTTTTTCTTACATCGTTAACGATATCTCTGAGTGGGCTAAAAGCTCTGGGGCTAATAAAATATACGTTACACATGTGCAAAAAAAATAAACTGTCAAAATTTTAAGTTATCCCATTGTAATATAACTATCCAAAATGTTTCTAAATTGAAAATTCTAGTTATTATATTTGACAAAGCTCTTAGTTTTAAGGAGCATTGTAAATATGTAAAAGAAAAACTCCGCTAAAGATTGAATATTATAAAATACTTTGCTTCCAAAGATAGTAATTGTAACCAAACTACTCTAACTTAACTAAATCTCTAATTTTATCTGTTATCGATTATGGGATATTCATATACGGGCACTTCTCCAAAAGCACACTAGTGTTTTGTCGATTTACCATGCAGAAGTGCGGCAAAGCCTCCGCGCGAAGCTGGACTCCCTGCACTCAAAGAACGCACCACACACAGCACATTACGTCTAACAGAGAACCCTATATTGAACAACGATATAAAAAGGGCCCTAAACAGAAAACGAGCTCTAAAACGGCCATCAGCAATCTGCAGAGTTGGTAATTTCTCCCGAGGTTCTAGCTATAAGCCTCGCCTCATAATACGCAGCCACATCTAAAGGCAAGTACGTTATTTGTACGAATACCAAGTCGGTCGTGCAAGCACTGCAAAGTACAAGAAACTACGAACCGCTTATACAGAGAATTCGTGTCAAGTTAGTTGGAAAAAGGTCAAAAATTAAAATAATGTGGGTTCTCGGCCACTGCAGAATCTCTGGCAACAAATATGCTGACACAGCACCCAAACAAACTTGCAAACGAGAGAAAGTTTTGGCACCTATGTGGAAAGATACATAAAAGGAATGTCGGTGCAAACCTGGTCAACATATCAGAATCCTTATGCAAGTATTGACAAGAACGGTATCGCGTCCTCTATTCCAGCGGGATCCTATACAGAACAAATAAATGTTTTCACTAGGCTGCGCCTTCAACACACGGCAATCACACATCAACATCTGCTCAGTGGCTCGGCTCATCCATTTTGCCAAGCTTGCATCTGTCCCCTGACAGTAAGCCAGGTCCTCAATGAATGCAGGAATTACTCAAACGCAAGGAACAACATTTTTCACAACTAAAAACCCTCAGATTTGCTAACAGAATTTTCTTTAGGTAACGTTAGAGATATGTATAAATATACATACCAAATTGGTCTTTTATTTAAAGTATAGGCAATTTTAGTAATATATGTATGTATGTACAGTCGGTCTAGTAGAAGCGTGATCGCCATAACTTGGAAACTATTTGTCCGATTCGTTTCAAACAAACAACATTTTACACGTTTATAATATTTATTGTATGCAATACTTTTAATAACATATATAGTCACCGTCATTCGCTATTATGGCCTCACACCTCCGACTCATACTTTGCACTAAGTTCTGAGCAAGTTGCCGAGGCAATCGTTTCCAAGTCAGCCGAATTTGTCTTGACAACTGTTTTGCTGTCCATATCGTTTTTTATCTGAGTTTCTGCTTTACTATTGCCCACACATTTTATATCGGATTGTCATCAGGCGACTGTGAAGGCCAATCTAACACCTCAACACCATTTTGCTGTTTCCACTCTGCACACATTCGACTGCGATGTTTGGGGTCATTGTCTTCTTGCAAAATCCAAGAGTGTCCTCTTCTCCCGAACATCTTCGCAGCTGATGGTAATAAAGCTGTTTGATAAATTTTGTTCATCAAAACCGCATTCAAGTTGCTGGTAAACACGAAAAGGCGTCCAAATCCTTTTTCTGAGAAACATCCCCAAACATGGACCTTCACTGGGTGTTTAAACAGTTCGTTGGAGCAATCGATTGTTAGCGGTACACCAAGATCGATTTATGTTACTATTTGCCCAAAATGAAGATTCATCCGTGAACATTACATTATTCCAATTCCGTTCTGAATTGGCGCAGGCCCAGGCGAGTCTTTTTTCAACGTGTGATGATGAGAGCAAGGGTTTTTTAAGAGAGCTGCGGTATTTGACGTCGTTAGCGCCTAAACGTTTTCGAATCGTCTCTACCGATATTTGAACAACACTTTTCCCTACAACTTCTTTAGCTTTACGCAACGATAAGCCCGGCTTCGTCGCAAACAAATCACGGATATTCTTGTCCTGCTTTGGTGAGGTCTTTTTTTCAGGGCCCCGCCCAGGCAAATCGTCGACATTTTTTACTTCTAAATACCGATTCGTCCACTTCGTTACGAATGACTTCGACTTCTTCATATATTTTGCTGCAGCTAAACGTGACATTTTCGGCCCTCTAGGGTGTAGACAAAGAAATACAGCTTCAAATTGCTTCTCGTACGCGGAACTCATTATTTAAAACAACGTGCACTTTGTAATAGTTTCACGAAACTGATAGTTTTTGCAATGCGTACTACAAAAATGATGTCGCTACCAAGGTGCATTCAAATTATTTTGATAACGGCACTCTATGTGCAAATTTTGCCGATCACGCTTCTACTAGACAGACTGTATGTAGATAGTCAACTACAAAAGATATTTTATTTGTAAGTTACGAACATATAAAAATGTAATATCGCCAGGATGATTGCCTTTGTTGGTAGTTCCTTATACTGTAATATAGTTATTTATAATTATATTTCAATTAAATAAGTAATTATTTGAGCTTATTTGGTCATACCGAAAGAATTGTAACGTTCTGTGATAGATATTTTTAATTAGCGTTCTTTGGGAAGTGTTACAGCGAATCCAGCGAAATCTATAACTTAGTTCCAAGAATATAACTTAGATTACTTTTTGAAACATTGCTTAGTCGATTATGTGAAGTGGACTAGTTTTTCAACTCCACTTTTGCTAATCGATTAACCTGTTAGTAAAACCCCGCTGTACAGAAAATGATTTCTAAACAGCTTTAAAAGGTATGGTGTATCCGTGAACATAAATACTTTCTGTTATTTGCAGGGTTTTTAAACCGTGTTTGGTATAATTGGTATACAACATTATAAGTTACGAAACTCATCATTTTACTAAAATATTCTTACAATTCGAAACATTGAGTTCACTCTAAGTGCTTGATTACAACGGCACAGTTGGTAATACCAAGTGACGCTGAGTCCTTTTCCATTTGGTCTTTTCAACCCAGATTTATTGTACAGTTTCCTACGCAGTCCAAAGTAGCAGTTGTTAGCAAAAGAGTTTATTCGTTGGATTTCGAGGCTGACATTATTTTAGGTGAAAATGCTGGTTCCCAGAAAAACAAAGTGCTCCACTTTTCCAATATTTTGATTGCCAACAGTGATGCGAGAGCCAAGGCACTAGTGCCGGTCTGTTTATTTGATGGCAGAAGCTAATTACTTTGCCCTCGTTCACCCCCAGACCTATAGGTTTCGCTTCTTTATCCAGTTTAGAAAAGGCAGAATGAACGGAATGATTGATGAGGCCGATGTTAACGATGCAACAGAAATTGCACGCTCGTATATAGTATGGTGCCTGAACGGTTTAATTCTGCGGATCGAATTCTCTTTTCCAGCATAATATTAAAGAAGTCAAACGATAGGTAGTCACCCTGTCTGCAACCTCGTCTGGTTTCAAACAGATCGGAGAGCTCCTTCCAAATTGCGACTGAGCTGTTGCGGTTGATTAACGCCATTTCACATAGCGGTGTTACTTTTGTTGGAATATCAAATTCAGACATTGCATCAGAAAGACAGCTTCTACTTGTGCTATCGAAAGTGGTTTTGAAGTCGACCACAAGATGGTGTGTGTATATTCTCTTTTCACGGCATTTTCAAAATTTGACATATTCACCCCACTTGAATAGCTCTGTTGGCAGCCCTTCAGCACCAGTGGCCATACTGTTCTTTAGCCGCGCTATTGCCGTTCGGGTGTGGTCCAAGTGGGCTAACGGTACAACTCTGTGTTCATTGATTGGAGGTTCGGGTTCATGATCTTCGACATTTTCCGCGCCACTATCATTAATCAACGTGAAGAAATTGAGTCGTCTCTGGATATCGGTCATCAAGTCGCCGTTTTCATTATTTCAGGTATTTTCTTGAAACCATCTGTAAGTCGTCATCAGGATATAGCAATGTAGCTTGATGTATTTTTCTATGCTTGAATCTGGTACTACATACTAGTGGCGGAGTCGATCTGCCTCAACCCGTTAGCGAATATTTCATCGTGTAGGCTGAATTTAACGGCTGTGGGACTAAAGATCCCTTCCCTTCCCAACTTAGCGTGAAAATCGTCTAGCGCGAATTTTATATCGTGACGGGAGCAGCTTTCATACGCGTGCTCTAGGTGCTCATAGAAGCGATATTTGCCCATATTGTCCTTCTCTCTGTAGTGGCCTCAGCGCAAATTAGCATAATATTAAATAATTCCGCTTTGATGCGGATAATGGCGAGACGTTTAACCTCTGGGGTGACAACAATATCTGGCGGCGTAATCTCTGTCCCAGCAAAAATCCGGCCTCAAATTTATACGTCGCATGTCAGCCTTTTCCTTTACGAGGGCATCGACCAGCCGGGCAGAGATACCTTCCTAACTAAGGGTCCGAACATACCAAGTGCATGCCCTCAAACGTTTTGTCGTTTAAACATTGTCCATGGTTGTCATCAGAAAAGGTGGTCTCATCCTAGGCTTTTTGAAATTTTTCAATGGAAGCTGTTTTCCCGTGGAGTACCAAGCCCAGCGCACAACCAGATTCTAGGGGGAAGAGAGAATCCGGTCTTAAGTAAACGGGTGTAGGCTCGTGGTCCTGTTATATAAAGAGATATTTCTTATTAGCTCCAATACACAGTAACAGTTTGAGTAATTTAGTTTGCAAGTCACTGTAAAATGAAAAGTAGTTTCTTAAAAAGGCAATGGGAACTTCCTAAGGCAGTTCAAAATGGTGGACTTGGACGAAAACTTGTCAGCGTCCAACACTTTGCCTTCGTTACTTTGTTACTTCCCTCAACTCAAGATAAAGTCAAAATCTGTTTGCTGGATCTAATATGGTTGCAAAGCTCATCTAAACTTTAATCGATTTTGTTTACGTTGTTTACCAAATGTTCCTAACCACATACATCTAGCATAAAAAGATTACCTACGGTATTAAATCGGGAAAAATTCCACAACCTATAGCAACTTCAAACTTGTTAATGAGATTGTTTTTAATTGTTTGGATACGCGGTTAATTTTTTATAATTTTTTTGCAGGCGTATATATTAACGTTATTAAAAACACAAACGCACTCCTCGGTGTTTGCAAAAATAAAATCCACCTTTATTCAACTTTATTTATAGTAAACCTTATTTATCTAAAGCTTGCATCTAACTTAATATCTTAAAGTTCCCCTCTTACTCTAATTTCCCTTATTGCTAAATTAAAGATAAATATTTAAATATGTATGTAAATATGTGTGTGTATGTGAGTATGTACGTATGTAGATATTTATTTATATAGTTATGTGTCTTATGTTACACCTCCACGCCTAGAATAAGCAGTCCCTGCTTGTTCAAAATGTATATTGGATAAATATTTAATCATATTTTTAATGTCAGTATAAATTTTTTCTTGGAAATTCATGTTGTACGTTTTGCTTGGGATTTATATACTTTGATACTAAGTAATTTTTCCATCTTGTCTATAATCGGTAATTTTCTTATAACTATTTAGGTTTTGATTTGCTAACCCTGTTATTATTAACAATGTTGTTGGCAAAACTGTCTGTGTCAACACTATTGGCTTTCTGAATCAATAAATTTATTTTAATTACTTTCTTCTGATGTACTTCTTGTGAAAGCATCGATATTTCTTCTTGTGAAATCATATTATTCAAAAGATCGATTGGTCGAAAATAAGTAGTAGGATGAATTGTGTTGTTGTATGATATTATTTCTTAATGCACATTTTCGTCAATATAATTTCACAAGTTTACAAATTCAGGTCAACTTTTGGATCTGAGCAGATAAGAACGATTCTTAACTATATTTGATATGCTGAATTCGAATATGCATTTAGTTTTTTAAGATTGATTCTAGTTTCCGAGTTCTCGCATGATAGCACCATTGTGCTGTTACAAGCACAGTTTGCAAGCACAGTAATTAAATACCGATTGAGGAAAATTCTCCCAATCTTACAGGCACTGCTTGATAAGTCATTTCAACTGAAGCAGTATAATAAAATAAGTGATTAGAGCAAATAAAAATGCAGAGACACTGTTGCAAAGTTGATTCAAAGTGTTTTTGTTACGTTTGTGGTAGTTATATGATTAAAAAAAGTGGCAAAATAATAACAAATGCGCTCAAAGATGCGTATCTGCACTACTTTGGTTTCAGAGTAGCAGACACTCATAAGTCATGGATACCGAAATTTATTTGTAACGCATGCAAAACAAAACTGTATAAGTGGTCATTGAGAGAACGTGAGTACTTTTCCTTTTCAATGCCAGCGCTCTGGAGAGAACCTAAAAACCATGTAGATGATTGCTACTTTTGTTTGATGAAAATTAAGGGCATAAATGCAAAAAAATTAGCAAAATATGAATATCCTGATGTATCATCAGTATCCAAGCCAGTTCCACGTACTGCTAATGATTCATTGCCAGTTTGTCCAAATATAATTGGAAACGTCCTGGAAACTTTAGCTCCATCACTCCCGAGTAATGATAGCGACTTTGTCATGGAAGAGACACATTTAATTTCGCAAGATGAACTAAGCGATTTGATTCGTGATTTGAATTTGTCCAAACAAAAAGCAGAATTGCTAGCATCACGGTTGCAGCAATGGAACACAAGTTACTGTATACAGAAACAGAAATCAGACACTTCGACCGTTCTTCAAAAAAGAAGACAACATAAGTTTCTGTAAAGATATTAATGGTTTATTTAATGAAATGAATACACCGTACGGTCGAAACGAATGGCGTTTATTCATTGATGGTTCCAAATACAGCCTAAAAGCTGCTCTTCTCCACAATGGAAATAAAAAACCATCTATTCCCATTGCTCATGCAGTACAAACGAAGGAATGCTACGAAACAATGCGGAAGATCCTGTGCTTCATCAAATACAATGATCATAAATGGAAAATATGTGGCGATCTAAAGGTTTAAACATTGATTCCAATTAAATCGAAAACACTTATTTTTTATATTATTTCAACAGGTAATTGGTATCTTAACTGGGATGCAATCTGGATTCACCAAATTTGGTTGCTTTTTATGCTTGTGGGATAGCCGCGCAACTGAACATCATTATGTGAGAAAAGAATGGCAAAGTCGTACTCAATATGAGCCTGGACAGCAAAACGTCTCCGCTGAACCACTTGTAAATCCACAAGACATTTTCCTGCCACCTCTTCACATTAAACTAGGCCTTATAAAGAACTTCGTCAAAGCATTAAACCGTGAAGGACCGGCTTTTCAGTATTTAGTTAAGTTGTTTCCTAAATTGTCATATGCAAAAATCAAAGAAGGAATATTTGTCGGACCTGATATTAGAAAATTAATGGCTGATAAAAAATTTACAAAATGTTTATCGCCCGATGAAGCAGCCGCATGGGCATCTTTTCAAAATATCGTTCACCACTTTCTTGGTAATCACAAATCCCCTAATTTTAAGGAAATTATTGGCGATATGTTGCAAAATTATCGAAAGATTGGAGCTAGAATGTCTCTAAAGATCCATTTTCTGCATTCCCATCTCGATTTTTTCCCCGAAAACTTGGGTGATACGAGCGACGAACAAGGAGAGCGGCTACACCAAGATCTAGCCAACATTGAAAGAAGATACCAAGGATTTTGGGATGAAGGCATGATGAGCGACTACTGTTGGACTCTAATACGTGAAACAGATACTAAACAATACAAAAGGCAAAGTACCACCAATCTTTATTTCTGATATGTTACTTTTAAGTTAATAAAATGAATTATATTTGACAAAAATCATAAAAAATTAAATTCTTGATTATTTCAAAAACTAGAATCAATCTTAAAAAACGAAATGAAGATTCGGATTCAGTGTCATCAATTGTCATAGAAACCACTTTTGGTTGCTCGTTAAAGGTTCCATGTAGCCTTTCTATATCTGCGTTGCCAGTTTTAAAATACGCTGTGGTAGTGTGGAACTTTATTTCTTGTTCCTTTAAAAATTCTCTAATTACGGCAGTATCTAGTTCCTTACCGAATATTAATCAATTTGGCTTCCCTAAATATTGTATTCTTTGTTTAAGTGCTTTTAGTATTGACACCCAAGTTCTATCTTCTAAATAGTACAGTTGCGTACTTCGTTAGCTTTTCTATGCTTGTGAGATACATGGTACCTCGTGGGTACCATATATCTACATGCACAATATCATTGTGTTTTTCAGGGGTGGGCGTAATATTTAAATTGTATTTAATCTTGGATCTGTCGTGTTTTGCCAGCTTGCATATTTCGCAATTGTTTATGTATTTATGTATTTCTTTTTGTAATTTGGGATAAAAATAATCTTTTCTTAATTCTTCATAAACCTCAGTAATACCCATATGATTATTTTGAATGTGTGTTGTTTCTATTAACTGCAGGCGCCTGTCTCTATCAATTACATCTTCCATAAATAAATTTGCTTTTAATATTTTGAGATTTTTGTTTCTGGCAAAATATTTAATATACTAAGCCTGGAATTCTTTGTAGAGCTCAATATTTGGACAAAAAACGACTACGAGACCTTTTGAAAGAAGCTTATCCTTCAGGGATTTCAAAATACCGTCTGAATTTGCCATTTTTAATATGTTCCAAATCTTATTTTTAAATGTTATTTTTGTCTTACAAGAAATTTCGTTTGACACTTGCATAAATATTTGATTTTTAAACATTTTAATAGGACATTCCGTGATTTTAATGAAATCATCATCATCGCTCTCTGCACTGTGAACTGCATCTTCGTCAAACAATTCATTTAAATTAATATCAATTTCGCTACTCGATGCCTCTTAACTTAATCTTACTAGGCAGTCAGCTATTACATTTTCCTTACCATTTATATAACTAATTTCGAAATCGAACTCATTTAGCTTGATCTTCCATCGTTGAATTTTTGCATAAGGTTCTTTTATATTATTAAGCCAAGCTAAGGGAAGGTGGTCTGTTTTAATTATAAACCTACGACCAAAAAGATAAGGACGAAAATATTTCGTTGCCCACACAATGGCTAATAATTCTTTCTCGATTGTGCTGTAGTTTCTTTCATGGCCGTTTAAAGTGCGACTTGCAAAGGATACTGCTTTATTTCCTTGCATAAGTGCTGCTCCTAATGCAAAATTACTTGCACCGGTTACAAGTCTAACTGTTTTATTAATCCGGATGAACCAGTATAGGGTCATTCTTGAGTAACTGTTTTTTCAAAAGCTAAACTATAATATTTATCAATTATACCGATTTTTGCTCCTTGCTTTAAATATTTAATAAGGTGATGAACTGCTTTTGAGTAGTCTTTTATAAACCGCGTATAAAAACCAGTTATGCCTAAAAATTATTTAATTTCTTTTTGTGTTTTGGGTAAAGCTATTTTCTCTATAGTTTTAACTTTTTCATGGTTTTTACAATTTTTAGTAACTTTTCTTTTTCATATTCCTCTCCATAGCCCTTTCAACTTCACAATTAAAAAAATAGTTATCTTTATAAGCTAAATCGACATAGGCTTCTTCTTCTTTAGATAGAAATATAGTAATTACTGCATTACTGGTAATTAATTGACGATTGGGTAATTAATTCTTGTAAAATATTATTACCGATAAGTCCATCAAAATTTTCATTAAAAGCATATTCTAAAAATTCACTATGATAATTATATACATTAAACTTTTTAAATATTGGAAATTTGCAAAGTTTGGTTATTGATATTTTAGTACCTAGTGCTCTTGCTATTACGTTTACATCTTGCATAAATTTAGGGTGACAAATATTAGGATTAATTATACCAAACTCAGTGCCAGTGTCAATACTAAATTTTAATTTTTTTCACGGGATTCTTAATAACTATGTAAGGAAGTTTTGCTCGTCTGCTACAGGAAAATTTACATTCGAATTTCCCATTTCCATTGGTTCAACTTGTTGGTTTGTATTATGTGCATTTTGATTGTTAAAAACTGGTGGCCTAGTTTCGTAAGAACTAGTATCGGGGATAAATTGTTGGTAATTTCTATTCGTTGTTTGTGAAAAATGTGAACGTCTTGTTTGACCTGTGGAATTTGAAGTTTGATGGGTCATTATGATATAAATTTGGATTGGGAAACTGTTTATTTTGATAGCGTGTGACTTGCTGGCCTACTGGTACTGGTAAATTATTGTGATTAGACTTATAGCTGTTGTTATTAAAACTAAGTTGTCTTTGATGATGGAAGTTATTAGGATTATTATAATTATCACTAAAGTTCGTTCTTATATTTGTGTTCATATAATCTCTTTTTGCTAGGCCAAACTGGGTATAATGTTGATGTCTGGCTTCTAATATTATTTTAAAGGCGTCTTCTAAAGTTTTTGGGTCTCTAGAAAATATCATAGTTCGTGTTGATTCAGGAAGATGATCTCTGAACGTTTTAAGATCAATTATACTAACTTCATCAGTGATGTAAACGTTATCCCCATGAGTTAAGTTTCTATTATGAATCCTGTTAGCAAGTTAGTAAACTTTTAAATAATAATTTTCTACAGTTCCTTGCAATGTACAAGTTTTTAAATCATCCATCAAGTCATTGCTACTATATTTTTCGCCAAAGTTTTTTGTTAAACTATCTTTTAAAACAGGCCAAGTAGTTATATTAGCGTACCTATGAATTGCTTCTCTAGTTTTGCCAACACATTTATTTTTTATATAGCCAAAAATAATGTTTTTGCTATTACTGTCAAATTCTTCGTATGATGGAAGAATGTTTTTAACTTGATTAATGTAATCAGGTAGCTGGTTCGCATCACTACCATCAAAACTTTCTATATTTTTTATACAAGTTAAAACTAAATTAAACCTGCTTATCTGTAATGCATCCATTATTATTTTTTTTCTCTTTAGTCGCTATTCAAATTCTTATATACGAAAAATTTAAAACAACTTATATGGTTAAAAGTAAAATGTGGAGGAAAGAAATTAACTTCGTAGTCAAATACAAAAGAAGAAAGTGAAACAAAAATGTAACCAATTGTGCTAATACTTGTTGTTGTTGTTGGTATTGTTGCTTTGTTAGCTGCAGCTTAAGTGCTGGCTACTTCTCTTTTATTGCTGTAAATTTAAATTTAAATCGTTTTTGCGAGAGTTCGTTGCCCAATTCACGATTATTAAGACATTTGTATTGCTGCTTTATATATTGTATTGCGCTCTTATAACTTTGTTGCTCTTATTCGATAAATTTTTTTTTTGTTTGATCTTTCTCTCAGATAAATTATTGATAACGGGCACTTGATCTCTTTGCAATATATGATGATATTTGCCCTTGAAAAGGGTACAGGTTCTTTTATCTTGTTGCTGGTTTTTTCTCACTAACCTCTATGAAGGTCGTTCATTGAATTTTTTTCAGTACATGTGCTCTTCAACTTTACTTTTTTAATAAGCCACTTTCATTTTCTATTATATTATATTTTTAGCGTATAGATTTTTTGTTCTAAACACAAATGTTCACTTACTTCATGCCAGAGGTTTTACTTCTGTTCGGAAATATATATAAATGTACTTTTGGAGCTAACCAAATTCACAAGTTTTACGGTTGTTGTATTTCAATTACCAACCTTAGTTTATTTAACCGTCAAATTGTTGAGTAACAAATATTTAAATCCGTTTAATATTTGTTTTTCCTCGTCGCCATTAACGTTATTAAAAACACGATCACACTTCTCGGTGTTTGCAAAAATAAAATCCACCTTTATTCAACTTTATTTACAGTAAACCTTATTTATCTAAAGCTTGCATCTAACTTAATCTCTTAAAGTTATCCTCTTACTCTAATTTCTCTTATTGCTAAATTAAAGATTAATATTTAAATATGTATGTAAATATGTCTGTGTATGTGAGTAAGTAGATATGTGTTTATGTAGTTATGTGTGTTATGTTGCAATATTTTCGAATTTTTTTTTAAATAAGTGAATGCGTAACACTGCCCGCAGCGACAATCGAAACAATTTTGCTATTGGTATGTTTCCATAAATGGCTCTGCATACATTCTATACGTACTTATATAAGTACATATGTATTCACAAATGATGATGAAGTACACGCCACTTTAAAAAGATTGCAATGGTGGCAACATAGTATGTAGCTATAAAGGATGGTGCAATAACAAAAGGTTTCGTAAATAAGCAGCTTTCTTGCTCCCATCTGGCAAATCGGCTACTCAATCTGAAAACTGGGA
Source organism: Anomoia purmunda (assembly GCA_951828415.1). Taxonomy (NCBI): domain Eukaryota; kingdom Metazoa; phylum Arthropoda; class Insecta; order Diptera; family Tephritidae; genus Anomoia; species Anomoia purmunda. Next base: position 82,742,308 of record OX639993.1, on the reverse strand, counting down.
TGCGTTTTTTGAAAATTTTTGTACGAATCTTGTAAAATATGTAAGTTCTTTAAGCAAAACAAATAGAGGGCAACAACAAAGAATCGCGGGCTAAGCTTTTGACTAAAAACAAGCAGTGGACAATCACGGAAGCACATAGATTTTGGAAAAACTGTTTCATTACAATCAAAACATCATACGCGATTTAGCCCCGCCGGCAGGTATATTTAAACGCACTAGTTTGCCAGTTTAGGACTAGGATTAGGTAGGTGGAAGCATTTTTATAACGTACAGTATAAATAACTGATTGTTTTGATATGAGTTTTTACGTTATAACTCCTACGCCGAAAACGCTAAGTCTGAACTAAAAATCATTATAACTCCAGGCAACTGGGTTTTAAGATATGTGATTTGTTTTAAATTCCTTCGCAGCAAAACCGTAAAATTTTGTGAGGTATTTACTTTTCATTCATAAAAGGTTCACTAAGAAATGCTTCAATTTCGGTGCATTATAAGATATAACCATTGCTCAGGTATGAGGCTTTACTTTAAAACAATTTATTTTACAGTATTTTATTTTATATGAGGGAAAAATACTGTTCTGAATAAAATAAATTTCAATTTAAATTTTTTATTCATGAACGGGCTGGAGGCTTCGAAGACGGCACTTTCTTTATTTCTCTGTATCAAATTTTTTTTATTTATAATTTTCAATATAATCAACAAAGTACATAATTTTTCCACACTGTTTTAAATATGTACTTGGTAGACTTCCAAAATTCAACTGTAAATTCTATACTCTTGATTGTGCAGCATCAGACCTTAGCTGTCACTATTTACATAACCCTGTATGATTGAATCATGGCTACACAGTTATATTACAAATAAAAGAAACATGAAAATATTCTCAGAAAACAGGAAGCACTATATCAATCACAGCGTGTGCTCTTTTGTCTAAAGATAAGGCCAAATGTTCCATCTTCTAAAAAAGTCCAACAGTTTTCCCAAATAGCGGGTTTTTCTTCCTTCTACAGACAGCGGGAAATATTCGCAGAGATGATGTGACAAGAATAACTAACAAAGGTTGAGAGGTAGACCTGAAACTTACGAAAACGGAACTTTTGCTCTTCTCATGAAGATACAAGGTTCCACCACTGATGTTAGCCGACTCGATACTCAAAATAAGACCGCGGAAGGCTGCTGTTGCATTATGTACATAAGTCCAGGATGATGATTTTCAAAAAAAGGGGAAAGGCCCCCAAAGTTGGTAGTTGTCAGACATATATTTACTCCTCAGCCAGCTCCATGCTATAAAAAGTGCAGAGAACGGCTCTAGTCTGCATCACAGAGACCCTGCGAACAACAACCACTGAGGCAATGAATGTGATTATAAATATATCTATGGACGAATATTATACATGTGTATTCTGACGATTTTTTCTGACTTGTGCTGACGAACTGTTCATCTGAACAACGTGTGTTTTCTAATAGTCAGAACGAATCCGTCTCCCAGCAAATATGGGCGAAATTTCTTAGATATTGTGAGCCCAACTAAAGAAGGCTTATATTCAACTCATTTTAATAATATATATTTAATTTTAAAAATAATTTTATTTCGTCGACAAATGGATGGAAATTAAGTATTTTGCCCGGCGGCAAAATAAAAAAAATGTTTTTTTATTTTTATGAGCCTTCGCTCAACTTTATTCACTCAAAGCAGGCTAAGAACTAACTTACAAAGTTTTGGCAAATAATGAGGAAAGGGAAATCAACACATTTCAATGCAACGTGACGAAGGGATAAAGCGGAATAGACTATTGGCTGCCTTTTTATTTCTTGTTTAAATGAATTTATAAAATTTATATTCTTAAATTTAAGTTCTTCGTCTGAGCTTTCAAGATATTGGAAAACTTTATAATTATTTAATTTATTGTTTTTCAAGAAATCCAAAATTATTCCCGATGGGTTTTCAAATGTTACATTATCGATCTTGGTTGTGTTTTTGAAAGTGATATCAATATAGCTCCCTCTTTTATTATATCTAGATCTTTATTCTTTTCTCTTATTTTAGTACAATTTCCTTTATTATTATTTAACAAATTTAAAAAGCAAGATGTTTTTTTATTTAATCTACAAAAATTAGTATTTAGTTCGGGTTTGCAAGTTTCAACATTATAGAAGCTATTTCCGCATTTAACAATTTCTTTTCCAATTAAAAGTCTTCCATCCATTTGAGATATTGATCTGGTTTCATAAAGTTTACAATTTTTTTGAATTAGCGGATATTTTATATGGACTACTATGACATCATTGTTTTGTAAAGTCTTAAATTTAGATACATCCATTAAGTCGGTCAGTGTTATCTGTTCATGTTCATGTTTAGTAATTTCATGTACCTCTTTCAAATTAAGTATTGCCGGATTTAGAATGCCTATCTTCGATAAAGTTATTGTCTGAATAATATTTTGCAATTCTGTGGTTATTAGCCTGTTTCTGTATCTGGTTGCTAACGTAATTTGCACGTTGGTCCTCATTTCTTTTAGTGAATGTGTCAAGTCTGTAATAGCTTTAAATATTTCGGAATTTGTGGTCATTTGCCTATTGTTGTTCTCTACAAGTTCGTTTAGTTTCGTATTGATGTTTACCATATCGTCGTGGTCTGTGGCGCCAGATATCCATTTCCATACGGTTCCTATCTCGTTAATACCTCTTTTGTTCCTGAAATTTGTCTTGGTCAATTGCCCGAGTAAAGTGTCAATTAGTTCCAGTTCTAAGTTCATTTCCTTGTATTGCGACTGCAGTGAATTTTCCTCAGTGTTAAAATGATTTCGTTTTCTATTCATTATTTCCCTAGTTTGAATTATTAAATTAGAGAAGAAGGTGAGGTTGGTAAGGTGAAAGATATCCCCATATTTTTCATAGATTATAGCGTCTCCGTTTTGAATCAACACGTAATCTTCTCTTGTATAATCTGTTAGTTCGGTTGATGTGGTTGCAAAGAACGTAAATATGATGAACAGTAGCATTTTCTGAAAAGTATTCAATATGTATTTTCATGGTTTAAGGTTATCTTTATGAATTATCCTATCTCTATTTTGTATCCTAACCTTATTACCTAAATCTTCCTTAATCTTTTGTTTCCTATACCTAGGACCCATTTTGTTTCTTTGACCTATTAATCTTTCATACACTATATCATTTCCTTCATAATTTTTTGTGCCATTGGGTTTGTTTCTTTTTAGCATTTTCTCCTGGGCTTTTTCAGGAGGATTTCTATATTTTCATGTCTCTTTTTATTATACAGGATCTCGAAAGGTTTTTCATTAGTAACGGAGTGTATCGATTTATTGTATTGTTGAACAGCTCTGTAAATTGCTTCAACATCGCTAATTAAATGGAATTCTTCTTTCATGCATCTGGATATCTCGAGTAGAGTTGAATGGACTCTCTCGACCTGCCCATTTGTGGCACTGTGTCGAGGACTACAGAAATATAGTTCAATTCCTAATCTTTGCATTAAACTTTTAAATTGCTGCGTGGTGAATCCTGGCTCGTTATCTAAAGTGATCTTTTTTGCTTCTGGGAAGTTTCTGAGCACTTCTATGATTTTTTCATCAAGTTTAAGTTTGTCCTCAATTTGCTTAATGGCTAAAAATTTTGAATATGAATCAATGCATGTTATGAATTTTAATTTCTGAACATAAAAAATGTCTATATGGATCTGCTCCCCCTCTTTCTTAGGAATTGGAGCCTCTCCAATAGGTACCGTCTGAGGATTTCTGCAGTATTTATTTCTATTACAAATGTCGCAACTCTTAATGAATTGCTTAAATTCTTGCCTCATTTTTGGCCAATAGTACATATCGCAGATTTGTTTGTGATTTTCGATATAGTTCCTATGAGCTCTTGTATGGGTTTGCTCAATTATGATCTTTTGGTCATCTGTATTGATTATATCCATAGGAAACTTCCTAGTGAAGACAAATTTGTTTATAAAGTTGTCCTTTATTGGCTGTTGGATTTCGTATAAAACTTCTGCTGTGCAATGGATTTCTGTTACTAAATTGGGTTGTAAAAACTCTTTAAAAATTCCTATTAAATTGTCTACTGTGTCATATTCTATTATATGCCTTACTCTATCAAAATTCCGTTCAGATTCGTGAATTGTAAATTTTGAATTTTTTCCTAATAAAACTTGTTGTTTAAATTCATTCAATGGCTTCGGCGTTTCTTTTATGGCCTCGTGTAAGGTGCTTTCACACGAATGTTGGGTGTCGTCGGATGATGTAGATTCGGAAAGGTTATTTAAAAATTGTCTGGACAATGCGTCCGCAACGACGTTTGTGGTTCCTGGTTTATATACCATTTTAGGGGAAAATTCTTCTATAAATGAAGTCCATCTTTTAAACTTTGAGTTTGGATTTCTTGTTGAAATTGCAAAAGTAAGTGGTGTATGGTCTGTATGAATTTCTAAGTCAGATACTCCATACAGATAGTTTCTTAATGTCTTTAATGCCCAGACGATAGCATAAAGCTCCTTTTCGTTTGTGGCATAATTTGACTCTGTGCTATTTAAGGTTTTTGAAATGAAGGTGATTGGTTTTCCTTCTTGCTGTAGAACCGCGCCTATTGCGTCGTTCGATGTGTCGGTAGTTAATACGAATTTTTTTCCGAAGTCTGGTTGCGTTAGTTCCACTTGATCCTTTAATAAATTTTTAATTTTATTCACAGCTAAAATTCCCTCTTGGTCTAACTTTATTTCAATTTTTTTTGACATATATTGCGACACCATTCCATTTTTCCCTGACAAAAATTTTGTTAGCGGCTTCGTAATTGTTGCATAATTTTTAACAAATTTCCTATAGTAGCCGGCCATCCCTAAAAAGCTTCTTAACTGCCTAAGCGTGGTTGGTATGGGGTAATTATTTATTGCTTCAATTTTTTTGGGTCTGTCATAATAACGTTATGACTAATAATATAGCCTAAAAACTCTACATCCTGTTTGTAAAATTGAGATTTCTCTATTGAAATCTTCATGTTTGCGTTCTAAGAATTTGAATAATTTTTAGTAAATGCTCAGTATGTTCTTCAATTGATTTTGAGTAGATTATTATGTCATCTATATAAACATGACAAAACTTTCCAATGTGATCCCTTAGGATATCGTCCATTGCTCTTTGAAATATGCTGGGTCCGTTTTTCAACCCGAAAGGCAGACGTAAATACTCATATTTGCCATTATTAACCGTAAAGGCTGTCCTTTCAATGTGCTCCTTTTTCATGAGTATCTGGTGAAAACCATATTCGAGGTCAATTGTTGAGAACCACTTTGCTTCTCCTAAATTTGACAAAATAACATTGGTGTCTGGAATCGGATATTTATCTGAAATTGTGTTTTCATTTATCTTTTTGTAATCAATCACCATCCTTAATTTTGGTGTTCCATCTTTATTTACACCCTTCTTGGGTACTACCCATACCGGTGAGTTATATGGGCTTTTGCTTGGTTGTATTATTCCTTTTTCTAGCATTTGTTGGATTTCTTCATTTATAAATGAATTAACTCCTAAGGGGTAGGGGTACTGTTTGCTCCATATAGGCGCTTCAACAGTTGTGCGGATTTCTGCTTGCACATCCGTCCTAAAGGGTAAACTCAAATCTATGTTTGAATGCATTAATTTAATTTTACGCTCAATTACATTCTTGAGGTTATCAACATTCTCTGGCATCCTTTTCCCTAAAGGACTTTCTTGGTTACACTCAATTAACCTTAAATTGCAAATATAATCGTAGGATTTGGGTATCAGCTTCTTCGGCTGACTCGAAATATATATTTGTTCCTTTACTCTTTCTGTTTCAAGGGTCAGTTTATCTAAATCAATTCTGGCTTTTGCTTTGAAAAGCAAACTCATTCCTATCAAGACATCTGTTTCTAAATTCGCGATCTCGTAGAATCGGGTTTTTATACTGAATATTATAGCTTCTGAGAAATGTGTTATAATCGTATATCCATTAATAGTTTTTACTCTTTTAGCTATTTCTAACTTTTTCCTATTGGGTAAAGTGTTGGGTTTGCAGTAGCAACACGTTGCTCCTGTATCAAATAATATTTTTACTGTTCTTCTAGTACTTCTAATTGTTCTGAATATGTGGGGCAGTTCTGTTCCTGTCCCTGATCGTCGCCTAAAAAAGTTTGCTCATTCAAATTATTAATCCTTTGTGCCTTATAGTTCGGTTGGTTACTAAATTGGCTGCTATTAGCCTGTCTTTTGGGCGGTGGTTGCTTAAAATTGGTTCGGCCTGAATAACTTGGATGAACATAGTTATTGGTGAAGTTTCCTTGGTTATTTTGATATCGATTAAAGTTTCCAGGATTTTGGTTTTGCCTGGGATAGTTATTCTGTCTAAGCATTGACAATGAAGGATCCACCTCCATTGGTTGGGGTTGGTGACGGGGCCGATAATTTCCACTATTCGGTCTAGCTACATTATCCCTTTGCGGGAACCTAAGGTTGTTTCTCGAATAGTTAAAAGGTTTATGTGTGGGCGAACTACCTTTTTCTGTCCTATAGAATTGTTTAGCAAAATTCGTTCTCATACGATTTGCTTCTATTTCTTGTGCTTTGGCTAAGGCATTTGGAAGATCTTCGGGTGATAGGGAAAATAAAATATCATTTAATGGGCTTCTTAAACCAGTTATAAAAACTCTGAGGGCATGCTGCCTGTTCTTTTTATTAATTTCCTTTGTCATCTCGGTATTATTGCCATGGGTCATTATGGTCTTATTTATTAATAGCGTTAGTTTGTGGTTTATATCATTGTAATAATCTATTATTGGCTTACTACCCTGCCTCATAATTCCTAACTCTTGTTCCAGTATGTGAACTGGTCGCTTATCCGCATATGCGAAATCGAGTCTACTTATAATTGCATCAAAATTGAGGACTGTTCCATGATTGGATAGGATATTGTTAGCTTTTTATTATTACTTTATTTCTTAGTATGGTTAACGCAGCGAAATATTTTCGACTGCCTCTCGCATAAAGACTCATTGAATTGTGCGCTGCTTCCCGCCAACTCACATATGAATCTTCCTTACCTACGAAAGTTGGCATTGACTTTACAACGTCCAAGGTTTCATCACAAATCACTCCGTTAACTATGGCTTGTGGTTCATATTCGGTCACTGACGTATTAGTGGTAAGTACTTCTAACTTTCTGGCTAGTGTATTTATTTCAACCTGAAGCGCGGCTGTACTCCTGGCAATCATCCTAGCTACTAATTCTGAATCTGTTGTAGTCATGTTTGCGAATTTGTTTACTAAATCGTCCAGGATGTGTTTTTTCCTTTTTTTTTTTTAACTGGATTAAATTAAATTATAGAATCTTGTATTTTCTTTGATATTTTAAACAATAATTTATTATTTAACCTTAAAGTAGTACAATTTTCACTTTTTTATGCGTTTTTAATAAAATATTATTATATGGATTAATATCCTTGACCCTTTGAGGGATTCGTAGAATTGACCTTTGTTATAACGAAATTTTCTTTATGTTATTGGCCGTACAAGCCAATTTATTAATAATTCCAATTTATTAATAATTCCCTCTAGGATATTATTTCAATGATAACTTAATAAACTTACCACTGCCGTAGTGGTTGCTGATGCTGACTGCTGTAGTTGATTTAGTTCACAAGATGATTAAATGTTGTAGTGGTTGCTGGGGCTGGCTGTTGACGCTAACTGTCACAGTTGATTGTTGACTTTTATCATTCGATTTTACTTGTTTGCAGGTATTTGCTGCTCTAATTCAGGTTCAAGTTCAAAATTTTATTAAAAAGTTCTTGTTTTTATTTTTTTTCTGGTTTTCTCTTGCTTGCAGGTATTTGCTGCTCTAATTCAGGTTCAAGTTCAAAATTTTATTAAAAAGTTCTTGTTTTTATTTTTTTTCTGGTTTTCTCTTGCTTGCAGGTGTTTGCTGCTCTAATTCAAGTTCAAAATTTTATTGAAAAGTTCTTATTTTTTGTTTTAATTTTTATTTTCTCCTTTATGCAAGGATACTTTTTAATTTGTTTTTTTTTTTCACTTTATTCTCCTTTTCGTAAGGATACTTATTTTTATTTTTGTGGCACTCGCGACCGAATCCTTAATTGAATTTTTCAGGATATTTATTATACAGTTGCGTTGCCCCACGTTGGGCGCCAATTAAGTATTTTGCCCGGCGGCAAAATAAAAAACATGTTTTTTTATTTTTATGAGCCTTCGCTCAACTTTATTCACTCAAAGCAGGCTTAGAACTAACTTACAAAGTTTTGGCAAATAATGAGGAAAGGGAAATCAACACATTTCAATGCAACGTGACCGTTGCATTTCGGCAAGTAGTAGACATAGCGTCAGCATTATTTCCACACGCGCAAAGGTGTACCGTGGGAAACAACAGCAAAACTTAGGAATGTTTTGATAAATGCAATGTAGGCATTTTTCCTATGCAAAGCTCGGAATAAATGGTGATATAACTTGAATGCCGTCAAATCAGCAAAGAGAGTACAAACGGTCCGTGGAAGGCACAAACTTTTATTCTATCATTCTTGGTGTATTCTGATGTCCAACTCGCACTTTTATTAGAAAACCACATTTATTTTTCGATCGAATTCGTCGGAACATGTTAGAAAAAAGATCGGCAGAGTACAGGTCCCGTCATTCCGCTTTCAAGCCGTTCATAGCCTTGAATTCCTAGGTAGCGTTTCAAAGCCTTGAATTCCTAGGGACTACTTACAAGTAGTGATGAGACAAGGGTAAATACCCAAATGGTAAATTGGGTATTTAAATGTAAATAAAGCACCTGGGTATTTACCCAAAATGTGGAGATAAATTTTTTAATAACAAATGAAATAATTTTTAAATTTAATCGTAATCGCTGTCGCTGTCCGTTTGCGATAAAAACTCATATCGAGTAGAGTGCGTGATTCCTGTTTAAGTTGATGGGATATCGTCTTGAGTACCTTCTAGTGAAGAGTTCATGGCATTTTCAAATTGAGTGTAGTGCGTGGTTTCTGCTGAAGGTGGTAAGCTATTTTTAAAAAGCAAGTTCCAGTTGTTAAACGGTTCCTTTTTGTTGAGTGAATGAAGCTGTGGGTGCTAAAGGAACGTTCAGTAGCAGCTGAAGTACAGAGAGCTGTTAAAATTCGAACAGCTTATTTGCTTAATTGCATGCTTCCACAAATTCCTTTCCACCAAGTTACTGGAGAAATTTCATCCAAACAGCTCCAGACAAAAGTTTTTGCCCAGAAATCATTTCTGGCCTTGTAATTGGCAAAATCTGCCATTACATTTATGTTTAGCACGTGTCACATTGTGTGAATGAATTCCAATGCATCTACCTCCTCAGACGGATCAAAATCACTTCCTTGTGCCTTAGGATCTAGCAAATTCGCAGCTAAATGTATCGGCATCATTCAGTATCATAGTTGAAGCAAACTCTAATTCAAGCTTACTTTTAATTTCATTAAGCGCGAAAATGTTTATATTAAATTCATTTGATTCGAGCTTACAAATCCATTCTGTAATGCAACCAAATATGTTTGAGCTTAAATTTAATTGCACCCAAAAGATTTCGCTAAGTAACTGTGATTTTATATCGGCTTGTAGATTAATTTGTTCATGAACTGCTAATACCTGAAGGGATGCTTTAGTTTTTATTACACTCTGCATTGAATAGATTATATTTACAACAAATGAGTAATTCTTCTCTAAGGTATCGCATTTTAAAAAATCGTGACAAATTAAATGAAGACTATGCGCTACACAACCCATTGGCACAACATTCGGGTAGACTTCTTTTACTATTTTGAACGCCTTTTGCATATTTGCAGCATTGCCACCAATTAACACAAACAACTTTTGTTCACCGTATTCCTTCATGATTTTAATAATTTCCTGTGATAAATAGTTTGCTGTATGCTGATTGGACTGTGTTGACAGACTTTTCACAAATACAGTTTCTGGCTTTGATATGAAAAAGTTTACAACACCTTCATTACGAATGTTACTCCATCCATCACATTGAATATGTAAAAAATTTGCTGTTTTTAGTTGCAGAGTAATATCGATACTCATCTCGTTATAAATTTTATCCAAATATGTAGAGGAAATCGCTTTTCTAGTTGGAGCCTTGAAATGTGGATTAAGGCTCTTAAAAAAGTCCTTCCACAATGGATGCTCCACCATAGCCAAAGGAGCGCCGGTTACAAATATAGCCTTGGCTAAGTTGTATCGTGCTAAATTTGAAGAAGATGCATATGTAAATCAAATGAAGGCGGATAATCATTTGCTGTCTGTATCTTGCTTATTGTTGCACTGGTTGCAAGCATGCCTTGAACTCGTTGCTTTATTACTAATGGACACTTGATGCACGTTATTAAATGTTTTGCCATTTTATTTACATTTGCAAATTTTTACCGCTGTTCGCAATGTGAGCATAAAACTTCATTGCTATTTCCGCTTCTATGAAAATGTTTCCAAATAGTTTCATTTTTCGGTCTTCCCATCATTTAAAATATAATTATCAACACGCGCACTTTATTTCATTTACTAATCGCTGGGAACAAATATTTAAGAATGAATGAACCAAATTCTTTTTATGCACCTGAGGCTAAAGCTTGGGTTTCGAAACTTTAATCTTTCTAGTTGCTTCAGCATTGTCAGTGCCGGATTAACCCTAAGGCAGAATAGGCAACTGCCTATAGGCCCCGCATCGATCCGAGGCCCCGTCCACCCACAAAAAAATAAAATAATAATATATACTTCCAAGCTAAACCGATTAGACACCACCAACTCATACATGTGTTACGTTAAGACATCAGTGAAAGAGCAACACCAAAAAGTACGTGATTGCTTTCTAGTAAAAAATGTGAAATCTGTCAATTTCCTCACGCATCCATACACATATTCACATCCCTGCAAGAAAACAGTGAACCATTGCATCATGTTTTTCGCACTACTCTTTGCATGCTGATGAAATGTTGCCAACACTGTTCTTGCAAGGATGCAAATTGTCAAACAGCTGATCGCTTGATAGTTTTTACGGAAGGAGTCAACACAATTTTTCTTAATTTTTGTGCTGGATGAGGGAATCTCCAATTTACTGAATGCATTTCATAGCATAAAGACTGCTTTTAGAAAATCGGTAAGTTGAAACACGAATGTAAATTAAAAACTGAATTTATAAGGTAAGTTTTATCTTTTCTGCAGAGCATAAAATGTCGAAGGAAATCGGAAAAAAAGATACCTAAGTGGTTCAGAAAAACGTAGAAAGCGGCTAGAGCAACAAAAAAAGCACTATTAAAGAAGACACGAAACCTTTTTCAACTGGGATTTAGTCTCCAATCAACAAAAAACCAACCGTCGCCCAGTACGTCTGCAGCGTCCGCTTCTCAAGCTACGAGCAAGGCGGCAGAGCCAGTGGAAATTCCTTGCGAATGTTTTGAACAGACTACCCAAGTTCAAGAAGCAGCTACTTTTTCTGATGGCGGGGAACGTGAGACAAATGGAGAGGTTCAATTACTTACCCGAAGCGTACACCACCTAGGTGTAGAATACCAGAATGACATTGGCTTATGGCAAAATATTACCAAAGACGTACAGCAATTTTGGTGTATTAGAGACCTTAACGAATGTCGGCACTTCGACAGTGATTTTTCTTCATCTGGCCGACAATACGGGGATGCCAAACGTTTTTTTTCTCAATCAATGTTTTTTCGTACACATATAAGTGGGGGTAAAATTAAGCGGGAATGGCTCATGTATTCTCCGTCTACTGGAAAGGTACTATACTGTTTTCCGTGTGTTCTTTTTGGTCAAGTTCAAAGTCAGTCACACTTCCAAACAGGATTTTCTGATTGGAAAAATGCCTCGCCTCGAATTCAACTCCATGAGAATAGTGTACTTGCGGAGTACGATCCCTTTCTTGGTTCGCATTTGGCCAAATATGGTAATGTTGGAAGAGGAAAGCAGTCATACTTGTGTTCAACAATTTGTGAGGAAGTTATTGAAATATTGGGAAATGAAGTTTTAAGCTTTATTTTTAATGAAATTATTGAAGCCAAATATTTCTCAATAAGCGTCGATTCGACCCCAGACATATCCCATACCGATCAGTTGACTGTAGTGCTGAGATATGCTTTGTCAAATGGAGAAGTAGCTGAACATTTTCTAACATTTATTCCTATTGTAAGTCATAAAGGGGAAGAATTAGCTACGACTATTTTAAGTTTTTTGGATCAATATAAGATTCATATAAAAAATGCAAGAGGCCAGTCTTACGATAATGCTTCTAATATGTCTGGCTGTTATATTGGTCTTCAGGCGCATATAAAGAAAATAAATCCTCTCGCGCACTATGTTCCATGTGCAGCGCACTCACTGAATTTGGTTGGAGTACATGCTACGGAGAGTTGCCTTGGAGCAATCTCATTCTTCAGATTTGTACAAGAATTGTACAACTTTTTTCGGCGTCAAGTCATCGTTGGGCAATTATGTTAAAAAATATAGAAGAAGATGAATTTAAACAAAAATCGTCTTTAGTTTTGAAAAAAGTATCCGACACGAGGTGGTGCGCAAGAGCCGATGCAACTAAGGCTTTATCAAAAGGCTATATGAGTTTTCAAAAAGCTTTGCAGTCTATTGTTTACGACGAGACTCAGAAATCACAAGTGATTCACCAGGCTCGATGTATATTAAAGGAATCTAAAAAGAAAGAAAATGCAGTAATGACAATATTTTCGGCTACCATACTGGATCGAATCAATGGAGTCAGCGTATCTTTACAAAATCCAGCTTTAGAACTTCGAACAGCTGTCGATCTTTTGAAATCGCTTTTAGATTTTTTGCTTTCTCATAGAGAATTATTTGACGACTATGAGAAAAAGGTAAATGAAAATACTGATACCGAATACAGTGATGAAAACCAACGTGTGCGAAGAAGGAAAAGGCATCAAGATGACGGATCTGCAGAAGAAGTTATGCTCAGGGGAAGAGCTAAGCTTAAAATTGAAACATATTTGCCAGTACTGGACATACTGTATGCAGAATTATCACGCTGACTAGAATCATACCGGGAAATTTACTCTTTGTTTGGATTTTTAACGGATTTCTTGACAAAGTCCGACGATGAAATTAAAGAGGCTTGTACAAAATTTTACGAGTATTATATAGAGGATATAGAGCCTGAATTTTCAAATGAGATGGTGCAGTTCAAATACTTCGTCTTAAAATTGAAGGATGCGGAGGAGATTAACATTCTATCTGCCGAGGAATCGTTTAGGTTAATTTTTGATAATATGGTACAATCAACTTTCCCGAATATAATGGTAGCATTAAGAATGTATAAATGTCTGATGATTTCAAATGCCACAGGAGAAAGAAATTTTTCAAAATTGAAATTGATAAAAAACGTAGGTAGTTCAACAATGTCTCAGAACCATTTGAATTATTTGTCAATAATTGCCATTGAAAACGATATATTAGATAAGGTCGGCTTTCAAGATATTTTAAGAGATTTTGTTTCTAAAAAAGTTAGAAAAGTCAATATTTAATCATTTTTATTTATTCATATTTTTTAATTTAATTTAATTTACAAAAACTATGTTTGTTTTCATTGTTTATTGCAATTACCGAAATAAAATTTCAAAATATCCTCGCCACGTCTCATTTCTTTTCCCTGACTCATAAAAACCCTACAACCTATTCACAAGAAGAAAGGGAAGGTCCCACAATGCGGAAAGAACCTTGTGACGAACGATTTAAGATCCCTTGAAACAATTGCAACACCAAGTTAGGTAACAATGCCGTCTGGAAGTTACTCACATCATTTCATAAAATTGAAAATACCTGAATGCATTGTCTAGGGGCCTCGCCAAGATTTTTGCCTATGGCCCCCGAAGGTGTTAATCCGGCCCTGAGCATTGTTGTTGCCATCGCTCGCACTTTTTACATTGAATTGCCATAAGCACACTAATTAGCGGTTCTCATTAAGAATTGTTGTTATGTTTGATGCAGTAAAAACTGCCTTATCTCAGCAAAACGCATCAAGAAATGTATAAACAAAATATACTTAAACAAAATATGTTCAAAATAAATTCGAAAATGTTCACATTTCTGTTACTCTACGCAACAACGAGTATTTGTTATTCAAATGAGTATTTACCCGAAATTAGATAAATGGGTTAATATACAGCGTTAGGTAAATACCCAGGTCTAAACCCATCTCTACTTACAAGGCATATTCCTATAGTGAGAAAAGCACGGCGACTAGTTCTCCATAACGACTTTTATAGAATCTAATTTTGTTTGGATCAAACCTTCTGATTCGAGTAATACTTAAAAAAGTACACTTACACTTATATACATTTATATAACAATTTATTTCAGTTTTCTCATGCATGGCATGGGAAATCTAGGATTGTATCACGAACTCACATTATCTTCCACCTCAAACACTTTTTACAAGCCAAATATTATAATCTTTTGGTATCAAAAGAAATGTTAAACATTGTTCTTGATACGAAATTTTACTCATTACTATTCAGCTGTGTTCTTGACCTGCATCAGCATAAAATTCAGATGTTAATGAAGAGAATGGTGAACTTCAAGATATAATGCCTGCCCAGGAAGAAAATTTCACCGTGGACTTGGAACCAGGTAAAACTCCTAACAATGTAGATAACTCAGATTATAAAGAAATTATCCTTTTAGAACAAAAAATAATTCTCCGGTTCAGTTACTGACTCATCAGTAAAAATTCATTTGATTGCCTCCGGACCTCTTCAACCGCGAGGAGCCTTTCCAAAAGATCTTCAGCAGAATAATTGCAGTTTCCCAGATAAGTATTATTCTATGGTAACTAATCAGGTCTAGGGATCCGAAGGAACTGGCTTTCATATTCTGTCAAGAAAGACGTTATTTATTGTCTGCCTTATTGGCTATTTCCTCAAAAGGGATCGTATGAAAATCCGTGGAGTACCACCGGCGTCAGATATTGGAAACACCTACCTGAGCGCAATATATCTCAAGAAACATCTGGATGTCATGCAGAATCTTGAACAATTTATTAAAAAACCGTCGATATTGAATAAATTATGCTGGCAACGTGTAATCTCACTTTTTGAGGTTAGAAAGAAACTATCAAAGATTCAAAAACGGGTAATTTTATTTCATTCATCGCTCAGTTAGCCAAATATGACCCGGTTTTAAGTGAATTGTTAGCAAAACCTATAGGTTCTGTTAAATATTTAAGTTCTCAAATACAGAACGAATTCATTTGTCTCTTGGGGCAAGAAGTTCCTGAAAATATTTTTCGCGACTTGAAAGATGCTGCATTTTTTTCATTTATTTTAGACACAACTCAAGACGCTAGCAAAATTGATTAATTGAGTCAGGTTTTTTGTAACGTGAGTATCATTTACAATGATAAAGCAGAGCCAGTTGATATACAAATCAACAAGGTATTTACTACTTTTACTACTGTAAATGGTCAATCTGCTTCAGGGCTCGAAAAACTTGTTGTCGATTCTATAAAGAAGAAAGGTCTTGATCTTGAAATATCTCTAGGTCAAGCATACGACGGTGTAGCAGTCATGAGTGGCGCTTATACAGATAATCAAAGATTACGTTCCTCATGCACATTTTGTTCATTACGCTGAACCTTGGTTTGAAAGACGCAGTATCGTGCAATAGAGAAATTGAAGAATTCTTCGAAGCCGTTCAATTTGTGTACGATTTTTTCGGTCACAGTGTAAGTTGTTGGGATGTAGTTGATCGGTAAAGGCGCACAAACTCTAAAAACCTTGAATTCAACTCGCTTTGCTGGAAGAAACGACACTGTTCATGCTTTGAAGCAGATGTTTTGCGACGTTCTCAAATGTTTAAGCTAGGAAAAATTAAAAACCAAAAAATCTGCTGAGAGAAATGCCATGTTGGGAATTCAGAAAAAATCGAGAATTTCGATATGTGGAACACTTCTTTAAGATGAAGCTTTGCCAACAATACCGGAAAGGTCACGCAAAGTCAAGAGTTTCTTCGATAAACAGCCTAAAGATGAAAGATTTAATAATCCTGAACAGCATTTCCGAGTGACAATTTTCTATCCGATGACTGATGCCCTATATTCGCAACTTGAAAATAGAATGGAATGGAAGATGTTTTGGATGATTATCGAGTTTTATAACCACAGTTCCTAGCACATGATTCGATTAAAGATTTAGATGAAAAAGCAGATGAGTTCTGCAAAAAAATTTCGGATGACGTATCGTCTTCATTTTTCTCTGAATTGCTTTCTATCAGCTCTACGTTTCAGAAAAAAACTACCCTTATAAAAGGTGTCCAAGAGCTGGCTCGGTTCTTGATTATTGAGAATGCCTCATTGTCTTCGACAATACGACAGAAGCTGAGCGAACTTTTTCAAAATGAAAATTGATCAAAAATTACTTGCGAAGCACGATGGCACAAGAAATGGTGAGCAACTTGTCACTATTATCCATTTATAATCAGTGCAAGCAGACCTGATTTTAATAAAGGGATCGAAAAATGTTGTTCCATGAAATCAAGAAAAGATGCTCTACTATAGGTACTCATCTCTATCGTATAAGCAACAGTTAATGAACAGTGTATTTTATACTTATAGGTGTATATAAAATAGTATATTAATTGTATTCTATAAATTGTACATCATAAGGAAATATTAGTAATCGCTCATTATTATATAGTGATTTTTAATCTTTGGAAAAATTGTCGACAAGGGGGCCCCAAGGCCACTTCAGCGGATGTTTCGGCCCTGTGTTGATGATTTGCTTAAATTTAATATGCAGGTTGAGGTTAAGATAATAATAAATACATCTCCGAAAGTACTTCGCCGAAGTCTATGACATTAGTACACACGACAGCATAGTGTCGACAAATCGGGCACAAAACGCGATCTCATAAAAGAAGATATTTCATTTACTATAAATAATTTTTTTAAATGTTGTACGCCGAAGGAGAGATAGACATCGGTTAAAAAATGTGAAAAAATTGCGGTTTTAATCAAATATAAATATTTCCACAACAACTTCACAAACTCTACCAAATTGGGTACACGCTTTGCATTTCAACTCAGGAAAAGAACCCACGCGCATCTCTTTTACTATTACAAAATATGCTATATTTTATTAAATAATGTAGCAAATTCGCTCAAATTTAATTACGGAAATAAATGCTTGCAAATCGAGTTTAGTTTTGTTTATAAATGGTATTTTTTAACACATGTGGTTTTCAAGAGGAAATAACAGTCATTAATCATGGCTCTATAGCGTTCCCCATTGACTGTAACATTATGGCCGGCTTGATTTTTGAAGAAATATGTACCAGTGATTGCCTCTGTTCATAGAGCACACCAAAGAGTGACTTTTTGAAGATGTAGCGGCGTCCCAACAATGGCTTGTGGATTATCAGCACTCAAAATGCGGCAATTTTTTTTTATTAACGTACCAATTCAACCAAACGTGAGCTTTATTCAAACCGACCGAATATTGAACGCAGCTCGAACCGAGCCATTATTTTGGTAACCAATTTTCACGAATTGCAAACGTTGTTCCGGAATAGGTATGTTTACTATAAAATGGCAAACCAAATTGAGTATAAATCCATTAACAGCTGTCAAAAAGACTAACTCCGAAAAATGTATTGTCGCATTGAAATCCACACATCCAAAAACACGCCTCATTTAAATAAATAAAAGTGTTTTACATCAAACAATAATTTAAAGGAGCTCAAGGCCAGTTTTTAATAAGAAGAATTATGGAAAAAAAGTATACATAACTTGCATGGCTCATATCGTTTAGGCTTTGCCTTAATGAGTATAAGCTAGGGGACGTGAGTTCGAGCCCTGCAAGAAGTCTAATGAGGAGATGTGGTAATCTCCGAAATAGCTATAACTTTTACTTTGGGCCCGTTTTATTGTACACGACCCTCAAAAGAACCCTCCAACACAGATAAAATTTTCTTTAGTTGCAAAAGCAAGCCTGTGGGGATCTTTCATGAAGGATGCGCTTGGTTTATTGCTATTTTAGGTCGGAAAATAGCAGTTTCAGCAAGTTTTATGTTAACGTGGTTATATATTTAAAAATACTATGCAAATAAAAACGAATTAGGCCTTAAACTGATATTTCCCATTTATTTTCTTCTTCCCAACACTAAATATCAAGTCGAAACGGGCCCATTGTCGTTTTTCCTATAATTCTTCTAATTAAAAACAGGCCTAGAGTTCATAAAATTTGTTATTTGATATAGATAAATAGGCCGAAAAATATTAATATAACTCTTTTACATTTTCAAAAAGAAGAGTATTATATCAACTTGTTTTATTCCATTAATAAAAATCACTTCAGAATACCAATGGACAATCCTCGGTCCCCAATAACAACGTAGTTATGTATGACCTTCTACACAACACCAGTTTGGATATCAACAAATAACGGGAATGCATAGAAATGAAAACACTTAACAAATATTATCATAAACTTCAGTACGCCTTTATGGCACACCCTCTTTCTAATTCTTCACAAAAACGACACCATACTACTGGACTGATCATCTGGTTCTCTTCATATCCCTAAAATACAGCACATACCCGGCGAAACGCAAAAAAACGATTTGAATTACATTTCTTTTATATGCAATTCATTAGAAGTTATTTTGTATTTCAAACACTACACAAAATTCCAATTTTCATTGCTTGATCGCGATTATCGTAGATATATTAGATCTACTTAGTTTTTCATTTCCCGTTTTTTCTACTCCACATTTTATATGAATTTTGACATACACTCACTATCGCAAACCAAGAAAAACTGACGAGCAAATGAAAGCTGCTGAAACCGCGATCAATTACGTAATCACGCAACACGTAAAATTATTCTGGGTTGCGACATATCTTTTCTAGTTAATTTTAGGTCGCTGATAACGAATATCACCATTAAAAAGTTGTGGTTTTAACTTTGTGGGCGTGGCATTAAAAATTTAAAAAACTAGCCTTTTTCTGACCTTTTTAAGCACTAAATATGTAGAGGAAACCTCAATGCTGAGAACTGTATACTCAGTTATGAAGGTTCCATTTAAATCTTCGAGATACAGCACACGAAATTCGAAAATTGATCGAAAATGGCTTTTTTTTACATTTTTGAATATATTTTAACAACCATTGCCTATATTTCAGAGTTTTAGGCTTAATCTGTAGCTGAGACCTATACCTCAACATTTTGTAAAAAAATTCATATTAAAAAAAAAATCATTTACTTTTCGAAATATTGCACTTTACACGCTACAGTTTGCTCATATTTTTTCTTTCGTTTGTTGTGTAACTTTGACTCACGCACGGGAAATCTTCGTTATTGGTTTCTATTTTGCGAGATCACGGCACAAAATGCCACTGACAAAGCGTCAGTTGTTATTACGGTTTCGTATAATATGGGTGCTGAATAAGGACGTCTTCAGAATCTAAGATAATTTTAAGCTTATTAAAAGATTTTATTTTAAAAGATTCAATATCTGAAAAATGTCTACTAAGCATATAATATTTTTTAATCTTAAACGAATTTTATTAATCTTCATAAAAACAAAATGAAATTAGTACGATTTTAACGTATACCACTCATTTCCCAAAATGTTGACTTTTACGTATTTATTTTTTTTTTACGTATTAATTAAATTCTGACTAGAAATGCAAAGTGTGTAAGAAATTTGGTAGAATTCAGGGAAGTTCGGAGATTTACCTATAATACTGCCCCTATTCCCATAATTTTTGATTCCATGTTATACATATATGGATATTGGTTTTAAGAGAGCTATTTACACAATTTATTTTATTCTGTGTATTTGGGCAAATTAACTTTTATATTTTGGTCAGGTACTTTGAAAAAATGTACCTATTTGGTTTAACGTCACAGTCCTTGATGATACGCCAATTTCCGCAACTTTTGTAACCCCCGTCTGGCGTTCTAAAAACCACTTTGAGTAAATTACGTTTACTCTTGTCCAGTTACTGGAATATCGCATTCTTATGATTTTTTATTTATCATTAATAGTTACTGAAATGTCGCTTTCTTTTGATTGTCAAAAAACACCGCTATGCGGTCGTGGTTATTATCCAATTTCGCGGATTTGAAATACCAACCTACCTTGGGGCGAGGGCAATGTGTATACTAAGTTTCGTAAATATATCTCTGTCTTTATTCGAGTTATCCGATCCACGGGTGGACGCACTGACAGACATGGCTTAATCGATTTCGCTTTTGATTCTAAAATGTTTGGTATATATACTATATATGTCTATATGTGGTGCGGTTGCTATATCCTGATTCAAACAACCATTATGTAAACAAAGTTATAATACCCTGGGCACCAGTGCTCGGGTGTAAAAAGGAATGCGATTACTTTTCGAATAAATCACATGTTTTGATTGCTTTTGATATTTTTTGATTATTTTGAACAAAATAAATACTAGTATTTTATTCCAGTTTAAATAAACTGCAAAAAGTTATAACAAATAAAAATGTATTAACAAATACGAAAATGAAACAATCTCTTGCAATATATCATTCGCTTTTCACAATACCAACCTTGCGAAAGAAAAGTCGGGTAAAGTATGGCGCCTGGGCGTATTTATAATTCCCGAAAAAGAACAAATGCCTCGCGACAGGACCTGACGATTTAACGAAGTATTGAATAATAAGAAGCTTTTTTCCAAACTTCCCATCCAGTCATCGAATTACTTTAAAAATTGTAAAGTTGACTTTAAATGTGATTTTTAAAATAATTTTTGTTGGGATAACCTTGCTTAATGCTAGAACCACCTTCATCATCTGAAATCCAAATAATTTTGTATTTAGCATAAAATTGTTCAACGAATTAATTTACCATCTTCATCGAAATTAACAAAATAAGATCCCCATCAAAAAACTTTACTTTTATGGTTGCATTCCTTTACAAATATTTCATTAATGATAAATGGTACTTTGTTGTGCTTTTTAGACTAATTTGCCGTATTGGAAAGTAATGTCGTGATCGACTCAGCAAATCAATTATTTCTACGCTCTACGTCGTCGTGCCCTCCTGCTGGCTTTTTGTCTGCTACCACTTACTCTCGTCCTGCTGCTTGCCTGACCCGGGTTCGTTTACAAGTATCGTCGTCACAAATGCAGTGCTGTCCAAGATGACAAGTGTAGTCTCGGCTTTGTCTGCTCTGGCCCCGCCCTCTGTCACATCTAAAACGCTATCCAGTGCCGTGACATAAACACAAAAAGCATCTTTTGCTAGGGTGGTTACGCCGTCAAAAGTAACGCACCTACGTCAAATCTAGGTCTAGCGGCTGAGTGGACAACTGTTACCAGTGCTAGTAATGGAAAGATATTGTTACTGGGTCCAGTAATAATAACACTGGTCGACGGCCAAAATTTACCAGAGACGCCGTTATGAAATTCGTATGTAAAACCACCCCCTGATTTCGAAAATCGAGTTCATTTTTGATTCTATGGTACCGTTTTTGAGATAAAAAGAATCGGAAAGACCATAAAATTTGCTACAAATGCATTATACATTGTTTTTTCCTCAACCAGATAGTTTTCGAGATATTAGCTTATCATTTTAGATTTTTGTTTTTTTTTATGAAAAAATATGAAAAAAATTACTCTTTGCGAGGGCAGCATTCCAAAACCACACCTTTTTTCCAGATATTTTTTCTTTAGGTAAAGCTCTGTTTAATTAGAAAAAAGATAAGCTATCATCGAAGAAAATCGATGCAAAACTACGTAAGTTATAAACGATCAAATAAAAATACCCAGGTTGCGCAATTTCAACGTATACCTCAAAACGTATGTATGGTATAAAGAAGAGTGAAATATCTAGCTATTCTCTGTTTCTATTGAGTTAAAAGTTCAATTTATGAATGAAATTACCCATATTTTTAACTTTTTTTTAAATTTATTTATGTTTATACTATATTCTAACAATCTTTATCTTAATTTGATTTTACTATGTAGTCGAAATAATTATGTGTTCTTCCTTGACGCTTATTCAGTTTAGAATCGGTTTCTCTTATGAGAAACCAGCAGTGATCACCCATCAATCATAGATTGATGCTTTTTCAAAATTGAGGACAATTTTAATCAATCCGCCTTTACTTTGTTATCCTGATTTGAATAAAAAATACCTTTTGACTACTGATGCAAGCAATTTTGCGATCGGACCGGTGTTAAGTCAAGAAGACAAACCAGTGAGTTATGCTAGTAGGGCATTAAATGAACATGAGATAATTTATTCGACTTTAGAAAAAGAATTGCTAGCTACAGTTTGGTCAATAAAGTTTTACCGTTGTTATCTCTTTGGAAGAAAATTTATAGTACGGACTGATTATCAGCCTTTACAATGGTTATTTTCATTACAAGATACAAATTCACGAATTGTTAGATAAACAATTTTGTTGGAAGATTAAAACGATTTTTTTTGTAATAGAGTCAGTTGTAAATAAATATCGAACTAAAATAAGATTACTTAATAAAAAGATAAAGAAGTTGATTTAATATTTAACAAATATAAAATAATTTTCGTTGAGGAGAATGATTTAGCTAATACGAGCTATTTAAATAATTTATTTAGAAAGGAATTAAGAAAAGGGAAGGTTGAAGTATATTCAGAACTTAAACGAAGTAAATACAATATATTGCAATTAAAACTAATTGAACTGGCTTCTCATGATTAAAAAATTTATAAAATGTTAAAAATTAGCTAAGGATATTGAATCAGAAGAACTTTTATTGACTACTATTTATGATATTCATTTAAAAGGAAATCATGGAGGGATTCAAAAGAACTTTGAACAGTTAAAAATTCATATTTTAGTCCCAAATTGTTTAAATACATAAACAGGTATTGTAATAGTTGCAGAGTTTGTATAGAAAATAGTTATATAATTAAAAATAGTACATTTAGATATGTTCCCAATTCAAAAGTCATGCGTTTTAACAACGATAGATAAATTTAGAAAATTGGGTGCTACTCATAAACTTAGTGATAAAAATAGGGTAACTGTGAAAACAGAAATTGAAGAGCGATTTGCATTTTTGGGAAAGCCGGAAAAATTAATAAATTTTGTTGTCAAGGAAATAATATAGAACCATATTATACCAACCAAATTCTCACAATGGAAATTCAGAAATAGAAAGGAAACGACTACGAAGAGTTAGTACTTAATTGAATGAATTTCTATAACAATACTATTCATAGTGCAACAAAATGAAAACTAATTGATTTTAAAAATAAATTAGATAAATATTTCAAGTGGATAAAAAGAAAAACTGAAAATAATAAAAATTAAGGGATTAAATATGAAAGGAGAAAACATATGTTTAGAATTAAATATATCTAATTTGTATACTAAAAATCCTCCTGCGAACAGACAGAAAACTGTAAAAAGATTTAATAAATATCATTATAGTAATCCTAATAAAATAGATGTAGCTCACTTTTGAAGGCCTTTAAAATCAATACAGTTATAAAAAAGGATACTTAGTAATTAGCTAAAAATAATTTAAAAAATTAAAGCAAACTATGTGTGTACAAATTTTAATCAGATTGTAAAATATTTGTGATTTAGTTTGAATTTAATCATATGTATGTACATATTTTATTTTAAGTGATTTATTAAAAATATTGTTTTCAACGAAAATCGCACCAGTGATAAGAATTTAAAATATTTAATTATTTGAAATATTGTTATATATTTTTTGTGTATTATATAATTTGCAATTGTTAAATTATTATACACTAATGTTGTTATTGCATAATGTATATGATTCGAAGGGGCTCGAATCATAAGGATGGATCTGTACTGTGTCATTTGTTACTCTGTTCTATGAATATTAATATTGCTTAGCAATATTTGAAAATATTTTTTTAAACAAATTTGAATTTTGATGTAATTTTTTCAGTCTAGAGCAAGGCACATTAACCATGTAACAGCAACAGGGCTGATTTTTTGATTTTTTTCATTCGAAGTGGCTCATCAGCTGTCAAAGTTTGTTTACATTTTATCATAACAAACTATGTATTATTTGTTTTGATTATAGATGAAAATAAATTGTTTACATATTACATATCCAAATTATATTTACATATTCAGAAATGGGAAAATGTTTTATTTGCAATAAGAGGAGGGGGAAAGGCTGTAACTTTTTTAAGGTTCCGCAAGATCAGTGGAGAAGATCCAATTGGAACAGAGCATGTGGCGTGGAACTTCCTGTAAGCGGTTGGGTTTGTTCCGATCACTTTTTGGAATCCGACCTCATTGCAGGAGCGCAAAGAACAAACCTAATGCCCAACTCTGTTCCTTCGCTTTATATACCATCGCCTTTGATGTAAGTATCCAACATGCAAATGCTGAGATATTAATATGCAATTTGATGTAGATGTTATAGTGCGAACAATAGAACTATTTACCTATTTTCAATGTGCCTTGCCAGTGTGCGTTTTGTTTACTTATTGAATTGTCAAACACGCCAAATTTGGCATTTCTATGTTGACGTTTGATAAGCCACTTGCAACAACAAAATACAGGGTTGCATTTTTTCTAATGCTGTTACCTGGTTAATGTGCCATGGTCTATAGCAAATTAACAAAATGAAGTAAACTTTTTCTTAAATAAAAATTGTTAAACTAAATTAGTTGAATGATTTTCTTTCATTCGTTCATTATCGGTCAATAATAATTTGCGTTTGTTAAATAACGTAAACATCATTTTATAAGGTTAATATAAATTTAGCGTAAAATCTTTGTAGAAAAAGATTAGTCAATCATGTCATCATGGGCGTGTGACAATACTTCACTGCCAATCTCAAGAGGAACCTAAAGTTTTCAAGCATTCTGATCCGCTTCAGCGGTGCGTTCCAAAATATATGTACATACATATATATTTATCAACAATTTTTATATTTGGATACTTTTCCGAATATTCCAGAATTTTTTCTTTCAGAACTTCATAACCATTGGAATGTGAAGAATCTAGACTGATTTGTGGTCCCATTTCTAACGTGTTCACTTCTCCGTGCATTCGAGAAAGGGCATCGGGTACAATATTTTCTTCCCCTTTTCTGTGGCTGGTAGTTAATTTGAAGCTTTGCAACTTTCAAGCTCACCTAGCTAATCGACCATTTAACTTTGGTTGCCTCATTAGCCATAACAGACTAGAGTGGTCAGTTATTCCTCGAACTCTTGCAATTTAAATAACAGCCTATTGCTTGAATGGCAGCTAGACATTCGCGCTCGGTTACGCTGTAGTTATGTTGTGCGGAGTTTACTTTTTTTGGACATAAATACAACAGGACATTCATCGCCGTCGTCGTTGAGCTGAGCTAGAACATCTCCGATGCCAAAGTCACTCGCATCGCAATGCACGTAAAACTCTTTTTCGAAATTCGGGTTTTGCAACACGGGGGTTGTGGTCAAAAGTCGCTTCACTTTTTCGAATGGAACTTGCTGTCCACTCTTCCTTGGTCGAAAAGAGCTCAGTATTTGGAAATGTTACTTCAGCGAAATTTTCGATGAAACTTGTTTAATAATTTGGGTGTTCGCCAATTCAAAATGGATTCAACTTGTTCCCGATCCGTCGCAATACCCCCATGGCCGACAAGGTAGTTTAGGTATTTAATTTTTGTAACACAAAATTGACTTTTCTCAACATTTGCGGTATTGTTCAATTGGCTTTGCGGTATTGTTCAGCGATTTGTACTAAAACTGAAAAGTGAGATTAAAACGTATCAGACACAATGCATAAGTCGTACAAATATCCCAAGCCGCAATTTTTAGGTCAGGGGGAATAATCTAATCCATTAATCTACACATTGTCTGGGCGGCGTTGCACAAACCAAAAACCGTTGCATTACAACGAACTGATACAGGGGACCGGGTACTATAAATGCTTGGATCATTCCGTAAGTGCAATCTGCCAGTATGCATCTCTTATATCAATTTTAGTTATAATATGTACCTTTGGAAACCGCGGAAATATGCCTTCTACGGATGGGAGTGGATAAGCATATTTTTGGGTAACTTCGGTGATTTTCCTCGCATCAAGCCGTAAGCGGACTTTATTTGGTTTAATGGCCATGCCCAATATAATGCATAAGCAAACAGCTTTAACCACTTCGAGCTGTCGACCTTGAGCCTCAGTTAACATACATAAGTCAGAGTTGAAGGAGTTAGTATCGAGCTATTTCACAGAGTTGTCCAAATATACATTAGAAATGATACTTGGCGCTGGGCCGAAAATTTTCAAGAATTAATTCAAGGATTCAAGTATTGTTCTAGCAATGGTATGACAAATAGCTTAAGTTTTCTAGTCAGGTTTTTGTACTCAATATCACTTTTATGGCTACCTAATGCCTGATGTGGTTTACCATCAGCTGTTTTAACATTTGAGTGTTTTTCCAAAAATGTGGAAAATCAGTAATATTTCTTTTGCGAGAGTCGAACCCACGCAGCTAGTGTTCGCTCCAGTGTCCAAAAAAACGAAAACTGTGCTATTAAGAAGTTTGACTTCAGTATAATGAAGCGATTCTTTTTCGTTCAAAATTGCTGAAATAAGAATTTATTTTGTATAATTTATAGGCCACGTTTGTATTATTAATGATAATATGAGAAAACAACAATTTTTCAAAGTGGTAGAAGTGATAGCTGCTATTTCGGAGATCACCAAATCTTCTCATTAGACTTCTTTCTTTCTAGTCTTTACCAAGATTTGAACCATGATATACTGAGTTGCTAGGCGAGCACGCAACCAATCAGCCACGCTAACCGTGGAAACTTGTTTGTTTTTCTCACTATCCCTATCTCCAACCATTCCGCTATTAAGTGTGACTTCGCCACTATGTGCTTAACAGGGTAGTCGGTATTGTCGGTAAAGTCCGTCATGCCGGATTTCCAGCTTCAGAGTCCTCATATTTATTTATCTATATATATAAAAGAATGTCGTGTTAGTTACACCACTTATAACTCAAGAACGGCTGAACCGATTTGGCTGAAAATTGGTGGGGAGGTAGCTTAGAAGCAGGGGCAGGTTATAAGATACTTTTTATCCCGTTACCGTGGGACGACAAAAAAAACGGTAAATCTGATTTTTTTTCTTCGCCCTTCATATATTTTGCTTTTGCTTTTTTGTATGAAAACTAAAATTTACATGTACTCTGGCGGCGAAAGGTAATATCGATGTAAATTGTAGTGACATCTAGCGGAGAAGGGCAATATCCATGTAATTGGTGTGAATTGCCAATATTAACATGTATTTTGTTTACTTTTACGAATTTTGTTGGGTGAAAAATTGACAGTTAGAAATTTTGAAGTTTAACGGTTTTTGTGTTTGTTTCGAGTGTCTATAAATATTGTGCCGATATTATTATCATTAAAATGCCGCGTCCAAGACGATCAAATCTTCCCCGAAAAAGCCGTAATGCAACTAGGATGCAAAACGTTGCGAATGAAGCGAGGCAGTCCGTGCAAAGGCTCGGTTGGCTATGAGAAATCATCGAGCAAACCTAAGAGATCAACATCTTGATAATTTTCGACGTACAAGGAGAAATTTATCAAGTACTGATTTGAATCGAGCAGCGTTTCGATATGATTGCAGCACTGATTACTGCTTGCATACTAGCGTTCGCATTGGGCCAATGGATGTGGTTTGCGAGTATTGAAGTTTTCCGGAGAAACGCCAAGATTGTGCTGCCTTAATGGGAAAGTGAAATTGCCATTATTGACTCCCCCACCTGAGCCATTGCACTCATTGCTACTACATAATTCAGAATGAGGTCATTAGTACACTACATTCGTTCAAATCTATTGACTGTGCAACAAATGCAGATGATGCCACCAACTATCCAATTGAATTTTTAAACTCCTTGGATGTGCCTGGCTTACCACCGCATAATTTACGACTAAAGGTGAACTGTAAACTGTGCAACGGAACGCGTTTGGTGGTAAGTAAATTGATGAACAATGTGATTTACGCGACGATACTCAAAGGAAAATTTGAAGGTGAGGAAGTTCTCATTCCGAGGATCCCGATGATCCCAACCGACATGCCGTTTGAGTTTAAACGACTTCAATTTCCGATCCGTCTTGCATTCGCCATGACCATTAACAAATCACAAGGCCAATCCTTGAAAGTTTGTGGTCGAAATATAGAAAATCCATGTTTTTCCCATGGTCAATTATATGCGGCATGTTCAAGGATCGGAAGACCAGCTGCGTTATTTGTTCTTGCACATAGTAATAAAACTAAAAATATCGTCTATCACAAGGTGCTTCACTGAAGAGTGCAGCCTATGCACTAAAATACATGGCCAATAAAGAATCATTACAATAATTGATTTTTGGTACTTACTTATATTTATTATCCTAATAAAAAATTTAAACTCTTAAAATCAAGAATCTGCTCATTTATTGCTTCTAAGGCGGAGCAATGTTCGCCAGGTCAGCTAGTTTATTTCATAAAGTCAAAAAAACAAAGTTCTTACTGACTACTTACAACGAGTTATTATTAGCTAGATGTTTTTTTTACATATTAATACATAATACGTATACTTAATCAATACTTATAAACCGAATATAACAGAGAATAAAATGCATCTTTAGGCAAAGAGAAATCTAAAATGACATAATTCGAGATCTCGTTAAATTCATGCAGAGCGCGGGACTATGGAACATTTTTCGCATAATTAGTCCTAACCTTTTCTGGGTAGGAGGGAAAAAATGTATGTAATGCCCTCAAAGAGACAAGAAAATTAATTATTTCTAGCACAAACGGACAATCCATTGCTCCCTTAAAAGGATGCGTGAATGATAGGAAGGGGCAGGATCCGAAGAGTTTAATGGTTGCAGAGCAAACTTTACGAACACTTTTTGAACATTTTCAATCCTATTGATAGAAAATGAGAAATAAGGCCTCCAAATAAAAGCGGCATATTCTAACCTAGAACGGGCAAAAGTTGTAGAAAGCAGTTAAGGGTATAGGGTCCGAAAATTGTGAACTATTTCTTCGTACGGATTGAATATGACTTTGCTAAATAAAAATTTATATGACTATTAAATAAAAAATGGGTAGAAAAAATTACTCCCAGATATTTAATTTCATCAACGAGATTGAAACACATCATTAGAGATTGAGTAGGACGTATTTAAAACAGTTTGACTTTTACCACATCGGTCAAGTCATTTATAACGGAAAATATTTTTAAATACAATAAAAAGCTAGTAATATCATTAATGATCAAAACAAACAATAGTGGACCCAAAATGCTTCCTTGAGGAACTCCCGAAGAGGCGATGAAAGATCAGAAGAAACGCCTTCTACAGTCACCACACTCCGCCTAATGCTTAGGTAGGATTTTATCCATTGAAGAAAAGTAGAGTGAAATCCCAAAAGTCCTAATATGTGTAATAAAATTGTATGTGATATTTTGTCAAACGCTTTAGAAAAATCTGTGTAAAGTCTACTTGACGAGTATTCGCTGAAAACTGCTAAATTGAAAACAATAGAAGGTCCAGTAACAAAACTGTGCTAGTTAGGTGAAATTAAGCTCTTAGTCGCAAAAAACATCTTCTCTTTGATAATGCATGCAAAAAATTTTGAGTCATTGGAAAGCTTCGAAATGAGCCTAAAATTGCATTTTTCTTACCTCTTTTAAAAAGCGGATAAATTGATGTGAGCCTCCAGTCATCAATGAAATACTCTGAAGACAAAGATTTTTTACAAATCACTTTTCACAGAGTAACAATCGCTGGGCAATTTTAAAGAAAAACAGCCGAGAGTCCATCAACATCTGTTTGAGTATTAACCATAAAATCCCTTCAATGATATCATCTGAAGAAAGGCGTAAATTTCCAAAATTAGTCGACAATAAGTGATTACCGAGTATTTTGACCGTTGGGTCTATCGGTGCCCATCTTTGCAGCTAGCAAGCAGTGATTGGGAGATTCGCGGCCTCTTTCCTAAGATCTCTGTCATTACAACGTATTTCCGGGTCCCTATTTTATTTTACATATCACAAAAAAATTGTTGTTACTGTGATTAGTCTAAAGAAAAATTATTGAAAAGTTGTTAAATTAGATAGAATGACTGGTTGAAAATCGGAACTAAATGAACAGAAAAACACAGAAACTAAATATGTTAGCACACTGGGAGCAGCGGTGTGCGCTTCCATGCCCACCCTACCTTGGCCTATTTTCAACTCTTTAATTATATCTGTATAATTTTTGGAAATTTTGCACATTATAATTTTTGCAAAATCTAATTCTTAATTACTAATATTAATTTTGGGGGTAGCTTAAACTAATTCCTAACCTGCCTCAACATTGTCTCTTATATACTTATATGTATGTATATGTGGTCACTGACCAGCAGTCTGATACTTTATATATAGGAACAAAGATTTATAAGCATATGCAAGTAAGACAAAACGTAGCAAAGTGAGAGAGAAAGAAATATGAAACGGAACACTAAGTTATGTATATGTATATATGTATGGATAGATATGTGATTAAGCGGGATCACTCAAGGGAGCGTCAAATTAAGAAAAAGCAATATACTTATATTCACATGGCTTATACATAAATTGTTGAAAAATTAAATACAGTACGTATAATTAAAATGACGCACTTTAATTTGATATCGGTAAAGCATAGTAGGACTTCCGTGATTGTCGTTGTTGCTGCGTTGAAGTTCAAAATTTATTATTATTAAAATGCGATAATTTTTCTTCAATTATGCATTTGTGAGCTTTTTTGCTTCTTAAAATGCGTTGTCTATATTTTCTCCTCTCACATAGACAAATATTCAAATAGAAACAAAAGATCATCGGTCTATTTAGTGACATTAATTTTCTTTCTGGATACTGTTTACCACGCCTAAACTAATACGTATGTATGTGGGGACGCGTTCAAAAACCAAAAACAAAACTAAAGAAAATTCAAATGTAGTAAAAGAAAAATAACAAAAATCAATTTTAACAGATCATACCGTCCTCTCAAACGTATTTAATATGCCCTTGATATTGCAATTACAGAATTTAGAATGTATGTATTTGAAAGAGAGAGAGCAAAAACATGAAACAAACAAGGCAACTAATGTTGAGTAGGTTATTTTGGGACCATATGTAATGATCAGCTGATTCCCAAAATAGCTACTTAATGTATGTATAAATGTACGTAGGTCTTACACTTGTAACAAAGTGAGGCGTAAGTATAGAAATTAATTTCACATATTAACTTCTTATTTTAATATTAGAAAAACAGCTAGTTGGAAAATTAATTTTTTAAGGCATAAAAATTTAGTATCATACTCAGCATTTTTTTTTTCAAGATTAATTAGGTAGATTTTAAACAAAAGCCAGAGGTGCGTATACAAAATGTTATAAAAGAATGTTAAAAGTTAGGTTAAAGGCAACCATGGATTGTAAGAATGTGATCATCGGATCACAAGTCTTAGAATCTCATAGCCTTTTTGAAAATAGCGGTTTTTGGCTCAAACATTTTAAGCGAAATATTAATTATTATTAAATTATTGAGGATTTATAACTTTTTTAGACTCCGATCTTTTGGTTTCAGTGTTGAAGCTGCATTTTTAACTTAAGGAAGTTAGATGATGCATGTACATTGCAGGTGGTTGTTTGATTTTTACAACACAAACTCGATAAAGAACCTTGCGTGTTTCCAGTGTCCTGGAGGCACGTGTGTCTATTCCAGACTTTTAGAAACATGTCTCACTGTGGGTTTCACGGAATGCCCGAGAGATTGGGATACTCAAATGTACACTTGCCGTGGGGCTCTCTTATCCGTTGTGGTAGTCGTCGAATATTTACTTTCAGCGTGAATCTATATTAATTTATTTTAATTATTATATGTTATGATGATGCTGTATGAAGATTTTACAAGTCGAGTTAAGTGTTATAACCGTCATATGACAATAACGTAAAAATGTGTGTCTAACAGTCAGAAAATTATGTAATATGCACATTTTATTGAAATGTACAAAATAAATTTAAAAAAATGCATGTGAGATTTTGCGTAAAAAAAAAGATTTAGAACGAAAAATGTAAAAATTTAAATACTTCAGAAACATTCATTGCACAGCTGATGTAAAAGCTGCCCCTTCCGCTTTTTTCTAAAAGAAGGAGCAAGCCAGCAACATCCGTCATTGCATCGGCGCAAGATGGTAATCCCAAACAGCTTAAAATATATTTCCAAAATGTTTCGAGATTTTCAGAGGTGGCAGCGTCCTGATTGCTGTGCGACGTACTTATTGTTGAAGATTTAGTATCACATCGTACAAGTTCTGGTTATTGTATTTCGGGTGATTTTAACCTTTGCAATGTCAGGTGGAAAACTATGGATAATAGTTTTATTTCCTAACCATGTTAATAGCTTCTGTGAATCCTATTTAGTAGACAATCTTTAACGTATAAGTCTTTTTTTAAATAAACTATCTAGAATTTTAGACCTCATTTTTCTTAGTGATAATATGAATTTATATTTGGATGAATACCTCGATCCCCGCTTTTGCACATAGCTTCAAAACAAGCTTCAATTTTAATAATTGCAACTTTGAAATAATTGGCGCTTTAGTTTCCCAGTTGGATTGGGATTCGTTGTTGATGAGGTTGACGTAACCAAATGTTTCAATACCTTTAAGTGTAAAATTAATGAGATTTTTAAAAGTATATAGAACTCCCTGTCATACCAGGGCTTTCTGTCTGACAGATCAATCCTTTACAGCCTTGCGATTTTCATGGCATTTTGTCTTTCGACTTTTAATAATCGTCTGCAGGTAGATACTGTTAACATCGATTTCTTTAAGGCTTTCGATAAAGTCAAAACTAACGAATCTAGTATACCATATGTGCTTCCAATTCTCCAATTTCCTGGGCGTTGAAATAGTATAAATGACTTCAATACTCTATAGATATATATATTTCCTTGCCTAAAACTAAGTTTGAGTTATTACTGACAGAATTTTTTAATTAATTATTTATATTTTTCTTTGGTTATTCCAAGTAGTCTGTATGAAAATTGTTATATTTTCTAGATTATAAATAAATGAAATCAAATAAATAGCATAAGAATTACAGGACACTGCAGGCTGAACCTGATTAAACTGGGAATTTACTCGGATGATTTCTGTAGATTGTGCAGGGTAGAAAAGGAAACTGCAGCACACATTCTGGAGTAGTGCTCCGCACTAATGCGTAAACGCGAAAGGAACTTGGGTGAATACCTAATTACAGATCTCAGTATGCATTCCAGGAATTTAGAGTCGATACTAAATTTTATCTCGGACGCTGGATTAAAGGATATTGTTTATTCCACGAAAGGGTGTACAATAGATATCAAGGCCGCAGTGCACTATCTCCAACAATAATAGAAATAAACACTTACATCTGCCGCTTTTATTTAATTTGGAATAACTTTTAAATCTTCAGTACAATATGTATAATCGTTTTATGCTCAACAATTTCTCTATGA
Organism: Anomoia purmunda; assembly: GCA_951828415.1. Classification (NCBI taxonomy): domain Eukaryota; kingdom Metazoa; phylum Arthropoda; class Insecta; order Diptera; family Tephritidae; genus Anomoia; species Anomoia purmunda. Next base: position 82,708,736 of record OX639993.1, on the reverse strand, counting down.
AATTCTCGTTCAACAAAATATTTTCGACTATTTTTGCATTTAAACTTCAAAAAGTTGTATTCCGATTTACACAAAAGATATATCATCAGTAAAGAAGCTGATCCTACCTTTAAAACGATTTCCATAAAAGGTTAGGTTTGGTTGCTATTCTGGAGTTTTTTTGGCAATAACTGTCAAAGGATGTCCAAAACAGGGGGTTCGTCTCGAAACCGCTTCTTCGGAAAAATAGTGAACCAGCAACCAAAAATTAGTCTGGAAACCATATTCTCAACGCAATACCACTCATTTATTGTGATCGATACACATTGAATTCACATTCGGCAAAAATTGCTTATATTCACCATTTAGTTCAACCCAGAGCTACTTTAGCTCTTCTTATTGAACTTCAAGAAAGGAACAACTTTGATTTTCTCGAACTCCAAAAGAATCTGCTGCTTGAAAGAATTTGCAACATATTCATTAAAGAATCGTAATCCCCATCAGAGGGAGATTTTTCAACATTTCGCTGATTTGCCCCGTAGGTAATCTGCCTCCGTCACGATATAAAGCTCGTGTTAAGCGATTTTAGTGCCAAGGTACCGTCGCCGGGGCCCGAAACATGGTAGTATGTAGTACCAGGTTCAAGCATGAAATGATACATCAGCGGAAGTCATGCTTCCAATGTCTTAGACGTGCGTCCTATGTCTAATACTACTAAACATTAATTCGACGACTTCGATCAACTGATAAGCCGAGAAAAAATCATTCTTCCACCACTTCACATCAAGCCTTGGCTAATGAAACAGTTCATCAAAGCCAGGTGACTGTTTCGAATATGTGTGCAAGAAATTTCCAGTCCTTAGTATGGAAAATGTAAAAGCAGGAGTCTTCGATGGTTCTCAAATTCGTACCCTTCTAAAAGTCACTGAATTCTTAAACCATATGGGACAAATTGAATCTGAAGCCTGGCTAAGCTTTGTTAATGTAGTCAAAAATTTTTTGGGAAATCATAAATCACCAGACTATACAAAACTAGTTGCTGATATGCTTCTCAATTTCCGCAAACTAGGAGCTAAAATGAGCATTAAATTACATTATTTACATAGTCATTTGGACAAATTTCCGGGCAGCCTAGGCGATTACAGTGAGGAACAAGGTGAACGGTTCCACCAGGACATAAAAATAATGGAAGAAAGATATCAAGGTCAATGGGACGACCACATGATGGCAGACTACTGCTGGAACTTAATACGGGATTGTCCTGAGCGACGACATCATAGGAGGTTCTACAGAAAAAGTTTTTTGTAATTTTTTTTTTAAATTAATTAATGAAAGAAAATATTTTTTTTTATTTTTGTAATATTTTTATACAGGCGCGCAATAAAAATATAATTTAAATCCATATTGGTATTTTTAATTAGGTTTTTTCGTGAAATATTTAAAAGTCTTTATCTGAAAAACTAGAGCCAATTTGACAAAACTGATATTATTTTCGTAACCAGCGCCCCCAAAATACCCTAAATGGACTTAAAAATTTCCGACCGCAAAATTTTGTTCCGCAGTGTTATCTTCGTTAGTTTATGTGAATTTATGATAAAGGAATTGAGTAAAAACGAAAACAGCACAACAACTTCAAACGTGTATATTCATATGAGGAAATTAATGACAAGCAAAAACAGTATACAAAAAGCTAACAGAATATTGAAGAAAATTTAACAACAGTCAACAACAACTATAAGCGGAAAGCAAGCAAAGAAAGGAAAAGGATAACGAAACCATAAACGAGACAAGTTCTTCCAGAAGAGATTCCACAACCAACGTTCCAGCTGTCAATGAGCGACATCACCAAAGACATCGGTATGTGACACGATGCAGAGAAAATAAGGTGACGACGAAAGCACTTCCGTTACTTCGTACTTGCCTAGTTTGAAGGATTGACGTCACAAATGGCTCTTAAAAAGTTGATTTTTACAAAAAGTTAAATTCAGAATACTAAATGGGAAGTGCCTAGCTTTCCATTGTAGCAGTTGCAGCGAATATAAAATCCCAAGTACAGTTATCACCTGCCTTTTCTTCTCGCTATTCCTGTGGTAAGAACATCTGTAACGTGTACGCTGCCGGTGTTGTCGTAATCTGGGTTTCTATCATTATTGGGTATGTGAGTACATTTATCAGTAAATACAAGGTGCAGCTTTACATGCAATAGGAACATCCCCTGAAAAATTGCCTGCGCGTCGATCAAAGAGATTCTCATACGGAACTTCGGTTTAAAAAAGACGTACCACCAGCTTTACCAAGAGGCGGTTTTAGCCCGTTTTAATAACATACAGGATTATTTTACATTACTTTTAAAAAATTTTGCCGCAAGTTATTTCATTTGCCAGGAAATCGCTATCAGAAGTAGAACAACGTTACTCGCAAACCCAAAAAGAAAGTTTTGAGCTGGTGTAGGCAGTTGAAAGGTTATATTACAACGTGACAGGAATAAAATTTGAATATTGCTGACTCTTTCTCCAGATTATACTTGCTAATACATTTGATAAATACGATGAGCAAATTGTTTGAACCATTATTTAAAAACAATTCCTCGAGCGATCACATTTTCAGATCCCGAACTATTGGAATCAGTCAACAAATTGGCATGCTAGTTCCACGATCAAGCTTTTTGCTTTTCATTTAGAGATTGGTCTGTAAATGTATTTGCATGTTATTGTTTATTTTGTTTCTTATTAAAATTATTTGAATAAAAATTATTGCCACTTCTTACATTATTACAAAATAAATAATCAATTTCTATTAAAGTAAAGACTTCTTTCAAACTAGTTATACTTATAGTTATACTTCTGTTAATTATAATTATGATATGTTTGCATCTATATTATTTAGAAATGTTCGCAAAATAATAACTTCAGTTTAGACGGGCTAAACTCTAATGATTTATGAACATCATACTCATATTTTTTACTTAGTTTGTTACGGGCTGAAAACGCCTCTTGGTTAAGATGATGGTACGTCTTTTTTATACCGAAATTCCGTACGAGCATGGGAATCTCTTTGATCGCCAATCAATTTACATTTGCAGGCAATGTAAAGCAGTACCTTGTATTTCTTTGATAACAACTCTGTGTAAAATGTACTCACATATCGATGTCTTTGTTGATGTCGCTCATTGAGAGCTGGAACGTTGGTTGTGGAATCTCACTGGAGGAACTTGTCTCATTCATGGTTTCGTTATCCTTCTCCTTTCTTTGTTTGCTTTCCGCTTATAGTTCTTGACTTTTGTTAAATTTTCATCAATATTCTGTTAGCTGTTACTTTTTATTAATTTTTATTTGTTTGTTATTGATTTTTTATGAATATACGCTGAATATACACGTTTGTAGTTTTTTTTTTTCTTTACGCAATTCTTCTTGCATGTCCTAATAAATCTTCTTTCGTTATTTAATTTGCTTATGAAGTAAATACACATAACAAATGTATAGTTTAGTTTCGCCTCATAGTGCATAGGTAATTTATTTTACTTTTCTCAATTGATTTTTAAAAGATTCACAAATCAGAGTTGTGTGGTAGTTTTTTATCAAATCAGAGTTTTGTGGTAGTTTTTGTTTTCGAATTTACCGTTATATGTACGGGCTGGATGTGCGATGCGACTAAATATGTTGAACACGATTAATTTCATATGTACATACTTATGTTGTGCCGCAGAATCGAGGCGGCGAAAGACGAGAAATATTGCGTAAATTCTGTAAATATAGTTTCCCTCAAAATAGAGGAACGCAAGTCGAACTGAATAAACACGCAGGTTCTTAGTTGTTGAAGCAACGAAATTCTTGGCAATCTTTCTGAGCCCGAGTTACATACTGTTACCACCAAATCAGAGTTTTGTGGTAGCAATTTTTACTTGGTAGCAGATTGAAAACAAATCGATCCATATCATACGAATATTCGCGGTAGATGTTACTGACATAGAATTGAAAAAATATATATATATATATTTATATATATGCAGGGCCGCCGAGAGGAAATTCGGGTCCAGGGGTGAAAGGGTGGGGCCCCTTTCTACATACAAGTTTCGAATACTTCATCAATTTCATCAACTATGTTTCTACTTACTACTGCAATGTTTTTAAAGAATAAGTCAAATACGACGTTTTTTTGCTCTCATCATCTTTTCTACGGGCCCTTGTGAGTCACGAATATTTTCCGAAAGTAATGAAAACTTGTTTGTGAATTAAATACTTCAACTCACCTTAAGGACAGCCTTCCAACTCTAAGTTCACAAAATTGCTCTGGCCTCTGGCGGATCAATTTCATTGTCGAAGCACCAAGAATAACATAACATTCTTGGAACACGAAAAACTTCAAACAAAGTCGTAAATTCTCAAGTTGGGGGAGAAATTTCCTATAGCGTACATGTATGTATAGTGCCTTAAAGTTAAGAAAACGTACTGAAAAGTGTAGTGGGCTCGGTTGGCGGCTGTTATGCCGACTCTTATTACATTACTTTGCCAGTTTTTGCTTATGTACGTTACTTTTTTGTGTACATGCACGCAAGAACACGCTTAAACGGTAATCACGGCTTTCACATAAATGTTTGAATTAATCGACTATCAAAAGCATTCTAATTTAACTATTCACTCAATTTCTTGAAAAATATGGGCCCGGGGGAATTACCCCCGACCCCTTCCCCCTCTCGTCGGTCATGTATATATGTATGTATACATGCACACATACATAGGCTTTTACTAACTTTTACTTAATATAAACACATATGCACTGACTTTGGAAAATATACACATTTTTTTACTAAATACATTCGATCTATGTGGTTATATACATATGTCACATAGCACAGATACCATTGAAGTGTACGTAACGTCAATATTTTTGTGTTTAACTTGCATAATTCGGGTTCTAGTTACTTTTAGATCCATATGACGCTTCATTTCGCCACGGTTTATCACACAATTACTCTCAGTTAATCAATTAAAAACAACACCCATCTGTGATAAAAAGTCGAAGTAGCTCCTTCGGCAAAAGGAATTGAATTGCACTACGTTGCAATTAGGGATGCATCCAAGACTTTCCCGAAAAATAATCAATACAAAACGGCACACATATAACTTGGCGATAGAAATTATAGCAACGAACTGGACTTTCTAATCATTGTAAAGGTTTGTATCAAAGATAACCGATATTTTAAGTATAACGATAAAGTATATGAACAACGGTATTCCTGAGCCTATGGGCTAGTCTGCGTCACTGGTTACAGCGGATCTGATAATGGATAATTCTTGACCACATTTGAAAGAGATTCGGTTAACAAACCACGCTTACTTATGTAAATGATTTATTCGCCATCGATATAACAGGCGGCACTGACAACATGGCAATAAAATTCACTATAGAAATAGAAAAAGATGGACAAGTACCCTATTTGCACGCCCTAGTAATTAAAAAGGACAACAAATTAACAATTGACTACTATAAAAAGCCAACATCGTCAGGAAGACTAATAAATTTTAATTCAACACATGAGAGGAAACAGTTCTAAATACAGCCAGCAGTAACACATGAACTTGGACTCGATACTGTGAGGAATAGCTGGAGGTGTTCCGCAAGGCCCACTTCTCAGAGCAAGTCCTGATATGGGGCTGGGGGCACGGCACTCACTGTCGAGGGTCTATTATCGCAAGCTAACCTCTGGCCATGATACATAAAGCGGGACCTAAAGTCGTAGGACTTCTGACCAAAACGTACGAAGGTGTAATTAGACTGAACCATGTCCCGGTTTCATGGAGGGTTGTAAAAGTGGTATTTCTGCCAAAGGCGGGTAAGTGCAGTCATATTCTAGACCTATTAGGCTAACATCGTTTATCGGCAGTTCACATGGAGCAGCATTTGGATGCGAGGCTAATCTCGAAAGCGCAACATGCATAGACAGGTCAATGGATACTGCTTTGCATAAAATCATCAGTCGCATAAAAAACGCCCTAGAAAATGGGAATTTTTCAATTGGTCTTTTTCTGTATATTTCATGAGATTTTAATAATCTTAAGCCATAATGGAGAAAATCCCCTCGGTGGCGATTAACTACGCCCTGAAGAGATAGATAAGCAACATGCGTACTTGTAAGAATGGTATCAACGCAATTGGGCGCACACATAACAACATGAAGTGTGAGCAGGGGCACGCCACAGGGAGGGGGCTTATCGTTGCTATTGTGGAACCTTGTCGTAAATAGGCTTCTTAATGAATTGGAGGGAAAAACAGCGGCAATTACTGAGTATCGCATATAATGAGGGTTAAACGCCGCTCAACAACAAGCTCCCTAATGAATCAAACGCTCCAGATCATAAATACCCTGGCTAAGAAAGTGGGGCTAAGCATAAACGTTGAGAAGACGTGCCTAGTTCTGTTCAATAGGAAATACAAGGTACTAGTTTGGAGAAAACCTAAACTGGAAGCGTAACGCTACAATTGAACCAAAACATTAGTTACATGGGTATCGTGAGGATAACAAGCTGTCGGTGAAGAAGGCTTCTGTAGCTATATATGCATGCAACCAGATGTTGGGCTGCACATGGGGTCTATCTCCTGCTCTTTCACATTGGTTTTTACCGCAATTGTGAGACCGATTCTTTTTTATGGGGTAATGGTATGGTGGACAGCCACGGAGAAGAAAACGCACACAAAGATATTAAAAAACGTATCATGCTCTCAATGAAAAGCATAATAGTACCATCACGAACTACACCAACAGCGAGACTCTACACTATACTTCATATACATAACATCAGCAAACCTAACTGCCAGAGCCTTAGCGTTTGCGTTCAGAACGTACGGTCACACCCGGATAGCGTCCTCTCTGACTGGATGAACCGAGTATGTGATCCCATGTCTGAACTTCGATACCTCTCATGGGGCTACAATAGAGGTTGATGGATGGTAGCACAAACGGCACACATATACACGGGCGATAGAGTGTAAAAAAGCTTTGGGCAGGTTGGCTGCCCTCACAAGCTGCTGTTGACGAGCTTTTTACTTCCTCTGAAAAGAGAGGACTCCAGACTCTCAGTAAGAGTATTGACAGTTCATTGCCTCGTGGCGCTAACTTGGGTCTGGTAAGAGGTAAAAGATGCAGGATAAAAGGTTGGAAGATATTATATGTGGATATTCAATAACAGACGACGCTTAACCAAACCTAGGCTAAAACTTTGTCAATCCTTTTTCTAGCCTATTGACAAATTTTACGGGGGCCCCTAAATTTGAGCGTACTCCATACATGTCTATAGAGTTTCAAGACAGCACGTTTATACGCCGAGAAAAAATTGATGGTTATAACATTCATACGTATATATACAGATTACAATGTGGATGGACTTAAAAGAAATAATAATCGACAATATTATGGTCAGTATAAGGAAAGTGTTTGGAAAAAAAAGCAACAACAGTCAGGAGAGGTACAATTTATAGCTATTTCGGAGATCGTCACATCTCCTCATCAGAATTCTTTCATGGCCGCACCGGTATGTAAATCCATTACCTAAGACGTGCTGGGCAAGTACGTAGCTAATGGACCAAAGTCGGCTTGTGAGTTGCTGTGGCTTTTCACCACTTTCTTTATATCCAACCAACAAAATTCAAATACGACTGTCTAGCGCTATTAGAGTGAATGTGTGGTTATTTTTGTTGGTTAACACAAAATCTATTTATTTGTTATTGTTAGAATTTGTTATGTTTGGTGTGCCCATCCATTGCATATGTTCATATATTATCTTTTGGCCTAATTTACTTAAATCGACAATATTAATTTTTACAAAATTATTCACTTCAATAAAAAATGATGCAGGAAGTACATTATTATAATTAGCTCTATTGTGATACCTCGACCGATAACCTCAGATTATTCATTACTAACCCGGTTCGCCATTGGTACTATGATCAACACATAACCTTTGCACCTCTCGTACATGTGCAACGTTCAAACAGATGACGAAAGAATTCGTTTAGCCCGGAATAGAGTGGAAAAGCCGTTAATTCGATACTCTGCATCGAATGCCAGAGGGCTAAGTTATACCGTCACGCATCAGATCTTCGGCCCTATGAGAGGCCTAATAAACGGTTTCAGCATATTAACAATAGATATTGTGGGCCCGTTTTCACCTATTAATGGACACCGCTACTGCTTTACAATTGTAGGTAGGTAGGATATGATTCCTACTAATTAGTTGTAACTAAATTCTACTGGAAATTTCAAGAAACCGTCATCTTTTTTAACCGTATAAATGAGCAGAATTTGTATTTCAGAAAATAAATAAAATCAAAACAATAGTAAATACATAGCTACATCTTTCAAAATATTTCGTTTTTCGAAAATCGTTAATTTTATATTTTATTTATTATTGTGAACCAGAAAAATCAGCCCGCCCTTCGAAAAAAGTTAGCCCCCGGAACAAATGCACATAATGCACATAAGTGACTTCTGCTTTTATTCCATAATGAATTAAGTCGACTTTGGGTGGTATGATTGTGTTCGTACGGAAAGTTTTTCTTTGCCTACAAACTTTAGTGGATTGTTTAATCCAATCCATTTGTACTCGGCTCCAATTGGTGATGGACTTAGAATTGAAAATCACCTCGGTGGCGATTAACTACGCCCTGAAGAGATAGATAAGCAACATGCGTACTTGTAAGAATGGTATCAACGCAATTGGGCGCACACATAACAACATGAAGTGTGAGCAGGGGCACGCCACAGGGAGGGGGTTTATCGTTGCTATTGTGGAACCTTGTCGTAAATAGGCTTCTTAATGAATTGGAGGGAAAAACAGCGGCAATTACTGAGTATCGCATATAATGAGGGTTAAACGCCGCTCAACAACAAGCTCCCTAATGAATCAAACGCTCCAGATCATAAATACCCTGGCTAAGAAAGTGGGGCTAAGCATAAACGTTGAGAAGACGTGCCTAGTTCTGTTCAATAGGAAATACAAGGTACTAGTTTGGAGAAAACCTAAACTGGAAGCGTAACGCTACAATTGAACCAAAACATTAGTTACATGGGTATCGTGAGGATAACAAGCTGTCGGTGAAGAAGGCTTCTGTAGCTATATATGCATGCAACCAGATGTTGGGCTGCACATGGGGTCTATCTCCTGCTCTTTCACATTGGTTTTTACCGCAATTGTGAGACCGATTCTTTTTTATGGGGTAATGGTATGGTGGACAGCCACGGAGAAGAAAACGCACACAAAGATATTAAAAAACGTATCATGCTCTCAATGAAAAGCATAATAGTACCATCACGAACTACACCAACAGCGAGACTCTACACTATACTTCATATACATAACATCAGCAAACCTAACTGCCAGAGCCTTAGCGTTTGCGTTCAGAACGTACGGTCACACCCGGATAGCGTCCTCTCTGACTGGATGAGCCGAGTATGTGATCCCATGTCTGAACTTCGATACCTCTCATGGGGCTACAATAGAGGTTGATGGATGGTAGCACAAACGGCACACATATACACGGGCGATAGAGTGTAAAAAAGCTTTGGGCAGGTTGGCTGCCCTCACAAGCTGCTGTTGACGAGCTTTTTACTTCCTCTGAAAAGAGAGGACTCCAGACTCTCAGTAAGAGTATTGACAGTTCATTGCCTCGTGGCGCTAACTTGGGTCTGGTAAGAGGTAAAAGATGCAGGATAAAAGGTTGGAAGATATTATATGTGGATATTCAATAACAGACGACGCTTAACCAAACCTAGGCTAAAACTTTGTCAATCCTTTTTCTAGCCTATTGACAAATTTTACGGGGGCCCCTAAATTTGAGCGTACTCCATACATGTCTATAGAGTTTCAAGACAGCACGTTTATACGCCGAGAAAAAATTGATGGTTATAACATTCATACGTATATATACAGATTACAATGTGGATGGACTTAAAAGAAATAATAATCGACAATATTATGGTCAGTATAAGGAAAGTGTTTGGAAAAAAAAGCAACAACAGTCAGGAGAGGTACAATTTATAGCTATTTCGGAGATCGTCACATCTCCTCATCAGAATTCTTTCATGGCCGCACCGGTATGTAAATCCATTACCTAAGACGTGCTGGGCAAGTACGTAGCTAATGGACCAAAGTCGGCTTGTGAGTTGCTGTGGCTTTTCACCACTTTCTTTATATCCAACCAACAAAATTCAAATACGACTGTCTAGCGCTATTAGAGTGAATGTGTGGTTATTTTTGTTGGTTAACACAAAATCTATTTATTTGTTATTGTTAGAATTTGTTATGTTTGGTGTGCCCATCCATTGCATATGTTCATATATTATCTTTTGGCCTAATTTACTTAAATCGACAATATTAATTTTTACAAAATTATTCACTTCAATAAAAAATGATGCAGGAAGTACATTATTATAATTAGCTCTATTGTGATACCTCGACCGATAACCTCAGATTATTCATTACTAACCCGGTTCGCCATTGGTACTATGATCAACACATAACCTTTGCACCTCTCGTACATGTGCAACGTTCAAACAGATGACGAAAGAATTCGTTTAGCCCGGAATAGAGTGGAAAAGCCGTTAATTCGATACTCTGCATCGAATGCCAGAGGGCTAAGTTATACCGTCACGCATCAGATCTTCGGCCCTATGAGAGGCCTAATAAACGGTTTCAGCATATTAACAATAGATATTGTGGGCCCGTTTTCACCTATTAATGGACACCGCTACTGCTTTACAATTGTAGGTAGGTAGGATATGATTCCTACTAATTAGTTGTAACTAAATTCTACTGGAAATTTCAAGAAACCGTCATCTTTTTTAACCGTATAAATGAGCAGAATTTGTATTTCAGAAAATAAATAAAATCAAAACAATAGTAAATACATAGCTACATCTTTCAAAATATTTCGTTTTTCGAAAATCGTTAATTTTATATTTTATTTATTATTGTGAACCAGAAAAATCAGCCCGCCCTTCGAAAAAAGTTAGCCCCCGGAACAAATGCACATAATGCACATAAGTGACTTCTGCTTTTATTCCATAATGAATTAAGTCGACTTTGGGTGGTATGATTGTGTTCGTACGGAAAGTTTTTCTTTGCCTACAAACTTTAGTGGATTGTTTAATCCAATCCATTTGTACTCGGCTCCAATTGGTGATGGACTTAGAATTTAAAATAGCAAATCTCTGCACATGAAACATACTTGATTAATAATAAAACTGAACATGGATATCTACATGTGCACATATGACATAGCATTTGATGTCAGCTGATAATATCGTCGACAGTATTATATGAATTTATTCTAAAGCGACTCATGCGTTAGCCAAAATAAAAACTCATTTATTGACTCTTAGTTTGTATCATACTAACTTTTACCCGGTAGACGTAGGCCTGCCTATATTTATTTAATAATTCGTTGCCTATATCTAACCAGAAAACACATATGGGTTTATTTTGCATATAACTTGTAAATAATTTTATTACATTTGACTTTTCAAACTATCTAATATAACTTGGGTATAATTTAATTAGCGAAACTAGCCATTTGACATCCATATTCCAATATTTTATAAAACTTGTCTACAGTTTAATTACAGTCGGCTTTTCAAACAGGTGGCAGCCCTCATAAAAGTTGTGAGCTATCTTTCCGATATGAACAGCTTGGCATCCATATTTTACTATTTCATGTAGCATGTGTATATTTTAACTAAATTTAACTTTTCAAACCGTGCTACTGTCCGGCAGATAAAAAGTTATTAGAATACAAACAAACAGACTTTTACATTTATATTTTATAAGTATATGTGAATGTATATAGATTTAGAAAACTCAAAACATTAAATTGGTAGAGTATAAATTCCTCGAACTGGACCACACATACACACTTATTGCAAAACAAAGAAAAGGGCAACGACTGTTATGAATTTGTCCTATCTCGTGACAAAGGAATAATTTTGACGTAATTTAAACGTATAATAAGTTTTACAAATTTGGTTCACTTGTTAAAAAAAATTAAAAGTTGTGTGCAGGGGCAGTTAACAGTTTTTTTATATAATAAAAGTGAATTTCGTAAAAAGTTTGGAGCTTTTATTCATATAGTTACATAATGAGTTATACTTTTATAAAAAATTATTAAAATTATTATATTATTGTGTCAATCAAATAACATTTTTAAATGGCGATATATTTGTGCTTTATTGATGCAATTGAACAAATACTTTTGGTTTTATTACTGCATTTCCTGCCGATAAACTCAATTCTTTCTGTGATTCAATATTTTCTCTATTATACTCTTAATAAAACGACATAATTTTTTCAACGTTTCAGCTAAATGTCGTAAAAATAAGAATGAAGTGATTTAAAAAAATAAATAATATTATTATTTACGCAGGTTTCAAAATTCTCTCATTTTTTGGTAGTTAAAAATAAATACTGGAATTATTTATTTGCTCAACGAGATCGTGTTTTAATATAACATCGTAGTAGAACTTTATTTTCTCCCTAAGTGTAGTTAATAATGCAACCGATTTGCTTTTGCGTATGAGCTTTCAAAAGCCGTAAAAGCTAAAACAAAATGTATGCAAAATGTGACAACACATACGCAAAAGCAAAACCAAAATACATGGGAATTTTTTATTTGTACTTACATATAACACCACTTTATATGAATTCGCCTTGTTTCCAGCTTTTGAAAATATTTGATTTTTCACGGCTTAATGCTTCGTCAATAAAAAAATTCTTTTTACGGTGGTGTAATTACTCAAGTAATTTATTAAGTAAACCACGATAGCTTTCTCGTATAAAGTGGGAATTTATGCCAGCATACCATTGTTGCTGCAAATTCAGTTGCTTATTCAATTCCACCCATTGACCTATCACTCTTCTAACGGGTACGTGGCAAATGCTTTGAGCCGAACCTAATCTCTTAGCAACATATAAAATTACACCGCTTTTTTTTTCTTCCAGACGTAGAGAACCATTTGCTTCCTATATTAAAAACTCAATTTTTTCTAAAGTTTTTCCCCACGTATTTGTGAAGAGTCCTGCTATTGTTGAGGATATAATTATGAAGCTATTCAGTGCAAGAATGAAAGCGTGTATCCAAGATGCGGAGGTGACCATATTAATAAAGAGTGCCATCTAGCAGACATACTTATGTAACAGTACAAACGGAAGATTAAATCTGAGTTTATATAATAAAGATTCAAACTATGAGCAAGGAACCGACATAAAGCAACCCGATAAAGTAAAAATAATATTCCACAATATCTTAAGTTTATTTGCTATTGTTAAACAGCTGAGATACGGTTGCAAAAACAATAGATTTGGCATAGTTGTTGTAACTGAAGAACAAGTTACGATAGCAATAAATAAACTGTTGCCAATTCGAAATATTTGCTGAAAATAAAATGCACGGAGAAATATGGTGAAAAACCTTAAGAGTATGGCACAAGAGTAAAACTATTATAGTAGTAGGATTGTATAGATCGCTGAATTCAGCACAAAGGACGTTTGCGATTTTTTGTTTGTTTTTTTTTGAATGAGCTACATAAACGAATTTGATTTGGAATTTATTGTAATGGGTGATATCAGTATTGACTGAATATACAGCAAAGAACTGATGCATATATGAAACGAAAATGGATGTAAACAATCAATAGACCTAGTATATTCAAAAGTGGCAAATGTAAAATCCGAGATTAATTCGGTAATTGCAAAAAGAGACCATGAAGCTATTATAATAACGTTGGAAGGAGTGGCAGAAAAAAATAAGAACATCCAAAAGAATTTCAAAGTGCTGTATAAGTATTTCTTCAAATGCAACAATAAATGGTACCCTTTTTCTGGTTTAATGGTTCTGAAGTTATGTCAAAAACTAAATGGAAACATTATGAAACCTTTTGGATTTTTTTGATTTGGTTAAGCACGAAACTTTCTCCAAAAGTTAGAAGCTCTAACAAAATGCAACTTTTTTGGGTATTGAAATTTGTACAATTTTACATATAATTCAGATTTATAAGAATTCCGATTTTAAAAAAGCGCTGGAAAAAATTTAGAAAAATACTAGGACAAAAAGCCCTTTTTAACGAGGTACATACGACTCATTAATGAAATATTTGCAAACTGTTTACTACAGTATAAAAAAATATGTCAAAACCCAAACAACTGAGACCGATAATGGTGTAATAAGTGCGTATATTTATAAACAATGTGAAAATTGTTAAGGAAATCGAAGAGTTAAAGCTCAACTGATGAAGAGATTTGCGGGAAATTCAAATGAAAACGTACTTTTTAAAGATAAATAATATATGTATGTGCAATACAACATTGAAATGCAACGATTACAAAGTGCGTTTTAAAGGAAGGATATTAAAGAAGTAATACCTACCAATGATGATGAATCCAATAGTGAAATAATTGCAAGGAAATTCCACTATATATTATTTGTTTAGAAAAAAGGTGAGTCCACGTGCTGGGAAGCAAGCCCAATACGCTAGTTCATTTTGATACCTAACATAAGCTGGTAGAACTTGACAAAGTAGTTTCGGAGATATACCTATTTGCTCTTAGATGGGCGATACCATGGCCATTCCCAACATTTATCATCCAAGTCGGTCGGGAAATCCGAGTTTGGTTAAGAATTTAAAGTCGAATGGTGAAATCATTCTATCTTCCGAAACACTTTGAGCGAATTATTTATTTTAAAATTTACTTGTATGTACTTCTTAAAGTATCTTCTAATTGGTTGATACTGATATTAGAGATTTGGATTAAAATTCGATTTTTGTTACAAGTTATAAGAACCGTTCTTCCGTATGGAAATCTACTTATTACAAATTTTACTGTTCTTCTGCGAATTTGTTAGAATAAATGATTTAATGATACCGATGAAGATCGCATGTTTATAATTTTTTTATTTAAGATCAGCCCTGATTTTTCATATTATTACCTAAAAAGAGAATTAATACAAAGAAACTTGGCAAATGAAAGTAATGTCGGTATTTAGTAACTCAGTCTCATCTCAAGTCACTAAATTTGAGACTTTCAATTAGAGAAATTTTTTGTGACTTGAAAAGATGTTGGTATTCAGAAAGCGACAGCCTCAAAAAATGTCATCAAAGCCTGAAAAGCCGTATAGACAATCAGCTGATGGAATATTCAACTAGAGATCCACAAATAACATCAGTGAAAATGTATTCATCAATCGAATACAATATACTTACTTTTTCAGTTCTATGTCAACAGCATTATTGCTCTTTAAAAATTAACACAATATGGTTATCGTGAAATTAACCGATCAAAATTCTTATTACTGAAGCGATTGAAGCGATTATTTAAAATATATGTAAAAATTATAACAATCAACATTCGATAAATGCTGCTACTCATCCATATGCACATTCGATCAAAATGGCAGAACAAGGTTAATAAATGTAAACAAATAAATTTTTCTTATTACATATGCTTGTTTTATTAAAAATAAAGAAGATTTTTTATTACAAATTCAAGCTAACTGCGAACAACAAAATAGCAGATCGATAGCATATTTTACTCAATTTCTAGTATTGTGCAATATAAACTTAAAGCGAGCCTTCGAAACAATTGACAGAGATACACGATAGGCAGATATAGTTGGACTAGGTGCTATAAATTGGTTCAGAAGCTACCTTTGCGAAAGAACTCAAAGAACAAGAGGTCATGTTTTTCTTTCAATGTCGCAGCAGGTAAATCTTCTGTTTCATCAGAGGTATATATAAGGACCACTGCTTCTTGGGACATACGTTAACGATATTTGTAACGCGGTAAAAAAGTGAAGGTGGCGTTGTTTGCTGATGATAATTGATATACACAGAACCAGATTCAGTTATGCAATAGAACGACAATGGACTTAAAAAGAATTGATGTATGGCTAAATGCAATTTAATTAAAATTAAATGCGAACAAATGGGCCGGAAATCGAGATATTGGGCTTTGAATTTCGAAATTAGCCCCTTAGGCGGTTTTGTTAACGAGTTTTAATAATTTTTCAATGTATACACCCTGTCAATGAGTACTTTGTAACCTCATTTCGTTCAAGTCTTTTTTAATTCAGGTATATACATATGTATGTATTTACATCCAAATTTAAAAAGCTGGCCAAATTTGATATACTTGTTCACTTATTATTTTTAATCAAAACTTGGTAACCAATGATATAAGGAAATTTGTCACTAGCTAATGTTTGTGGTAACAAGCGGCGCCCTGTTATTAAGGTCTAAATCTAGGCAATATTATTTTATTTAGCTTGCCACCAAACTTTTTTCCTGAGGAATGATTTTAATTTTAAAAATTTGAACGTTACATGGCAGTGTTTGCCTTTTCTGCCCATTATTGGCTTGAGATGAGGAATGAAATCATAGCTTTATATGGCGCTTACAAAAATAACTTCATTCTTCAAACCGAAAACCCCGAATTCTTAACAACAAGACAAGACGAAACAAATGAATTGAAACAGAAAGTATGCAAGCATTTTTCAACACTCATCTATAGAAAATATGAATGGCGTTTTTGCAGAAAAAATTTAAACGATACGGATATGTAGAAACTTCTGGTGAACGTAAAGACACCAGTAGTGCGATTCACTAACTTTAAACGGTGCGACAATCGCAATTTTTGGCGACAATATTTGCCGTTTGCACTAAAGATAGTGCGATTTACTAACTTATTCTTAACGACACTTAATAGCTGTATCGATATATATTTATTCAAAGTGATAAAGAGTGGCACCTCTGTAATAGAGAAAAAACAAACGAATGCCTGCTGCCAAATATAAATTTCAGCGTTTTTATTATACTTCATTTAAGTGAAATAAGATACTAGTTTGTTTCAAACTACAAACATTTATAATTCTTTTTATATATTGCAATGTTCCATTGTAGTAGAATTCCGGACTTTCCTCTGAGTGGTTTGGTAGAAAGTCATCAACTCGACTCCAAGGAATATCCGGAATCACCTGCAAATATGCCATGGTTTTCGTTTTCAAAATTCGCGCGTATTTTGGATTTACATTTAGGGAGTTCACAAGTCGTACTATTTGTCGTATTTGGTCTATTGCGCTATTGTAATACAACAGTTGTAAAAGTTTTGTTTTTGTTTCGCAAGTAAAATTTTAATATCACAATACAACTCTGAAAGGTATGTTTGCCTTGCTATTTGTGGATGCTATTCGATCAGCTGTTTCTATTTACATTCTGATTTTGTTAATTTGTCTGCAGGCTAATAGTTAAAATAATTAAAAACAAAAATGGAATCACCCCGAGATAATGACGTAAGTATTCTTGAATTAGAAGAAATATATGTAAACATGTATTACTAAAGAACCTTTTTTTAATTTTAGGTCAAAGCCAAGCGTATCCGTTGCAACCCAACCCGTAGATGGGCGGCAGCAGAAGAGAAGTCTCTAATTGAGTTTCTGTTGGAAAATCGGCAACTTGAGGTTTGTTTTTATTTCTTGAAATATTAAATTTAATAATTTGGAAACATATATTTAACAGAAGCCGTCCGCTCAAGCTTACTATAAGCAATTCTGCATGGCAAATAATCTAACCATGGAGTGGAAGCTTGTGCGTTCTAAAGTGCGGAACATGAGAGTGAGCTACAACAAAGCGAAGACATGGGAAGGCTCGACGGGAGCAGGTAGCATGAGTGGTGAAACTATTAAAAGTGGGTATTTTAGATGTTTCAGTTGCCAATTTATTTGAATAACCTATATTTCATTTAAGGTACTCTATTAAAAATGTGCACTTTTTTTTACGAGCTCGAAGACATTTTTGAGAGCAGAGTTAGTGAATGTGCCGCAATCGAAGATACGATGACCGCTGAGTATTTGGATTTTGAGGGTGCTGTAGAAACTCAGACAGCAGTACCGATTGAAGAACCAGAGAGCTCCCATGGCCCAGATTGTGTGTTACATTTAAATGGTAACGAAAGTTCTGCCGAAATTAGTTGTACGCCAAGTACGAGCCGTAAGGGCATATACAGCAGAACGGGGGTTTCGGAAATAATGAAACTCCAAGCCGAAGTCATTAGTTTCAAGAAAGAAAAACTAGAAGCAGAATTGGCAGCAAGAGACAGGGAGTTAGTTATAAGGGAAAGAGAATTGGTGTTAAAAGAAAAGAATTTTGATTTGAAAGAAAGGAATTTTAAAAGCGAAGAAAAGCTGAAAGTTCTTGAGCTCGAAATGAAAGAGCGATTAGCTATGGAAGAGCTTAAGCTAAAATATAAATAATTATTTTAACGTAACTTAAATGATTTAAGGTAATATAGTGGCGAGCACAAATGAGTATATGTATAGTGATTTTTCTTACAATATTCGCAATGCTTTTCATGATAAATTTTTTCATAAATTTTTTAAACGAATTAGTTCAAAAAGCATATAAATCAAAATTTCAAACATTTTACAACATTTATAAAAATCCAACAAACTCCCATATGAACTTTTAAGAAATCTTCGAGTAAGTTACAAATCCGTCAGCAAAAAATGATCTAAAATCAACGGAAATTTTAAGGCACTTGAAACTTGGCATAATAATCTAAAATAAAATTTGTAACTTACTCGAAAATTTCTTAAAAGTTCATATGGGAGTTTGTTGGATTTTTATAAATGTTGTAAAATGCTTTCATGATCCTCGTTGTTGAAATTTATAAAAATGTTGTGCAAAATACAACAGACCATTATCCACTCATTACACTCTCTCTTGTTTTGGATAGTGTGCAATCTGAACTTGAGTTCTTTTAGACTTGAAAATTTTTCTTTCAAGGCCCCAAAACAATTTTCAATACGTACGCGGTATTTGGAAAAGTATTTATTGAAATTTTCTCTTTCTTCGCTGCTATATTATGTACTATTTTGCCGAAACGGGGTTACTAAAAATGGCTTTAATGGATATGCACTATCTCCAGCTATCCATTGCGAGGTTGACAAAAATCTATTGGGATGTTTTGAGAGCAAACATCCCGAGAACATTTTCGCATCATGAACACTTCCCGGGTAACCAAGTGTAAGTTGTCTTATGCGTAGCCGATGATCACAAATAACTTGAATTTTTACAGAATATTGGCGCTTACGGGAAAAAAATATTTCGTGATTCCTCACAGGTGCTTCGGCCAACTTAATTTCAGACCCATCAATGTATCCAACACACCCAGGCATTTCCTTTTCTGTTGCTGCAATAAGCTTTAATCGCTCCCTTTCATCGGGCCAGTATAAAAACCTTTGTTTCAAGTTAATAATAGCTTTAAAAACTCGCCTGGTTACGATCTGAATGGTACCGCCATCTCCTATACCAAACACGGATGCCACTTTACGAACCGAAAGTCCTTCACCTGATGATCCTAATCGAAAAAGGACGATCTTAAGTTGTGTATCGATCGAAAGTTGTGCTGCGTTATAATCATTTCGAAACACATCATCATCTTTTATTAAGTTTAGAAGGTAAGCAAATTCTGTTTGGTTTAAGCGCATCATTTGGCAAAATCTGTTTTCGTCAAAATGCTTTAATACATTCCGCTCCCAATGGTTCGACTTAGGAACTCCTAAGTGAGCACTTCGGCGATTGTTCAATAATATAAGCATATTCACTCTAAATTGTTCATCCACTTCTTCCTGCTCATCGTCATCACCTAAAAGAATTACATTTGCAAAAAATTTTTGGAGGAAATAATGGACAACTTACTTAATTCCAACATGAGTATGTCTTGTAAGTATTTTTCGCAAATTGCAGCTATTAATTTGCTCTTTTCACTTCTTCTAGGCATTTTAATTTTTATGAATTTTTTCTGTTTTGTTTAAATCAGCTGATTAATTGCAGAAATAGCGCATCAATAGTGCATTAAATAGTACAGGGCGCTCACAAGATTCGTTTTACAACTATCATAATTTAATAGGCAATAGACCAAATACGACAAATAGTACGACTTGTGAACTCCCTAATTGTATATTTACATTTTTTTAATTAGAATCATTTATCTTTTATATTGGTAGGTTCTAGCTGCTTTACGACTCTTCGCAACTGGTAGCAATGGGGAATAGCCATGAGCCAGTCAGTCATCCGTAAGCCGGCATACATCTGGTAACGGATGCAATCTATGATTCATTGTTTCGCCATTCCTCCTCATTATTAAAACTAAACTATACTTCTATTTTTATACTGGATCCTTGATATAAGTTTCCTTTTACCATTTGCATATTAATTGAATGGTATATGGTGATTGGCATAAGCATCCTTACGTTTCTTTGGTGGCAAAATTGATATACATGTGGGTACAATCGACGGTCCCAATAGTGCCTCCACAACGGGTTATGACGCATCTTAAAAATTTTCGTTATGATGGGTTAACCATGCGAATATCGTTAAAATAAGTTAGTGAATCGCACTACAGGATCTTCTTTTGTTTCTCCAGTAACTGAAATCCCATTTACCATGGTTAGAGAAGTTCTCTTGTACCAGCGCTTCGACGATCTTCAGAAGATGATATTGCGACTTTTTTGTTGAAGTTGATGGAAACTCGCGATGCGGACGAAATATTGGCTCCATGATTATGACAAAAGTTTCAATTTCATTGCCGGCGGAATATAATCATTTCCATAGTGCTGAGAATCGGTGCGGACAGCTGAGCAGAATCTGAAAACGACAACGTTCGACAGAACATTTCAAACGGGTATGTCTGCAAGTGGCTACATCAGCAAAAAATGGGGCTCAACATAAAGACGTCGAAGCGCTGGTATGTGGAGTAAATGTAAGCATTAAGCAAAGCTGTTGGATGCTTGATTCTGGAGCCACTGATCACATGGGCAAACGGCGTGGTTGGTTCGTCACGTTTGAACTCTACAATAATATCATCAGAGCTGCCGATGGGCATGCTAATAAGGCAGCAGGAAAAGTTGACATCAATGTTTTAGTCAACGTTGGTCAGAAATTGGTGCAGAAAGTTTTGAAAAACTTTCTTTAGATGTCGGATATTCAGCATAATTTATTTTCACAAACAAAGGCACTAGATCGTGGCTTTCATTTTCGATCGGATAGTTTCAAATCCTGATCAAGGTTTTGGAAAGTAACATGGCAAATATTGTGGCAAGTGATAAGTTATCTTTGCGTACATGGCACGAATGATTGGTTCATCAAAATGTGGCACATGTTAGGCATATTCACAAAAGCGTCAATGTGGATTTGATTGAAGAGAATTTAAGTGTGAGGGATGTATTCTGAGTAAGCAACATAGAGACAGTTTGAAATCTCGGGAAGCATGATCAAAACCTGTAGGGAACTCTTTTATGCAGATGTACGTTTATGATATGGTACAGAAAACACCATATGTGTTATAGTTTGGGCAACTTGCAAAATTTAAGTACTTGCGAAGTTTTGGTGAAGAAGTTTATGTACATATGTATATTTAACAAAGGAAAAGAGGCGCAAGTTGGATTCCAAATCGTGGAAAAGAATTTTCATAGAGTACACTGACAATCACTAAGCATTTAGAACTAGGAATTCAGAGCATCAAAAGTTTTAAATTTCGTATGATGTGCAGTATCTTCCAGAAACATTAACTTTTAAACCGCAAATGGATGGATCTCGAAAGCATTTTTTTAAAAACATTCATGAAACAGAAAAGTGTAAAGAAAAGGCATAAGACGATGTTGAGATGGTTGGCCACGGTGTATTTTAGGAAGCGGAAAATGGGAGGGAAAATAAGAATAACAACGACAAAAGCTGTATAGTTCGTCGTCCACGCACCAGAACCACTCCACAACATACAGCAGCTATTATTATACGCGAGGAGCCGAAATCATTTGCAGAGGATATGCAGTCGAACGATCGCGGAAAATGGTGGTGATGTCCAGACACGAAAGTCAACATCAGGTTATGTGTTAGTGGTCGGCGATGGCATAGTGAGCTGGTATTCAGAGCGGCAGAAGCGCGCGTAGATATGGTGGTGCTTTATGTTTATAACCAAAGCGTTATTCGACAGAAATCACGAGCTTCATGTGCGTAGCCACTATATACGCGAATAATGTCAGGAACAAGTCGTTGCACCACAATAGGTTGGTTGTAACTAAAAGGTGGGAATGTTAAAATAATTTGTATAATTCAGTTACACGCCAACCAAGGCGAATTCATATAAGGTGAAGTTACTATAGCAGCCGATTTGATTTTTTTTTCACTTACTTGTATTTTGTTTTTGCTTTTGGGTATGAGCTTTCAAAAGCCGTAAAAACAAAAACAAAATGTACGTAAATTTTGACAACTCTTACGCAGAAACAAAAACAAAATACATGGCAATTTTGTAGTTGTACTTATAACACCACCTTGTCTGGATTCGCCTTGATGCCAACCGTATTTTGCTTATTTATACCTTCTGACGCAACCAACTTGTTTCAGTCTCTACAAAACTTCTACGGGCAAGCAGGCATTGCGGAACTAATTGCTTTTATTTTTCTGAATAAAAACTGAATTGTTCTTTTCATATAAAATAACGCGTTTTATTCAAAACCAAGAAAAATCCAAGTGGATGCCTCCGAAGATGCGCAGAACTTCAAATTCATTTGAGCGTTCTTTTCTGTGGGAGACAACGACTTGCACCCTGAGCACTTCCAGCTGATGCACGTTTTCCATGGAAATGAGAGTAGACAACGATGGTACTATCAGAGCACTTCGTTTTGCCGTGGAGAGCGGGATGCAATCACTGATGCAAGTGGAATCGAATGATTCACGATTGTGGTTCGGTACAGCCACGAATCTGTAGAAGATTTTTTTCTTTTAATTTTGAAGTTTACCATGGAATAATGAGCGAAGTAATTAAGGGTTCATTGTGCAAACTAAAATTTTTAAGAAATCTCTTACAGAAGCACATCCTTGCAGAAAACTCTGTTTCTAAGCAGATACGACTTCTAGAATTTATTGAAACACGATGAGGGAAGCGTCTGGATTCTCTCAGATTTTTCATGAAACACAGCCTGCGTACAGCCTAATGCCTTGCTTGTGGCCATTCTTAATTACTTACTTAATTGGCGCTATAACCCCTTAAGCGATTTTGGTCGAAGTTCTCCTACAATTTGTGGTCTTGATGTTGTAACACAAATTGAGGGCTTACTGTTTTATGCAGACTCCGAACGGCAAATGATTTTTGTGAGAAGTTTTCTTTTATGGCAGAAATACACTCGGAGGTTTGCCATTGCCTGCCGAGGGCGATCGCTATTTGAAAAAACTTTTTCTATAATTTTTAATGTTACTTGCCCCGGGCAGGATTTCAACCCGGGACCTACCGAATGAAGCGTGCACACACTACACACTCGACTACGGCGGCCGTCCATTCGAAGGACACAATTTGTCACATTATCTGAAGAAAGATTGTGACAACTCAATGTGTGAAAGCTATTGAAATGGACCCAGTAGTTCCTCGACGTCAAAAAATCGGGATAACTACACTGGAAAAGTGAAAGATATTATCGCCGGTCCATTTCCCCCGCATTTTTGGGTCAGTATTTAGAAGAGCTCGATCAAAGATTTATGGAGAACAGAGAAGTACTGTCTAGGATGCAAAACGAAATTCCAACGTAATGCACGAACTTAATGAAGACGAGTTGGACAAAACCGTCGTTGTCTTTCGGGAAGTAGTGCCGAACGATACCCCTGAACTCTTTGAAGGATTCAAATTTGGCATGAAGATGTGGAAGAGATAATAACGACTGATTTTAGATTTTGTGGTTTATTTATATATTTTTTCAATCGTTGGACTCCATCTCAAAAAAAAATTTCTGGACCCTCGTACTGTTGAATAAACATAAACTTAATTCTTAACCAGCTTCATTTTAGTTGAGATAAGCCTTTTTCAATAACTTGCAAAAGTATAAAAAGACTAACGGCTTTTGAACTGTGGTGCTACAAAGAAAAACATACAAACAAATAGAATTGCCAAGTTTATTTGTACTTGAGGCCAAAAACCACATAGGCGAATTATTTCGGCAATAAAGCAAAAAATACTGTATACATAATATAATTAAAAATCTACTAAACTTGTATTGAAATTAAAAATTGTACTAGCATTGCTTCTAATTCACTATTTAATTTGAATTAGTGTTGCATATGTATCTAGGGACAATATATTTCTGCGTTTCATCTGATAATATTTTGGGGTTCATCTGATAATATATGGTTCTCGAGGCTTGAATTGCCGAAAATTGCTTTTTTGGGCGCAAAAAGTAGCAGAAATTTAAAAACTGTCGCTATTATATTAATTTATCTTACACAAGTCTTCGGAAAGTCTTATATAAAATAGTAAAGCATTGCTTTTAAATTGAAAAACTTGTCGCTCTGCTAAATTGTTTTGATCATGAAATAATTCGCCTTCTGTATTGCCAAAATGTAATTGTCGGAGTATGAATTGAGAAGTATGTAGGATTAACGTCGATAGCGCTTTTTGAAATGAAATTTTGATGTAATGTATGGGTCTCATGTAAAGAGTGAATGCGTGCCTTCTCGGTATACTGACGTCTTGCACGTACACGACTAATTTTTATCTGATGAATTTTGCACTGTTCCTAAATACTGGAAAAGGTTACTAGGGCCATTTTTTATGGTTCGAGTTCACCTATGTGAACTGCCATTTAAACTTCAATAAATGGCAAAATTTTCTTCGCCATATAAAACACAATTTTAATCATTTTATTTGTATAGTTATATAGATTAATTGTTATAATAATAATTTGGCGCTAAACCATAGCTTGCAGTTTACCCGAACTTCTACAATTTGTGGTATGCATCTTGCAGCTGTACCATACATTGACCTACAGTGAGACATTTTTTCATGACAAAGATACAATTGGAGGTTTGCCATAGCCTGCCGAGGGGCAACCCTTAATGGAAACCGTTTTTCTATAATTATTGATGTTATTTGCCCCGGCCAGGATTTCAACCCAGGACCTACAAAATAAAGCGCGCACACGCTACACACTAGGCTACGGCGGCTGCAGATTCTGTTTGCGAAATAAACTGTTGTACATGGTTAGTTTACATGCACCTTTTAGAATGTACGATTCAGTGATATCCCCATTTTTGTGTAAAATTATTCCTAGTGACACAGTTTAACGGTAATTTTAAATATTTTTGAATATGGATTGTTTACAAGTACAGAGTCTTACACCATAATTTTAAAAATAGTTAAAATGTGAGCACTTAGTGTTTACAAATGAACGTACATGTGTCCATACATTTTTTTACTGCAAAAACAGAAACTTTTTTATTTTGTAAAAGCGTTGATTTTCTCAATTAACCAGAACTACTATAATTAAGTATCACGTTTAACTGCGGCGAATTTCAAACATTTTCGCAAACGCAATCATCAATGAAATGCAGCATAGTGCAGATGGAAGAAAATCCTCTGTCCGAGAATTGTATCCAATATTTTGTTGAGATCGATGTAATTCTCAAATCGTCCTCGCACGTTCAATAATGCGTCACAGTGCTAGCTTTTTAATTGTTCTCTAATCGAAATCTAACCTCATGGTTTGGTGTGGTATTTATTCAGATGGAGCTTAGGATACATTATAGAAGGTGTTTTTATTGGGTAACGGAAAATGTATGAGAGAAAACGGGACGTACTTCAAGGTAGGAAAAATCTATTTACCTTATAGGTCCGACTCCATGAAGTCCACAGTTAGGGAGTTATTTATTCTCGTATGCTCACTAATTGTTTAAGAAAGTTTTCTTTTTAAATTCAATTTGAATAACGAGATCGCACAACACTTTCACATTCCTCTGCATTGCAGGTATAAGTATTGATTTTGATAGCAGCATAGAAAGAATTTTTATCCTCTTTAACAAAATTTAAGTTCGAAGAGAAAAATGCTCTATCTTCACAAGTTAGGAAACCAAAGCATATTTTACTTTCTAATACCATTTATTCATTGTAAGTAGTAATTGAATAGTATTTATATCTATTAAAAACATATTTACTAAAACACTATTAAATCGCCAAATTAAAGCCGTAAAATGGTTGTTAATCCTAATGACAGTATAGAAAAATTCTTGCGTAAAACAATTGTTGTATTAGGCACATGGAAGAAGAACCCACATCAGTGAATTTATTATGAATGTCCACTCGACACGAATCCGTCAAATGAAACAAGAGGTCTGAACAGCACTGACGAGTGCTTCTCAGATGGCTTCTGGATAGCCCTCGAATAACTTTTTCTATTAAAGATGAACTCTGCGTTTTGGTTGGACAGTTAGATCAGCATACGCTTTCTTTTACTTGTTTTTATATGATAGTGCAGTCTAAAATCCGCATATCTTCTTCCTCGCTCACACTAAGGCTGTAGAATACTACCGTAAGCAAAATGTGTTCGAAATTATGATAGGCTGGATAATATCCAATCCAAGCATAGTATTCAAAAATATAAATAAATGTGATAACTACCCTTTGTAAAACTTCCCTGCACGTTCATTGGATCAATGGTTATATCATATTTAGGTGCCTACATAAAATGAGGCAACAGAGCGAGTGCAGTAGTTCTCTATCATATCATCTCTATCTAACTACATTCATTACCAATGTCATTCAAAGTGAAAGACAGCATGTTAAATTCTGACCAACTTGAAGGTAGGAATGGAAATACATGTGTATGTATGTATACACATACCTAGCGCAATCAATGCACGAATGCCTGTAGGTATGCATGCGTTTGCGTCTATTTTAATATGTTCAATAAGCATAGCACAGACAAACTACAAAATTTATGTATATGGAAATGTATTAACTTTTAATTTACTATGAAAATACATACGTACAATACGTACCTACGTACATGCATATGCATGTACAAGAGTTCTGTCAACTTTATGTTACAATAATAATAATAGCTAAGTATGGATTTTTCACACAGTTTAGGAATGCATAAGTCCCTAGTCTAATTTAAATAAATTTCCCTAAAGGATACGTTTATATGTATTCATAAACATTGAATGCTTCTCTATAGGTCTTAATTTTCGTAATGCATAAATCAGAATCATGTTTTATTCTAAGCATATGTTTGTACATACAAACTCATAAATATGTAGGTAAGTATACCGAAAGTAGCAAAAAGAAACAGCATTAACTCAAGGCCATCAACAGATTTAAAAAGCAATCATTAATTACCATTGTACAATTCACAAGGTCTCTTATTTGAAGCTGTTGTTATATGTATTATTTTTTAAAACTGTTTTATTGTGATTACTTTGCATGGGAACCAAATACTGAGATGATAAACCAGGTTTAAAACTATAGCAAATGGAACGATAACAATAAATAAGAGACCTTGTGAATTCCCCAAATATTTGCTGGATCCAGGGCCGCCGAGAGGAAATCTGGGCCGAGGGGTAAAAAGGTGGTGCCCCTTTCTACATAAAAGTTTCGAATACTTCATCAATTTCATCAACTATTTTCCTACTTACTACTTCAATGTTTTTAAAGAATAAGTCAAATACAACGTTTTTTGCTCTCATCAGTTCATCACATCTGTATTGAATTTGCTTTATAGTTGATGTTGGCTGAAACAAATTTTTTTATACGATTACTCAGTTCATATATATGTACATACAGACTTTTGGTAAATATTTATTCAGATTATACCTATAGGAATGTACGAATATAGGGATAGCAGGACTTGATGTTAATAAGAAGACAGAAACATCTTATTCAAACATTTATTTATCGATCTGATTAATTAAAAACAGTTCTTTCGAAGTCTGTTGACTATCATGATTAAGTTTTCGAACATGCAGTTTAAAATCCTCCAATCTTCAATTATTTGGAATTTAGAAGAAAGCTTTTCGAGCTTTGGCGGCAGCGAATGCGTCGATAATAGCCTGGAAATCCAACTTCTTGGCTAATTCTGCCTCTAGGCATAGTGTAGCTAGTCCGGATCGACTGTCACAAGCATTCTAATTTAACTATTCACTCAATATTTTGAAAAATAGCATTTTTAGTGCAGGGAATGTAATTGAAACTTGAACACATCGGCTGTATTTCAAAAATATACATACATACCTGCGTACATACATAGGTATGTATGTATGTATATGCATAAGACAAAAATGCTCATTTTAAATGCTTAGAGCAAGATAATAATAAATATATCGGCATCGGTCGTCCAATAGTTCTAAAAGTTGAGGCAAAATGTGATAAGTAAAAATCGGAGCTTTTTTGGAGTGTTATTTTGTAAACTTCAAAAAACGTACATTCTTGCGTTTAAACGAACATTCTAGGAAGAGGTAAGTGTCAATGGACGATTCAGGGACAGATCCAGAAAAATCGTTTGATATAACCGAATGTAATTTAATTTTAATTACTTGAAATCGGCACGTACAAAAGAAGCTTTTATACATTTTTTAATGTACATTTAAACAAACAAAATAAAAGTGGAATAAATGGCAATGTATTTAAAGAGTTATTTCCTTTTTCCTTTTTTCTTTGTCAAAATATTTTTCTACTGCTGATTTCCAAACAAATATTATTTCAATCGTTCTTCCCCAGTCCTTCTGCGTAGATAGGTTTTCAATCTTCTTAAACTTGAAAATGATCGTTTACTCGATGGAACTGAAACTGTCAGCGCAGCACCAAATTCGTAGAAATCGGTGTACGTATTCATAAAAGTGCCTACCGCAAATGTCCAAAGCATCGATAAACGGAATATTTGAACAAAAACCTAAAACCAGAAACAAATTATGATATGAGACAAATGGGTATCAATGGTTATTAACTCTTCCACATCTTCTTGCACAATTTTAACTCTTCAATGAAATCCGTTTTGTATCTTGGACAGTGGTTTTCTGTGATTCATAAATTTTAATAACACTCTAAATACTGATCTAAAAATACGATGATAGTCGTAAAATGGCTTCTCGGTCATGCGGTTGTATAACCTGTGGTATAATAAGTGAACTACATACATTACAATAAACCATAACGTTTCCTCAAGTTTCATACATAATGCAATCGTTGGACTCCAAATTGACGAACTGAACTAATTAAAACTACTGATAACCTGAAGTATAAGGTCTATTACAATTACATAAAGTGAAAAAAATGGGATGAGAATGGACCACTAATAATATCCTTAAGCATTTAAACTGTAGTTGCCCAAATTTTTTGACGTCCTGCTCGTCAAGGTACTACTAGCTCCGTGCGATAATTTCTCTTGCATAGCTGACGAAACGCCCTAAGTTAAAATCTTTCTGTCGATTTTGAATGAGATTTTTAGCCAAAAGGGAAGATATATAGGTATCAGCATTGTCAAGGTGGTGATAAATTGGTGCGTTCGAATGCACGCAAGCAAAATTTCAGAAATTTTAGAAGTCGTACCTGTTTAGATACAGAGTTTGCTGCAAGGATATGTTTCTTCAGAAAATTTCCAGCCTTGTTGTATAACCGGAAGAAATTGACAACTACCTGCACCGTTCTCATTCAGTTCCGAAGAGATGAAATATCGCACGCATGTGCAGTAGTCAGATTTAAAGTGTGGTTGCGCATTGAACGTATTGAGCATCAGAACACATCTTCAACACACATCTTCCAGCGACACAACCCTTAACTGCTCCGCCATTTCCCGAGCTCGTCTCCTTGGAAACTTAAAAAAAAATCACTCACGTCTTACTTATAATTTCTTGATATTTCGCCAGTGACATTTTCTACAGGAATGAAATGCAGGAAGTCTTCAAGAATTATGTGTCTCTTTCCAACTTCGTAAACGTACCGAGCTACTATCGTAAATTCATCGATTCCATATACAAAGAACGTCTAACAGAAAGTCTCGGCCGATTTCACCATACCAGAACTAATTTGACTTTTATTGATTGATATTAGGATCTGAATAGATCCAATTGGTTTCTGACGTGGTGAAATCCGTTTACAGTAACTGAGAGTCACTTCGCTTCAGTCTCGCTTATCTCATTTTGGATATTGTTGTTCAAATACATTGCTTTAGCTGTATACTGTCATTTCCATGGGTTAACGTCTAAAATTTCTACGTCCTCGGAGTGCAAGTCCTGTCACAGAATAAAACCGGTCGAATAATGTGAACCACTTTCGCCCTATTTTCATTTGCGGCTGTTGTCAATCTCACTTCTGGCCGAGATCTGACAGCCTAAAAGTCGGAGCGTTATTAATTTTTTTTAAGATTAAGTGTCACATATGTATTTAACGTTGCACCATCTAACTAAGCTGTTTATATCTACCTTTAATAAAGATCTTTCTGCAAACGAAGCGTATAATTTAACAAATTTTACAGGATCGGCATACATAAATATGTATATTTGTTTTTTTCTGCAGAAATACCATTTATAAATAACAAGAACTGAACCGAATGTGTATCAATGTCATAAGAAGAAGCCCTTTTTATGTATCACTGTTTGAATTCTACCTTGTAGGTAGGACGAAATCCCACGGAGGAGAGAAGGTGGAACTAGATCGAGTTTATGGTTGAATAATGGCGTACTTTGTCAAGTGCTTTACTGAAGTCTGTGTTTGTACTGTATGTTCAAATAGTTTCTCTAAACCGAGTTGAGGTATGAGTTGTGAATTCTACTAAATTGGCAATAGTAGATTTGTCTTTGCATAAGCCGTGTTTAGAGTTTGAAATTGTTGAAGTGATCGAATATTTAAACTGAATAGTAATAATTGCTTCAAATAAGTTCGTATCTAAAATTGTGTCAGCCCAAGTATGAACAATTTCATTTTATTCTTATAATACTTATATAATTTTCATAGAACAATTATTTTTTTTTGTTAATGATATGTTTTAAAACATATTACAATATTCTGAGATCTCAATATTTGGCTTACTGCATTGCATGTAAATGACAGATTTTTACGATTAATTAAAGAACGTCTCTAGTCTCTAGTCACTAATTTGTCGGTATTGAGTAAGCAGACTCACGTCTATTGTCTCAAAATTAAGTCACTAATTTGTCAGCTGGTTCTGAGCTGGTCCCAAAACATTTAATCTGTAATAAAAAATCTCCTTTATTTTTAATAAAACAACCATAATAAGAAACAATTATTTGTTTACATTTACTGACCTTGTTCTGCCATTTTGATCGAATGTGCATATGGAAGAGTAGCTGCATTTATCGATTGTTGATTGTTATATTTTTTACATATATTTTAAATAATCGCGTCAAATTAAATGCACTAATAAGAGTTTTGAATAGTTAATCACACGATAACTATATTGTTTCGATTTCTAAAGAGCAATAATGATGTTGACAAAGAATTAAAGAATATATTGTGTGCTATCGATGTACATATTTTCATTGAGATTAATTGTGGATCTCTAGTTTAGTATACCATCAGCTGATTGTCTTACTGCTTTTTACCATAGTCTTTGGTGACATTTTTGGAGACTGTGGCATTCTGAATACCGAAATCGCCTCAAGTCACAAAAAATTTATCTAATTGAAAGTCTAAAATTTAGTGGCTTGAGGTGAGACTAAGTTACTGAGTACCGGCATTACTTTCATTTGCCAAGTTTAAGTAACTAAGTTTCTAGTAGTATTTGAGTGCAGCAACGAGCTTTGTATTAATTCTCTTTTTAAGTAATAATATGAAAAGTCATGACTGATCTTGAATAAAAAATTGATAAACATGCGTTTTGGAACTGATGTATGTATAAAACTTATGCTATCGTCATCGACATCATTAAATCATTTATTCTTACAACTTCGCATAAGAACCGAGTGTAGTGTGTACGCGCTTGATCCGGTTGGTCCCAGGTTCAAATCCTGGCCGGGGTAAGTAACATCAAAAATTATAGAAAAGTTTTTCTATTAGCGGTCGCCCCTCATCAGGCAATGGCAAACGTCCGAGTTTATTTCTGCCATGAAAAAACCTTCTCACAAAAAACATTCGCCGTTCGGAGTCAGCGCATCACAACATCAAGACGCACACCACAAATTGTAGGAGAATTTCAGCCGAAATCGCTTAAGCGGTTATAACACCAATTATGTAAGTAAGTAAGTTTTCTTCAAAAGTGATGATAAAATTTCATTAAAGAATGATATAATTATAATTTTCAGTATAATAATGAATATGATAATAATAATTTCATAGTTACATTTGAAAACTGCCGTCCTTCCATATGAAAGAACGGTTCTTACAACTTGTTCAATAAGCACCACTTCCAAAATCAAATTTAAGTACAAATCTCTGATGTCAGTAATTGTAGACGTTACCAAATAGAAGATATTTTAGAAGTATATACTAGTTCATTATTATTTTCAAACAATTTAAAAATAGATTATGCACTAAAAATTTTTCCGAAGGTACAATCATTTCACCAGGTGTCTAATTTAAATTCTTAACCAAATTCGAATTTCCCAACTGACTTCCAAAAGAGGGTCCAAAAGAGGGAGGGAGATAGTTTTCGATGAAACCAATACGGTGGTTTTGGACATTCCGAAACCAGATTCAGCTGTAGTGGACGATATGAACTTGCTATGAGGCAGAAGGGTCATGACGGAGTGACGAAAATTTACCTTCATCGAAAAAAATTGAAGACAGCTAAAGGACCGAAACTAAGAAATATCTACTCCACTGTCGCGGAAATAATTTAAATGTTGTTGAAAGTGCTGACCAGTCAGCGTACCTATGCGCTGTGAATTATTTGTGAGACGCCGATACCTTCACTCCCCTGATTTCTATAACCCAAGTAATTAATAAATAAACAGGCATTAAAATGCAAATAATAATGGACAAAAAGTATCAGCAACTGCCCCTGTATTGTGAAGTTGTTGTTTGCACGTGAAAGAAATCAGCTTTGAAATCTATTGCTGAATTCTGCAAATCTAAATAAGAGATCGTTTGCGCTCGCTTATATCGAGTTGCCAAGCTATGTGTCTATATTCCTGCGTGAGAGTGTGTCTGCAGCAAGTCTTGCTGTAGTCAACAGAGTTATACCAATAAGATGCACTGATGGAGGTGTGCCGCCGAGGTCGCGGCGAACATTTGGCCGATATTTTGTTCCATACATAATTAGACCACACCATATTATCATAATAAAAAGAAATTACAATAATTTCCAAAATAATTTGTGTTTTATTCAAAATCAACATCGGCCCTTAAAATTTAACCACCCTTTATTTTGGAACGATTTTCGTCATCCCTTGTCGAGTGTGGTTTGAAGACAAAACGGTTGCGGCGTTATTCCATCTTCAGTGCCATTTTTCGCCCTGTTCCGTTAGAATCCACTAATTCACTTACATTGTACGTCACAGTTAGAAGTCAGTAGTTTTGATCATGTGGGATATTTTATGTTGGTTCTGTATGTCGAAACCTGTTCTTCCTAAGTTATTGTTTTGTTTTTCGTAAACAACTTTCAAGGATTCAAATATTACGTCTGAATTTGTGTTCGTTTATTATTCTTCCTCAAATGTTTGCTGTTTGTATATTTCCATATTCTCAAGTGCGTTCAGGCGACGCTTTTCTGTTGCACATGCAAAATTTTACGTGTTTGCTTTATGTCTGCTGGTGAATATTCATTGCTGCACATAGGTTTTGCAAAGTTAGTTTTGTTAGGCCCTGTTTCACGTCTAGTCTTGACCATGTTCTTAAATTTGACCGAATAAGTTTATCTCTGACCATCACTACTATGTGAGATGTGCTGTTTAATTGTTGAGACGGTAGATGAAAAACTTAACTTTTTAAATAATACCCTAATCAGACAAGCTAGCTTGGTCGGTATAAAGCTACTTCAATAACAAAACATGCTAAGATGTTGTACAGTAGCTCCAAATTGATCTCGTTATCTTCACAAGATTTATAACGCAACTTAAAATATCTTAAAGTGCATAAAAAACTTGAAGCCTGGTGGTTACAGGTCAAAAAGCATTTTGCCATATTGTCCTTGTTGGCACCACAAATTGCCTCCTTTATAGATAGATTTTTTACGGTTAAGTTAAAAATACTTTGTCACATAGGAATACATTTTATAAGGCAATTGACTTAATAAGTCATGACCTTTTTTGTGCTAAGCTTCGAAGCTATTTTGGATTTTCTGATGGGTCTATTAAGCTTATGACAAGCTACTCCACTGGAACAACCCAAAAAGTGATGACTGGAGCTGCATCCTGCAGGTCTTGTTTTATTGAAATTAAAACTAACTAAGTCTTGTCGACATCAAAATCTGAGTATCCCTACAAATGTCTTCTTAGAGGCTTTCACAAACAATATTGTGTAAAATGGTGCAAATTAGCTCTATCATTTCTGGTTCTGGCATGGAAATCTTTCCTTAAGTATACCAAAACTATTTTCAATTTTCGCCTTGTTTTTTTTTTAGCACGACTAAAAGTTATGCCAGAAGGATTGTCGATATTTCGGTGCAAAGGCGGTATTAGTCAATTTTTCAGTCCATAACCGCTGCCGACTAAAACAACAGCATCTGTGAATGACCTCTAAACATTGTAAAATCTTTGACTTACCGGCTAAATTATGAAGCACTCATGAGTTATCAACGCTTCCAAGCCACTGTTATGTTGATGGATTGGCCCGAATATCATTATAACATTCAATAACTCCTCATGTGCATCAATATTTATAATTTAACCATCTACACAACCGCGCATGAAAAACCCCTCATCGCAAAACACCTTTCAGCAATATTACTCACATTATCAGGTCAGCGAACTGTATTTTGAAATAAAAATTGTACAATATTCTTAGTTACACTACTTATGTGCTGTTCTGCGTAACACCGTGCATATGTTATTCCATGGCACTGGCGTCCATTTCCAAGCCAATGTAAGTATAGGAGCATATTATACATGTTGCAATTCAATAAAAATTCTGCTTGAATTTTTTCTAGGTGAATTTTTACCTTTCAGATTTAACAAAACCTTTTGAAAAATTAGCTTAACAACTGTACAAAATACAGTTTTTATGAAACACAATCCCTAAAATATAAAGTTATGACCAAGAAACTGAAAATCGGAATCATAACACCGGCCATAATTTGAACTGTTTTAATGGCAATTCAATGACAGTTTTCAACTTTATATTCGGTGAAAGCGGAAGGTTCTGTGTTTCTAGTGCTTTTCAAGATAACTTGAATACCACGGACTCTGTGTACCCAAACACAATATGTGGTGACTTTGGGTTACACCCTATACTAGTATTACTACTAATATTAAACTAATTCCCATTTATTTACCTTAAACAAACTGCATTTCATCCCCTGTAAAAAGAGCCATTAAAATTAAAACTATCCCTATTAAAATACCTTGGTTTACATCAGAAGTCCTACACGTAATCAGAAATCGCAACAAGGCATACTCGCAATGGAAAAGGAACCAAAGGCAATATCAGTGGGAAAACTATAGAGCTCTAGAAATAGGTCCAAATTATGTATGAAAAATGCTAAACAGTCGTGTTTAAAATTAAACTAGATATACTTTGGAAAAATCTAAGATCAATTGGTGTAGTAGATAAAGAAAAACAGACATATAATCTCGATGTAGAAATTATGAGTTCTTTCATCTTAAATTCTTATAACTCCAATTCAAGTTCAATTATTGATAACGTCCAAAAAGTTTCACTGTTTGTATTAAATGGTATTTATGCGGTAGGTTCCGATGGTATAAACTTAAAGTTTATAAAGCTAGTTTTACCTTTTATTATATCTCCTCTCACATGTCGTAAACTTCTCAATTACTTCCTGTAAGTTTAAATTTCATTTATACCAGTACCGAAAGTTAATTACGCTGACCTATAAGCATCCAATCTGTATTGTCTAAGGTGTTTGAAAAGTATATGAAGAGCCAATTGTCTACTAAAATAAAAATAAATTATCCACCGAAATCCAGTCTGATTACTGAGCCCATCATAGTTGCACCACAGCTATGAAATATTTGAGGATATTCGTCCTGCATATGACCAAAACCACATCACCCTAATGATACTATTAGATTTCAGCTTTTGATGCTGTTGACCATGAGCTACTGCTGTTAAAATTGGAAAAAAAATCTTGGATTAAGCATCTTCGCAGTGAAACTCATGAAGAATTATTTGTCGGATCGCGTGCAAGATGTTCAGTGTGGGGAAAAAGTTTCCACTTTAAAAAACGTTACATCCGGGGTACCTCAAAGGTCAATATTGGGTCGATTACTATTCTCCGTATTTATAAATGAAATAGAAACTGCTGCCATAATGTATCAATACATTTATAAGCGAACGACATGCAAATATACCCATCACGGCCCATTGGATTATCAGAAGACCTAGTCTGCCGGATAAATGAAGATCTCTTACGTATATCTAGTTGGGTACGGGCAAATTATTGAAAGCGGAACGCTGCTAAAACCAAGGTAATCCCATTGTCTAACAGTCAATATAATCTTAGCAATATATCCCTGGTTAAATTAGGACTGGGTTTTGAAAAGATCTAAGATGGTCTGTACTCACCATATAACCTATGTAATTTGTAAAATATATAATATATTGAGGAAACTATATCGCACTGCAAATTTATTACCACAGGCCTTAAAACATAGATTAGCTAACTCACTTTTAGTTCTATAAATAACTTACAGTGAGGTTTTATATTCGAAACTTGATCGATTGCATCGAAATTAAAAATACAAAAAGCTATAAATAATACAGTGCAAATATGACCAAATAGACTAAATAATAAGACTTCTGACAGATATTAGAGCCATACTCCAAAAATAGGGGTGGTGAGGCTGAAAAATCGTGTTGCGTTTTGATAATTGTTTTTTGGCTGAAGTAAATAAGCATACGAGGGTAAGAATAACAACCACAGTTTACCGCGGCTGAAAGTGATATACATATTATCGACGCTAAGACATCATCCATGCCCAAAAAGAGAGTGGAGCATGTGTAAATCCAGTGTAATATTTTTGGTATTAAATCTTTGTCTAACATTCTTTTAGCTGCACAGAGAGTCGCCGAGGCTCTTCTTGCACGCTTTTCGATATTCAGAATCCGATTAAGTTTGGGGTCCGTTATCCTGGACCAAGATATTTGACAGATTTGTTTGACAGATTCAGTCTCGACCCTCGTTAGAAGCATAAGGCCAGTTTTCTCAGTTTTCTTGATTCTTTGAGAAACTAGTTTAACCAGTATTTTATTCAAGACCATGAACCATAATAGCGGTGATATTACTCCTCCCTGCGGGGTGGCATTCCCTACATATACGACCCTGATTTGTAATCCTGATTCGGCGTGAGTTCACTACTCCGTAGAAGAGATACGATCCATGACCGGACACAGTAATCAATACCTGCATCTTTAAGTGCATCATGTGTAGACTATAT
The DNA here is from genome assembly GCA_951828415.1 of Anomoia purmunda. NCBI lineage: Eukaryota > Metazoa > Arthropoda > Insecta > Diptera > Tephritidae > Anomoia > Anomoia purmunda. The sequence continues at coordinate 82,671,394 of OX639993.1, read as the reverse complement.
ACTGGTATTATTGAAAGCCCTTGAATGTCTATAAAGTAGACCATAGTAAATTTCGAACTCACAATCACGCTTACCACCTCTGTTGCCACGTTTCTCCGGTTTAGGAATAAAAATTACCTTAATCTTTCTCCAACTTAGAGGAACGTGGCTCAATATTAAGTATACTAAGGTCGAAATACCCATTTTTCGGGCTCCCTGAAGCAGTATAAAGAAGTATTCCGATTTAAAGGGGAGAAGCAAAATTCTTTTCCTCTTCAGTACTACAAGGAAATCTTGGAGAAGGTTGGTTAACAGTTTTTAATGCATTGATTCTGCACTTTGGAAAGTGAGTATTCAAAAGGATATTCATCTACTCAATAGACGACCGGTTGCGAGTGCTTTCCGGCTAAGATTCCACTTCGCCTGCCCGGACTCCTTCGCATCGTCGATGCATTCAAAACACTCTCCAGGACGCTTCGTTACCGTCCCGGATCGACTTTTTATATGTCTTTAATTTCACTTTTTATAGGCCTTGATTTTATTTCTGTAACATTCGTTGAAGGATTTCCTCACTTGCGTGACTGAGCCTTCTTACGATAACTCAAGAGACAGGCCTGCGTAATAGCCCTTTCGAAAGGCTATCCATCCTGACATCAATATTGCTCCTTGTAGGAGCATCTCCAACTTATATCTTCTTCAAGTCATTGACAATAATATTTTGAAATATGTAGCTTCCAGTTTGTTACACGAGGGTTCTGCCTAAATATTCAACTCAAAGGGTATACAACGGTGATCCGAGAGGATAATATCGTCTCATACTCTCTATTTAATGACCTTTAGGTTCCCCTTGGCTATTAACGTTAGATCTAACACTTCTTTCCCGCCCTAAAACTCTCTAAACTAAGGATTAATAATAAATTGAAATAGTGACACCCCCTCTCGATAGTATCGGTGCTGCCGTGTTAGCATCGCACCCGAGTAGAGTTAGGACCAGACCTGATACTAAATGGCTAGTCGACTAATCGGTTAATCGATTAGCAAAATTTGTTTTAAAAAATAGTCGACTTTACCTAATCGACTTTTTGACTAACCGCCGAAAACAACTAGTCGACTAGACGTTCGTTTTAAATTTTTCAACTAAGTAGTTGTCTTCTTTCAATAAATATTTGTGTTTGAATATTTGTGCTTATTGACAAAACTTGTTTTCAACTATAATAAAGTTTTTATGAATATATTCTGCGTAACTAGGACTATTCGATAAATTTCGGTTAGACTAGTCTGGTGAGCGGTGAGTCGAAAGTGAACGATTAATCGAATAGTCGCATAATCGATTTCTAGCATGAGATCTAATTAGGACCTCGTATGACGGGCACAGCATGTCGTGCGTCATATATACTGAGGATAATAAGCAGTATTGGCTATTCATGAACTCCTAGTAGATAACAGTTGTACGAGTATCTAGATAGCTGAAATTGGAACATAAGAATGCTTTAAAATGATTTTTTTTACCAAAATACACGTGCAGGGTTTATCAGATAATCCGAAGAAAAAGAGGTTATAACGAGCGTCGTACTATGGCACATCTGCCGCAAATGGCAAATATCTCGAGAGAAATTGTTTTAAGCACGTAATGGTAGTTTTGGAAGTAAAATCGCCGTTGACTAATGTATGTAAATAAGCAACTTGTTGATATTTTCTTGTATTTTAGTAAAAGATACTTTGTTGCTGCTCTTGGCTGCTCTTTTATTTTATATGCCAATTAAAATGAAACAAACTTGGGAGAAAAAACGTGCTTGAGCAGGCATAAGAGGGTGCGACATTAGTACGGTCGGAAGACTGCTCTTTGTTGTTGCAATTTATTAATAAATCCACTTTCTTGGTTACAAACTGCAGGTAAATTTAATTTTATTTGCAAACAGGTAGGGAAGCGTTTGATGGTTAGTGATTCGCTTATATAAATCTTTGATACTACAGTATTTAGCAAGGGTGGCTTTAAAACTTTAAAGAGTAAAGTGTTAGCGTTGCTTTAATTAGCAGTGACCGGCTACTTTTAAAGATAATTTACTATTGTTATTTTATTCGTCATTTTCTATTAGGGAATAATATGAGAAAACACCGATTTTTCAAAGTGTTAGAAGTGATAGCTGCTATTTCGGAGCTCACCAAATCTTCTCATTAGACTTCTTTCTTTCTAGTCTTTACCAAGATTTGAACCATGATATACTGAGTTGCTAGGCGAGCATTCAACCACTCAGTCGCTCTAACCGTGCGGGAATCGTTTGCTTTCTCATTATCCTTATCTCCAACCGTACCGCTATTAAGTGTGACGTCGCCACTATATCCTTAACAACGTGGTAGGTATTGTTGTTAGCAAATCTATAAGTTTTTGTGTTCTAGTTATAGTGTTTTAATAGCAGCTATCATTTCTATCACTTCGAAAAATAGTTGTTTTCTAATATTATTCTAGTATTAAAGAATTAGGAGTGAAATACACTGCGTAAAATAAGACGGAGATCTGGAGAAAAAAAAATGGTTTAGTTTACGTTAAAATAAAAAGCAAATATCAAGCCACCAATCGTTGTAATATTAAGTTTGTAAAGAAGCGTGAAAACTGGCCAGCGAGCATTAGTTTATTTGACGAATAAAAGCCTAATACGTCAACCCATCGAACACTGTGTCCTACGGTCCACACTGGACCACACTGGCGCAGCATAATTTATTACCGGCCGGCCAAACGCCTTGTGTGTTGCCAACAACGTTTCTTTGTCTTTGCCCCAATGCTGCCGGCGACCGACTTGATTACATTGTTGCGGCTCTGTACTTTATTGGCGATTGCGGTTGTGTGCCAGAGAAGGAGAGCAGGCTGTCAAATACAACTCCCAGAATCCTCAGGTGATTAACCGTCGGAATGGGGATGCCATCGATATGGATATTTTGATCCAGCTTGACCTCCTTCGTCCAGATGGTAAAGAAGGTTGCCGAGCACGAGGGGACAACGCCTGGTTTCTGCCTGTGAATAAACGGGCAAGGTCGGAGAGACATCCGTTCATTTTCGAACACAGGTCATCAATTACATTGCCGGTGGCCGTTATCGAGTAATCATCGGCATATGAAACTTTTGTGACTCCTTCTGGCGGTTGGGGGAGCTTAGAGATATATGTAGTGCTTAAACAAAAGTGGGGACAGGACACCACCTTGCAGTACCCCTTGTTTAATTCCCCTTATTTTCTATGGATAATGAATAATACCGATGATTGACGACCACACAGGTAATTGGCGGTCCACCGTTTCAGTTCCTGCGAGAGAGTTGATCCTTCCACGTCGGCTAGCAGCGTGGAATTGCTTGCCGTGTCAAAAGCCTTTGACAGGTCCAACGCTACCAGGACGGTTCTCTCGCAGGGGCGGTTGGGTTAAGACCGCGATTCACCTGTGTGTTTATGGCGTTGAGTGCTGTTGTTGTGCTATGCACTTTCCGGAAGCAATGTTGATGCTTAGACGAGCCCAGGGGGTAAGTGTAGTACGGGAGGAGTAGGGTCTCACTGGCGAAAGAAGGGAAATCGGCCGATTGGAGCCACAGTTGTCGACCGGTTTCCCTGATTTCAGCAGAGGGACCACCCTCTCAACCTTCCAAATGTCAGGAATGATGAGAGTGGCCATAGATAGATTGAGGATTCCTGTAGGAAACTAAACTCACTCGGGGCCTAAATTTTTTAGCAGTAACACGCTTAGCCCGTCAGAGGCAATGGCCTACCTACCGAAGGATGCAGGAATTGCAGGCTAAAATAGCTCGTGCATCTCTTCGGGTCCGGCGAGGCGCGATCCCCGAATGAAATTTCCACTCGATCGTCGCGCTTCGTCGGGTTGGACGAGGACCTCACGGTGGACCAGAGCTTATTGCACCCGTGACTAGGTTGCTGAACTTCAGGGGCTCCTCCCACTTGTTCCGCTACCAACCTCCGAATCGCCACGTTCAAATCCCTAATATAGGGATTACGGGGATCGGAATGGCGAGGGCGGTCAAGCTCAGTGAAATCCGCGATCCTGACTCAATCAGCCTGTTTAAAGTTGACATAAGTCCGCTGGTCCGCGGAGACAACGTCAGCAGACCTGTCACTCGAGATGATAATGGGTATGTGATCTGATGCAAGCGGTAGAGAGCGGAGAGTCTTCGCGAAGAGAGGTGTGAGGGAAGTGTTATGTTGTCCACCTGGTCCCTGCTGGACATCTAGTGTCACATTAGGCTGCCTTAAGGTGTTGTTGGGCAGCGCCACTATGGCCGTGTGGGGTTGCGAAGCTCTACAGCAGGGAGCCGGGTAGTCCCTCGACCAGTCACGGGAGGTGCACAGACCAGAACACACACGAAAGTGCACTAGCCTTGGCACGAGTTGCACCTGACTGATGTCGCATTCCGGTACATTCTGGTCTGACACACGGAGAAGACTGTGTGGGGTACCAAGAGCTGCTGTTGTGGTTGTCTGCTCCTTTGAACAGTAGAGGTTCTACCGGTCCTAGACACCGGTGTACTTGGTTCGTCTAAGGGGGTCGTAGAGACTATGGGCGCCGTAGGGCGGGAGCAACTTGGGGCCACATAATTTGTGGACCACTCGTTGTCGGTTCTTAGGTCTGAGAAGACCTTAAGATGTCTCCATCCGTCGCACGAGTTATACCTTACCGAAGTGGAGTTCGAACGGAGACTTCTCTGGCAGCAAAAATATGTTTCTGGTTTAGGGTTTGGCTCGATGCCAGCCCTGAGCAGAAGGATGTGAAGCAACCTTGCTGCAATAAGTTGCTCCTGAGGAGACAAACGACTTATGGGGTAGGCCGATCTAAACAGGGTTAGATCGCCGAAACAACAGCCCTTGGCCGAGTGAAACCAGGGTCATTCCGGTATGTAGAACCGACTATAATGGGAATGTTATTTGTGTCTTATCTTGTGCTTAAATTCGACATTTCCAGCCATTTTTTAATAATTTGTATCCATTAATAAATGGAAAATTTAAGTTTTTGTACTGTTCAAAAATATCCGAACTTTTACAAAACAATAATGTTTCTAAGCTCAAGGCCCTTTATTTATTACGAAGTTATTGAAAAAATAACAATTGTTGAATTTATAGCTGCCGTTTTAGAGATCGGTCCGTTATCCTTCAGGCCCCTTACGCGGGTTCCTACATTAACATGACGTCGATAACCTTCTCCCTCCATCCACTCCCCTAGAGTTTCTGACATTCGCCTGAACTAACCTCATTGACTTTCACGCACCCTTGGTAGCTTTTAGTTCAACTTTACCTTAAGGTCGCCGTACAACGGACGCAGAGCTCTGCCCCAAGTGCTTTCCGCGTGAATGACTACCCAGTCGTTCATAGGTATCTGTGTTGTTTTTTAGGTTGTCCTTCCCCAGCTTTGACAGCCGTGGGTTTTGTAGGTACCTTTTTAGCACCCAAATTCTCCCAGGCGCTGCTCGGCTACGCACTTGCCTAGAAATTTCCTAGAGAACTCATCTCTACGACAAATAAAAATTCGATAACCCCTTAGTGGCTCAATATAGTCGAATCCTGGAATAGAGCTGTCCTGATTTTCAACAGATATTCGAATGCTCTGCTTAGCAAGCACTGGCACTGTCGCAGATGTGCCGAGTCCTCACTGGAAGAGGAGCGCGTCCAAGATATCTCTATGTTTAGACCGTTAGCGGACTGTTCTTTTATCAGTACTGGGCATTCCATCGGCATGGGTACAAAATACTACTGGCTTATAGTGCTTTGAATACAAAGGGAAGATGAAGGGTAGGGGGGTATATAAGGAGAGGGTGGTTGAGGTGGGGAAATGGGATTGGGAGCAGGGTCTGCAGATTTCAGTCTTATACTCAGAATCCATCCTTATGTAATGTGTGAAATCTCGCGCACAAGTATAATTTAAAAGATTATTTTTTAAAATTTTAATAAGCGATTGTCAATTATAACTTTTATAAGTATTATACGCACATACAAATAATTATACAGAAATTAAATTAAATAAGTTAAGTGCATTGGTACTATACTGCATTTGAAAATATTTACCAACTGATTCTATGTTATTTTTGTGTGTATATACTTAAAGGAGGGAAGGATTCACAAAATTTTTTGGGGGATCCACGTACGTTAAACATTTATGATGTAACCCAATTACGAATAATGTAATTTATTATAAATTTCTAAAAATTGGCATGTGTATTTCTTATTAATATACATATATGTATATAGAATTATAACGTTTATTAAAGTTAAGAGTTTAAAGTTTAACAGTTCAAAGTTAAAAGTTAAAGTTTAAAAACTAATTAGAAAGTTAATTAGAAAGCACGAACACGCTTTGACGACGAGCACAACTGAATCCCACGGAACAACTCTAGCGACTAACTGAAATATGCTGAGCATCGGCGGTTGCCACCGAACGGTTCCCTATGCTGAATCGCTGACTGCAATCGTCTCCTTCTTACATTCGGCCTTCCTGATTTTCGTCATCTGTCTCAGATGACAAGAGCTCTTCATTTTCTTCGATGAATCGCCACAACTTCATGTTATCACAACTACTCAAGGTATCTTTTGGACCCTCGGTGTGTGCTGCTTTCTTAACTTCATAGCGACCCTACCCCTTAACCTTCGTGATTTCGTATGTGCCCAGAAATTTGCCTACCAGCTTATTACCTGAGACAAACTGCGCCCTCTTTATGGCTACTAGGTCACCGATACTGTAGTTGTGTTCTCCTCGGCGTTTTTTATCTTGAAGATCTGCTGCGCTTGCAATATGTTTCGCCTTGCTTCTTCGCGCAACATCTGACGTTCTTCGTTGTATCTTGTTACAATTTCACCTTCTATTAACTCCAGCAAACGACCTTCTGCTTGACTAAACATCTTCGTGCCAAATAAAACTTCAAAGGGTGAGAATTTTGTACTGCTAAAATCGAGCGATTGACGCGCTCAATTTGGCCATTGCCTCTAGCCACACCTGTTGTTGACAAAACCTGCTCGACTTTGTGCTCGTTAAGGAAATCTACCAGCCCTTTTGCCGTAAACGCTGTACCTTGGTCGCTTATGGTGCCCACACTCACCGACGCAAACGTACGTTACGTGTCAGCTGACACGATCAAACTTATGAGAGCGCCATGTAAATGAAAACTCATCAACGTGTACGTGTGACGGTTACGCGCGACGTGTACGTGTGTAATCTGAGAAATTTAGATTTTTGCCCTGAAGCCGTGTCAGCTGAGTGCTCTCTCACCGCACAGTGTTGCCATGCAGAACTTTTTAAAATCATTAACAAAATAACCTTATAAAAATTTAAATTTGTATTAAATTAATTTAAAATCGATGTTTAATAATGTTAATTATAGATAAATGAACTATTTGCATTTGTTGGTTTTTGGCTTTGGTTTATTATGCAATGAAAAATTGTAATTGACAACGCGGATGTGTGTAAAAGTATGTATGCAAACAAATGAATGGCAACATTGTGTTGATGGAAGCAATCACAGTTTTATGTACGCAAGTTTGTTTACAAACCATACGTACGGGTACAAGTTTGGCTCAATTTTGTGTATCTCCCGTCAAACAGACACGGCATACGTACACGTCGGTGACTGTGGGCACCATTACAATTCGCCTTAGAAACCCAAACACATTAGACCACTCGTTCAGTTTTTGTACTACCTCCTCATGCCCAGTCGACTTGGTTGGAAACAACCAGACGAACTTTGAAAATCCGTCGACTACCGACAATATGTTACTTATTGCTTTACAACGTGGCTGTTCAAATCGACACGAAAGAATTTTTGGAGTTGCTATCCGACTCGATTGCGAAACACGGGAAAAGGTGGGAACCCAAAAACTAAGCAGAGTGGTATGCCGAAATTGGAGCTGCCGCGACGGTGGGATCCACTGCGTCAGTGATTGCATCGTGAGAATGCAATGTAGTGAGGTGCATGCAAAAAACAGAAGTGCATGGATGAAAAGTGAAAGTGCATATGAATGCAAATGGATAGCGATGAGAAATGCGTCGCCGGAGTTGTGTTTAAGAAGGTTAATGACATGCGCCTTAACTCTTCCCCCCTTTAAGCGCAGCTGTTCGCAGTTGCATCATTTTGTTTTCGATTTTTTTTCAACTCCATTTGTAGCCACTTCAATATATTACGAGATTTCCTCTTTTTAGTGCATTGTATCACGACCATACCAATAATTATTGTTAATACGAGGATAAGGGTGTCTATGTTTTGTAGGGGCTTTTTTTTGACATAGCTTGAATGGTCCTACTATTATCGAGGTGAAGTTTTTTAATCAATTGTAGTGATAGCGTTTCTTCGAACACATGAGTAGAATTTATAGATGCCAGAATGGCTGGCAGTGGCTTATAGTCGGACTTCTCATAATAGGAGTAGGTGACTGTGTTGACGGTCACCGAGGTATTTTGGTACTGCACTACAGAAGTTCCGTTTAGTCTAATTGGATTCTCATGAATTAGTACTGTTCCATTAAAGGCGTTAAATAAAAATACTCCCAGTTGAATAATTTCGAAAGACGGAACATGAAAATTACTTGTTTTGGTGCAAACTGCCGGTTTACTTTTTAGTATGTTGGGAATACATCGAGTATCCGTTATTTCTTTGATATTATCAAACCTGCAAATGCTCATCTTGTCATGCGACTTACATGGTTTCTTAATTTCATATATTTTCATTTCATATATAATTATATTTGAGTTTGTTAGTTTAATTACTTCATGTTCTTTCTTTACGGGTTTAACTAGGATTTCTTGGCAACTATTACTATTTACAGTTGGTAAGCTTACAATATATAAAATGATAGAATTATTTGTAGCTATTTTAAGGTTAGAAAATTTTAAACTTTGATCTAGATTGGCATACGGGAATTTTTCTTGGCGTAAAAGATCTTTGAGTGCATCTATTTCTTTCTCGGAGGAAAGCGCCGTGTTAGTAATATCGGCTTTAGACCATAGCAGGGCTCTCTCTACATTTGTTATATCTTCTTTTAAAACTTCTAACTCGAACTTGAATCTAATTGCCGTTGTCCTTTGTACATCTTCGTCGTCTTGTAAATGTTTTATTATAGAGTTCGTTCTATTCGCGATTTGGTTTAGTTTATCTTCAATTAGTCGGTTAATAACAATTTGGTTCTCTGTTTGTCTTAAATTTCCTTCGATTTTGTCGTTGATTAATTTTAAATCGTCCGCGTCCGGGGTACCTGCAAGCCATTTCCAGGCTATTCCTAATGGGTCTATTGATCTTTTTGTCCGTGGGAAAGGTCTTATTCGTTCTAAAATATGTTCAAATTCAATATGGGCTCAGTTTAAAGTTGATATGGTCTTTTACTAATTTCAGCTCCCTTTCGTACAGGTCGATGTCCATTACGTGTGTCAGCTTGTAGTCCTCATTCTGTATCATGGATTGTCCCACCTCAAATGTTACAATTTCCGAGTTTGAGTAGTCCAATATCTGCACCTCACATCTGATTGTCTGGATCGCAAGTCTGTAAGGAAGCATTTTATTTTATATTATCTTTATGGACTTTTTTCCCTTCAATTAAAACGGCTGTACCTAAATCTTCTTGAATCCCCTTTCCACATACAATTTTGAAAATTTGCTACAAAGCCGTTTGTTAATTTTAACAAAAACTTTTTGTCCTTTACTGAATGTTCTATTGTTTGAATTCTTGTTTATTCTATTTAGAGAAACTGTCTGAGTTGCTTTTATTTTGTTTATTATTTCTTCTCCTAGTTCTGAAGGTATGGTGCGAACTAGTTCGGCGGGTGGACGATTTATAACCGAGTGGACCGACTTATTATACTCTATGGTGGCCAGAAGCACCAGCTCGACAGTGTCATATATTTTTGTCTCCGCTTTTAAACATCTCGCTTTCGCCTAAGGTACTGTGAAAGCGTTCCACCTGTCCGTTTGAGGTGCTGTGCATAGGTGGGCGTGTGTAGACTTCGGCTTGAAACCGGTCACTCAGCAAGTTTTTAATAGTTTGTGAGTTTAGAGACTTCTCATTGTCACAAACTATAGTTTTTGCCTTGGTAAAAACATTAAGGATTTGCATGGTTATAGCGAACTTCGAAAATTTGTCTATACATGTTAAAAAAGGTTTTTTATCTGTCGTGAATAGATCTTAATGTGAAATCTCCCCGAGTTAGCTTGGAATGGGTGTTGCAAGTGTTTCCTGCTTCTTTGGGTGGCGATTGTACTTGAACTCCCTACATATTTTACAGTTCGTCACAATTTCTGTGAGTTTTTTTCTCATTTTCGGAAAAAAAATAATCGGTCAGTATGTGCTTTTCGTTCTCGCGAGCTAATCTATGTGCTCTATTGTGTTCTTTATTAATTATTTCGGTCTGGTCATTCTCGTTTACTACATCGATAACTTGCTTTGTGGTATGCACGAATTTCGTTCCGGGAAAAAGTTCGCACAGAAGGGCGTTTGTTATATTTGGATTTACGCAGAGCTTGATGTCTGTTAAAAGAATATCTATGGAGCCAAAAATAATTGTGTGTCTTATACTTTTGATGATACACCTTCCTCTAGTATTATCTGATTCTTAAAACAATTCACAGGGCTTGCTACTGTTCGGATTATTTCACTCAGGGACTCTTCGCTATGTATAGTTTCGATGGATGATACTGCGTCCTCCATGGCATTAATGTGTTGCCGCGACAGTGCGTCTGCTACAAGGTTTCCCTTGCCTGGCTTGTATAGATATTTTGGTGAGAATTGTTCGATAAATGCCATCCAGCGTCTTATTTTAGGATTCGAATTTTTCTCTGCTATTGCGAATGTCAGGGGTTGGTGGTCCGTGAAGATATTCAGTTGATTCACTCCATACGGATAATTTCTCTATTTCTGCAATTTACGATGGCTAGCAACTCTCTTTCATTAGTTGCGTAGTTCTCTTCTGCTCGTGTGAGAGTGCGTGAAATCATCATTATTGGTCTTCCTCTTTCCGACAGTACTGCCCCTATGGCATGTGACGAGGCATGGGTGGTAAGGTCGAAGGGTTGTTGGTAGTCTGGGTGAAGTAGAAGCACATCTTCTGAGGCAAGTATTTTCTTGACTTGTTCAAATGCCTCCAAGGCATCGTTATCGAGATCAATTTTCACACCCTTTGACTTGTTTGCTGTTATGGATCCATTTTCTCCCCTCAGATACTTTGTGAGTGGTTTTACTATTGCTGAATAATCTCTGACAAATCTTCTATAGTACCCTGCTAGTCCTAAAAATGACCGTAAACTTCGTAAGGTTTTGGGGACTTCGTAGCCTATTATATCTTTTACCTTGTCTGGACAGGTTTTTATTCCTTTTCCTGAAATTAAAAATCCTAAGTATTCTACCTCTTCTAACACAAACTGCGACTTTTCTCTTGAGACTCTCATGTTTGCGTTAAACAGCATTTCCAAGACGCGTTCCACATCTTCTAGTGTTGCTGCAAGGAATTCGAAAAAATTATAACATCATCGATGTAATCATAGCAGCAGCGACCGATTTCATCTCGAAGTACGTCATCGATAGCTTTCTGGAAGATGCTTGGGGCATTTTTGAGCCCAAAGGGTAACCTGTAGAACTCAAATTTCCCGTTGTTAGCAGAAAACGCGGTTGGTCTTTTCTGCAAGCTTAACTTGGTGGAATCCTGACTTTAGATCTAATGTAGAAAATATGCATGATTTCTCTAGATTGGCCAATATTACAGAAATTTCGGGAATAGGGTATCTTTCTGTTGTCGTCCGTTCGTTCAGTTTCCGAAAATCAATAACCATGCGATGTTTGTTTTTCCATTCTCGTCTAGACCTTTTTCACTAGCGATCCATATCGGATTATTGTAGGGCGAGCGTGAAGGTTGAATGATTCCTTTTCGTAGTAACTCATTAATTTCTTTTTCCACGAATTCGGTTAGCGCTATTGGGTACGGGTAGGGTTTGGAGTAAACTGGCTGATCGTCTTTCGTATTAATAGTTGCGGTTATTGATGTATTAAAAGGAAGGGCTTCCACGGGATCAGCAAAACTTTACTATTTTTTTCTAAAAGTATCTCTAGGTTTGCCATTTCTTGGGATTTGCGTGGGTCATCTATGGACTGAATTAAGTTGTTTACATCTTTACAGTAAAGATACAGAAGTTTAATTTCTCCCCCTTCGTAACTAAGGAGTCCTTCTTTAAAATCTATTTTAGCGTTAATATCTTTAAGAAAATCGGAGCCAATAATTGCATCGAAATTCTTAAGTTCTTTTAGATAGAGAAACCACGTATTCTTTCTAAGCAGACTAACTGGATACTTTGACATTACCTGCGATTTGCCATGCACCGATTTAACTAAAAATGGTGTATTTATATTTCTAAATCCTTTAAAATTGTCCTTACATTTTTCGTAGTTTTTTGATGTCCCTGTGTCTAGGAGAAGTTTAACTGTCCTCCCTCCTAACCTTCGCTCTATATACGGGAGGAGGGATATTCCTCTAAAAAATTAAGCTCCTCTACACCATAGTACTCGGAAGTATCATCGGATTCTTCGTCCTCGATCACTGAATCGTTCTCATCTAACTCCTCAACCTTGTTTTAACTATTTAGTTGATTAATTCTCTGTGCCTTTGCTGGCGGAATATTCTGCCGTGAAGATTATATGGGTCTTTTGATAAGTTCTTGCTGGATCGTTTTATTTAATTCCCTTTGGATACTACGCATGCTTCTATCTACTTCCATAAGCTCTGGCCTTTGTATTCTATTGCTTTGTCGATTGTAGTTAAAATTCCTAAAATTGTTGAGGTTGTTGTAACGTATCTTGTACAGAAAATTGGGGAGCGCGTGTCCGCGGCTGTTGGGATTGTTGCAACATGCTATATCACACATAGGACGCCTTAGTCCGGAAATGAAGACTCTCAACGCGTCCTGCCTGTACTTTTCGTTTAATGATTTGATTAATGCTGCGTTTCCGTCGTTTGTCATTATAACTTTGTTTACGATGAGATTGAGTTTCTTCTCGACCTCATCGTAGAAGTCGATGATGGACATTCGGCTCTGTTTCAAGGTGTACATTTCCTGTTCTAGAGTAAATAATGACTTCTTATCCCCATAGGAGAAGTCAAGTCGGGCAATAATAGCTTGGAAGTTTAGTACGGTGTTATATGAACTAAGCACAGAGTCGGCAGTGCCTACGATCTTATTCCTTATAATTGCTACCGTTTGGTAGTATCTGGAGCTACCCTCAAAGTGTTCGAACAGCTTATGAGCAGTTACCGCGGCCTGCCGCCATGAGACATACCTAGTAGCGTCCCCATTAAATTCCGGAATGGACTTAACAATCTCCAAGGATTCATTACAAACTATGTCGTTCCGAATTTCTACGGGTTTGTACTCTGCAACCCTTGATGGCCAGGCTTGCTAATCTGTTTGTCAAGTCATCTATTTGTATCTGATATGTCCGTCTAGCCTCTTCAGTCGCCCGAGTGATAGCAGTATTTAATAATGCTAGTAACTGATTTGCGTCCATTATTGTCGGGTTGTGTAATGGTCTTACTGTCAATCTATTTAGTTCGTCAATTAGATTATCTAAGCTCATGAGTTTTTAAAGCACTTATGGCCCTGGTTTAATTGGACAAGAGAAGAATAATGCACTCTTGTATTTAAATTTGAATAGTTTTCTTTTTTAAGAAAAAAAATTATTATTATTATTATTATTATTTATTTTTTTTTAAATACCCGTATGCACTTTCACTTTAAATTTATATAGTTTGCTCGCTTTTTCTTACTCTAAATTTTAATTTGAATTTCAGTTTAAAGAATTAAAAACAAAAAAGGGTGGATAAAAGAAACAAAAAAATAATTTGTTTCACTTTTAAAATTAGATAGTTTTCTCGCTTTTTCTTAGTTTAAATTTTAATGTGAATTTCACTTAAAAATAAAAAAAGGTGGAAAAAAAAATTTTAGTTTGGTGTTTTTTTTTCTTAAAGGATTTTTCTTTGAACTATTGCTATCATTTAGTTTAACTTACAAAAATATGACGAAGAACATCTTCTTGGTGACAATTTTAATTTTTAGAGATGATCTGCTTCGTTGTCCTTGAATGATGAAATTAATCCTCTTAGTGTTGGTTGTAAGTTTCCTCATAATGTTGTTCGTAATTTAGAGATGATTCGTTTTGTAGTTCTTTTTGTTGATCATATGAAGTTTTTAAGTTTTCGTTTCGTAATTTTAAAGCTTTGTTTACTGTTCACTTAAATTTTTCCTCTTTGTCCAAGTAAAACGATATTCGCACGAGGAATTTATTTTTTGTGTTTTGTTTAAGTTTTATTTATTGTTCATTTGATTTTTCCTCTTTGTCCCAGTAAAAGGATATTCGCATGAGGAATTTATTTTTTGATTTTTGTTTAAGTCTTATTTTATTGTTCAATTGATTTTTCCTCTTTGTCCTAGTAAAAGGATATTCGCACGAGGAATTTATTTGTTGTGTTTTGTTTAAGTTTTATTTATTGTTCACTTGATCTTTCCTCTTTGTCCTAGTAAAAGGATATTCGCATGAGGAATTTACTTTTGTGTTTTGTTTAAGTTTTATTTTATTGTTCACTTGATTTTTCCTCTTTGTCCTAGTAAAAGGATATTCGCATGAGGAATTTACTTTTTGTGTTTTGTTTAAGTTGTTTTATTGTTCACTTGATTTTTCCTCTTTATCCTAGTAAAAGGATATTCGCATGAGGAACTTACTTTCTGTGTTTTGTTTAAGTTTTATTTTAACACTTAGTTTGAATTTATTCAGGGTAGTTCACTATTTAATTTTTCCTCTTTTTATCCTAGCAAGGATATTCACATGGGCAATTTTTTTTCTACTACGTCGGGCGCCACTTGCTGACCCGGCTTTGCGGAATTAAAACCACAATATTTTTCTTTCCTCACAAGGAGGAATTTTTGAATCTTTTATTGATTTCACGTGGCTGTTCAAATCGACACGAAAGAATTTTTGGAGTTGCTATCCGACTCGATTGCGAAACACGGGAAAAGGTGGGAACCCAAAAACTAAGCAGAGCGGTATGCCGAAATTGGAGCTGCCGCGACGGTGGGATCCACTGCGTTAGCGATTGCACCTTGAGAATGCAATGCAGTGAGGTGCATGCAAAAAACAAACAACAGAAGTGTTTAAGAAGGTTAATGACATGTGCCTTAACTTGTACTTGTAGCGCTTAGTTGTTGCATTCATCAGCCCCAAGTGGTCGATATGCAGCGTGTGTAGCGGCGTGTCACCCTTGTCGATGCAGTTCAAGTAGCCCTCTTGTTTGCCCAACTTCTTGCAATGGACAATACATTTGATACAATTCGCGATGAATTTTCTTACTTTACTTTCCAAATGAGGAACCCAGTATTGCTGCTGAACAGAATGCATAGTTTTGACAGCTGAGAAATGCCCTACATCATGTGCTTCTTGTATAACCTCTCGTTCCATCAGCTTTGGCACCACCAGCAAATCATTACCCTCGACAGATTTGAACAGCATTCCTCCTTTCAAGATGTAATTTTCATACGGTCGCTCTTTAAGTATTTCGATGATTACTTTCACATGCTCATCATTTTGCTGTGCTTTCTTAATTCGCGCTGACACTTCTGTTTTAATGACGAAAACAGCCTGCGGATAACGACTAAAATAGTCGACGTGCTTCATTTTGTTGCCTGCTCGATGTTCTACGTCAAAAGAAAAATCTTGCAGATACAATACCCACTGCGCATTTTCTCGTGGTATAATCTGCTTCGTAGTGGTTTGTTTAAACGCTATACAGACCGTAACCAACTTAAACCGGACACCCATCAGGTAATTGCGAAATTTTTTAAGAGCCAAATACGCTGCTTTTAATTGTAGCACGTAGCTGTGCTTCTTAGATTCTCCTTCTGATGCCGTTTTGCTCCAAAAATACACGGATGCAGCCTGCCGTCAACCTCCTGAAGCAAAACCGCAACAAATCCCTCCTTCGATGCATCAGTATGGAGCTGGGTCCTCGCCCCTCTCTCGTATATTCGCAACACAGGTTCACTTGTTAAATGTTCTTTTAGTTTTTTGATCGCTTCTACTTCTGCTGGCCCCATATTGAAAGCAACGTCTTTTTTCAATAGACTTGTCAACGGACCCGCCTATTCTGCTTACTTTGGGATGAATTTTTTTTTAAATCCCGTAAGACCTAGGAACTCTTGCACTGCCTTAATATTCGACGGAATCGGAAAGCGACTAAGAGCTGTTGTCTTCTCTTTGCCCGTCCAGACTTTGTTGTCTTCGATTACGTGCCCCAGGAACTTTATTTGCGACTGAAGGAAACTACACTTCTTCCATTTAATTTTGAGACCGTACAGTGCAGCTTTTTTGATTACTTTCTCCGTTTTCTGCATGTATTCCTCGGACGCAGAACCGAAAACGACGATATCATCCATGTACAGCTGCTTTATATTCTAGTTGATAAATTCTTGATAAATGTGGTTAACAAATTTGATAAAAGCCGCTGGAGAATTTTTGAAACCGAATGGCGCCTTATTAAACTCGAATAATCCTTCTCTGGTGACGAAAGCTGTATACGCTCTACTTGCTTCGTCCACCAGCACGTGGGAAACCCCATTTTCAAGGTCCATGATTGTAAAAAATTTAGCACCCTGCAGCTTCTCCAAAACTTCTTCTATTACTGGAAAACAATCATCTAACACCATACTATTCAGCTTTCTGTAGTCGATGCAAACTCTTAAAGTGTCATCTTTTTTACGAACTACAACTACTCGACTTGCTACGATTGAAACGGATTCGCTCACAACACCTTGGCTAATCCACTCGTCTACTTGTTTCTTGACAGCCAAGGCTTCGTCTGCTTAAAGCCGACTTGGCGACTGTCGAAAAGGGTTTATTACCCCATCCGGTACAATCTTCAACGTTACAGGGCACTGCTCTTTTGCAACTTCTTCTGACTGATAACTTGTTTGAATAATGTCTTCAACTCTTTTACGAAATTGTGGCGGAGCTGTTACCGATGGACTTTCACACATTCAAAACATCTACCCGGAACTCACCAAAAATAGCCGGTTGTGCCTCTAAACTTTCAAATTTGTACCCATCGGAGTCTGCAACTAAGCGAAACTTTCTGACAAAGTCATGCCCAAGGAGAACATCGCATCCCATTTTACCATCTGGTACGACTATAAACTCCTGATCGGTATGCAGCGTATCGACCACCACCCGAGCAGAAAAAACACCAACTGGCCTTGTTGTTACATTACCTAATCCGCGCAAGACGGACTCATGGCAATATTATTAAGCTTTCTTGCAACACTTTCTTTAATAATAGTGACGTCTGACCCTGTATCAACTAAGCGATTAGAAACCACCGCATTTATAGAATTTTCCTTAGTACGGCAGCGATCAATCACCAGTTTCACCTTTTCTATTTTATTTTTGCAATCTCGTGAAATAGGGCCTTTCTCGTTGCATTTAAAGCATTTCGTATCATCTTTACAGTCTTTACGCTTATGCTCTGCTGAGCCCCAATTAAAACAATGCTCCTTTCTCTTATTTTGACCAACTTGCTCTTTATTAAATTGATTTCGCTTTTGTAACCCACTATCTTTCTTTTCGTTATTATCGGACCGCTCATACGCATGTAACTCTTCTTTTAGCTCTGCATAAGATTTACTGCGATACATAGCATATTTGTATTCACTCTTTATGCTGAGTCCGTCCACTATATAACATAATACTGCAGTTTCTTCTACACTGCCAATGCTTGCCAGTCTCCTCATCGCCAGCATGTACTCATGGTAAGTTTCGTTCTGCTTTTTTCTGCACTCGCGTAACTGCTGATGAATCTCCGCCACTATTCCAGCTGTAGCTAAATTCTTTAATAAGAGCATGCTTCAACCCCAACGTAATCTAAAAACAACTTCGCGGCACCGGCCATTTTCCCTCGGGCTTGCACATACCTTTGCTTCTCATTTAAACCGTATGCGTCCGCATTCTCCTCGAATATTTGGAACCATTTAGCGATAGGAATGGAACGACCATCACACTCGCCCGATTACCTTTTCAAAATTTTCCGTTGAAATCTTTACTTTATTCTCTCTCTCTTGGTCAACTGGTATCTTAAGCGTGAGCAATTGTAGCAATTGCTAAATTCTCCCTTCCATATCACTACCACTGGTGTTGCTTGCAC